>CM062820.1:149399604-151824550 GCA_031772625.1 Pinus tabuliformis
ATGATGACAGTTACGTAGATCTCGGCTGAAGGGATCTACGTGTCTTTGGCAATACAATCAATAGCGTAGGAGTTAGTTAGTTAGTCTCAACTTTGTCATTATAAATAATGCGTCGATGAACGTTGTAAAGGAGTTTTTTCCTTGAAGATGTAAATTCTGAACTGTTGTGTTGTCACCCCACTGTTTATACATATTCTGTTTTAAGTATATGAGGAGATTTTTCTGAGTTTATTCGTGTGATTACTTGTTAACCGGCTGAAGTGGCAGAGGGCCCCTGCGCGCTGAAGCCTTGTAAAGTTTTCATTTGTTTTATTATGTTCTTGTATCATTAGCTTGTACATAACACACTTTTGATGTTTCTTAACTCACTGCTGTTTAGATTTTCACCTCTGTTTTCTTGAACTGTCAACTGATCAGTGCTTTTCTGCAGGTTTTCTTAGGCAGCCTGGGCAAATTTTTATCTTTTTGATAACTATTGGCATATGAGATCATCTTGTCCTTCCTGCTAACTTTCATTTTCTGAAGTTTAATTTCAGCACTGTCTTTTCCAAGTTGTGATTTGCTTACTTATTTTTTTTGTTATTTAGATATCATACTGCTCATCAATTTATGGTTTCTTTCTATAGTGAAGTGACTCTATTAGCAAGAAATCAGAATATCACTAACTGTAGTGTGATTTAGTTATCATATTGCTTAAACTTATTCATGATTGCTTCCCACAAGGTAGATTGAGCTGAAGGGTAAAGGATCAGAAGAGTTGAAGTAGTGTGATTAAATTAATTTCTTGCAATTTAGTTATCATATTGCTTAAACTTATTCATGGTTGCTTCCCACAAGGTAGATTGAGCTGAAGGGTAAAGGACCAGAAGAGTTAAAGTAGTGTGACTAGTTTCTTTTATGCAATTTAATTTCTTGCCATTTAGATAGCATATTGCTTGACTTATTCATGATTACTTCCCACAAGGTAGATTGAGCTGAAGGGTAAAGGATCTGAAGAGTTTAAGTAGTGTGAATTAGTTACTTTGCTTTTGGTTTGAGTTGCTTTAAGTTCAGTTTTTACTTTCTTTTCATTCAGCAGCAAGGATACTGGGCCATTGTCATTAGTTCACTTTTTGATGCATTTACTTTCTCTTAAGAATTGATTTCAGTTTAGCTTTCTTCTTGAGCACTTTCAAGTTTGAGAAAATCACCGTAGAAACCACCATCACCATCCATACTTCATACTTCACTTTCACTCTCACCATCACACATTAGGGAAAGATAAATCCAAAAATAAACTAAAAAAACTCAAAAACGACAAAAGATTAAGGAAATGGTTATCTAGTACATATAGTACACTTCACTTCGTCAGTTTACGAACTCCGGATTGACATTATAAATAGCAATTTAGATCACACTAAATTGACCAAACATTTTGGCGCCGTTGCCGGGGAAGTGAAATTAGGTAGCCAATTTCTAAAAAAAAAAACAAGAAAATTTCAAGGAAGGAAAATTGATAACCTCTCAAAGTATGCTCTCCTCTTGCACTTAGTGTGATCTGGAGGATCAGAAAAGAGAAAGTTATTGGTTTAATAGTTTCTTGAGTATGCTCTCTTCTTGCACCTAGAGTGACCTGGAAGATCAGAAAGATAATTATTAGCCCGACTTGAAGAAAAATAAAAAATGACATGCATAGAGCAAGAGATTCTAGGGGAAGGTTTTTAGCTAGAGCCAAGAGTTCGATTTTTACAACTCCATCTACTTCAAGGAATAGACAAGAGACACCTCCATCATCTCCAACTTACACTCCTAGCCCTAGGATTCCTGGAATTCAAGAGGCAGTAGTTGACTCTCCCACACCTTCCATCGAATCTGAACTAGAAAGAGATCCTTTCCTTCCTTCTACAGAGAGACAAATTGTAATTGAAGAAGTAGAATCATCTGAAGAAGAAGAGGGAGAAATTCCTTCTCGTTCACCCTTAGTAGAGGAACCAGAAGACTCTGAAGTCTCCAAGGAAACTACCATGACAGAGGAAGGAGCAACTGGATTTGGTAGAGGTAGAGGAGGAGGAGGAAATAATGGAGGAGGTAGAGGTAACATTGGGGGAAATAGGGATGGAGATAACTCATTCGGATTTCCTATAGTCGATGAGGACTCCCGAGCCACAATGAAAAACATCTCACCATCTGTCCTCCCAAACTTTCATGGGTTAAGAAATGAGGACCCTGAAACATTTCTATTTGAGTTTGAGGTCGTGTGTCGAACTTATGATTATCTGGAAGACTCTCAAAAACTCAAACTGTTCCTTCAACATTGAAAGGAGCAGCCTTGAAATGGTTCATGGGATTACTCACTCAATCCATTAGGACTTGGAATGATATGAAACAAACATTTTTGGATAGGTACCTGGACTATTGTATGCCCACCAATCACAAGGATGAGGTATTCAAAATGGTGCAAAGAGAAGATGAAAACTTGGAGGATTTACTTGAAAGATTTCAATACAACCTGAAAAGAGCAAAAATGAGTAACTTAGATGAGGAGACCTTGAAAGCCCTTCTATTAAAAGCCATTAGAGATGAATGGATAGATATTTTGAACATGATGGGAAAAGGAGACATATCTCAACTTCCACTTCATGATATAGCAGAGCTATGTGTCCATCTCTCAAGGGGGAAATCTAAAACTCAAAAAGGGCCTAGAGATCCTTCTCTCATCAGAGCAAACAAATCTGCAACTGGATCAGTAAGTAGGGCTGAGATTGGCAACATGCTTGATGAATTCAAGACTGACATCTTAGGGAGTCTTAGTGAGCAACTAGACACTCTTAAGATTCACAATAAGCAGAAAGCAGAAGCTGAGGCTTTGGCCATCTTTTGCCCAAAGTGTAGAAAGAAACATGCTCTAAGGGAATGTCCCTTGGATGCAAAAGTTGTAGAAACATGTGTAATTTGTTCAGAGAATCATGAGACCAAGGATTGTCCTTCAATTCCTGGGCTCAAAGCTGTCTTTCAAGAAGATCCAAATACAATCGAATCTCTCTGTTTTGTTGCAAGGAGACCTTGGCAGGGGCAACAAAATCAAGGGTTTAACAACTCTATGAATTTTCAACCCCCACCAAATTGGAATCCTTGGCAACAACCTTGGTCCCAACCTCAAAATCCTTTTCAATCATGGGTACAAGGTATGCAAAATCCTTATGGGAGATTTGCTCAATTTTATCAATATCCCCCATCTTTTCAAAACCAACAAGCTCCACAACTTCCAAATCAAAACCCACAACTATCATTGCCATTTCCACAACAACAACAACCTTCTCAACAGAATCCAAATTCTCAACTCTTGCTTCCATTCCAACAAAAGTCAAATCAACTTCCTTCTCAGCCATTGCCAAACCCCAATAACAAAAACCCTCAAAATGCTTACATGATGGAAGGTCAACAATTTCCTGCCTATATGATTGTTCCTCTCAATGATGTACAACTCAGATCAGGTAGAGTCCTAGATAAGCCTTCTATAGATGCTCAAAAGCAAAGCATTTTGAGGAAGATTCTCTTGAAGCCAATAAGGGTTCTGAAGCATCTCTTCAAAACCCAAGTACTCAAAAAGAAAAAGAAAAAGAGTTAACCCCCACAACTCCTATAGTTGAGCAACCTGCATCTTCATCCACACCTCCTTTTCCTGAAAGATTACAAATTGACAAAGGGGTGGAAAAACAAATCTTGTTGCCTGACTATGATTTTCTAGATTTGAAGAATGTCTGTATCAAGATTCCCTTGTTACAAGCCATTAAAGAGATTCCTATTCTAGCGAAAACAATAAAGGAGTTGAGTCTTAAAAGACCAGGAAGGAAACCAAGAGATACAAGAAGAATCCACCTGGTAGGGAAAATTGCAGATATCATGATGGGAAAAATTACTATGCAGAAATATGTAGATCCCGGTAGTCCAATTGTCAAAACACATATCAATGGGGTAGAAATACCAAATACTTTGATTGATTTAGGGGCTGCTATCAACATCATGAGTAGACAGACTATGGAACAGCTAAAACTTCCTAATCTTCTTTTTACACCTACTTTATTGCAACTTGCAGATCGATCAATTATTAAACCAGATGGTGTATTAGAAGACATTTCAGTCTCCTTAGACTCTTGGGAATATCCAGTGGATTTCATGATTTTAACTCCCAAGAGTAATCTAGGAGGACATCCTCTCATCTTAGGAAGACCTTGGCTAGCCACAGCTGATGCTTTTATCAGTTGTAGGTCTGGGGATATGTATATTTCTGATGGTAATTCGACAAAGAAGTTCAATCTGTATCCTCCAGCAAAAGCAATTACAGAAATAGGAGATAATGAGTGGTGATGATGAAGATACTATACAACCTGTCTTTACCATTTCTGAGATTAGTGAAGATAGTCAAATTCTGAACACATTAGAAAACTTTGAACCATCTTCAGAATATGACCACACACAATTTCAGTTGGATTCTGACATTGAGTGTCTATCATCTAGACAAATGTCTCTTTTCTCTATGGAAGAGTTTGGTAGTTCTGCCATTGAGATTTTTCCAGGAAAAACATTGAATATCAACAAAAACTTGGAAAAATCACAACAGGAAGAGCTAACCAAAATCTTGCAAAAACATTCTACTGCATTTGCATGGGAGTATACCGATATGAAAGGTATTGACCCTAAGACTTGCATTCATCACATCTACATTGAGGAAAACAGTAGACCAATCAGACAACCTCAAAGAAGGATGAATCCAAACCTTAGGGAGATAGTGAAAGAAGAGCTCCAAAAGTTACTTAATGTAAACTTCATTTACCCAATTTCAGATAGCCGGTGGGTTTCTCCTTTGGTTATAGTACCTAAAAAGAATGGTAAATGGAGGGTTTGCATTGATTACAGAGAATTGAACAAAGCAACTTTGAAGGATCACTTTCCTTTACCCTTTATTGATCAGGTATTAGATACTTTAGCAGGCAAAAAGTATTTCTCATTTTTGGATGGTTTTAGTGGTTACAATCAGATTCAGGTAGCACCTGAAGATCAGGACAAGACCACATTTACTTGTCCATGGGGAACTTTTGCTTACCGAGTACTTCCTTTTGGATTATGTAATGCACCCGCAACATTTCAAAGGGCAGTACTAGGAATCTTTTCTGATCTAATTCATGATTGTGTAGAGGTTTATATGGATGATTTTACAGTTTATGGTAATTCATTTGAAGAGGCATTAGAGAATTTGGAAAAAGTCCTTATAAGATGTAAAGAAACAAACCTTTCATTAAGTCATGAGAAATGCTTTATGATGTTTACTGAAGGGATTGTTTTAGGACATCATATTTCAGGGGATGGGATTAAAGTTGATAGATCAAAAGTTGAAGTCATCTCCAAGTTGCCTATTCCAAATTGTCAAAAAGATGTTAGAAGTTTTCTTGGATTTACTGGATATTATAGAAGATTTATTGAAAACTTCACCAAAATAGCATCTCCACTCTTCAAATTACTTACAAAAGACTGTGAATTCAAGTGGGATCCTGATTGTCAATCTGCATTTGAAACTTTGAAAACAAGAATATCTGAAGCACCCATTTTGAGAGGGCCAAATTGGAAACTTCCTTTCCATATTTCTACAGATGCTTCAGATACAGCTCTAGGAGCTGTGTTGGGTCAAAAGGATTTAGTTCCTTATGCCATTTACTACACCAGTAAAAATTTGACTCCCACTGAGTTAAATTATACTGTGACTGAAAAAGAGTTCTTAGCTGTTGTTCATGCAATCAACAAGTTTAGACATTATATAACAGGCTATGAAACTTTTGTCCATACTGATCATTCTGCAATTAGATATCTCATGAACAAACCTGTTACTAATGGCAGAGTTACAAGATGGCTTTTACTTTTACAAGAATTCAATATTACTGTGTTAGATAGACCAGGGAAACAAAATACAGTAGCTGATTTCTTGTCTAGAATCCAAAATACTAACGAAGATTCTCCTGTAGAGGATAAGTTTCCAGATGAATATTTGTTTGCAGTAACTACTAAGACTCCTTGGTATGCAGATATTGCTAACTATTTGGTTACAGGGAAGCTACCTCCACACTTATTTCCTAATGAGAAAAGGAAAATTATTCAGGAGAGTTCAAATTATTCATGGATTTCTAATGAATTGTTTAAAACAGGGCTAGATTGTGTGATCAGAAGATGTGTTCGGGAAGATGAAATGCCTGACATCCTCAAGGCATGTCATGATGAACCATGCGGTGGACACTTTGCTGACAAGAGGACGGCCTATAAAATCCTTTCTTTAGGATATTATTGGCCTTCTCTCTTCAAAGATGCAAAAAATATGTCAGAAGGTGTGACAGCTGCCAGAGAGTTGGGAGACCGACTCTTTCAAATGAAATGCCATTACAGCCACAGGTACTCATCGAACCCTTTGAAAAATGGGCTTTAGATTTCATTGGACCCATTAATCCACCATCTAGACAAAAGAAATATATATTGGTTTGCACTGATTATGTCACTAAATGGGTAGAAGCCAAGGCATTGCCTTCTGCCACTGAAAATTCAGTTGTTCAATTTCTTTTTGAGGATATTTTTACTCGTTTTGGTGTCCCAAGAGAAATTGTGACAGATCAGGGAAGTCAATTCACATATAACTTGATGGGGAAGCTGATGGAAGAATACAAAATCAAGCATAAAAAATCTACTCCTTACCATCCTCAAGCAAATGGTCAAGTGGAATCTACAAACAAAGTTCTTGAGAGCATCATCACCAAAACTGTTCATCTCCCTGAAGCCTTATGGGCCTACAGAACTACATGGAGGAACACAACAGGACATTCTCCCTATGAACTTGTTTATGGGAAAGAAGTCCTGCTCCCCATTGAGTTTCAAGTCAAGACTTTCAAGATGGCATTCCAGTTGGGGATGAATCTATCAGAAGCCCAAAAGCACAGAATGGAGCAGCTGAATGAGCTAGATGAGATCAGACAAGATGCAATTTTAAGGACTGATCTAGTTCAACATCAAAGAACTAAGTGGCATGACAGATATATTAAAGAGAGAAAGTTTCAAGAGGGAGATTGGGCTTTACTGTTTGATTCCAAGTTTAAAGACTTCAAAGGGAAGTTTCAGACTCATTGGCTTGGGCCATATGAGATTGATAAAGTCTTTAACAATGGAGCAGTAAGAATCAAGACCATTGATGAATTTCAGACTCCTCTTATTGTGAATGGCCACCGATTGAAAATTTATCATAAGCCACTTTCAAAAGAGGAGTTTGTCAAAATGTTCCAAGAGAATTCTGCAATAAGGTTGGTGGAGAAGAATCCTTCTCTTCCACCAGCCTAATCTTTGTTTCTTTCAGTTTTCGAAAAAAGAAAAAAAAAAAATGTGTATAAGCCTGAAAACCAATCCCAGATTGGCGGTCTTATGCAGAAAATATAGAGTGAAAATCAAGGACACCTGACACTCTATATTTTCCAAAAAAAAAAATCTCCTCTCCTTCTCTTTCCATCTTCACTTCATCTCACTTGTCATTTCACTTCACCTCCATCTCATTTTCATCTCCATTTCACTTCATTCCACTTCATTTTCACTTCATTCCATTCATTCCATCTCATTTCATTAATAAAATCCCCTTTCAGGACTATTTTCATTCAGTTAGTTCTTTCCTAACTATCTTTGTGCAGACAAGGGGGTGCTGTCTCAGTTTCCGCAGCTGGAAACCATTTCCGCAGCCAGAAGCAGTTTTCGCAGCCAGAAACGATTTCCGCAGCCAGCATCACTCTGTTTTCAAAAATACAATCAACTGTTAGTGCCATAATCATGAAATGCAGGTGTAATTGAGCTAAAGACATGGGGCATCTCCAAGATATCAAAGAAGAGCAACTGGTTAGAAGCCTTGAGCAAGAATTGACAAAGTTTCCAAAGGTATGATAAAAAATCTTTATCAAATAACAATTCAAGTCATAATTACGTATAGTTATTAAACCATAACAGGCTCTCCTATGTGCAATGATTTGATATATTAGCCCACTATCACTCTTATTCCGCGATGTCACTCCACACACCTCGCATTTATCTCCCTAACGGTCTCATGATTACTCCGAGTTTGAACTCAAATGTGACTGCACTTCTAGTTATTACCCGTACTCTTGAGACGTGACCTATTGTGCTACGGCTCTTCCCAGCTGTAATTTCCGCAGCCGTCTGTTGAGACGTGTAAGATCTCATACACAATCATCCGACTCGAAGGAATCTTGCCGTTACTCCACTGCTTATCACTCCACTCATACTCCTACTCCACTTATATCATACTCCTTGCATGCGTCCACATTTCATTTTATGAACTCGTTTATCGCTGTTCACTCACTGTTCTCTATTTCCAACTGCCGTCACTACAGTTTGCTCTAAACCCTGACTACCGTCATTACAGTCTATCCAAAACCCTGAACAGAGCTATTTTTTTTCTCTTAACCCTCACACGCAGAAGAACTCTCAGTGGAATTTAAAACAGAAGATGGGAAAATTACTGAGAGCTGAGCCGGAAGGACCGAAATACTTGGAGGGTTATCCTCAAGTTAAGGAATTGCTGAAGAAAGTCAGATGGCTACGATTTATCCAGAAGTTTAAAGGCTATAACAAGGAGGTGACCAAAGCTTTTGCAAGGTCGTTTAATGGACAAACAGTGGAGGTTGGAGATTTAAAATTCACAGTGACCGAGGCCACAATAGTAGCTGCCACGGGCCTACCTCAAGAAGGTGAAAGGTGGTTTAAAAATAGAAGTGTGGATGATGAAATATGGAGAACCATGCTACAAAACCAAGGTATGGATACAACTGTATTTACAAGAGGCATCCCTGTTTATGTATTAAAAGAAGAATGGTCTAGTCTACTATTAGTCATCCAGAAATTTATCACGTGTGAAGGTCGTTTTGGCTCTATGTATATGTATCATGTAAGACTGATGATGAATTTCATGGACGGTCACACTCTTAATTTGCCTCATTTTCTGCTATCAAGTTTGAAAAAGATGAGTTTTACAGTTCAAAAACATGTAGGCAATATTGAACCTCATCTTTACCATCATGGGCTCATCAAAATTCTTATTGAGGAACAGTTGAAGAAAACTAAGGATACTTGGGGGCAATTCTTGACAAGAAACTACTTCCAAGAGCCGTCTGAGGCCTCTGGAAGCAGTCCACCAAAAATTCCAAGGAAAAGTAGGAGGAAAGAAAAAAGCATTACAATTCAAGACTCCCCTACAATAGAAATTCAAGAAACAGTCCAAAAAGGAAAAGAAGATAGAGCTAGAAGTAAGGAACAGAAAAAGGAAAAAGGCAAAAGGACTATTCAAGAAGTCTATCCATCCCCTGAGAAATCCATAGAAGAGGATTATTAACCTCTGTCAGAAAGATTAATAGATCTTCAAGCTGCTGCCATAGCCAAGAAAAAGCAAAAAGGAAAATAGAGTGCACAAGAGAAGAGTACTAGTTCATACTTAAGAAGGAGCACTAGGCTAAAAGGGAAGGGGAATAAAACCAAAGAAAAATAGTATCACTTTATTGATTTAGATAAAGAGACACTTGAGAAATATCCAACTCAGCCAAGCATTGAGTCAAGTCCTCCACGTGAGGAAAGCCCTTTTTGGCCGGAAAGAGAGAGCAGTCCTCCTTCACCAGAATTTGAGTTTAGGCCGAGAAAGACACCTGAGGTAGATTCTAATCAGCAAGAAGCATACAATTACCTGGAAACCTTAGAACAATCAACTGCAGGACCAAGTACCTCTCTGCCACCTGATGCACAAGTTCAGTCTTTGAAACAGGAAATATTTGAGTTAGAAGTCCTGAATAGGCATATCATACAAGAAAATGAAGCACTCAAAGAACATAGTAAAGTAGACAAGATTGTCCATGATAATACTATGCTCCATTTAGGACTGTGGCAAAAGAAAAACATAAAACTGAAGAAGAAGTGCAAAAAGTTAAGCAGAGCATTGATTAACCTCAAGTTCAAATGCCTAGTCAGGAAGCCAAGGATGATGTTAGCATCAAGGAAGAAGAAAAGAGGGCTGGATGTCCTTGCAAAAGCATCAGAACACATGGATTAGAGGGAAATAACTCAATTTTGGTTGCATGAGGAAATGCAACACCTTCACAGTGGGGGTATGTTGAGCCTCAAACCTGCACCTTCCTATACACCCTCTCAGCCTTCCTTTTCCACTTATTGCATCCACCCAGCTGCTAAATCATTGCATTGTAGTTTAAAAAGAGCTCTTTACATGGTTTTCTGACTATACTTATGACTGTTGTTTGGTTTAGTTTTTTTGTTCATGCAGCTGCGGAAACTTGTCAATTTCCGCAGCCAGCACAGGTTTCCGCAGCCAGCACAGGATTCTGCAGCTATTTTGTTAAAAGCTGTGCTACAGGTGTCCTATGAAGAAACGAGCCACATGGGCAAGCTCCAGGTGACGGATACATGGAACGTGTCCCTTCGAAGCAGCCAAATCATCCATGGAAGGTCACGGTCAACGAAGGTCAAAGGTAGAGCCAACCAAAGAGTTCAGCGGTGGCACGTCTCTGTTTTGAGCACGTGAATGTTACGTGGCACAGTCCTCAGCTCACGAAGACACCAGCACACCTGGAGATCACTTCTGTAACCGGAATCTAACAGCAACCACTCTAGAGATTTAATAGACGTGATGACAGTTACGCTAGATCTCGGCTGAAGGGATCTACGTGTCTTTGGCAATACAGTCAATAACGTAGGAGTTAGTTAGTTAGTCTCAACATTTTATCATTATAAATAACGCGTCGATGAACGCTGTAAAGGAGTTTTTTCCTTGAGATGTAAATTCTGAACTGTTGTGTTGTCACCCCACTGTTTATACATATTGCTATTTTAGTATATGAGGAGACTTTTCTGAGTTTATTCGTGTGATTACTTGTTAACCGGCTGAAGTGGCAGAGGGCCCCTGCGCGCTGAAGCCTTGTAAAGTTTTCATTTGGTTTTATTATGTTCTTGTATCATTAGCTTGTACATAACACACTGTTTGATGTTTCTTAACTCACTGCTGTTTAGATTTTCACCTCTGTTTTCTTGTAACTGTCAACTGATCAGTGCTTTTCTGCAGGTTTTCTTAGGCATCCCGGGCAAATTTTCATCTTTTTGATAACTATTGGCATATGAGATCATCTTGTCCTTCCTGCTAACTTTCATTTTCTGAAGTTTAATTTCAGCACTGTCTTTTCCAAGTTGTGATTTGCTTACTTATTTTTTTTGTTATTTAGATATCATACTGCTCATCAATTTATGGTTTCTTTCTATAGTGAAGTGACTCTATTAGCAAGAAATCAGAATATCACTAACTATAGTGTGATTTAGTTATCATATTTCTTAAACTTATTCATGATTGCTTCCCACAAGGTAGATTGAGCTGAAGGGTAAAGGATCAGAAGAGTTGAAGTAGTGTGATTAGTTTCCTTTCTGCAATTTAGTTATCATATTGCTTAAACTTATTCATGGTTGCTTCCCACAAGGTAGATTGAGCTGAAGGGTAAAGGACCAGAAGAGTTAAAGTAGTGTGTCTAGTTTCTTTTATGCAATTTAATTTATTGCCATTTAGATAGCATATTGCTTGACTTATTCATGATTACTTCCCACAAGGTAGATTGAGCTGAAGGGTAAAGGATCTGAAGAGTTTAAGTAGTGTGAATTAGTTGCTTTGCTTTTGGTTTGAGTTGCTTTAAGTTCAGTTTTTACTTTCTTTTCATTCAGCAGCAAGGATACTGGGCCATTGTCATTAGTTCACTTTTTGATGCATTTACTTTCTCTTAAGAATTGATTTCAGTTTAGCTTTCTTCTTGAGCACTTTCAAGTTTGAGAAAATCACCGTAGAAACCACCATCACCATCCATACTTCATACTTCACTTTCACTCTCACCATCACACATTAGGGAAAGATAAATCCAAAAATAAACTAAAAAAACTCAAAAACGACAAAAGATTAAGGAAATGGTTATATAGTACATATAGTACACTTCACTTCATCAGTTTACGAACCCCGGATTGACATTATAAATAGCAATTTAGATCACACTAAATTGACCAAACAGAAGGGTGCAAACTAGTCCAACAACCCCAAAGGAGGATGAATACAGCTCTCAAATATATAGTCAAAGAAGAAATGCAAAAGCTACTAGATGTAGGATTCATTGACCTATCTCCGATAGTGAGTGGGTCTCTCCTTTGGTGTTGGTTCGAAAGAAAAATGGTAAGTGGAGGATTTGTGTCGATTATAGAGAGTTAAACAAAGCCATAAAGAAGGACCATTTCCCTCTACCTTTCATCGACCAAGTTTTAGATGGCTTGGGAGGGAAAAAGTTTTTCTCTTTCCTAGATGGATTCAATGGGTACAATCAAATCCAGATTAGCCCGAAAGACCAGGATAAAACCACCTTCACTTGTACTTGGGGTAATTTTTCCTATAGGTTCCTTCCTTTTAGCCTATGCAATGCTCCTACCACTTCCTAGAGAGAAGTCCTGAGTATCTTTGTCGATTTAGTCCATGATGCAGTAGAGATTTATGTGGATGATTTTACACCTTATGGATGTGATTTCCAGGAGGCTTTGTCCAACTTAGGTAAGGTGTTGAACAAATGCATTGAAATGAACCTGTCTCTTAGTCCCAAAAAATGTGAGTTCTTGATGACTGCAGGGACTGTGCTAGGTCATTCAATATCCTAGCAAGGACTGCAGGTGGACCCAAACAAAATAGCTATCATCCAAAGGGTCCCACCTCCGCAAAAGCAGAGAGATGTCAGAAGTTTCCTAGGGTTAGCTGGATACTATCGAAGGTTTATAAAAGACTTCAATAAGTTAGCTTCTCCTTTATTTGGGTTGTTGGCCAAAGACTTTGAGTTTGTATGGTCAAAAAGCTGTCAAGAGGCCCTGGACACCCTGAAGGACAAGTTAACCACTGCACCGATTCTCTGAGGCCCAAATTGGGCCCTTCCTTTTCATATACATGTTGATGCCTCACACAAAGCCATAGGAGCAGCTCTAGGCTAGATAGATGAAAAATTGCCTTATGCCATTTACTTTATCAGTAAGAATCTGTCAAAGGCTGAACTGAACTACACAGTGACTGAAAAGGAGCTCCTGGTTGTTGTGCATTCATTGAACAAATTTAGGCATTACATTACAGGTTATCAAACATTTGTACATACTGACCATGCTGCAATCAAATATTTAATGAATAAACCTGATGTGAATGCTCAGATTATTAGATGGTTACTTTTATTACAGTAGTTTGATCTAAGCATTGTTGATAAGCCTGGCGAGGAAAATGTTGTTGCAGATTTTTTGTCCAGATTAACTTTGCTTGCGGGTGATGAAGGAATGGTTGATGATCAGTTACTAGATGAACACTTATTCACCATTCCAGTTCTCTCTCCCTGGTTTGCTGACATAGTAATCTATTTGGTATCTGTATAGTTCCCATCAAATTTGTCCTCCAAAGAGAAAGAGCGCCCCATTCACTTGGATTGAGGGCAACCTCTTCAAACTAGGCCGGATCAAATTCTGAGAAGATGTGTCAGGGAGGAGGAAGTATTTGACATCCTTCTGACCTGTCATGATGGGCCTTGTGGAGGTCACTTTGCATCAAAGAGGACAACATTCAAGGTGTTACAAGTTGGTTATTATTGGCCAACTATTCATCAGGATGTGAAAAGATATACTAGTCAGTGTGATTGGTGCCAAAGGATGGGAAAGCCTACTCCAAAGGATGAAATGCCTATGCAACCTCAAGTGACTTTCAAGCCATTTAACAAGTGGGGCATGGATTTCATTGGACCTATTGACCCTCCTTCCAAGCAAAAACAATACATCATTATGTGCACTGACTATCTAACTAAGTGGGCTAAAACCAAGGCAATCAAGGTAGCAACAGAGGAGAAGGTGGCTAATTTCTTAAGGGAAAATGTCTTTTACAAGTTTGAGTACCCTAGAGAACTAGTCATTGATTAAGGCAACTAGTTTACATCCAACATGATTGAAGACTTGTTAAGCTAGCACAAGATCAAGCATAGGACCTCCACTCCCTATCACCCACAAGCTAATGGGCAAGTGGAGGTGACCAACAGAGCACTGGAGGGCATCTTGACCAAAGTGATTAGCTGTAGTATAAAAGATTAGATAGATAGATTAGTTAAGGCCACCTAGGCCTACAGTACCACCTGGAAGACCACCACTGGATTCACACCCTATGAGTTGGTATATGGGAAAAAGGCCTTGCTGTCCATTGAATTTGAGTACAATACATTGAGGATGGCAGCCCAACTAGATCTAGATCTCAGTAGTGCACAAAAAGAGAGATTGCTCTAGTTGAATGGGTTAGATGAGTTTAGAATGCAGGCCCTCCTACACACAGAGGTAACTCAAGTTCAGAGGAAGATCTGGCATGACAAGAACATCAAGGACAAGCAATTTCAAGAAGGTGATTGGGATTTGTTATATGATTCCAGATATAAAGACTTTAAAAGCAAGTTAAGGACTAGATGGTTAGGGCCTTATGTCATAGAGAAAGGTCATGATAATGGTTCAGTGCAGATCAAAACCATAGATGCAGAGGCCATTCCTTTACTTGTTAATGGGCATAGATTTAAATCTTACAAAAGGCCATTGTCAAAGCAAGAGTTCATGGATGGTATCAATAAAACAATGATGGTGGTGGAGCAAGTCTCAACTCCTACCTCATCAAGTCACTAAGAAAAAGAAAAAGAAAAAAAGAAAAATAAGGAGACTCAGGTGAAAACCTCCATGAGGTGCCTGAGTCCCACTGTTGGGTTGAAAACCTCTTGAGGCAACCTAATGGTGTCAAAAAAAGAAGAAAAAAACAGAAATAAAAAGATCTCTCGGTGAAAACCTCTCTTGAGGCGCTCAGGGCAAGTAGCTAGGATGAAAACCTCTTGGAGGCAAACTAGTTGTTTTTCAAAAAAATATATAAATAAAAAGAGAGAAAAGAAAAATTATGAAAATATTGTTTGCAGGTCAGGAGGAGGACAATCAGAGCAAAAATGGAGAATCAAAAGGGACTTATTCAACTCATATTTTTATTTCTCCATTAATTATCCTTCATCATTCCACCATTCCTTTCATTTTTTTCACTCATTTGCCTAAGTTTGCAAGGGTTTTGTGTTTTCTACAGGATTCCCTGAAAACCTACAGGATGATCCTGTAGGAATTACAGTGGCTTGGGAATCCTAAAGGAAGTGACCCTAGAGCAAGGAAATGGCTTGCCCATGTCAAAGAAATAAATTCCTACATCACCATCTCATTACCATACCTCTCTCCACCATGATCGCCCCCTGCATTCATAAAAAAAATCAGTTTCCAAAAAATTACAGTTTTAAAAAAAAAACACAGAGAAAAAAAGATGAAGACAGAGAGCAAGGGGACAACACTTGAAGGTTATTTTTCATCATTCACAAACCCCTAGACCTCCTCTCTGCCCATGCTAATCATCCTCAGATCCCAACAATAGAATATGATTAAAATTTTTGAGGGAGAAGCAGCTACAGGACATCCTGTAGCAGCCTATCCCACAGAACATAAATCATAGGTTGTAGCAAGTTTCAAGCATGGAGATCCAAAGGTAGAAGAAGCTCCTCCAGAGCCTAGTAGCAGTAGCATCATCATCATCATCAACACCAGGTACCTGCACATCAAGGAAAATCATCAAAGGACAATATAAAAAAGAGAGAGGAGAAATCACATGCAACCAACACACAACAAAAACCTCATTTCTTCAACAAACTGCAGCAAGGTATTGTTACCACAGGTAAGTATCTCGCTTCCACTCTCTCATTTGCATAATGTGATCAAAATATGTAAATATTGTGAATTAGTTGGTTTATAAGAAAAAGGTGGTCAGTTAACTTCGCCACCTTCGTTTAGTCAACGAGGACAAAACAATTAGTCCTCACACACGTGGCAACAATCAAGTCAAAGAAAAGGAGGATGAGGTCGAAAGAAGTTAAGCTACGGATGCCTGAAGTGGGAGTTGATTATGAGGTAAGGAGAATGATGATGTGGTAGTGGGACCAACGGTCAAAAAATAGATATTCGTACCTCAGCTGCTAGCACACCACCTCACTCAAATCAACCATAAGAGGAAATAAACATTGATCCCCATGAATATATGCATTCACATTCTTGAGGCTCACACTAGCAAAGTCGCTATCGACCCTCAAGCAGTCTACAAGAGAGGTAAATTCCATTTTTTTCCCATGCAGGACCACCTACAGGATCCCATAGGAATCCTACAGGATCCCACATGAATCCTATAGGATATAGTCAAGTAGTCTATAGGATTGGTAGTAAGCAATTTCAGAGGGAGAAAAATAGGTATTGGCTATATCAAGCTTTGTAAGGAGGTAGGCTCTACATTTCCTCCTATTTTTCCAAGTGAAAGGATCAAAAAATCCTCTAGTTTGTTGAAATTGATTGCAGTAAAAGGGAATTGTATCCACAGAAATTTCAGTTCAATTTCCTCCTTCATTAAAATTTTGTGTCAAACATCTCTTCTCCTCCATCCATCAGGCAAAATGATAGGGGGGTTTAATAGAAGGAAGCCCATTAACACCATGAGGATTCATCAACACCCTCCTGTGCTAGAAATATTCACAAGGCATAATTGGATGGGTTTATTTGAGAAATTGAGGGGGTATGATGATGAAGTAGCCAAATATTTTTCTCTCTCCCTCATTCCACTGATTAGGACCCATGCCATTGTTGTGGTGAGAGGCCTCTCCATCGAGCTCACCCCTAAACTCATAAGCAGAATTACCACACTCCCCTTAGGAGTGCCTTGGAGAAAGGAAGACAAGGGCAATAGCCAAACTGCAAAGAAGAAATTCTTTTTAGAGGGAGAGGAGGCCATGGAAGACAAAAATGGAGTAAGAAGAGCAAGCCTAACATAGAATTGGAATGAAATAAGCTACCACCTTATAAAATATATATCATGTGAAGGTCGGTACATTGTGGTATATGGATACCACTTTAGGCTTCTTGAAGAATTGCGGTTTGGAGCAGATACACCTCCTCACCACAGATTCAACATACCCTATTTCATTCTCAATCACTGATAGATATGGGCATGAAGGCGCAGGAAGGAAACTACCAACAACTAGCCCATCATGGGTTAATTAGACTCATCATAGAATATGCCCTCCAAAACCTTAGAATTCCTATCACATGGGCACTTTTCAGAGACATGCAGATAGAGGAGGATATAAAAGCCCTCGAATATGACAAGAGCCCTACTACCAGTGAAAGGGATGAAGAAGAAATTGAAACAGGTAAAGGAGAAGCAGAGAGGGATGAAGAGGAAATAGATGAGGAAGAAGAGGAAGAGAAAGAGAAAGAGAAGGAAAGTGGTGAAGAAACATAAGAAGATGCCAAGGAGGAAACTGATGAACAAGGTGAGGAACTAGAGGGAGAAGAAGAGGAGAAAGACAAAGATGAAAAGGGCAATGGAAAAGAGGTGGACAAAAACAAGGAAGAGTCACCCAGGGTGTCTTGAGAACCCGCTGAGAAAGAGGCAGCAACTACCCTCACTGCCCTTAGCACCCCTATCAAACAAAAAGGCAAAAGACAGAGAAAAACTCATTTGTACTTTAGAACAAGAAAAGTACAAGAATAAGGTAGGGAAACCTCAAATTCCTACCAAGGTTCCCATTGTTATTGAAGACTCACCTAAACAGTAGGCGAAGATGGCTCCTCTTATAAAAACTTAAGGAGAAGGATCCTCAGGACAAACCTCCCCTAAGTCTCCTATCACTTATGTAAGAAGGTCTATGACTAGATCTGCCTCATCCAAGGGAAAATACATCCTACAGGATACATAGAAGGACCTACAGGAAGCAGAGGAAATCCTACAGGAAACTCTGCTAAACCTACAAGAAACTCAAAAATTGGATAAGGAAGGGAGTATGCAGCAAGAAACAAAGAAGGAGGACCTAGAGCTAAGGGAACCTAGTCCTCAACCTAACCTTGACTCCTACTACAGATTTATTGAAGGGGGTAGGGTCATTCCACAAAATTTTTCCATCCCATTATTCTTTGAGCTTGAGAAAGAAAGAGCAAGAACACATAGATGGATGCAGATTTCCAAGTCCAAGGGAGTGGAGGACATAGGTCACATGGAGGAAAAGCTCAAAGAGATGGGCAGAGAACTAAGTAGCCTAAGGGACAGAGAGGCCATAATGAAAGCTCAGTTGGAGGTAGAAAATGCATGGTTGAAAGGACAACTGCAAGAAAGATAGAATCAATTAGCAACCATGGCTAGTCTATCCCTAGAGGAAATCCAGTGCAGGATGCCAGCTAAGTCCTATGCATTATACCTTAAGGAATAGTGGTTGCAGTTCCAAATCAAGACCCTAGCACAGAGAGGCACTATGCCATTCTAGGCTTATAGACACTTCATTGATCTTTGTGATCAAAGCACATTGGAGGATTGGGCTAAGATGTTTGATTTCTACTTGGCCTTGATAGATCTGAATGTATGGGACCCTAATGCAAAGCTAAGGAATTTACAGTTGATGGCTTTGGCATCATGGATGAACCATGAGGAAGCAAGGGTTGTAGAAATGAAGAAGATATTAGTAAGGGAACAAACATAGCCTCTCATCATAAGTGCTAAGCAATCAAATCTAATGGCTATCATTAGCACACATAATTTAATTGCAAATGATCCTCAACTTGCACCCAGGTATCCTGCTGCCCAAGAGCAAGCAATTACACATTTTGAGGATATGTTCAGGCTGTTAGGGGATGACAACATGCAAGCTTGCCAAAGGATATGGAATACTTTGCCATACAGTTTGAAAATCAGAGAGTACCATTCTCCTCAAAGAATGAGAGAAGCAATGAACATGACACCCATGTACAAGTAAACCATCCAAAGGCTCAAAGTCAATTAGATTTACTTGAGACTTAGTCCACCACTGCTCTTGGGGATGTTAGAAGGAAGGAAGGAAGAGGAAGAAAGAAAGCTGTGGGAGGAGATAGAAAGGAAGGCAGGATTCTATGCTCAAGAAGATGATACCACTGCAGAAGCATGGGATGTCAAGGAGGCCACTAGGGGTATGAAAGATATGGATATTGATTGAGTTGCTCAGAGGATGAGCAACACTTTCAGTATGGGGGTGATGATGAGCCTCATCATTTGGTAACTATATGGACCTTAAATCACCACCTGGCTTAGTCAAATCAACTCTTCTCACAATTTATTACATGTTTTGATTATATTTTGTTTAATAAGATGAGTCAAAGTGAGATATTATGCCTAGTGGACTAATGTGCATTGAATGCAGGTTTGTGAGAGAAAATCAGGGATTTTTGCAAGATTAAAGGCTGAAACTCGAATGGGACAAGGAAGAGAGATTGTAGGAGGTAAATCCTCCTCATTTACTCCTCCATCATTCGAATATTACTCCATCAATCACACTAGCTCGGAGTATAAGCAACCAAGTCATGAAGATCAAAAGGCAGCCGAACAAGTGACAGTCAAAGAGTTAGTCTATCTTGAGTTTGGGAGTCGAGCCTCCCTAGATTTAAGGAAGTCGTTGGAGACTTCAGTGGTATAAATAAAGAGGCCTAGAGCCTCATTAAGATTCAATTTTTTGCTATAAAAAACACTAGTTATTTTCGAGCTCAAGACTTGTGGAAGACATTGCTATGTAATTTTCTATTTTGATAATGAGAATGAGATTTTTCTTGATCCAACACTGAATTAAATCAGAGGGCTGAAACTCTTAGGTTAGGGCCCAACCCTAGTAGCAGAGGCTCCTCTTCTTGTATATGTATGCTTAGATTGATTTCTTAGATTCATGGTTAAATTATCCTTAGAAGTATTTCATTACAAGTGGTGTAGATTTTATTAGTTTGCTTCCATTTTTGCTTTACTTAAGCAGTAGTTTAGAAGAGATAAAGGAACATCAAAAAGTTGTCAATAGGTGTTTTGGCCTCACTTCTCTCTTCAGGGATCATGATTTGAGGAAAGGACTCCTATGCAGCCCCAAAAAGACAGAATTCTACTTGATCATAGAATTTTGAGTTTTCTGTACTTAATCCAACGTTTGATCAGTTTACAAAAGTAGGATCTAGTTATCATTTCTTCCATCTTTAGTCCTATAGTATATCTCATCAATGGTTCCATCTTATTCTGCAAGTTTTCCTCATGCATGAAGTAGACAACTAGCTCATTAAACTCTGTTTTCCTAGCTTATTGAAATTCTCCTCGTTTACATGACTTTTGGGAAAATATCAATGTTTGATGCAGTGCATGTGTTTTAGAAGTAAAGATAGATCTCATATCCAGCAACCTCCTTCAAAATTCATCCATCCATGATCATTCCTTCACCAATTTCATCATTTTACAAGGAAACTTCTCCAAGCATGTTGAGCAAATCCAACCATCTCTCAACATTGGTTTTGAGTTCTAGTGATCCTAGGCATTTTCTTGCTTCATTCCATCCACCAACCACCTCCCCTAAGCCTTCCATCACCTTCAACACCCATAATTTTTCTCTCGGCTGTATCCTGTAGAAATACAGGGAATCCTGTAGGTTTCCCTTTAGTGGCCTATTTTGAGGCCGAATTGAGGGAAAAGCCTCTAGGAAGCCAGAAAAGGTCACCTAAGGGCCTCCCAAACCTTCCAACCATCCACCATCACTCCTAAGCCACCTGCCACATCACCAAAAGAGATTATCTTTCACACTTCTCCATAAAAAAAGTCAATAAAACATATTTATTTTAAGTCATTTACATGCACAATAATAGCATGTTTGATGTTTTGAATTTACATTCTTAAGACAATAGAATTTCATACATGTTAACCTAGCATTCTTTCTGAAGCATTGTCTCTTAGTAGATAGTTAGAAAATGGTGTGATTTTAGCATTGGATTTCAGTCTTTTTCCTTATTGTAGTAGACAAGCTTTCTCTTAGAGCAGATTTCTCTTTCCCTCATCAGTAAACAAGCTTCTTCTAAATCCATATAAGTATGGCTTGCAAAGCCCTAGTGGCTCTTGCCAGCGGAACAGTGACAAAGGGCAAAACCATCACTTTTACTTGTGTATACAACACTGTCACCTCCGAGTTTGTACGAACCCTAGGTTGATAAAGTAAAGCTAGTAGCCCTAGGAGTTACATCATTCTTGCTGCAATACTGGTGCTCATCAATCTGCATCCTCAACTTCCTTACCTTTTTCGCTAGAAATGTGCATTGCAAATAACCAACACCCTTTCATGCGACTACACTTTTCCTGCATAGCCGTGACCATCCTAACTGGTGTGGCTTTCTTCTTTGCCCGTAAGACTCTGGGTTCTCCATTGTCATCCAAGCACTCAATAGCTTTGTCATAACAATCCACCTTGTTTCTATGAAGGTACAACCAATCCATGCCCAACAACATATTGTATGATCCCAACGGTAATACATTCAAATGTGTTGAGGTAGGCATACCATTCAAATTAAATGCACAAGCTCTTACCCAATGATGAACTCACTTCTTTGTACATGTAGCCAATTGCACTAACCAAGATTTTGCATGCAATTCCTTACTCAAACCACACTTATCCACCAACTCAGGACTAACATAGCTATAATTAGATCGAGGGTCAATCAAAATAGAAATAACTTGATAACAAAGGTTACCGTCCATCTTAATGATAGATGCCTTATGGGGTTCCTGTTTGTTATCCAATGCTGCATAGATAAGAGGAACACTTTGACCAACATCCCCAACAGTTTTTGCATCCTGTGCACTATATATCTAAAGCCTACCACCCTGATTCTGTGGACAATCTCTCCTGTGATGATCCTTTCCACAAGTCCAACACTCTATAGGCTTTTAGCCTGGATCCTTATTATGTTCTTTTGATCGAAATACCTATCCTTCTTCTGATGCATTGAACTTCTTAGATGGCGTTGCATCCTCTTTATTACCTGTACCCTGAGGTCTTGTTTGCTTCTTGTCCCATTTTCCTTTATTAATTGCATTACCTTTCCAGTCTAGTTTAGTCTCAGATCTGCGCTTCGATTTCTCATAGCAATGCCTTAGCTTTCAGATGGCCTCCTCTAATGATATAGGCTCATCAAACTCTATCCTGTCTTTGAATGCAACCATAATCCACTAATGAACCTCTAAAATTTGGCCTTCTCCTTGGTGAGGTAAGACACATACCTTAATAGCTCCAAGAACTTGCTAGTGTACTCCTCATCTGTCATCAATCCCATCTTTAGCTCATAGAATTATTTTGCCTTGTCATCAAAGTATCTCTCTGATAGAAAATTATTCTTGAATAGCCTCTCGAACTCACTTCAAGTCAATTCCTCCTTATGAATACATCTGATATTCTTCACATCTTCTCACAAAATGTCTACTTTACCTCTGAGACTGAATGTAGCTACTTTTCTCTGAATAATCATGTAACCTGAAGAAATTCCTCATGCAAAGCAAGCATGCCTTTGCATCATGTGGGTTCTTCATCTCTCCATCAAAAGTAGGTGGCTTTGCTTTCTTAAACTCATCTGGCAAGTATCCCTTATCACTCGTCCTGTAAGGATGATAACGATGATGATCATAGTGCCTATCTGAACCAGAATTAGAATAGTACTTGTGTCCATCACATCTCCTATTCGGAGTGTCCAACAATCTGCCATCTCTCGATGTGTCATCTCTATTCGACTTGTGTCATTTTTCCTCCTACTCATGGTTGATCCGACGTGGTCCCTATCCCTGCAATCTAACAAACTCTGAAGTATCACTGCATTTACCTCTACTTGTTTCTCCTAGGCATGTATGCTTTTGTCATTGTCTACCTTACATCTCCTTATTTTTTCCTTTAAGCTTCTTAGTGTGTTTTCTAGATCAAAAGAATGCCCAACATCGTGCAGCTCATTCGATCCATAGGGAGAGTCTCGGGAACTATAGTCTACTATCTTGATAGTCATCTTTGATATTCTTCTTGAAAGGTACATCATGTTAGCTAAACCAAATCACAATAAACCAACATATCTTAGCATAGTTTAGGGAGGATACCACATCTGCAAGATCAACCTAGCAGCGTAATTCATGTATAACATAGTCACAACAACATATAGAAATATAACTCATAAGCATATAACCCTATATCCATCATTCTAGTTAGAGTCTAGTCACCGATGCATGACCATGTCAACCACACATACCATGACCTCATGCATGACGACATCAACCACACCAACCTATGTGGACAATTTACAACCATAAACATAGGTGATACACCAACACATATGTCAACAACACACATGCATAACCATGGACAACACACACACACAAACACATACGATCAAGCGTAAATGAGAAATACTCTTAACAACAGGTAGCAACATGTAACCAAGCATACAAGAATGATACATGTAAGTGACATATAACAACATGTAACTAGTCATACACTCATGACAATGCACTCCACAACAACAACATCAACTTCCACATGGTGACATCACTACAACCATGATCAACACCATGCAAATGCAACAAGCACATGGTCTCACAACACAAGACACACACACACAATCAACATGTATGCATGACCAACACCCAACCCATCGAGTCCGAGGGGTGAACCATGATCTGATACCACTCTGTAACACCCTCCACCCACATCTAGTAGAGTAACTATCTAAGAGGGGTAAACATGCAACAAGAGTCCACTGTGATATGATTCACCCTCCTAAGTCATGTTAAGGAAGTGGAACCAACGAAAACACACCATACAGGCCTTCAACATAAGAATTAAGACCCTCAGGAACTATCCCAACCTCTCTGCCAATCAACCCCTGGGTCCCACTAATATTTTAGACCACTTGACCCTTGGACCCTCCCATACTATAGGTCTGCTAGCGTCTAGGAGGCTTTGGACTCTCTCATGACAAGGGCTGCCAGTGTTCAGGGACTATTTTTCTCAGTGCTATGCCAACGTCCCAGGGATTTGAGCCACTTTTTAAGGCCCAAATCCCAGGTTTTCCCATAACTAAATGACACCTTCAGAACATAAAGATAACAAGGAGACAATGAGGCAAAAGTAAATGCTTGAACAAGCCCTTGACTGGACCCCTACTAGCCATGACAAATATTTCACCAAACATATCACGAATATGTAATCTATATGTGTAAATAACAAATCTAAGCATAGGAGTCTCATACTTAGCTGGGAATCGCTAAGAAGCATTGATGCCTCAACACATTAGCTTCCATTTCATCCATTAGGTCATATATACATTGTTAATCCATTTACAAGTAAAATCATGATGATAACCATACATAACTACTGTCATAAAACATAAAAATAACCAACATCATAGCAACAAAATACCAAGGAAATCATGGCCATAAAATCCACATATAAACCAATATAACACTCATGGAAAGACAAGGAGTAACCTCATATTAGTTATGTTGCAAAATCCAAACCCGGGATGGGACTTCCACATTCCACTCGACTGTAGAATGGTTGAGCCAAATATCTCTTGAACCATTCACCCCCATGCCATATTCCAAGCATGAATGTGGGATCTCATACAACACATCAATCCAAAACCATCCAAGGCTTACACAAGCCAACCACCTCAACCCATCAAACAAAGATTCCACCTCATGGTCGGACATCACAAAACCATCATCAGATTGGTCTCTACCCAAGCCTTCTAGGGCTCTAGAGTTGTTCCAACCAAGGCTTCCAGGACTAGTAACTCAACCCATAGTCGCCGCTGGGCTTCCACAGCGTTTTTCTAACCAGGGCTTCCAGTTGTTACACAAAATTTTGTCACTGTCCCTGTACTCCTCGTTCATTGATCCTAGAGGACCTCTACAGTGAACCCTTCATGCTTTCCCATCATGAAGAAACTCCCATTGTGTCCTTCTTCATGAGCAGAACAATTCCCCTTTGCATCATTTTCCCAAAATCTTCTATTTTTCCTAGTTTACAAGACCGGTGCTAATGACTCATGTCCTTCTTGCACCGATATGTGGGGATGACAACTGTCCCTTGAACTGACTGGAGCGACTGAGCCTTTTCCCACTCATGCCAATCCTCTTTTGGAAAGTTTTTTAAATTTGGAGCTGAAGCTCCTAGCTCTAGAAGCTTCGTAACAGAAGTCTGGTAAATGGTTAGGCCGGATGGAGCCGAGGAAGTCAGATTGGGCTCCTTTCCCCTATTAGGATGGAACTACTTCAAGAGATAATACCTTCTCCCATGAGAAGAGGAACCATCTCCCATCCATTCAAGCTATATAAGCCTCCACTTTTCCCAATCACAAGCTAGTGTGTGTGCTAGTGCTAATTACGTTCTGTTTGGAGTAATCAACAAGTTATTCATACTTTGTAGCTCTCTAGTTTGTGTTTAAGGGAGAATTGTGAGTTAGTTTGGTGTGAAGCCTAAAGGGAAGAGCCTTGAGACTATCATTGTCGGGGCCATCCATGGAATGCTAGCAGAAGTGTGTGGGAACATGGATTTGTCAGAGGAGAACAACGATGTCAAGACACCGGTTGTAATCTCTTCTTGATTCAATAAAGATGCAACTATTGATTAATTTCCTACATAAGATGTCATTTCACATGTTTATGGCTTAATGTTTATTGACTTGTTAAGTAGGTTGAATACAATATGTATTTTATCACGATTGTTGTCTGCTGTTGTCTACTTGTTTCAGGTGTTCGCAAGAAGGAATGAAAGATAGCTGGAGCAAGGAAGCAATGCCATCATCAAACGGATAGCGTATTAAGAAGTAGGTCCTCTTAATTGGTTCTAACCTAAGGAAATCTTCCATAAAATGTCTTGTCTGTGGCTAGATCCGCTCTCGGGCTAGAAGAATTGTTTGTATCCGCACTTAGAATTTTACTTCCACCACAAATTGGTGACCATACTAGGGAACCAATCCTTCTTTTTGCTTGTTTGTAATTCCATGGTTTTGTGTGAACTTTTCTTGTATCACCATTTCCCTTTAGTTCTATCTGCTCTTCCTTGTTTACTGCTCTGGGTTTGAAATTTACAGTAGTAAGTCTGGTCTCAACCTTTGATTTTTTTTAATTTTTTCCTTGTATCCTTGGCCAACGCACTTACTTCGTTTATAGTCACACCAAATGACGCGATATACTCAGGAATAGTCGCGCCGACCCTCTTCTGGCGCTTGTTGTCATTTAGGTAGTTGCCTCGATGCCTTTAAATGAATATTAGAGTTTACCCCAGATATTGATCAGTGTGTCTTGCTCTCCTGATTTCTGCCTTGTAACCTGTTTAGACTGTTTTCCCCCTGACTGGAAAGCTGCATTTTGACTTGGTTTACTTGCTTGTTGCATTGCCTTCTTTTTACTTGATTTCTTGAGTTTGTGGATGGTTTGTATCCCTAGGGCATCTAGGTTGTCATCCATTCAGTTGATTGTGAACTCAGTGAGTCAAGCTGTTGGTGAATTTACTCCTTGCATTTCGTTTATAGTCCTCTTACTGCTTTGGTCTCCATCACACAAGTTTGAAAAGTTTTGTTTGCTTGTTTAAACATCTCTTTTCCGGCATAGGTCACATTGCTTGTCTTGTTTTTGGTAGAGTCATTGCTTCATTAGTTTGAAAGAGATTCTCTTTTGTGCCTTTTCATTTGCTTGAGGATTGATTGTCTCGAAAACTTTTTCATTGAAGTATTTGATGAAAGATTCGTTTTGTCATTTCATGAAAAGCACATAATTCTAGTTTGCTACATCAATATGTTACATTAGTTAGCATCATTGAAGACTAGGGTTGCATTTGCATTTTAAAAGAAAAAATAGTTCTCTTTACTTTTGAAAGGATTGTTTGGAGTGCACTTGTTAGGAAACTAGGAATTGGAAAGAGTTTTTTTCATTAGTTTATTTTCAAAAAGTAAAGTAGTGAAAATATCATTTTTTCTTTCAGTTGCTTGGTTGTTTGCATTTGATTGTGTTTTCTACCCTCTCTAGTGTAGACAATTCATCGAATTGAGAGAGTCTTGTCTTATTTAGCTGCATATAGGACTTTTCGAGTCACATCGCTAAGGACAGAAAACCGAGACATAATTCAAGATAAACTTTAAAATGAACTCAATTAACTTAAGGTGGATTTGAAACCTAACGATCACATCTAGAAGGTCTAGGCTAGAGACATGTTCCGACGTCTTTAAACCTAGCAGTTGTTGTTATCTTCAACAGTAGACAACGCTCGTACGGATTTGTGTTCCTCGTACGATCGAGTATATAAAGGGAGACCACATTAGGCTGCAATCCTTTATCCATAGGAAGATGATTTTGATTCCTTGTAAACGTGATACACCGAACACAACATTCAGGGAGATTGCTTGCCCACACTTCTCGGTTCGCCAAGAGGTATTCTGCAGTTCACGGTTACTTGGTAATCCTTTTTACCTAGATCATCCAGAGTAGTCACTTGATCTTTTTGACTCATTAAACTTAAAAGATCATTCAAGCATTTGTCCTTTCGAGCTTGTTTCCAATTGAAAGTGATAGAGCCATCTTTGCTTCTTTCTCGACTCTTAAAACATGAAAGAGCACCAGTTTATTTATGCGTCTTCAGAAATTGTTGCCCATGATATTTAACATCCTGTTAGTCTCTTCAAGACCAAATCATGAATATTCCTTAAAGTACATTTTAAAGCCTTGAAATTTACTCTTTTCCTGATACTTGAGACAAAGGCATTGTGGCTGAACCATTTGGTCCGCCTAGTTCTGTTGAAATAAGGCAACAAGAATTTTCCAATTTAATTTGTCCTTGAATTTAATTGTGAATTAAAATTGAATATCGAATTTAGTCTTAACAGCTACTTGGAAATAATTAATTAATTTATTTTAAATTAATTAGTTGGAGAAATTCAAGTTAGAAGTCTTTATGAAGTCATGCAAGAGTTAACCCTTAAATTAAGGAGATAAGATTGAGTTATATTTGAGTTGTAATTAGTTAACTCAGTTTACTGAGTTAAGTCCAGTTAAATTAATTCCAAACTGTTTGAGGAACAAATAGTGAGTTAACAGTTAGTTGATGCATTAATGCGCTCAACTAGTGCTACTCCAGTTAACTGAATATTCCCTCATCATAAACTCATGCATGTCTATTCCGAGAAAGACCTAGTTGAGATTAATGTTCAAGGAAAATGTACTATCAGTTGCATGTGTTTTCTCATGGAGAAAACTCATGCATGCAGTCAAGGATTCATCCTTGAGGATTGCATAGTTTTGAAAGCTTGGTTTTCCGCTTGGTAATAGGCTAATCATCCACAAGGAACAATGCAAGGAAATAGGAGTTTGGAGCGCAGAGAGGAAGGCTGGAGAGAAGCCAAGATTACTTGCGAGCATTTGTGAGGATTGTACTGAGAGCTGGCTAGCTGTGAGAGCTAATACTTTGTATAATTCCTATGTATTTCCACCATGTATGATAATACAATAGTGTGGGGTTTTTAGCTGAGGCTTTCCCCAAAGTATTTTCATGTGTATTGTGCCACTGATTCTTCTTCTTCTGGTTATATTGTTCAACTCGATCTTTAAGCTTCCGCAAATTGATAGTAGAAGTAGGTTATAGTATTCTTCTTTGATTTATATTGCATTATCAGGTTAACCTATCATAGATTTTCTACAAGTTCCTCTTCATCTCTGTTGGAGAGGTAAATCCCCTCTACGGATAGAGGCGATCCCTACTAGCCCAGCAAGGGTCTAGCAACAATCACACAATGCTGCCATGCATGTTCCTAATTACAATTAAACAAGAGGTAAAGAACACCTACTTGGATTCCAGCGCTGTCGTTTGACGAAGAGATGCTGCCTTCGCTCCTTCGCTTTGGCTGGTCACAATCCTCCGCGATCCCCGCGAACAGACACCTGCACACACGAAGAGGAAACAAACGCAAGCGTGAAATCTAATAAAAGCAACCATACATCGGTCAGAAAAGATGTAATTCACATTTAATCATTGCGTGTACAAATGAGAATGGAACAATAATAACAGTCATCTATTATTAATCAAGACAGAGAAGAGTACAACCAAATGTTCTGACGTCGGTATCCTTCTCAGGAGGGGCCAGTCAGCAAGCGTCTCAAGCATTCACCTTTGGAAATGATTCTCCCAAGACAAGAAACTCTCTCTCACACAAGCAACACAAAAGAACCTTCCCTAAGCTACCAATCACTTCCACACCTAGCACACCAAATACCTATAGTAGCAGCAATCTGAGCACTATAAGCTCTATACAATCCAAGCTATTCCAAACTAGCTGCTCATGGTAATGGTGGGAGTTTATATAGGAGAAAGAGCCTCCTAAAAAGGTGGAAGGATGAGCTTATCCTTGAGGGAAGTGGTTGCAAAGAGTCGAACAGACATGCCATAGAAGGGAGTCGATACTCACAAAGCCAACAACCAGACCTGGAGTGATCTGGAAGGCTGGCTGTTGGAACAAATTCGCCCAAACAGGATCAACGCGGATTATAAGGCAACTGACGCGCTGATGTCGCGCCTCAATAACTGGGAAAGTCATGTCAGCGCGACCCAATACAAAGGAGAGGTGCGCTGGCTCATAAAATGCGACCAGCGCGGAAAAGTGATGTGCTTCCGCGCTGGCAGCGCACTGAAAACATTAAGAGCTGCCGGTCAGCGCGGATATTTTAGAAACAGACGCGCTGATGAGGAAAACTTTGGAAAAATGGGTTTTGGACCAGTTCAGAAGGCATGGACTTGATTATTGTGAATTCTTGACACAGTAGGGTGACTGACAGGGAGACAGTGACAAATTACTGTGTAACAGATGCCCCCTAAAGCATGAAGACCGAGAGAGTGGGAGGGGTGAAATGCTTTACAATGCTTCGCCGAACTGGAACACCACCAGGAAGGACCGAAAATCTCTGATAATCAAGTACATGCAGTCTAGGCATGGGCGCAGCCATCCAAAAGACATGCTGAAAGGTCTGTGGAATGGACGCAGCCACCCAGTTAGTAGAGACCAAAATAAATGATAAGGTATGGTCGCAGCCATCCATCAAGACTCAGGTATGGGCGCAGCCATCCATCAATGAGTCATGTAATGATCATCCACAAAATCGCAACCTGGACCATAACAAATAGGGATCCAGGGTCTTGCGCTCCGTCCCGATCCGAACAAAGTACAAGTTCAAGCATGTGAATACATGGGTTGAAGTCGAACACGCATGAACATCGTCTGATTACCAGTCAATGATGAAAACTGTTAACAGACGCGAGAGGTACCACCAATAATGACAATGGCCCTCAAGGTACTATAGGTACAATCCGTGGCGTGTGAATCAATGAGCTGGTGTCGAACACCCACGGAATCATTCGATCGGAGGCCAATGATGAAAACCTCGCGTCGAACACGAAGAACTTGCCATTGAGGCATGCAGGCTCCAAGGCACCTGAAGGGAGTCTCTAAGTCACCGTCCTGGATAATGGGCTGAAGTCGACAAGAGGTAACCTTGATCGAAGGTGGGCCATAATGTTTCCCACATCATCGACACGAGACAAAGGAAGATTAGTGTGATGAATCAGAAGTATGTGAGGCGTCAAGGGTAGGTTGTAACTCTGTAGAGGTCAACTTCTCTTGAACACATCGGCGGCACGATAGCGGGCTTGGCAGTATTTGACATCAAATGAGCAGGGGTCATGGTGACAAGGCAATGAGCAGATGAGAGGTCAAATAGGATAACCCAAACCCACAGAGGCTAGTGAAAAACAAGATGAGATGGTCCCACCCAGACACGAAGCAGAGGAGTGCCATGTTCAAGAGCGACATACTGCCGACACGACTATGATTACAGTTCCATTTTCCCCACCATTTCTGGCAGGTACCCCGATTATTTTTGGATGACAAGCTTGACGGGGGTAGCATATGCTTGAAAAAGTGTCATTTCGACGATGTCCGATGTCATCAAATGTTTAACGAGCCTGACAAAGGAAAAACTCGGTGTCTTTTCTTGTTTAGAGAGTCTGAAAAGACAGCGGAAAAGGAGACTCCAAGGGGGTCCTTTTTCGTACAGTTGTATCTCTCGAGCCCGAAAAAGTATAAAACAATGCCCGAAAGAACCGCCCGACCAGTATGATCGAGGAGTACTTTTCGTGAATAGTGACTTCGACCCGAAAAAGTAAAAAAGCGGTCAGAAGTACGTCGTTTTGGAACCAATAACGAGTGAGAAACGACAAACACCCGACAATCTTTTTAAGTTAAACGGTCGAAAAAAGAGCTTTAAAAGTGACCGCCTCTCGCTCCGTTAACGAGTCGAGAGGGGGACTCGGCAATCTTTTCATCTTTAAACGGTCAGAAAAGAGCTGAAAGCAGACCTCCATTTTTATTCTCTTTAACGAGTCAAAAAGGGAAAAATACTCGACAATCTTTTCATATTTTATGAGTCAGAAAAGAGCTTAAAGGTGACTCATCCTAAAGGAACGAGTGGTATAAAGGGTAGCAACTGGTTCCGGTAATGGTGGAACTGTTCAAAACATGTAATGGTCAAGAGGCTCGCTAATAAAACCACTCATCGCTGCTGTTCCTAGGAAAGGAAAAACAACCAAGTGAGAGCATATGATCGGCCAAAGAGATGGTAGCAATGGAATGAAACAACCAAGGCTCATCTAGCAGAATTTAGCAGATAAAGATAGCAATCACGAGATGTAAAATGGGTATGGATTCATTTTTACACAAGCTTGAACCATGGAGAACTTTGCTTGGACTCGGTTTCATGTTTACACAAGCTTGAAACGAAAAACTATGCTTGTTATAAGTTCGCATGCCCCCAGCATAGTGTCGCAAAATGAGGTACATGCCCCCCAAGCTTCATTGCATTCAACACAGTGGATGGAATGAAGATTCACCTTTGAGAGCTTAGAAAGACTCGACTTGGATTTCACGAGATCTTAATCAAAGACTCAATTGGGAAAAGGGGTTGTTTCATTTTTTAATGAGGTTGACACAGTAAAAGAACTATCCTCATAACCCTTGTTTCATTTTTTAAGGAGCTTGACACCGGAAAGGAACTATGCTCCACCCAAGCCTAGTTTCATTTTTTAAGGAGCTTGACACCGGAAAGGAACTATGCTCCACCCAAACCTAGTTTCATTTTTTAAGGAGCTTGACACCGGAAAGGAACTATGCTCCAACCAGTCCCAATTTCATTTTTTAAGGAGCTTGACACCGGAAAAGAACTATGCTCCAACCAGACTTCATCATAATGAACGGGAAGTGGAGGCCCCCAAGAAAGTGGCTCCGGAGGGAAGGCCGACATCTTGGAAATCAGGACCTAATGCCCCCAGGACACTATGCACGATGGTGTCATCATTGGGTACGGGCACGGGGCAGGTGGCCACATAGTTGATTTGCGGCGAGGCAGATGCAACTTGTGGATGAAAGCCAGGAGGGAAGGACAAGTGCGCCGGAGGGGCTTGTGGACGAACGAACGATAATTGATCGAACGTCACGATTCTTCCATCGTGTGGAAAACAAACCACACGGAAAAGTGAAGAAACAAGGGCTCCCATGGCATACACATAATCACGACCAAGGAGAAGACTGAAGTCTAAAGAACCTTGGGTAACTGAGATGTCTATATAGACACTCTTGCCCCCCAAAGTAATAGGAAACTTTGAAAGGATCCCTAATGGCTGACTCGTTCCTCCGTCAAACGCGGTGAGATGCGGTGCGACAGGTACAAGCGATGGGGAACCCAAAGCTCGCCAAGTAGTAACGGGCATAAGACTAACCAATGCTCCTTCATCTAACACGGTGCCAGGCAGCGCCTTATTGCAAGCATAGGCGATGACCCAGAAAGGCACGTGGGATGGAAGGGGAGGGGTAGTCAAATGACTCCAATCAAAGGAAATGACCGAACTACTTTGTGGGGGAACCATATGGTTTCCCCCCTGCTCGGAAAGAACCGAATCTAAATTCTCCGGAGAGGTTTCAGGAGAACCTTTATCAAGCTCAGGAGAATCTGAGGAGACGAGAAGAACATGAGAATTTTGCTCTTCCGAAACAGAGTGCTTGAGAGGAGGTGAACTCGAATCAACACCCTTTTCGACCAACGACGGGTCTGGAACAGACTGGGAACAACCAGGTTCGGGAAGAGGGGCCTGGACAAAAGGGGAATCTGAAGCGATCTCTTTGTCAACAAGGGTGCAATCTATAGCTGTGGAAAGATGTTGATAACCAGCGGGAAATGGATTCGGAGGAGCAGCAAGACTTTCCAACACAGCAGAGGCTTTATCCATGAGGGGACAAAGGTGAAGGGGATGTTTGCCTTTACAAAGTCGACAGGGGATTCGAAACTTCCCTTTCTCCTTACCATTCCCAACTGATGAGGTAGCATCGCCATGATCATTAGTGGATGATGAAGGGCGGGCCGGATCGTGAGACCAAACTTCTAATACCCTGGGAATGCCAGGACAATCACGAAGCAGATGGTCCTCCTTGCATAATCGACAAGGAAACTTGACCTTCCGCCGAGGGGCAGAAGGTGACCCGACTTCTGGTATACTTGAGGGGATAGCTGGACTTGAGGGGGGGACTGTGTGTGTAAGCTCTCCCTTATGAGACTTCTTCCTCTTGGTCTTCTTCTTCTTCTTCTTAGCCACCTGGTTACCCGCACCGAGAGTTTCACCAGGCGAAGTACAAGAGGAAGACATAGAAGTAGGCGTCGAAGGGGAGAGATCCACCTTAGGATCAACATGACGTTGTTCAGGTGGAGGGACTGATGGACTAACAGCCGATACGGTAGGGACCAAAGAGGTTGAAAACAACCACACAGGCAACCCGACAGTTAACCCTGGTAGGGACAACGTCGCCATATACGGAGCACCAACATTCCCAAGAGGAGGGAATTGTCCTGGGTTCCCATCAGAGGGGGAACCTGGGTTAGTGAATCCTGGAAAAGTTGCCATAGCAAACGAAAACGAAACCTACTCAAGCTAACGCACACAAGATCTAACCAGGTGATGTTATCGTGGCCGAATAAACTTTTAAGACACAAGAACCAAACTTGACCTTTTCATGTTTCAAGAGTCGAGAAAAGGACGAAAAGATGACTCCAGTCTCCTTCGAATGTTTAATGAGCACGAAGTGACAAGATGCTCACAGGAACCTTTTCATTTAGGGAGTCCGAAAAGGATCAAAAGTGACTGCTCTGGAGACTCTAGGTATAGGGTTTACCAAGCGATCCGTAAAACTGCTTATACACCTTAGCAATCGTATGAGAGCCAAGGACTTTCCGTACTGCAGTCAATCTTCCCGAATGCTGTGTTCGGTGTGTTACGGTTCACAAGGCGGCAGACTCGGCTTCCTATGGATAAAGGATAAAAGCCTAGTGGGGTCTCCCTATATACGCGACGGTACGTGGGAGCGCAGTCCGTGTTAGACCACTATCGAGTCACAGGAGGAGGAATCACCCAACCATAATGTGAAACAATAGTGACTATGTTTAAAGACGCCGGAACACGTCTCTAACCTAGACCTCTAGATATTTGCGTTTAGTTCCAATGCGTTTTTAGGTTAATTCAGTTCATTTTATAGTTGATCTTGAGATTAAGTTTCGATTTCAGGTCCTATCGTATGTTCTCTCACAATTACCTAGATGCAAACTACATGCCAAAGAATGTCATTTTGTTCGATGAATTCTAGCTATGAGAGAGTAAAGAATTTTGATCAAACAAAACAAATAACAGCAAACAAGCAACTTAATGCAGCTACAAGCGAGGAAATGAAACTTTTTCTTTTGAAAATGCAAATCAACGAAATGTTCTTTTCCTTTTCAATCTTCAAAAGCAAAGCTACTAGTTTGATTTTCTTTCAATGGCACAAAGCATCTAAGTGAATTTGGAGGAACAGGAACACCAAGCAAATCACTTAATGAAAGCACACAAAGTTCCCAAAAAACCCAACAAAGATTTTCAAATCAAAAGGAAAACTAAGTTCTGCACGAGCTATGTGATCTAAGCTCGGCGAGACAAGCAAGGATTGCAAGCAAAGAGGAAGCGAAAACCACTCGGAAACACAGCCCAAAACACTTCAACAATCACTGAACAAGTGCATAAACAAATCTGAAGTTGGCTGGTCAAACAAGCAAACAAGATCCCTAAGGAAGGCTTGACACACACACGGCCACTAGATGCCCTAGGGCTAGAGTGCGAAATCAATGGAGAAAAGCGAACACCCGAAGGATGAGAGTTACAACCAGTCAGTTAGAGACTCAACACAATCCAGCAACTGTAAAGGTGATGGCGAAAACACAAACCAAGCAGCGAAAGCAAAGAGGAAGGTATTTGCAAAATCGAAAAATGAGCAAAACGAAACCCTGTGGAACAAGACTTCGCAAGCAAGCGGCTCAGAGTTCAGATGGTGAAAAACAAGCCACAAACCAAGTGGAGAGAAGAGGGGAAAGCTAAAGGAACAGGTTCAGGAGGCTGATCTGGACAAAAACAGGTTTTACAGGATCAGCGCGGGTGGCCTTCAGCAACTCGGCGCTGACAGGAGGTGTCCCGTAGCAACTTTGTGACGTCAGCGCGGAAATACATCGGTAAAGCGCGCTGTCTCAGAAAAACGAGGTCAGCGCGAATATTAATCACGCATACTCGATGACAGGGAGGACAAAGAAGCAAGTGTGCGACGTCAGTGCAGAAGCACACAGATAAAGCGCGCTGTCTCTGAAAACGAGGTCAGCGCGACTATTGATGGTACAGGCGCGATGACAAGGACAACACAAAAGAAGGGACGCGACGTCAGCGCGTCTGTTTTGAATTAAAGCGCGCTGAGGGTAAAAAGCCAGTAAAACCAAAGCGAAAACTTCCCAAACCAAAGGTAAAGACCTTTTAACAGTTGAAACACTTCCCAGATGCACCCAGAAAGTTTATAAACAGAGAAACAATCCCAAAATCTCGACAAGAGAGAACAATCAAATTCAAACACACAAGTGGACTCAAGAGACAAAAAGGCTGATCCCCAGCGGAGTCGCCAAATTGTTGGAGAGGTAAATCCCCTCTACGGATAGAGGCGATCCCTACTAGCCCAGCAAGGGTCTAGCAACAATCACACAATGCTGCCATGCATGTTCCTAATTACAATTAAACAAGAGGTAAAGAACACCTACTTGGATTCCAGCGCTGTCGTTTGACGAAGAGATGCTGCCTTTGCTCCTTCGCTTTGGCTGGTCACAATCCTCCGCGATCCCCGCGAACAGACACCTGCACACACGAAGAGGAAACAAACGCAAGCGTGAAATCTAATAAAAGCAACCATACATCGGTCAGAAAAGATGTAATTCACATTTAATCATTGCGTGTACAAATGAGAATGGAACAATAATAGCAGTCATCTATTATTAATCAAGACAGAGAAGATTACAACCAAATGTTCTGACGTCGGTATCCTTCTCAGGAGGGGCCAGTCAGCAAGCGTCTCAAGCATTCACCTTTGGAAATGATTCTCCCAAGACAAGAAACTCTCTCTCACACAAGCAACACAAAAGAACCTTCCCTAAGCTACCAATCACTTCCACACCTAGCACACCAAATACCTATAGTAGCAGCAATCTGAGCACTATAAGCTCTATACAATCCAAGCTATTCCCAAAAAACTAGCTGCTCATGGTAATGGTGGGAGTTTATATAGGAGAAAGAGCCTCCTAAAAAGGTGGAAGGATGAGCTTATCCTTGAGGGAAGTGGTTGCAAAGAGTCGAACAGACATGCCATAGAAGGGAGTCGATACTCACAAAGCCAACAACCAGACCTGGAGTGATCTGGAAGGCTGGCTGTTGGAACAAATTCGCCCAAACAAGATCAGCGCGGATTATAAGGCAACTGACGCGCTGATGTCGCGCCTCAATAACTAGGAAAGTCATGTCAGTGCGACCCAATACAAAGGAGAGGTGCGCTGGCTCATAAAATGCGACCAGCGCGGAAAAGTGATGTGCTTCCGCGCTGGCAGCGCACTGAAAACATTAAGAGCTGCCGGTCAGCGCGGATATTTTAGAAACAGACGCGCTGATGAGGAAAACTTTGGAAAAATGGGTTTTGAACCAGTTCAGAAGGCATGGACTTGATTATTGTGAATTCTTGACACAGTAGGGTGACTGACAGGGAGACAGTGACAAATTACTGTGTAACAATCTCCTTCGTCTGAAAGATTGTCAGAGGAGCCATTTCCTAAATTATCGCAGTCACTTGAGGACCAAGGTGTTGAACTCAGAATTGTTCTAAGCATTTAGCCTTTGTCATCTCGTCCTCCACCTCCTTCAGATACTGGGTCACTTTTTGATATCGGCCCGGAATCCCCGGACAATCTTGTCCAGACTCTTGAGAGTTCGCTGACTACTGAAAGTCATCTTGGACTTCCTCTGAATGCTTTGTTCGACCCTATTGAGATATCACCTCAGCGTCCATATAGTCCATACAATCAGTCGGGTATTCCTTTGGAATTATCCCCCTGGACATCTTTGGTCGTTCGTCGTCGCTTGTTTCCACCTATTGAGCTTGAAGGCGACACTCTAGTCTCCTGTCTAGATCACTTGAAGGTTTCCACTCCACACACTGTCAAAGAGGAAGAACATCAGTTTCCTCCTGAAGGTTTCCCTTACACAAAAATCATTCCTATTAGTATTTATAGGGATTTACCCCCTAATTATGTGACTTTAGCACAATTGGTCTCAAGCACACCTAATGCCTCGTCACTTTATCATAGCCCTGTTTGGGCGTTTGGCTCTATGCCTACCACAGGTCCTTTCATTCAGAACCCGACCTCCCAACAGACGATAATTTCTACAGTTACCTCAGTCCCGGTGCAGCCCACCATTCCAAACCCTCTTGTCTCATCCGTCCAAGTCACCTGTCTGGTTCAACCGACGGTCTTGAGTCATGTTGCTGTCAATTCTTCAACCCCTCTAGTAAGTGGACAAGCTGTGCCACCACCCGGGGAGAAGAATCTGAATATACTATGGTTTCAGGCACAACCAATGTGAGTATCTCACAACCTCACATGGTTGGGATGAACTAGCCTTCTTCTGGTGCTCTTCAAAACCCTGCTGGTCATGTTAGATCAAGCAATGTCTAGTACCAACAGGTCCAAAATCCCATTGGTCCATCTGGGTCAGGCATTTTCTAGTATCAACAGCCTCATGAGACTTAGGTTTAGTACCAAACTCCTTATGTTCCATATGGTTCCCAAGGAATAGTCAATCCGCCCTACATCCTACAGCTTGGACAATATGTTCAGCATGGTTTGTCCTCCTTTCCTAGTGGCTATATCCAGATACAGTTCGGAAATTTTCAAGGTCTCAATCCAGGAACAATTCAAGTACCCTTGCAGTAGGAAGGACAACTTCTATAGCAATAAGGGCAACCTTTATTGCAGCAAGGGCCATCAGTGCAGTAGTAGGGGAAAATGATGCCGCAACAAGGACAACTGCAACAACGGCAGGGGAAACCATTACAACAGTTGCAGCAAACCATGCAGTCACAAATGCAGTATGTTCAACAGACTTCCCAGCCTGTGTCTTTGTAAGGCCAACCTTTGCAGCCGCAGGGACAACCTTTGCAGCCGCAAGGTCAGCCCTTACAGTAGCAGGGCCAACTCGGGCAACAACAACCCTCATATACATATTAACGGGGTCAACCCTTGCAAGGACAAGGTCAGGGTCAAGTCCTGCAATAGCAGGCCCAAAATCCTAATGTAAAAGGGCAACAGGTTCATAATCCTTTTGTCCAAGGGCAGCAGGTCCAAAATCCCTATGTTCAAAGGCAACAAGTACAGAATCCTTATGTCCAAGGGCAACAGGTCCAAAATCCTCTTGTTCAGGGGAAACAGGTTCAAAACTCGTATGTCCAGGGATAACAGGTGCAATATCCATAAATCCAAGGTCAACAACCTTTTAACCCATATGTTTCTTATTAGCAACCTATGGCTGGACAGTTTCAAGGCTTTTAAGGTCAAAATTCTCCCTACAGGAAAGGTAACCTACATTAGGGAAAAATCAAATTCCGTATGGACAAAACCCTCCACTATGGGGCCAAAATCCTTAGTAGTAAGGATGGGCTCCTCTAGTTGGACCCGCTTATCAACCTCCAATGCCTTTCAATACTCAATTGTCATTCTTGGCTACATTAGAGTTGCCAGATGTGTCTCGGCTTACGAATGATCCAATTCTTCATTTGCCATACTAGCCTTCGGTTCCATCCAAGATCCCGAGTGATTGTTCGAAGTTCGATGGAAAAGCAAAAGAAGATCCCCAAGCCCATGTGATGACATATCACCTCTGGTGCTCTTCGAATTCTTACGTTGATGATTCTATTCATCTCCGTCTTTTCCAATGAACTCTTATAGGCACTGCAGCCAAGTGGTACATCGAGCTCCCTCGAAGTACTTATCATGACTTCAACTCTTTAGCCATGGATTTCCTCATGCATTTTCAGTTGCCGGTTCGCTATGAAACTGGCACCTATTTGCTCACATCGCTCAAGAAAAATACTGCAACACACATCTCTGATCACATCCATGAATGGAGACGTAGGCGTCACCTGATCAAGTTCGAGATTGCTGATCAATTACTAACCAAATGGTTTACCAAGTCATTCATCGCTCCAATTGCTCGCAATATAGCTATGGGTGGGTGCATTACAAAGGAGCAAGCCATTGCTCATGCCGAGTACCTGGATCTTGTTTACTCCCAGTCTGGCACTTTGTATGAGTTATTACCCGATGCTCTGAGGCCATCATCCAATCCAATGACATCGAAGTCATAGGCTACACCTCTTGTCAATGGAGTAATTGGTTCAGTGTCTCAGGCCCCTGCAAAATATTCTTCCAAACAGAAGTCGGTCTCAAACACTGCTTCCAATAGTCCCTCCCAGAATTCACCTAGCCTTGGTAAAACCTCAGAGGTCCACGCTATCCAGTCTACCATAGCGGACAAATCCTTGAAAGGTAAGAAGAAAGGCAAAGGCAAGGGTAAAGCCGATGCCCCAAAACAGGGTCCTCCTAAGTCATCTGCTGGTGATGCTTCACAACGAAAGCCTAAGTATCCATGCCTCATTTGTGAGGAGGATCACTATACTAAGGATTGTCCCCGATGATCCAAAGTTAGTCGCTTGCTCAAAGGGACCCCAACTGTCCTGAAAGAGCCGTTTCCATCTCAACAGACTCAAATGGTAGACCAGCCTCAATCGTCTGCTTCCTTAGGTTCACAAGTGTTCATGATGGGTACGCCAATTAATGTGGCTACTAGATCAAAAGATTATCAAACCCCTACTCCGACAGCTGGGAAAGAGAAAGAGGCCACCCCTTCTTCTTCTGCCCCGCCAGGTTCTGGTCCTCTGCATCTAGAGCGACCTAACCTTGATTCTGCTATTCGTCCACCTTCTCGAGGTGTGCTAAGGGAGTTCTCGTATAACCCCAACGCTCGAGCTGCTCAACATTATAATATTGTTGAGGATTTGGCTTAGGCACCATCAACTATGTTTGCTCTCGAGGTACTTCAAAGCTGTCCGTCCCAGTGGAAGTCAGTACTGTCGGCTATTGGGGTATTGATCCTACAGATTTTAATATGATATGTTTTGATATAGAGAACCACATTCCACGAATACCTCATCAGATTGCCTTCTTCATTCAGGTAATCATTAATGAGAAAACCATTCATAGGACCATCATCGATGAAGGTGCCTCTACTTGCATCATGTCAGTCGCTTGTTGGAAGGTAATTGGTTCTCCTACTCTGAACCAATCCCCTAACACTATGGAAGCTTGTGACGGGCGCGATTCTTGACCATTCGATGTCTTACCCAACCTTGCAATTACTTTGGAAGGCAAGATAATACATGTCTAGGTAGAGATTATTGACGCTAATCTCAATTATAATCTTCTACTCGGACGGAGTTGGACCCATGCCATGCATGTTGTAGCCTCCTACTTGTTCTACGTGATTCATTTTCCCCATCAAGGGAATATAGTAACTGTCAACCAACTGTCTTTCTTTGCCTCTTCCTCCTTAGATGGCAATGTTCTGTATGTCAGGCACACTAGTGCTCCTTATGAGAGTGTGGGGGCAGGACTTTTTAAAGATCCTACTTTGATGGGAATTTTTCCGCTCCCACCTCCTCATGTTGCCTATGTCAACATGATCTCGGTCAAATCTGATCCTTGGGTCATACCTTCACCAGATCTTGTCGATACCTGGGCCAAGGTTATGCCACTTAGTCTCGCCGAAATCAATTATGTGGAAATTGTTTTGGCCTCAAGTTTTGTATCCTCTGATTTTCCTATTTCGAGGACATCTCTCGATACGTATTCTCAATCCCCTTGGCTTGGTGCTTCGGAATCTCCCGATCCCTTACCTGAGACTTTTCTTTTTGACTAGAGTATCATGGAAGTAATGTCTCTAGAGGAACCACCTTGGAACGATACTCATCATCATTCCTCATTCCTGCCTAGCCTGTCGGTCATGTCTACTTGTCTCGAAGAGTTCTCTTCTCAGTTCCCTTCCCTATCACTTTAGGCACTAAGCATGACTCATGAAGTATGGTTGGAAGGAAATTTGGGTAACATTACCCAAATGATGCCAATTGATATTTCTGTGATGTGTTTGCGTGGTCATATGAGGAAATGCCTGGCATTGATCCTAGCATTGTCGTGCATGGAATACCGACTTATCCTCACGTGAAGCCCGTTTTCCAATGGCTTCGCCCAGTGCACCCTAAGAAAGTGACCGCTATCAAGGGTGAAGTTGAAAAACTTCTTAAAGTTGGATTTATTTATCCGATCCCTCTCATCGATTGGGTGTCAAATATTGTACTAGTGGCAAAGAAACAAGTCACGATCCACATTTGCGTCGATTACCGTGATCTCAATCATGCCTATCCAAAGGATAACTATCCCACTCCCTTAATTGATAAAATCATTGATGAATGTGTTGGGAGCGAAATTTTTTCCTTTATGGACGATTTTTCTGGTTACAACCAGATTAACATTGTGCTGACAGATCAAGAAAAGACAACTTTTATTTGTCCATGGGGTACTTTCGCGTACAAAAAGCTCCCTTTTGGCCTAAAAAATGCTGGGGCTACATTTCAGAGGGCGATATCCTATGCATTTCATGACATTCGAAACATCGTTCAACCTTACTTGGATGACCTTCCCGCTCATTCTCGTAAGCGCCATGATCACCCTGATCATCTTCGACAGATTTTTCTTCACTGTAGGCACTACAACATTCAGTTGAATCCACATAAATGTGTTTTCTGTGTCGAATCCGGACAACTCCTCGGCTTTATTGTCTCTAAGGGAGGCATTCGCCTTGATCCGCTTAAAGTCGAGGCCATTGTTAATTTACCCCCTCCATCTTCGTTGCACCAACTATAGATCCTGTAGGGAAAAGCAAATTTCCTCCATCGTTTCGTACCCTATTATGCTGAGCTAGCTTCAGGGTTTCCTTGGTTTCTCAAGCAAGGAACACCCTTTGTTTGGGATGAGATTGCCCAAAAGTCTTTCGATGACCTTAAGGCTGTCCTCATAAATGCTCCTTTGCTGCATCCCCCGAATTATCATCGAGATTACTTCCTTTATCTAGCTGCAACCTCTAATACCATCATTATGGTGTTGGTACAAGATGATGACGAAGGTAATGAACATGTTATTTACTACCTCATTCACAATCTCCTCGACATCGAAACACGTTATGGTCATGTTGAGAAGTTGGCTTTGACTGCCGTACAGGCTATTCATCGCTTTTGGAACTACATTCTCTTACTTACTACCACTGTGATTTTTGAATGCAACCCCATGACCTACATCCTGACTCGTTAGTTGCTGGGGGGAAAGTGTTCTAATGGATTATCATCCTTCAAGAATTCGATTTGGTGTTTACTACTGCCAAATCTTGGAAATCACTGGTTTTTTCCGAGTTGATTTGCTCCCATCCTTCTACGTCTCTCCCTGCTAGTGCCAATGAGCAGCTCCCAGCCAAGACTCTTTTCCTGATTAGCACCCTCGACCTGTGGTACGGTGATATCATCATGTATCTCCAGACATCCATGTTTCGGTCTACGTTGACTAAGGATGATTGCCGACGCATTCGACATCAATACCAACCCTACCGTATTATTGGAGATACTTTATATCGTGTTAGTGTCGATTTAGTTCTTCGTCGATGTCTTACTCTCGAGGAGGCTGAGAGAGTTCTCAATGATTGCCATTTTGGGGCATGTGGCGGTCATATGTCTGGATATTCTACTGCTAAAAAAATCCTTAGCGCTGGTTATTTATGGCCATCCATCTTTAAGGATTGCATCCTTACCGTTCACAACTATCATGAATGCCAAATTTACCAGCGAAAGATGCACACCCCACCTGCTCACCTACACCCCGTTATTACCGTTGGTCCTTTTACCAAATGGGGCATTGATTGTATGACATGTAACCCTCATTCGGCCAGGGGGCATGGTTATATTATCATTGCTATGGATTATTTCACCAAATGGACCGAAGCAATGCCTACATACTCTACAGACAATAAAATGGTAGCTCAATTTCTATTAATCACGTTATTTCCAGGTTCGGCGTCCCTCAAGCCATTGTCACCAACCATGGCTTCCATCTCCGAGATTACATGATGGCTGAGCTGACCTCTACGTTGGGTTTGCGCCATGATGGCTCAACCCCATACTATCCTTAGGGCAATGGCCAAGTTGAAGCTGTGAACAAGGTATTGGTTACAATGCTTCAACGTACTATCGAGATGCATAAGTCAAATTGGCATCTCATTCTCTTTTAAGCTCTGTGGGATTACCAAACCTCAACCAAGGACGCAACTGGTTTCACACCATTCCAGCTAGTCTACGGTCTGGAAGAAACATTACAGATTGAGTGCGAAATCCCTTCACTCAAGCTAGCTGTCAAACTTCTCCTCGAAACCTCACCTCAAGAAGAATGCCTCTTGTATTTAGAACGGTTGGATGAGACTCGTCGTCTTGCTGCTTTGGTCATAGAAGCACAAAAGAAGTGAGACAAGTCCCATTTCGATCAGTCGGTCTCCCCTTGCGCGTTTTCTGAAGGAGATTTGGTTTTATTATGTGATCAGGCTAATGATAAGCTGGGGGTAGGCAAGTTCAAACATATGTGGCACAAGCCCTACATTGTTAAACTTGTATTACAAAAAGGGGCCCATGAGCTAATTGATTATGAAGGCAATCCTTTAGATAAGTTTCGAAATGGGCTCTATCTTAAAAAGTACTATGCTTAGGTTATCTTTCATGGTCACTTATGTACATTAGTGTGTCATTCATTTTTGTGTAGTGTGGTTTGGTGTGTTGGTTTTCAAGTAGTTTTTATGCTCACTATGTTTTTACCTGCGTTACAGATGTCTGTGACTCCTCACATTGGTTTCATTGATGGTGCTTACCGTAGTACCCAGAATCTATCCTCTGCGGCATGGCCCATTTATGACCCCCATGGTGAGTTGATTGATCTTCAAGGTATTTGTTTAGGTTGAACAACCAATAACATTATTGAATACAACACAGTTATCGAATTGTTGTCAGAAGCCATCATTATTGACATTCGAGAATTGGTTGTCAACCTAGATCCACAGCTTGTCATCCTTCAACTCAATGGGCAATATTCTGTTAGAAATCCTCAGATATTGAGAATGTATTTACGTATTCGTATACTGGAGAGAAATTTTGATTATATTACATATCATCATATTCCTAGACATATGAATACATCGACAAATGCATTAGCTAATTATGTGCTGGATACACATTTACGAAACATGTGAAAAGCAAGAACAAATCATTTGTACCATAGTAAGCAAGAAAATACAACATATATATATATACGTCCATAGTGTTTGATACATCCAAGACCCTAAAAATAATATGTTTGTTCAAATAACATCCATGGCTTGCAGACCTCATATGTCCGTGGCTCGCAGGCCTCAAAAGGTGAAATGTTGGACCTAGGAACTTGTTTGGTCAATTTAGAGTGTCCTAAATTGCTATATTAATTGTCAATCCGGGAGTCGTAAACTGCTGAAGTGAGGTGCACTATATATGCAAGATAACCAATTTCTTACTTTTTGTCTTTTTTTATTTTTGGTTTGTTTCTGGGTTTATCTTTTGTTGATTCCCTAATGTGAGATGGTAATTCTAAAAGTCAAGTATGGATATAAGTGTTCAAGGCAATGGTGACCTTTAAAATGATTTCCAAACTTCAAAATTAAAAAAAAAAAAAGATTTTAAAACTTACAATGGTGAAATCAATTCCTAAGAGAAAATAAAAATGTACCAATATTCTAATTAAACCAAACAGTGAGCTAGTGACTATGAAACCCAATATCCTTGCTGCTGTATAAAAAGAAACTGAAATTAAAAGAAATTCAAAAACTGCAAGCAAAGTAAACTAAATCATATTACATCAACTCATATTCTGACCCCTCACCATTCGACTCGCTCTGGCTTTAGGAGGTAATCATAAACAAATTGAGCAATCTGATATCCACATCATTTGCAACTTGCCCATGTGGCCGGATTCGCCTATAGACACCTGTAACATAGACTTCAACAAAAAGGCTGCGGAAAGTTGAGCTGGCTGCAAAAAGTGACAAGATTCCACAGCTGAATGAGCAAAAATCTAGATCAAACAGCAGTCACAAGACATAGTTAGGAAACCATTTTATATGCTCTTTTTAAACTAATATGCAATGATTTGACAGCTTAGGAGGTCCAGGTAAATGAAAAAAGGGTAAAAAGGTGTATAGGGAAGATGCATGTTTGGGACTCAACATACCCCCACTGTGAAGGTGTTGCATGTCCTCATGCAACCAAAATTTTGATCATCCCCCCTTTAGTCCATGTGCTCTGAAGCTTCTGCCAGTACATCCAGTCCTCTTCTCTTCTTCCTTGGTGCTACTACCATTCTGGGCTTCCTTATCAAACATCTAAATTTGAGATTGATTAATTCCCTACTCAACTTCCTGCACTTTTTATTTAATTTCTTGTTCTTTTTCTGCCACAGTACCAGATGTAACATAGTGTTATCATGAATGATTTTGTCCACTTTTCTTTGCTCCTTTAATGCTTCATTTTCTTGTTTAATGTGCCTGTTTAAAACCTCCAATTCAAACACTTCTTGTTTCAATGATTGGACTTGTGTTTCTTGTGCTATGTGAGGCAGAGTGGATGATGTGCTCGGGCCTGCAGTTGTCTTCTCTAAGGATTCTAGATAATCATACACCTCTTGCTGATTTGGATCTATTTCGAGTGTTTTCCTTGGGCTGACCTCAAAGTCTTGTTGAGGAGGAGGACTGATTTCTAACTCTGGCCGAGAAGGACTTATATCAACATCTGGAGGACTAGTTTCAATATTTGGCTGAGGATGAGGTGGGCTACGACCTGCTGGAGGTTTCTCGGGTGTTTCCCCACCCAATTCAATGAAGTGGGGTCCTTTTACTTGTGTTTTCCTCCACTTTCCTCTAAGCCTGCTTCTTCTTCTTAAATACCATGGGCTAGTACTCTCTTCTTCCATACTCTGTTTTCCTTTTTCTTTCTTCTTGGCTGTAGTAGCTTGTTTTTGGAGATGCACTAGTCTCTCAGACAACACTTGATAGTCTTCCTCTACAGATGGTTCTGGTGATTGGTAGACATCCTCTATGCTTCTTTTTCCTTTCAATTTTCTCTGTTTTCTATCCTTAGTTCTTTCCTCCTTCTCTTTTTGACCAACTTCTTTAGTTTTGCTAATAGGAGAGTCTTGAATTATTGCACTTTTCTCTTTTCTCCTACTCCTTCTTGGTGTTTTTGGTGTACTGCTTTCAGGTGCCTCAGATGGCCCTTGAAAGTAGTTTCTTACTAAAAACTGTTCCCAGGTATCTTTCTTTTTCTTCAATTGGTCTCCAATTAGAATCCTCACAAGCCCATGATGATTTAAATGAGGTTCTATGTCTTCTATGTTCTTTTGGACTATTGTACACATCTTTTTCAAGCTCAGCAACAAGAAGTAGGGTAGATTAAGGGTTTGGTTCTCTAAGAAGTTCATAAATAACCGAGTATGATACATGTACATTGCTCCAAAACGGCCTTCACAAGTAATGAACTTTTGAATGATTAACAGTAAGCTGACCCACTCTTCTTTTAATGCATGAACAAGAATTCATTTTGTGAATACAATTATGTCCATACCTGGGTTACGTAACATGACTCTCCATGCTTGCTCGTCCAAACTCTTGTTTTTAAACCAGTGTTCACCTTCCTGGGGTAGGTCTGTAGCAGCTGCTATGGATGCTTCAGTGACTGTGAACTTAAGGTCTCCAATTTCCACCACCTGGCCATTGAAAGACCTTGCAAAGGCTTTTGTTATCTCCTTATTATGGCCCTTAAATTTTTGAATGAAACGTAGCCATTTTGCATTCTTCAACAAGTCTTTTACTTGAGGGTATCCTTCTAAGAACTTGGGCCCTTCCGGTTCTACCCTCAATAACCGATCCATCCTTTTCTCTCTTTGAAATTCAACTGCGTGTGAGGGTTTAGCAGAGGTAAGACGGCTAGGTTACAGGGTTTATGGAAAAGAAAACAGTGGCTGAAAATGGAAGATGGAGAACAGGTAATGGGAGTGTTCAGGAACTGTAAGCGGAAACAGAGGATAGGCAGCCGAGGTGAGTTCACGAAATGGAGTGGAGACGTATGTGAACGAGGTGGTAATGTAGCCGTGGCTAAAATGGCAGGGGAGTGAAGTGAACCCGGAATTTTTAAACTGAACGACTGTGTAGGGGATGTTAACACGTTTATGAAATGGCTGCGGAAATTATGCGATGGAGAGGAGCCGTAATTAAATAGGTCACATCTCATGATTACAAGTGGGGTGTGAAAGTGCAGTCAACTACGAGTTAAACCCGAGAATTAATCATGAGACCGTTTAGGGAATAAATGCATGGTTCATGGAGGAATGTCGTGAAATGGTAATGGAGCTATCGTGGTAATCATTGCATATAGTGGAGCTTTAAGGTTTAATAACTATGCAAAATTGTGCCTTTGATTGCTATTTGAAAGAAATTTTTACTCATACCTTGGAATCTTTGCCATTTGTTGTCCATTAGCCCTTAATCAACTGCTCCTTATTGATGCCTTTAGATGCTCCATGTCTTCATAATATATGCTCAGTCATACCTGCATTTTCATGATTATTGAACTAACATCTTGACTGTTAATTTGAAAAACAGAGTGGTGGCTGCGGAAACTGCTTCTGGTTGCGGAAACTGATTCCAGCTGCGGAAACTGACACAGCAACCACTTGGCTGAATAAAGATAGTTAGATAATAACTAACTGAATGGAAATGGTCATGAAAAAGACTTTTATTGATGAAATGGAGTGGAGTGGAATGAAAATGAAGTGAAGTGAAAATGGGAAAGAAAGAGAGATTTTTTTTTGGAAAATATAGGGTGTCAGGTGTTCCTGATTTTCACTCTATATTTTCTGTATAAGACTGCCAATCAGTGATTGGTTTTCAGGCTTATACATTTTTTTTTTTTTTTTTTTTTGATAAAGGAACAAAGGCTAGGCTGGTGGAGAAGAAGGATTCTTCTTCACCAACCTTATTGTAGAATTCTCTTGAAACATTTTGACAAATTCCTCTTTTGAGAGTGGCTTATGATAAATCTTTAATCTGTGGCCATTCACAATAAGAGGAGTTTGAAATTCATCAATAGTCTTGATTCTTACCGCTCCATTGCTAAAGACTTTGTCAATCTCATATGGCCCAAGCCAATGGGTCTGAAATTTACCTTTGAAGTCTTTAAACTTGGAATCAAATAGTAATGCCCAATCTCCCTCTTGAAACTTTTTCTCTTTGATGTATCATGCCACTAAGCTCATTGATGTTGAACTAGATCAGTTCTTAGGATTGCTTCTTATCTGATCTCATCCAGCTCATTCAACTGCTCCATTCTGTGCTTTTGCGCTTCTGATAGATCCATCCCCAACTGAACTGCCATCTTGAAAGTTTTGACTTGAAACTCAATGGGGAGCAGGACTTCTTTCCCATAAACAAGTTCATAGGGAGAATGTCCTGTTGTATTCCTCCATGTAGTTCTATAGGCCCATAAGGCTTCAGGAAGCCCTTCTGCCCAATCTCTTCTGTGTAGATGAACAGTTTTGGTGATGATGCTTTCAATAACTTTGTTTGTAGACTCCACTTGGCCATTTTCTTGTGGATGGTAAGGAGTAGATTTTCTATGCTTGATTTTGTATTCTTCCATCAGCTTCTCCATCATGTTGGATGTAAATTGACTTCCCTGATGTGTCACAATTTCTCTTGGGACACCAAAGCGAGTAAAAATATCCTCATAAAGAAAACTAACAACTGAATTTTCAGTAGCAGAAAGTAATGCTTTGGCTTCTACCCATTTAGTGACATAATCAGTACATACCAATATATACTTCTTTTGTTTAGATGGTGGATTAATGGGTCCAATGAAATCTAAAGCCCATTTTTCAAAGGGTTCGATGAGTACCTGTGGTTGTAATGGTATTTCATTTGAAAGAGTTGGTTTCCCTACTCTTTGGCAACTGTCACACCTTTTGACATATTCTTTTGCATCTTTGAATAGGTAATGCCAATGATATCCTAAAGAAAGGATTTTATAGGCCATCATTTTGTTAGCAAAGTGTCCACTGCATGGTTCATCATGACATGCTTTGAGGATGTCAGGCATTTCATCTTCCCTAACACATCTTCTGATCACACAATCTGGCCCTGTTTTAAACAATTTGTTAGAAATCCATGAATATTTTGAACTCTCCTGAATAATTCTTCTTCTTTCACTAGGAAATAGATGTGGAGGTAGTTTCCTTGTAACCAAATAGTTAGCAATATCTGCATACCAAGTAGTCTTAGTAGTTACTGCAAATAGATATTCATCTGGAAACTTATCCTCTACAGGACAATCTTCTTTAGTATTTTGGATCCTAGACAAGAAATCAGCTACTGTATTTTGTTTCCCTGGTCTATCCAACACAGTAATATTGAATTCCTGTAAAAGTAAGAGCCATCTTGTAACTCTGCCATTAGTAACAGGTTTGTTCATTAGATATCTAATCGCAGAATGATCAGTATGGACAAAAGTTTCATATCCTATTATATAATGTCTAAACTTATTGATTGCATGAACAACAACTAAGAACTCTTTTTCTGTCACAATATAGTTCAACTCAGTGGGAGTCAAATTTTTATTGGTATAGTAAATGGCATAAGGAAATAAATCCTTTTGACCCAACACAACTCCTAGAGCTGTATCTGAAGCATCTATAGAAATATGGAAAGGAAGTTTCCAATTTGGCCCTCTCAAGATGGGTGCTTCAGATATTCTTGTTTTCAAAGTTTCAAATGCTGATTGACAATCAGGATCCCATTTGAATTCACAGTCTTTTGTAAGAAATTTGAAGAGTGGAGATGCTATTTTGGTGAAGTTCTCTATAAATCTTCTATAGTACCCAGTAAATCCCAGAAAACTTCTAACATATTTTTGAAAATTTGGAATAGGCAACTTGGAGATGACTTCAACTTTTGATCTATCAACTTTAATCCCATCCCCTGAAATGTGATGTCCAAAAACAATACCTTCAGTAAACATCATAAAGCATTTTTCATGACTCGATGAAAAGTTTGTTTCTTTACATCTTATAAGGACTTTTTCCAAATTCTCTAATGCCTCTTCAAATGAATTACCATAAACTGTAAAATCATCCATATAAACCTCTACACAATCATGGATTAGATCAGAAAAAATTCCTAGTACTGCTCTTTGAAATGTTGCAGGTGCATTACATAATCCAAAAGGAAGCACTCGGTAAGCAAAAGTTCCCCATGGACAGGTAAATGTGGTCTTATCTTGATCTTCAGGTGCTACGTGAATTTGATTATAGCCACTAAAACCATCCAAAAATGAAAAGTACTTTTTACCTGCTAGAGTATCTAATACCTGATCGATAAAGGGCAAAGGAAAGATATCCTTCAAAGTTGCTTTATTCAATTCCCTGTAATCAATGCAGACTCTCCATTTACCATTCTTTTTAGGTACTATAACCAAAGGAGAAACCCATCGGCTATCTGAAATTGGATAAATGAAGTTTACATTGAGTAATTTTTGGAGCTCTTCTTTCACTATCTCCCTAAGGTTTGGATTCATCCTTCTCTGAGGTTGTCTGATTGGTCTACTGTTTTCCTCGATGTAGATGTGATGAATGCAAGTCTTAGGGTCAATACCTTTCATATCAGTATACTCCCATGCAAATGCAGTAGAATGTTTTTGCAAGATTTTGGTTAGCTCTCCCTGTTGTGATTTTTCCAAGTTTTTGTTGATATTCAATGTTTTACTTGGAAAAATCTCAATGGCGGAACTACCAAACTCTTCCATAGAGTAAAGAGACATTTGTCTCGATGATATATACTCAATGTCAGAATCTAACTAAAATTGTGTGTGGTCATATTCTGAAGATGTTTCAAAATTTTCTAATGTGTTCAGAATTTGACTATCTTCACTGATTTTAGAAATGGTAAAGACAGGTTGTATAGTGTCCTCGTCATCGACCCATTCATTATCTCCTACTTCTGTAATTGCTTTCGCTGGAGGATACAAATTGAATTTCTTTGTCAAATTACCATCAGAAATATACATATCTCCAGATCTACAACTGATAAAAGCATCAGCTGTGGCTAGCCAAGGTCTTCCTAAGATGAGTGGGTGCCCTCCTAGATTACTCTTGGGAGTTAAAATCATGAAATCTACTGGATATTCCCAAGAATCTAAGGAGACCGAAATGTCTTCTAATACACCATTTGGTTTGATAATTGATCGATCTGCAAGTTGCAGTAGAGTAGGTGTAAAAAGAAGATTAGGAAGTTTTAGCTGTTCCATAGTCTGTCTACTCATAATGTTGATAGCAGCCCCTAAATCAATCAAAGTATTTGGAATTTCTACCCCATTGATATGTGTTTTGACAATTGGACTATCGGGATCTACATTCTTCTGCATGGTAATTTTTCCCATCATGATATCGGCAATTTTTCCTACCAGGTGGATTCTTCTTGTATCTCTTGGTTTCCTTCCTGGTCTTTTGAGACTCAACTCCTTTATTATTTTTGCTAGAATAGGAATCTCTCTAATGGCTTGTAGCAAGGGAATCTTGATACAGACATTCTTTAATTCATCTAGAAAATCATAGTCAGGCAACAAGTTTTGTTTTTCCACTCCTTTGTCAATTTGTAATCTTTCAGGAAAAGGAGGTATGGATGAAGATGAAGGTTGCTCAACTATAGGAGTTGTGGGGGTTGACTCTTTTTCTTTTTCTTTTTGAGTGCTTGGGTTTTGAAGAGATGCTTCAGAACCTTTATTGGCTTCAAGAGAATATTCTTCAGAAATGCTAGGCTTTTGAGCATCTATAGAAGGCTTTTCTAAAACTCTACCAGATTTGAGTTGTACATCATTGAGAGGAACAATCATATAGGTAGGAAATTGTTGTCCTTCTACCATGTAAGCATTTTGAGGATTTTTATTATTGGGATTTGACAATGACTGGGAAGGTAGTTGATTTGTCTTTTGTTGGAATGGAAGCAAGAGTTGAGAATTTGGATTTTCTTTAGAAGGTTGTTGTTGTTGTGGAAATGGCAATGAAAGTTGTGGATTTTGATTTGGAATTTGTGGAGCTTGTTGATTTTGAAAAGATGGAGGATATTGATAAAATTGAGCAAATCTCCCACAAGGATTTTGCATACCTTGTACCCATGATTGAAATGGATTTTGAGGTTGGGACCAAGGTTGTTGCCAAGGATTCCAATTTGGTGGGGGTTGAAAGTTCGTGGGGTTGTTAAACCCTTGATTTTGTTGCCCCTGCCAAGGTCTCCTTGAAACAAAACAGAGAGACTTAATTGAATTTGGGTCTTCTTGAAAGACAGCTTTGAGCCCAGGAATTGAAGGACAATCCTTGGTCTCATGGCTTTATGAACAAATTATACATGTTTCTACAACTTTTGCATCCAAGGGGCATTCCCTTAGAGCATGTTTCTTCCTACATTTTGGACAAAAGATGGCCAAAGCTTCAGCTTCTGCTTTCTACTTGTTTTGTATCTTAAGGGTGTCTAGTTGCTCACTAAGGCTCCCTAAAATATCAGTTTTGAACTCATCAAGCATGTTGCCAATCTCAGCCCTACTTACTGATCCAGTTGCAGATTTGTTTGCTCTAATGAGAGAAGGATCTCTAGGCCCTTTTCTAGTTTTAGATTTTCCCCTTGAGAGATGGACACATAGCTCTGCTATATCATGAAGTGGAAGTTGAGATATATCTCCTTTTCCCATCATGTTCAAAATATCTATCCATTCATCTCTAATGGCTTTCAATAGAAGGGCTTTCAAGGTTTCCTCATCTAGGTTATTCATTTTTGCTCTTTTCAGGTTGTATTGAAATATTTCAAGTAAATCCTCCAAGTTTTCATCTTCTTTTTGCACCATTTTGAATACCTCATCCTTATGATTGGTGGGCATACAATAGTCTAGGTATCTATCCAAAAATGTTTGTTTCATATCATTCCAAGTCCTAATAGATTGAGTGATTAATCCCATGAACCATTTTAGAGCAGCTCCCTTCAATGTTGAAGGAAACAATTTGAGTCTTTGAGAGTCTTCCATATAATCATAAGTTCGGCACACGACTTCAAACTCAAATAGAAATGTTTCAGGATCCTCACTTCACAACCCATAAAAGTTTGGGAGGACAGATGGTGAGATGTTTTTCATTGTTGTTCGAGATTCCTCATCAACTATAGGAAATCCAAATGAGTTATCTCCATCCCTATTTCCCCCGTTGTTACCTCTACCTCCTCCATTGTTTCCTCCTCCTCTACCTCTACCTCTACGTCCTCCAAATCCGTTTACTACTTCCTCTGTCATGATAGTTTCCTCAAAGATTTCAGAGTCCTCTGGTTCTTCTACTAATGGCGAACGAGGAGGAATTTCTCCCTCTTCTTTTTCAAGTGATTCTACTTCCTCGATTACAATTTGTTTTCTTGTAGAAGTAAAGAAAGGGTCTTTTCCTAACTCAGATTCAGTGGATAGTGTGGGAGAGTCTCCTAATTCAGCTACTTCCCCTTGAATTCTAGGAATCCTAAGGCTAGGAGTGTGAGTTGTAGATGATGGAGGTGTATCTTGTCTATACCTTGAAGTGGATGGAGTTGTAAAAATCGAACTCTTGGCCCTAGCTATAAACCTTCCCCTAGAATCTCTTGCTCTATGCATGTCATTTTTTATTTTTCTTCAATCCGGGCTAATAATTCTCTTTCTGATCTTCCAGATCACTCTAGGTGCAAGAAGAGAGCATACTCAAGAAATTATTGAACCAATAACTCTCTTTTCTGATCCTCCAGGTCACACTAGGTGCAAGAGGAGAGCATACTTTGAGAAGTTATCAATTTTTACCTTGAAATTTTCTTGGTTTTTTTTTTAAGAAATTGGCTACCTAGTTTCACTTCCCCGGCAACGGCGCCGAAATGTTTGGTCAATTTAGAGTGTCCTAAATTGCTATATTAATTGTCAATCCGGGAGTCGTAAACTGCTGAAGTGAGGTGCACTATATATGCAAGATAACCGATTTCTTACTTTTTGTCGTTTTTGATTTTTGGTTTGTTTCTGGGTTTATCTTTTGTTGATTCCCTAATGTGAGATGGTAATTCTAAAAGTCAAGTATGGATATAAGTGTTAAAGGCAATGGTGACCTTTAAAATGATTTCCAAACTTCAAAATTTTCAAAAAAAAAAAAGGTTTTAAAACTTACAATGGTGAAATCAATTCCTAAGAGAAAATAAAAATGTACCAATATTCTAATTAAACCAAACAGTGAGCTAGTGACTATGAAACCCAATATCCTTGCTGCTGTATAAAAAGAAACTGAAATCAAAAGAAATTCAAAAACTGCAAGCAAAGTAAACTGAATCATATTACATCAACTCATATTCTGACCCCTCACCATTCGACTCGCTCTGGCTTTAGGAGGTAATCATAAACAAATTGAGCAATCTGATATCTAATTCGCATAAAATGAAACTAATATCAAACTACGCATTCATACTTCAATCCCTCACCATTTGACTCGCTCTGGCTTTAGGAGGTAACTGAAAATGACTTGAGCAATTCAATAACTAACTTGCAGAAAAATAAACTAATATCAGACTACGCATTCATACTTCAATCCCTCACCATTTGACTCGCTCTGGCTTTAGGAGGTAACTGAAAATGACATGAGTAATCTAGTATCTATCTTGCAGAAAAGTAAATGAACAAAATTGAAAGAAATAAACAGTGCTGGAATTAGAACTAAGAAAATAAATCAGCAGAAGGACAAGATAATTTCATGTCATTAGTCATTATAAAGCTATGTGCAAATGCCCGGGCTGCCTATTAGAACCTGAAACAAAGACACTGATCAGTTAACAACATTAGAAAGCATAAAAACTATGGACAACAATTGACATGAATACCATAAGCAGTGCAATATATACAAGTAAACAATTATGGCATCAGGAACGTAAAGAAATAAAGCATGAAACTATACAGTAGTTAACAAAACCTTGGTGTGTACAGGGGCCCTCTGCACAACCTCGGCCAATCAGCAATCAACCACGAATTGAGCTTATAAACAATGTCTTCTCATGTATTAAAATGCAGTCATAACATCAGAATAAAGTCATTGCAAAGTGGGCTCGTAAACAGTCAAAATTAAATTCAAAAAGCTAACTAATATGCGTATGAGAACGCTTTATTTATAACAGAGGATGACACAACTACTTTCCTAAAATCTGCGCTGATAAAAAGACACGTGAATAACCACGTCCAGAAATCTAGCATTATGGTAGCCATGGAGATTAAATCCAAGGAGGGTGGCTATTAGATTCGGTTCATGGAGCAGTCCACAAGTGTTAACACGTCTCCTGAGATTTAGGAACGGCCACACAAGTCTTCACGTGGTGAAAAACAGAGTTCTGCCACCGTAAAACTCTTAGGTTGACCACCGCTTGACTATCTTTGACCACGACCTTCTGTGAGGGATTCGGATGAACCAATAGGACACGGTCCATGTCCACATCATTTGCAACTTGCCCATGTGGCCGGATTCGCCTATAGACACCTGTAACATAGACTTCAACAAAAAGGCTGCAGAAAGTTGAGCTGGCTGCGGAAAGTGACAAGATTCCGCAGCTGAATGAGCAAAAATCTAGATCAAACAACAGTCACAAGACATAGTTAGGAAACCATTTTATATGCTCTTTTTAAACTAATATGCAATAATTTGACAGCTTAGGAGGTCCAGGTAAATGAAAAAAGGCTAAAAAGGTGTATAGGGAATATGCAAGTTTGGGACTCAATAGAACGAATCAAAATGGTGATCATGGTAGCATTTAATCGCTCGTGCCACACGAGTTTGCAATCGACGGATCCGGTCAGATACCCCCACCGTATGCCTCTGATACTAGCGTGGGATATCTCCCACCCGAGCATACTTTGGGATCCCATGAGTCAACCGGTCGAGGTTCGTCGCGATCTCCTCCTTGTTGTCGCCTCCATCTTGATAAGGAGTGACATTGAATTGAAAAGCGACACGCCTAGCAATCATAGGCATCCCGACAGGATGCTCCGGTTCAACATCTGAATTGATAAAATGAAATGTTATGAACATATATATCTAAAAAAAATTAAAAATTGTTGGGTTTTTACCTTCATCATCAAAATCATCCCCCTCTTGGAGCGACATATCCAGATCTCTGTGGAAGTCGGTATTGCTGTAAGGCCAATCCTCCACTACAATCAGCTACCATCATAGCCATGAGAAAAAGGTAGGCTTATAGGACATCTGTTGGCCCCCAGTGATCCTAGGCATCAACTGGCTCCATAGGACCATCCGTGGGTGTCGTGGAATTGGCAGATCCACCTCAGTTAGCTAGTATTGGAACAACGAAACCCGCTCCAAGAAGAAGGTCACCAACACAGATCCAAAGCAAAATTGATTCAGGTTCCTGCCTTAGCTTTTGACAGCTAGCGTTTCATGTTGATCTTCATGGCTTCTACCTAGTTGAAGATCGTCGGTGCTGTACAGTCGATAACATACATGAACTTCAACTTATTGGTTTCATGCTTTGCTTGGGACCCGGCCACTCTGTTGATGGTCAACAGTAACACTCTCAGCGTAAGATCTTGAACAATCATAATCTCGATCTTGTCGCTTTTGGATTTGAGGGCTTCTGGGCAATGTTCGGAAAGTAGCAGTGATATACTTGCCTCGATCGGCCTCGACCCATATAGGTTCACCGGTTCCCCCCTCTGGGACATTCCTGTGATGAAATAAATGTCTAAAGTTTCTAACTCCAGCTCTTGGTCACCAATGATGAAAATCTCTCTATTTACATCCCAGAGACTAATCAGATATCGTAACAGCTTAGGTTGAGCCCACATCCCTGGAGAAAGGAAGAACTTGAGGAGCCCACAGTTCCTCAAAGCATCCAAGTAATTTGGATCAACCATTGGTTGTGTGCCAATGTTCTCATGTTCACGTTCCTTCGAATCTACCATTTTCGACGATTCTTTCCTGCAAAAACCATTTAATCAAGTCAATAATCATCTTTGGCCACTGAAATTTAGATTTAAACGGTGAATTAAAGAGAAAACATAAATTTTTCTTATTCACGGTGCCGACACGCCTATTTTGGAAACAGTTGCACCGATAGCGCGGTTAGTAGTTTTAGCAACCCTCAGTTGGCGCGATTCCGTGCCTGGAAATTGCGCCGACCGAGGGCGAAAAATTTCTGCCAAAACCTCCCCCAGAAATCCAAAAAATGGATTAAAAATAGGAAAAACAATATGAAAATGGAGCTTAAGGTCTTGGCTCTTACCTACAACTGACGACTCGGCGAATGACCTCTAGGATCTCTCGGAATCTGCTCCAGAAAATTTAGGGCAAAAGTGGGTTAAAAGCTCTTCACACAAAGGTAAAATGGTAAATGGTAAAAAATAATTACTTTTCTGTCCTTCATTTTTTCATGAAATATTAGTGTTTTTAAGTATTTTTGACCTATTTTGCCTCAAGAATTGGATAATGCATTTACCTTTTTGTGCAACGACAGGTCACGGATTTTCTATGATGGTACTAAGTCATGTTTCAACTCTTTTATTGACTCGTAAAACTCAAATGAAAAGATTGCCGAGTATTTTTCCCTTTTCACTCGTAAAAGAGAATAAAATGGGGGGTTCGCTTTCAAGCTCTTTTCTGACCCTTTAAACACGAAAATATTGCCAATCTCTTGTCGTTTTGAACTCGTTAAAGGCTGCAAAACGTCATTTACCCAGTATACTTTTACCCCTTTTCGGGCTGGGATGAATTATTTACGAAAAAGGTACTGCTTGATTGAAATGGTCAAGTGGTTCTCTCAAGTATCATTTTCTACCTTTTCGGGCTCGAGAGACACAAATGTACGAAAAGGGACCATGTGGAGTTTTCTTTTCTGTGTCTTTTTCTAAAATATCTAAACATGAAAAAGATACCAAATTACACGTTTGTCGGACTTGTTAAAATATTAAACGACATCAGAATCATCGCCATGACGAACATCAACTTCTCTTTCCTAGGGCTCATTAAACTTACCAGGTCAGATTCATCTGAAGGATGAACTTACAGTGCATATTCTATCCCCTTTAAGCTTTTGATTAAAAAATAATTGGGGTACCTGCGAGAAATGGTGGGGGAAAATGGGAAATTTTATTAGTCATGTCAACAGCTGACTCTTGAACATGACACTTTCTGCTTCGTGTCGGGTTGGGATATCCTCACTTCATCATTGACCTTCCTGGGTTAGGCCATTCATTTTTTCCATCCATTTGATCTCTACCACGTCATCATGACAACCGATCCTATGGATCCAAAGGCTGCCAAACTTCGCGCCATGTCGCTGATATGTTCAAGAGTTATCCTTCTGCAGTTACCCTTAACTCTAATTCTCTGTATCATCCAAAATCATTTGCATCCCTTTGTCTTGTGTCAGTGATGTGGGATACATCATGGCCCTCCTTCGACACGGTCACTTCCTATAGACTTCAACTCATTATCTAGGAAGTTGATTGAGAGACTCCTCTTCATTACCTTGGGGCTTGCATGCCCTAACGACAAGTTCTTCGCACTCGACGATATGTTCACATCATTGGATTTTGTTCGGGTGATTTCACGGGTGTTCGACTTCAATTCCTTCATTCACATTCCATGAATTGTGCTACTAGTAGCTTGAGAACCATTGTCATTATTGGTGGTTTCTCTCATGCTTGTTAACATTTTACATCATTGACTGGTAATGAAGCGATTTTCTAGCATGTTCGATGTCAACACATCTATTCACATGTTAGAATATGTACTTTGATCGGGTCGTGTTGGAGCGCAAGACCCTGGGCTCAGATTACAAAAGTCTAGGTTGCAAGGCGATGTGACATGGTTGTACATGTATCTTTTAGATGGATGGCTGCGACCATACCATGTGTTTTCATATGTGATCCTTCTCATTATTGGATGGCTGCGACCATACCTTGGTTTCGATATGATCTTCTTTATCGGATGGCTACGCCCATGCCTCGATCCATTTACATGATCATTTTTTGGATGAGTGCGTCCATACCATGATTCATGTATCGTTTAACAAAGTTTTTAGTAATGTATATGTGTCTGTACTTGCTTGTAGGTTTTCCAACGATAAACTATGGTTCCTCGCATTGAGGTATAAAGCATTTCACCCCTTGCTCTAGTTCGGACTTCATGCTTCAGGGGGCATCTGTTACACAACATTTTTTCACTGTCCCTGTACTCCCCATTCCTTGATCCTAGAGGATATCTAAAGTGAACCCTTCATGCTTTCCCATCATGAAGAAACCCCCATTGTGTCCCTCTCCATGAGCATAACAATCCCCCTTTGCATCATTTTCTCAAAATCTTCTGTTTTTCCTAGTTTACAAGACCGACGCTAATGGCCTGTGTCCTCCCCATGTCGATATGTGGGGATTACAATTGCCCCTCGCACCGACCAGAGTGACTGATCCTTCTCCTAGTCACGTCGATCCTCTTTTGGAAAGTTTTTTAAATTTGGAGCCAAAGCTTCCAATTCTAGAAGCTTCGTAACAGAAGTCTGTTAAATGGTTAGGCCGGATGGAGCTGAGGAGGTCAGATTGGGCTCCTTTCCCCTATTAGGATGGAACTACCTCAAGAGATAATACCTTCTCCCATGAGAAGAGGAACAATCTCCCATCCATTCAAGCTATATAAACCTCCACTTTTCCCAAGCACAAGCTAGTGTGTGTGTGCTAGCGCTAATTAAGTTTTGTTTGGAGTAATCAACAAGCTATCCATTCTTTGTAGCTCTCTAGTTTGTGTTTAAGGGATAATTGTGAGTTGGTTTGGTGTGAATCCTAAAGGGAAGAGCCTTGAGACTATCATTGTTGGGGCTATCCATGGAATTCTAGCAGAAGTGTGTGGGAACCCGGATTTGTCAGAGGATAACAACAACGTCAAGACGTCGGTTGTAATATCTTCTTGATTTAATAAATATGCAACTATTGATTGATTTCCTACATAAGATGTCATTTCACATGTTTATGGCTTAATGTTTCTTGACTTGTTAAGTAGGTTGAATACAATTGGTATGTTATATCGGTTGTTGTCTGTTGTTGTCTACTTGTTTCAGGTGTTCGCAAGAAGGAACAGAAGATAGCTGGAGCAAGGAAGCAAGGTCGTCATCAAACAGATAGCGTACTAAGAGGTAGGCCCTCTTAATTGGTTCTAACCTAAGGAAATATTCCATAGAATGTCTCATCTATGGCTAGACCCGCTCTCGGGCTAGAGGAATTGTTTGTGTTCGCACTTAGAATTTTACCTGCACTACACCAAGACTAGTAACTCAACCCGCCAAGGGATTCCAGATCGTTTTTACAACCAAGGCTTCCAGGACTAGTAACTCAGCCCAATCTGTTACAGGGCTTCCAACGTGTTTGTCCAACTAAGGCTTCCAAGGACTAATAACTCAACCCAAGCTAAAGGAAACATGAGAACCAACAAAAAAAAACAAGGAAATAAACCCATAATATCCATGTCTATCCACAAAATGGAAAGGCTAGGAAATCCTCTACCAATCCTGGCAATCCTCCATGATAGTGACAGATCATGACCAATAATCCACATGCATATGCCATGAATGCCAAAAGTAGTGAGGAAAACATACATGCAACTCGGTACTTGCAAGCCAGATCCGTTGTAATTGCTGATCCGGATGTCCTCTTGCTCTTTCCTGCTCTTCCTTTGCCTTCTTGCTCCAATACTCCAAGAATGCCACAATCTACAAGAGTGCTCCAAGAAAAATCTAAGTATCCAAGAGTATGAGAGAGAGAGAGAATAGAGAGAGAGAGCTCCAAAACAAAACTGGCAAAAGTCTGTGCACTGATCCTCAGAAGCCTTTTTATGATTAAGGCCTCTATTTTCTTCATTTTCAATAATTTTCCTTCATTTTCCTTCTCACATGGCACCTGTGAACTTTCACCTCCCTTTTCTCCTAATTTCCATTATTTCCATAAATAAATGTGCCAAAAATGCCATTTGCCTTTCCAAAGCCTTAGCCATTGCCTTTGCCAATTTCCTTAGCCATTAATAACCAAATGAACACCCACGCTAGGATGTCTTGCCCAACATTCATATTGGAATAAGTGTCCCATCAACATTGGTTATTATTTTATCTTTATTACTTTTATTACATGAAATTTTCACCAGGGCTGTTACAGTTTATGTTATAAGATAGAGTAGATTTTAAAGAAATAAAATTCAACTCATCTTTTCCACTTTGATTCATTTTTTTGTAATATTGATCATTTAATGCATGTACTTGATTAGTATGCAGGGATTGTTGTTGACTTGCAGGGGTGGTCACACTCATTCACATCCACTTAGACCATTCCATCTTCCTCCTGAACACCTCATACTTCTCTCAAACTCTGCCACCGAGATCACCCTTTTAGGGCCAATGAAGGACAATGTGGGCATGAACGTTTGTGCAAGATATGTGTCTGAGGGGTACTAGGGTTGGAAAAAGGCCTCCCACATCCTTCATTCACCTTAATCCACCTTCCTCCACCTTTAAGACACCATCCTTTCCCTCAAAAATCTATTAGACCAACTCTTGTGGCAAAACAGGGCACTCCTGTAGCAAAATAGGGCCTCCTGTAGCACTTCTTGTAGCATTGCTTAAATCCAACCAAATTTTCCCTAGAGCTTAAATCTTGAATTTTGAAGTTGAATAATGGTCCCCAGGGTTTGATTTCATGATTAAGGGGACTCCAAGACCACTCCAACCCTATCATTTCTTTAATGCAAACACAAAACAACAAGTAGAATTTGACTTAGTTTTTTTTGAATTCCATAGTTGTGTTGAAGATTGAATTCCTTCTTTCCAAGCAAGTTGCAATTAGATAAATGATTCATGCAAGTATAATATTGATTTGAGCAGTGTACAAGTATAGTATAATGGTTTATTTATGCAATTAGAATAGTCTATTCCTTTCATGCAATTATAATTAGCCTTTACATTTAATGAATGACATTTTCATTTATGTAGTTAGAATCATGTTCATTTCCTTGCAATCATGATATGCTTTCATAAATATTCTCTTTGTAGTTAGTTGAAGGAGTGGTCTTTGTATACCTTGTTTGATCAAATTATTGAGGCGACATGAGTAGAAATTAACCTACTGTGCATATAGCACTGTCACCTATAGTTTGGATGAACCTCGGGTTGATAATTTAAGTCGAGAGCCTTGGAAGTTACAACATCCTATTGATAAGGTTAATCCTCCCCGCGTATAGAGATGATCCCTCTAGCCCAATGAGTGGATCTAGAAACTGAAGTGACAATCAACTAGACATCTTCCTAGGTTATAATTGAAAAGTAGAACGAAAGAGATGACTTACCTTGTTTTGATGCTATTCTGATTTCCTTTGTTGAGGGCCTCAAACCGCTTGTGTCACAGACTTGTTCCTGCTTCTCTCAGCGTTTATGTACATGCACAAGTGATCAAGAAATAACAAAGCATGCCAAAACCAATAGCAAATCCAATAACAACCTACTTAACTGATCAAGGAATGTCAAGCTAATAAATACATGAACATATATATTTTGGGAAGATGAACCAACAGTTGTATATTATTTAAGGAATAAAGGGAAGCTTACAACCATAACCTTGATGTTGAAAGGCTCTCCTTGAGTGGTAATCCAAGTCCAAGCCAAGAAACTCTCCAAGCACTCCTTCTCCAAGTCTAATGAATAGCCTCTAGGCACAAGCTCAGCATAAGGGTGCAAATAGACATAGACCAACCATTTGGGAATGGGAGAAGAGGAATTTATAGGCTGGGAGAGGGAGTTAGGACTTCTCCAAAGATAGGATTAGGCCCACATCTCATAGGGATAAGACAAAGAGGTCAATATGGGAGGATTCGACCTCATCTATGCGAAACCAAATCTAGCTCGCTGCTCCGGAAGCATCTAGATCACGAAGCTTCTCATCTCCTTTGGGAAAATTACCTTTTTGGGATCATCGCTGGTATGCAAGGGAACGAAGCAATGCCATCGCAGGTCAAACATAGTGCAGTATGTGACCATCGTTGTTTTAAGCCTCATAAGAGCGGTGACTCTCATTTTAGGGTTTTAAGAGCTATTTCTTTAGGGAAAGCTCAAGATATTTTCCAAACAAAGTATTAGGAGGGATATGAGCTGTATACATGGATGAGTATACTATATAATGGTCACGTTTTTGGCACTTCAGGGTATGTCACAGGGAAGTGTAGGAGGTGTGACAAAATACTGTGTAATAGATGCCCCCTAAATCATGAAGGCAGATTGAGGAGTGATGGTTGAGATTCTTTACGAGCCCTTGCAAGGACGAGGACCCGCACTGTCAGGGGACCTCCAAATCAAGGATGCATATACATATACATATCTAAGATCAAGACATGAATCCATAGCATCGATGCAACCATCCGAATGATAAATACTATATGAGAAGATCCATGGTATGGGTGCAACCATCCAAATGATGAGGATCGTCATAAATATAAAGTCTCACAGTATGGTCACAACCATTCGTATAGTAGAAACATGTGTACAATGATGAATGACATATAACTCCATGCATCCTGAGTCATAAGAGACAATACTCAAGGTCTTGCGCTCCATATCGACCCAATCAATGTACGAATCCTAACATGCGAATAAATGTGTTGAAGTCGAACATGCTAGAAAACCACCTGATTACTGCCCAATGATGTGGATCGTTAATAGGTACGAGAGAAACCACCAATAATGAAAATGGCTCTCAAGGTACAAAAATACAATTCGCGAATGTGATAATGAAGTTGAAGTAAAACACTCATGGAATCACCCGATCGAAAGCCAATAATGAAGACCTGTCATCGGATGCGAAGAACTGGCCATTAGGGCATGCGAGATCTAAGGTACTGAAAGGGAGTTTCTAAGTCATCTTCTTGGATAACGAGCTAAAGTTGACAGGAAGTGACCTGTCGAAGGAGGGAAATGGTGAATGCCCCATCATTGACACGAAACAAAGAATAAAGTGGAATAATATTCAGGATTGTAACAATGAATCAAACAATGTATAGGTAAATAACTGCAGATTGGACTTCTCTTGAACATCGACGACACGACTCCAGAGTGTGGCAGCATTTGACTTGACATAGGACTAAAGGTCATGATGACAAAATGGAATAGTCAAATCAGAGGAAAAATGGATCACCCAAACCTAAGAGGACAAGTGACCGAGTGAGGATATCCCAAACCAGACACGAGAGTAGAAGAGTGTCATGTTCAAGAGCGACATGCTGCCTATACAAAGGTTGTCTCATATTCATTTTCCCCCTGCTATTTCTAGTGAGTACCCCAATTATTTTTATCGCAAGCTTGAAGGGGATAGCATATTCTTGTGATGTAATTTTATTCTTCGAATGAATCCATCCTAGTAAGTTTTATGAGCCCTAGGAAGGATAAGCTCGATCTCATCATGGTGACAAGTCTTTCATCGTAAAGCTTTAACGAGTTCAACGTAAGAATAACTTAGTATCTTTTTCATATTTAGAGAGTTTGAAAAAGAAACGAAAAGAAAACTCCATCATGTCCCTTTTCGTAATTTGTCCCTCGAATCCGAAAAGGTAGAAAACAATATCCGAGGGAACCTCTTGACCATGTCGACCAAGGTGTACCTTTTTCGTAAATAGTCAATCTCAACCCGAAAAAGGGGTAAACATATACTGAGGTGACATCGATTCATTTACTTTAATGAGTTCAAAACGACAAGTACTCGATAATCTTTTTAGTTTTTGAAAGTCAGAAAAGAGCTCAAAGATGACTCCATGGGGGTTCCTTTTTCGTTTATTTAATGAGTTCGAAAAAGAGATAAAATAAAACTTGCAAGAATCAGTCAACAATGATCACTGTTCACTTTGAAGGTACCTGTAACTGCACAAGAAACACACCCATCATTGATATCGAGAGAAAATATTAAAATATTACAAAAATATTGACAATAATGACTTGCAAAACTTATAAATAACCAAACGTAATTTTATTTTTTTATCATTTTACCATAGTAAGCTCTGAAAGTGAATTTTGTGCCCTAATTCTCTTGATTTTCCAATGGTTGTTACGGGAGATCCAGGGTACCGTTTCACAAACCGTCTGCAACAGGTAAGAGGCTCATCCTTGATCTTGCATTTTATCACTTTTTTATGCATTTTAAATGGTAAATTTTATGCCATAAGGGAGGATTTTATTTTTTTAGGGTGCCGACGACCATCGTGGGTATGGTCATCGAACCCACGATGATCGCGCTTGAGCCCAAAGGCTCACGCAATGCCATCACATTGTTTGTAAAAATAGGTGCGATGGCGCCGAGGCATATTTTTTGGGAAGAAAATCCTCTTTTAAAGCAAAAATTGATGATTTTAATCCATGAAAAAGGCATTAATTGATGTTTAAATGATGTTTTGTAGGAGAAAATGGTCTTGGAATGGAAAGAAAGAGGCCATGAGGCCGAAGACTTCCAAGCAGCTCAGGATCCTGAATGTATAAACGCTCTGAGGAATTGCGGGCTGCTAAAATTCTCCAGGACCACAAGGTTAAGGGCTCAGATGGAACTGCTGCCCTATTTGATCAGTCTATGGGATGTAGATCGAGAGATCTTCATCATAAAAGGCCAGGAACTAGAACTTGAGGAGATGGATATCTACTTCATCACAGGATTTTCCCGATGAGGGGAAGCGGTCCAACTCTTTGGATCTTGCCAAGGAGGTGAAAGTACAAGGACTCTAGTCCAGAGGCATTTTCTTGGTGCCGACATGATCAATGGAGGTAAGGTGAAGATAACGACAATCACCAAAAACCTCATCTTGAGAATGATTTTGTTCACTATGGCGCGTGTAGCCGACACACAAGCCTTGCATGAGGCTTCAAAATCCCAGTTCCAATATGCTATCGCATGTTTGACCCCCACTGTCTTCAACTGGTGTGGAGGCCTTTTGGAAAATATGAAACGACAACTGACCAAGGGGAAGCATGGACACCTGAAGCAATTCAGGTTCGGTTCTATATTGGTGACCTTATTTTTAGAGTGAGTGCCCTTATTCTAGTATCAGTGGGTAGAGGTACCAGATCCTGCCCCCCAAGATCCGAGACTCGTGCGATGGAGTCAACTCATGCCTTGAGGAGGAATGAGTCAGCATATGCATTACCCACCACAATTCTTTGTTTGGCTAGAATGCCAACTACTCGTGGTGGATGACTACGCTTATGCTGGCACATATTTCAGGTGGGATCTAGATCTACCTCTGCCACTAGGAGAACAGTGGACCGATGCAGGTAAAAACTTGTTTTTTGGATTTTTTCAAGTTTTATGATTTTTTGTAAAAGTGTAAACTGAGACTCAACTTGTGATAAATGTGTAGATGTGGGACTAGAGAGACCAATAGGGATGTCGCCAATAGAACGACAAGTTGCACATCAGATAGTGGGTGCAGACTATGAAGAAGGGGCAGACCCCTTAGCTGAGATGGAGTGCAATTTGGAGGCGATAACTCGTGGAGTCCCAAAGTATGCCACTATTGATGATGTTCCACTGCGTTGGCAGAGACACACAGTGGGAGTCTCTGTGAGACTGTGTTAGCTGTTAGGCCGAGTGATCAGAGCAGTCTTGTGCTATCATGAGCACCATGTAGATTGATAGTTTATCTAGTTCTTTTACACATTTTGTAGGCTTTGAAAGCCAAGTGTCCCAGAACACTCTATTTTTTGATATTTTGATGTAAACACTCCGACATATGCTATATATATATATATATATATATATATATATATATATATATATATATATATATATATATATATATATATATATATATATATATATATATATGCATGTTTTATTTCCTACTTATGTGTCCATAACATGATCAATTTTATAAATGACGCAAATGCCTATCAAGGACAAAATTTGCTAATGCATCTGTTAATGTATTTAAATTACGTGGAATATGTTGATATGTAATGAAATCAAAATTTCTTTCCAGCAATCTATGATGTAGATACATACGCAATATTTGTGGATTTCTTACTGAGTAATGATTGTTTAATTGTAACACAATGGGCTGTGAATCCAACTTGACAACTAAATCCCTAATGCCAAGAGCAACTGCTTCTGATAAGAGTTCAATAACTGCACTATATTCAACAATATTAATGGTTTTTCGACCAAGGCAGATACCTTGTAAGTTAATCAGCTCGCCATTAGGGTCATAGATTACCCATGCTGTGGAAGAAAGATTCCGTGTGCTACGACAAGCACCATCAACGAAACCAACATAACGGCTTGACGACATCTGCAAACTAAGTGGAACACAGGGTAAGCCGAAAAACACATGTCTACAAAGCAAACAAACACAACAAAAATCAAAAGTGCACACTAATGAATTAACACACTAATGTATAATAGTCACACGAATTTCATGCGTAAAAAAGTTCAAATGGAGTCCATTTCCAGACTCGGGTAATCAATCAACAAAGAATAAACCTGGAGTTTCACATTGACATGACATGTAAGCATCAACTTGACCAGATAATAGAGTAGAACTCATAGAACGTTATGCCTCCATGCCCCCCAGGCGAGTGAGGGTTATGAGTCATAAGATGAAAACCCCATTGTGATAATGGGAAAGTGGTAGAAACTTGGTGAAAAAATCTCATGAAAAGAGGTGTGAAAATCTTGATCTCATGACGAGGAAAAGGTGCCCCCAATTGAAAGATTTTGACTATTTCAGGGTTAATTGAAATGTTAGTGGATAGGGTTGCAGTGATGTTCCCCATATTACCCTCCGACAATACTTCATACACCAGGACAGGTGTTTGAAGTGGAGGCGTGGGACAATGAGAAACAGATGCTTCAAGACAAGAATTCATCTCATCGAGGCTCGGAAGAAATGAAGAACGATAATGTAAATCGTTCCATGGAGTTTCATCCAGAGGCATGACCTCAAAAATACTCTCATCAGTAGGGAATGTATCGTTCAAAGGATTCGGAGAATCCCAAGAACCCAGCCAAGGAGATGGCACATAAGTGTCTAGGTTCATACTAAAAACAATAGGACTTTCTGAAGTGGTCATCGAAACCAAGACAATTTCTTGATAATTTTTCTCCAATGGACTTAAAGGCATAACATTTACAAATGAATCAATTTGATTTGCGACAGGGATAATCCAATGATCCGTAGAGACCAAGATCATATTGACTGAATGAACATTCAGAGGTGGGAGAGTAAAAGTACCCATTAAAGCAGAATCTTTGAAAAGACCTACCCCCACACTCTCATAAGGAATCTGAGTATTTCCCATTTAAGGGACATTTCCTTTTGATGAACCAGATGAAAAGAAGGATAGTTGATCAACAGTGAAAATTTTTCCTTCATGAGGAAAATGAAGCATGTGGAACAAATAAGACACCACACAAAACATAACGTGGGTCCAGCTTCGCTTAAGAAGAAGGTTGTAGTTGAGATTGGCATCTACAACTTCTACTTCTAATTCAACAGTCTTTCCTTCTAATGTAATCAAAAAATTCGTGAGAATACCATAAGGACGTGAGCCTCTACCATCAAAGGCTTCCAAGGTGTTTGGAGACTGGTTAAGAGAAGGAGAGCTAATGTCTTTCCAACATGAAACATACATGATGTAAGTGGAAGCACCTTCATCAATAACAATCCGATGGATCATCTTTCCTTTGATAAGAACCTACATAAAGGCAATATGACGAGGAAGACAAGGCATGTGGTTCTCAAGATCAAAGGTAATCTGACTCGAATCAGAAGGATCAATAACACCTATAGTAGACAATAGTGACTTTTGTTGCATTGGATAGGATTGGAGAACCTCTAAGGCAAACATCACAGAAGGTGCCTGAGCTAAATCCTCAACAATATTATAATTTAATGAACCACAGAGGAGAGTTCGAAATGTTGATTCCAAAAACATGAATGTGATGACTCCGGAAAATAACACAAAGCATAGATTGCAGAAGCCTCAAATCAATAATATTATAATGTTATGCACCTCTAGCATTCAGATTAAAAGATGATTTTTGAAGAACACCTTTGGGAGGTGGTCGGATTATGGACTCACTATTAGGGTGCTCAATATAGAGAAGACTAGAACTGGACAAAGTAGAAGTAGAAGGAATATCGATAGCTTCTTTCTCCACCTTATGCTTAGGTGTAGTTTGATATTACTTAGTTTGAGTGGCGATCGAGATAGGTGATGAACCTTGCATCATGAACACTTGGGAACATGAGGAAGCAAAGGACTGTGGCTGGTCTACCAACTGTGTCCGCTGAGATAGAAAGGGCTCTTTTAAGACAGATAAAGTCCCTTTCAACAAGCGATTAGCTTCAAAACGTTGGGGACAATCCTTAGTGTAATGATCCTCCTCACAGATGAGGCAAGGATATTTCGACTTTCTTTTAGAAGCATCATCAATAGATGATTTAGGAGGGTCCTATTTTGGGGAATCATCTTTGGCCTTACCTTTTCCCTTCTTTTTACCTTTAGAGGCCTTATCTGCTGCGGTAGACTGAACAACATGTACCTTAGAGGTTTTACCAAGACTGGATGAATTTTTTGAGGGATTATTGGAACCAGTGTTCGAGACAGATTTTTACTTCGAAGAAGCTTTTGCGGAATTTTGATTCACAGAACCAATCACACCGTCAATAGGTGGTGTATCTGGAGACTTTGATGTTGTCAGATCCGATGATGGTCTCAGAGCATCAGGTAACATCTCATACAATGTGCCAGATTACGAATAGACCAAGTCTAAATACTGGGCACGGGTGATAGCTTGCTCTTCAGTAACACATCCACCCATAGCTATGTCCTTAGAAATCTTGCTAACGAATGATTTTGTGAACCATTCTGTCAACAACTCATCAGAAATATCAAATTTTATGAGGCGACACTGACGTCTCCATTCATGGATGTGATCGGAAATGTGGGTCGCAGTGTCTTGCTTAAGGGACGTAAGCAAATGAGTAGTAATTTCATATCGAACTGACAATTGGAAATGAGTGAGGAAAGCCATAGCTAGAGAGTTGAAGTCACCGTAGGTACCTCAAGGCAACTTGATATACCATTTAGCGGCAGCACCTGTGAGATTTCTCTGAAAGAGTCGAAGACGGATAGAATCATCGACATACAAATTGGAGGAGCACCAGAGGTGATATGTCATCACATGGGCTTGCGGGTCCTCCTTAGATTTTCCCTCGAATTTGGGGCAATCGCTTGGAATTTTTGTTGGAACTGGAGGCCAGTAAGGCGAATGAAGAATGGGATCATTCGTGAGCCTCGAGACATTGGGCAGCTCCAACGTAGCCAAGAAAGGAAATTGCATGTTAAACGACATATAAGGTCTTTGAGGAGACCCAAACTACGGAGTCCATCCTTTCTGGTAAGGATTTTTCCCCCACAGTGGAGGATTTTTTCCATACGGGACCTGATTTTGTCCCCACTGAGGGTTACCTTAACCGTAAGGTGGATTTGGTCTAGGGTAGGCTTGATATTGTCCTACCATAGGTCACTGATAAGCATTGTATGCGACATACGGGTTATAAGGTTGTTGAACCTATTGACCCTGGATGTAAGGAGATTGACCCTACTGCTACAGGGGTTGACCTTGAGCTTGCAAAGGCTGACCTTGCTGATACGCATATAAAGCTTGCTGCTGCCAAGGTTGACCTTGTTGCTGCAAAGGCTGACTTTGTTGCTGTAAAGGTTGACCTTGCTGCTGCAAAGGTTGGCCTTGTGAAGACAAAGGTTGAGAAGACTGTTGAACAAACTGAGTTTGTGGCTGCAAAGGCTATTGCGACTGCGGCAAAGGCTATTGCGACTGCGGCAAAGGTTGCCCCTATTGCTGTAACAATTGCCCTTGCTGCTACAAAGATTTCCCTTGCTACTGCGAAGGTTTCCCTTGCTGCTACAAAGGTTTTCCTTATTGCTGCAAGGGTAGCTGGATAGTTCCTTGGGTTATACCCTGAGGGTATTGATAGTTCCTGAATTGAATTTGGCCATATCCACCAGGAATAGTGGATTGACCAGGCTGAACATAAGCTCCTGCTTGAGGAATGTAAGACATATTAACCAAGGCTTGCGAACCATATGGGACATAATCCTGTTGGAGTGGAATTTGAGCCATATAAGGCTGCTAATATTGGATGTTACCTGACCCGGATGGACCAACAACATTAGTAATAACACCATAATAAGGTTGATTAACTCCAACCATGTGAGTTTGTAATCCACTCACATTGGTTTCGCCTGACACAAGAGGAGTATTCAGATCTTTCCCCCTAGGCGGTGGCACATTTTGTCCACTTGATGGAGGGGTAGAAGAACTTACCGAAACCTGACCTGAAACAGTCGATTGAAACGATGAGGTAGGCTGTGACGGAATGGTAGGTTGAACAGGAACTGAGGTGACTGCAGTTTGTATAGAAGTTCGAGAGGTCGTGTTCGGAATGAACAAACTTGATGTAGGCATAGCATTGGAAGACCAAATGGGGTTCTAATACAATGACGAGGCACTAGGAGTACTCGGAACCAACTAAGCTAAGGTGGTATAACCATGTGGCAACATGGGTCCACTAGTTTCATGAAAGGTGAGAGACATGAATCTTCTTGTATAAGGAAAGCCTTCTGGAGGAAATTCATATCCTTGCTCATCATCGGCATGGGGAGTATGGGTAGTGGAAACTTCCAAATGACCGAGAGAAGAGGTTGGGATTCACCTTCTGACTCCATAGATGGAAACAAATTGTGACGAGGAACTTGATATGTATGAGGAGATAACTCCAAAGGAATACCAGGCCGATCATAGGGACTATAAGGATGCTAAGGAGATATCACAACATAATCGAATAACGGATTTGAAGAATAAACAACAAGCCTTTGCAGACTCTCAGGAGTCTACGGACTCTAAGGGGTCTGAATAGGATTATTAGAGTTATCCGGATCGAATTCTTGAGGCGACCAAGAATTTGATGGAGGTGGACGAGAAGAGAAAGGTTGGATGCTTGGAATAATTCCAAGTTCAAAACCTTGATCCTCAAGTGATAGAGGAAGTTCCAGATGAACTCCTTGGGAGGACCCTTCAGTATCAGATAATGAAGGGGAACTATGAGATGATCTCAATGGCTCAGCCATGATGACTTCCTCTCAAAAGAAAAAAAGGAAAGGAGATTCGTTTAGGTCTTTTAACAATCTTGAAATTAACAAGGAATTACTCAATATTGGTTTAAGAAGAAACTACTTGGGTTCGACATGTTTAGCGTGGGCAGTTATTCTTAGAAACAAAACTTTTCATTTTCATCTTTTAAGAGTTGAGAAAAGGATGAAAAGGTGACTCTAGTTGCTTTCAATGATTTAGCGAGCTTGAAAGGACAAGTTGCTCGATGATATTTTCAAATTTAAAGAGTCAGAAAAGATTGAAATGATTGCTAAGGCGAATCTAGGTAAAAGGAGTACCAAGTAACCATGAACTGCAATATACACCTCAGTAAATAAATTTACAAGGACTTGACGTACGTGTAGGAAATATCCTTGAATGCTGTGTTTGGTGTATCATGTTTACAGGGCGACAGACTCAACTTCCTATGGATAAAGGTTTGCAACCTATGGGGGTCTCCCTTTATATACGTGACAGTACGGGGAACACAAATCCGTGCTAGCATTGTCTAATGCTGAAGTGAATGACAACTGCTATGTTTTAAAGACATAGGAACACGTCTCTAACCTAGACCAGTAAATATGAACGTTAATGTTTCAAATGCTCCTTATTAATTTATAGATTTTAAAGTTTATATTGGAATTATGTTTCAATTTCAAGGCCTTAACGATGTTACTTGTTCCTAAAATGCAAACTAGATGCTGAAATGAAATCCTTCAATTCGATGAAAGGTATCTATGTAGGGAAAAAGATCACTCAAGTCATGCATCAAACCAAATGCAAAAGTGCATCCATGACAATCTCCAAACGCTAAATGCAAAATATGAAATCTAATCTTTCATATGATAAGCAAATGCAATGCCAAAACAAACCTTAAAGCAAAACTACCTTAAGATATAATGATGATTTTTCTCTTTTTCAAAATGCAACCAATGTAATCTAGTGCAAAAGTAAAAGAGAATGCAAGCAAGCCAACAAATATGAAAATCTCTTTCACATTAATGATTTGAATGCAACTCAAAATGCTTCGAAAACTATGAAAAGATCGAAATGACTTTCACTTTCACTTTTCAAAACACGAAACTCAAAGCAAACACTCCCTTTTGATTCAAATGTGACAATCAATTTATAATCTATTATTTTTCAAACGGAACTTAAGTTACTTTCACAATATCTACTAATGAAAACAACTTAAGACACAAGAACTAAAAGTGATCTGTGAGGGACATCTGAACACGCAAAGACTCTTTAACACAGGTCAATTATCTCTGATGGAAAGACCAACGAGTGGACAAAGGTTGACCTAGAAGGCCTAGAAACCTCAAAAGGCTAATCAAACTTCAAGCACACTCAAACCAAGTTAAAAGGTAATTGCAATCAAACAATAAGAGAGTCAACCAAAATCACACTGGTAAATCATTGGGAGAAGGCAAACATAACTGAAAATAAGAAGACAAACCCTAAATTTCTTAATCTTCTACAATCACCACACCTGTTAAGAGGAAAATAGCGATCATCGCTACTGTAATCAACAAACTCATGATATCATCACAACTCTTAGGGTAAAAAAAGCGATGGTCGAGAAAAATAAAGAAAAAACTAAAAATCTTCAAGAACAACTCAAATCAACAACCTTCAAGCATCTACCAGAAAGTGACATTAACTACAGACAAGCAATGAAGTCTAAAAATGAATGGTTGATCAAACTTGTCAAGAGATAAGGTGAAGAAAGGGAAGGAAAGGGTCATAGGCTCCCCAGTGGAGTCGCCATTTTGTTGACAAGTTTAATGCTCTATGCGGACATAGCCGATCCCTCTAGCCGATTGAGTGGGTCTAGCAACTAAAGTGACAATGAGCTAGACATCTTCCTAGGTTATAATTGAAAAGTAAAGCGAAAGAGATGACTTACCTTGTTCTGATGCTATTCCGATTTCCTTTGTTGAGGGCCTCAAACTGCTTGTGTCACGAACTTGTTGCTACTTTTGTCCACATTTATGTACCTACACAAGTGATCAAGAAAGAAAAAAGCATGCAAAAACCAATAGCAAATCCAATAACAACCTACTTAACTGATCAAGGAATGTTAAGCTAATAAATACATGAACATATATATTTTTGGAAGATGAACCAACAATTATATATTATTTAAGGAATAAATGGAAGATTACAACCATAGCCTTGATGTTGAAAGGCTCTCCTTGAGTGGTAATCCAAGTCCAAGACAAGAAACTCGCAAAGCACTCCTTCTCCAAGTCTAATGAATAGCGTCTAGGCACAAGCTCAACATAAGTGTGCAAATAGACATAGACCAACCATTTGGGAATGGGAGAAGAGGAATTTATAAGTTGGGAGAGGGAGTTAGGACTTCTCCAAAGATAGGATTAGGCCCACATCTCAAGGAGGTAGCTCATAGGAATAAGACAAAGAGGTCAAGATGGGAGAATTCTACCTCATCTATGCGAAACCACCTCCAACTCGCCGCTCTGGAAGCTTCTAGATCATGAAGCTTCTCATCTCCTTTGGGAAAATCACCTTTTTGGGATCATCATGGGTATGCAAGGGAATAAAGCGATGTCATCACAGGTCAAACATAGTGCAACAGGTGACCATCATTGTTTTAAGACTCATAAGAGCAATGACTCTCTTTTTAGGGTTTTAAGAGCTATTTCTTCAGGGAAATCTCAAGACATTTTCCAAACAAAGTCTTAGGAGGGATCTGAGCTGTATACATGGATGAATATACTGTATAATGGTAATGTTTCAGGAACTTTGGGGTATGTCACAAGGAAGTGTAGGAGGTGTGACAAAATACTGTGTAACACATCCTTGATGCAATACTATGGCTCATCATTTTTTGGTGTCATTTTCGGGGAGGTGTGCAAGTAGGCTTTGTATCTACTTAGGCGTTACCTGTTTTTTCTTTCTGTTTTGCATCGACTTTATTGATTTGAAAGCTTAGAAAAAAACAAGAGAGAAAATTCAAAAAAAAGAGCTAGTTCTTTGATGCCTCGTAGGAGTAGGGATAGTAAAGGGAAATTCTTACCAAAAACCCCCACCCCTTCAAACAATCAACCTTCATTCTTCTTTGGTGATTGTAAACTTCCCTCTCTGACTACTAGGGAGTTATAAGACCCTCTAGGTGGCAACCTGAAATTTTTGAGGAACCCATATGGGAATAAGAATCTATCTCACCTACACAAACCATCGTTGAAAACAAACAAAAAGATCTTTTCCCTATCATAGAAACCAATGGGGAGGCCTGAATTAAGAAAATAAGCCATGATGCCCTTCCACATTTCCATGGACTAACCTATGAGGACTCTGACACCTTCGTTTTTGAATTTTCTGTTATCTGTCAGACCTATGACTATGCCTTTGATAAACAAAAGCATAAGTTGTTTCCATCTACCCTCAAAGATGCAACCTTGTTGATGAGCCTTGGTATTGCAACAAGAACGCTGGAACTCCCAAGGCTATCCACTTTAATTATCAACCCGGGGTTCGTACAAACTTAAGAGGTATCAACACTATATCTGCAGCATACAATGTGTCCTTCCTTTGCTGTCATGATGTAATGGAGTGCATGTACTGAAGTCAAATCCTAAACTAATTGCAGAAAATGAAATGTTTGAAATGGAACCTTAACCTATTGCAAGAAATAAAGTACAAGGAAAGAGACTGAAATCAAATGCTAAAACACACCATTTTCTAACTAACTTCTAAGAGGCTTTGCTTCAAAATAATGCTAAGTTAACATGTATGCAATCCTACTATCCTAAGCATGCATATTTAAAACATCAAACCTTCTATTACTGTGCATGTAAATGAATAAAATAGATCTGTTTTGCTTTTTGTCTTTTTTCATTTGAGAGTGTGAAAGCTAATCTCTTTTGGTGATGTGGCAAGTGGCTTGGAGATGATGGTGAATGGTCATAAGGCTTGGGAGACAACTAGGGACCCTTTGCTAGCTTTCGAGAGGCTTTTTCCTCAATTCAGCCTCAAAATATGCTTTCCTAAAGGATGCTACAACGATTTCCTACAAGATGTACATATTTACTATAATTCATCGAATGACCAAGAAAATCAAATCCAAATTGGATGGGAAAATTTTTCTTATTAAATAGGATGTATTAGGTCCCCATTCTAAGTGGAATGACTCAAAAAGACCTCTGTTAAGCCATGCTAAAAATAGAAAAACATTACTAGTTGAAAATCTAGAAATTCGAGAACTAGTGAACTAGTAAATCTAAAAAATGCCTAACCAAATCAAGTGAAAATGCAATGGGGTAATTTTTTTATGAACTATAATGTTTTTGTGATCTAATGTAAGTGGAACCAACTCGATTGAATCTTGTTAGCATGCTCTAAAAAATAGCATAAATTTACTGTTCTTTTGCTAAAAAGGAGGTCCAACAATCTAGATTTGGGAATAAGAAGAATAATCCAAGCAACTCAATGATTACTATGAACTTCCAAATATTTTCCAAGGATGAAATAATGCTTATGATACTGCAAAATAACTTCCATCAACCATTTAACTCAATCCTACAACAAGAAATTATTAATACTGAATGCAGAAGTAGAAAGAAATAAAAACTAGAGATGCATGTGAATAAGTAGTGAAAAGAAGGAAATAAAATGATACAAAAGGGATTTGAGGTTCCTGGGATGGCCAAGCCCAAGGAAACTCAGAGAGCTATGAAGGAGAATAAGATTTAGAAGCTGAACATGACACCAATCTTCATTATTTTCATCAATAGAATTACATCCCTACAAGAAAATACAATGGAGCTGCAAAAATACAAGCTCTCTCCACAATAATAATAATGAAAAATCTCCCCTAGAGGAAAATTCGACTTGGTACTTATGAAAAGTGATTAGGAATTTTTCCCCATGAATGGAGGAAGCTTTCCCCACCAAAATCCCTTGATTAGTGGATCTAGTCCCCAATACTAGGAATCTGCATTAAATGGCAGGGAACACATTCCTAGATTTTCTCAATCATTCCCTAGAGGCAAATTTGACTTGGTACTTATACAAAATGATTAGGAATCATTCCCCATGAATGGAGGAAGCTTTCCCCACCAAAATACCTTGATTAGTGGATCTAGTCCCTTGATTAGTGGAACACATTCCTAGATTTTCTCAATCATTGGAGTTCCACAATCTGTGCCATAATTCCATAATATCTTGTTGATTTATTATTTATTATTGATCCTCCTGTAGTAGGGAACAAGTCCCTAAATTATCTCCTCCTCCAAATCTTCATAATTTGCCCAATATTCTCATAATATTCCACAAAAATAAATAATATTAGGCACAAATATCCAATTATTCATAAACCTTCCTAATGAATATATTAAAGTTAAAAATAAATTATCTAATGCAAGAAGAGAGGTTTAATATGTTGAAGGATGGTTAGATGGACCTTAATTTATGTTTAATTTATAGGCATGGGCCTTAATTTATGTCTAATTTAGAGGCCCATCATACCCCCCTGCTGAAAGTGTTGCTCATCCTCTTAGCAACTTAGTGACCTCATTGTGCCTCATCCATGGCCCTGGTGGCCTCTCTCTTGTGCATTAAGAATCTTGGCTGTAAGTTTTGCAAGGACAAGCCTAAAAACATATTTGTGCAAAGAAAAATCATTGTTTCTTGAGACCATTAGCTTGCTTTCTTGCCCTTATTCAAGATGAGTTCTTGAATATTTTTCAGTTTGGCAAGGTCTGCCACACACTTATCAACCTACTGCTACCTTGTTCCGCCATTTGGACACCTCTAACACCTTCAACATGCATTTAGATGAGAACTAGGACATCCTATAGTAATTCCTGTCAAAACTACAGGGAACCTACAAGAAACCCTGTTAAAACTACATGATACCAGTTTTAAGCATAAATGACGGTCTGAGGTTAGGGCAGGCCCTGAACTTGACTCCCATTTCTCTTTCCCATTTTTAGGCCTTGGAAAAAAGATAAAAAGAGATTGGAGTCCTCTTGGAAAACACCTTTTCATTGCCTTCTCCTTCTCTCTTGTGGCCTTGATGGCTGCCTAATGGCCTTGGAGTTCTCTGTTTTGATTAGATCTTTCTTAAGCTCTGCCATATTTGTTCATTTCTTCCTTCTTGTAGCAACATTCTACCTTCCTGTAGTAGTCATTCCTACTCTTTCAGGGTCTTCAAACTGCATGGGAGTGATGAGAAATGATGAAGAGGGATTGGATGATGATGCTAGGGCTCAAAGGGAGTAATGTAGGTTTGTGAAAATGGAGAGGATCCTCTATTTTTTTTTTTCAATAATGAAATGGGATGGATGGATGATGAATAGATAGTGAATATGAAGTGGATGGAGGGCTTGGAGTGCTGTGGTGACTTGGCCTTTGCAAAAATTTCTTATTTTAACTTTTGTCCTCATTCCTTGAAATCATCGCCCTTCATAATTTGACTTTTCAACATTGCATGAGTGAATGAGTGAGCTGCAATGAACTATTTGAAGGTGGCTGAGATTGCTAACCCATCCTTAGCTTATAAAACCTCATCTCTCATGCATTAACAATAAATTTCTAACTATAATATGATTAAGAGAAGAGATCAAAAATATTTCATACTTGTACCTACTTGATGGTTGTTGGAGAGACATGCATGCCGTTGCTGAGTTGATGCTGATGTGCAGGTGTTGGATGGTGATGCTGATGATCCTGATGCTGCTTCTAAACTTTGGAGGAGCTTCTTTGACCTCTGGATCTCCATGCTGAAGCTGACTGCAAATCTATGGCACTTCATCATCATATCCCCTCAATTTTTCAAAGAAACCCATCTAATTGTGCCTTGTGAATATCTCTAGTACAGGAGGGTGCTGATGAATCCTCACCGTGTTGATGGTTTCCCCCTATCATTTTTCTCTGATGGATGGAGGTTTGTATGTGTCTGATACAAAATTTAAAATTTCTTTGTATACAATTCCCTTATGTTGCAATCACTTTCAACAAACTAGAAGGGTTTTTTATGTTCCCTTCATTTGGAAAAATGTAGGGAAATGTAGAGCCTACCTCCTTAACACTGTTTGATGAAGCCAACATCTATTTTTCCCTTTTAAAATTGCTCACTGCCAATCGGTAGGTGCTTTTTTATATCCTGTAGGATCTCATGGAATCCTGTAGGTTTTAAGGACATTGAATTACTTTGTCCATATCTCCTGAACAGTAGAATGGATTGACCTGAAACTTTCTGAGCATGTTTCCATCATCATTATGCACCTCCCCATAAAAAAATTTTGGTCAAGGGATGCACGGATCTCGAGAAAAACTAAAAATGGCTGAAGGTGATGGAGGTCGATTTCTTGGAAACCATGCATTGTAATTTGTTGAAATTCCTTGGCCATGTTACCATCATCCATATGCATCGCCCCATGAAACAAATTTTTTAATGGATGCATGGATATCGAGAAAATACAAAAATGTTTGAAGGTGATGGAGGCTGCTTTCTTGAAAACCGTGCACTGGAATTTTCTGAAATTGCTTGAGCATGTTGCCATCATCCATATGCATCTCCCCTTGAAATAGCTTGGCAAATGGGTGCATTGTTTTCAAGTTATGGAAAAAACAAATTTCTGTTCTATGTATTTTTGTATCCTGTAGTAAAATAGAGCATCTGATAGTTTTTTAGGACAACAAGCAAACTAAATGGTAGAAGCTTGAGAATGCTGGGTAGATGGTGGAAATAGATCAGGGTGATGGATTGGCATGGCCTTGGCCTTGTTGGAGCATTTGAGCAAAGGAGGAGAAAGTCAAAATTTGACTTCTTTTGATTAGGTTTGACCAATTTTTTTCCTTTTGGTGCCATCTTGTTTTTTTCTTTTTCTTTTTTGCTTGCAAATGTTGGATAGTACATGCATTCATCAAACAGATGCATGAATCAAGGTTTTTTTTTTTTTTAGGCCTACTAGCCGCCTTAAGGAGAATTTCAACTAGTAGGTCTGCCTAGGCGCCTCAAAGGAGGTTTTCACCTAGGATCTTTTCTTTTTTCCTCTTTTTTATTTTTTTCCAACCCATTGACTGCCTCATGGAGGTTTTCAATAAATGAGCCCAATCTGAGGTGCCTCAAAGGAGGTTTTCACCTGAGATTTTTATTTATTTTTTCTACCCTACCCTACTTGAGAAACAAAATCATTTTCAAGTATAAGGATACTTCTAATGGAGCCATGTGCACATCAAGATGACAGAAAAACTGATGTGTAGGCTTGAGATGTATGCTTTGACATGTATCTGAATTTGAGAGATCAAATGATTTGACTTTGATGATATCAAGCACATTTGAAGAAGAGAATGTTGCTACAACTTAGTGACTATCTAGAACCATATTTCAATATAGTTGTGATGCCCCTGGTCCACTTGCTGATTTGGATCATCTCGGATGTCTTCTTCTTCCATGACCTTCAAATCTTCCTCTTTTTGCTCATTGTTCTCTTGAACACATGGAGGATTTGATGGTAACCATGAGGGATCTTTCTCGATATATGATTTTAATGTCTACTCTTCATCAAGTGCAGCCTATGATTCTTTGGTCTTCTCATTCGAATCTTCTTTCTCTAGATGTGATTCTTCAATGATATCAAGATAATCTCCTTTTTACAATACTCTTCCTGAGCTATGGTGAATACCATTGATCTCAAGAGGAGATGTTTGGAAGTGTTGTACCTCAACATTGTAAGTGGGCTAAGCTACTTCAAGGTGTGGGTTTGGAAATGGTGGTACATGTAGTTGAGTGGGAGTGGATATTTGAGATGGATGTGGTTGGGGTTGTGGTTGTGGTGGAGGTGAATGGTAAGGATAACAAGGAGTTTGTTATGGAGGATATTGAGGAAGATACTGAGGATATTGTGGATGGATCTCATAAGTTCCTTGCCAACCTTGTTTCCAAGATTGGTTTTGGGATTGAGATGGCCATTGATGCCAAGGAAAGGGTGTGTTCCAATTTATTTGAGGTGGATATGTATAAACTTGAAATTGTGAATTAGGCTCTTGCATCATATCAAGCTGAATAGGCTGCCATGGTCCTCTTGGATCTACATAACATTGTTGGCAATTGAATTGCTCCATTGTTCTCTTGGTGAACTTCCTTCAACCTTGGTAATGATGGACAATATTTAACATCCTGTGATTCTGCAACACAAATATCAGCATTTTCGTTTCCATCATCTTGCATTCTTAGCATTTCTACTTGTTTGGTTAGATTGCTAAGAATTTCTATTTTAAAATCATCAAACAAATTTCTAATTTTAGCTTGACTTACCGATCTTGATGCTGATTTACCTACTCTTGCTTTTCCTCTTGATATGAGTTTGCATGTTTCACAAATTTCTCCAAATGATAATTGGTATGCATCACCTGTACTCATGAGATTAAGGAGATCAATCCACTCATCCCTAATTGTTCTAAGTAAGAGAGTTTTTAGTGTGTCGGATCCTAAATGATGTAGTTTTTCCCTCTTAACATTATACATGAACCTCTCTATTAGATCCTGTAGACTTTCATCTTCTTTTTGATTCATTTTAAAGATTTATTCTTTAATACCATGATCTTTATAGTTTTCTAAAAATATATTTTGCATATCATTCCATGATCTTATTGAATTAGTCCCTAAACTCATGAACCATTTAAGAGATCTATCCTTCAATGTTGCTGGAAACAATCTCAATTTTTGAGCTTTTAATAAGTAACCATAAGATCTACAAACAATTTCAAATTCCAAGAGAAAGGTTTCTGGATCCTCTGACCTTATACCATGAAATTTTGGAAGAAAAGATGGAGGGGTGTTCTTCATGTGCACACTACCATTAGTATCTTGAATGGGAAATCTGAGAGGATCTTCCTCATTATCATCATCTCCATCCATTTCTTCTACATTCTTTGCCATTTCTTCTTCTTCTTCTACCTACAAAAGTGGATGGTGATATGGCTCTTACTGCACCATGTGATCAAATGGGGGGGTGGGTTTGTGTTGGAGATTTTTTTTTTTTGATTGAATGAAAACTATGATGCAATGCAATTTTCTACTTTTGAATTAAATATGCCTAATGCAAATATTTTTTTGTTTTTGCAAAAAGTAAAAAGAAATGAATCATCTAGGGAAGAAAACAATGCATACTTTGACATCTCCTCGGGAACGGTGCCAAAAAGTGATGAGCCTTGGTATTGCAACAAGAATGCTGCAACTCCCAAGGCTACCGACTTTAATTATCAACCCGGGGTTTGTACAAACTTATGAGGTATCGACACTATATGTGTAGCATACAATGTGTCCTTACTTTGCTGTCATGATGTAATGGAGTGCATGTACTGAAGTCAAATCCTAAACTAATTGCAGAAAATGAAATGTTCGAAATGGAACCTTCAACTATTGCAAGAAGGAAAGTACAAGGAAAGAGACTGAAATCAAATGCTAAAACACACCATTTTCTAACTAACTACTAAGAGGATTTTCTTCAAAAGAATGCTAAGTTAACATGTATGCAATCCTACTGTCATAAGCATGCAGATTTAAACCATCAAACCTTCTACTGCTGTGCATGTAAATGAATAAAATAAATATGTTTTGCTTTTTGTCTTTTTTCATGCGAGAGTGTGAAAGCTAATCTCTTTTGGTGACGAGGCAGGTGTAGAATTTCCTACAAATTCTCTACAAATCTACCTCTGAGATCTATCTATCAAATTTGACTGTAGATTAACTAAATAATGCAATGTAATAAAGAAAAATACTTGATCTACTTCTACTACCAAAATTTGTGGAAGCTTAATCGATTTGAGCAAGATAAAAAAGAACACATATAACAGAGAATAAGAATCATACACATATGAAACACAGAAGAATACTCTGGGGAAAGCCTCAGCTAAAAACTCTGCTATCTGTATTATCATACAAGTGGAAATATCTTAGGATTACACAAAGCTTTAGCTCTCAAGCTATCTAGCTCTTAGTACAATACCTCATTGCTGCTCATAGATAGAATAGACAAAACATTTGCCTTCCTGTAGTCCTCCAAGCCTCTTATTTCCTTGTGCTGTTTCTCCTGGGTGATCCTACCGTTACCAAGTGTAACAATGATCACTCACACTGATCTCACACCTTGTAAAACTGCACAATCCTCAAGGAACCTTATTCCTTCTGCATGGATGAGTTTCCTTGATAGGAAAATTCCTCCAACTGATAGTAAAATGTCCCCGTCTTTAATCTCAACTGGGTCTTTGTCTGAACTGACATGCATGAGTTATTTATGAGAGAATCCTCAGTTCTCTGGAGTACACTAGTTTTATGCATGCATGCATTAACTGACTGAACTCACAATTAGTTCCTCCAACTGTTAGGAACTAATTTAACTGGGCTTAACTCATTTAACTGAGCTAACTAATTACAACTCAAATACAACTCATCCTTATCTCCTTAATTAAGGGATAAATTCCTTAATCAAAGGGATAACTGTTGCATGTCTTCACAAAGACTTCATGTTTGATTTTCACCAACTAACTAACTCAAGATGAATTAATTAATTATTTTTCAAACAACTAGTGAGACTAAATTCAAATTTTAGTTCTCAATTTTGATTCAAGGACAAATCAAAATTGGAATATATCCCAAAACGCTATTTATAGCAATGCTATTTTTAGCATTTCTATTTTTGCTATTTCCAACAGAGTCGGAGTATATCCTAAAATGCTATTTATAGCATTTCTTGTTGCTATTTTCAACAACAGGTGGCTTGGAGATGATGGTGAATGGTCAGAAGGCTTGGGAGACCAGTAGGGACCCTTTGTTAGCTTCCTAGAGGTTTTTTCCTCAATTCGGCCTCAAAACAGGCTTTCCTACACGAGGCTACAGTGATTTCCTATATGATGTACAAATTTACTATAATTCATCGAATGACCAAGCAAATCAAATCTAAATTGGATGAGAAAATTTTTGTTATTAACTAGGATGTCTTAGGTCCCCATTCCAAGTGGAATCACTCAAAAAGACCTTTGTTAACCCATGCTAAAAATAGAAAAACATTACTAGTCGAAAATCTAGAAATTCGAGAACTAGTGAGCTAGTAAATCTAAAAAAATGCCTAACCAAATCAAGTGCAAATGCAATGGGGTAATTTTTGTTATGAACTAGATTTTTTTTGTGATCTAATGTAAGTGGAACCAACTCGATTGAAGATTGTTAGCATGCTCTAGAAAATAGCATAAATTTACTGTTCTTTACTAAAAAGGAGGTCCAACAATCTAGATTTGGGAGTAAGAAGACTAATCCAAGTAGCTTAATGATTACTATGAACTTCCAAAGATTTTCTGAGGATGAAATAATGCTTGTGATCCTGCAAAAGAACTTCCATTAACCATTTATCTCATTACTACAAGAAGAAATCATTAATACTAGATGCAAAAGTAGAAAGAAATAAAAACTAGAGATGCATGTGAATCAGCAGTGAAAAGAAGGAAAGAAAATGATACAAAAGGGATATGAGGTTCCTGGGATGGCCAAGCCCAAGGAAACTCAGGGAGATATGAAGGAGAACAAGATTTAGAAGCTGAACATGACACCAATCTTCATTATTTTCATCAATAGAATTACATTCCTACAAGAAAATACAATGGAGCTGCAAAAATACAAGCTCTCTCCTCAATAACACTAATGAAAAATCTCCCCCTAGAGGAAAATTTGACTTGGTACTTATACAAAACGATTAGGAATCTTTCCCTATGAATGGATGAAGCTTTCCCCACCAATATCCCTTGATTAATGGATCTGGTCCCCAATACTAGGAATCTGCATTAAATGGCAGGGAACACATTCATAGATTTTCTCAATCATTCCCCAGAGGCAAATTCGACTTGGTACTTATACAAAATGATTAGGAATCATTCCCCATGAATGGAGGAAGCTTTCCCCACCAAAATCCCTTGATTAGTGGATCTGGTCCCTTGATTAGTGGAACACATTCCTAGATTTTCTCAATCATTGGAGTTCCACAATCTGTGCCATAATTCCATAATATCTTATTGATTTATTATTTATTATTGATCCTCCTGTAGTAGGGAATAAGTCCCTAAATTATCTCCTTCTCCAGATCTTCTTAATCTACCCAATATTCTCATAATATTCAACAAAAATAAATATTATTAGGCACAAATATCCAATTATTCATAAACCTTCCTAATGAATATATTAAAGTTAAAAATACATTATCTAATGCAAGAAGAGAGGTTTAATATGTTGAAGGATGGTTAGATGGACCTTAATTTATGTTTAATTTATAGGCACGGGCCTTAATTTATGTCTAATTTAGAGGTCCATCATTTGTGCTGGTTTGTGAGTTTACCTGGAGGGGGCATCAGTACTTGGGCCCAAATGCAATAAGCCTTCAATAACAAGCATAGGGATTACTATAGGTCCAAAGAAACAAATGAGGAAATATTTAGGATGACCCTAGGACCAGATGAATCCTTAGAAGACTATGAGGAAATATTCCAACTCAATTATAGAAGGGCTAATTGTGCCCATGACCCTGAGTCACTCAAGCTATCCCTTCTCCAAGGGATAAGGGATGATGTACAAGAAACCTCAACATGCTATCTGGAGGAGACATCTACCAATTACCTTACAATGACATAAAATAATATTCAAGAATCACCCTAGGGATATTAGGACAAAGGGTAGGTCTATCCAAGGTTTGGTTAGTTCATCTCCCACTACGTTAGCCATCAAATATGAGATAGGAAGTATGTTGGAGGATCTTAAGAGTGAAATGTTGTATTCCTTTGCCCTAGAGATGAATACTATGCAAATTAAAAGGAATCAAGAGGAAGCAGAAAGGGCACTAGCTATCTTTTGCCCTAAACGCACTAAGAGACACCCTAGGAATGAGTGCCCATTGAATATCATAGAAGTATGCTTTGTTTGTGAAGAAAACCATGCAACAAGAAAATTTCCTTCTCTGCCAGGTCTGAAAGTTGTATACAAAGGGGTAGAAGGGGGTTTAAAGTAACTCTGCTTCATTAACCAAAGGATGCCTCGAGGTCCTCAACCATATCAACATGGCATGGAAGGTGTGCACTATCATCATTACAATCCAAATCAAAATGCACCTTTCCAGCTTTGGTACCATTCTACTCATCCATCATGGTCCACACCTCCTCCTTGGCCTTATACTCCTCAATATCCTCCTCAACCTATTAACCCTCCTTTCCAACCATATCCACCTCAATATTCCCAATGGGGAAACCCCTCACAATGGTGGAGGCCTCAAACAACCCAACCTCCTACTTTAATGCCTCCACCTCAACCTCAACCACAACTCCCTCAACATACCTCACCTAAGCAACCTCAAATTTCTACTCAACCCAATCTAAACCCAAACAATGAGTAGGCACAATAGGTTTATAGTGGGGAGACATCCTATCCTACTTATGCTGTGGAAATCTACGAGATCAACCTTTATTCTGGGAAGGTGCTCCGAGGTAATCACCCACCTTCTCCACCTCAAGAGCTTGAAGAAGAGATGGAAGAGAGTGCCCCTCAAGCCAATGCACCTCCTTATCCTGAAAGGTTGGTCCAACCTAAATAAAAAACCCCAGAAGAGTCTGAACTTATGGGAGAATTGAATAACTTGTGTGTCAAAATACCCCTTCTCTAGGCCATCAAAGATGTCCCCATTTACAACAAGATTATCAAGGAATAGTTTTTCAAAAGGCTTGCGAGGAGAAGAAGAGATACCCCCATTATCAATGTTGTTGGACAATTGTCTGATATGATGCTTGGGAGGGTAATCTCCCCAAAGTACTTGGATCCTAGTAGCCCAATAGTGGATGTGCACATTGATGGAATTATGGTCCATAATACCTTGATTGAACTTGGGGCTACAATCAATGTGATGACCAGGGAAACCATGCTCAAGCTCAACCTCCAAGGGGCCTTAAGGAAGACCACTATAGTACTTCAGCTTGCAGACATATCCACCGTAGCTCTTGAGGGAGTTATTGAGGATGTAATGGTCTCCATTGACTCCTGGGATTACCCCACTGATTTCCTTGTCCTCCAGCCTAAAACCAAGTTTAATGGTTATACTCTCGTCCTAGGGAGACCTTGGTTGGCCATTGTTGATGCTTACATTAGTTGTAGAGCTGGGAACATGCCCATAAAAATGGGAATTTATCAAAACAACATGTGTTGTATCCTCCCGCTCAATCTTCTATTGAGCATGCCTTGCCCTTGTTGTTAGAGTATGAGGAAGAGGATAATTTTATCAAACATCCCTCTACCCAGTCTACACACTAGACACTGCTATAGGGGGGTATGTTGATGAAGGTGACCTTATCGACCATATCTTACAAAATCAACCTCCTACTGCCATGCTAGTTGATGATCTGATAAATGAATCCTAGATTAATCCTTGGAATGATTGGTTATCTAACGACTCTATCGTAGAACATGCCAAGGTGGTGGATATTTTCCCATTGAGAACTTTAAATATCAACCCCTCTGTCTCAGCTGAGCAAGAAGAACAATTATTCAGTGCATTGAGGCAACACCTAGATGATTTTTCTTGGGACTATAAGGAGATGAAGGGTGTGCATCCCTTAGTTTGTACTCATCATATCTACATTAAAGAGGGATGCAACCCTGTGTGCCAACCCCAGAGGATGATGAATCCAACTCTTAAGGACATCGTGAAAGAGGAATTACAAAAACCACTGGATGTAAGGTTCATATACCCCATTTCAGATAGTGAGTGGGTGTCCCCTCTTATTTTAGTCCCCAAGAAAAATGGGAAGTGGAGGATTTGTGTTGACTATTGAGAGCTTAACAAGGCTACAAAGAAGGACCACTTCCCTTTTAATTTCATTGACCAAGTCCTATATGGCCTTATAGGGAAGAGATTATTCTCCTTCCTAGATAGATTTAGTGGGTACAATCAAATATAGATCAACCCTCAGGACCAAGATAAGATCACATTCACATGTCCTTGGGGTACCTTTACCTATAGGGTCCTTCCATTCGGTCTGTGAAATGCCCCTACTACCTTCTAGAGGGAAGTTCTAAGTATCTTTGCTAACCTTGTTCATGACACTATTGGAATATACATGGATGAATACACTCCTTAGGGATGTGACTTCCAGGAATCTCTTTCTAATTTGTGTAATGTATTAAAGAAATGCATTGAGATGAATCTTTCATTAAGTCCTGAGAAATGTGATTTTTTTATGAATGTAGGGACTGTCCTTGGCCATTCCATATCCAAGGAAGGGATACAGGTTGACCCCAACAAAATTTCCATCATTAAAAGGGTCCCTATCCCTCAAAAGCAAAGAGATGCTAAGAGCTTAATTAGATTGGATAAGTATTATAGAAGGTTCATTAAAGACTTCAGTAAATTGGCTTCACCTTTGTTTAGATTACTGGCTAAAGATTCAGATTTATGTTGGATAAACAACGTCAAGAGGCCTTTGAAGTGCTAAAAGAAAAGTTGACCACTGCACCCATCCTTAGAGGTTCCAATTGGGCATTACCTTTCCATATACACACAGATGCATTAGATAAAGTTGTAGGGGAAACCTTAGGACAAGTGGAAGACAAACTGCCTTATGCTATCTATTTCATCAGTAAGAACCTTTCTAAAGATGAGCTAAATTATATAGTCACTGAAAAGGAACTCCTCGCCATGGTACACCCTTTGAAGAAGTTTAGGCATTACATCACTGATTATCAAAATTTTTCGACACTGATCATGTAGGCATTAAGTATTTAGTGAATAAACCTAACTTCAATGATTGATAATTAGATGGTTGTTATTATTGCAACAATTTGATTTGACTATTATTGACAAACGAAGGAAAGAGAATGTGGTTGCAATTTTTTGGTCAATACTAACGTTGCCTGTAGAAAGGGAAGAAACAGTAGATGATTAGCTCCTATATGAACACCTCTTTGCCATCTTGGTGCTCTCTCATTGGTTTGTTGATACAACCAAATACTTGGTTGCTTGGAGGTTCCCTCCTAATCTACCCTCTAAGGAGAAAAACAAGATTATTAGGAAAGGTGCCCCATTCTCTTGGATTGGGAGTCAACTTTTCAAGTTGGGGCCATATCATATCTTGAGGATATGTGTGAGGGAAGATGAGGTATTTGACATCCTCTTAGCATGCCATGATGGACCTTGTGGAGGCCACTTTGTTGCTAAGAGAACAACCTTCAAAGTTCTTCAAGTTGGTTAATACCTACCCACTCTACATCAATATCTAAGAAGGTATACCACTAGGTGTGATAAGTGCCAAAGGATGGGTAAGCCCACACCTAAGGATGAAATTCCCTTACAACCTCAAGTGACTCTAAATGCATTTGAGAAATGGGGCATGGAATTCATTGGTCCCTTTGATCCCCCATCAGGATATAAGAAGTATATCATTGTTTGCATTGATTACATGACTAAATGGGCTAAAACAAAGGTAGTTAAGGCAACAACTGAGCAAAAGGTGGCCAAGTTTCTAAGGGAGAACATCTTCTACAAGTTTGGTTTTCCAAGAGAGTTGGTCACTGATCAAGGGACATAGTTCACCTCAAATCTAATTGAAGACCTCATGAAGTAGCACCACATCAAGCACATGACATCCATTGCATATCACCCTCAAACAAATGGGCAAGTGGAGGTCACAAACAAATCATTAGAGAACATTTTTACCAAGGTGTTTAGCAACAACATAAAGGATTGGGCAGACAAACTTGTAGAAGCCACTTGGGCCTACAACACAACTTGGAAGACCACCACTAGATTTACTCCATTCAAACTAGTCTATGGAAAGAAGGCTCTGTTTTCCGTTGAATTCAAATACAATACCTTAAGGATGGCAACTTAGTTATACTTGAGCCTTACTGCAACACAACAAGAGAGGCTACCCCAACTCAATGGTTTAAATGAATTCAGGCTACAGGCTCTCCTGCACACTAAGGTAATCCAACTACAAAGGAGGATTTGGCATGACAAACACATTAGGGAGAAAACTTTTCAAGAAGGTGGTGTGGGCTTGTTGTATGATTCCAGATTCAAGGATTTCAAAGGAAAATTAATGACAAGATGGTTGGGCCCATATCTAGTGGAACGATGTCATGAGAATGGGTTTGTCCAAATTAGAAAAATTTATGAGGAAGGTATTACCTTGCTTGTTAATGGTTACAGGTTGAAGTTGTACAACAAACCTCTCTCTAAAGAAGATTTTATTAGTTCAATTATCAAGGAGTTGAATGTGATTGGGAGGCTCACAACCCTTAGTCTACCAAGATTTTGACAAGAAAACAAAAAGAAAAATTAAAAGGCCTAGATGAAAACCTCCACAGGGCATCTAAGGCAAACTCTAGGGTTGAAAACCTCTATGAGGCAACCCAAGAGCAAAAAAAAAAACACAAGAAAAAATAAAAAAGAGAAGAAGAATAAGATGGAAAGATTCCTAAGTGAAAAGATCCTCTAAGGCACATAGGGTAGGAATGTAGGTTTAAAAACTCTCCAGAGGTGGTATGCATGTCTCGAAAAAAAAGGAAAAGGAAATAAGACACAAGGAGGAGTCCTTACATCAATTCTGCTAACATTTCTCTTTTGCAGGACTCCAGACAGTCAAAGGGACAATGGTTACAGAACAATACTCACAGTCCATTTCTCCATTTCTCCCAGCCATTCATTACATTTTCATCCTCATTCATCTACCTCCATACCTCTCTCCATCATTTAGCAAGCAACTGAACCATATTTTGCCTCATTCTTGCAATGCTATAGGATTGTCCTGAACTGCTACATCACTCCTAAATTGCTATAGGAGAACCCTGAAATTCTACAAGAGGGAGATCCACTTGGAAAAATGGGATAAAAGGTCATGTTTTTCCTTGGGAAATGTTGGGAGAGGTCCACCCAAATTCCTTCACCCCTAATCCACTCCATTTAGACAATTTCATCCTCAAGATTCCACTTCTACCTATATATAAAAAAACATAGAAAAAATACTTTTCCTTCACTTTTTTTTTCAAACTTTCACCACCTTCTAAAGATTCTGTTCTTGTCCCTAGACCCATTATGATTTTTCCAAGTCCCTGAATTCAGTATGAGGTTTTAAGGAGGAACTGAGTGACTGCTATAGGAAGGAGATCAATCCTGTAGCAGCTTGCAAAAATCCAACAAGAAGACATACCAAAAATTCTTGCAGCTCCAGAATGAAGATTTAGCCACCTTGAGGCACCAAGAGGCCATTCCTGAGGTCTAAATAAGTCACACTATCCCTGAGGAGCATTTGTAAGGTCATCTATCCACTCCAGCAACAACAGATCAAACACTCGGAAGAGGTCATCATGGAAGAAAGATTTCATTAGTCGACTACATTATTATGTTGTGAAGACCTGTGCATCAGCAAACAAAGGAAGTGAACACCTCTAGAGGATAGTTGATCGATCATCAACTCAACAACAACATGCATACATCTCCAACAATTTGACATCACAGGTAGGCTCAGGTAGATAATGGTAAAAAAATGTGTTTAATGACCGAGAATGGAGTTTTTGTGGACTGGAGGTGTCCAGTAAACTTGGCCACATTTGATTAGTAAACTGCAGTCCACTCAACCACCCATGCAATGTGGAAAAGTCAAATTAGGGGGGCTGATAATTACGAGGAGTGGAGACAATGGTTAAAAGAGGAAATTTATGCAAGGGAAAGGTCACCAAAGTGCTATGAGCCCATTACCACAAAATGGAATAAAAGTACAAGGTTCAATTCCACTTGCACAATTGCTCATTACCAGAAAATAGTTGGAGAGATTCACCAGGGTACCGAAGGACGAGCTAGATGCTACCAGAGTCTGCCTAGGGTGCCACTGAATTGCTATAGGTTGGGATTGTAGGTGCTATAAGAGGTGTTATAGGACTGGATACCATTGCTACAGGAGCACAAAAAAGAATCTACATGGATGAATTAAGAGGAGAAAATGATCTAGGTGGATATTGGTGGCCACCCGCCAATTCCACTTGGACCCCCACCATTGTTTCTTTCAGTTTTTCAGTTTCCTTAATTATAGCACAATTTACTATTTTTAGTAGTTTTTTCGGGTCCTAAACTTCCGGAGCCGTTTTGAGGCCCTAAACGACATTTTTGGGCAATCTACCGCCAACGATTTTTTGTGAAAATCATCTTTTTTGTCGTAGTCCTCGGAGAGATCTTTCTAATGTGGTATCATGCACGTCAAACAGAGATAATATGACCAAGACATGAGCTTGGGAAGTTGGCTGTCCAACTAACCCCAACGAGGCCCATAAACTCTTGGTGTTACATTTCCTTGGGTTAGGGTTTTCTCTTATTGCTTAATAATAAAAAGGCCCTTGAGCCTCATTGTAACACAGTTCAGAGGCATGTAGCCACAGAATCTCTTCTTAGAGATAAGCTACCATCGCTGAGCTAGTCTCATTTCCATACTGTTTGTAAGTATATTTCATTATTTGATATTAATCAAAGGAAGTGTTATTTTTGCTGCATCTCTGTATTTATGGTTATATCTGTAATTTGTTGTGTTCCTGTTTAAATTCAGATTAGTGGTATTAGAGCAGTCTTCTCTTTCTCTATTTTTCTTTTCATGTCCCCAATAGAGTCGAGATATAAGGAGTTAGGGATCGAACTGGTTGAACCTTTGCAAGACCAGCCTTATAAATCCCAACGTCCTCCCATGAAGGAAGAAAAGAAAAACGAGGGAGTAGGAGATCCTATCAAAATATTGCTCGAGGAGGCCCTCGAGAAACAAAGGAACATGATGATGGATAAATTTTCTCAGATCCTTCATTGGTTTCCCATCGGCGGCGCATCCACATCCAACAACCACTTTGGAGGTTCCACACCTTTTAAGGTACAAGTAAACTTTGACATTCCCATATTTGAGGGCCAAATATATGCAGACGCCGTAGATAAATCGTTGAATATGTTAGAAGGATATTTTTATGTTCATGATTTTTCCAGCCGAGAAAAGATTACTTTTTATCTTCTCAAAGCCGTCCCCCACGTCAAGGACTGGTGGGAAACCTATTGTGAGCAGAAGGATGAAAGTACGAACTCACTGTTTTTAGCCACTTCCACTTGGAATTCATTATGGGATGCCATCTGTTGTGGGGAAAAATTCCTATGCAGGACGATCCTATCCACCTAAGGTGTGACAGTGCCTTAGCAACAAACGAGTTCAACTATACTGGTTTCTTCCTTTATGAAATGTGAAAGAAGGGAGATCAATGGACTTACCGGTGTCTTCCGTTTGTCCCTCGATCCGATCTCTCTTCTCTTTGGGTGTTCACAACTACTTGCCTTCTTGCTTATCCAGCTTCAACTTCCTGCAAGATCACAAGAGAACAACTACTTGCGACAAGAGAACAACTACTTGCGACAAGAGAAGAACACTACACAAAGACAGATATTCACATTCATAACTAGTTTAGGATTAGAAATAAACCAAATACACTAATACATTCATACATCAAAATACATCAGCATATAGGAGAAACCAAGATAGCTTTATTGATGAATAACAAGGTTCAGGAAGAGATACAACCCAAAGGGCTCCAATCCAGCATCTCCTTCCCAGCAAATGGAATTCCTCTCTTTTCCCCCTTCAAAGCATTAAGCACCCAATGATTCCAGTCTCAAACCAACAACAATTCTTTGCAATAACAAAATTCCAGCCTTTAGATCTCATGGAGGAGAGATCCATATATAGATGTTTGGAGAGAGGATGAGTCAGCTTGAGATGTGACTAGTGTCCTCTCCCTCTATCAGTTCTTGAGTCCACTTGGAGGTTCTTGCTTCCACTTGGAGATTTGGAACCTCTTACTCATCACCAGTCGAATTCCCTGAGGCAAGTGTCATTTTGGAAGCTTCCTGGGTTTTGACACCTTGAGAAATGAGCCTGCCACTTGTCCACTCTCGTTCAGCGCAGGTAGCCAGTGTTCCAGTTGACATTCAACGCAGGTAGCCAGTGTTGGCTTTGACATTCAGCGCAAACAGCTAGTGTAGCCACTGAAATGATCCTGAATTGACTTGTTTTTGAGCAGTTTTCAGGTGGAGAACTTCTGTGAATTGCTGTGGTTTGTTAGCCTTGTTCCTCTAGGGGTAGGAACAACATGTTTAGGGACTTTGGATCCCTTAGATTATGGACATTTCATGCTCAATGCTGTAAGACACAAAAATGTCTATAACACCATCAAGGAGTAGTACTACCCTGTCAGGAGCTATGAGGACAAATACATAAAGTGGACCACACTGTGGCAGGGAAGGGACCAAGATGTGCCAGATTTTACCAATGTTTTTGATACCCTGTGCATGAAATTGGGCATCAAGGATTCTGAGAAACATTTGGTACTTAAGTACTGCGACGGCCTACATAGATACATCTAGGATGAGATGGAGTTCCTAGACATATCCTCACTTGGCACAACGTATCGATACACCGTCAAGATTGAGCAGAAATTTAAATAGAAGAAGCGAGATTTTAGATCCGTGAGTTCGAAACAAGGGAAAGGTGCCCCAAACCACATAACAAAGGACAAAGACAAGTGGGATGACCCAGGACAATCCGCCAAGGCCACAAGCAAAGGAAAACACTACAAAGTTGAAGAAGGACATGAGAAAGTGGTGTGAGTTCCATAAGAGCTCCACCCACAACACAATCAAGTGTTGGGTCAAACAATCACTGGTGGCCGAGTTGAAGGGTCCAAAATCAGATGCATGTTCCAAATTTGAGTCAGAACCCGACAAGGGGAATGAAAAGGGGAAGAAGATTATTTATGCGGAGCCCAACGCCACCGTCAACACCATAAAGATCAAGAAGGAGGAACCTGAAGATCCAAAGGAGGAGGAGCGTCTCTTCCACTCCTAGATGTGGGTGAAGGGTTTCCCACTATAGTTCGTTGTTGACAACGGGAGCCAAAAGAACCTCACTGCAGTAGAGGCCATGAAGTGACTGGGCTTATCGACCACATCACACTCACAACCGTACACCATCGGGTGGCTTCACTAAGGACGAGATCTGTGCGTGAGCCAACAATGCCGCCTTCCATACAACATCAAGCCCTTCACGAATGAGGTATTATGTGATGTTGCTCCCCTTGATGTTTGTGATGTATTATTAGGCTAGCCATACTTGTGGAAGTGACATGATGTGTATGAATCAAGGCCTTGTGTTGTTATTGTTACATTAGGAATTAAGTTGTACAGGATACCGGAGGTAGCCTCGCCTACTGCCATCTCTCTGGTTACTGCAAAACAATGGAGTAGACTAATTTCAAAAACCAGGAAATTTGTTTTCCTGATGATACGCCCTCAAGGAAAGAAGAAGAACGTGACGAAAACATCCAAACAAGGCCCCTCCACACGACAAAAAAATATGGACAAGGTCATGGAGGAGTACGAGGACATCTTCACCTCCCCCACAGGGGTGCCTCTGCACTATTAGGTCAAGCACTCCATCGATATGAACCCAGGTGCACCGTTACCCAATGGAACAATCTATAGACGCTCCATTCTGGAGAATGATGAATGAAGAGGAAAATTCCAGAGTTGCTGCAGAAAGGTCACATTCGGCCAAGTTCATTGCCCTGTGGGAGCCCGATCGTGTTGGTATAGAAGAAGGATGGGACTTGGAGACTCTGTATTGACTATCGGGTGCACAACAAGATCACTGTACAGAATAGGTACCCGATCTCGCAGATTGATTACCTTCTGGACCAACTCACGGGAGAAAAATATTTCAACAAGATTGACTTGAAGTCCGGATATCACTAGGTACCACTCGAACCCTCCGATGTGTGGAAGACTTGCTTTAAAGCCAAGGAGGGCCTTTTCGAATGGTTGGTTATGCCTTTCATGTTGGTGAATGCTCCTGCAACCTTCATGAGGCTCATGGATGACATCTTATGGCCATTCACCAACTCATTTGTAGTGGCATACTTGGATGACATCTTGATCTCCAGTTAGAGTTGGGAAGAGTACCTCCACCACATCTGACAAGCTCTCCAAACACTGCGGCAACACAAGCTATGTGCCAATTTGGAGAAATGTACTTTTGGCATGATCCAGGTTTAGTATCTGGGATACATTATTGATGAATGGGAGATGCAGGTGGATCCAGCTAAGATCCAAGTCATCCGGGATTGGCTAGCCCCAACCACTTTGACAGAGCTACGTAGCTTTTTGGGTCTTGCCAATTTCTACCGCAGGTTCGTGTTGCGGTTCCCTCATATCACTTGGCCCTTGAGTCAAGTCACCAAAGGAGGAGCGAAAGAAAAATTATTTTGGTCTGAATCTCAACATAAGGCATTCACATAATTGAAATATTGCCTTTGCTCTGCACCGGTGCTCACATTATCGGACTTGCAACAACCATTTGAGATTGAGACAGATGACTCTGACTATGCTATTGGGGCAGTCCTTACTCAACAAGGGCATCCAGTGGCATATCACAGTGAGAAACTTTTAGACACGGTCCAGAAGTATCCCACTTAAGATAAAGAGATGTATTCCATTATGCAGGCCTGTCGACAATGGAAGCATTACATTTTGGGGAAGGAAATAGTCATCCACACAAACCACCGACCCCTACAATTCATACAGATGCAAGGGAAGTTGTAGAATGATCGCCATTAGAAGTGGTCCACATAGTTGCAATAGTTCCATTTGAATATCAAGTATAAGAAGGGTAGCATAAATAATGTTGCAGACTGCCTCAGCTGACCACTGATCATGGCATTAACTACCGTGCTCAACTCTTGTGGGCATGAGACTTTTTCTTGGTCACTTCTCTACAAAAGCGACCCAGAATTCAACCACACATACCATATGCTCTTGCAGGGTCAACAAGTTCCAGGTTTTCACCTCCAGGATGTGCTGTTATGCCATATGGGACACCTTTGTGTTCCTTCAAGCGAGCGTGTGAAGATGATTTGGGAAGCGCATTACAGTCAGGCCGATGGGCATTTCGGGGTTGAGAAAATAGTGGCAATACTGCAAAAGTATTTCTATTGGCCGAATCTTTGACAGGATGTCGAGAAGTACATCAGATCATGCACTGCTTGCTCCATCACCAAACTGGCCATCAAGAAGCAAGGTCTCTATACTCTGCTACCTACCCCTAGTCGACCTTAGGAATCCATCTCCATGGATTACATGTTAGGACTTCCTTCTACTAAGCATGGCAATGACTGTGTTTTTTTGGTCGTCGACCGATTCTCTAAGATGGCCATTATGGCGGCTTGCAAAAGAGTATCACAGTAGAATCCACTACTAAACTCTTCCTTGAATGAGTGTGGGTACACTTTGGGATCCCACAGTCTATCATCTAATATCGGGACAACAGGTTCCTCAGTACATTTTGGTCCAGTCTCTAGTCAATGCTGGACAAAAAACTCACAAATTCCACATCTTTCCATCCCCAAACTAATGGCTAGATAGAGGTCGTCAACAGGATGACCATACACATTCTGCGCATGTACAACTCAAAGCATCCATGCACATGGAATGAGAGCCTCCTGTATGTCTAACATAGCTACAACCGGGCTCTCCATAGCTTGACTAGCCACAACCATTTTCAGGTGGGCTTGGAATTCCAGCCACTATGTCCCATTGATGTGGCCATACCAGTTGCAGCGACTCAGGGAGATTTGGCTGATGTCCAGTCCAAAGCCGATAAGGCAAAAAACTTCTTTGAGCACATTCAACACATCCGCCAATAGGTCCATGACATATTGGATAAAACCAATGCCAAGTACAAGCAATTACATGATCAGCATCGGGTGCCACATAAGTTCCAGGTGGGTGACAAAGTTTGGCTACATTTGCAGAAGGAGCGCCTCACTGGGCCCCACCGCAAGATTTGCCCGCTCTGATATGGGCCATACACCATCACCAAGGCTGTGGGAGATAATGATTTTGAGCTCAACATTCCTCGATTCCTTGGTGCCCTCCCAATGTTTAACATGGATCTCCTTCAGCCATACTTTCCACCATTACTAGACACATCCAACAATGCATAACAACTCACACCAATAGAGTTAAATCTAAATTGCCTGGAACACCTTGCAACTGATCAAATCATGGACATGCAGATCAAGAAAACTTTCCAGCAGAAGATCCAACTGTATCGAGTTTTCAAAGCAGGCCAACTCCTTCACCAGGGCAAGTGGTTCATAAGGGACCAAGTTCAATAAAAGTTTCCTCATCTCATGGAGAAACTCAACGCAATGGGGACCATTGCTTCCTAAGGGGGGAGGAATGATCTAGGTGGATATTGGTGGCCACCCGCCAATTCCACTTGGAACCCTACCATTATTTCTTCCAGTTTTTCAGTTTCCTTAATTATAGCACAATTTACTATTTTTAGCAGTTTTTCGGGTCGTAAACTTCCGAGGCCGTTTTGAGGCCCTAAACGACATTTTTTTGGCAATCTATCACTAACAATTTATTGATAAAATCATTTTTTTCATCGTATTCCTCAGAGAGATCTTTCCAATAGGGTATCATGCACATCAAACAAAGATAATATGAGCAAGTCACGAGCCCGGGAAGTTGGCTGTCCAACTAACCCCAACGGGGCCCATAAACTCTTGGTGTTACATCTCCTCTGGTTAGGGTTTTGGTTGTTTAGGGTTTTCTCTTATTGTTCAATAATAAAAAGGCTCTTGAGCCTCATTATAACGCAGTTCAGAGGCATGTAGCCACGACATCTCTTCTTAGAGATAAGATATCATCGTTGAGCTAGTCTCATTTCCATACTATTTGTAAGCATATTTCATTATTTGATATTAATCAAAGGAAGTGTTATTTTTGCTGCATCTCTATATTTATGGTTATAGATGTAATTTGTTGCTTTCCTGTTTAAATTTGGATCAGAAAAGGAGACAAAACCACCAGAAATTTTCCTCAGACCCCCATGAACATGAGAGAGTCATCTTGAAAAGGGTAAGTGGCCTCCTCCCTCTCTAATTTTCATACAATTGCATGAATAATTTTACTTATTATGGGTATCTTGTAGCAAGCCGTTGTGCAAAGTAATTTCCTTTGAAGATTTATTTCATCACATAAGAAATCAAGACGAGTCGAGGAAAGTTTTTACCATAGTTAAGGGTATCATTCTCTGACACAAAAAGAAAAACATTAGCCACTACCTTTGCACCCAAGACTATTTACAGGAAAATATTGAAAATCCCCCTCATATAAATTAGAGAAGGAGCAGTAGGAGCAATTGTTATAGCATCATTCAACACTCTTGTAGACTTGATGCTCTTTTATGGCCTTGGGCAGTGCCTTTTCCTACGCATACTTGACTTTATACTAGAAAAATAGTATCTTAAATTCCATACATGACTCTGCCCATACTAAATCATGTACATACGCGGGCCCCATAATACTATACTCACATATACCTTTTAAAATATGGAAAAATAAAATAAAATGTGCAGGAGACAAACCAATGATTTATAAAAATATGTATTTTATTAATAATGAATTGATTATATACAAGATGAGAGGTCTGGGCTTAAATACAACCCTACGTGTCTCTTGGTGAATGGACATTATGTTTGATCATGCCTTATGCCCTTAATTAACTAAAATACTTAATTTTTATATAAGATTGCCTTCCTCCAAGAAATATGGTTTTTCCTCAAAGCATATATAACAAAGGATGTTGTTGACGAAACACTTCAGTTTCCTAAGAAGCTTCTTCTTCTGGTAAGTCCTTCCACTTGATCAAGTACTCTTTGATTACTCGTGATCAGAGCTTCTTTTCCCTCGTGGATATGATACCTTCTTGTTCTAAAATGACCCTTCCTTCATCATCTAAGGATGGAAGCATTGTTTGTGTTGATTGATGGTCACCAAGTGCCCTTTTAAGGCAGGATACATGGAAGACATTGTGAACACAACTTTTATCCAGAAGGCTTAAACTATATGAAACTTGGATGATATTTTTGTTTATTTGGTATGGTCCATAGAACTTTGGTGCCAGTTTATTTCTTCCTTTTTGTTTTAAGGACATCTATTTGTATGGCTGGAGCTTGACAAATACCCATTATCCAACTTCAAATTCTCTCTCAGTTTTGTTTCGGTTAGCTTGCTGCTTCATATGTTTTCTTGAATTATTTAAATTTTCTTTTAGAGTTTGAACGATTTTTTGGGTTTCTTCTAGTTGGTTTTTAACAGTCGGTAGATTTGTCTGGATTGTAGCTAGATCCTTCCATTTTGGAGGTTCATACCCATACAAAGCTTGGAGTGGAGACATTTTTGCTGATGTATGGTAAGTAGAATTATACCACCATTCAACGAGATGCAACCATTGAACCCACTTATTTTATTTTTTTGTAGCGTAACAACATAGGTAGGCTTCCAAAAATTTATTGACAACCTCTGTTTGTCTATCTATTTGAGGGTGGTAAGCGGAACTCATATTTAGGTAGGTTCCTATATGGTTTAACAATTCCTTCCAGAAATTACCCTTAAATCTGGCATCTCTATCATTCACAATGACCTTCAAAAACCCTTGTAATTTATAAATATTTTTGAAAAATATCACAATGATTTGTTTAGCTGAGTTTGATTTCTTCATTGCAATAAAGTGATCATATTTGGTTAGTCTGTCGACTACTATGGAAATCTTATCCTTGCCATTGGATATAGGTAACCCTTCAATAAATTCCATTGATATTTCTTCCCATTTCTAATTCAGAATGTTTAAGGGGTGAAGTAATCCTGGTGTCATAATATTTTCACTTTTATTTCTTTGACATTTGTCACATTCTACTACATATTTCTGAATATCGCGACTCATTCCCTTCCAAAATAATGATTGACTTCCATTGTAGTAAGTTTTAAAGAATCCTACATGTCTGGCTGACAGTGAATCATGTGACTCCTTGAGTATCTTGGATTTAAACTTGGAGTTTGAATTCAGATAGATTCTTCCTTTGTACCATAGAATATCGTTCTTCCATTCAAATTTTGAGTTGTCTAGAAGGTTATTGATTATCGCAGTTATTTCTGGATCCTTAGCATACTCACTTCGAATCTCATTAAGCCATTCAAGAACAACAACTGAGATTGCAAGTAATGTTGGTTCTTCATCCTTCCTAGACAAGGCATCTGATACTATAATGTCTTTTCCCTTTTTATGTAGTATCTCCATATCAAAGGTGGCAATTTTTTCAATCCATTTTTTTTGTTCTTCAGAAAGTGTTTTTTGTTGAAGGAGGTACTAGAGACTGTTATTGTCTGTTTGAATGGATTGCTCACTTCCCAAAATATATTGTCTCCACTTGGCCAATGCGTGCACAATAATGAGCATTTCCTTGTTGTATGTGGATTTAATACGTTCTCATTTATTGAGCTTCTTACTTTCAAAAGCTATTGGATGCTCCTCTTGCATTAACACTGCACTTATACTGAACCTGGAAGCATCACACTCAATGATAAATGGTTTAGAGAAATCTGGAGTTGCCAATACCGGGGCGTTAGACATAGCTTCCTTCAATTATTCAAAACACATTCCTGCTTCCTCATTCCATTGAAATGAATTCTTCTTTAGAAGGTTTGTTAGAGGTGTAGTTATATGTGCATATTTTTAAATAATCTTTGGTAATATCCCGTCAATCCTAAGAACCCTATAGAGTTTGAAGATTGCCCAACCATGACATCCTTTTTGCCCAATAATCCTCTCTTTTTCATATATATGCACCACTTAATAAAGCCATATCTCCAAGGTTTTGATGAAGGTATGCATTAGTATGTTTTCTTGTTCATATTCAGCTGAATACCCTATTTTTTTAATTAAAGTTGCAATTAGCTACTGAATTGACTTGTTTCCGCAGCTAGTCCAGGATTTCATAGCTTCCTTCATTGTTTGCGAGGTTTCAGAGCTCCAGTTCAGTAACGAAAGGTGTGGATGGATAGAAGGTGATTCCCTCATGAATACCTTCCTATTCACTCGAAACCATTTTCCAAAGGTGGCACATGAGATCGTGGTCAAACCCCGAGTCAACCGTCAAATTAACGCAACACAGAGCTGAGATAAGCTGAAACCTTATCGTTTTGCTTTCGAAATAGCAAAATGATGGTTTCACGATATAAGATTAGATAGGGTTAAGAGATATTAGGCTTAGAATTCTCATACAGTTATGCAAAAGACATGTTATAAATTTAATGGCCGCATTGGTATTTGGGTGAGCACTGTATGAAATGTTTTCTAAACAATTTATGATTTCCATGTGAATGAATTTGGTTTTTGTGTGCAAGTATTGTACTGGTTTAAAGCTCTGAATTGCTATGTGGAGGGCCCCTGCAATTAGTGTCAGGTTTTGATCGAATGCAATCTGATTTCTTTCAATTATTCAATTACTATGTAATATGCTGTATATTGATTTCAAGTCGTTACTTGCATAAGAATTCTACTTTGCTTTATACCTAGATTAGACTACTGTTTACTTTTATTTATACCTGGTATTGCATAGTTATTTTATGTGCTTATTATCCAACATAATTGAGTGTGTTCAATTCAGAAATGTTGCTTGGATTATAGTGCTTGAACAAAAATTGAACAAGTGAGAAGACTTCTCCTAAAACAATTGAGTTCAAAAGTAGTTCCTTCATAGATGCTAGAGTAAGATTCTATTTTACACTTAGAAGATTAGGAGCTGCAGCAAGAGGTTTAAAATCAAACTCCAAACAACTTAACATAAGTAAAACCACCCTCACATCATCCACAAATTGATTGAACAACGATTGATTCCTAGGAAAATTATCCTTAAGAATGACAACATTAGTTCAACTAACAACATTACCTCCACCCTCGGACTAGACTGTGACAAATACAGAACGCCATACTAAGGTAGCTTCTAAAAACATATTGTGCACCTATACTTCATTAGTCTACGCACCCTGGTTGACAATTTATGATTTCTAATTCCAGGACATTGAATTGACCAAACATTTTCGTGCTGTTGTCAGGGAAGGATAATTAGAAGCCATAAAAAAAACAACAAACAAAACCATCATTAATTTAAAAACATGACATGCATAGGGATAGAGACTCTAGAGGTAGATTTGTAGGATGAGGAAGAAGTTTAATTCCCACAATTCCACTCACTCCACCATGATTTCGAGATTTGACACCACCTACTCAAACCCAAATTCCATTTAGGGGACGACAAAGACTTCGTGAAGTCTCAAGATCGAAAATTCAATCCAAAACTTCACCTACTTCCTCTACTGAGGTTGTAATTGAAGAAAATCCTACATCCCCAACCATAGGAGTAATCATTCTGTCCTCCACTGGTGAACAAATCGAGGGAGAAGAATTAGAAATTCCCAGTGAAGAGGAGGGATTGGAAAATTATTCTGAACAACCATTGATAGAGGAACCAAAAAGATTAGAAGAACACTATATTAGTTCCGAAGAATATATCATGGTTGAAGAAGAAGGAGAAGTACATAATTTCCATGGTGAAGAGGATAGGATTGGAGGCAGAGGAAGAGGAAGAGGTAGAGGTAGAGGAGCGGGTAGAGGTAGGGGGAATCAAGATATTTCGGGATTCCATATCCTTGATGAGGATACAACCCTCACAATGAAGAATATATCACCCTCGATTCTTCCTAATTTCCATGGGAAAAGAAATGAGGATCCAAAGACATTTCTCTTTGAATTTGAAGTATTGTGCAGATCATATGACTATCTGCATGATTCTCAAAAGTTGAAATTATTCCTTGCCACATTAAAAGACTCAGCATTAAATTGGTTTATGAGTTTGGGAGTGCATTTTATAGCAACATGGGCACAGATGAAGGAGGCTTTCTTGGGAAAGTACAAAGATTATTGTATGCCTAGCAACCTTAAGGATGAAGTCTTCAAGATGACACAAAAAGAAGATGAGAATCTTGAAGACTTAGTAGAAATATTTGTTTATAATGTTAAAAGAGAAAAAATGGATAATTTGGATGAAGAAACCTTAAAAGCTCTTTTACTCAGAGCTGTTAAAGATGAATGGATCTATCTACTTAACCTAACAGGGAAAGGAGATATCTCCCAACTCCCATTTGAAAATATTTATGATTTGTGTGTACATATCTCAAGGGTCAAAGCAAGAGTTGGAAAGAGTCCTAGAGACCATCTCTTATCAAGAATAAACAAGTCTGCAGCTGGAGCAGTTAGTAGGGCATAAATAGGGAACTTGCTTGATACCTTTAAGATAGATATTTTAGGGAGCTTAAGTGAAAAAATAGACACCCTTAAAATACAGAACAAGAAAAATTCCGAAAATGATGCATTATCTATCTTCTATCCCAAATGTCAGAAGAAACATGCTCTGAGAGAATGTCCCTTAGACTCAAAAGTCATAGAAACCTGTGTCATATGTGTGGATAATCATGATACAAAGGAATGTCCATCCTTACCAAGTCTCAAGGCTGTATTCAATGATGAAGGAATCTCAGAACCAGTAGACCCTCTATACTTTTTAGCTAAAATACCACGAAAAACCCCCAACCAAATCAACCACAAGGATTTAGACCACAACAATTTGCCCAATATTCACAAAGTAATTAGAATCCAACTTCGCAGTCTTGGGCTCTGCCACAATCACAACCTTGGAATCAAGGATGGCAAAATCCTTATGGAGCCTATGCTCAATATAAAAAATACTCGCCATCCTATATTCCAACACAGTTCTTAACCCTGTCCAATCAAATTCCTAAAACTAATCAATTACCACAAGTCCCAGTACAAAGTCAAAATTTGCAACTTTCCCTACCATTTCCACAAAAATCAAATCAACTACCTGCTCAACCACTTCCAAATCCTAATAATAACGTACCACAACAACCAGTATACAACATGAAGGGTCAGAATCCTCAAACTTATGTAATAACCCCACTAGACCTGAACAATGTTCAATTGAGTTGTAGAAGGGTATTACCAAAAACCCTTCCGTTGTCATTCAGAAAACAAAATCGGATCTTCAAAAACATAAGAATCAATCAAAAGAAGGAGAGACCTCTCTTCCACAAAAAGAAACTAGACAAACAAAAGAAATTCCAATAAATACTCCTATCATAGAACAACCTTCAATATCAGTTAAGCCACCTTTCCCAGAAAGATTAAAAATCGATGGAGTAGAGAAACAAATTATCTTGCTTGATTATAATATGATGGATGAATTGAGAAATGTCTGTATTAAGATTCCTTTATTGCAAGCCATAAAATAAATACCAATTTTTGCAAAAACAATTAAGGAATTAAGTACACAATGATCAGGAAGAAAAAGAAAAGATATAAAAAAATTTCAGTTAGTCGGAACTATTGCAGACATTATGATGGGAAAAATGATAATCCAAAAGTATTTGGACCCAAGAAGTCCCATTGTAAAAATTCACATCAATGGAACTGAAATGCCAAACACACTGATTGACCTAGTAGCGACTATAAACATAATGAGCAAACAGGTGATGGATACACTTAGGCTTCCTAATCTTCAATACACACCAACTTTGTTGCAATTAGTAGATAGATCTGTTATTAAACCAGATGGTGTGTTAGAGGATGTTTGCGTATCCTTAGATTCTTGGGAATATCCTGTTGATTTCATGGTCTTAACACCCAAGAGCAATCTAGGATGACATCCCTTAATTCTAGGAAGACCTTGGTTAGCCACAACAGATTCTTTCATCGGCTGTAGGTCAGGAGATATGCTTATCTCAGATGGAAATTCTACAAATAAATTTACATTATACCCCCCTGCAAGAACAACAATAGATACAGAAACTGAAGAATGGATAGAAGATGGAGAAGACATCCAACTTATTTTTGTCACTGAACAAGTAAAAGAGGAAGACAAACTTTTAAACTTGTTAGAAAATAATGAATCTTCCTCACATTATGAGTGTAGTTGAAATGAATATCTCTCCTCTAAACAAGTATCATTGTTTTCCATGGATAAATTTGGGAATTCCTCGATAGAAATCTTTCCATGAAAAACCTTAAATACCAATGAAAACTTGGAAGACATTCAAAATAAACAATTGATATAAATTTACAGAAACATTCTTCTGCTTTTGCATGGGAATATACTGACATGAGAGGGATTGATCCTAAAACTTGCATACATCATATCTACATTGAACAAAATGCAAGACCAATTAGACAACCTCAACGAAGAATGAACCCAAATCTTAAAGAAATTGTTAAAGAAGAATTGCAGAAATTATTGAATGTAAATTTTATTTATCCAATATCTGATAGTCAGTGGGTTTCACCCCTGGTAATCATCCCTAAAAAAGATGGAAAATGGAGAGTATGCATCGATTACAGGGAATTGAATAAAGCAACATTAAAAGACCACTTTCCCCTACCTTTCATAGATCAGGTCTTAGACACTCTAACAAGAAAAATATATTTTTCCTTCCTGGATGGGTTTAGTGGATACAACCAGATTCAAGCGGCCCCTGAAGATCAGGATAAAACCACATTCACTTGTCCATGGGAAACTTATGCTTACCGAGTACTTCCCTTTGGGTTATGTAATTCTCTTGCAACATTCCAAAGGGAAGTCCTTTGCATTTTCTTTGACCTTATCCATGATTGTGTGGAGGTATACATGGATGATTTCACAGTCTATGGGGATTCTTTCAGTGAAGCACTAGGGAACCCAGAGAAAGTTTTAATAAGATGTCAAGTAACAAACCTCCCATTAAGCCATGAAAAATGTTTCAAGATGTTTAACGAAGGAATTGTTTTAGGTCACCATATTTATGGAGATGGAATTAATGTAGACTCATCTAAGGTAGAAGTCATTTCCAAGTTATCAGTGCCAAGTTGTCATAAGAACATCAGAAGTTTTCTCCATTTTACCAGATATTATATAATATTTATAGAAAACTTCAAAAATATTGCATCTCCACTCTTTAAACTACTCACGAAAGACTGTGAATTCAGTTGGGATACCGAATGTCAGTTGCCTTTGAAACATTGAAAAAGAGAATTTCTGAAGCACCCATCTTAAAAGGTCCTAACTGGAAATTACCTTTCCATATCTCAACAGATGCTTTAGATTCAGCCTTAGGAGTTGTTTTGGGACAAAAAGATCTCACTCCTTATGCCATTTGTTATACCAGTAAAAATTTAACCCCTGTAGAGTTAAATTATACTGTAACCGAGAAGGAGTTATTAGCTGTGATTCATGTCATTAATAAGTTCAGACATTATATAACTGGCTATAAACTTTTGTCCACACATAACATTCTTCCATTAGATACTTAGTGAATAAATTGGTCACTAATGGAAGAATAACCAGATGGATGCTACTTTTACAAGAATTTAACATAACCATTCTAGATAGGCCAGGAAAACAAAACACAATTGCCGATTTTCTATCTAGAATACAAAATGAAAACAATGATCAACCCATAGAAGATAAATTTCTTGATGGATATATTTTTGCAATATCTACTAAATCACCTTGGTATGCAAATATCACTAATTATTTGGCCACATGAAAAATTCCATTTCATTTAACCCCCAGAGAAAAAAGAAGAATAGTCCACAATAACACATCCTACTCATGGATAAATGAAGAATTGTATAAGACGGGACCAGACCTCATCATCAAAAGATGTGTTCAGGAGGACGAAATACTAGAGATACTAAAAGCTTGTCACAATGAGCCATGTGGAGGACATTTTTATGACAGAAGAACCGCTTACAAAATCTTGCTTTTAGGATATTATTGGCCTTCAATTTTCAGGGACACCAAGGAATATGTTAAGAGATGCGACAATTGTCAGAGAATGGGCAAACCTACTCTTTCAAATGAGATGCCATTGCAACCATAGGTACTTATCGAACCATTTGAAAAATTGGCACTAGATTTTGTTGGAACAATAAGTCCACCTTCAAAGCAAAAGAAGTATATTTTGGTATGTACTGATTATGTCACTAAATGGGTAGAAGCTAAAGCACTTCCTTTTGCTACTGAAAATACTATAGTTTCATTTCTTTTTGAGGATATTTTTACTCGCTTTGGTGTGCTAAGAGAAATTGTAACAAATCAAGGGACACAGTTCATATCCAGACTAGTGTAGAAGCTTGTGGACCAATACAACATAAAACATCGGAAGTCAACTCCATATCATCCACAAGACAATGGACAAGTTGAGTCCACAAATAAAGTGATTGAAGCTATCCTTACAAAGACTGTACATCTACATAGGAAAGATTGGGTGGAAAAACTTCCAGAAGCCTTATGGGCCTATAGGACTACATGGAGGAACACTACAATGCATACTCCCTGTAAACTTGTCTATGGGAAGTAAGTCTTACTTCAAATAAAGTTCCAGATCCAAACCTATAAGACAACACTCCAGTTAGATCTTGACTTGTTAGAAGCCTAGAAGCAAAGGATGACACAATTAAATAAACTTGATGAGATTAGACAAGAAGCCTTTCAGAGGACCAGCTTAGTGCAACAACAAAGGTCAAGATGGAATGATAAGTATATTAAAGAGAGGAAGTTTCATACGGGAGATTGGGCATTGATTTTTGATTCAAAATTCAAAAATTTTCAAGGGAAATTCAAACCCATTGGCTTGGACCTTATGAGGTTGAGAATATCTTTGATAATGGTGCAATTAGAATTAGAACTATTGATGAAGAAAGAACTCCTCTATTAGTAAATGGACATCGACTCAAGCTTTATTAGAAACCATTAACAAGAGAGGAATTTGTCAAAATATTCTAGGATAATTCAGAACTGAAGATGGTCAAGAAGAATTCTTCTTCTTTTCCACCTTAGAAATTTTCATTCAGTTTGTTTTTAATTAAAAAAAAGAAAAAAAAAGAAAAAAGAGAGGAAAAAATAAAAAATATATATAACAAAATATAATAAATAAATTATATTTGTATATATGCATACTATATATATATATATATATATATATATATTTGTATAAACATGAAAACCAACATGTTGTTGGCATGTTTATACAGAAAATTTAAAGTGAAAACCAATTTATTGGCACTTCAAATTTTCTTTTGAAAAAAAAAATATAATAAAGCTCATCTACTAAAGTTTTCTTTCTCTTAAGTTGCAGAAATAACAACTTTCTGCAGCTCGTCCAACTTTTTGTGGCTTGGACAAGTTTCCTCAGCCAAACGAATTTTTGCAGCCTAATAATTTTAAAGACTACAAGAATGCTTGGTGATCTAGATTAAAGGACAATTGACAACGATGCACCTGCAAAAGATCAAAGGACAACAAAAGAGTTTAGCAACAGAAAATTAAAGGTACGTGTTGCTTTGATTTAACAATAGGGAAATATATATGGCATGTATGAATAAGAAAATATAGTACTAAAGTGCAATCATTATAACCTAAGGGTAATGGTCGTTTAACAAAATATCATATGCCACCACTCTAGAAGTCATATCACGACCTTGCACCAAATATGCCAACTTAATTACCAAATCATAAGTTTGAATGTGCCCAACGGTCGAATCCATTTCCATAATCCTTTTGATAACCCATCCATTCATCCCTGTTCCTACGCTCCTCTATTCGTTCACCATCACTCCATCTTTCTGCCTGTTAGCAAACCCCACCAGTCCCATTTTCCTGTCAAGGTAACCAATCTTCAAGGTGAAGAATCCTTCAGAATGGGGGTAATTGTTCGAATAGAGCCAGCAGGGAAGCAATTCCTAGAAGGGTACCCACAAACTAGGGAGCTGCTGCAAAGAAGACAATGGTTGCAGTTCATTGAGAAGTTTAGTGGTTTCCACAAAGAGGTAACCAAGACATTCACATGTTCCTTCGATGGAATGGAGGCCGAAATTGGGGATATCAAGCTCACAGTAATGGAGTCTATGATCGCTGAGGCCACCGAGTTGCCAAGGCATGGAGAAAAATGGTTTAAAAACAGAGGGATTGATAGTGAAGACTGGAGGGTTTTTCTTAAGAATCCAAGCATGGACACGATGGTCTACAAGAAAGGTATTCCAAGCTCTGCTCTTAAAGGTAAATGGAGAAACTTATTGCTTGTGCTGCAGAAGTTTATCACTTATGAGGGTATGTTTGGACAGATGTACTTTTATCATATTAGAATGATGATGCACTTCCTAGAGGATCATCAGATCAATCTTCCCTATTTTCTCTTGAATAGCCTCAGGGGATGACTGGGAAAGTTTGTTGATAAGGAATCATTTCAAGGAAATATCCCTAGAAAAACCAAGTAGTAGCAGGACCCTCAAGGGGAGAAAAAGAACCATAGAAATGACAAAAGAATAGGCACCTCAAACTCAGATAGAGGTAACAGAAGAAGAGCACCCCATAGTAAAGATTTTGCAGAGAATGAAGAGGGTAAACCCTAGAAGAAAGAAAGCTATCCCAAGAAAGGAAGAAATCTCACGAATTGAAACCTCTCCTCTAAAAGGAAAATCAAAGGATAAAAGGAGGAAAGTGCAGAAAACACAAACCCCAAGGTTGAGAAGAAGCACAAGGTTGAGCACAACTCAACAATCCACACCAAAAATTACGGAATACATCAACCTAGAGGAAAATAAGCTGACTGAAGAAGAGCCAACAGAAAAAACTCCGACATAGATTGAACCAATAGAGGATGAGCCAATTGGAAGCCCTGGGGATTCTCCAAAGGGTCACCAAGATCATCACCACAACCTTATAGCTCACCTCTAGAGAGCAGGAAATATATGACTACATAGAATCATTGGAAAGGAAGGCGAAAACAACAAAGGAAACAATACAGAGCCCTGGAAAAGGAAGCAACCAGGTAAATGAACAACCGACCTCAAACATCTTAAAGCAGGAGATCTTTGAACTCGAAACATTGAATAGATATCTTAAAAATGAAAATCAAGCCCTAAATACACAGAGTGAAATACAGATCACCAAGAGTGATAATTTAATCTTACATCTAAGCCTGTGGTATAAGAAAAACAAGAAGCTGAAGAAGGAGAATAGAATTATGCAGAGAGAGATAATCAGTTTAAAGTACAAAATCCTAATGAGGAATCCTAGAACTCCAATTTCTGCCAGAAAGAAGAAAGCAGTGAAAAATGGAAATAACAAACAAGAGACACAAGTAGAAGACAAAGAAGAAGTGTATGAGGACATACAAAATCTCCAGTTTGGGGGAATGTAGATTCTGAAGATTTCCCTACCATGACATCCTTTTTGCCCAAAATCCTCTCTTTTTCATATATATGCACCACTTAATAAAGCCATAACTCCAAGGTTTTGATGAAGGCATGCATTAGTATGTTTTCTTGTTCATATTCAGCTGAATACCCTATTGTTTTAATTAAAGTTGCAATTAGCTACCGAATTGACCTGTTTCCGCAGCTAGTCCAGGATTCCGTAGCTATCTTCATTGTTCGCGAGGTTTCTGAGCTTCAGTTCAGTAACGAAAGGTGCGTATAGATAGAAGGCGATTCCCTCATGAATACCTTCCTATTCACTCGAAACCATTTTCCAAAGGTGGCACAGGAGATCGCGGTCAAACCTCGAGTCAACTGTCAAATTAACGCAACACAAAGCCGAGATAAGCTGAAACCTTATCGTTTTGCTTTCGAAATAGAAAAATGACGGTTTCACGATATAAGATTAGATAGGGTTAAGAGATATTAGGCTTAGAATTCTCATATAGTTATGCAAAAGACATGTTATAAATTCAATGGCCGCACTGGTATTTGGGTGTGCGCCATATGAAATGTTTTCTGAACAATTTATGATTTCCGTGTGAATGAATTTGGTTTTTGTGTGCAAGTATTGTACTGGTTTAAAGCTCTGAACTGCTATGTGGAGGGCCCCTACAATCAGTGTCAAGTTTTGATCGAATGCAATCTGATTTCATTCAATTATTCAATCTCTTGTGTGAATATGATGTATAATGATTTCAAATCATTACCTGCATAAGAGTTCTTATTTGCTTTATACCTAGATTAGACTGTTGTTTACTTTGCTTTATACCTGGTACTGTACAATTATTTTCTTTGCTTATTATCCAGCATAATTGAGTGTGTCCAATTTAGAAATGTTGCCTGGATTACAGTGCTTGAACAGAAATTGAACAAGTGAGAAGACTTCTCCTATAACAATTGAGTTCAAAACTAATTCCTTCATAGATTAAGATTCTATTTTACACTTAGAAGATTAGGAGCTGCAGCAAGAGGTTTAAAATCAAACTCCAAACAACTTAACATAAGTAAAACCACCCTCACATCATCCAGAAATTGATTGAACAACGATTGATTCCTAGGAAACTTATCCTTAAGAATGACAACATTAGTTCAACTAACAACATCACCTCCACCCTCAGACTAGATTGTGACAAATACATAACAACATACTAAGCTAGCTTCTAAGCACATATTGTGCACTTATACTTCGTCAGTCTACGCACCCTGGTTGACAATTTATGATTGCCAATTCAAGGACACTGAATTGACCAAACAAACCCTCTTAGCTTGGATATAGTAACAGGTTTGGTCCATTCCTTTATAGCCTTGATTTTATTAGGGTCCACTTTTACTCTTTCATGGGATATTATGTGTCCGAGATATTCTACTTCTTCCTTCCCAAAGGTGCATTTGGATTTCTTGGCATAGAACTGATGCTCTTCCAGTAGTGTAAGAACTTTATCCAGATGTTGTAGGTGCTCCTTCCAAGTTTTACTGTAAATTAAAATATCATCAAAGAATACTAATACAAACTTCCTAAGATATGGATGGAATAACTCGTTCATAGTGGCTTGGAATGTTGCTGGTGCATTGGTTAACCGAAAGGGCATTACTTTAAATTCATAGTGACCTTTGTGTGTTTGGAACACAGTTTTTGGTATGTCTTCCAACCAGATTCTGATTTGGTAATATCCTAACCTTAAGTCCAATTTTGAGAAGTATTTTGTGCCATGTAGTTCGTCCAACATTTCATCAATAAAGGGAATTGGGAATTTGTTTTTAATCATTATTTTGTTTAATCCTCTATATTCAATGCATAGCCTAAACGATCCATCCTTCTTCCTTACCAATACAACTGGAGAAGCATACTGACTCTTAATTTTTTAGATGATTCCACATTTTAAAAGGTCTTGAATTACTCTCTCAATTTCAGTCTTTTGGTGATGTGGATATCGATACGGTTTGATGTTGGCAGGGTCTATTCCTGCTTTGACTTCTATTGTATGCTCAATTTCCCTGTTAGGAGACATTTTCATGGGCAAGTCTTGGAATATTTTTTCGTGCTTCTGAATTAGCTCTTATGCTTTTGGTGACTCTTCATTGATCACTTTTGCAGATAACATTTCTAATTGGTGACATTGTACTACATAGGTTGGTGCTCCTTTTCGACTCATTTTCATCATCTAGGATGACGACATGATTTGATTTTCTGGTGCTTGGAATCCATATAACTTGTACCTCTGCTCTTCCCGTTTAAACTGCTTTTGATGGGTGGCAGAGTAAGTCCCTAGAGTTCGTAGCCATTGGATACCTAAGACCACAACTACTCCTCGTAATGGTATAGTATAGAATGAAGATTCTAAATTAAAGCCTTGAATATGCAATTTGACCTTATGGAATTTCCCTACCTTTTCAATCTTCTTACCGTCGGGTACCATCACCTTCATGTTGGGCATGGGAAATGTGAAAATATTGAGTCTTAAAAATTGTGGTGCTACCGGTGTCGATGAGAACCATCACATTGTTCTTCTTGATATGTCTTGTTAGCGCTTGAAATTTCACCTCAGGCTGAGAAAGGTAAACCTCAAGGCTACATCAAACCATTTAGCCTCGTAGCTAGCCCTACGGGGCAGGAGAAGGCTCTCTCCGGTCAATCTCGGCAGATCTTCAATGGGATGAGATGACCAACAAGGTAACACTGATATTAGGCTAGTAAACTGATTAAAAAGGTTGATTTGGGGTTTTTTTGGGTTTTTGGTGGCAAATTGAGGAATTGCAATTTTGGGTGCGGGGATTTGACACAGTTTCTGCAATGGGTTCTTTGGGGCGAGGTAGGAGACCGTATTGATGCCTTTGATTGAGGTGAGTGGATGGAAAAGACCGGTGAGGAGCTAAGGAGAGCAAATAATACTTTGAATTCTCCTTAAACAGTAGAAAACATAGAAATTAAACAAATTTAAAAGCAGAGCATGGCAAGCATGAATTCTTACTTTAACACTTCATTTGTTTAATATGCAGAAGGAAAGAAAGGAGATGAATCACATAACGCACTTACAAGAACATTAAGAAGCACTCCATCAATACATGAAACCACAAGAATCCCAAAAAGGACTGCAAAACCCTGGTCTTCCTTAGCCAAAAATTGCAGAGATACAAGTGAAATAATACAATGATAGCTTCTCCCTCAAGAGTCCAACCATGAAAATGAGCAAGAAAGTACATAATATAGATGATCTAACCTCTTTCCCTACCTCCATGGGTCGATCTCACTATCCTAGGAGCTGTTTCAACCACTTCTAAACTAAGCACTACAATCTAGGCAGTCAAAACAACTTGCCTCTATAAACTTGGAAACCAATTCATACATTAAATTTTTACCCTTTTCATAAATGAATCTTCTAGAAGAGTTACAAAAGGGTAAAAGTGTCTAAAAAGTGTCACAATTACATCAAAGAGGACCATCATTAACCTCAAAAAGTAAAAAAGAGTCAAATCTGCGTTTTCTGGGCTGAACAATGCATTTCTGGACAAAACTGCCTGACGGGTCGCGCCCCCCTGCCTGACGGGTCGCGCCCCTTTGGAGCCCTGTTTGAGGCACTTGCAGGTGGCCAAATTGAGCAAACGTGGGCTTGTTGGAAAGGTCTATGAGTCTACTTTCCAACCTAACTGGAATTTTTGAAGTTGGAGGTCATTTTCCCTGTCAAAACTTAATTCTCCCAAAACTGGTTTCTGCAACTCAAAAAAGGGGCAGAAAGTCAAATTTTGCATGTATTTTAACCTTCTGGAGGCCCAAAACTCCATAAAAACTCAAGTCCATCCATAGGCATATGTAATTTTGCATGAAAAATCTAGAAATTCTGAGTTTTTGCAAAAAGGAGTTGCCATGACAAAGGGTCTCACCGGGGGTGAGACCCGTTAAAGAGCCAAAACCTGTAGATTACCAAAAAATGCCAAAATTACCCTAAATTCTCAAAAAATTTTGGGATTTGAGCTGTGGCTAGGCTATTGAGTGCCATGATCCTTGAGTGAAGCCTCAGCCAAGATACGGAGGGGATTTGGCTTCTTTCTCCATTTTAGAGCCTCGGTCAACCGCCTTTGAAACATTTTCATTTTGGCCTTGCACACATGCATCCTCGCCCAATAGTGATTTTTCATATTCCTCAGCAACTTTTTCTCTTGGTTGGCCTTAGCCAATAGCTTCTCTAAGTGTGCATTCACCTGGATGAGCATAGACTCTCGGTCAGCAGGCAATGGATCATCGAGTCTTCTTCGGTTCAAGACTCGGTCACTACGAATCCTCCATAGCTCATCAAGTACTTTCTCCTCCTCCAACTGTTTGTTGCGCTGTTCCAGGTAAGTGATGGTCCATTGGGCACCCTCAAATCTCCTCTGCAAAGCATCATTTTCAGCTCTAAGATGCTGAATGATCTTCTTTGCCTCTCGACTAGGAGAACTGACCTCAAGATCAATGACCTCGGTGTCTGGGACTCCAGATGGACCCTCATGGATCATGGGCTGTTTGCCCCTCTGTGCTGCATTTGCTGATGAAGAAAACGAGGCCCCTTCCACCTAATGTGGAGATAACACTCGCTGAGCTGATGATGAAGGCGAGATCCCTTCCACCTGCTGTGGAGATAGTACTCGCCTGGCTGCTGCAAATAAGGCCCTTGGGCCTTTCTGATAGGTGACCAGAGGTGTGGAGCTGACATGTCGAGTGACCGGAATATCAGGCTGCTGAGATGGTCCTCCCTCCTCCTGAATGACCTCAGGATGTGGCTGAGGTGGTGCTGTGAAAAACTCACGAGAGATGAACTCCTCCCATGAGATGCCCTGCTGAGTCAATTGATGCAAGACTATGAGCTGAATCAAACCATAATGACATAGGCTCCTGTACTGCTGGGCCGGGGTCTTCCTCTGCAACATGGGCACCATCTTTTGAATGTTCTGAAAGAAGAAAACCGTGATGTTCATCATCCTCACTCGGGTGAAGTGCATCAAGAGGCGAATGTGATATGAGTACACCTGTGAAAATCTGCCCTCACAGGTAAAATAGTGCATAATAAGCCTCATGATGGGAGCATACTCACTCCGGAGAAATCTGAATGGAAAAACACCCGCCAAATGTCTCATGAATGGTGGCCGGACATAAGGCTCAAAGTGAATAGTATCTAGCATCTTGCGCTTAGGCCACACCTCACCAACATTAGGTATCCCTGTAGCATGTGAGATCACCTCGGGTGTCAATGTAAAGTCCACCCCTGCAAGGTTGACATGTCCATCATGCAAATGTAAAACAAAGAGGCGTGCCAACTCTCTGTGATGTTGAATCCGAGAGATCCTCTCACAAAACTGATAACAAGACATGTACTGAAAACAAGTGACTGCCATAGGACAAGCCTGTAATTCTGCCAAAGAGGTGGGCTCCTCTCGCTTATGATGCCCACCCTTACCACCCTTACGAGGCCTCCTCTGTACCTCAACCTCTGCTGATGATGAGTGGTCATCACTTTGCTCATAAGTTTCGGTTTTTGACATAGTTTAGGAGCAAAGTGGACAAACTGTACTGCTGTCTCTGACTGTAAAAAGTGTTGAATTCTATGCTGTTCCAAGGGGAAAAAGACATGAGGGAAATGTTAGGGGAGGGATATTTTAACAAGGATGTGGGAATATATAAATGTAACAGGGAATTTTTAAGGAAAATGTTGCAAACCATTATGCATATAGGAGTACATATTTATAATCAGGGATATTGGAAAATCATTTGTAAAAATCACTGCATATGGGAAAAACATGTATGATAGTGAACATGGGAATATGCATACATGTATTAATAGGGGAGATAGGGAAACATATGCACAAAACATGCTGACATATTCACCAACATTTTCTTTTATTTACACATGCATATGGTGGAGGGAAATTAGGGTTTGAATTTTTGATGCTTTGGGAAAGGGGTAGGGTTTGCATTTTAGTGATTAGGGAGAGGGGAGGGTTTGCATTTCATTTACAAAATGGTATGGGAAGGAGGGAAACAAACACAAAGGGAACAACACCTTGAAACAACACAAACCCTAGCACATTTTCAACATCAACATTGCAGTCATATGAAGGAGTTTCACTTGCAAAATTTTGATCATTAAACATGTTCATGACATCCACCATTCATAACCAGCAACCATTCCATGTTTAGAACACCTACCTCAAACGATTTGATAGCTTGGAGGGCGTTTGAGCGAATTTGTTTGGGGTTTGCAGCAATACAGTTCAACAGGTCGCGCACCACGCCCAACGGGTCGCGCCCGTTGTTTTTCTACACTGGAAACAACCCTCTGACGGGTCGCGCGCACCTGACGGGTCGCGCACCTGGCCTGACGGGTCGCGCACCAGTCTAATGCCCGAAATCGCTCTGCTTTTGCTCCTTTCTCTCAATCACTCTCTCAAACCTCTCTTGCAAGCGTTAGGATGCACAATGAGAGTGATAGGAGGGAATTTGGGTTTTTATAAGTTTCAATTTGAAAAAAATTCATTCACAAACCCACTTTCTAATGTTTTCTCTTTGACACTTTATAACACTGACTTTTTGGTTTCTTTTATCCTGAATTTGACTCATTGAGTGCTTTGACTTGATTCTTTTTGCAGGTAGATCATCTGAGGGATCTTGGGAAGGGGACCAGGGTTGCATTTTGTTCGCTGAAGACTTTTGAAATTTCATCACTTATTTACAAAAATTTGAAAAATGACCTTGGCTTTAAAAACAGAGTTTTTAAATCCAAGGTGAAGATTAGTTGTACCAGATAAGAAATCTTGAAGAAACACTTTTACAATCATCCCTCTGGCTTGCTGAACACTCATTGACCTTTCAGACACATGACCTTGTAAACATTTTTGACCAAAACCCTAGACCTAGGAAATTGACCTCAAGACAAGACGAGACAAGCTTGAAAAAGCTTAATGACTGAAATGATCTGAACCAGCAATGCCAAGAGGGGTACAACACACCAGCTCCTCCATCAGGGTTATGGCATGCCTAACGGGATGCAAAAATTGACACTGATGAGACACCTACATATGCAAATGCAAAGAGTTTTGATCGCTGATGGAGGGCTCAAGACCGACTCTAACATTGGCTCTAATGGGGATGGTAGCTCCTTGGAGGTACCAAGAACCTTAGACCTCTGGGAGAGCAGACCAGTGCCTTATTTATTGGGCGATGGAGTCAACATATACACACATGACCAAATTTGAAACAACTTTATTTGACTTGGACAATTGACTGAAATCCTAGACTAACTTTGACACTAACTCGCTTACTTTATGCAAAAAATGAACTGACTGAAACAACTTGCAAAACTCACACCAACTAATCACCATTTTCAGAATTATAGCCTTCACGGCGGGCCCCAAACTGAAGATGAGAGATCAGTTTCACACTTGCTGCAGAATGAAAATAAAATGGTAATTACAATGAGAGTGTTTAGAGCAGAAAATGCTCAAGCATGATACCTTTTGAGCAGCCGGCCATTCACCAACCCACCGAGACATTCATCACCGTTCATTTCTTTGAGAAGAAAGGCATTTGGACCACGGTATGCAGCAATTTTGTAAGGACCCTTCCATAAGTTGTCGAATTTTCCATGCTTCCCTTTGTCTTCATTACAGGCATCCCATCTCAACACAACATCATCGATCTAAAAATCATCTGCTTTGGCCTTTTTGTCATAGATTTTCTTTATGCGCTCCTACAACTTAAGGGAATTCTGATGAACCTCTTCTCGTGTCTGCTGTAAATGAATCATTTGACTAATCCGTCGTTGCATAGGATCCTCCTCACCACTAGCTTCTTGAAACAACTTGGCTACTGGAACACTAAGTGAAGTAGGAAACACTGCATCAACTCCATAAACCAGTTCAAAAGGTGACATACCAATTGACTTCTTTTGACTTACCCGATCAGCCCATAATGCATTTATTAACTTCTTGTGCCAGCTCTTCTTATTTATTTCCAGCAATTTCTTTATGATGTTCACTAGAGATTTGTTCGAAGATTCAGCCAGCCCATTACCTTGCGGATGGTAGGCGGTTGAATGCCCCAAGCTGATGTTATATTTATAACAAAAATCAACCAACTTCTTTGATTTGAATGTTGTTGCATTATCTGTAATCAACTTATGTGGACAGCCAAAACGTGACAAGATATTAATTTCAAGAAAAGAAATAATTACCGAATCCGTGGCTTTCCGGGTGGGAATGGCTTCAATCCATTTCGTGAAGTAATCTGTGGTGGTCAAGATCCATCGATGCTGCCCGGAAGATGCTGGGTGGATTTCACCAATAAAATCCAAGCCCCATTGCTGAAATGGTGCACTGATTTCAACCGGCTTGAGAGGCAATGGCTGTAACTTCAGGCTCCGTCTAAGACTTATGAAATAACACGTCAATGAGCAAAAGATTAATTTGTTCTCCCCAGTATGGTCGCCAGTATGTTAGCGCTTGAAATTTCACCTCAGGCTGAGAAAGGTAAACCTCAAGGCTACATCAAACCATTTAGCCTCGTAGCTAGCCCTACGGGGCAGGAGAAGGCTCTCTCCGGTCAATCTCGGCAGATCTTCAATGGGATGAGATGACCAACAAGGTAACACTGATATTAGGCTAGTAAACTGATTAAAAAGGTTGATTTGGGGTTTTTTTGGGTTTTTGGTGGCAAATTGAGGAATTGCAATTTTGGGTGCGGGGATTTGACACAGTTTCTGCAGGGGGTTCTTTGGGGCGAGGTAGGAGACCGTATTGATGCCTTTGATTGAGGTGAGTGGATGGAAAAGACCGGTGAGGAGCTAAGGAGAGCAAATAATACTTTGAATTCTCCTTAAACAGTAGAAAACATAGAAATTAAACAAATTTAAAAGCAGAGCATGGCAAGCATGAATTCTTACTTTAACACTTCATTTGTTTAATATGCAGAAGGAAAGAAAGGAGATGAATCACATAACACACTTACAAGAACATTAAGAAGCACTCCATCAATACATGAAACCACAAGAATCCCAAAAAGGACTGCAAAACCCTGGTCTTCCTTAGCCAAAAATTGCAGAGATACAAGTGAAATAATACAATGATAGCTTCTCCCTCAAGAGTCCAACCATGAAAATGAGCAAGAAAGTACATAATATAGATGATCTAACCTCTTTCCCTGCCTCCATGGGTCGAGCTCACTATCTTAGGAGCTGTTTCAACCACTTCTAAACTAAGCACTACAATCTAGGCAGTCAAAACAACTTGCCTCTATAAACTTGGAAACCAATTCATACATTAAATTTTTACCCTTTTCATAAATGAATCTTCTAGAAGAGTTACAAAAGGGTAAAAGTGTCTAAAAAGTGTCACAATTACATCAAAGAGGACCATCATTAATCTCAAAAAGTCAAAAAGAGTCAAATCTGCGTTTTCTGGGCTGAACAATGCATTTCTGGACAAAACTGCCTGACGGGTCGCGCCCCTTTGGAGCCCTGTTTGAGGCACTTGCAGGTGGCCAAATTGAGAAAAAGTGGGCTTGTTTGAAAGGTATATGAGTCTACTTTCCAACCCAACTAGAATTTGTGAAGTTGGAGGTCATTTGCCCTGTCAAAACGTAATTCTCCCAAAACTGGTTTCTGCAACTCAAAAAAGGGGCAAAAAGTCAAATTTTGCATGTATTTTGACCTTCTGGAGGCCCAAAACTCCATAAAAACTCAAGTCCATCCATAGGCATATGTAATTTTGCATGAAAAATCTAGAAATTCTGAGTTTTTGCAAAAAGGAGTTGCCATGACAAAGGGTCTCACCGGGGGTGAGACCCGTTAAAGAGCCAAAACCTGTAGATTACCAAAAAATGCCAAAATTACCCAAAATTCTCAAAATTTTTTGGGATTTGAGTTGTGGCTAGGCTATTGAGTGCCATGATCCTTGAGTGAAGCCTCAACCAAGATACGGAGGGGATTTGGCTTCTTTCTCCGTTTTAGAGCCTCGGTCAACCGCCTTTGAAACATTTTCATTTTGGCCTTGCACACATGCATCCTCGCCCAATAGTGATTTTTCATATTCCTCAGCAACTTTTTCTCTTGGTTGGCCTTAGCCAACAACTTCTCTAAGTGTGCATTCTCCTGGATGAGCATAGACTCTCGGTCAGCAGGCAATGGATCACCAGGTCTTCTTCGGTTCAAGACTCGGTCACTACGAATCATCCATAGCTCATCAAGTACTTTCTCCTCCTCCAACTGTTTGTTGCGCTGTTCCAGGTAAGTGATGGTCCATTGGGCACCCTCAAATCTCCTCTGCAAAGCATCATTTTCAGCTCTGAGATGCTGAATGATATCCTTTGCCTCTCGGCTAGGAGAACTGACCTCAAGATCAATGACCTCGGTGTCTGGGACTCCAGATGGACCCTCATGGATCATGGGCTGTTTGCCCCTCTGTGCTACCTATGCTGATGAAGAAAACGAGGCCCCTTCCACCTGATGTGGAGATAACACTCGCTGAGCTGATGATGAAGGCGAGATCCCTTCCACCTGCTGTGGAGATAGTACTCGCCTGGCTGCTGCAAATAAGGCCCTTGGGCCTTTCTGATAGGTGACCAGAGGTGTGGAGCTGACATGTCGAGTGACCGGAATATCAGGCTGCTGAGATGGTCCTCCCTCCTCCTGAATGACCTCAGGATGTGGCTGAGGTGGTGCTGTGAAAAACTCACGAGAGATGAACTCCTCCCATGAGATGCCCTGCTGAGTCAACTAATGCAAGACTATGAGCTGAATCAAACCATAATGACATAGGCTCCTGTACTGCTGGGCCGGGGTCTTCCTCTACAACATGGGCACCATCTTCTGAATGTTCTGAAAGAAGAAAACCGGGATGTTCATCATCCTCACTCGGGTGAAGTGCATCAAGAGGCGAATGTGATATGAGTACACTTGTGAAAATATGCCCTCACAGGTAAAATAGTGCATAATAAGCCTCATGATGGGAGCATACTCGCTTCGGAGAAATCTGAATGGAAAAACACTCGCCAAATGTCTCATGAATGGTGGCCGGACATAAGGCTCAAAATGAACAGTATCTAGCATCTTGCGCTTAGGCCACACCTCACCAACATTAGGTATCCCTGTAGCATGTGAGATCACCTCGGGTGTCAATGTAAAGTCCACCCCTGCAAGGTTGACATGTCCATCATGCAAATGTAAAACAAAGAGGCGTGCCAACTCTCTGTGATGTTGAATTCGAGAGATCCTCTCACAAAACTGATAAAAAGACATGTACTGAAAACAAGTGACTGCCATAGGACAAGCCTGTAATTCTGCCAAAGAGGTGGGCTCCTCTCGCTTATGATGCCCACCCTTACCACCCTTACGAGGCCTCTTCTGTACCTCAACCTCTGCTGATGATGAGTGGTCATCACTTTGCTCATAAGTTTCGGTTTTTGACATAGTTTAGGAGCAAAGTGGACAAACTGTACTGCTGTCTCTGACTGTAAAAAGTGCTCAATTCTATGCTGTTCCAAGGGGAAAAAGACATGAGGGAAATGTTAGGGGAGGGATCTTTTAACAAGGATGTGGGAATATATAAATATAACAGGGAATTTTTAAGGAAAATGTTGCAAACCATTATGCATATAGGAGTACATATTTATAATCAGGGATATTGGAAAATCATTTGTAAAAATCACTGCATATGGGAAAAACATGTATGATAGTGAACATGGGAATATGCATACATGTATTAATAGGGGAGATAGGGAAACATATGCACAAAACATGCTGACATATTCACTAACATTTTCTTTTATTTACACGTATATGGTGGAGGGAAATTAGGGTTTGAATTTTTGATGCTTTGGGAAAGGGGTAGGGTTTGCATTTTAGTGATTAGGGAGAGGGGAGGGTTTGCATTTCATTTACAAAATGGTATGGGAAAAAAGATATACATATAAGTGTGAGTGAAAGGGGAAGGAGGGAAACAAACACAAAGGGAAAAACACCTTGAAACAACACAAACCCTAGCACATTTTCAACATCAACATTGCAGTCATATGAAGGAGTTTCACTTGCAAAATTTTGATCATTAAACATGTTCATGACATCCACCATTCATAACCAGCAACCATTCCATGTTTAGAACACCTACCTCAAACAATTTGATAGCTTGGAGGGCGTTTGAGCGAATTTGTTTGGGGTTTGCAGCAATACAGTTCAACGGGTCGCGCACCACGCCCAACGGGTCGCGCCCCTCTGACAGGTCGCGCCCGTTGTTTTTCTGCACTGGAAACAACCCTCTGACGGGTCGCGCACCTGGCCTGACGGGTCACGCACCAGTCTAATGCCCGAAATCGCTCTTCTTTTGTTCCTTTCTCTCAATCACTCTCTCAAACCTCTCTTGCAAGCATTAGGATGCACAATGAGAGTGATAGGAGGGAATTTGGGTTTTTATAAGTTTCAATTTGAAAAAAATTCATTCACAAACCCACTTTCTAATGTTTTCTCTTTGACACTTTATAACACTGACTTTTTGGTTTCTTTTATCCTGAATTTGACTCATTGAGTGCTTTGACTTGATTCTTTTTGCAGGTAGATCATCTGAGGGATCTTGGGAAGGGGACCAGGGTTGCATTTTGTCCGCTGAAGACTTTTGAAATTTCATCACTTATTTACAAAAATTTGAAAAATGACCTTGGCTTTAAAAACAAAGTTTTTAAATCCAAGGTGAAGATTAGCTGTACCAGATAAGAAATCTTGAAGAAACACTTTTACAATCATCCCTCTGGCTTGCTGAACACTCATTGACCTTTTAGACACATGACCTTGTAAACATTTTTGACCAAAACCCTAGACCTAGGAAATTGACCTCAAGACAAGACGAGACAAGCTTGAAAAAGCTTAATGACTGAAATGACCTGAACCAGCAATGCCAAGAGGGGTACAACACACCAGCTCCTCCATCAGGGTTATGGCATGCCTAACGGGATGCAAAAATTGACACTGATGAGACACCTACATATGCAAATGCAAAGAGTTTTGATCGCTGATGGAGGGCTCAAGACCGACTCTAACATGTCCTTTTAATTTTAAAGTCTGGGGTTATGATATACCCGTCATAGCCAATAACGACACTTATGGAATGCTTTTGTCATCTAGTTCTGGAGAGAATTCTGGGGCATCTTCTATTCCTTCTATGTCTGATTCATCATTGTTTGAATCATTAGTTGCTTCACAGTTATATAGGTTCTTGGTCTCTTTTCCTTTAGCACACCTATGTTTAGGTTCCCACTTTTCGCCACAACATTTTCACTTTCCCTCTTTCATCCTTTGCATTTCCAGATTAGATTTTTCTCCTTCACGAAGATGAGGTGGAACATATTTTGTATTATTTGTATTCACAGATTGGGGAAATATTCATCTCGAATATACTTTTTTCTAGTTTTGACCACAATATCTTTTCAAATTTCTTTTCATCGACTCTTTCTTTTTGTCTTGCTACATATATCGATGTAATGCCATGAAGCTCAAGTTCTACTCATAGATGGGTTTTAATTCCGAAGATGTACGATTGGATTAGACGAGATTATGATAACCCAGGTACTCATGTTGCTAAGGTCTCCCATTCTCGAGTGTATTCATCCACATCTCCCTTTTGTCGCAATCTAATGTGTTGAAAAGAACTCTACTTCCTTGACACCTTGTAACCTTTTAAAGGATGCATCCTTAAATTTTCTCCAACGGATAGTGAGTGTCATCTTCTTCCACCACATATACCAATTATATGCTTCTCCTTCCATTTTCATGGAAGCATGCCTAATATTTTATTCATCATTGTCAATATCGTAAATCTTGAAATATTCTTATGCTTTATTGAGCCACACAATGCTACAGTTTTCGTTACCTTTGAACTTGGGTAGCTTTATTTTTTCTCTTCGTTGATATGTCGCTAACGGTGGAGTGAAAAGAGGGTATTGATTGGTGAATGAATTCCAGAGTTGCTTATTTTGAAAATACGCGTTACTATTTTCTTGATTGTGCGTGGATGATTTTTTTGGAGACTCGTTTTTTTCATGAGAATCTGCTGAATTTGTTGAATATGATGAATTACGTTGTTGATTACCTTCAACATCCTGGAATATTTGTTCAGGTGTAATCTTCATCCTGTTACAAATAACGGTTAGTATTTTCATTGTCTGATTATGATTAATTTTGGATTTAGTATGGTTCTACCCGAGCTATTTTTCAATCTGATCTGTCGTATCCTGAAACTTCTTGATATCGTCAGAATGTTAGGTAACCTTACTCTCGAGATCGAATAATTTTTGGATAAAATAATCGGAATGGATAGTAATCCTATTGTCAAGATCAATCATTTTTTTGTTGAAATTGGTTATTGTCATCGATGAGATTGAACGGGTTTGTGGGGGTGTATATTTGTTTGCCAGTTTAAGCTTTCTTCCTTACTTTGAATTTTTTTTTTTTTTTCTTTTAATTTTATATTTTATAAAAATATATTAATTTAAGTTATATAAATTTATAACTATAAGTATCTATAAGTTTAATGTTCTGTAAGAACTATATACTATTCATAACATAAATTAAAATGGGTCACTAATTAATGAAAAACTGGCAGGATCTAAGGACGTGACGGTCTTTTGGATCAAGAGACCAATGGATTCAATGGGAAAATGACTATCAGGCGGTGAAGAGATGGTAGGAAGGATGGCGGCAGAGATAGCAGTGGGGAGGGAAAACTGAGGATGGCGGGGATGATGTGGGGCACAAAAGAGTCTAGTACCAACGAGCACAAAACGACGAATTGACAACAGTGTGGGTTGGAAAAGGACGAAATGGAGATGGAGGTAAGATTGAGACACGGGGTTTGGGATGCGATTGGACTGAGTGGATTGAGTCAGTGGGGAATCATATAGCTGGACAACAGATGATACTTCTATGTAGCGTCTTGCCGGAGAACCGAATAGGCTCTGATACCAAATGCAGGAGACAAACCAATAATTTATAAAAATATGTATTTTATTAATAATGAATTGATGATATACAGGATGAGAGGCTCGCACTTAAATACAACCCTACGTGCCTCTTGGTGAATGGAAATGATCTTTGATCATGCCCTATTCCCTTAATTAACTAAAAATACTTAATTTTTATATAACAAAATGCTATTTTTCGGGCGGGGTTTAAGGGTTTTACCGAGAGCCCACCTATAGGAGCTTGTGGCCTAACTGAAATAACCAATTTGAGGTGGTATATATACACCCCTTGGCTAGGCCTAATTAATAAAAGAAGAAGGATATTGACATTATACTAGATTCATCTCATATCAAGTTTGCTTTTCCCATGCCTCCTGCACTCCCAGTTTCTAGGAAAACTTGGTTTCCTTTGCATAGATTCTCAAGATCCTTATATATCATATAATTGCATCTATTAGAGAGGTTGTCTTTGTGGATTAGGCTAGATGGATCCGGAGGAAGGCTTCATCAGTGCCTTTGGTTGGATCAAGCTGTATCTTTCCAGTACTTACTGCTGTTAATCAATAAACAAGCTCATGTCTTGTTCTCGACATATGTTTTCATCTTATGAATCATAGTTTATATGTTTATATATGATGATATAGCATATTAATATGTATGCACAATGAATTATCTATTATGTATATTCTTTTTTGATTGATTTGCAGGCTTGTACATATTGGAGGAAGCAAAGGGTTTGGACCCTATGAGAACATCTTCAAACATAGGACATCTGGGTATGTCTCCAAATCCATGTTTGATAATTTGTATGCTTAGTATGCTTGTTTAAGTGCTCTTTGTTGATTATCTTATCTGACTCTATTGAGGTTTTCAATCCTTACCTTAAGGAATTTTTCTCGCCAACATAATTGGTAACTATGCTGGGAATACCATCAAGTATTTACTAGAAGGGTTGTTTTGTTTTGATCTGGGTTTACTTTATTGTTTCTTGGTTTTTTCTTGAATGCTTGAGTCTGAAGTCATTTGGTTAGTCAACTTGATCATTTATATTTGGGATTTCTTTTTATTTTTTCCTTAGTTTTCCATCTATACACGCTTTTGCTTATAAATAGTCGCATATGCACGCAATTTCTTCCAAAGAAACCTACATATAAGCGTGTTTCTTTAGACAAAGTTGGGTATACACACGAGACCATATTTAAACAATCACGTACAATTTTTTTTTTTTTTCATTTCTGGATTTTGTTGAGGTCTTGACCAAGTTTCTTTATGATTTCTTGATGTTTATGAAGCCTGGAATCACCTTGATGTCTGTTGTTGTTGGTGTCTTTCATCTTTCTTGAGAAATGCCTATGTCAACCTAGGGTTTGTAGTCTTTGAGGCTTTTTGTGTTTAAAGTTGGGTTCCATATCTTCTTTGTGAAGTGTCTGGTTGTTCTATGCTTTTGGAACAAGTATTGTTGCTTGTTGATAACCCAATCTTTGATTTTTTTCTTTTGTAACCTAGAAGTTGATTTCTTTTTGCTTTCTCTTATTTGTTTTTAAGGGCTTGTGATTCTTGGATGAATGAGAGATTTTAGTTCTCTGGAATCTTTCTGATTTTCAGAGTCTTTTGTATCTTTTTGGCCAAATCATTTGAAGTGATTAAGTCTCTTATCTTGCTCAAGTCTTTTATCTTTGTGATTGTTGGTGACTAGTGGGATTTGAGTCTTTTTCATGTTTTTGGTCTTGAAATTGTTGCTTGTTTTCCCTTTCTAAAATTTTTTGGTTCTTTAAATCTTTAAAAGAAAAAGAAAAACATTTTCTTTGTGTTTCTTTTCTTTTGTTTTTGGCTTTGTAGTCTTTTAGGTTTTTGGCAAATGTGTGAATTCTTGTTTTAAAGGTTAAGAGTATTTTTGCTTTGAGGAGTGCTTTTTATTTTGGGATTTGCTTCTCCTTGTTTGTTGAATTGACCTTTGCTTTTGTGATCACATTTGTTGATCTTTGAGCCTTTTCTTTAATCTTTCATTTACATTCTAGTATGATAAATTTTGGTGAGAGCAAGTGTGTGACCCTGCAGAGAGTCAAGTGCAATCCATGACGGTTCTAACACACAAAGGGAGAAGGAAGTGCGCCCCTTGGAAGCCTGTAATAATACACAACTTGAAAGGAACACACGGGAAGAATGAAATCACAAGCTAAGATGCATAATAGTCCACAAGTTAAGGTGATTAATTAATACAACAAGACACATTCAACAAGATTCATACAAGTGCAAACGAAATAGTTCATAACCATATGCATAAGTTAAATAACATACATTGCAAATACAACAAGAATATTCCTACTATATTAACAACATATGGATGAAAGTGTGTTGGATCTGATTTTATTATTATAAGTGAAAGTTCCATTCACACATACACCATTGATGACCACTAGCTCCAATAGTGGAACATTACAGTCAAGAACACTTTCTCCTCCAAAGAAGTATACTCGCTCTACGCTACGAAGAAGCCAAGGATCTTCACAAAACTCCCAAAATCTTTCTGATCCTATGCCTAGCCAAAAGATTGGCTCCCAAAATCCCATTACATGAGTTATGAGGTTCTATTTATAACAAGAGGGGGTGACTCTTCAACTCTCCTTTGTCCTTTGGACTACCCTCATGACTCTTCAACTTCTTTACAAAATGACTCATTACATTACATCATGACTCTTCATATTCCAGTATTGACACTTGGAATTTCACTTACAACATAGTTACAAATAATATTACAATTTACACTCATACCCATATAAGACAAAATAAGGTAGAGACAACTGGAAAACCTAACAAGACAAAACACTATGATGCGAGTGTTAGCTCAACAACTGTAATCTATCTCATGATACGAAAGTACAAATATACCCAGAAATAACAAGAAACAAATAGATGAACTTCAGATCTATATTAATATCAAACCCTTGAGGTAGGGTAACACCATACAATCACTCCTTAAGGAAGGAGAACACTCCACAAGCCATATGCTTGTTCATACAATAATCCTTGACATTCTCTCCATGGTGAAAAATGGTAATGAGGGAGGACAAGGGTGATGAGTATGAAGAGATTTTACCCTCGGGAAATGAAATTGGGGAATGGAGGGATTAGTTTTGGGAAACTAGGGTTTAGTGAGGGATTTAGGGTTTGGTGAAGGGAATTATTTGTTTTAGGGGAGTGAAAATTGCACAATGGAATGAAAAACAGTGAAGACAATCTAGGGTTTCACTTTCAACATGCAAGATTCATGAAGAACACAAGTATGACCTCAAATTCAACTTTAAGATGATGATTACTTGTAGCATGGAAATGTAGCATTTTTGAGGGTTATTGGACAAATTGGAATGATTTAGCAAGTTCTGGATTGATGCATAGCGCACTGGACCCAATGTGCAGTGCCCATGCAAATTTACACTGCAAGACAACCACTGATGCGCAACACCAGCCTGATGCGCAGCGCATTGCCTCTGATGTGCAGCGCTAGGAAAGTTTGCTTGGAAAACAGGGTTTTTGATCTCCTTTGCTCCAAATCGCGATTTTTGGCTCTCCAAGGGTATTTTCACAATGAAATGACAAATGGAACCCCTTTCACTTTAAATATGGATGACCTTTAATTTTTACTAATTCCAAACCCACTTTTCTAATGTCAAAGTCACTTTTGGTCATAAGCTCTGTTTTTTCATTTGATTTGACTTTCTTGATCACTTGGTAAACTGATGCATTGATGCTTTTGCCTTTTTGTCTGCAGTAGCTGGAGTTGGCAAGGTGAGCAAGGGTAGCAGCTTTGAACTTATTACATATAGAAAATATTGAAATTACATGAAATTTTTTGTACATAGAAATAAAAACTCTGCTTTCACCTCAAAACAGGGTTTTGAGGTAGAAACCACTTATTGAGCATATCATCATTGAAATTTTGATTTTGTGAACTTATTAGACCTCCTCATTTACCTGCTGATCGTTTATTGATTTTTTGCTGACCATGGTGACAAACCCTAGACCTAGTGAGATCTAAAACCCCAAAAATGGCTTTTGGTAAATGGAATGAAATAAAATGACAGTAAATGACTTGAACATGTGAAAATAGGCCAACAGGTAAATACCATGAGGGAAATTGACAATGAACCACTACCATCAGTTGATCCATGACCTAAAGGAATGTAGTTGATCACATGGGACACCTAATATGCATGCAACAAAGAGAAATTTGATTACTGATGGAGGGATGAAGATACCGACACTAACAGGGAGAAGGGCCTTCGAATACTTCATGGTAAAGGTATGGTGGAAGGTATGAGTAATAGCTCTTTGGATTTTGATTTCTGTGAAAATTGTGTATATGGGAAGCAGAATCAGGTGAGTTTCCCCTCTAGTGGTAAGAGGGTGAAACATATATTAGAAATTATGCACAGTGATGTGTTTGGACCCGTGAAGGTTTCATCACCGGGTAAGTCTGTGTACTATGTATCATTTATAGATGACTTCTCAAGGAAAGGGAAAGAAGCATGCTCAGTGGTACTGGGTTAGGATAGGGCAAGAAGCATGCTCAGTGGTACCAGGTTAGGACAGGAATTTTGGGCAGAGGTGGTGGAGACAACATGTTACGTGGTCAACAGACCACCTTCATCAGCGTTGGAGGATAAGACTCCACAAGAGGTATGGACTGGTAAGAAACCCTCTCTTTCACATTTGAGGGTATTTGTATGTGATGCATATGTATATGTTCCAAAGGAGAAAAGAACCAAGTTGGATTGTAAATTTGAAAAGTGCATCTTTATTGGGTATAAGGATGGTTTAAAGGGTTATAAGCTTTGGAACCCAGTAACAAGGAAGGTTGTGTATAGTCGAGATGTGGTGTTCAGAGAGGTGAAAGATGGTATTAAACATGAAGTCCAACCAAAGGAACCTTAGAAGATAGAGTTTGAGCTTAAGGAGGAAGAATCAGACTCTACAACAGAGGAGGAATCAGAAGATGAAGAGCCACAAACTCCGGGTGTGAGAAGATTAGTTCGAGAAAGAAGGCAGCCAAAAAGGTATAGTCCATCTACTTTCTGTTCAAATTTTGCTTTATCTGTTACTGATAATGATCCTAGAAATGTGAAGGAGGTAGTAGATTCAGAGGATGGAAAACTCTGGAAAGAGGCCATGGTTGATGAAATGGCATCTTTGCACAAAAATGAGGCTTGGGATCTGGTGGAGTTTCCGACTGGAAGGAAACCCATTGGCAGAAAATTGGTGTTCAAAAAGAAGTCAAATGCAGAAGGAAAGGTGGAGAAATACAAAGCTCGGTTGGTAGAAAAAGGTTATTCCCAGGTGCTGGGAATTGACTTTGGTGATGTTTTTTCTCCTGTTGCCAAGGTAGCTTCTATTAGATTACTTTTATCTGTTGTTGCTGCTTTTGATTTTTAGGTAGAACAAATGGATGTGAAGACAAAATTTCTTCACGGGGATCTGAAAGAGGAGATCTACATGAAGCAACCTGAAGGTTTTGCAGTGAAGGGTAAGAAATAAATGGTCTGCAAGTTAAAGAAGTCCTTGTATGGGTTAAAACAATAACCAAGGATGTGGTATTAGAAATTTGATACATTTATATGGGGACTTGGCTTCACCAGAAGAAAAGAAGATCACTGTGTGTATTTTAAATTAATTGGTGACCGTGTTATTTATCTGGTCTTGTATATGGATGATATGTTGCTGGTTGGAAATGACAAAGAAATTATCCAGGATTTGAAGACCCAATTGTCCTCCAAATTCGACATGAAAGATCTTGGTGTTGCAAACTATATTTTGGGCATGGAAATTAAAAGAGACCGGGCGAAGAGGAAGCCCTGGTTAAATCAGAGGAAGTATGTCGAGACAATATTGTAGAGGTTTAATATGCAGGATAATAAACTGGTGAATGTTCCTATTCCTGTAGGTGCGAGGTTATCTGCTGAACAGTGTCCCAAGACACAAGAAGAGGAAGAGGACATGTCCCATGTTCCATATGCAAGTGCAGTCGGTAGCTTGATGTATGCAATGGTCTGTACTAGACCATACATTGCACATGCAGTGGGAGTATTGAGCAGGTTTATGTCAAAACCAGGGAAGGATCACTGGACAACAATGAAGCGGGTTTTCAGGTCTTTGCGTGGCACTAGTGATTATGGTTTGTGCTACCAAGGAAGACCAGGATTGGACAGAGTGTTGGATATTCATGGCTTTGTTGATGCAGATTGGGCTGGAGATCTGGGTCAGAGAAGATCTACAAGTGGGTATGTGTTTAACCTATTTAGAGGTGCAGTCAGTTGGATGAGTAAGAAACAATCTATAGTGGCACTATCAAATACCAAAGCAGAATACATGGCAGCCACTCATGCAAGCAAGGAATCTGTTTGGTTGCAGAGATTGTGTTAAAGTATGGGGTTAGTACAGGGAGCTATAAGGATATATTGTGACAGCCAAAGTGAAATTTTCGGTAAAGAACCTTGCATATCATTCAAAGACAAAGCACATTGATGTTCAGTATCACTTTGTGAGGGATATGATAGAAGACAAAAAGGTGTTGATGGTAAAGGTGGACACTTTGAAGAATACTGCAGATACATTGACAAAATCTGTGAGCTCTGATAAGTTCTCTTGGTGTAGAGAAACAATGGGCATTGCAGGGCTAGATAAATGACTAAGCTCTCTTGTGCCCCCCCGTGGAAAGAAAACAACAAGTGGGAGAATTTTGGGTTGTGTTATATTCTTTCCTCGACTAGCCCACATAGTTAACTGGGGGGTTAGAGGGGGGGCTGAACCCCCCCCCTTCATTGCGCTGATTGCGTAGCGGGGGGGTCATAGGGGGTTTGAGGGGTGCAGGTAACCTCCCTCTATGGGGTCCGGGGTAGTGCCTCGGAAATTTTTGGTTTTGGACCCTATATTAGGTTGGGCGAACCTACCTATGGTTTTGTGCATGTTTTTTAGCACATGGTTTTGGACGCGATGGTTTTCGGTCCGTGGTATTGGATGCTTCGGCATGTATAAATATGTATTGTAACATTAAAATGAACATAATGAAACATCAAGCTGGTAGTCCTGGTTTTGGGATCTAGGGGAAAATCTTTGTGTATATGTGTTTTATGTGTTATGTTGTCGCATTGTTTATTTTCTGCCTTTAAGAATTCGTATGTAGGTAATTTCAGTACGAGGTTAAAACCTACATAACTGACATTCAAAAACCAACAACATCATATGCACAACAATTATCCCAATTGAAGAAGGATACAACAAAATCCAGGAGGATCATCCTGGAGGGTGTGAGAGGCCACATAGTCTCGAATTTACATGGAAAGGAAAATCCATTAGCTATGTCAAAGATCCTAAATAAATTATTCGAAAATAGCAGTGATGCCAAAAAAATTGCATTGAGGGACAAGCTCAAAAACATTTGAATGCAAAAAAATGAAACCATTCCACATTACCTCTCCAAATTCACCCAGTGTCGAGATGAGCTTGGAGGAGTTGGAGAAAATGTACCATCTTCTCAGCTAGTGAGCCTAACTCTTCTAGGCCTTTCAAAATCCTGGCGTAGCTACCAAGACTTTGTAAATGGAAGGGACAAATTACTAAATTGGGAGAGACTCTAATCTAATTTGGTGTAGGAATAAAAGGAACATTAGATATGGAGTAACATCCAAATTTGAGAAGGAATAAAATTTTGCCTTGGTACGTACGGGAAAGAAGGCCAAGGACAAAAAGGCCCAAGGAAAGCCCGAGTCTAGCTATAATAATGGCAAGAAGAAGGACCTCAGCAAGATAAAATGTTTTCACTTCCACTAATTTGGATAATATGAAACCAAGTGTTTGCACAAGAAATCCAATAAGAAGACCTCAGGAGGAGTAGGAGGTGATGCTCTCACCTCCATATTCGAATTGGACTTCACCCTAATTGCATGCATGGCAAGCACTGTAATGGGGAGTGTGTGGTACCTATATTCTAGTGCCTCATTCCATATGACATGATGCGAATAATTATTCAGTAGCCTAGAGGAGAAGGATCTCTAGATGCGTGATCTGAAAATGGGGCACTTAGGCTTCTTGAATAACTTAAAAGAACCTCTCCCACTTCCAAAGCTTAAATATTCCCAAGTCTTAATGATTAACCTGTGCGAAATTAAATATGTGCTTGAAAATATGGGTGTATGCTTATGTTTGTGTTAAATTGTTTAGGTGTTGTAAATTGATTTGCTTAAACTGATATAAAACAAATAACAACAATTAAAACAACATATACAATGCAACGATAAAACACACACAAAACATCAATATTAATTTGGAGTTCACCCCAAAACTCTTGGGCTATGTCTCCGTTTGCTCTAGTCAACCCGACTAGGCTCTCTGGGATTATGGCAAAGTCCTTTTCTTTTACAAGCTCTTGGCTCAAGTCCATTGTTTTACATAGAAAAAATGGGTTCAGACACCATTTTATCCCTGGCCCTGAAGCTCTTAGGCTTTCTGCTTTGTGTTGTCGCCTTGGCTCTTGGCTCTAGCTTGTGGTCCTGGCTCGTGGCTCTAGCTTCTCTGAGCTTTCTCTTGGTCTCTGCGTGCCTCTGTGATTCGTTTAACCTACAAGCGATCCTCGACAACCTTCCAGCGACCTTTTTGCATCTTTGTTGCCCATCAATCGCGCTCTTAGGCTTTTTTACTCTTTCATCTCTCTGCGCTGCCTGCTTATGCTCAGTTTCAGCAATAACCCCCCTTCTATCTTTGATATTCATGGCTTTTAAGCCAATCAACGCTGTCTATTCGTTTCCCCTTCTCGGGCTCTCTGGCTCCCGGCCTCTATCCACTCGAATCCCCTTATGAGCATTAGAGATCATGGCATAATGTCTTCAGGGAAGGTGGCCACTTGTTCTGCAATAGAAGGGACCATCGGGCCTTTGAAATCCCCAAAAATAGCATTTTCTGTTTACACAGAGAAACACTGTAAAACATGGGAAAAATCCGCCAAATCACTGTTCATCGGACTTCAAATATTATGAATTCCACCCTATATTCCAGCGGGTCCACCTTTTAAATTGCTATCACATATCCACCGTTGATCTATGTGATCCTGATCCAACGACTGAGATTCATTTTGGGCGGCGAAGGCGTATGGAGATTACTTGCCCGAAAAGGCAGTTTTCTCATGCCACGTGTCGGCTAGTGGATGGGATCGGGCGGAGCCCATCCAATACCACTTACTGCCTAAGGCCCACCCGAAATCCTGCCTATTACAAAACTCAAAACATATATATATATATATATATATACATATATATATATATATATACATATATATATATATATATATACATATATATATATATATATATACATATATATATATATATATATATATATATATATATATATAGATATATGCATGTATATCCCTTTTGGGTCCGGATTCATCGCTTTATTCGCATTTCCTTTATTTAACGAAAATGTGAAATACAAAGGAATATGTCGCTTTCCGGATCTCAAAATATATAAAATATCATCTATAACTCTATCGGGTCTAGCTATTGCAAGCCATATTTATACCGGCCCTACTCCTTTGTGTAGCCCCAATGCAACATTGCGATGCGATTGATCGCAATCACATATCTCATAGACCCCCGGGCCATTTGTAAGTGCTCCTTTGTAATCGCCGATTGCGATATCGCGAGTTAAACTGGGCCGTCGATCTGCGTGCTTGACCGACGGTCCTCGTTCACTTGCACTGATTTCGGTCGTAGTTTTCATATGATAGGCTTCGATATCCTCTACCTACTACCGCTATTTGCGATATGTTGATCGGCCAGATCCGACAGCTCTTGTCCAAAGTTGGTTTGACCTCCGATAGGCTCGATTTCACTGTTTTCTTCATGTTTTTGCCTCTCGATAGTGTTATCTGCCATTTTTAAAGGTTCTTCCTTATGCGATAGTTTTTATTTATTTTTATTTTGAAGACTTAGAGGGTTTTTAGGATCCATTTTTAGGAGATTTTTCCTCTTTTTCCAAAGGATAAAGGGCAGCTTCATTTTGTGATAACTTCTACATCCAAAGTCTGTTTTAGCCCATTCAAGTTGCAATAGATTCAGAATGAGACGATCTATGCAATAGGGCTATTTCCAGGAGCATCCTTGGACTTTCATTTTCCTCTGTGAGGAACACTTAGACTTAGGAGTCTATCCAAAATCCATTTTTGGATCACGCCTTCCCACTAAAATAACTTTTGGTCTCCAAAATGCTGATATACTGATTTGAACAGTAAATGAGAGTAACAACACCCTCTTCTTTCAGACTCCACACACTTGCCTTTGCATAGTGCCCTTGAACCAAGTCTCTGACCATGTTCCTTCCTAGATGTGTTGGTCCTTCTAGCAAGAACTGTCTTCCTCCTTGCCTTCTTGCAGAACTTCTGTTTAAATGATCATATAAGTTAGTTTGAACTTCTCTGCCTTGATCATTGATCCAAGCTGGCTCAAACCAATGTGAAGTACATCTGCTCCACAAAACTTTCATTTGTACCTGTTTGAAAAGTTGCCAACAACAACTGTTTACAACAACAAAAACACAAACAACAACTGGATGGCTTAACCTCCTGCTTCAACAAAAGAAACAGATTTTCACATCTTGTGAACACCTCCATGTCTTACATCTACATACAAGTGATGGAATAGAAAACAAGCCCACACAATATGCCTTTAAAAATAAATGACCCTTCAAGTCAAGCATGTAGTGAAAGACCATCAGGACTCTTTTTCAAAAGATGAAATAATTCATCATTATCTCCATTTGGGGACCAAGTTAACTTCTCCCAAGTCAACATGGTATCACATGCATGTAAAAGTAATCAAACATGCAAGTTAATTACACATACATGTTCAAAAACAAGGAAATCATCAGCATCCCCGTGTTCATGCATCTCATGCACATGCATGCATTTCATCCTTCAACTTTCACTTAAGTACACTGTACTTTCGAAGCTGAAATGAAATATAATGTTGTAGCAAGAAATGCAAACAGATGCATCAATAGACATGCAATATTAATTGGATAAGAACTCTAACCATTTCTTACCAATCCCTTTCAAAGGTACTACCTATGTATGCACATCAACATCATCATGTGAATCATCCTGAGACACATCATCCATGGAATCTTCCTTTCTATTTTTTCCATCTTCTCTTTCCACTTTCTTCAACTTTTGTGGAAGCATTGCTGGATTCAAGGTCCAAAATTTTGCAGCAAGATGCCTTTGCTTATGGTAGTAAGTGCATTGCATGTGCATCCTCTTGACAACATGATTTGCCTTGTCCAATGGACCTTTGGCTTCTTGCTCTCTTTCCTTCAAAAGTTTCCTGTATGTGGCCATTCTCTTCCAACATCTAGAAACATTATGGTTATCCAAACCACAAAAGGAACAAGAAATACTTTTCCCATATCTATGTGGAAATTTATCATGCTTTGCACAATCAAAAGGAAAATGATTTGAACCAGATTTATACCTTTCTCTTTCACCTTTATTGCCTTCATGAGGAGGTGAATGTTGAGATTGCAACAAGATGATGGAGCTTAGTGAAAAGAGTCGCCTTCACTAAGTGGGCCCGCAGGCAAATTATGGCGCAAGTTCTATTTTTGATCATAGTGTGAGTGATCACAATGTGGGTGACCAAAGTGTGGGTGACCACAGTGTGGGTGATCAAAGTCTATTTTTAGACTGGCTGTCAAAAATAGAAAAGTCAAATATTATTGTCTCATAATAATATTTGGACTATAAACTTGATCTTATTCTCTTGGAGCACTTCAGTTTGAGCTACAGATGTGGCCCATGCAGCTGTTAGAAGGAAGTACGCTTTTCTTATGAGTCAGTTGAGTTGTTGCATGCCTGACTTCAGTTAGAACTCAATCAGTTGAGTTTGGTGGAGTTGATTGTGGAGTTGATGGAGTTGTGTTCAGTTTGACTTGGTTAAACTAGTTGTAGTTAGTCTAACTGTAGATAGACTAATGATGAGTTGTTAAACTAATTATTAACTCATAATACAACTATAGAATACATCAGTTAACTCAGTTGCATGTCAGTGCATGTTCAGTTCAGCAGGGATAGGTGTTAGAGAATCACATTGCTATCAGTTGTGACTATAGTTGTGCATCAGATCTTGCACAATCAAAGGATTGAGTCTGCCAATGAGTTTGCTCATGTATTTGCCTAGTTTGTAGCTTCTGCTCACGTCTTACACATTGTGAGTGATTCGTTGGAGGTGAAATACGAGTTTGGTAGACCATTCTCATTCATTCTTGAGCAGGTATTGAGCAGTGGAGGCACGCAAGCAGTGGAATAGATTTGGAGATAAGATCTTAGCTGTATTGTGTGTAACAGGTGGAGCTGGTACTGGATTTCTTGTGATAATCATTGTACTTTGTAATGTTACATGGTCTCAATCATTAATATACAGATAGTGTGGGGTTTTTAGCGAGATGCTTTCCCCGGGTTACATACTGTGTTAATGTGTGAATGCTCTTGATGTTTTATTGTTATTGATGCTGCTATATTGATGATCAACGTAGAGGAGCTTATGTATTGTGTATGTATTCCGCAATATTACATGATCAGGATAATCTCCATTGAATATGTGTTAAATTATTCAAAATTTCTACAGTGAATTGAATGAAGAAGTGGCTCCCTTTGGAACACCATCAATCTCTTCAAGGCTGTCAAAGTCTCCCCAACTCTCTGGTTCAAATGTGTGCCTTTGAACACCTGCATCCTGCAGTTGATGTTTCAAGCTGTTGCATTCCTCCTGAATACAATCTTCACACTTCTGAGGTAGAGGACATGAAATGAAGCTCCTACTTGGGAATATTTCAATGGCCTTCATGGTAGCTTTGGAACTCTCTTCATAAGACTATCCATAGCCAAGACCCAAATACTTAGGCCTTTCCTCAACCATTATTGGTTCAACAATACCTTGTGCATGCTTTCCCAAGCCCTTTCCTTCATAACCCATCTTGGACATTAGCTTGGAACCTATGCCTTTGGTATGTTTTTCAAAAGAACCAATATAAGCATTCTTAGAAGAATTTGAAGACAAAATGGAATGGTTTACCTCTTCTTCAAGTTTATACTTGACTAAGGCTTCTTGGGCAACAAAGAGCTGTGTCTCCAACTCATGCATCCTTTTCAGGTTCATATTTGCAATATGAAGTTGCCTCTCCATTTCCTTCAATTTGTCAGAAAGCAACTGCTTCTCTTCCTTCATGGAATTCAACTACTCTCTAAGTATGCTGCTCTTCCTTCCATCCTCATACATTTCTCTCACCATATCCATCATGGTGGACAAGTCTTGTTTCATGTCTCCATCAAAGAGTCTTGTGATGGAGGAGGAATTTGAGGATACACTTGTAGAAATTGTCATTATACCAATGAACAAAAGAACTTCAAAAAAGATTAATAAAGAGCTTATCTAAGCAACCTTTTGCAACAAACCTCTTGTGCTTCAAGGATTTCCTTGAGGTGCTTTGGGATGGAAGAATGTCTTAAGCCCTTCTTCCTTCTTGTCCTTCCTGGATTGAGCTATCAATAGCTTTCCCTTCACCTCTGCAAACTCAAACAATAATCAGTCTGCAAACAAGCATACATCAATCAGACAATCAATCCTTGACTGCCCAAACACCTTTCAGACAAGCAATCTTTGCTCTGCCAATCAAGCATTTTTATATAACCTTCTTTGAAGGTGAGGTTAACCAATCTCAAGCTCTGATACCACCTGATCTGAAAATGGGGCACTTAGGCTTCTTGACTAACTTACAAGAACCTCTCCCACTTCCAAAGCTTAAATATTCCCAAGTCTTAATGATTAACCTGTGCGGAATCAAATATGTGCTTGAAAATATGGGTGTATGCTTATGTTTGTGTTAAACTATTCAGGTGCTGTAAATTGATTTGCTTAAACTGATATAAAGAAAATAGCAGCAATTAAAACACAGATACAATGCAACAATAAAACACACACAAAACAACAATATTAATTTGGAGTTCACCCCAAAAATCTTGGGTTACGTCTCCGTGAGCTCTAGTCAACTCAACCAGGCTCTCTGGGATTATGGCAAAGTCCTTTTCTTTTATAAGCTCTTGGCTCAACTCCAGTGTTTTACATAGAAACAATGGGTTCAGACACCATTTTATCCCTGGCCCTGAAGCTCTCAGGCTTTCTGCTCTGCGCTATCGCCCTGGCTCTTGGCTCTGGCTTGTGGCTCTGGCTCGTGTCTCTAGCTTCTCTGAGCTCTCTCTCAGCCTCTGCGTGCCTCTGTGATTCATTTGACCTACAAGTGATCCTCAGAAACCTTACATCGACCTTTTTGCAGCTTTGATGCCCGTCAATCGTGCTCTTAGGATTTTTCGCTCTTTCAGCTCTCTGCACTGGTTGCTTATGCTCACTTTTAGCAACAACCCCCCTTTTGTCTCTGATATTCATGGCTTTTAAACAAATCGACAGTGTCTGTTCATTCCCCTTCTCGGGCTCTCTGGTTCCCAGCCTCTGTCTGCTCGAATCCCCTTCTGAGTGTTAGCAATCATGGAATAACGTCTTTAGGGAAGGTGGCCACCTGTTCTGCAACAGAAGGGACCATCGAGCCTTTGAAATCCCCAAAAATAGCGTTTTCTATTTACACAGAGAAACACTGTAAAACATGGGAAAAATATGCCAAATCACTGTTCATCGAACTTCAAATATTATGAATTCCGCCCTATATTCCATCGGGTCCACCTTTTCAATCGCTATCGCATATCCACCGTTAATCTATGTGATCCTGAACCAACAACTGAGATTCATTTCGGGTGGCGAAGGCGTACGGAGATTCCCCACCCAAAAAGGTGGTTTTCTCACGCCACATGTCGGCTAGTGGATGGGATCGGGTGAAGCCCGTCCAACACCATTTACCGCCTAAGGCCTGCCTAAAATCCTGCCTATTACGAAACTCAAAACATATATATCTACATGTATATCCCTTTCGGGTCCAGATTCATTGCTTTATTCGCATTTCCTTTGCATTTCGTTTATTTAATAAGAATGCGAAATACAAAGGAAAATGCCATTTTTCGGATCTCAAAATATATAAAATATCATCTATAACTCTATCGGGTCCAACTATTGCAAGCCATATTTGTATCGGCCCTGCTCCTTTGTGTAGCCCCGATGCAACATTGCAATGTGATTGATCGCAATCGCATATCGCATAGAACCCTGGACTATTTGTAAGCGCTCCGTTGTACTTGCCGATTGTGATATCACGAGTTAACCTGGGCCGTCGATCTGCGCGCTTGGTCAATGGTCCTCGTTAACCCACGCTGATCGCGATCACAGTTGTCATATGATAGGCTCTGATATCCTCCGCCTGCCATCACTGATTGCGATATGCCGATCGGATCTGGGCCGTTGATCAGCCAGATCTGATGGCTTCTGTGCAAAGTTGGTTTGACCTTCGATAGGCTCGATTTCACTATTTTCTTCACGTTTTTGCCTCCTGATAGTGCTATCCACCATTTTTAAAGGTTCTTCCTTATGCGATAGTTTTTTTTTTGATTTTGAAGACTTAGAGGGTTTTTAGGATCCATTTTTAGGGGATTTTGCCTCTTTTTCCAAAGGATAAAGGGCAGCTTCATTTTGTGATAACTTCTGCATCTGAAGCCTGTTTTAGCCCATTCAAGTTGTAGTAGATTTAGAATGAGACGATCTACATAATAGGGCTATTTCCAAGAGCATCCTTAGACTTTCATTTTCCTCTGTAAGGAACACTTAGACCTAGGAGTTTATCCAAAATCCATTTTTGGATCAATACGCATAGAACTTGGAGATGATTGGAGGTATAGGACTAAGGGAATTAGTATTTTCACCTTCGAGAGGGAGTTGGTATGCCATCTTCATCTCAAAGATGTTATGTATTTACATGGGCTAAAGAAGAATTTGATTTTTGTAGCTGTATTGGAGGACATAGGTTATGATATTGTGTTCAACAAGGGAAAATATTTTTTGAAGCATATATCTATAGGGCAGGTGAAATAGATTGGAGTTAGAGTGAAAAATATTTACAAACTTGAGGTGGATGCTTGCACTACACTGAGTAGAAAGGCAGAAAATTTGCAAAATCAAGATGTTGGAGAACTTTGGAACATGCGAATGGGACACTTATACCATGGGTCCTTAAAATTCATGCAGTAGATTTCCACCAGTCTCCCAAAATGCACCCTTGACTAGCATCATGTCTGCAAGGGATGCACACTCGAGAAATATGTCAAATCCACCTTTCAGGGCTAGGATAGTAGAGCTAGAACAATCTTAGAATGAGTCAAATCTGATGTATGTGGACCATTTTCTACAACAAAATATGAGTGCTATGCGATTTTTGTTGATGGATTTTCTTGAAAATATTGGATCTTCTTCATGAGGAAAAAGGATGATTTTTTTTTTTCCAAATTTTTTGAATTCAAAACATTGGTTGAAAAGGAGACTGGTCAGAAATGAAAAGATCTGAGAAGTGATGATTGAGGAGAATTTGTATCTAACACCTTCAAGGAATTTTGTGCCATAGATGGTATTAGAAGAGAACTGATATCACGTCATAACCCATGGAAAAATATGGTGGTTGAAAGGAAAAACAGAAGCATAGTGGGAGAAATAAGAGCCATTTTTCATAATCAAGGGTTTCGATTACATCTATAGGAAGAAAAGTATGTAACACTGCAATTTATTTGCAGAATTGGAGCCCTCACAAAATTCTTGGCATTATCACACCTGAAGAAGATTTCTCTGGGAGAAATATAGATGTATCCCATTTTCAAATTTTTGGAGCTATTGTGTATTGTCATGTCTCCAAGGATAGCAGAAAGAAATTTGAGCCTACAACTGAGATGGGAGTCTTTGTAGGATACATAGAGACACCAAATAATTATTGGGTGTATTTTCCCTCACTTATGATGAAAATGGTGAGGAGAAATGTCATATTTGATGGGGAAAAGGCTATGCGATTGTCTCTAGAGTGAGAGTTGAGCATCCCATCAGAGGAGGATCTTTTAGTTCCAAAGGAGGAACCTTAGGCAAAGCTTCTAGATGTTTGTTGTGGATCAACCACATGTGAAGGAGCAGACAGGAGCTCGAGTGGAGGCACCCACTCAACTACAATCTTCCAGAGAGGGGAGGAAGAGAACTAGAGAAGATGACAGGTTGGTGCAAGATGTTAGGGAGCATTTGGGAGCTCCTACATCCTTGCACAAGAAAAGGAGGTCACCAGACAAGTATACCAGTTACATGGAACTCATGGTATAACTCATTAATTCTGAACCTTCTTCATTTGAGGAAGCATTTTCTCAACCAGTGTGGGTTGATGCCATAGTGGAGGAGTATGACTCCATCATGAAGAACAATGTATGGGAGGTAGTGCTGAGACCAAAGAAAAAGTTAGTGGTTGATTCCAGATGGATTTAAAAAGTGAAGCATGCAGCTGATGGGAGAATTGAGAAGTACAAGGTAAGATTTGTGGCCAAAGGCTTCTCAAAGGTAGAGGGAGTTGACTATGAGGAAACATTTCTCCTATGGAAATATATTCCTTAATCATAACCATTCTAGCATTAACTGTGTAGATGGGGTTGAAGATCCACCAAATGGATGTGAATATTGCCTTCCTCAATGGAGTGGGTGAGGAAGAGATTTACATAGAGCAGCCTGAGGGATTTGAGACATATGATAGGGAGACACATGTGTGTAGACTCAGGAGAGCCATTTATGGTCTCAAATAGGCGCCCTGAGCATGGTACACTCAGATTGACACATATCTCAGTGGATTGGGCTTCACCAAAAGTGAAGTAGATGCCAATCTCTATCACATTGTGGTAGATGGAAAGTTTCTTATCTTGGTATTGTATGTTGATGACTTGATACTTACAGGGGATGAACAGTTGATCCACTCTTGCAAGGAGGACCTTGCAAGAGAATTCAAGATGAAGGACATGGGCTTAATGCATTACTTCCTTAGGTTGGAGGTATGGCAGGGAGATGGAGAGTTATTTGTGAGTCAGGGGAAGTACTCTTCTGAAATACTTCAAAGATTTCATATGTAGGGTTGCAAGCCTATGGAGACACCTATAGATACAAACTAGAGGAAGGAGCATGGTTCTTTAGGAGAGGCAGTAGATGCCAACATCTATAAAAAAAATTATGGGGTCCTTGATGTACCCGATGAGCACAAGGCCCGACATATGATTTACAATTAATTAGTTGAGTCAATTTATGGTGAAGCCTACCAAGCATCACTAGAAAGCAGTAAAGCATGTTCTTAGATACCTTATAGGCACAAAAAATTAGGGGTTATGGTACAAGAGGACAGATGGTGTGAAGCTCCAAGGCTTCATTGATGCAGATTGGGTGGGGAATCCATCAAACAACAAGATTACTTCAGGAGATAGCTTCATTGTTGGGTCTGCAGCTATTTCCTAATATAGAAGGAAAAAAAGGTTTATTGCACACATCTCAATAGAGTTCGAGTACATGGATGCAAGTCAATTAGCATGCGAGGCCATATGGGAGGAAAATTCTTGTTGGTTTTTTCAGTCAGGAAATGGATACAACGAAAATTCTTGTTGGTTTTTTAAGTCAGGAAATGGATACAACCATGATTTATTTTGATAATCATAGTTGTATCAAACTCTCTAAGAATCTAGTATTTCATGACGAGTCCAGGGACATTGATATCATGTACTATCACTTGAGAGATTATGTAGAGGAGAATCATGATGTTACATTCCATTCCCATTGAGGAGTAGGATGAAAATATTTTGGAAAAGGCATTGTCAAGAGGAAATTTGAGTTCCACAGGTGGAGGATAGGGGTGGTGCAAAATCACTTTCTTGCTAAGAGGGAGTGTTAAAAATTATAGAAAGAAAGGCTCAATTTGACTTGTGCCTTAGTCAAATTGAGTAATTTGATTTTCCACATCAGCAAGATGGCTTGGATTATAGTTAGCTTGAGTGGCATGGCCTTGTCACCTAGCTAGATCAATAAATTCAAGTTTTTAGGCTTGAAGTAGAGTTGTGCATGTAGTGATTGTAGATTTTAACCTTGTACAAAAATTACCTGCAAACGAATTATTCAAACAAAAAAATAAACAATGGTGAGAATAGAAAAAAATATACACATATATTTTCCCCTGGATCCCAAAACCGGCGCTATTAGATTGATTTTCCATTATATTTTTAAACGTTACAATACATATACATACATACATATATATATATATATATATATATATATATATATATATATATATATATATATATATATATATATATATATATATACATGCAAAAGTATTCATAAACCCCATTCCATTAACCCTGCATTAGAACATAATCGTAGTTCCCTTGACTAGATCTACAAAAGACCACGGGCGTAAAACCATCATGCCCAAAACCATGCGCAAAACCCATGCACAAAACCATGGGTAGGTTCACCAAGCATATTTGGGTCTACCCCTCTTCCTTCGGTCCACCCAACTATTATTGGGTCTGCATAAAAAATAATTTTTTTTTTGGGGCACTACCCTGAAACCCATGTAGGGTGGCTACTTCCCCCCTGCAAACCCCTCGACAAGGGGGGCCTCCGCTCCCTTGTGATCCCCCCACCCCCCCCCCCCCCCATTGTGCCCAGCGCAATGTATAGAACCTGCTTCTAGTCGTGAAAAGAATATAACACATATTCAACAGTGATTGCTAAAACTTAGAAATCTAGTTCATTTATTTTTAGTTGAACTCAGTTAACTAAGCTCTAGCCATTAGTTGAGTTAGTTGATGGTCAATTGAGTAGTTATGATTGTTGTTAACTCACTAATCTCTCAGTTAACTAGTCAATCAACCAAAAATAACCCAAGCATTCATAAAATTCGAATTTCCTAGTTGGAGAGGAGGAAAAGGCACATTGTAATCATCAATTGTATATTAGTTTAGTGTACAGGCTTGGAAATTAAGCAGATGATGAATTCCTTTGGATTTTCACAAGGAAATAGGGAATTCCCCTATTCTTTAGGGGCTCAATTTCTCCAAGATTTCGCAAGGAAATAGGAGGAAGTTGGGGGGCTTGAATAGGCTAAGTGCTGGACAGAGATAGTCATTCAATAGGAGAACATTTTTACAGTGTAGGGTGTGCTTTAGAGCTTGAAGCTAACATTGTAATAATTTCTCTTTCTCATCAGATTAATGAAAAGCAATGGAGGGGTTTTTCCCAGTTGGGTTTCGATTTAAAATCATTGTGTTCCTTGTGTTTTCATGGTTGCATGTCATTTCATGTGTTTCTATCTTGTGATTTTCTATTCCGCAGATTATAGAAGAAATTTGTATCTCTTGATTTCAGTTTGAATTCATCAGTAGTAGCAAATTTCTTGCCATTTCTACAACATGGGAAGGGGAAAACATCTTCTTGAAACTTCTATGGGATTCAATGGTACAGACGACCACAACTTTTATAATGTTGCATCTTTATTCATTAATAGTTTTAGTGAATTTCTTCTTGGTATCCACTAGTGCAAGTGGAATAATAATCTTTGCCAACTTCTGTGCAAACGTAGGATTGAATTCAATATTGTCACTTGTAGGTAATGCTTTATTCTCTAGCTTCTTTAGAGGATATTATACTTTCCATTAGACTTTCAAATTTAATTGAGATCTAATCTCTTGATAAATCAACCTCTCAAGGTTATTAAGTAACAATAGCACAACTTCTTGATAATTTGTAACTATCATACCTATTATTTTCACCTCAAATTTTCCATTAATATCACAAAATATGGCATATGACTCCCATAGTGTTCTTGTATAATACCATAAGTGTGCATGTCAAAGTTGCTTTAAAAGAATCTTTTTGAAATGTATTTTTAATGTATTCATTATACTTATCATGAAATTTAGTAACCCTAATCATAAATGGATGTGCATGCATGACACATGTTTTCAAGAGCTTGAAGGTGAAAAACATTTGGGTTTTGGAAAGCTAAGTGAGGGGTACATGATCGTTGGGTCATTAGGATGGTGTATTAGGTACCAACTATGGTGTCATAATACTTATAGAAGTAGAAATTTGATAATTTTGTGGTCTTATACTTTGGGAACTTATGACAACTAGCCCCTTTAGATGGCAACCTCCTTGAATGCAGTTATTTTCATTTATAAACTTGATAGAAATATCGAGTCTTATATTTCGTTTATCCATCAACTTGATAGCATTATCCACAATGTTGAGCAAAAGATGAATAATCATAATCTCATCTCCTACGATAGTCTTGTGTAGGTTTTAGCATGCCATAAAGGTTAGTTGAAGGCTCTTAGAAGTGTTAGTGACCTCACACAAAATTTCAGTTGCACAAATGAGCTATTAACAGATAAGTATGACAAAGTTCATATGAAGGCTATCAAGGTTTGGCCTTGAAAATTTGAGTATCTCATCCATAAGTTTTGATCTAATGTTGTTTCTTTTATGCATGATACTAATTATGTATTTATGGCCCTCACTGATATTAGACTCCACATGTAAATAAATAAAAAGGTCAATTACCTGCATTGGCATTCTTATCTTGGGTTTTATGATTGTAATTAGATCCTTTGGGAATTTGTTATGGGTTCAGATTGGTCCTTGGAAAATTTGAGGGCAATAATATGTTATTTCAAATCTTCTCTAGTTTTAAGAAACTCCTCCATAGAAATTTGATGAGAGAGTGTGACCATCACCTAGTCATTGTAGCTTCAAATATGTTGGTTTTAAATTTGGCCCACTTGAGTTGTTGCTTCTTGGGGTGGAAAATTTGGAGAAGAGTTTGATTATCCTTGGGAACTTCTCTAATCCTATTATTTATCCTTTTTCCCATGCCATTTCATATTGATCCACATTTGAATTATGAATTGTGAAGTGGTCATCATGGAGAAATCCATAAACGATTCTACCATGTTGATCTCTAATTTGGCCCAAAAATCGGTTGAAAATATAATGACACACGAACCATAATCCTAATCACTTACATAAGGGAGTTTATTAAAGTTGTTGATATAGCTATTGTAAAGATATTCCATCTATTAACCAAATTTGGGTGGTTCATGTACATGCGAATTTATCAATCCCACATCTCACTAACTTCCCTTGCCCACCGTACTTGTATCTTCAATGGGTGTTCTTGTAGATATTCCTTGTCAAAGTGGATTTTCAATTCCTTGTTATGGTCGATGATTAATTTATTAAACTAGTGTAGATAACGATTTAGAAAAAAATTTATGTTAGCAACCAACCTAAGAATATGTTTGTTTGTGATAAGAATGTATGACACGCATCTTGGAACCTCAACATCCTCATTGAAGAGATGGCATCCCTGTTTGATGAAAAATAAAGTTATTTTGATCTCCCTTTGAAGCATTTCATATTCCCTTAAAATAAGCACTTATATGTTAAGAATTGGTCATTAGTGAGAAAAGAAAGCAAATTGGCGAAAAAGGCTAAATTTTTGTTTGTTGTATTGTATTGATCCCAAAATCTGAATATATAATACATCAATGACCATTCTAGATCTTCTAGATCTAAATATTGTTCACACTGATAGCTCATTAGTAAATTATTGTGACACATCGTCAACATAAGAATCACAAGTCATGACAATTGTATTCTTAGAATTTATGATTGCCTACAGACTCACAACCTAACATTCCCCCCCATAAAAAGTCTAAATAATTGTACCAAATGTTGCCCATAATGTTGTCATTGATGGGAATCAGTGTTGTTAATGTTAAAGGGGATGATTAAAGAAGTAAAAACATCTCAAGGATGCCGTATGATGGTGTTATCTCGTGCATGTTCTCATCAAGTGAAGTCAAATAGGTTTGAATTTTGTTGATTTTTTGTAGGAGTTATGATGTTCCAATAAGTCTATGAATGGTATGGTTGAATAACTCTCTATGAAACCTTTCCAACGGTATTTCCCACGCTAAAAAAATCCTCCCATATGATAAGTTATGTACATTTGAATATCAACATTCGTAAAGGGTCTAAACTATGGGGGAAAACCCACAAACCTCAAATTTGTTAAATATCACAAATGTTTCAAAATGGATATGTGTTCTTTGAAAAATCAACGGTGAATAGTGGCCCACCCTACATGAACTTTAACTATGCTAAATTTCAAGCATTTTTCCTTATATTCGACAAATCCAACAACTGAATGAAGGGGTGAATGCAGTGGAATTTCAACTTGCCCAAAGTTTAACCATGGTCAACCCTCCATGTTAACCCAATCCTGTAGTGTCACATGTCATCTATTAGTTGTTCAAAGGAGATGATGTGGCAATGACATGAGCCTCCTAATAGTAATTTATGACATGGTAGCTCAGATAAGTGGTGAATCATGGTTGGTCAAAGGAGACCACATGGATGTTATATATATACACACCATACCATGACTTGAAAATATTAATTCGAACGATGAAACATATAGTTCTGATCACAAGTCCAAGTGCAAGCTCTAAGGTTGTGGTGTATTTGTGATGTTGTTACACAGTGTTTGGTTGATGGTTCGAGATCTCGCAAGCCTGTCTTTTGATATATAGTGTTGTCCTGGGTGCAATCTAATCACAAATCTAAGTGTGAGCTTTGAGGTGGTGATGTATTTGTGAAGTCGTGGCATAGTTTTTGGTTGATGGCTTAATACCTCACAAGATTGTATTTTATATATAGTGTTGCCTTAGGCACAAGCTCCTACGAGATATGTTGGGTTGACATGGTGGTTTTAGCCCCCATGTGACTTTAAATTTTGTACATATGTGTGTGTGTGTCTGTGGGTGGGTGGGTTCTGACATTTCAACAACTAACTGACCAGGTCAGTTGGTTGTATGGCTTGGTTTTCTCCTTGAATATTGTGGGTTCTAGTCTAGTTAGACTCGGTTTTTTTTTTGTATATTGGGTTATCGGTGTGCTAGTATCGATCAATTTGTAGAATAATTAGAAGTTTTGTAGTACATGTAATATGTCCTTTGCATAATGCACCCGAATTTTGCCATTATGTCGAATGATTAATATTTTATATATTGTAATATACTTTTATATGGTTTATGGGGGTTTATAGGGTCATTTCAAAGCTAAATTTGATTATCGAAGAAGAATGATGATTAGTATTCAGTTGTTAACATTTATGAAGGCGTGAAAATACTTGATGAGTATTTTATGTTCAGAATCAATGTTATGTATTTTGGTGGTTTATGAGCAGGTTGTAGTGAGTGTTGTGTATATGGCCAAAACAACTTTCTAGAAGAATTTTATGTGACCATATTGAACAATACGTTGTAATAGGGCATGAACAAAAATTTCACAAGTTGATGACAATAATAATATGATTTAAGAGCACATGGATCTAGTTTGAAATATTGTGAAAAGTTGTCAACACGAAGTTGAGGAAGGAGGTGGGTACCTATATTGAGGTTGGTGCCTCAATCAGGTTGAAGCCTATAGCAAGTTGAAGGTTGCACATTTATGAGGATGGTGCCTCAATCAGGTTGTAGCACATTTCAACTAGGTGCTTACACATTTTCGAGATTGGTTCCTCAATCATGTTGTAGCCTACTGCATGTAATTTCTTTCACATCTTGGGGGTGGGTGCCTCCAGTAGGTTAGTGCTTACAGATCTATGTAAATGAATTGAAGAAGAAGAAGAAAAAGAGTTTCCAGTTTTCTCCCATAAGGGTTGATGCGTAAAAGATTGTGTCCTCTTGTGTTGATGTGATGATGGCTTCTTGATGCATGGTTTCATTTATTGTTATGATGCAAATTATTATGGTACACTGCTACATGATTATTTATTGATGAAATGTTTTGAAATGATAAGTTTTCCATTATAGTGGTTCACCACCCCCCCCTCTTAGTTAATATTTGGTCTAACTAGTTGTGTCATAATGGGTCCCTTCAAGAATAATTAACTATTGGAAGGTGGATTTAAGGAGTCTTGGAAACATGGATGTAGATGCAAATTTAGTCATGCTTTTGGAAAATAAGTTGGAAGAGTTCAAAACGAAGTATGGAATCTTGTCAAAGAAACTATGAAAAAAGTAAAAGTAGCTAGGTGAAAAGGAAAAGAAACTAGGAGAAAGGGAAAATCAACTAGGAGAAAGGGAAAAGTAGTTAAGAGAAAGGGATATTGAAATTATCCTCCTAAAAAATGAGATAGATGTAGCAAGATTGTGAGCAAAGGAAAATCAGGAAGGAATCTAGGCCAAAATAAGTAGCAAGGAAAAATCATCTAAGAACCGCACAGTATTTCATGGTTATTGTTATATATCCTATACATTTGGTCATAAGGCAATTGATTGTAGTTATTAAAGTAATCCTTCTAGAAGCATGTCTAGTAAAAGTGGAAGAAACCATTTTCAAAGTCATACTGAATGGCTTATATATCACAACTTTGAACACAAGGCCAAGGATTGTAAGATTAATCAAATAAAGGAAGGCTGCCCCCCTAAGATGTGGAATAAGAAAGAAGAAAGGTGTGATCTCATGCTATATGCTCAAAAGAAAGAAGATAAATAGTATGTTGATAGTGACTACTCAAGGCACATGACAAGGGATCAAAACAAGTTTATCAACCTCAAGGAGATAGATAGAGGTAAGTTGATCCTTGGAAATAATGGATCTCCAAGAATCATAGGGAAAGGAACTATTAGCATTGATAATGGAAGGACCAAATCTCAAGATATCCTATATGTGGAAGGATGGAAACAAAATATTTTAAGTGTCAGTTATATGTCTGATCACGTGTATTATATCACATTCAACTCCAAAATATGTGACATCGGGAACTTAATTGGTATCATCTCCAAAATAATTTCATGTGAATGTTTTTAAAAGAATATTCAAGTATTTCCAAGGCACCATGGATTATGACTTATGGTATCCTAAGGGAAAAAATCCTTGCTTTTGAGGACCATACAGATGCAAATTGAGTTGGAAAAGTGGATGACAAAAAGAGAACTAGTGGAGGAACATTATTTATAGGAAAATTACTGGTCTCTAAGCTCAACAAAAAATAATCGTCAATTTCTCTGTATACTGTTGTTGCAGAGTATATTATGGCAACTACTTATTTTACTCAGGTGATATGGATGAAGCAAAATTTTAAATACCTTTAAGAAAATAGTGATTAACCTATTTCTATCATGTGTGACAATACCAACACAATTAATATCTCAAAAAATCCTATCATGCACTCGAAAACAAAGCATATTCCCAGCAAGAATCACTTTATGCGAGAACAAGTTCTTGATCATTGGTCAAATTGAAGTACATTCCAATAAAAAAAAGTGTTGACATATTTACTAAGTCATTGCCAAGCGAAAGTTTTGAATATCTTAGACACATGATGGGAGTGGCTTCTTCCTCACAAGAAGGACTATCTCACTAGATTCAACCAAGATTAAAAATGTGTTGTCCTACAACCTTTAACAGGATGAAGGAAGCATACTGACAGGGGTAGATTTCATTGACTAGGTCCACAAGAGAGTTTAGGAACAGTTGGAGAGCATTGACATGAACTTATAAATGAAGAGCTTAAGCACAAAGGAGACATGGTCTCAAGGGGGAATCCATTTACAATAGGATCAGGACCATACACATTCATGGAAGCATTGGTAGGAAACCATGTCCCCTTGTTGTTAATGCCAAAGGGGGAGAGAATGCAGACATTGATAAACATTGACAATGAAGAAATTGGGGAGATAATTCAGACATTGAAAAGGAAGCAAGTGAAGGAGAAAGCAAGAAGGAGATAAGGAAAGAAGAATCTTCGCAACCGGTCAAGCAGAGTCCCCAACATGTTAGGGGGAGTTTGTTCCATTTCCATCAATGTCTGGTGTTGTTCCTTTCAATAATAAAGTGGGATATTGTTGCACATAATGTTTTCATTGATGAAAATTAGTGTAATTGATGTTAAAGGGGATGACTAAGGAAGCATCAACATCTCAAGGAAGTAGTATGATTGCATGATCCACTGTATGTCCTCATTAAGTGAAGTCAAATAAGCTTGAATTTTATTGAGTTTTAGTCAACGTTATGATGTCTGTAAGAGTATATGGATAATATGGTTGGATAGAACTCTCTGAGACCTTTCCAATGACATATCCCATTCTAAAAAATTCCCCTTAGATGAGAATTTATCACCATTTGAAGATCAACACTAGCAAAGGGTCTAAATTGTGGGGGAAAACACACAAACCCTAAATTTGTTAAACATCACACATGTTTTAGAGCTTTTTTAACCAAGATTATCTTTGTTACATCAATTTCCATATCCCCACATTCTCAAAGTCTTAATTTCCTAGCCTAAATTTCCCAAACCAAAGAAGTTAACAAAAATAAAATTATTTGGTGTCTCAAGTATTTCCCATTTCTTTAATGTTTCAAAATTATTTTTCGGGTGAACTTGTGCATCGCTTGTTAACCATGCCTCCTCCACCCAAAAATTATCGACAGATCACAAGACCCGTATCCAACGATTCTCATCATTTCGGGTGGAAAATTTCGCATAATTTAGGCAGGACCTTCCCACTTGAAATGATCACATGATTCTGGCTCGTTTGATCCGATGATTCTTAACACTTTTGGGTGCAAACTTGTACCGACGATAACGAAGCCTTCACCACTCGAAAATAAATCTAACAATGAAGCTTAACTAATCCAATGACTATGAATCCTCCTGAGTTGCATGCATTCGTGTAAGCTTTCACTATTTCAATCTTATGACGAGACGTTCACCACCATTCTAGACTCTAAACACTTTTACTTACTGCCCTAAAATTTACTTTTGGTATGTGACATACCTTTCCATTTAATTCTATAGCATGCATGATCTTAAAGGTTTTCCATAGCCGAATTTTCATTATCTACAACCCGAGTTCACAGTATATTTGGATTGGACCCCTGTTCAAAACATGTCGAACAAGTGAACTAAGAAATACAATTTTAGGTAAGTACCCATGTCTTGGCTCTAAGAGTCTTCCACTATTATAGCTAGTATACTAAATACTTGGGTATCAAATGGTTGAAAGTTCAATTGAAGATAGTTTCCTCAACCTATGGTCTAATGTCAGAGATACACTAGGGATTGTTGGGTATGCGTTATATTCTTTCCACAACTAGTCGCACACGCGGGGGGGTCATAGGGGGGGCAGTAACACCCCTTGTTCGTTGCACCAGGCGCAACAGGTAGATCATATGAGGGCTAGAAGCCCCCCCTGTTAGGGGGTTTATAGGGGGGTAGCCTTCCTGCACAGGGTTTGGGGCAACACCCTGAGATTTTTTTTTCCCTATATATATGCAGACCCAAAGATGGTGGGAAGACCTACCCATGGTTTTGTGCATGGTTTTGGGCATGATGGTTTTCTGCCCATGGTATTTTGTAGATCTGATCAAGGGAACTATGGTTATGTTCTAATCTAGGGTTAATGGATTGGGGTTTATGAATGCTTCAGCATGTATATATATGTATTGTAAAATTGAAAGGAACATAATCAAAAATCAATCTGGTAGTCCTCGTTTTGGATCCAGGGGAAAATATTTGTGTATTTGTTTTATGTTCTCGCCATCATATATTTTATGTTTTAAGAATTCATTTGCAGGTAATTGTTGTACAGGGTTAAAACCTACAGGGAGGGAATTGGAGAAAGGGAATCAACCATGGTAAATTTTAGGGGCGAATTATAGCCCAAAGGCGAAATTTGAGGGTTTTTACATTTTAAGAGGGCAATTTTTTTATTAAAAACCCTTTTCATATAGTTAGCCCCAATTTTATTTAAAAAATAATTAATTTTTTGATTTTAGCCCAAAATAAAAAATGGGCAGATAAACTAACCGAACCTTCAATTGGCCCGATTCGCTGGTTTTAGGAAATCGTATTCCCTTAAAATCGCCAATTTTTGATATCTGCTCCTGTTTTGGGAGATTAAAATGATTTAATAATTTACATTGGGCGCAATTTTTTTTAATACCATGGGCCAATACCACATGCCCAAAAACCATCTCTCATTTCACAATCAAAATATTTATAAATATTTTATTTGAATTTAATTTTATAACATTTTTTAATTAAATCTAAAAGCAAAAATATTATAATTAATTTTAAGATATAAATCCCTTATCACATTCAAATATATGCGATATAAATAATAGTTATAAATTAAGATCCATTTTAGCATATAAGTTAGTCTAATAATTTTGTAACCATATTTAAACTTTATTAATAAGCACATAAAAATTTAATACTTATAATATAACAATTTTCTTAACCATGGATATTCACCCCCACTTTACAATAGACATTATTAAATTATGAACATGCTTTGTTACAATACCATGGGCCAATGCCATGACTTATCAATACCACATGCCCAAAAACCATCTCTCATTTTACAATCAAAATATTTTATAGTTGTTGTTGTTGTTTTTTTTTTTTTATTCCAATGTAATGTTATTACATTTTTGGTATGGAAAAGATATTGTAATGTCATGTTATGTTATCTAAACACTCCGACTCAATCAAATTAAAAAACCGGATTAATTAATTAATTAAAAATTAAAATATTTTGACTCAATGAAATTACATAAAAATGGAAATTACATTAAAAAAATAAAATTAATAATTATAATAATTAATAATTAAACAAATCTAGATCCATTTTAACTATGGATTTATCTAGAGATTTGATAATTAATAACCCTATGTTAAAATGAAAAGTCTATGTTATTATTTTATGTAAAAATTTTAGGTTATTATTTTTTTTAATCAATTTTTGTTTAGTAAAGGTAAATTTGAAATAAAAATAAAAATAACTCTATGTAAAAATGAAAATTCTACATTATTATTATTTTTTTTATATCAAGAGATATTGTTTTGTCCATTACTGGTTTTTGAGCTCAAGGTTTATAAGAAACCATGGTATTCATGTGGAATATAGTTTATTTAAAGGGGGGGATTATACCATCCTAAATCCATCTTCTCATTCTCCCTCTTTCTCTCTCTCCCTCAGTTTTGATTCACATTTTGCATTATCCTTAACTGTTGATCTCTGAAGATTTGTCGCTCTCTCAAGCTTAGAGAGGGATGGATCTTGGCTCGTGTATATCTAAAGAGAGGTTTGCTATGAATTCTTAAATTAGTATACTTGGATTTGCAAAATGAAAGATTTTTTTTACATAGGGATATCTTAAATTAATATACTTGGATTTGCAAAATGTAATATTTTTTTTAAATAAGGATATCGTTTACTTTTGATTATGGTCTTGCCTATTAAGTGCCCATATTCTAGTTTTGATGAGTTTTGATTATGGTTTTGATCAGGTGCAACGTCTATGACCCTTTCCTATTAAGTGTCTATATTCTAGTTTTGATCAGGTGAAGCGTCTATGACCCTTGTCTATTAAGTGCCCATATTCTAGCTATCATTTGGGAGGTTTTTTTTTTTAATTGTATCCAAGGACGTTGTCTTGTTCTGTGAAGTTACCAATGGTTTTTGAGCTCCAGGTTTATGAGAACCCATGGTATTTCCCATGATATTCATGTGGAATATAGTCTTTTTAAAGGGGGAATTAAACTAGCCTAGATCCATCTTCTCCCTCTTCCTCTTCCTATGCGTCGAAACCATCAGGTTTGATTCTCAATTCCCACTCGCTAGGTTTTGATTCTGATAAACTAGCCTAGATCCTTCTTCTCCCTCTTCCTCTGGGTATCCCTCGAAATCCTCAGTTTTGAGTCTCATTTCCCACTCACTAGGTTTTGATTCTCATTTCCCATTCACCTTAACTATGGATGGATTTAGGTTGGTGTGTATCAAAAGAGAGGTATATTGTGAACGCTTAAAGTAGTATACTTTGATTCACAAAATGTAAGGGTTTTTTACATAGGCATATAGTTTATTGGATTTGCAAAATGTAAGGTTTTTTTATATAGGGATATGGTTTATTTTAGATTATGGTTTTGATCAGGTGAAGCATCTATGACCCTTGCCTATTAAGTGCCCATATTCTACATATCACTTGGGAGGTTTGCATAGGTTGATCATGATTGTGAAACCCTATTCCAAAACAAAGACATTTGTCCACTTAATTAATATTTTTTTCATTTTAAATAAAAATAAAAATCAATAATATGAAAAATATCAATTATGGGGCTTAAAAAAAGCTAGAAGCACTAGTAGTTGTTGGGAGATTTCAGGTTTTCTAATATAATGAGAAACATTTTTTTTTTTGTTGCTTTATATTTTATAGTTTGTGTACAGTAAAATATAGTATATTAACTACTTAATCAATTTCTATCTTAATGGTTAATTTTTTAAAATTCATTTAAATTATAATTAGTTAATTTGATATAAAAATTATTGATGAGACAATATTATATAAAGGGAAAGTGATTTGATAATTATAATTACAAGTTGTCCAAATTTGTGAGTGAATGATTATCTTCACTTTCAATTTCTGAATTGAGATATAATTAAATTTGTAATGGTTTATGTATATAATCATTACTCAAACATGATACTTTTCCACAAGGAGGTCACTCACAAAGCATAATAAAAAAAAAAAAAAAAAAAAAAAAAAAATATATATATATATATATATATATATATATTATATATATATATATATATATATATATATATATATATATATATATATATATATATATATATATATATATATAATTTAATTCCAAAACTAAAGAGGTCATTTCAAGTTACAAGGCTTTGTCTAATATATCTATCCATATATATATATGAAAATTAACCTGTTGGCATTATGATTCAAGTGTTGTCCTTGATGGCAACTCACTCAGAGGTTGGTACAGATGCTCAGAAGTTGGTACAGGAGATGGCAACTTAATCAGAAGACAGATCCTAGTACAGCTTGCCAAGGAAGTTCATACACGCAGGTTTGTTAAGACCAAGTCGCGTGTACACGCAGGTTGGCTTCAGAAAAAGCGCGTGTATGTGGAAAAGTACCTTTGGTCCATGACGGTTAGTCCTTGGAAGTTGTGCCTATGGTTTCGGACCATTGTGTCTCGACGGGCGTGTCGATCCCTAGTTTTGAAGTTGATGGTATTGTGTTTCTATGGTTTTGGCTCTTGGTATTGAACAAGGCCTAAGGCTATATAAGGAGAAGATCACTAGGCAAAGATGGTTGGGGGTGTCTGACGCAGTGAGAGGATCTGGTATTGCTGGTTATCTGTTCGGGACGCTTGGCAAGGGTCGGATCCGACAGCAAAGGCAGAAGTAATCATTTCTAGATCTGCACGCGGGTTGCCTTTGGAGAAAGCGCGTATACACGCGGTTTTGGTACAGTGAAGTAGCGTATGCATGATAAGGGTTGATATTTCAGGTTGCTGCTGATTCTGGTGGTTGTTGCAGAGTTCTAGATTCTGGTTTGGGTTCTGTGTTCTTGATGACAGGGTTTCAGTGATTCGGTATTGGGTTGTTTAATGAATTATGATGCAAGTATAAGTTGATGATTGTATTGCGGTAATGTTTGCTTTGTACTCTTGGATCCAGTCTGAAAATTGATGAAACGTGGTCCCTGAAGGTTGTAGGGTCAGCACCTACGTACTAGTAAATGGATCAGCTAGTACAAGAGCTGAGGGGGTTGTAGCTCCCTTCCAGAAGTAGTTGGAAAACGAGAGAGAGGGTTGTAGCCCTCTGCAGGTTGTAGCCTGCATACTGGTAAAGGACTGCACCAGTATATTGTAAAAGAAGTTTCTCATTAAAGAAGAAAGAGACGAATTGCAGCAGGTGGTTTTCACCCACATTGGGTTTCCACCTTATATCATGGTGTTCATGTGTGTGGCTCTTGTGTGATGTTCTGTTCTGTTATACTGCACCTGTTTACTGTTAAATTGCTTAATAATGTTCTGATGCATTTACTGAAGATAAGATTAACTGAATCATAAGATATCTGCATATACGCTAGTTTCTTTAGACACAGTCGCGTGTACACGCGGATTCACTTAACTGAAGTCGCGTATATGTTTCTGAGTATGAAATTGAAAAGGTTTTATTGATCTGATAATACTGATTCACCCCCCCTCTCAGTATTATTTCCAACATAACCATCGTGCAATATAATATTATGTTGACTCCGTTAAATTAAAACATAAATTATTATTTTAATACGATAACTATAATTATTATTTTATATGTGTCCTTAGAGGTATCCTAAAGTGTTGTTAGATTCTAGCTAGTTCATTTTTTATCATGTTAAGGAAACAATCATAGTACCTAAGCTGACCATGTATATTCATTTTAAATTTAAATATTTTGTAATAATTTTTGTCAATATTGACAATTTTAAAACTGAAATTCACTAAACAAAATCATAACAACACTTATCTACTAATCTCTCTCAAAACTACATCTCTCCCTAGAATTTTGTAATTAATATACATTTAAAAAATAAATATTCAAAACTGAAAACTAAATCTCTCCTTAGTTTCAAATGTTATATAAAATCTTTTTTAATTAGTACATATTTAAAGACTAAATATTCAAAACTTATTTTTATTCACACTGAGCCAAGTTTTCCAATGATGGTCTAAAATCTGAAACCCTAGTAGAAAAAAGATTCCTTGCCAGAAGATAGGCTTCTTTGTGCTCAGATTGCTGGGAGGATGATACTAAGATGTAAAAACAGGCAATTCAAAAAATACCGTAAGATAAAGAATAAATAAGTTAATTACATTATAATTTTTTTGAGTTGAATTGCAAGCCACAACCCTTGAAATTTAACAAAACATTACTTAAATCATGATCAGGCTATTTACCTGCTCGCAAATAGTAAAATCTCATCTTCCTTCTTAGCTCTTGCGAATATATGTAGGGCTCTACATTTTAAGGACATTACTTTGAAATGTTGAGCATTTTTGCAGGGCAAAAACCTCTTCTTTGACTGATGCGAGGGTTTCTCACTTATTTTCGGCTAGGGCTTTGCGTTTTGGGGTTTCATCTTGATACATAAAATTCCAAGGGAGACGCAGGCTTATTATCATTGTTTTGCTTGGCCGCAGGAGTTTTAAGGCTGATTTCTATTGCAAACCTTTATGCGCTATAACCTTTCGTGCTGATTTTCACCATGCAGATTTTATTAATATGTTCTTTTAGTATGTAATGTTGGATTTTTTATGCTTTTTAGTACTAAAAAGTTTTTGGTTTGGAAATATTGTCGAAATAGTTGGGGCATACTTAATGATGAACATGGCCATACCTGTACAATTTGTTACAATAAAGAAATGGGAGAATTCTATCTCCAATACTCATATTTGTTCATCTCCATCTAAAGATAGGTAGGATGACTAAAAAACATTTCACAAAATCCATGCTCTAACATAGCTACTTAGCAACTATTTTACAAACTAATTATATAACAAGATACATAGATAGATCATTCCTAATTTTTCAATAGGCCTCAAAGGAAGTACCCAAACCCAACGAGCAAGGATTGTAATCCCAATGCTTTGTTCCATTTAAATTCTTGTTCTCACATTTATTTCCCAGATTTCCTACCTCTCATGACTGGCATAGAGCTTAATGTTTGTTTAGCTACACTTGCATAAGTGAGAGTTATAATGTCTACCTTTGTTACCCCTAGGCTGAGGGAACATATTCCCTCACTATATCTAATCATTGTTCCTCCAATGGATTATTAATTTGTTGTTTCACCATTTTTCCCTTGTATTTCTCTCAATTTTTCCATTTTCACCTTTTTTTATTTTTTGCACTTATCTTCTTCATGTCAATTTCCTAAGGACTTATTGTGGCTCATTTCCCACTCCTCACTCATATATTTATATTCCAATACATGAGAAATATATTTATATTCCAATACATGAGAAATATATTTATATTCCATATGAGTAATATACATATTTCAGTCCTCGAGGGATTGCTTAGAAAACAAGGCTCATAGTCATTACAAGAAATACTCATTATGAGTCCAACACATTGTCACATGTAGGATTTGTCCCTACCACCTGTGCTAAACCTAATTGACTTTCCATGAGAAATATCTTTATATTCCATATAAGGAGTATACTTATTTTGGTTCTTGATGGATTGATTAGCAAGGCTTCAAGCCATTACAAGAAATACTGATTATGAACTTTGTTAGCCCTTCACAAAGCCTTTATTATTCAGTGAAATATTCGCCAAGATCTTACAAGATTTTATAATCCAGTGAAAGATTCACCATGATTTTATAAGATAATATAATTTGGTGAGAGATTTTCCAAAACAATTATATATACATATTATATTATTGATAAAATCTCCTTCCATTTTTCCTATGTATCATGGGGATTCGCCCATTTATTATATATATAAATTTAGGGGGGTTCTTAAAATTTTCCTTGGAATCAACAAGGAGCATACCAATGTTTAATTCGAACTAGAGTCTTGCAAGTTGCCTTACCCACACTACATTATGACCCTGAATCCATCATGCTACATATAAGAAACTTACAACCAGATACTATAAGAATTCTCTACCTTGAGAATCATCAACTCTTTCTTGAGGTGTCCCAAAACCCTTTAGCTAGAATGCTCAATCTACCCGTTATGGGAAAAGTCTTTTCTAACAGAGACCTAACTGAATAGTTTAAGAGTTGGTTTGATGAAGGAAAACTTAGTTTCTTTTAGAGTCTCATGAAAAACCCTCATGAATTTACAACCTTCTCTTTGCTTATTCCCACCCATTCACAAAAACCCCTCTATCAAACCTTAGCCTCACTCTTAGCTAACACTCAAGGGTGTGCTGACAATCTTAATTTAGATGAGTCGATGTTTACATTGATGAAGGAAGTGCTTGAAAATCCAAATGAAATTTCCATAAATTTTCCAATTTATTTGGCCGGAACTATTTTTGTGGACCTTAGTACAACATCCCAGTGGTTCATCTTTATGCATGTACTTATTTGGGCCATTTGGTTTTGTTCAATTATCCAGTTTTTTTCTCTTTCACCAAACTAATTAAGAACTATAAATATAGTTCATGAAGAGAGAAGTAAATAGACTCTTGGTCTACAGTCTTATATCCAAGGAAAGTACCTAGGGGTCATGCAAAGTTTATAGAACGTTTTTCTTTCTATCTGCAAATTAAGCTACTACAGAGGGTTCCTCACAGGATATCCACAGAATCTAGAAGAATTCTTTACCAAACACAAGAAACTAGTGTTGGATAGTGGTTTTTAATGCCCATTTTTATTGTCATTTGTGCTTATGGCTTCGAGGGTGAACCTTATAGGTTACCCATATTCATTCTTGATCAACTATTCGCACTAGAATTAGCTAGACAAAGGATATAGTTGAAAGATTTCCATTTTATGTCTAAAAATAAAAAGGCATTAATTGTAACACCTTTTGTTATCAGTCATTTGGTAATTAAACACAAAAATGCATTAGGTTTCATTAAGAAAGAATTGTTGGCATTTGGCTTCGAAAAAGGCATACCCTAGCATTCTGATCCTTTTCAAATTATTTCAGATGCGAGAAAATCAATTGGCTAGGTTGCATATGCTCATATTTCAAAGCCTGAGACTGAAAAGTTAGCTAACGTTGAATGTATTATTGTGAAGGATGAAAATATAGTTGTCATGCAGGCAGGGAAAATTTTAAGAAACCCCCTAAATTTATATATATAATAAATGGGTGAATCCCCATGATACATAGGAAAAATGGAAGGCGATTTTATCAATAATATAATATGTATATATAATTTTTTTGGCGAATATCTCACCAAATTATATTATCTTGTAAAATCATGGCGAATCTTTCATTGGATTATAAAATCTTGTAAGATCTTGGCGAATATTTCACTGAATAATAAAGGCTTTGTAAAGGGCTAACAAAGTTCATAATGAGTATTTCTTGTAATGGCTTGAAGCCTTGCTAATCAATCCATCAAGAAGCAAAACAAGTATATTGCTTATATGGAATATAAAGATATTTCTCACGGAAAGTTAGTTAGGTTTAGCGCAGGTGGTAGGGAGAAATCCTACATGTGACAATGTGTTGGACTCATAATGAGTATTTCTTGTAATGACTATGAGCCTTGTTTTCTAAGCAATCCCTCGAGGACTGAAATATGTATATTACTTGTTGGGTGTGGAGCATGATTATTTATAGGTCTTTGTTTCAGCCGAATGTATACCCCAGGAAGTTTGTACACCCCTCCACGCGGGGGGGTGCGGGGGGGACTTGTCTCCCCTGCGAGGGTTCGGGGGGGACCAATCCCCCCCGGCTAGGGGGTTCGGGGGCCAGTGGTCCCCCGGTGGGCAGCACCCTCGAAGCTAAAAATAGATGTAAAATTGCCTTGTAAAAGTATAGTAATTTCTAGTCAATCTAGGTCGTTCATTAAGCAGATGAGCTGACGGTAGAACTTATGTTTAGTTTAGGGTTTTTTTCCCTAGAAGGCAACCCCTCTCTTTGTATGAGGGCATTGTATTGAGGCTATATAATAGTTGTGTATTCTCCGAGCGAGAAACATAGAGGTGAGACTGTGAGAGAGAAACAAGGGATATTACAACGGATCTGCTGTAGGTTGTGTCTCTTCATTTTGCTGGATAATAGAAAGGAAGGACTGGCTGTTCGGGGTGGATGTAGCCCAAACTGGGTGAACCACATATATTTGTATCTCTCTGGTTTTATGCGTTTTCTATGTTTATATTTATGCAATATTCTATGTGTTCCATTGCTCTGTAATATATAATTTTCTAACAACTGGTATCAGAGCCGAAGGTCTATTTGGCTGATAAACTCGCAGGAAAGAAGGGTTCCTTGTTCAAGTGGGAGCAATGGTGGAGGATGGTAATTTTAGGGTCAAGAAATTTAACGGCCAAAACTTCTCACTGTGGAAGATGAAGTGGAAGATTATCTGTATCAGAAAGATTTGTACCAACCATTGTGCGGAAAAACAAAGATGCCGACGGGTATGACAGACGAAGAATGGAACCTTCTCAATAGAAAGGCACTCGGAACAGTACGGTTGTGCCTCGCAACGTCGATCGCCTTCAACATTTTGAAGGAAGCAACGATAGAGGGTTTGATTAAGGTGTTGGCGAAACTATATCAAAAACCCTCGGCATCAAACAAGGTCTTTCTTATGAAACAATTATTTAATATGAAGATGTTGGAAGGTGGATCTGTTGCAGACCATTTAAATGATTTTAATACTGTTACAAGTCAGTTAAGTTCTGTAGGGGTAAACTTTGATGATGAAGTTAGAGCTCTGTTATTCTTGTGCTCATTGCCATAAAGTTGGAATGGTTTAGTAATGGCCATTAGTAACTCTGTTTCTAGATCTAGTACTTTAAAGTTTGATGATGTTGTAGGTGCTATCCTTAGCAAGGAAATGCGACGAAAAAGATTCGGTGAGACATCAGGTAATGCTTTAAGTGAAGAGTCTAGGGGAAGAAAAATGGAAAGAGGAAAGAGCTCAGGATATCACAGTAAATCAAAGAAAGGCAGATCCGAGTCCAGATCGGGGATAGTGTGCTGGAAATGCGGAAAGAAAGGACACCTAAAGAAAGACTGTAGATCTCGGAAGGAAAAAGAAGGAGATGCACAACAAGAAAACAATCATGAAGCAAATGTGACAGGTGAGGTGTTACAAGATGCTTTGATTATTTCTTTCGAAAATATTACTGATTCTTGGGTGGTAGATTCAGGGGCCTCATTCCATGCCACACCTGATAAGAAATGTTTTCATGACTATGTTCAAGGAGATTTTGGACAAGTCTGTTTGGGTGATGATAAACCCTGTAAAATTGTGGAATGGGTAAGGTTCTTGTAAAACAACAGAATGGAAACCAATGGCTACTAAAGGAGGTAAGGCATGTTCCAGATCTAAAGAAAAATCTAATTTCAACAGGGCAGTTAGGCGATGAAGGTTGTGTGACAACTTTCACAGATAAATCTTGGAAGGTCACCAAAGGAGCCCTGGTAAGAGCAAAAGGTGAAAAGGTTGGTACATTGTATTTATGCAATGCTATTTCTAACTCTGTTAATGCTTCAACTTCCAAAGGAGCAGATGCAGCATTATGGCATCACAGGCTCAGACACATGAGTGAAAAAGGGATGAAGATTCTTCACTCAAGGAATTTGTTGTCAGGTTTGAAGAATGTTGATTTGGACTTATGTGAGAATTGCATTTATGGAAAACAGAAGAGAGTCAGATTTCTCAAAGTTGGGAAAGAAAAGAAGAGCAAAAAATTAGAGCTTGTGCATACAGATGTATGAGAACTTGCTCAAGTATCATCTCTCAGTGGCTCTCGTTATTATGTTACTTTTATTGATGATGCAACTAGAAAAACTTGGATTTATTGCATTAAGAATAAATTTGATTTATTTAATACTTTCAAGAAATGGAAAGCTTTGGTTGAGATTGAGACAGGATAGAAATTGAAGTGTCTCAGATCAGAAAATGGAGGTGAATATTGCAGCAAAGAGTTTGATAGGTACTGTTCAGAGCATGGAATTCGCAGAGAGAAGACAGTTCCAAGAACACCACAAGAAAATGGTGTGTCAGAAAGGATGAACATAACAATCATGGAGCGTGCAAGGTGCATGAGATTGCATGCAGGATTGATTTTACAATTTTGGGCAGATGCTGTAGATACTGCTGTTTATTTAATAAACAGAGGGCCTTCAAGTTCCTTGGATGGTGGTGTTCCAAAGGAAGCATGGACAGGTAAAAAGGTAAACTACTCTTTTTTAAAGCTTTTTGGTTGTGAGGCCTTTGTCCATATTAATAAAGAAAATAGAACAAAGCTTGAGGCAAAATCAAAGAAATGTAAATTTATTGGATATGGTGTTAATGATTTTGGTTATCGCTTATATGATTATGAAAATAAAAAAATCATTAGGAGCAGAGATGTAATATTCAATGAAAAGGTCTTGTATAAGAATCAATTGCAGGAAAAGAAACAGGAAAAAGAAAACAAGGAATACACAGTTCTTGATGAGATCACTGAAAAAGTAAGGGTGCCTGAAAATAATAATAATCAACAACCACAACAACAACAACCACCACAATAGCAACAGGTACCCCAAACACCTGAAAGTGGTGTTAGAAGATCTACTAAGATAAGTATAACCCCTGAACGATACTCTCCTTCATTATATTATTTATTGTTGACTGATTCTGGTGAACCTAAATGTTATGAAGAAGCAATGCAAGTTGAAAGCAGGAAGAAGTGGGAGGTAGCCATGGAAGAAGAGATGGACTCCTTAATGCATAACCAGACTTGGGACTTAGTCAGGTTGCCTACAGGAAAAACTATGTTGAAGAATAAATGGGTTTACAGGTTGAAGGAAGAAGATGGAGGAAAACAAAGGTACAAAGCTAGACTTGTGGTGAAGGGGTTTGCACAGAAGAAAGGTATTTATTTTGATGAAATATTTTCTCCTGTTGTTAAAATGACTTCAATTAGAACTATTTTAAGTCTAGTAGCAGTTGAAGATTTGCATCTTGAGTAGTTAGATGTAAAGACAACCTTTCTCCATGGGGATTTGGAGGAAGAGATATATATGCAGTAGCCACAAGGATATGAGGTAAAAGGGAAGGAGAAACTAGTGTGCAGGTTGAAGAAGAACTTGTATGGCTTAAAACAGGCTCCAAGGCAGTGGTATCTAAAATTTGACAAGTTTATGTCTGAAAAAGGTTATACTGGATGTCACTCTGATCATTGTGTTTATCTGAAAAAGCAAAATGATGGCAGCTATATTACATTGTTATTGTATGTAGATGACATGCTTATTGCAGGGTCTAACATACAGGAAATAAATAAGCTCAAAAGAAAATTGGAAAATTCATTTGCAATGAAGGATTTTGGAGTTGCAAAACAAATACTTGGTATGAGAATAACTAGAGATAGGAAAAATCGCAAATTAACATTGTCTCAGAATGAGTACATACAAAAGGTGTTGAAAAAATTTAATATGCACAATGCAAAACTAGTTAGTACACCTTTTGCTAGACATTTCAAACTTAGTAAGGAAATGTGCCCAAAGACCCAAGAAGACATGGATTATATGTCTAAAGTTCCATATGCATCAACGGTTGGAAGCTTAATGTATGAAATGGTTTGCACAAGGCCTGATATTGCACATGCAGTGGGAGTTGTAAGCAGGTACATGAACAATCCAGGAAATGAACATTGGATGGCAGTGAAATGGATTCTCAGATATTTGAAAGGTACCACAAATCAAGCATTATAATTTGGTGGTTCAAACATTTCTCTACAGGGATATGTTGATGCAGATATGGCAGGAGATATAGATAACAAGAGGAGCACTACAGGATATGTATTTATTGTAGGTGGAACAACTGTCAGTTGGGTTTCAAAAATCCAAAGTGTTGTTGCACTTTCAACAATAGGAGCAGAGTATGTTGCTGCTACAGAGGCTAGTAAAGAAATGATTTGGTTACGAAGGTTTATGTGTGAATTGGGTAAGGAGCATGATATGGGCACATTATACAGTGATAGACAAAGTGCCATTCATCTTGCAAAGAACTCAGCATTTCATTCCAGGACTAAACACATACAGTTCAAGTACCATTTCATACGATCAATGTTGGAATATGGAGAGTTGAAGCTCGAAAAGATACACACTAGCCAGAATCCTGCAGATATGCTAACAAAAGTTGTAACCAGGGAGAAACTGAGAATATGCTCAGTTTCAATTGGTCTTCAAGGATGATGATGAAGATGAGAAACAACCAGGTCCAAAGAGGAGTCATTGTCCAGCAAATGAAGCAGTGGTGGAGTTGCTACAATCATTCTCCATGTGGGAGATTGTTGGGTGTGGATCATGATTATTTATAGGTCTTTGTTTCAGCCGGATGTATACTCCAAGAAGTTTGTACACCCCTCCACGCGGGGGGGACTTGTCCCCCCTGTGGGGGTTCGGGGGGGTCGATCCCCCCCGGCTGGAGGGTCCGAGGGCCAGCGGTCCCCCGGCGGGGGTTTCGGGGGCAGTGCCCCCGAAGCTAAAAACAGATGTAAAATTTCCTTGTAAAAGTATAGTAATTTCTAGTCAATCTAGGCCATTCATTAGGCAGATGATCTGACAGTAGAAATTATGTTTAGTTTAGGGTTTTTTGCCCTAGAAGGCAACCCCTCTCTTTGTATGAGGGCATTGTATTGAGTCTATATAATAGTTGTGTATTCTCCTAGCAAGAAACAGAGAGGTGAGACTGTGAGAGAGAAACAAGGGATATTACATCGGATCTACTATAGGTTGTGTCTCTTCATTTTGCTGGATATAGAAAGAAAGGACTGGCTGTTCGGGGTGGACTTAGCCCAAACTGGGTGAACCACGTATATCTGTGTCTCTCTGGTTTTATGCATTTTCTGTGTTTATATTTATGCAATATTCTGTGTGTTCCATTGCTCTGTAATATATAATTGTCTAACATTACTCATATGGAATATAAATATATTTCTCATGTATTGGAATATAAAAATATGAATGAGGAGTGGGAAATGAGCCACAAAAAGTCTTTAGAAAATTGACATGAAGAGGATAAGTGCAAAAAATAAAAAAGGTGAAAATGGAAAAATTGAGAAGAAATACAAGGGAAAAATGGTGAAACAACAAATTAATAATCCATGGGAGGAAAAATGATTAGAGATAGTGAGGGAAGATGTTCCCTCAGCCTAGGGGTAACAAAAGTAGACATTAGACCTCTCAGTTATGCAAGTGTAGCTAAACAAACATTAAGCTCTATGCCAGTCATGGGAGGGAGGAAATCTCGGAAAGAAATGTGAGAACAAGAATTTAAATGGAACAAAGCATTGGGATTACAATCCTTGCTCGTTGAGTTTGGGTACTTCCTTTGAGGCCTATTGAAAAATTAGGAATGATCTATCTATGTATCTTGTTATATAATTAGTTTGTAAAATAGTTGCCAAGTAGCTATGTTAGAGCATGGATTTTGTGAAATGTTTTTTAGTTATCCTACCTATCTTTAGATGGAGATGAACAAATATGAATATTAGAGATAGAATTCTCCCATTTTTTGTTGTTACAAATTCTACAGGTATACCCATGTCCATTATTAAGTATGTCCCAACTGTATCGACAATATTCCCAAACCAAAAACATTTTAGTACTAAAAAGCATAAAAAATCCAACATTACATACTAAAAGAACATATAATAAAATATGCATGGTGAAAATTATCACGAAAGGTTATAGCGCATAAAGGTTTGCAATAGAAATCAGCCTTAAGACTCCTGCGGCCAAGAAAAACAATGATAATAAGCTTGTGTCTCCCTTGGAATTTTATGTATCAAGATGAAACCCCAAAATGCAAAACCCTAGCCGAAAATAAGTGAGAACCCCTCGCATCAGTCAAAGAAGAGGTTTCTCCCCTGCAAAAATGCTCAACATTTCAAAACAACATCCTTAAAATGTAGAGCCCTACATATATTCGCAAGAGCTAAGAAGGAAGATGAGATTTTACTATTTGCGAGTAGGTAAATAGCCTGATCATGATTTAAGTAATGTTTTGTTAAATTTCAAGGGTTGCAGCTTGCAATTCAACTCAAAAAAATTATAATGTAATTAACTTATTTATTCTTTATCTTACAATATTTTTTGAATTGCCAGTTTTTACATCTTAGTATCATCCTCCCAACAATCTGAGCGCAAAGAAGCCTATCATGTGGCAAGGAATCTTTTTTTCTACTAGGGTTTTGGATTTTAGACCATCATTGGAAAACTTGGCTCGGTGTGAATAAAAATAAGTTTTGAATATTTAGTTTTTAAATATGTGCTAATTAAAAAAGATTTTATATAACATTTGAAACTTAGGAGAGATTTAGTTTCCAGTTTTGAATATTTATTTTTTAAATGTATATTAATTACAGAAGTCTAGGGAGAGATGTAGTTTTGAGAGAGATTAGTAGATAAGTGTTGTTATGATTTTGCTTAGTGAATTTCAGTTTTAAAATTGTCTATATTGACAAATATTATTACAAAATATTTAAATTTTAAAATGAATATACATGGTCAGCTTAGGTACTATGATTGTTTCCTTAACATGATAAAAAATGAACTAGCTAGAATCTAACAACACTTTAGGATACCTCTAAGGACACATATAAAATAATAATTATAGTTATCATTTTAAAATAATAATTTATGTTTTAATTTAACGGAGTCAACATAATATTATATCACATGATGGTTAATTTTCATATATATATATATATAAGTTAGACAAACCCTTGTAACTTGAAATGACCTCTTTAGTTTTGGAATTAAATTTTTATATATATATATATATATATATATATATATATATATATATATATATATTTATTTATTTATTTATTATGTTTTGTGAGTGACCTCTTTGTGGAAAAATATCATGTTTGAGTGATGATTATATAAATAAACCATTACAAATTTAATTATATCTCAATTCAGAGATTGAAAGTGAAGATAATCATTCACTCACAAATTTGGACAACTTGTAATTATAATTATCAAATCACTTTCCCTTTATATAATATTGTCTCATCAATAATTTTTATATTAAGTTAATTAATTATAATTTAAATGAATTTAAATAAATTAACCATTAAGATAGAAAGTGATTAAGTCGTTAATATACCATATTTTACTGTACACAAACTATAAAATATAAAGCAAATTTGGACAACTTGTAATTATAATTATCAATTCACTTTCCCTTTATATAATATTGTCTCATCAATAAATTTTATATTAAGTTAATTAATTATAATTTAAATGAATTTAAATAAATTAACCATTAAGATAGAAAGTGATTAAGTCGTTAATATACCATATTTTACAGTACACAAACTATAAAATATAAAGCAACAAAAAAAACATTTTTATCATGATATTAGAAAACCTGAAATCTCCCAACAACTACTAGTGCTTCTAGCTTTTTTTAGCCCCATAATTGATATTTTTCATATTATTGATTTTTATTTTAATTTAAAATGAAAAAAAAGATTAATTAAGTGGATAGATGTCTTTGTTTTGGAATAGGGTTTCACAATCACAATCAACCTATGCAAACCTCCCAAGTGATATGTAGAATATGGGCACTTAATAGGCAAGGGTCATAGATGCTTCACCTGATCAAAACCATAATCAAAAGTAAACCATATCCCTATATAAAAAAAACCTTACATTTTGCAAATCCAATAAACTATATGCCTATGTAAAAAAACCTTACATTTTGCAAATCAGAGTATACTACTTTAAGAATTCACAATATACCTCTCTTTTGATACACACCAACCTAGATCCATCCTTAGTTAAGGTGAATGGGAAATGAGAATCAAAACCTAGTGAGTGGGAAATGAGAATCAAAACCGAGGGTTTCAAGGGATACCCAGAGGAAGAGGGAGAAGATGGATCTAGTCTAGTTTATGAGAATCAAAACCTAGCGAGTGGGAAATGAGAACCAAAACTGATGGTTTCCACGCATAGAAAGAGGAAGAGGAAGAGGAAGAAGATGGATCTAGGCTAGTTTAATTTCCCCTTTAAAAAGACTATATTCCACATGAATATCATGGGAAATACCATGGGTTCTCATAAACATGGAGCTCAAAAACACTGGTAACTTCACAAAACAAGACAACATCCTTGGATGCAATAAAAAAAACCTCCCAAATGATAGCTAGAATATGGGCACTTAATAGACAAGGGTCATAGACGCTTCACCTTATCAAAACTAGAATATAGACACTTAATAGGAAAGGGTCATAGACATTGCACTTGATCAAAACCATAATCGAAACTCATCAAAACCAGAATATGGGCACTTAATAGGCAAGACCATAATCAAAAGTAAACGATATCCCTATGTAAAAAAAATATTACATTTTGCAAATCCAAGTATACTACTTTAAGATATCCCTATGTAAAAAGAATCTTGCATTTTGCAAATCCAAGTATACTACTTTAAGAATTCATAACATACCTCTCTTTAGATATACACGAGCCAAGATCCATCCCTCTCTAAGCTTGAGAGATCGACAAATCTTCAAAGACCGACAGTTAAGGCTAATGCGAAATGTGAATCAAAACTGAGGGAGAGAAAGAGAAAGAGGGAGAATGAGAAGATGGATTTAGGATGGTATAATTCCCCCCTTTAAATAGACTATATTCCACATGAATACCATGGGTTCTTATAAACCTTGAGCTCAAAAACCAGTAATGGACAAAACAATATCTCTTGATATAATAAAAAAATAATAATGTAGAATTTTCATTTTTACATAGAGTTTTTATTTTATTTTATTTATTTATTTATTTTATTTTTATTTTTTATTTTTGTTTTTGTTTTTATTTTATTTATTAATTTTTTTTTTTTCAAATTTACCTTTACTCAACAAAAATTGATTAAAAAAAATAATAACCTAAATTTTTTACATAAAATAATAATGTAGACTTTTCATTTTAACATAGGGTTATTAATTATCAAATCTCTAGATAGATCCAAAGTTAAAATGGATCTAGGTTTGTTTAATTATTAATTATTATAATTATTAATTTTATTTTTTTAATGTAATTTCTATTTTTATGTAATTTCATTGAGTCAAAATATTTTAAATTTTAATTAATTAATTAATCAATTTTTTTTTTTTTTTTTTTTTTTTTTTTTTTTTTTTAAATTTGATTGAGTCATAATGTAGATAACATAACATGACATTACAATATCTTTTCCATACCCCAAAAAAAAAAAAACTATAAAATATTTTAAGAGATGGTTTTTAGGCATGTGTTATTGATAAGTCATGGTATTGGCCGATGGTATTGTAACAAAGCATGTTCACAACTTAATAATGTCCATGGTAAAGTGGGGGTGAATATCCATGGTTAAAAAAATTGTTATATTATAAGTATTAAATTTTTATGTACTTATTAATAAAGTTTAAATATTGTTACAAAATTATTAGACTAACTTATATGGTAAAATGGATCTTAATTTATAAATATTAGTTATATCTCATATATTTGAATGTGATAAGGGATTTAGATATATTTTAAAAGTAATTATAATATTTTTGCTTTTAGATTTAATTAAAAAATGTTATAAAATTAAATTCAAATAAAATATTTATAAATATTTTGATTGTGAAATGAGAGATGGTTTTTGGGCATGTGGTATTGGCCCATGGTATTAAAAAAAATTGCGCCCAATGTAAGGTATTAAATCATTTTAATCCCCCAAACCAGGGGCAAATATCAAAATTCGGCGATTTTAAGGGAATACGATTTCCGAAACCAGGTAATTGGGCTAAATGAAGGTTCCATTAGTTTATCCGCCGATATTTTATTTTGGGCTAAAATAAAAAAATTAATTATTTTTTTAAATAAAATTGGGGCTAACTATATGAAAAGGGTTTTTAATAAAAAATTCACCCTCTTAAAATGTAAAAACCCTCAAATTTCACCTTTGGGCTATAATTCACCCCTAAAATTTACCACGCAATGTAGGTATCATAAATAATCATGGTTCAACCCAAATCTATTGGTCAAGGGAAAAATGAACAAGCCTGACCTACATCCTCTCCGACAAGTGTAGATAATGTAGTTACGAGCCTTCAGGAACAAAAGCATTGAGGGATTACAAGTTATGTTAATAGAAAAATATGAAGTTAAATCCTTGCCAAAATGTCTACCATAATCTACTTTGGGAAAGGAGACCTTACTAGAAGTCAAGGACAAGATCTCGATGATAATTAATGAGGAAATTCTTTTAGTGAAGCCTTATGTTGAAATTTTAGTTCATTTTGAAAAGAGCATAATTCAAAATTTAAATAATGAAATCAAGAAGATGATGTCATTAGTTGAGAAGAGATTTAAGGATTTTAACTCCATTTTTGACCTCTTTGACTCTTTAACTGATGAAGAGTTGCAACTTTTGAATCTTTCTGATAGGGAAGAAGGTATTATAGCCCTTATGTCTGTTAAAGAATACAAGAGACTACGTCAGGAAAGAAGTGATGAAATGTAAAGTATCGAAAGGTTTAAAGAGAAGTGGAATTACATTCAAAGGTTCGGTTTTCCTTCCTTATGGACCAATGAAGGTTGGATGATAAGAGAACAGAGCTTTCATGAGGTAGTGAACAAGTTGAGACTTGATCTCAAAACTTTTTCTTACAATGAAGAAGGGGACATTTCCAGTCAGACCATATTAGACTCCTTCCTCAAATAATTTAGCATTTTAACTCTCCTAGACAAATTGGTCCAACAAATTCCAAGAACTAGGTATAGGATTAAATTATATCTAATATCCACTAGGGAAAAACTAAAATCAGTTGTTTGGTGTCGAATTTCGAATGCGAAAAATTCCTAAAGTTAAATAAGGGCCTAGGAAGATCAAATATCTTGGCTTTATTCATGCAGGCTACTATGTCAGTTTTGCCTCTAAAACCAACAAGTGAGCAAGTGGAGATCTCAGATATGGACACTGCAAAAATTTTCCGTAATTCAAGGAGAAAGATTGTGCTTATCCCAAAGATTCAAATTCCAATTGCTACTCCGAAAAGGGCTCCAAAGAATCTGAAAAATCCCAGGAAGAAGAAAAATTTTATTTAGCAACCTTTTTAATTTGATTTGATATAATTAGGTTGCATGTTATTTAAATATAGTTCAACCATACGGTTACCTTAATTTTGTATATAAGACCTTGTTTCTCATTTTGAGGGGTTGGTTATAGAAGGATAGAACCTTTTTTGGAATAACAATTTGAATGTACTTGCTACACAAATCAATCATTTTACTTTGATGACTCTCTTATGCAATTTTGGATTTAATGCTCTATTGATTTTAGTGTTTTATGTTTACACACAGGATCAGATATGATCTTGTTATAAACTTGATTTATGACTAAGATTGTATCTCCAATACTTGATTACATTTATTTTATGATATTATATAATTGAAAGTAAAGTAGTTGAGGAGTTTTCATTAAATATTTATAGATTGAAGCCTCAAGAGCTTGATTCTAAAGTTTTATTATGTCCCTGGATGAGAATAATCTATATTTGTTGTATTATAGTTATCTACTATGTTATTGTGTTAGTTTGATGTGTTTATAATTCAATATTCGTGTGTGAGATTATAGTTGGCTTGATCAACATTAACTTGTGGCTGTACTTTGGGAGTTCTCGTTTATCAATATTCATATTATTGATATATGTTGAGTTTCCTATGCTTTGCCTTTGTTTAGTAGTGGAAGCGATCATACTTGTTATGGTGATTTCTTTACTATACATGGAGGAAGGCTTTCTATATATAGGATCGAGTTACATATCTCATGTGATTTCATTTCTTTCTGTTGTTTCTTTGTTCGTTATTTCTTTTTCACCAGAACATTAACTTATTGTTGCATAAGCAATTTCACTCAGTTGATGAATAAATTTCTTCTATCCTTAGGCTTTACCACTTAATCCATTTAATTGTATCAATATCTAGTCACTTATTAATTTGATTATTGAATATATTTCATAAATCATTAAAAGGGAATTACCCATATGGTGTAAGAGAGACTAGCCCTATTCACCTTGAGCGTGAGGACTTATTCCTCATCTAATGTTCTCTTAAATCGTTCTGTCGTCTCCGAAATAGTTTAAGAACCAACAAGGGCGGATCTGTGTTCTTGGAAAAATCAATAGTGAAGAGAGACCCAACCTACATGAACTTTAACAATGTTAAAGTTCGAGCATGTTTTCTCATATCTGGCAAATTCAATAGTTGAATGAAGAAGTGAATGCAGATGGAATATCAAATTGCTCGAAATTTAACTAGGGTCGCCTCTCCATGTTGGCGCAATCCTATAGTGACACCTGACATCTATTGGTTGGTCAAAGGAGATGACATGGCAATGACACAGGACTCCTGCATAGTCAATTGTGATGTGCAAGCTCAAACAAGTAGTGAATTGTGGTCGGTCAAAGGAGATGACATGGAAGATGACATGGCTTAACATGTCATTAGGATGATGTTAGTAAAGTGATGTGGCACCCCCAGGGATTTCCATGTGGCAAGTACAAATGGAATTTTATGGCTAGTCAAACATCTAAAATGGGTGACATGTGGCACCTTTCACAAAATACCACATGGCATGATTATTTCATGCTAATATCAGTATGTTGATGACCATGGACCCTTAAGGCTTGGGTCACATGGCATGGTCATGTGGTGAAAGGGCGAAGTCCTAGTTTTGTTGGGTCATGTCATTGGTCATATGGTTAGTTGAAAATGGTCATATGGGGTTAATTCCATGATTGTTAGCATTGAAACCAATCACATTGAAACACTAATAAACCCCAAGGCTGAATTTGGGACCACATGAATTGTTATATACATACACACCACATCATGGCTTGAAAAAAATAATTTGAATGATCAAACATATAGTTTTGATCATGAGTCTGAGTGTGAGATCTAAGGTTGTGGTGTATTTGTGATGTCATTATGTAGTGTTTGGTTAATGGTTCAACCTCTTGCAAGCCTGTCTTTTGATATATAGTGTGTTCTTGGGTGCATTCATTCACAAATCTAAGTGGAATATTTGAGGTAGTAATATATCTGTGAAGTGGTTGTGCATTGTTCAATTGATGATTTGAGGCCTTACAAGCTTGTCTTTTGATATATAGTGTAATCTTGGGCACAAGCCCCTATGAGCTATATTGGTTTGAAACTGCGGCTTTAGTCCACGCAACTTTAACTTTTGTAATATATATATATATATATATATATCTATATATATATATATATATATATATATATATATATATATATATATATATATATATATATTATTGTGTGTGTCGGTTCTGACAGTCAAACAACACACTGATCAAGTTAGTTGGTTGTATGGCTTGGTTTTCTCCTTGAGCGTCATGGGTTCAAGTCCAGTCAGCCTTGTTCAATTATTTTTAGTATATTGGGAAGTTAACATGATAGTATCGACCAATCTGTAGAACAATTAGATCTTTTGTAGCATCTGTAATATGCTATTTTGTATAGTGTTATCGATTTGTGCCATTTTATTGAATTATTAATCATTTATACAACTTTATACAAATTTATATGGTTTTTTGGCTCATTTCAAAGACAAATTTGATTCTGGAAGAACCATGATGATCAATATTTAGTTGTGAACAATTTTTGAAGGAATGAAAAGGCTTGATGATATATTTATGATGTCTAGGATCAGTGTTATGTGTTTTGGGGGTTTATGAGCAGGTTGTAGAAAGTGTTGTGTATATGGCCAAAATAGGTTTCAGAAGAATTTTATGTGATGAAATTGATTAACATGTTGTAACAGAGTACAAACAAAGATATGACAGGTTCATGACAACAACATGACAACAACAACATGATTGTTGAGCATGTGGATTCAGTTTGAAATATTGTGAAAAGTGGTACACACAAAGTTGAGGAAGGAGGTGGGTGTCTCCACTACGGTTTCCATCTTAATCAAGTTGAAGCATAAAACAAGTCAAAACTTTCACATTTTTGAGGATGGTGTTTCAATTAGGTTGTATCCTATCACAAGTAGGTACTTACACATTTTCGATGTTGGTGCCTCAATCAGGTTGTATCCTATTGCAAGTAGTTGCTTACACATCTTGGGAATGGGTGCCTATAATAGGTCGGTGTCTAGAAATATATATATAAATGAATTGAAGAAGAAGAAGAAGAAAAATTTGTGGTTTTCTCCTGTAAGGGTTTCCACATAAAAACTTGTGTCCCCTTGTGTTGATGTAATGATGGCTTCTTGATGCATGGTTTCATTTATTGTTATGATGTAAATTGTTATGGTAAACAAATGCATGATTGTTTATTGATGAAATATTTTGAAATGATAAGTTTCCTGTTACATTGATTCACTCCCCCCTCCTCTCAGTGTGGTCTTTGGTCTAACAATGATTACCCTTTTTATTTTCAATCTGAAATTGTTGCATTGAGTTTCGATGAAGATATGTCTAGAAAAACACCAATATCTGAATGTATGGAAGTGAGTAGTTGCTATGTATGAACATTTATGTTGAAATGATTTTCTATTAAGAAGACTATTTACTATGTTGTAATTCCCAATTATTGAATGAATGCTAATAAAACTTCGAAAATTGAAGCCTGATATTAGATATTTCGCCCTATCAGGTGCAAGGTGAGAATTTTTTTAATAGTTCATTTTTGGAAAGGATCCAAGTTGAGGCTTTGGATTATTTAGGTGGTGTTTTTTTCTAGTTGACCACTAATGATCTTCCATGGAAATTGGTGGTTTAAGGTTTACCAGTAACCTATTTGATTTGAATGATGCAGTGGTTTTTAGATGACCACTAACCAATCTTCTTTGAATAAGGTGGTGGGGTTTTTTGGATGACCACTAACCAATCTGCTTTGATTTGATTAATGTGGTGATTTATGGTTTAGCACTAACCATCTTCAATTCATCAATTTACTCCCAACCTAAAAGGTGTAGAAGATTTTCTTTTATCATTGAGCTCCCCCCCCCTTTAGGTGTGGAGAGTACCATCTTTGACTCTTGTGTCTTTACCTTTGTTTTGACTAGGTGGTAAGATTGATGTAGTTTCTTCACTTCTTTATTCCATCTCTAGGAATTTATCCATCCATAATTGACTATAGATTTAGCCTTCTTCTTATTTTGACATTTATTTGATAAGTGATTTGTCTTCCCACATTGAAGACAAGGATGGAGATCAAAACATTGACTCTCCATGTGACCATTTATTCGACAATGTTGGCAGTTTTTGTCAATACCATTAACTTCATCAAGAAATCTTGCACTCAAAAACTGAATTGGTTTGGAGAAATCTAGAATATGAAAGTTATTTTCTTTGGTGTATCCCAATCCATGTTGATTTTTATTGAATGAGATTTCTTCCCAAGTTCTAACAATCATCCTAGAAAGATCGTTTTCTTGTTCTTTTTCTTCTTCATAATTGCTTTGATTGTTGTTGTTGGTGTTATTGTGTGCTTCATTCATTGATTCCATCAAGTCTTCTGTATCACATTGAGCATCAATCACCTATATTCCATCAACTTTTGTTATTATTTCAGTAGTAATACTTGTTGTATCAAACTTTTGAATAAGGTTCTTTGTATCACATGTTGCATCACTTTGCTTTATTAACTCTTTTGTGCCACAACTTTCATGAGCTATATGGATGAGTTCGTGTGTATCACAAGATGCATTAACCTTTTGTATTAGATATTTTGTATCACAAATTTCATCTACCTTCACTGTAGACACTACATCAATAATATCATCAATATGATCCTACTTTTCTCTTAACTTATTTCGAAGAGGATTAAGTAGTTGGTCCTTCATTTCTGTTTCCCTTTGAAGAATGTTTGCATTTGATAAATTTGCTTTAATTTCCACTCAAGTACTTTGATTTTATTATGTAATTCATGGTTATACTCTTTCAAATATTTAATTTCCTAAGAGGCATTTAGTATATGCTTTTCGCATTGACCGATTTTTAACTTAACTTGCTCACCTGTCATGCTCGCTTGATCACCCTTGATTGATTATACGCTTATATTTCATGCTCACTTGATTTATATTTCACCTTAGAGTGTTGGGTACTACTGATCATGCACCCTTAAGTGTGATTACAATGTCTTGACTTTGATGACTCAATTGACCTCCAGAAGTTGACAGAAAATAAAGTGTCACGTATGCAAAATATTACACAATTAACACAAGAACAACTATCCTTAGACTCCCTTATTCCATTTTGGGGTGGTTTAGGACAATAGTAGAAAAATTATTTTTTTATTATATTATTTCACTCCTTTGATCATAATATTGTGCCCAAATACAAACATAAACCTTCAATGTTGCTCCTCCCGAAAAAGATCTTAATTGTAAAGATCTTAATATAATTGCTTTTCACCATATTCCATTTTAGATATTCAATTATTTTCAAACTTAATACACAACACCTTACTAGATACAAACTTTGGCAAACCCTTGTCTTTCTCCCCTTTTTTCCCATTTTTTTTCTAACTTACAAAAAGCAATAAATAAATAAAATATATTCTTTAACCTACTGTTCCCAAGTGGAAGATACTCTCCCATCTTTTTTGGCTGGTGCATCACAAACATCCTCAACATATCTTTAAGGATTCTATTTGTCTTCTCTAGTTTCCCATCCATCTACACATGATAAGTTCTACTGAAGGCTAATTCTATTCCCAAGCCTGCAAATAGTTCGTTCCAAATTTTTGAAGTGAACTTGGCATCTCTATTTGAAATAATATCCTTGGGAACTCCATGCAATTTCACAATCTCCTTTATGAATATTTTTGCCACTTTACTAGCCGATTTGGTGCATTTGAATACCACAAAATGAGCCACTTTCCTCAACTTGTCAACTAATAACATCGTGTTTCCTAGTTGTTCTTCACAGCCCAGTAATAAAATCCATGGCGATCACTTCCCACTTCTATTTTGAAATGGGAATGGGCTAGAATAAACCTATTGGATGTTTACATTCAACCTTTAATTGTTATAATTCGACATGTTTATCCATAAAATCAGCTACTTCTCTTTTTAAATTGGGCTAGTAATAAAACTTCTTGATCGCCATGAGGGTCTTTTGGTATTCTGGGTGACCAGAATATGGCTTAGTATGAAACTCTAACATTATGAGTCTCTTCAATTCAACATTTTTAGGTACATAGATTCCATTATTAAATCTAATTAAACCATGATCATCGATAAAATGATATCCTTCTTCCTTACCATCCTTGCTACCTTATTATAGCCTTTCTTTTATCTGTTGATACTTCTTACCACGTTGTCTTGCATTTGTGACCCACTCCTTTAGGTTCGTCCCATAAGAGCTTATGGCTTCTAGCTAATTCACTTTGATTCTCCTATTGAGTGCATCCACAACCTTATTTTCTTTTCCCTTGATATACGTAATCTCAAAGTCATACTCACTAAGTATAGCTAGCCACATGGTTCACCTTGCATTCAACTTACGTTGATAAAAAAGTATTTTAATTCGCCATGATCTGTCATGAGCATAAATATCTTGTCGAGGAGGTAGTGCCTCTTTAAGATATGGTGATGTCTATTTAAGGCTTTAAGCTAGTTTAAAAGATCAAAATTTTTCGAACCCATTTCTATAATGACACCTTGGATCTTGGTTTAGTTTAGTAACTTTCCTCCTCCCAACTTGTGTTGTAAGGCAAGAGGAGGGGGTGGTGTCACAATGTGGTATTAGAGAATTTAGGTTCAACACTTGGACTTGATGGGCTTTATCATGGGCAAGTAACAATACAACTTTTCTAAATAGGTTTCATATCAATTTCTAGAAATTTAATAGCACAAATGTTTAGGTGTCAAAATTCAGTTTGATTGATTGATGTCAGACATCATCAAAATAATTACTCCATGATTTAAGCATGTAGTTTGGTATTAACAGTTGTGTGAACTGGCATACTATGTTGGCTATGTGGGAACTTGTAGTAATGTTAATATCTTGAAGATCAAATTGATATTGGAATACTAATATGCCTTGTTTGCTATATCTAGTTTTCCATGGAGCTTTGTAAAGGAAAGCTCATAGTTATGATTATGCTTATTTATTTATGTCATAATGCATCTAATAATTGTGTGTGAATGGCAACACATTTCAAGCAACAAAGGAATGAGGATAGGAATGGCATAGTATATCTTTGATAAATAATATCATGGATATGAATAAGTAAGGACGAATGAGAAACAAAGATCAGTCGACCAAGGGGGAGGGGCAAACTCTATTGACTAGATGGATACCTTGAGGAGCCTAAGGGCCAAGATTAGGAGTTGTAAGGTAGATAATGAAATGTTATAGACATATTTGGGCACTATAATCCCAATCACATATGTCCATAAACCAAGGGCTTCTAAACCCCTAAAAGTGTTGTTTCATACCCTAAAGGAACAAGGTCAATTGATTACATCATTTCCCAGAAGTTCTCCCTGAAAAACCGCTCAGAACTGGTCAAAACTGGACCATACAGACTGCTCCATGCTAAGGGTGCGATGCATCTCACCTGTCACATGCAAAGGGTGTGATGCAAACTGAAAAGCCCTTCTGTAGGGTGCGATGAGAGAGAGCAGGCAAATGGCAGAGGTAGTTTGCTAGGTGGAAACCCAAAGAATCTTCTAGAAACTGCTCATTTGACACTTGCCTCTTTGAATTTGCCCAGGGATGAGTAAGAGATCATGAAATATCCAAGTGGAACCAAGAAATATCAGTGAAATGACACTAATCAAAATCCCAAAAGCTGACTCACCCACCTGCAAATATCTATATATGGATCCCCCATCGTAGAGATCCAGAGGCTGGAATTTTGTATTTTGTAAGGAAGTGATGTTGGTTTCTCTTTGAGACATTGTATTTTTGGGTGATCTAGCTTTTCATGAGGTGAAGAGGGCTTTCATGCTGGGAGGATGGTGCTGGATTAGACAGCTTGGTTGTAATCCTCTCTTCTACTACTTCTATCAATAAAGCTATTTGAGTTTTCCTCCATATGCTTGTATATCTCTAAATCTTGTATTTGTGTATGCATTTGTATGGTTAGTGTACATCTGATCCTATATTGTTTATGGTTATAGATCTCTATGCTTTGATGGTATTTTGCTGCTTTGACTCTACATGTGTTCTTTGAAGCGAGACAAGTGAGAAAGGAGTGGTGAAAGCTCTATCAAGGGAGAGAGGAAACAAGCAAGGAGACTAGCAAAAGACTGAGGTTGGTACTCTCTGCTTCTCTCTCATCTATCTCTCATAAAGGAAAACACAAGTAACTTTGGTTTGTTTGTTTCTAAGATAGCTACCCGTCTTAGTGGGACTAGCAGCTCTGAATGGACACTAGTTTTCCCGATAACAAAATGGCGACTCCACTGGGGAGTGAATAGTTTGATTGTTAGTTACTGTTGTTTGCTTTATAAACTACAGACAGAGCCTAAAGTTAAGCCAGCTAGCCTTCAAACTGCTTTTTCTATGCAACTGCAAAGTAGATCAACGCTGCTTCAGTCAATCTCCGGGTTAGTTTATGAACTGAACATCTGACTTGCAAACATCCTAAGTGCCCTGGTGGTAACTCAAATAAACTCACTAGATCAGCCCTTATACTTTGTTTTTACTGTCTATCATTAGCTCAGCCCAAATCCCTGAACTTAGCTGCAAACTATGAGTAAAAACCAAGCTCAGTCTCGTCCCTGGACCATCGCACTATCTCTCATTGGAAACCTGGATGCATCGCACCTCCCATGTGTTGTAGGTGAGATGCATCCCTGTTTCCCTGTGTTACAGGTGCGATGATTGAATGAGACTGTTTCTGCCTCCAGATTTTGGTTTTTCCTTCATTGTTTTCAGCTCTATTCAGTAGTTTTGCTGTCTATGATCAATATATCATTGTTGAAACTCTCTTCCTTTGCATTATTCAACCTCCATTGATAAAGAATTGTGAATGTTTTTTTATGTATTTTTCATCATTTACAGTTCTCCTTTGCAAACAGTAGCTTAATCGAACTGTCGTCTTTTGATTTGAAAGTGTTGCAAGTGTCATTTTCAGTCAAAGAAAAGAGTGTCGTAAAGTCTTCCTCTTTTAGATAGTCGATTACACTTTTGCCATTGTATTTGATTTGAATCATCAATTATTTGAAGTGTCAAAAGCAGTTTTCAAGTCGAAATTGAAAGTGTCGTCTAAATCTTCCTTTTGTTTTTGAAAAGAAATTGCTAAAGTGTCGCTTTGAGGAAAGATAGTTCAGATCTGTACTTAGTTTTATTTTTTCATTCTCACATTAAGGAAACTGAAAAACAAATACATGCATGTGCATTTACATTTAGACTGCACACAAAAATTGATTTAGGACAATGCATCTTAGTGTGTGCTCTCTGCTCTATGTTGAAAGAATTTTACTTCTCTTTCCTTAGTAGCTAGGATTTTCATTACTAAAAGAAAGTAAACGACTGTTTATCATCTTAGATTGCATATTTAGGAATTGTATATCTACATCACGCGGTGAACCTTAAAGGAAAACTTCTTAAGAAATATCAACTGTAAAATAAACCTCAATGAACATAAAAACGCTTTGGAACCTAACACCCAACATCTAGAAGTCTAGGCTAGAGATGTATTCCGACGTCGTAAAGCCTAGTAACTATCGATTTCATCATAGGTTGGGTGATTCCTCCTCTTTGATAAGACAAGTGCCAGTACAGACTTGTGCTCCCACGTACTGTTGAGTATATATTGGGAGACCACAATAGGCTATATCCTTTATCCTTAGGAAGCCGTGTCTGCCGCCCTATCGATTGCAATGCACTGAACACAACATTCAGGAAGATTGACTGCCGTACATAAAAAGTATTATGCGGTTTTGCGATTGGTTTGGTAATCCCTCTATCTAGATTTCCAGAGTAGTCGCTTTCGTTCCTTTTCAAACTCCTTAAAAGAAAAGGTCCATCTGAGCACTTGTCACTTCAAGTTCATTAAAAATCGAAGGCGACTAGAGTCATATTTAGCTTTTTCTCGACTCTTAAAAATTAAAAAAGCAAGTTGTGTCAAAGCGTCATAAAATTCATTTAATTCGGAATACCATTTTCCCCTTTTTATTTTGAGTTGATCAAGTAATCTACAATAGTGGAAGAAAGTCAATCAAAGCCCGTCGTTCGCGAATAATAACGAGTCAATCGTCTTTGACTACGGAAACGAAACCATTCCAGGCCAAGCGATCTCGTTTAACTGGGTCAAAGTCTCCTGGTTTATTTGAAACTTGTGTTTCAACATCCCCAGAGACTCCAATTACTCCAACTATTTCTGGTATCCCTGCCTCTACAGAAGAAGTTCCGCAGTTACAAGAGGACATTAGAACTGATCCTAGTGTAACGGTAAACACTTCTATTCCTGAACCAGCTCCATCTAGGGCTGATTCGGAAGGTGTCACCCCTCCAACATCTATCGCTGTAGAGTCTATACCTTCTTCAGCACTGGAAATATTTTACGGACCTGACGGTTTGCCTCTTCCGCCTGGACTAATTGCTATAGAAGAGATTGTGGAGGATCTTCCATCCAGTACTCCATTGCATTTTGGAACTGGGATCCACCTATATCCTTCTACTACAGAAGTTAGTCACCCTTCATCGCAAGTTCCTGTAGAATCACTAGGAAATCTTTTGGATAGACTCGATATGTCTGAACAACCATTGACATCTAGGACTGTGTCATCCGATACAGCAGCAGTAGAACCTCCTGCCGCCACTCCGACAATGTTCGCTGGTGTACCATCTGTCCCAACTAGTTCTCAACCACTAGATGGAGTCCACCCAGGGATTGTTTCAACAGTATGGTCTGTTCCTATTTGTTCATCCGAAACCTTATCTGGAATTTCTTATGTTGAGTCTCAGAAAGTTAATCCATTGCAACAGTATCAATTTGGGCAGTCCAGTCTCCAAAGGCCAATTTTCCCTTTGAACACTGTATTGCTGCCATATGGGGCGCAGTATGCCTTTTCATTGTTCCCTCCAGGAGAACAACCATATGAGAGTTCACAACAGAATTCGGGTCAAGCTGGGATCACATCCAGTGGTTGGGTACCAATACTGCCTCAACAGCCGAGAGTTGTATATTCAATGCAACAAAATCAACCTATGTCGAACATTCCCACTACACCGGCTATTGTGACGGTGTCACAAGTACAAGCGCTGCCTATTGTATGTCAACCTCCAGTCTCTCAGGTCGTAATACAACAACCTCTTGTCTCTGCAACTCAATCACAACCGCCGATTAGTGGCTCCTTAACTGAAGCAACTCAGGCTCAAATAGGTACTATAACCCCTCATCTTGGTCAAACATCCAGTATTGGGCAACAAAAAATGGTCTCACAGCCATCGCTGGTGCAATATCAACAATCGAAATTCCAACAAGCTTACCGAGGACCTGAGCAACAAAACTTTGCAGGTAATGGGTAGCCGTATATTCAAAACGGTTACCAACAATCATATTATAATGGTTACGCCCATCAACCTTATCAAAGTTATTAGCATCAAATACATTATGCTGGTATGCAAAGACCCATGGCTCAGGCGATCCCATCTTATCCTGGGTATGCTTCGCCAAACCTGAATCAACAGTTGCCTTTCGTAGCAACTTTAGAATTACCAGATCTGAATCGGCTAACAAATGATCCAATTGCTTATGCCCCTTGGTGGCTGGCGATTCCTCATAAACTTCCATCAGATATTCCTAAATTCAATGGAAATTCGGGTGAAGATCCATCAAATCATGTGATGACCTTTCATCTGTGGTGTTCGTCCAACACTCTCAATGATGATTCAATTAGGCTTCACCTTTTTCAGTGAACGTTAACTGGTCTAGCAGCAAAATGGTACATCAAATTGCCTAGAGCTTCATTCAATAACTTCAGTGCCCTTGCCACCACCTTTTTAACCCATTTTCAGTTACCCATAAGGTACGAAACAGGAACGGAGCTTCTTACCAATTTTAAGCAGACGACAGCCACTCACATATCTGATCATATTCATGAGTGGCGACGTCATCGTAGAATGGTAAAGACATATGTTCCTGATCAACTGTTAGCTGAATGGTTTATTAAGTCATTGTTACCTTCTATTACAGAAGATGTGGCCAAGGGAGGAGTTGTCACTGAAGAGCAAGTCATTGCTCGTGCGCAATATCTAGACTTGATCTATACTCAGTCTGGCATGCTCTATGACAAAATTCCTGATGCTCCTAGACCGGAGTTTTCCGTTCCTCCTCCTCCTAAATCGAACAGGGACTCTCATGTCGGTGACGGCGTGATTGGTACCTCAAGTACGCAAACTGCGAAGGCCTCATCTGGTAAAGCCCTTGCAGTTTCCAGTAAAAAGGAAAATGACAAACTTCCTGCCTCGGAGGTTAATGCCGTGTCGATCGACAAAGGCAAAGAACCGAAGCAACTAGGGGGCAAGAAGAAAAAGAAAAGCAAAAAGAAGAAACAGGATGATTCGTCTCCTGAAAAATCTTCTAAAAACCCTTCTGGGCAAACGAAACCTAATCAGCCATGTCTCATATGTGATGAGGACCATTGGATGAGAGATTGTCCGCATAAAGCTGAGATTAAGAAATTCTTCAAGAGTTCAAAAACCTCAGCAGTATTGACTGATCCGTTTCCAAACCTAGAAACCAATCTGGTTGCTAGCGACAATGCTTCCCCATCCCAAGTGCTTATGTTGTCCATTTCGAAACAACAAAATGATGCTTTGATATCGACAAGGAATAAGGATTACGAGAATCCACAGCTATCGAACAACAAGGTCGCAGATCAACCTAGTAGCTCGACAACAACTTCGACTAAAGTTGCGCCACCCATCATTCCTGAATTAACGATAAAACTGCCAAAGGGCATAGTACACAAATCGACATTTAATCCTCGTGCTTGAGTAGCACAAAATTATATAGTAGAGGATCTGGCCCAATCACCATCTGCTATGTCGACACTTGAAGTATTGCAAAATTGCCCCTCCCAAAACCAGGCTCTATTATCAGCAATAGGTGGGATTGACCCAATGGATTCCAATCTTGTGGCCTTTAATCATAAAGGATACGAACCTCAGTTACCAGCTCAACTCGCTTTCCTCATACAAGTGAAAGCCCTCAACAAAACTGTTCATCAAACAATTATTGATGAGGGGGCATCTACATGCATTATGTCAATGAGTTGCTGGAAAACTTTAGGCTCACCACCCTTGTCATGATTGTCAACGACATTAAAAGCATTCAATGGATGAACATACACCCCGTACAAGATTTTAAGTAACTTGCAAGTTGAACTGGGGGCAAAACAGTAGAAATTGACATCGAAGTTATCGATGGAAACCTCGATTACAATATCCTACTGGGAAGGCCCTGGATTTATGCTATGGCTGCAGTTGTGTCAACATACTTTAGAAAGATTGCATTTCCTTTTCAAGGAGGAATTACAATCGTTGATCAACAAACCTTCCTCCCCAATAGTTCACAAGTTACGGGAAGCATTCCAATGATCCATGGAAGCTCTCATTCGCTCCAAAACATCGGAGTAGGCCTCCTAAAAGACCTGACCTTAATGGGTACTTTTTCCCTACCGCCTCCAAATAATCTGGTGGAAGTGGCCACGGTGGAAACCTGCAATATGGTATCTTCTATATCTACAAAGATTCAGAAGATTTCCGAACATGATGTTAGCATGGATCATCACCAAGTATTGCCTCCAAGCCCAATAGAAATATTGTAGCAATCAATTTTCTTGGCCTGGGTGGCAAACCCAAATCAACGCTCATCGAGTGTTTGGATAGATAGGTCTAAGGAATATGGTACCTCTTCAGATCCTTGGTCACATGTACATTCTATAAATGAAGGAATTGTTCAGTCAATGATGATAGGAGAGGCACCATGGGAAGATTACCACCATCGTTCCCATCTTCCGGATTACCACGAAGATTGTTCCAACAACCTTAATCATCCTTCAGTTTTTGATTTTCTATCAAATACTGTAAATACGGTGGATTCCGAGCGAAATCTGTCCAATATTGAAGAAACTATCGCCATAAATATCTCGACCAAACCAGATGTTGTAGAGAATATTCATGTTGGCAAATCTTGCTCTTCTTCAGAACTGGAAATATATTGCACTCTCTTTCACGAGTTTAGAGATGTCTTTGCATGGTCATATGAAGAAATTCCAGGCATTGACTCGAGCATAGTTGAACACGAAATCAAGATGTATCCAGATGTCAAACCAGTACGACAACGGCTTCGGCAGGTGCACCCGAAGAAAGCCGTTGCCATCAAGGTAGAAGTTGAAAAACTTTTACATGCTGGTTTCATTTACCCTGTTCCTCTAACTGATTGGGTATCGAATATTGTTCCTGTGATGAAAAAACAAGGAACGATTAGAGTGTGCGTTGATTACAGGGATGTAAATCAAGCTTGTCCAAAGGACAACTACCCTACACCCTTCATCGACCAGATAATTGATGAATGCGCCTGATACGAAATCTTCTCATTCATGGATGGATTTTCCAGGTATAATCAAAGTAATATCCGCCCATAGGACCAGTCAAAGACTGCATTTATATGTCCGTGGGGCACATTCGTGTACTGCAAGTTACCTTTTGGTTTAAAAAATATAGGGGAAACTTTTCAGAGGGCTATGAATTATGCCTTCCATGACACCAAGAACATCGTTCAACCATATCTCAACAATCTACTGACTCATTTGCGAAAGTGGACTGATCATCCACAGCATTTGAGAGCTATATTTCTATGTTGCCGACACTACAAGATCCGACTCAATCCGCACAAATGTGTGTTTTGTGTCGGTTCTAGTCATTTACTTTGTTTCGTGGTTTCTAAGGATGGGATTCGACTTGACCCATGTAAGGTTTAGGTAATCATCGATATGCCTCCGCCTTCAAATTTGCTCCAGATTCAAAAACTCCAAGGGAAAGCAAACTTTCTGAGGAGGTTCATTCCAAATTACGCCGAACTTGATAAAGGTTATATGCGTCTTTTGAAAAAAGAAGTCCCCTTTAACTGGGATCAGGTTGCGCAAGCTTCCTTTGATGCTATAAGGGAATCCTTAATAAAAGCATCATCAATGTACGTTCCTGACTATCAAAAATACTTTAGCCTGTATCTAGCTGCAGCAGATATGACCATCGCAATGGTTTTAGTTCAAGAAGACAATGGAATTGAACATCTTGTCTATTATTTAAGTCGAAACTTAAATGATACAGAAAGAAAGTACTCCTATGTTGAAAAGCTGGCTCTTGTAGCTGTTCAAGCAGTACAGAGATTTCGACACTATATTCTCTTCCGCAAAACAACCATTTTGTCAGATTGCAACCCTATGACTTACATTCTATCACGTCAGTTACTTGGGGGAAAATATTCGAAATGGATAGCCATTTTGCAAGAGTTTGATCTGGAATTCGTAAAATCCAAATCAAAGAAATCTCTGGTTTTTGCAGAGTTACTATGCGACTTCCCATCGTCGTCCAACGATTCAACATCCAAAGCATCAATCGTGGATGAATCTTTGTTTCTGATATCGTCAAGCGATCCGTGGTATGGAGATATAATCATCTATCTCCAAACCCAAACATATAGGCCTAACACCTCTCGCTCAGAACAACAACGTACTCGATACCAAGCAAAAGACTACATGATCGTCGATGATACACTTTACCGTCACAGTATCGATACAGTTCTGCGAAGGTGCCTCACCCATGAGGAGGCCGAAAAAGTCCTGAATGATTGTCATTCAGGTGCATGTGGGGGGCATCAATCTGGTTACGCTACGGCACAAAATATTTTATGAGCAGGTTACTTCTGGCCAACAATGTTCAAAGATTGCATAACTGCAGTCAGAAGTTTCCATGCTTGTCAAATCTTCGACCGCAAAACCAGAATACCACCCATACCTCTGCATCCAGTAGTTGCTATTGGGCCATTTGCCAAATGGGGCATATATTTCATGACATGTAACCCCACCTCGGCCGGGGGGCTGGGTATATCATAGTTGTAGTTGACTATTTTACAAAATGGGCCGAGGCGATGCCTACATTAAACAACAGCGGTGAAACGACTGCTCTTTTATTTTTCAATCATGTAGTCTCTAGATTTGGTGTTCCACAAGCTATAGTCACAGATCATGGATCGCATTTCCGCAATCACATGATGGTTGAATTGGCTACCAAATTAGGACTGTCCCACGACAGTTCTACTTCGTATTATCCACAAGCTAACAGACAAGTTGAGGCGATCAACAAAGTCTTGAAGCGCATGCTGCAAAGGATGATTGGAGTCCACAAATGGAGTTGGCACCTAATCCTGTACTTGGCCTTGTGGGCATATAGGACATCGGTGAGAAATGCAACCGGATTTACACCCTTTCAGTTGGTGTATGGCCTAGAAGCGGTCTTGCCGGTTTAGTGTGAAATTTCATCTCTCAAGCTCACAGTCGACCTTCTCCCCGGAACTTCAGAAGAAGAGGCTTGTTTCTTGGAACTAATCCAGTTGGATGAAACCCATCGTGACACCGCCTTGGCTAACGAAGCTCATAAGAAACGAGTCAAGGCACAGTTTGACAAGAATGTCAAACCCTGTGTCTTCTCAGAAGGTGACCTGGTCTTACTTTACGACCAAGAATCTGATAAATTGGAAGCAGGTAAGTTCCAATCATTTTGGATGGGTCGGTACATTATTAAGCAAGTCTTAGCAAAAGGAGCCTATGAGCTAGTAGATTATGATGGGATTCCATTGTCGCAACCCCGAAACGGGTTGTACCTTAAGCGTTACTATGCTTGATTAAGTGTAGTAATCTCTTTATATGCTTTTGTTACATTTTTTGTTTTCATCAAGAGTGATCATTTTGGTTAGGTAATCCACTTTTTCATTTGTTGCAGATGTCGAACCTATTGGAATCATTTGTTGGGTACACCGACGGAGCTAGTTGTAGTACGCGGAACCTATCTTCTGTAGCCTGGGCCATCTTTGATCCAAGTAGTGAGTTAGTGAGTTTTAGAGGGGTATGTATTGGTCGATCAACGAATAACATCACTGAATATAGCACATTGATAGAGCTTCTCTCTGATGCCATCGCACATGGCATACGCCAACTTGTTGTTAGGCTAGACTCACAACTCATCATCCTACAACTTACCGACATCTATTCCGTTCGGAATCCAGCTATCTATCGTATGTTCCTAAGGGTCAGGATTTTGGAAAGGCAGTTTGATTCTATTCAATATCAACACATTTCCAGAAACTTAAACACATTAACTAATTCATTAGCAAATTATGTGTTAGATAGACATTTGCAGCATTTATGAAAGAGAAGCATTTTAAACATTTGCATCAGGATCATATAACTTAACCAAAATAAAGCTCCGAAAATCAAAAACATATATAACTGTTTATAGTTTTTTACAAAATGTTCTGTGTCTAGGAAAAAATCGGTCATACGACCCAAAAACTCAAAAATGCAGGAAAGCACCCTAGACTAATGGTGCTGGTGATAACAAGTCATTGCTTGTGTGATCATATGTAAGAGCCTAGTCCATTGACTCGACACGCCAATGGTATGGCGGTGTAATCTCAGAGGTAACTCATCAATCCTCACATCTTGAATACCAAGGGTGAGACCCTCGACCTAATCCTGCAATACGATAAGGGTCTCGGCTACATCCAGATCGCGAATGACAACCCTCTCTATAGCCTCTCCTGCTGGAACGACAACTTCTACCCTCGGGCGCAATGCTGATCGCACTGGTTCAATATCTACACAAGTACATGGGTTTGATTAGTCTTGATAACATTTAAAAAACACAAGAACATTATAATAGAAATAAACAAAGATATGGTCAGATCTTTTACCTATAATGCCCCACTGCTCGCTAGCCGGCAGCACCAAATTTGGGTCGCCCTAGAAATCCATCCCGGCATATGGATACTTGGCATAAACCATCTGCTGATGGTTGAACCACTCAAAGAAGGCATTAGAGAATGAAATCTGCGATTGACTAGCATGTCTGGCCATAAGATAGACCCATCTCTGCATCTGTGGTTTTGTTGGTGTTGGCACTCCAAGTGAAATGTACTGTGGATGCATCAGCGGGATCTTCTCCAAGGCGAAAGCGCTCAGAATACAACCATAACCAAAGTTCTTGGATCTTCCATTCTTCACCTTGGTAAGTTGTTCTTTTATCACCAGAAGTACTGCATCACACCAGTTGAATACCCTTGGTTCAAGGCATTCATATAGGACCTGTTGGCCAAGTGAAGAGCTGTGCTACCAGCCAATCTCGCAAAGGTGAATAAGATATTCCTTAAGGACTGGTCAATGACATCTCGAATACTGATCTTGCCATCCCTGCTCGGCAGAGATCCATCTCTATAGAATCGACGAATATAATCCCTCACGGATTCACCCCCACTGGCGGATCCTGATAATGAGAGAGGGCCACCACGCCTTGATAAACCGGTCAAGAAGTAGATATCCTCAACAGTAAAAGGGATGGATTTACCTCTAATCTGGAACACTTGGTTGGTAGGATCCCATGCATCGAGAAGATATTGCAACAAGTTGATTTGTTGCCTCATGTTGGATATGCGGAAGAACTTGAGCAAGCCACAGTTCCGCAATGTAGTCACCGTACCCGGATCATGTAAGGCAATCATATCCTCTTCTTCATGCTTGCGTTCATGCCATGTAACAACCATCTTGCTCTGATGAATCTCTGAAAAACAAACAAGAGAAGAATTAGGATCCTGATTTGGGCAAAAACAGGCAAAATTTCCATGAAAAATTAGTGCATAAACTTTCCTCCTTGCACCCATCGCACCCTAGTTGTGTACTGGGTGGGATGCATACTGACTGGCCAATGGCCAGCTCAGTATGCATCACACCTTTTGATGTGTACTAGGTGCGATGGGGAGAGAACGAACTGTTCAAACCCTAGAGGCCTAGAAAAACAGGAAAACATGCTCAGAATCAGAAAAGGAAAGAATGCAATTGAAGAGCTCAGGGTTAGCTCCTACCTAGTCTAGATGGCGCTGAAAATAGTCCACAGAATCTCCCGGAATTAGCTGATGAAAATTGAGGGGGAAAACACCTCCAGAGCTCCAACAATCCCAAATTTGAATGAAATGGTAAAATGAGAGGTAAAAACTACTTTTATGTTACTGTTCACGTAATTCAAGTAAGGTATTGGTTTTTTAACTCATTTTTCAAGCATGTATTTACATTTCTAATCAGTTTGATGGAGCAATTGAACAGGTAGTATGACCATCAAAAGAACATAATGTTAATGGTGAATTGAACATCTCTGACTATTATCACGAGCAATGTTTCCGCAAAGTTCAAGCTCGTTAAAAAATAAACCTAGCTATGAGCATATGTTCCCCCAGAGTTCAAGCTCATTAAAAAATGAACCCACTTTCGGTAAATAACCTTTGTGATCGCATTACTATCAGCTTTTGAGCCTTGGTTATGTTCTTACCATCACCTCCACTTTTTAGCTGATCATACGCCTCCACTTGATTTTTTACCCTTTTGAGGAACAACTGCGACAAGTGATTCTGTTAGCCACCTTCTTTACACTACCGTGATTGAAAAGTTCCAAACCTTACCTGGAACCAGCTGCTACTCGAAAATATCACTCGTTCCTCAAAGACGAGTCTCTTTTAAGCTCTTTTTAGACTCGTAAAATATAAAAAGATTGCCGAGCAATTGGCCTCTCCAGCTCATTAAAGTGATTGGAAGTGCCATCCCTCCTCTATATTTTAATATTTTTGGACCTGAGGGATCATTACACAAAAATATCGAGCGCTTGTCTTTTTCGGCTCGTTAAAGTGATCAGAAAAGTCATCCCTTTCGTATTATTTTATACTTTTTCGAACTTAAGGGATTATACTACGAAAAAGGATTACTGGAGTTTCCTTTCCGTCTCTTTTCAGACTCTCTAAAACTGAAAAGGACCGAGTTATCATTGTCGTTAAAATCATTAAAACAATAGCGACAAACTTGTCCATTACAAACAAGAGCGAGTTTCACTGTCGTTAGGCTCGTTAAAACATAGCGACAGGTTTGCCCGAAGGGCAAATTATGAACAAGCATATGTTATCCTCCTCAAGCTTGACAAAAATAAAGAGGTACTGGTTAGCAATGATTAGGGAAAAATTGGGAAGAAAACTTGACGAAATTCATTGGTAGCAGGTTGCTCTTTAACATGACACTTTCACTCCATCACCATGATTGAGTCAGGTTGGGTTATTCCGTTCACCGGTCATATCACCATTGGTCCTCCGTACCATCCATTTTTGGGGTTAACGCTACCGATCCATTTTCAGTGTTGCCGATATGTTCAAGATAAGTCGCTTAGAGAATTCACCAACCCAGATTACGCCTCATCTGCTGCAATACCTTCACTCTCCATTTTTCATGACCACCACCCTGAACCTTGTATCATCAGATCGTTTTCACCTCCACAAAATAATTTTCTTCGTTCCTTGTCGTAGATGTGGGATTCATTAAGTCCCTCCTATGACGAGTCACTTCTTGTCGACATCAGCTCATTATCCAAGAAGTCGAATTAGGAACAATCCTTTCAGTACTTTGAAGCTTGCATGCCTCAATGGCAAGTTTCTCACTTCCAGCGACAGGTTTACACCAATGGCCTTCGACCGAAAGATTTTGCGTGGTGTTCGACATCAACTCATGTATTAACACCACGTGAATTGTACTGCAGTACCTTAAGGGTCATTATCATTATTGGTGATTCCTCTCATGCCTATTAACAACTTACATCATTGGCTGGTAATCAGGCGATGTATTTCCATGTTCGACACCAGAACATCTTTTCACATGGATCGACTTGTACTCCGGGCAAAGATTGAACAAGTTTGAAGACCCCGGATCTAGTTTCATCCATCTGGGCTGCAATATATTTAGGAAAATAAAGACATCAAATGTACATCATAGCTGCATAAATAATCATCCAAGCCAAGGGATGATGGCTCTACCAGAATCATCAGTCTGCCACACAGACGGTTGTCTGTCCTATGTACATGAAAATGAATTTATAAAGTTGAGCATGGGAATGCCCGCCTCAGTTAGATCATGAAAATATTATGAAGATAATTTATTGTATTGTATCTTATTACAGGTCACCTTCCAGTTCGAAAAACCTCGGATCCTCATGATAAAGCATTTCACCCGACATCAGAAGATTTATGACCTCATGCTTTAGGGGGCAACTGTTATAGACATATTTGGGCACTACAACCCCAATCACATATGTCCATAAACCAAGGGCTTCTAAATCCCTAAAAGTGTTGTTTCATACCCTAAAGGAACAAGGTCAATTGATTACATCATTTCCCAGAAGTTCTCCCTGAAAAACTGCTCAGAACTGGTCAAAACTGGACCATACAGACTGCTCCATGCTGAGGGTGCGATGCATCTCACCTGTCACATGCAAAGGGTGTGATGCATACTGAAAATCCCTTCTGTAGGGTGCGATGAGTGAGAGCAGACAAATGGCAGAGGCAGTTTGCTAGGTGGAAACCCAGAGAATCTTCTAGAAACTGCTCATTTGACACTTGCCTCTTTGAATTCACCCAGGGATGAGTAAGATATCATGAAATATCCAAGTGGAACCAAGAACTATCAATGAAATGACACTAATCAAAATCCCAGAAGCTGACTCACCCACCTGCAAATATCTATATATGGATCCCTCATCCTAGAGATCCAGAGGCTGGAATTTTGTATTTTGTAAGGAAGTGTTGTTGGTTTCTCTTTGAGACATTGTATTGTTGGGTGATCTATCTTTTCATGAGGTGAAGAGGGCTTTCATGCTGGGAGTATGGCGCTGGATTAGACATCTTGGTTGTAATCCTCTCTTCTACTACTTCTATCAATAAAGCTATTTGAGTTTTCCTCCATATACTTGTATATCTCTGAATCTTGTATTTGTGTATGCATTTGTATGGTTAGTGTACATCTGATCCTATATTGTTTATGGTTATAGATCTCTATGCTTTGATGGTATTTTTTTGCTTTGACTCTACATGTGTTCTTTGAAGCAGGACAAGTGAGAAAGGAGTGGTGAAAGCTCTATCAAGGGAGAGAGGAAACAAGCAAGGAGACTAGCAAAAGACTGAGGTTGGTACTCTTTGCTTCTCTCTCATCTATCTCTCATAAAGGAAAACACAAGTAACTTTGGTTTGTTTGTTTCTAAGATAGCTACCCGTCTTAGTTGGACTAACAGCTCTGAATGGACATTAGTTTTCCCGATAACATGAAAGGCTGGTGAGGGTTTAGGAAAAATAAGTCAAGGTGAATGTAATCATATTGCAAAGCATGTCTAAATTGCAGAGGCAAAGGTAGTGTCAGTTAAGGGCCAATCATAGATACAGGTAGAGCCGTCTGAGATCAAAGGAAAGAAAAAATGGTGCAGATGGTAGTAGGTCCAGGAAGAGAGAAAGTGAAGACACTATGAAAGGAACTACACCATTGAGTACCCTAGAAGGAATAACTAACACTTGGGGCCATCATTTTGGTATACCTTTTATTTTCACTAATAGGAGGCATTACCATCATTATCATCATCATCCATAGAAGAAGAAAGAAAGGGATTATATGACAGAAGAAATTAAGAAGGCTAAACCACCCACAATTGATGGGGAAATGAGTAAATATGAAGATGTTGAATCATGGTTTCTTGGAATGAAGAAGTTGTTCAGAATCCATCAATACTTTGAGAACATGAAAGAAAAAGTGGCTATCTACAATCTGAAAGGAAAAGCGGACATATGGTGGGAAGATCTGAAAGATGTGAAAGAGAGGTTAACCTAGAATGAATTTGAATGCCTCTTCAGTGGTAAGTATCTATGAGATAGCTATTATGACAGCAGGGCGACGGATTTTTACGAGCTTAAGCTAGGACAAATTTCAAATGAAGAATACACCACTAAGTTTTTGAAATTGTTGAGATATGTGCCATATATAAAGCATGAGAATGAAAAAGTGCAAAAATTTGTCAATGGGCTACCCTTGTCATTTAGAGATCAAATTGAAATGCACGAGCCTCAAACTTTAACTGATGCCATTAAAAATATAAAGCATTGCTACAAACAATCTAAAAGAAGGCCAAAATTCAGAGGAGATTGGAAAAAAAGAACATCAATAAGGATAAAAATAAATGGCAAAAGAAAATACCGGATAAGAAGGAAGGTGTGGGCACTTCTAATGCAAGTCGTGTGAAATAGAAATTTATTCAACGGAGAAAGGTCATGTGCACCAGTTTGTGAAAGAACGACATGGAGTTGTGAGTAGATAACCATTGAGAAGTTGGAGATGTAGTGGGAATTACTGAAAAAGAGATTGTCCACATCAAAAAAATGTTGGACCTCAAATATGTAGTGCACAAGCGGCCCAAACAATGGGATAAGTAGCGTAGAGCCTACCTAGAATTTACACAACGGTGGATAATGATCAGGTAGACCACCATGCATCAATAAGTGAGATGGAAGGTAAGCTATGAAACTATATTATTCATATTTTAATGGACCCCGTTCTAATTATAGTTATGTCAGCCCAAATCTTGTGGAAAAATGCCAATTGGCTAAGAAAGCACATGCAATGCCCTGGTTGGTTCAATTAGAAAATGTGCTTTTAAACTTAATAGCATGACAAAAACAACATATTTAAATTTGTTTCCTTTCAGAGCATACAAGATTTTACTGGGCATGGATTGGTTGTATTCACAAAGGACCAAAGTTGATTTCTTTGAAAAGGAAATCAAGTGCCTGGATGAGCATGGAGAAAGGAGAGTGTTATAGGGCAAGTGAAATCCTACTTCAGTGAGGTTGATCACTACCATGCAAGTTAAACATTATTGTTGAAAGGGCTATCAATTATATGTTGTGCAAATTTACAACGATGAAAAAGTTAATAACAACATTGAGGAAGAGGAGAGTGAGACATTGAAGTGATATTATGTGTCGCAGAAGTACATGGATGTATTTCTAGTAGAGGTTCGCAGATTACCTCCTCCTAGAGAAGTAAATTTCTTTATTGAGTTGATGCTTAGAGCAGCTCCAGCATCTAAGGCACCATATTGGAAAAACACTCCATAAATGATTGAGCTAAAATTACAACTTAAGGAAATGTTGGATAAGGCTACATAAGGCAAAGTGTGTCCCCTTCAGGAGAACCATTTTTGTTTGTGAAGAATAAGGATGGTACCCTTAGAATTTGTATTGACTACGGGTAACTAAACAAAGTGAACATTAAGAACTGATATTCATTTCCATGTGTGGATGATTTATTTGACCAATTGAGAGGAGAAGCAATCTTCTCCAAGATTGACTTGAGGTCAAGGTATCATCAAGTGCGCATCAAGGAAGAAGACATCCATAAGACAACTTTCTAGACAAGATACAGGTATTATGAGTTCATGGTGGTACCCTTTGGACTTAGAAATGCCCTTTCCAATTTCATGTTTACTAAACAATGTGTTGAATCCTCATTTAGATAAGTTTGTAATTGTCTTTGTTGATGACATATTAGTATATTCAAGGAATAAAGAAGAGAATTAGGAGCACTTAGATGCAATGCAACAATTTCTAAAGGAACATAAGATTTATGCAAATCTCAACAAGTGTGACTTCTTCCAGTCACAAATACATTGCTTGGGGTAGATTGTCTCCAAGGAGAGGATATCAATTGACCTAAAAAATATCAAGGTCATTAGGGAGTAGCCAACACCGAAGAATGTGAATGAGATCAGATTATTCATGGGGTTGGCAGGCTACTACAAGAGGTTTATCAGAAAATTCTCCAAGATAGGCCATCCTATCACTTCTTTGCAGAGGAAGGGAAAGAAATTTTAAAGCACAACCAAATGCACAACAAGCTTTGAGAAATTGAAGCGGTTTCTCACTAATGCACTGGTGTTAAGAATTACAGACCTAGACAAATATTTTTTTGTCTATACAAATGCTTGCAATGAAGGGCTAGATGGGGTCATAATTCAGGAAGGACACGTAGTTTTATATGACTCATGAAAGCTAAATGAACATGAGGCAAACTATAACTCATTATTTGGAGTTAGTTTCCAACATTCATGCATTAAAGATGTGGAGTCATTACCTCCTCAGCAAGAGATTTATGCTCATGGCAGATCATGCTAGCTAAAATACTTGTTTGATCAACCTAAGTTGAATGTAAGGAAATCTCGGTGGTTGGCTATACTTAGTGAGTTCAACTTTGAGATTAAACATATCAATGGAAAAGAAATAAGGATGTGGATGCACTCAATAGGAGGATCCAAGTGAATCACCTAGCAACCATAAGTTGTTATGGGACATACCTAAAGGAGCGGGTCATAAATGCAGGACAGAGTGATGAGAAGTATTGGAAAATAAAAGAAAGACTACAACAAGGTAGTGATAATGGTAAGGATGAAGGATATCATCTCATGGATGAGGGTTTAATTAGATTCAAGAACAAAATCTATGTACAAAACAATGTTGAATTGAAGAGAATCATAATGCAAAAGTTTCATACTAAGCCATATTCTAATCACACGAGATACCAAAAGACCCTCATGGCCATCAAGAAGTTTTATTATTGACCCAATTTAAAAAGATAAGTATCTAATTTTGTGGCTAAATGCATTGAATGCCAACAATTGAAGGCTGAATGTAAACATCCAACGGGTTTATTGCAGCACATTCCCATTCCCAAATGGAAGTGGGAAGTGATATCCATGGATTTAATTACTAGGTTGCAAAGAACAGTCAGGCAACACGATGCTATTATGATGGTCGTCGACAAGTTGAGGAAAGTGGCTCATTTTGTGGCAGTCAAATCCACTAAATCGGTAAGTGAAGTGGCACATATATTCATAAAGGATATTGTGAGGTTGCATGGAGTTCCCAAGAGGATTATTCTAGATAGAGATGCCAAGTTCACTTCAAAATTTCGGAAGGAACTATTTGTAGGCTTGGGGACAAAATTAACCTTTAGTACAAATTATCATCCATATATGGATGGGAAAACAAAGAGGAAAAATACATTACTCGGAGACATTGTTATGCAACCAGCTCACAAAATAGAAGAAAGAGATAGATCAACGACTTAAAACGTAGCCTCTTCGAGGGGGCAACCTCCTTTACATTACACAAATGAATAATTCTTGGATGGTAAAAATGACAAGACCTCTTTTTTATATATAGGAGTCTAAGGGGTCACAATATAATCAGAGCCGACATAACAATAATAATGTAAGGGCACAACAATAATAATACTGGGATTGTATGGGACACAATAATAACAATATGGGGACAACATGGGCACAATAATAAAAATAAGGGTTACAATGGCAATAATAATAAGGGAATACACTAGTATTATAGGGACCTAACGTGTCCCTCTCCTTTAAAAAAGTGTTGTCCTCAACGCTTGAGTAGTTCTGGATGCTTCTGTATAAAATTCTCATCCTCCTATGTAGAATCTTTAGTGGGTAAGTTCTTCCACTTGATGAGATACTCTGAAATTTATCGATTTCGTAGCTGTTGAGTTCTTGTTTCTGTGACTGCTTCAGGCTCCAAAATAATTTTTACTTCCTCATCAAGCTCTGGAAATATTGTTTGAACTCGGAGCTTGTCACATATAACCTTCTTTAAGCATGAAACATGGAAAATTGGGTGCACTCGTGAAGATGCAGGAAGTTCCAATTTGTATGCCATAGTACCAATATTTTAAACACCTTGTACAGACCATAATACTTTGGTGATAATTTATTATCCTTCTTAGCTTTCTTGAGGGACATTTGTTTGTATGGTTGTGGCTGTAGAAATACCCAGTCACCTACATCAAAAATTCTTTCACTGCAATGTTGATCTTCCTGTTGTTTCATTCTATCCTGCACCAAAGTGAGGTTATCCTTTAAGAGTTGGAGAAATTTTTGTTTATGCTTGCTGTGATCTTCCACTACTTGAACCCTAGAATTTTCTCTTAAATATGATGTGATGGACGGTGGATGATATACATAAAGTGCCATAAATGGGGTCATTTTTGCTATAGTATGGAAGGAAATGTTATACTACCATTCAGCGAGAGGCAACCATTTGACCCATTGTGTCTTTTTATCAGATACAAAGCAACGAAGATATCCTTCCAAACATTTGTTAACTACCTCAGTTTTCCCATCAGATTGAGGATGATAAGATGAGCTATGAGCTAACTGAGTACCCAAGCAAGAAAATAATTGTCCAAAAATTTCCAGTGAAAATGGGATCTTTGTCACTTACAGTTGGCTTAGGGGGTCCTGGCCTAGGTTCAGAGTTTGTTGCGCAAACCAACAAATCCCTACACTACTGGCCATTTTGGCAACAACCTGCGTAGTGCAGGCTATAGTCTCACTCGAAGCAATATGGGGGGATGTAAGAACCAAGTTTCTACATCCAGAGACTAGAGTAATGTCTTCCAACGCCTCAGATCTGCCTTCATGCAGATCGATAAACTCTTAGGGAACATTACTGGAACTCTGTTAAAACAATCTTCAGACCTTTGCGAAGGTCTACAATTAGTCTTTGTGGACCTTTAACAATCAACTTATCCACTTACACGCATCAGAGAACAACCCTAAATTAGTGTTCACACATATCCACTTAAGTTATTAGTAAACATAACAGAGTTCATCAGGGTCTTCACAAAAGTACTTAAACATGGATTGCATACATCATTAAGACTTATTCGAGAGAATTGCACAACATTCAATCAATATTCCATAAAACACATTATTCATTGACAACATATAACATTAACAGAGATAAATAGAAATATGCAAGAATTCTTCGGAAACTGTCTTTATTGATCTTCAATTCAAGGTTACAGACTCAAAACCGCCTTGTGCACTTAGTTGCAGGGGTCCGTGCACTTAGCTGCGGACTCTACCTAGGCCTCCGCGCACTCATCTGCAGAGCCTTTCTTCTATCTTACCCACTTCTCTTCACTATCACTTCCCTTCGCTTATCATCAATTACTACCAAAAACATCATCTTGCCTTAGACTTTCTAAGACACACCTATTTATAGCCTTTTTCATACAATTCCATGGTCTGCAGACCATGGGTGGATCTCAAACTGACTCAAATTTTACATAAAACAAGGGTTAAGCCCCTTTGACTCCTACTCATCTAAGCACTCTACATCCACAAATCACGAAGACTTTACATTAATTACAAAATTGTATAAAAACTTGGGTTATCTTAACTACAAAACTGACCCAAGGGACCCCATCCCAATAGGCCCCCAACCCAAATATCGTGACTCACCCTCGAGTCACTCTATTGGTGCTGCGATCTTACTACAAAGACCTCCCAACTCCACCTGGATCACTACAACTTTGGTAGCGCTCTACGTTACTTCCTACTTAACTTCCTCAACCAATTTTCTGTGGCTGGTCCTTCTACGACCAACATCATCGTCTATTGTGTTTGCTGCAACCCTTTAAGCTTATCATGAATAATAGTTGTGACTTGATAAGCCTCCTCTAACCAAGGCTGCAACCTAGCCTTTAGCAAGGCCTCCTTCTTTTGTGCTTCCTCCACTTGTGCTAGGAGCTACTTTCCTTCCCGTGACTTAGCAAGGCACTACGCTGGTGCTATGGAGTGCGTAGTTGCCTTGAATTCATCATATTTCCATTGCAGCTCCCTTACCTCTGTGTTCAATGTCTGCAGGTTCGGATCCTCTTGCAGATTGGTCACTAGATCCATAGCCTGCTCAAACAATGTCGCACAATCAGTGACTGTGGCATCCAAGGTTTCCATGCCTTCCTTTATCGCGACTCCGTGCTGCTCCCAGACCTCAGGGAGAGTTGTGGGCTTCAAATTTAATTGTAACTCTATAATCTTCATGTTGAGCTCAAATGTGACTCGACCAACCTCTGCTTTAGCCTCGCACACACCAACAGCTAATTTTCTGATTTTGGCTTCTAGCTGTGCATCCTCTAGGATGTGAAGTTCAGGCACAATCTTGCATACCTCTGCTACTGCTGACTCCAGACTGGAACTACACATTTGAAGTGCCTCCTTTTCCATCAAAGCCTGTGTATTTTTAGTGAACATTTGCTCATTGTTCACTTTGTACTCACTGATAAGGTTGAAGGCGCATTGCTCCCTGGTTCTCAATTCATCTTCCACCCCTGTATGTAGCACATGGAGGGTCTCGTTGGAGAGCACCGCTATATTCAGTCCTATGTTCTTGATTGTACTTAGGATAATGCGATCATCAACATACTTTGCGCAAATAGACCCATCAGGTAATGGTATGGTTTTGAGATCTGGGGTCCTTACCAGTGTTGATGCTTGGCTTGTCCCAGGTGTCAGGCTCGCTTGTCCAGTGCCCACCTATATTTTTCTTGCTTGGATCTATAGCTCACGTAGATCCTTTTGGACTCTCCCTAACATCTGTATGTAACACTGCTCAAACTGTTGCATCACTTCCGTGGTGGTGTCCCGCATTTTATGCCCGATATCATCAATATTACCCTTTGTTAACACCATGGGATCACGTTGTGACTTATCCAATTTCTGCTTCTTCCTTGTACCACCCCGCTGCTTCTTGCCACGTCTCTTCAAAATAAATGGGGTGTTATGCCTCTCATTCCCTCCATCGCCTTGTCCTGAAAGTTCTTCCTCCTCTGTTTCCAACGAAGGTGACTTGTCATCCTTTTGTGACTCGTGTCATTCTTGTTCCACTTGCTCCTTGGCATCATGTTCTTGTTCCACCAGAGCCTTTTCTGTGACTTCCTTCTTTTTCTGGTCTGTGAGTGTACATGCAACTTGCTTAGCTGCCTCCTTTCTTTTTTGTGCAGCAGAACTTCCAACGTCCGTGCTTGTTCCAACATGTAAGTCTGACGGGGGGCGCCATTCTGCAGGTCATTTCACAACAACCTCTTGCACATCCATTTCTATCACCAAATAGGGAAACTCGTGGCATTTCTTCTATGGATCTTTCTACCCCTACATATATACCTTGTGGAAGTCAGCCTTGAATGCCACTTAGGTTGATAGATGCATGAAAAAGGTTGGGGACAACCTCAGATTTGGTTAATGGCCATACGGACAGAAATTTCCATGATAACCTAGAATATCTTCATCTCAGTAATCTGCGCGAGATCCTTTGTAGACCATAAGGAAGCGAATTGCGCTGCCTCTGGAAATCCTTCCTTGAGCGAAGGAAATTGGCTATCCTCTATAAATTCCCATGCAATGAGAACAATCGAAAACAATAACCAAGTGTAGTGGAATGGCTTGGTTTCATCCTGGGCTTTGCAGCAATTTGCGAGGAACTCCTGATAGAGGTATCTTTCCTAATTAAATTGTACGCATTTCGTGCACTGTGCAACCAGGGAGACTACTAGCACCAGAACTTCATCTACGTGGAATTTTCACATCACCTTCCCTTCTAGAATCTAGGAAGCTAATTGAACTATCAGGTATGTTATAGAAATAGTTGAATACCCTCGTGACTTCTTAATAAGGTCATAATCCCTCTTCATCCGTTCTGTGAGGTCTTTTTCCCAGTCTTTCCACCAAACTCCTTGGTCGGGTTCGTGCCTTTATAAGGTAGGTGCGTGATTCTGTGAATGAGCATGTCTGTAATGGGTATAGGCCCTCCCAGCCATAAACAACCATCATGTACCAATGTGAGTAGCTGGCACACACATATCGTATTAATGGGGGTGCGGTGATAATGGGGTAGCCGCAACAGATTGAGTAACCCTGAGTGCTCCACACCACAGACCCATTCCTCTATTTCCAACGCTATAACACCTGATTTTTCATAATAGACCCTTCTCATATACTTATTCATCACCAAGTGTGGAAATTTAACGTGATTTAAGAGGTCCCAATCCTCCATTTTCAATAGCGGGATCTGCGCGAGCCGTCGACCTCGAAAAGGGACTTGCTTAGGTAGCAAGGGTGTAGATATGGTGAACTTCTTAGAATCCAGGTCCTTCAAGACCTTTGTTTTTCCCTTCCACAGAGGGATATATTGAGGTAGCCTTGTTATAGTTTCCACTCCTTCAGTGTCAATATCTTATGTTCCCTGGGATTCTTCTGCCTCCAAGTCTAATACCTTCTCCGACTGCTTATATTTATTCTGTTTTGCCTGGGTTTCCGTATGCTTTCTTGGGGAAGTGCGGACTAGCACTGGCTTCTTCTTCTTGTCCTTCTTTGGTTTGGTTGGTTGGGTTTCTCTAGTAAGGGCAGGCTTTGGCCTAGGCGACCTCGACGCCATAGGAATAGGAGCTGAAGCTTCCATATTTACAACTTCTAGGGTAGCGGTCTCAAAAGAAACATCACCAGTACTAATGATTTCAACAGGACTTGGTGCAGCCATTTTATCAAGAATAAAATTCTGGTTTATTGCATCCAACTCAGAAAATGCAGGGCTCGCAACAAAATCCTTCCAAAACACTCAACTCATAAGTGACAGACAATGAAATTCACTAACAATTATGAGAGTGCAAAGTGTTCTCTATTGGACTGGAATGTGTAATTTATAGGGAGTTTTGAATTCAAATCCGGCTGTTCCCCTCAAATTCTGACAATAAATGTTGTTTTGGTGGCAGATCTTCAAATATTTTTTCCTTAAATGCCGCCACCCCGGTCCACTTAACCATCTTCTGGACGTAAAATCATGAACAATGACTTCAACTATCACTTTCCTGTTGTGCTGCGTGACACCTTCCTCTATAGCACAAATTCACAGGTTTCATCTTTGTCACTTTCCATGCAGCTTGCTCGCTACATTGTCCTCCAAATTGGGCAGTGTAATTTATAGTCTTTTGCTCCCTTGCAACTGCCTGGAGCGCTAAGACTATCCTGCTATCATATAGTCATTGTGAAGGATTCCCTATATACAATTTCAACCTGCTCCCATTGACTCTTCCGAGGAAGGGTTCCCCATTCAGCTTCATGAGCTAAACTACGCCTCCATCTGTAATTTCTTTGAAAATATTTGGCCCTAACCAATGCATCTAGAATTTACCTGGAAATTTAGTGAATTTACTATCATATAACAAGACAATATCATTTACCTTGAAAGTGTGAAGCTTGATATGGTGATCATGCCGTGCTTTTTCAAGTTCCTTTTGTACTTTTTAATGCAATATTTCCAAAAATCGATCTTCTTCGAGCTCCATCAACTGCGCGAGCCGTTCCTCGAAGGCCTCATGATCCACCATACCCGTCAGGTTTCTATGTGCAAACTGGGCATAATGTACTCCATCGACAATACACCTTTGACCCCATATACTAATCGGAATGACATTTGCCCTGACAACATCTTACAAGTAGTCCTATAAGCCCATAATACTTGTAGGTACGTGCATGTCCCAGTAATTTCGCTGTGCGTTGCAGATCTTCGTCAGAGCATTCTCCAAAATCTTATTAAGGGCTTCAATGACTCCATTGGCCTACAGGTGATACGGTGTACTCCTCTAATGGTAGACCTAGAATTCTTCAGTCAATGCACTGATCGTTTCATTCATAAAATGTGTACCTCTATCACTCATCAACACTTTCAAGCAGGGAAACTTTTAAGGATGGAAATTTATTTTAAAGTTTAAAATCATCAACGAATCTCACTAGTATATAATTATGCAATTTTTTAAAAAATTGACAATTTTTTTGTAAAAGTATTCAAATTTCTAATAAGTTTATATAGTATCCATATAAAATTTTGGCGATTTTTAAGGTAAAACAATTTTATACTATAAAATTTGGGCAAATAATTTTTATAAAAAATGGAAATTAATGAATCATTTTTTGGAAAAAGCATGGAAAATTAGCCCACTTTCGAATATTAGCCCCTAAAATTTTCCCTGCTTTCGGGTAGCCAAATTTGGTTAAGGCATACTCAAATAAAAACTTTGCTGCCATAGCCCCTGTACAATCCTTAACCAACTGTGCTTCCACCCATTTGGTTAGATATTCCATCACGGTGATAATATAGCGTGCACCCATTTTCTTTCCTAGGGGCTGAATTGGCCCAAAAAAACCAAACGCCCACTTCTCAAATGGCTGCAAAGATACTTGAGGATGTAATGGAAACTCATTCCTTCACGATGGTCTGTCAGTTCTTTGACATGCATCACATGCCTTAAAATATGCCTTGGAATCCTTGTGTAGTGTTGGTCACCATAGGCATGCGCGCAAAATCTTCTACGCAGTTCCCTTGCTTGCATAATTACCTCCCGCAGCTCCCCCATAAGCTTCAAAGAGAATGCTATCTTGATCAAAATCCGACACATATCTTTGCAATATTTCATCAGCACCCATCTTATACAAATATCCCACAATAACTGAAAAATATATTGTGCACATTACTAATTCCTTCTTTTGCTGACTTGTATATCCTTCTGGTGCCATCCCCATAGTAAAAAAGTGAATGATGTCTGCAACATGATTATCTGCTATGCGGACCACAAAGTGTTGTACATATAGCAACCATTCCTCCATATTATTAGGCTCCTCTCCTGTTTCAATCCGTGATAGATGATCAGGTCCCACATTTAACCTCCTTGGGTTCACAATGACTTCAAAGTCATACTTCTGAAATAATAGCAACCATCTACAGATCTTCCTCCCAACATAGGCTTATTGACCATGTACTTCAAGGCAGAATGATCTATGTAGATTTTGAAATGCCCTCCTAATAGATAACGCATGAATTTCTGAAGTGTGTACACCATGGCCAATCCTTTGCGCTCAATCATTGAAGAATTCTTCTCGGCCTTTGATAACTTCCTACTGGTGAAGGCTATAGGATGGTCCATTTCTCCTTCACTGGCCTGTGTTAACACTACACCTAATGCAATGCAAGAAGCATCCACATGTACGTGAAACTCATTTTTCCAATTAGGGAATACCAAGATCGATGCAATGACCATCTTTTCTTTCAATACGTCTAAGTTACGCTGACATTCTTTGTCCCAACAGAATGATGCGTCCTTCTTCAACAGTTTCTCCATGGGTGTAGTAATTTGAGCATAAGCTTTGATAAATTTTCTATAATATCTCGTATGTCCCAGCGTCTCATGCAACTGCTTGACGTTCCTTGGGGCCTCCAAATTCACAATCATTGCAATATTTGCAGGGTCCACCATCAATCCTTTCTTTCAAACCACATGACTCAGCAAGATCCCAAAGGGAACACAAAATATGAATTTCTTCAAATTCAACGTAATCTTGTATATGCGACATGTATCCAACATCAAGCGCAAACTTGTTACATGGCGCTTTACTAATCCAAACACTATCCAATCATCAAATTATACTTCTAGGAACTTATGAATGAACTCTTTGAATGCTGCTATGACTACGTGGGAAAATATCGCAAGCGTATTCCTGAGTCCAAACGACATCACAGTGTATTGAAAACAACCCCATTCCATTGTGAAGGTTGTTTTGCTCCTATCCTCTAGCACAATCTTAATCTGACGATACCCGGAAAACCCATCAGTAAAGGAATAGGCCTCCTGCCCTCCAAATTTGTCTAACACTTCATCTGTAAACGACGTTGGGAATGGGATGTGGACACACGCATCATTAAGCTTCCATAGATCTACGCAAATACTTATTTCATGCTTTTTCTTCTTTTCTTGAACCACCATCGGGCTCACCCAATCAAATTCTTCAACTGGTTTTATGATGCGTGCCTCCAACATCTTATCCAACTCTTGGCGCACCTTTTCCTTGTATTTAGGATTAAGGTGATACAACCTCTGTTTAATAGGCTTCACGTTCGACTTCAGAGTGATCTTCATAATGACCAAATCACCAATTATGCCCTTCTTCCTTGTACCACGATTATGCCCTTCCATAAATGTAGTAGCAACTGTATTGGCTTTAAATGGATGAGATAATGCACAGAAGTGTGCATACTTGGTAAGTCTATCAACTACCACCATGATGACACTCTTTCCTTCGAACTTGAGTAAACCTGTGATAAAATCCATTGAAAACCCCTCCCAATGTTGAATTGGAATGGATAAAGGTTGTAATAGACCTGGGGTATTAATTGTCTCAACTTTATTTTGTTGGAAAACCAAACATTCTGCCACAAACTTTTGAATATCAGATTTAAGGCCATCCCAGAAAAATTCCTTCTTAACCTTGTGGTAAGTTTTTAAAAATCCTGAGTGCCCTCCTAAGGGAGATGTGTGTGATTCCCTAAGAATCTTTTGTTTGAGTTGGGAATTCTTACAAAGGTATAAGTGATCTTTGTACCATAACAGATCATTTTCCAGCTAAATGTATTAGATGTACTGGGATCTTGCTGCAACTTTTGAATGAGTACCCACACTTCTTTGTCATTCTTCCATTCATACATCGCTTCGTTTATCCAATCTGGTTGGGTAATAGAAATGGCACAACACAATGCTTCCACATCCTCATCATTTCTTGAGAGTGCATCTACAACAACATTTTTCTTTCCTTTTTTATAGATGATTTCAAAGTCATAGCCCAACATCTTCGTGACCCATTTTTTCTACTCTTCTGAAGATAATCTTTGTTCTGAAAAGTATTTAAGACTATCATGATATGCTTTTACCTTGAAGTGTCTTCCCATTAGGTAAGGTCACCATTTCTTAAGTGCATGTAGTATTGCCAACATTTCCTTCTCATAAATAGCCTTGTTTAAATGTTTTCCTTTGCTTGTAAGAATTTCTAAAGAAATGGGTCTTTCTTCTTGCATTAAAATAACACCAATTCTATTTCCTGAGGCATCACATTCCACAATAAAGGTTTTTGTGAAGTCTGGCGTAGCTAAGATGGTGCTTGGCACATTGCCTCTTTAAGATATTCAAAGGCCTTCGTTGCTTCTGGAGTCCAAGAAAATGCATCTTTCTTCAATAATGTTGTTAGAGGTGCCACTATTATCCCATAATTCCTAACAAGCTTGCGATGATACTCTATCAACCTGAGAAATCCTCGTAGATGCTTTATGGATGTGGGGATTTTCCATTCCCTAATGGATTTAATTTTTCTAGGGTCTACCTTAACACCTTCATGAGATACAATATGACCCAAATATTCCACCTCTTTGTACTCTAAAGAAACATTTGGAGGTTTTTTTATATAATTGTTTCTCCTCCAATAGTTTGAGCACTCTATCGACATGTTGAACATGATCTTTCCAAGACTTGTTGTAGATTAGTATATCATCAAAAAATACTAACACAAATTTTCTAAGGAAGGGTTTGAAAATGGAATTCACCAAACCTTGAAATGGAGAAGGTGCATTGGCAAGGCCAAAAGGCATGACCAAAAATTCATAATGACCCTCATGAGTTCTAAATGTTGTTTTCAGAATGTCTTCAGTCTTCATTTTGATATGATGATATCCTGAACGAAGGTCTAACTTGGTGAAGTAAATTTCTCTGTGAAATTCATCTAATAATTCATCAATGACAGGAATGGGGAATTTATCTTTAATAGTGAGCTTGTTGAGCTCCCTATAATCCGGACACATGCGCCATGATCCATCCTTCTTGTTCACCAATACTACTGGAGCAAAGAAAGAAATTTGACTAGGTTGAATTAACCAGTCTCTAGCATTTCCGCAACCATACATTCAATTTCACTCTTTTGGGCATATGGATATATGTAAGGCTTGATGTTTGGAGGAACACTCCCTGGAATCAAATGAATAGCATGATCATGATCACAAATAGGTGGGAGGCCTTTGGGAGTCTCAAATACCCTGGAATGATTGTCCAATACATTTTGGAGATCTGGAGAAATAGATGATTCCAATGTGGGAACCTCTAGCGAACATAATTGTGCAATTACACCTCGTTGTTATTTATTTAGAAGATTTGTCATGCCATTAGAGCTGATTATATTTCCCGGTTTCCTTGTGATACCCCTTAATTCAACTTTCTTTCCTTCTAAAACAAATTTCAAGAAAATTTCTTGAAAATTAAAAGTTATCGTACCCAAAGATTGTAGCCATTGGACTCCTAGTACAACATCAACACCATCCATTGGAATGGAAAGAATTGGACTATTCAACACATATTCTCCCATTGATAGCTTGATATTATGGCACTTTCCAGAGAAATTTATGGTTCCTCCATTTGCAACCATCACTTGACACTCTGGTGCTAGATATAGGAATCAATTCAATTCCTTGGCTATCTTACAATGAATAAAATTATGGATACTGCCCATATCAATCAACACTATTACCTTTTTCTTCTTGATATGTCCTTCTATCTTTATAGTTTGAAGAGTGGTAATTTTGGCCAATGCATTACAAGATATGGTCAGATTCACTTTTTCCTTCTCTAGGGTTTTTTCCTGGTGTGTATCCTCTTCTTTTTGATGTTTCTTGTTCCTTTTCTTCCTCCTCTTCACAATCGATGTAAAATAATTTCTTCTCAGCACACTTATGACCTTTAGTTTTCTATCACAATTGTAACAAAGCCCTTTTTCTCTTTTTTCTTCCAATTATTGTGGTGTCAACCTTGTAGGTTGTGGAAGGCTAGAGACAACAATACTTCCATCTTTATAGTTGTGAGTGGTAGGCTTCCTTGTTGCCATAATTTTGCTTTCAATTTTTCTTGCCAAATTGAATGCCTTCTCTAATGAATCAGGTTCCCAAAGGTGAACCTCATGTTGGATGTTATCCTTTAAAGTCCCTATGAACACATCAATCCTATGCTCCTTTGGAATATCTTTTACCCTTATATTTAATTTTTGGAAGTCCTCAATGTGCTCCACCATTGAACCCTTTTGCTTGAGATTTATCAATTGGTTAAAGAAGGTGTTTCTTTTTGTATCCTCATATTGTGCTATCATTTATTCCATACAAATTTCCCAAGTGACAATTTGTTTACGAGAGCAAAGCCATTGATACCATACAAACTGATTGGGTTCCAAATATAAAGTTGCAATGCGTACCTTTTGTGTACTTTACACATTATGGAGATTGAAATATTGCTACATCTGTAGTATCCATGTTACGAAATCCTTGCCATGACACTTCCTCATATCGATATTTGGAACATAGTTGGTATTTAATCCAACGTTAGAGTCTATGATATCATGACTAACATTTATTTTGTTCTCATCACGAGTTTCCTTTACTACCCTTTCACCATTAGTAAGCATTTCTTGTAGCAACTTTGTCAAATCTATCTTCAAATCTTCCATGTTTCCTTTGAGTTTTGATTCTATACCATCCATATTAGCTTCCATGCCATCCATATTAGCTTCCATTCCATTCTTTAAACCATCCATCTTAGCTTTAGTTACTTTTTGTGAGAGCGAAATTTGTTGCACTTGGTCTCGTAATTTTGATATATCATGTTGCATTTCTTCATGTGTCATAGTAGAGATTTCAGATTGCTTACTAGGTGTTTCCATTTTCTTTTTTTGGGTCATAAATGAATGATAATTATGCTTCACAATGCCCTTTGAATCACTTTAAACTACTTTGTCAAACAAGACTTATGAAAATTTAAAAAAAAACTACACACCTTTTTTTTTTGTTTTCTGCTTTATATGAGCTTGATCTTGAAATGATTGTCACTCTATAATTTCAGATCTCCAAATTATGAAATTTTGGATTGTGATAGCCCTCTGAGTCTTCTTTCCAACCCAACAATTCTGATTGAAATTGGATTCCTTAAGAAATAGTTATGTCCAATCTCCCGCGATGACCTAATTATAGATTGTTTCAGTAGAGCGAACTTGTACGACGTGCCACATGTCACTGTTTCAACCTTAGGTTCTAAAAATCATACCCCATAAAGAAAAGTTTGTCTGCTTTTTGTATTTTTTTATGAAATTTGAATGATATGCTCATAGAGAAAGTTATGACGATTTTCCCAAGGTGACTTGTTTGAGATCCAATTTAGGAGCTTGCAAAAACCCTAACTTCCTCAGTTCATATCTCCGAAATTATAGTGATACAAGATCTGAAATTTGGTCATGCGGTTCATCACGATTTCATCTCAAATGGGTTTTAATTACAAATCTTGAAGATTTGTAGAATGTTTTTTATAGCGAACATGCCACGATGGCCTGTTTGAAGCAGTGAAACCCTAGAATCCAAAGCTCTGATACAAATTGTTATGCAACCAGCTCGCAAAATAGAAGAAAGAGATAGATCAACGACTTAAAATGTAGACTCTTCAAGGGGGGAAACTCCTTTACATTACACAAATGAATAATTCTTGGATGACACAAATGACAAGACCTCCTTTCTATATATAGGAGTCTAAGGGGTCACAAGATAATCAGAGCCGACATAACAATAATAATGTAAGGGCACAACAATAACAATAAGGGGTATAATGACAATAATAATAAGGGAATACACTAGTATTATAGGGACCTAATAGACGTGTTGAGGATGTATGTGAAGCACTAGCCATGGAAGTGGGAAGAGTATCTTGTAGTACATTGCAAGTTGGTGCTTGCACATTTTCGAGATTAGTGCCTTAGTTAGGTTGTAGCCTATTGTAACTAATTGCAAACACATCTTAGGGGTGGTTACCTCCAACTGGTCAGTGCCTGTAGATATATGTAAATGAATTGAAGAAGAAGAAGAAGAAGAATTTTTTGGTTTTCTCCCATAAGGGTTTCCACATAAAAGCTTGTGTCCTCTTGTGTTAATGGCTTATTGATGCATGGTTTCATTTATTATTATGATGCAAACTGTTATGGTACACTACTACATGATTATTTATTGATTAAATGTTTTGGAATGATAAGTTTTCCATTATAGTAATATACCCACAATCCCCCCTTTCTTAATTGATCTTTGGTCTAAAACGTCGTATCAAAGTAGGTGCCTTAAGGAGAAATTAACTAGTAGAAGTTGGATCTGAGGAGTCTTGGCAACATGGATCCATATGCAAATTCTGTCATGCTTTTTGTTGGGCGCGGGATCCCCCAAGGGCAGCTTTGGGCCTTAAAGCCCATATTTTGTTCCAACTTTTGTAATCCAAATGTAAAGACTCCACATTTTGTGGTCGCGGAGCGCGTAGATGTTAAAGAGTCATACGGTTGTCTGCCCTTATTTTGATAATGTAATGTCAGTTGTAAAAGATCTACTCATGATCCACGGACCAGGGGATTGTATAAATAGAGTGAAGCTCTAAGTAGTTAAGAGACACGAAGAAATCAATGATCGAAGATGTATGAGAGATAGCTCTGAAGTAGAAGTCTAAGTTTTGGGTCATAGGGTAGGTAGAGGCTCTGCAGCTGAGTACGCAAACCCCTGCAACTGAGTGCGCAGGGCGAGTCGAGTCTGTAATCATTTGGAATAATCAATAAGGAGAAGTATTCTATAATTTATGTGTCTTTAGTTCTTATTTATGCATTTGTTATATTGGGTATGAATTTCACTTCTAATGCTTATATGATGCGCGAATGTGTATAACTGCGCGAATGTGTATAACTGTATTGGTTAAGTGAAAGCAATTAAGAACATCTGTTTACGCAAGCTAACTAAAATTGTTAATAAGAAAGTAAGATACTTAGCTTAGTTTGGGGAGATATCACAGTTCGCTGCCCTAGTAGCGCGAAAGCATAATAGCTGCTGGTTAGGGCTGCGTGGAAGCTGATTGTAACATTTCGCGAAGGTACTGAAGGGTAGAGTAGAGGGATAAGAAACCTACATGAAGGCAAGTATAGTTGAAATAAACCAACATCACAACCATCTCAAGGGCGCAGAAACTTGGTTCCAGTATCCCCCCATACTTCTTTGGGTAAGACTTCAGTCCACACTCCGCGAGCTGATGCCAAAAGGGCCGGTAGTGTAGGGATTTGTTTGGCTAACTAACGTTGAACCTGGGTCAGGCCCCCACAAGCCAACAAATGGTTCTGTTGCTGGGACCGGAATCTACTTGAGAGATGTGTGATGTCATATCACTGGTATCCAACTAAGAAATAAATTGAAGGTTGGTTGGATAGAAGGATTCACGAGTTTGCGGCACAAGAAAACAGAAACCCGCAACTGTCAAAAGAACAGTGGTTGGACCAATACATGTATATGGAGATCCACGAAATATTTTTCATGTATTTCCCTACTGAGCTATATGAGGCTAAATTAATATTTCCCTACTGAGCTATTCATATTTTTCATGTACGCAGAGGCCTAGAAGTCCGTAGCTGAGTGCGTGGACCCCTGCAATTGAGTGTGCAGGGCGAGTCAAGTCTGTAATCATATGGAATTATCAAAAAAGAGAAGTATTCTATAATTCCTGCATCTTTAGTTCCTGTTTATGCATATGTTATATTAGGTATGAATTTCACTTCTAATTCTTATATGATGTGCGAATGTGTATAACTGTATTGGTTAAGTGAACGCAAGTAAGAACATCTGTTTACACAAAGCTAACTAAGATCTATTAATAAGATAAGTAAGATACTTAGCTTAGTTTGGGTAGATATCACAGTTCACTGTCCTAGCAACTCGAAAGCATATTAGCCCCTGGTTAGGGCTGCATGGAAGCTGATTATAACATTTCGTGAAGGTACTGAAGGGTAGAGTAGAGGGATAAAAAACCTGCATGAAGATAGGTATAGTTGGAATAAACCAACATCATAACCATCTCAGGGGTGCAAAAACTTGGCTTCCAGCATCCCCCCATACTGCTTCGAGTGAGACTTCAGTCCGCACTCCGCGGGCTGATGCTGAAAAGGCCAGTAGTGTAGGGATGTGTTTGGCTAACTAACGCTGAACCTAGGCCAGGCCCCCACAAGCCAACACTTATGGAAATTGAGTTGGAAGAGTTCAAAAGGAAGTATGGAATCTTGTCAAAGCAACTAGGAGAAAAGTAAAAGTAGCTAGGTGAAAAGGAAAAGTAGCTGGGAGAGAGGGAAAAGCAGTTAAGAGAAAGGGATAATGAAATTGTCCTCCTCAAAAATGATATAGATGTAGCAAGATAGTAAACAAAGGAAAATCGTGAAGGAATCTAGACCAAAATAAGTAGCAAAGAACAATCATCTAGGTAACACACATTATTTCATGGTTATTTTTATATACATTATACATTTATTCATAAGGCGGTTTATTGTAGCTATTAAAGTAATCCTTCTAGAAGAATGTTTGGTAAAAGTGGAAGAAACCATTTTCAAAGTCATATCAAATGCTTTAAATGTCATAATTTTGGACACAAGGCCAATGACTATAAAATTAATCAAAGAAAGGAAGGGTGACCCCCTAATATGTAGAAGAATAAAGAAGAAAGGTGTGGTCTCATGCTATATGCTCAAAATCAAGAAAATAAATGGTACGATGATAGCTCCTTCTCAAGGCACATAACAAGTGATCAAAACAAGATTATCAATCTCAAGGATATAGGCAAAGGTAAGGTGATCCATGGAAATAATGCATCTACAAGAATCATAGGGAAAGGAATTGTCAGCATTGATAATGGAAGGACCAAAGCTCAAGATTTCCTATATGTCAAAGGATTGAAACATAATATTTTAAGATGTTAGTCACAATGTTTTCTGCAAAGCATGTCAATTTGAGAAGAAAACCAGAGTCTTCTTTAACAAAAAAGAATATTCAACATCCCAGCCATTGGAAATTATTCACATAGATATTTGTGGGACAACCAAGACACATGCTCTAAAAGGATAAAAGGCTATTCATGTTATTTGTAGATGATTTCACAAGAATTACTTGGGTTAGTTTTCTTAAAGAAAATTTTAAGTTTTTGAGAAATTCAAGAATTTCAAGGCTCTTGTTGAAAATGAAATGGATTTAGAGATCCAATGTCTAAGGATAGATAGAGGAGGATAATTTACCTCCCATGAATTCAATGAATTTTGTGAACATCATGAAGCTAGGAGGCACTTCACTATCGCAAAAATATCTTAGTAGAATGGTGTCATTGAGATGAAGAACAAAATAATTTAGGACATGGAAATATATCTTCTTTTTTAAGATCAGTTGTTATATTTTTTTGGGGGAGAAGCAATAAATACAATTGTATGCATATTGAGCAGGGCTCAAATCATAACAAAAAGAACTAAAACTCCCTATCATCTATGCTAAGGAAGACTTGTCATAATTAATTAGGAAGCAAATGTTACATCAAAGTGAATGAAGAAAGACTTGGTAAATTTGAAGCCAAAGGTGATGAAGGAATCTTCCTAGGATATTCATATGGAAGTAAGGGTACATGTGTTATAGCAAGAGAACACGAGAAGTCATTAAAAACATTGATGTGAAAGTAGATGAATCACTGCCTCATAATGAATTTCTTGTTCAAGCTCAACCTAATCCTACTATCTCCCAAGAATCTGCATCAAAAGAACAAGAAGATGGGGGAAACGAGGGGTAGATATTGGGGAAATCCTAGTCACATTTCTTCCCTGGTTTGTGTCATTGAATGGTGTTTTGTTGCTTATGTCACCTCGCCCCTCTTATTTGGTTCCCATTGTCTCTCTTGGTTGTGTGTGTTTGAGCGTTGTTCCTCCTCATCGAAATCATCGCTGTTGTGATATAGCTTCTCTGTTGACTTGGAAAATGCAACTATTTTCCTTTGGCTGCTATCACCTCCTCCCATGCAAGTTACTATGGGTTTCTTCAGTTTTGGTCTGCTGTTTTCTACCTTGATGCTGGTTTGCACTTCAGATTTTGTGTTTTTTCATTGCCACTTGTTTTTGTTTTGTTGGTTTGCTTTGCTGCCTCCATCGCCACTACTTTTGTTGCTTGTGAGTGTTGTAGGTTTTATCCAGAATGGGTTTGAAGATGTTTTTCCTTGAATCTATTCTCATTCCAACAATTGTGGTTTTGCATTGTCAATTCACTTTGTTTTCCACTCTCTGCTCACTCTTCCACTACTCGGGGTTTCGATCTGCTGATTTCCTTGACAATGAACTTTTGAGTTGGATTTTGGTTGTCTTGTTGTCTATATTTTAGTTTTGGGCCTATACCAGAGTTTTTTCCTTTGTATTGAGGTCAAGAGGATCTCCAGTTTTCTAGAGGGCTCCTTGTTAGATATTTTGGACATTGTGCTTCTTGCCTTTGTTTTGTTGGATTGTATTTTCTCATGTTTTCCATGGTAGGGCATGGGAAAATCCTTATTGAATACAAACTATGATGTGTATATTTAAAAACAAAAATGAAAACAAAGTCAAAACAAAAAGATGAAGAATTTGAAGAAAATTAAAGAGAGGAAGATGAACCTTTGCACACAAAGACTCCATCTAGATATGTACTCAAAAAACATCCATATAATAAAATTGTAGGAAACAAAGATTCAGGAGTTCATATCGGAATGAAGCTTGTAGATGCATCATCTCAAGAAAACATAGCCTTTTTGTCTCTTATGGATTCCCAACATTTTTCATAATCCAACAAGGATGAGCATTGGGTTAAAACCATGAATGAGGAGTTGGATTAGATTGAAAAGAACTAGACTTGGGAATATGTTCCAAGACCTAAAGGTAAAAATGTAATTGGAATGAAATGAGTTTATAGAAACAAGCTCAATGAGGATGGACAAGTTGTGAGGAATAAAGCAGGACTTGTATGCAAAGGCTGTGCAAAAGTTGAAGGTGTTGATTTTGATGAAATGTTTGCTCCAGTGGCTATACTCAAAGTTATCATATTGTTCTTAGCTTTTTCTTGTTTCAAAGGATTCAAGGTCTATCAAATGGATGTAAAGTCAACATTCTTGAATGGGGAACTCAAGGAAGAAGTCTATGTTGAGAAACCAGAGGGATTTCAATTAACAAAAGACGAAGATTATGTATATAGACTAAAGAAAGTATTGTGTGGTTTAAAACAAACTCCTAGGGCATGGTACTCTAGATTGGATGGTTATATTCAACAATAGGGTTTCGAAAGAGGCACCGTTGGCAACAATATTTATATCAATATTAAAAGGGTAACTTGTTAATTATTGTTGTCTATGTGGATGATATTATTTTTTGTAGTTATGATGATTCCATGAGTAGGATCTTTTCAACTAGTATGCAAAAATAATTTTAGATGTCAATGTTAGGAGAATTATATTTCTTCTTAAGATTACAATTTAAACAAATTGAAAAAGAAATTTTCATATCACAATCCACATACCTTAAATAAATTATGAAAAAAGTTTGGAATAGAAAATTGTGCCTATGTAAGTGTTGGGAATGGAATCCCCCCAAGGCATGTTTTTGGGCTCAAAGACCAAGTTTTGACCGAAGTAAATTTCCGCAAATTGCCGGCGCGGAAATAAGTTAGAGTCACAAGGTTGTCAACCCTAGTTTTGTAAAAGAAAAGAAGTAGTATAGAGAGGAAAGAGTCAAAGTGACTAAGTGAAGTGTGTATTTGGGTCGCAGGGTTGTGGTGGCCAACCCTTCACCAGGATTCAAAAGAACACTGTAAGGCCTGCGATATATGTCGAAGGATTGGAAAACCATCGCAGAGGGATGAGATGTTGTTGAATCTATAAATGACACTGCAGCCATTCGAGAAATGGGCAATCGACTTCATAGGACCTATCAAACCTCAGGGAAAAATGGGCCTAGTACATAATCACTGCAACAGAGTACCTGACTCACTAGGCAGAAGCGCAGCCGGTCAAAGACTGCATGACCACTACATCTGCAAAGTTTTTGTTTAAAAACGTGTTAACCCGATTTGGCCGTCCGAAAATCTTGATGAGTGATCACAGTACACATTTCCTGAACGAAAAAATTAGTGAACTCACAGAAGAGTTACGGGTGTATCATAAGAAAAGCACACCATATCACTCACAAGCCAATGGGACAGTAGACGCATTGAACAAAATAATGGAGACTGTGCTAACCAAAGTGTTCAACGCGCAGTGAAGCGATTGGGACCTGCGTGTACCTACAGTACTATGGGCTTATCGTACAACGTGCAAGAAATGGATGGGACAAACACCTTTACAGTTAGTTTATGGCATGGAAACTATCATGCTGATGGAGTATATTGTACCTAATCTGCACATAACAATGCTCACAGGTATGATGGACCGCGAAGTTCTGGAAGAAAGGCTCGCACAATTGGAAAAACTTGAGGAGGACTAGTTCTTAGCTGGGTTTCATCAACATGTACAAAAGAAACGTGAAATGGCCTGGCACGATCGCCATATTAAGTTGGACACCTTCAAGGTGAATGACTTAGTGCTGCTGTATGAGAATAAGTTTGAAAAAATCCCGGGAAAGTTCAGAATGCATTGGCATACGTGGTTAAGGAGGTCACAGACAGAAGTGTAGTCTAGCTCGTCAAACTAAATGGAGAACCCTTCCTAGGCAAAGTGAATGGTAGCCGCTTGAAGCCCTACAGGGGTGGGCCGGCTATCTGACTAGCCGACAGAAGCATAGTCTTCGCACTCCAAGGATCTGGACAAAGGTGCGGGACTATAAACATATGCAACACATATCGGTACAGATGTATGGAATCAGTTCAGACAAAGAGGTCTCGGGACAACATATGCAATAGATTCAACAAGAAACAGCTCAGTGTGCTGCTAACCTCCATGCAGTTCAAGAACAATTGGAGGGACTCCGCGCAAAGATCGCCACGCCAACAGAGTGGCTCAAGGGCAAGTCACGATGTTTGTGTTGGGGGCCTATTGGGCATGGAATCCCCCCAAGGCATGTTTTGGGGCTCAAAGCCCAAGTTTTGACTGAATTGTGTTGTAAAGTTCCGCGAATTGTGGGCACGGAAGTATGTTAGAGTCACAAGGTTGTTCGCCCTAGTTTTGTAATGTAATGTTGGCCTACCCATGGTCCGTGGACCATGGGATTGTATAAATAGAGCGAGGCTCTAAGTGTAAAAGAAAAGAAGTAGTAGAGAGAGGAAAGAGTTGAAGCGACTAAGTGAAGTGTGTCTTTGGGTCGTAGGGTAGAAGAAGGCTCTGTAGCTGAGTGTGCAGAGGTCTAGTCGTCCACAGCTGAGTGCGCGGACCCCTGTAGCTGAGTGCGCAGGGCAGTGTCAAGTCTGTAATCGAAGAAGGAATTAATAAAGAGAAGTTTGTTATCAATTTGTGTATTTGTTCTTGGGTTAATGCATGCTTCATATAAATTGCAAATATACTGTTTGTTTACTGCGCACACCTGTATGAATGGTTTATGTTGTTAAGTATAACTTAAAGCACGCCATTAGGCTAAAATAATCAACTAACATTGGAATATCAATAAGGACTTGGGTAATAAAGCAGAAGTGCAGCGTTCAGCCCCTGAGTAGGGCTGCGTGAAGGCAGTATATCAGGATGCGAGGTACGGGGAAAGTGCATGAAGCGACTTGCGCACAGGGTCAAACCGCGGACCACTTGAACTCATCAGACATCTCCAGGGTGTAGAAACCTGGTTCTAGCACCCTCCCATACTACTTCGGGTGAGACCTCAGTCCGCGCTTTGCGGACTGTTTCTGAAAGGGCCAATAGTATCGAGATTTGTTTGGCTAAATCAACTCTGAACCTGGGTCAGGCCCCTATAAGCCAACAGTAAGCACTCCCATGATTACAAGTTGTACTAAACAAAGATGACGAGTCTCCTGAGGTAGAACAAACTATGTATATGTCAATGATCGAAAAACCTTCTATACTCAACAACATCAAGGCCAGACATCATCCAAGTTGTGGGAATGGTTGCTAGTTTTCAATCATCTCCAAAGAATCTCATGTGAATGTTTTTAAAAGAATATTCATGTATTTATATGGCACCAGGGATTACGACTTATGATATCATGGGGGAACAAACCTTTGTCTTGAGGCCTATATATATGAAAATTGAGATGGAATCGTGGATGGAAAAAAGAGCACTAGTGGAGGAGTATTATGTTGATTTATGTAGCTTGGGAGGTACTCCACAACCACAGGTACTGGTTTTGTGAGAGTTGGCACCACAAAAGGAATTTGTTGGAAAAGTACCCAAGCATTGGGTTTTGCACCCAAAGTAGTGGGCATGAAAACAAGAGGTATTTTGATGGTTTGACGATTGTTGCAAGTGGAGAACCCTTAAAGGAACCAAAGGTTCCTAAGGCAACCATGGAGGTGTTGATAAAATGTGACAAAATAATTTTTATTTGTATGAGGTGGGATAATGACAATATTTTCAAGTCGGTTAGGCTTGAATGTTCCCTTTGGAGGTCTAGACATTGCACGCAAAGAAGCATATAAATAGAAGGTAGGTGAACTCATTTGATCATACGTCATAAGAGAAAATACATCAAGGAGAAGGCAACCTAAGGCAGTCACAAACCTAGAGGAGACAATCTAAGTGAATAAGAAGGCGTGTTTGTTTCATTTTATGTGTTTTGTGCTGGATGTGGCTAGGAGGAGGTAGGATTGATTTGATATGGTAGATTATGGGCATGCCTAGAGATCCTATTTCTCTATTTTAAGGCCATAGATATATCTTTGTGTTTCAAGAGGGTTGAGCTCCTATTCATGAGTGGACAATGGCCACATGGCTTGTGAAAAGAAGGGTTGAATTGTATTGAAGGTTACTACAAGAGGACATGACTAGAAAGGAGAGGACATCACATATTTTAAAGTGGTTTGGAGGTTGAGTTGTGGGGCTGACATTTATTGTACAAGTTCCCTAACTAGGTTCGAAAATTGATAGAGGCATGATACAGGATCCAACTGGAACAGAATTCAGTTTAAGGTAAGTTGGTTGTCTTTTCATGATGATGTTTTGCTAGGTGATGAGGAACAATGTGGAAAGAGAAAGGAGAAACTTAAGTACATGTATGGGGGGTCGTTATAAGTTTCTTGGTTGTTAGATGATCCAAAAATACTTTATTATCATAGGTTATAAATTAAAATAAAATAATTATTAATTTAAGAAATTAAATTAATAATTATTCTAGAATGATTAATTATTTTAGAGACAATTAGAATTAGTATATTGTTGTAACAAAGATATGACTCTCCAAATGAGTCGTATCTTAGGCTCTATTATAGGATATTAGTTAGCTAGTTGGTTTGAATAGCATTTATTGTAAATGGACACTTGTTATTTAATAAGTGCTCCATAATTAGAGGTAGTTAGGACATGGAGCTTATAAATAGCTCATTGCAAGAGTGTTTGGTTGTTCGGGTGTAAGCTCTTGCAAATCAATTATGTAATTGTTTTTTTCTGATTAATAAAATTACGTGTCTGAGGACACTTCCGCCATTCTGCCATTATTGTGGTATCAGAGCTCCAGTAATGTTGCAGTGGATTTGAGGAGATTCCAACTCAACAAAAGTCCTGGAAAACTCCATTCAGTTGGCCAGCAAGTCATTGGTATGGAAATTGTACAGTTTTGTTTAAAAAGAAATAAGTTTTATCATTGAGTTTAGATTTTTTAAAATCTAAAATTCATTTTTTATTATAAAAATTGCCTCTGCTTCTCAAGGCGCTCGAGTTCCTCGCGCTGTTTCTTTTCCCTCCCTTGAGATTTTATTTGTGCTCTCTCTGCGGCATTTATAGCTTCTCGCTCAGCTTTCAAATCAGGTTTCCCATCAACAATTTCGCTCTTGGTTTATTTCTCCTCTTATTCTTGTCCTCACTGGATTTGTCTACCTATGAATAGTCTCTCTTCAAGAACAAAAAGAGTTATTAGTGGGTAGGTAGTTGGGAGCCCTAAGGGTTTAATATTGAAGGAGATAAAGGGAAAAAAAGAGGGCTAGTTATCAAGCCCTAGTTCATTGACTTGCAGAAGTAATCTTCAATAATAAGAGGGCAGCCTCCAAACCCTAAGACTTGTCATCTTTGGAGCAACAAAGAGGCAAGTAGTGGGCAGTTTTGAAGGCCCTATGAGTTGGAGTCTTTGAAGGAAGAAAGAGAAGTTAGGGGGTAGATTGTTTGAGCCAAAGTTTAGTGACACAAAAGGAGCTATGATTAGTGATAGTGGAAAAATTTTGAGCTGTAGATTGGAAGGCAAAGGACTAGTAATACTTGTTCAAGATAAGTGGGCTGAAAAGGTCATGGAGCTATACATCAACTAGTATGTCAGTGTACTTTGTTCGGGGTAGATTGGTCATCATAGTGTTGATACCAAGCCTTAGTTGTTGTATTTTATTAGGGATGATTGTAAGGGCCATGTTCCCTAGTACAGGAGCCTAAGATTGTTGTATTAAATATTTTTAATATAACAAGTGGTGGGTTAAAAAATTTCATGTATACTAGTTGATTCATTGTTTTGTTTATTCTATTGTGCAAAGTAGAAGTGTTGTGGCATTTTAATGTTGTTGGGTCCCTATAATACTAGTGATTACCCCATTACTATTGTAGTTATACCCCTTATTTATATTGTTGTGCCCCTATTACCCCCATATTGTTATTTCTGTGCCCATAGAATCCCTCTATTGTTATTTTTGTGGCTTTATATTATTATTGTTAGGTCGGCTGGATTATATTGTGACTCCTTAGACTCCTATATATAGAAAGGAGGTTTTTTCATTTGTATCATCCAAAAATTGTTCATTTATGTAATGTAAATGAGGTTTCCCCCTCGAAGAGGCTGAATTCTAAGGCGTGGATCTCTCTTTTCTATCTTTTTGTGAGTTGGTTTCATAACATTTGGTATCAGAGCTTTGGATTCTAGGGTTTCGCTGCTCCAAACAGGTCATCGTGGAATTTTCGCTATAATTTTTTTTCTGTGACGTTTCAGAAGTTGCAAAAACAACCCATTTGAGAGGAATTGGCACTGAACCTTGGATCCAAATTTCAGAGCTTTTAGCGCGATATTTTCGGAGATATGATCTGAGGAAGTTTGCCTTTTTGCAGACTCCTGAATTACATTCAAAACAGGTGACCTGGGGAAAATCGTCATAACTCTCTCTCTGAGGATCGGATTGAAATTTCGTAAAAAGGTACAGAAAGAGGACAGAATGTAGTTTCTTGTATGTGTGGTTTAGATTCAAAGGTTGAAACAGTGACTCGTGGCACGTCGTACAAGTTCGCTCTATTGAACTAGTCTAAAAGCAAGTCACTGTGGGAGATTTCACATAACTCTTCCTTGGAGAATCAAATTGGGCTCAGAATTGTGGCATTGGAAAGAGGATGCAGAAGGCTACTACAGGTAGCAATTTCAGAACTGGATGATTCGAAATTACAGAGATACATCAGATTCAATATCAGGCTACTATAAAGTGAAAAAATGTGTGTAGTTTTTTTTTTAAATTTTTGTGTAAGCTTGGTTTAACGGAATTCAAAGGGCATAGTAAAGCATTATTATCGGTAACTGATGCCTCGAGGAAAGAAAATGAAAACACCTAGTAAGGAACCTGAAAGCTCTAGCATGACTCATGAAGAAGAAGAAGAAATGCTACATGATATATCAAAATTACAAGAACAAGTGCAACAAATGTCACGCTCACAAAAGCTAACAGAAGCTAAGTTAAGTGGCGTGGAATCTAAGATAAAGGGCATGGAAGCTGAGATGGATGATTCGAAGATAGATTTGAAGAGAGACATGGCAGATTTGAAGACAGACATGGCAGATTTGAAGACAGATTTGACAAATTTTCTACAAGAAATACTTACTAATGGTGAAAAGGTTGTAAAGGAAACTCATGATGTGAAAAAAAGTAATGTTAATCATGATTCCATAGACGCTAATGTTGGATCGAAGACCCACCATATTCCAAAAATCGATATGAGGAAGTTTGATGGCAAGGATCCTGCCACATGGATATTACAGATGGAGCAGTTCTTCGATCTCAATAATGTGCAAAACACACAAAAGGTACGTATGGCAACTGTATATTTGGAACCAAATCAGTTTGTATGGTATCAATGGCTTTGCTCTCGTAAAAAAATTATCACTTGGGCAATTTTTACGGAAGAATTGATAGCACATTATGAAGATACAAAAAGCAACACTTTTTTTAGCCAATTGATAAGTCTCAAACAAAAGGGTTCAGTAATGGAGCACATTGAGGAGTTCCAAAAATTGAACATAAGGGTAAAAGATATTCCAGAGGAGCATAGGATTGATGTGTTCATAGGGTCTTTAAAGGATAATATCCAACATGATGTTCGCCTTTGGGAACCTGATTCATTAGAGAAGGCATTCAGGTTAGCAAGAAAAATGGAAAGCAAAATTATGGCAACTAGGAAGCATACCATTCACAACTATAAAGACGGAAGTGTTGTTTCCCATAGTCTTCCACAACCTACAAGGTTGACACCACAACAATTGGAAGAAAAAAGAGCAAAAGGGCTTTGTTACAATTGTGATAGCAAATACACAAAAGGTCATAAGTGTGCTGAGAAGAAATTATTCTACATAGATTGTGAAGAGGAAGAAGAAAAGGAGCAAGAAAGGTCAAAAGAAGAGGATATACTCCAGGAACAAAGCCTAGATGAAGAACAAATAAATCCGACCATATCTTGTAATGCATTGGCGGGAATTACCACTCCTCAAACCATCAAGATAGAAGGACAAATCAAGAAGAAAAAGGTAATAGTGTTGATTGATTCAGGAAGCACCCACAATTTTATTCATTGTAGGGTAGCAAAAGAATTGAATTGCTTCCTATATCCAGCACCAGAGTGTCAAGTGATGATTGCAAATGGAGGAACAATAAATTGCTCTGGAAAGTGCCATAATATCAAGCTATCCATGGGAGAATATGTATTGACTAGCCCAATGCTTTCCATTCCAATGGGAGGTGCTGATGTTGTACTAGGAGTCCAATGGCTACAATCCTTGGGTACAATAGCTTTTAATTTTCAAGAACTTTTCATGAAATTTTCTGTGGAAGGAAAGGAAGTTGAATTAAGGGGTATTGCAGGGAAACCAGGAAAGATAATCAGCTCTAATGGCATGACAAAGCTTCTAAAAAAGGAGCAAAGAGGTGTAATTGCACAATTATGTTCGCTAGATGTTTCCACATTGGAATCATCTATTTCTCCAGATCTCCAAAAAGTCTTGGACAATCATTCCAAGGTATTTGAGACTCCCAAAGGTCTCCCACCTATGCGTGATCATGATCATGCTATTCATCTGATTCCAGGAAGTGTTCCTCCAAACATCAGGCCGTACAGATATCCCTATGTCCAAAAAAGTGAAATTGAACGTATGGTTGCAGAAATGCTAGAGGCTGGTATAATTCAACCGAGTCAAAGTTCTTTCTCAGCTCCAGTAGTATTGGTGCACAAGAAGGATGGATCATGGCGCATGTGTCCAGATTATAGGGAGCTCAACAAGCTCACTATTAAAGATAAGTTCCCCATTCCTGTCATTGATGAATTACTGGATGAATTGCATGGATCAATTTACTTCACCAAGTTGGATCTTCGTTCGGGATATCATCAAATCAGAATGAAGATTGAAGACATTCCGAAAACGGCATTTAGAACTCATGAGGGTCATTATGAATTTTTGGTCATGCCTTTTGGCCTTACCAATGCACCTTCAACATTTCAAGGTTTGATGAATTCAATTTTCAAACCATTCCTTAGAAAATTTGTGTTAGTATTTTTTGATGATATACTAATCTACAGCAAGTCTTGGAAGGATCATGTTGAACATGTTGACAGGGTGCTACAACTATTGGAGGAGAAACAATTATATGCAAAAAGATCCAAATGTTTCTTTGGAGTCCAGGAGGTGGAATATTTGGGTCATATTGTATCTCATGAAGGAGTTAAGGTAGACCCTAGCAAAATTAAAGCCATTAAGGAATGGAAAATCCCCACATCCATAAAGCATCTGCGAGGATTTCTTGGGTTGACAGGGTATTATCGCAAGTTTGTTAAGAATTATGGGAGAATAGCAGCACCTCTAACAACATTATTGAAGAAAGATTCATTTTCATGGACTCCGGAAGCAACAAAGGCCTTTGAACATCTTAAAGAGGCAATGTGCCAAGCACCGGTCTTAGCTACACCGGACTTCACAAAAACCTTTATTGTGGAATGTGATGCTTCAGGAAATGGAATTGGTGCTGTTCTAATGCAAGATGAAAGACCCATTGCTTTTGAAAGTCGTCCAATCAAGGGAAAGTTTTTAAGCAAAGCTATTTATGAGAAGGAAATGTTGGCAATACTCCATGCACTTAAGAAATGGCGACCCTACCTAATGGGAAGACACTTCAAGGTAAAAACGGATCATGATAGCCTTAAATACTTTTTAGAACAAAGATTATCCTCTGAAGAGCAACAAAAGTGGGTCACAAAGATGTTGGGTTATGACTTTGAAATCATCTACAAAAAAGGGAAGCAAAATGTGGTGGCAGATGCACTCTCAAGAAAGGATGAGGATGTGGAAGCATTGTTGTGTGCCATTTCTATTATCCAACCAGATTGGATAAACGAAGCAAGGGAGGAATGGAAGAATGACGAAGAAGTGTGGGCACTTATTCGAAAGCTACAACAAGATTCCAGTACTTCTGATACATTTAGCTGGAAAAATGATTCGTTATGGTACAAAGATCGCTTATACCTCTGTAAGAATTCCCAGCTAAAACAAAAGATTCTTATGGAATTGCACACTTCTCCCTTAGGAGGGCACTCAGGATTTTTAAAAACTTACCACAGGGTTAAGAAGGAATTTTTTTGGGATGGCCTTAAATCAGATATTCAAAAGTTTGTGGCGGAATGTTTGGTTTGCCAACAAAATAAAGTTGAAACAATTAAGACACCAGGTCTATTACAACCTTTATCCATTCCAAGCCAACGTTGGGAGGAGGTTTCAATGGATTTTATCACAGGTTTACCCAAGTCTGAGGGAAAGAGTGTCATCATGGTGGTAGTTGACAGACTTACCAAGTATGCACACTTTTGTGCATTATCACATCCATTTAAAGCCAGTACAGTTTCTACTGCATTTATGGAAACAGTTCAAAAGCTACATGGAAACCCAAAGATTATTGTAAGTGACAGAGATCCCATTTTCACTGGAAATTTTTGGACAAATTATTTTCTTGTCTTGGTACTCAGTTAGCTCATAGCTCATCTTATCATCCTCAATCTGATGGGCAAACTGAGATAGTAAACAAATGTTTGGAAGGATATCTTCGTTGCTTTGTATCTGATAAACAGACACAATGGGTCAAATGGTTGCCTCTGGCTGAATGGTGGTATAACACTTCCTTCCATACAGCAACAAAAATGACCCCATTTATGGCACTTTATGGGTATCAACCACCATCCATCACATCATATTTAAGAGAAAATTCTAAGGTTCAGGCAGTGGAACATCACATCGAACATCAACAACAAGTCCTCCAACTCTTAAAGGATAACCTCGTGTTGGCACAAAATAGAATGAAACAACAGGCAGATCAACATCGCAGTGAAAGAAGTTTTGATGTAGGTGATTGGGTATTCCTACGGCTACAACCATATAAGCAAATGTCCCTAAAGCAAGCTAAGAAGGATAATAAATTATCACCAAAGTATTATGGTCCGTACAAGGTGTTGCAAAAGATTGGTACTATGGCATACAAATTGGAGCTTCCTGCAGCTTCTCGATTGCACCCAGTTTTCCATGTTTCATGTTTAAAGAAGGTTATAGGCGACAAGCTCCCAGTTCAAACAATATTGCCAGAACTTGACGAGGAAGGAAAAATTATATTGGAACCGGAAGCAGTCACAGAAACAAGAACTCGACAGCTACGAAATCGATCAATTTCAGAGTATCTTATCAAGTGGAAGAACTTATCCGCTGAAGATTCCACATGGGAGGATGAGAATTTTATGCAGAAGTATCCAGAACTACTCAAGCGTTGAGGACAACACTTTTTTGAAGGAGAGGGGCATGTTGGGTCCCTATAATACTAGTGATTACCCCATTACTATTGTAGTTATACCCCTTATTTATATTGTTGTGCCCCTATTACCCCCATATTGTTATTTATGTGCCCATATAATCCCTCTATTGTTATTTTTGTGGCTTTATATTATTATTGTTAGGTCGGCTGGATTATATTGTGACTCCTTAGACTCCTATATATAGAAAGGAGGTTTTTTCATTTGTATCATCCAAGAATTGTTCATTTATGTAATGTAAAGGAGGTTTCCCCCTCGAAGAGGCTGAATTCTAAGGCGTGGATCTCTCTTTTCTATCTTTTTGTGAGCTGGTTTCATAACAAATGTGTTTGTGATCATGATTTTAGACTCAACCCGTATTCTTAAGTGTTGTGGAAAAATCAACATGGTATCAGAGGTACTTTTGAAGGGCTATTGAATCAGAGTGTACATGCATACAACTCAAGAGGGAGTTGGTTCCATTGTTGTTGAATGAATAATAGCAATGGAAAATTTGTTGGTTGTTCTACGATTCAAGGATAGGTTGTATGCGTTGTCCAATTATAGTCCTTGTTAGGAAAGTATCAAGTTATTATTGTTGGTGAACAAGATATAGGAATTTGTTGACAAGGATATCAAGAAGAAGCCCACTAAAGCTAAGGAGTCAAAAGTGTATGAGGAGTCAGATATGAAGGTGAAGCCAATCATCCAAGATGGTTTTAAAGATCACTTGATACCTCATCTCTTTGGGAAGAACACTTCCCATGAGATGTGGAAAGCTCTTCAAGATCTACTCCAGAATAAGAATGAGAACTGATTATTGGTATTGAGGGATAAGTTGAAGAGTACCAAGATGTTGGATGGAGAATTAATGGAATCATACCTGATGAGATTGTCTCAAGTCTGAGATGAGCTTGCCACCATTGGTGCAACTGTTACCAATTTAGAGCTAGTGAGGACAACTTTGTGTTAAGAAAAGATAGATCAAAACGCCTATATATACTAAGGACAATTTCTATATATAGGAGTCTAAGGGGTCACAATATAATTAGATCCTACATAACAATAATAAAAAAACACATCTTATCATTTGTAGCATTGAGCTAGTGAGGACAATTTTTGGATGATACAAATGATAGACCTACTTGGTATATATAGGAGTCTAAGTAGTTCTAGATGATTCTATATAAAATTCTTATCCTCCCATGTGGAATCTTCAGCGGGTAAGTTCTTCCACTTCATGAGATACTATGAAATTAATTGATTTTGTAACTATTAGGTTCTTGTTTTCGTGACTACTTCAGGCTCAAATATGATTTTTCCTTCTTCATCAAGTTCTGGCAATGTTTTTTGAACTGGGATCTTGTCACTGATAACCTTCTTTAGCATGAAACATGGAAAACTGGGTGTACTTGGGAAGATGCAAGCAACTCCAATCTGTATTCCATAGTTCCAAACTTTTGCAACACCTTGTAGGGACCATAGTACTTGGGTGATAATTTATTATCCTTCTTAGCTTGCTTGAGTGACATTTGTTTGTATGGTTGTAGCCATAAATATACCAAGTCGCCTAAATCAAAACTTATTTCACTACAATGTTGATATGCCTGTTGCTTCATTCGATTTTATGCCAGAGTGAGGTCATCCTTTAAGAGTTGGAGAACTTGTTGTTGATGCTTGATGTGATCTTCCATTGGTTGAACCTTAGAATTTTCTCTTAAATATTATATGATAGATGGTGGATGATATCCATAAAGTTCCATAAATGGGGTCATTTTTGTTGTAGTATGGAAGGAAGTTTTATACCACCCTTCAACCAGAGGTAACTACTTGACCCATTATTTTGTTATCAGATACAAAGCAATGAAGATATCCTTTCAAATATTTGTTCACTATATTAGTTTTCCCGTCATATTGAGGATGATAAGATGAACTATGAACTAATTGAGTACCAAGAAAAGAAAATAGTTCCGTCCAAAAATTTCCAGTGAAAATGGGATCTTTGTCACTTACAATAATCTTTGGGTTTCCATGTAGCTTTTGAATTGTTTCCATAAATGCAGTAGCAATTGTACTAGCTTTAAAAGGATGAGATAATGCACAAAAGTGTAAATACTTGGTAATTCTATCAACTACCACCATGATGACACTCTTTCCTTCATACTTGGGTAAACCTGTGACAAAATCCATTGAGATCTCCTTACAACGCTGACTTGGAATGGCGAAAGAATGTAACAAACTCGATGTCTTAATTGTATCAAATTTATTTTGTTGGAAAACCAAATCTTTTGCCACAAACTTATGAATATCAGATTTAAGGACATCCCAAAAAAAATCCTTCTTGACCCTGTGGTAAGCTTTTACAAATCCTGAGTGCTCTCCTAATGGGGAGGTGTGCAAAAATAATATTTTGTTTGAGTTGGGAATTCCTACAAATATAAAAGCAACCTTTGTACCATAATGAATCATTTTTCCAGCTGAATGCATTAGATGTACTGGGATCTTGCTGCAACTTTTGATTGAGTGTCCACACTTCATCGTAATTCTTCCTTTTATCCCTTGCTTCATCTATCCAATTTGGTTGGACAATAGAAATGACACAAAGCAATGCTTCCACATTCTAGTCCTTTCTTGAGAGTGCATTTGCAAGAACATTTTTCTTCCCTTTTTTGTAGATGATTTCAAAGTCATAACCCAACATTTTTGTGACCCATTTTTGACGCTCTTCTGAAGATAGTATTTGTTCCAAAAATTGTTTAAGACTATCATGATTTGTTTTTAGCTTGAAGTGTTTTCCATTAGGTAAGGTCACCATTGCTTTAGTGCTTGTAGTATTACCAACATTTCCTTCTCATAAATAGGTTTGTGTAAATACTTTCCTTTGATTAGACAACTTTCAAAAGCAATGGGTCTTCCTTCTTGAATAAAAATAGAACCAATTCCATTTCCTAAGGTATCACATTCCATAATAATGGTTTTTGTGAAGTCTGGCATAGCTAAGACTAGTTCTTGGCACATTACCCCTTTAAGATGTTCAAAGGCCTTAGTTGCTTTTGGAGTCTAGGAAAATGCATCTTTCTTTAGTAATCTTGTTAGAGGTGCTATTATTCTTCCATAATTCTTAACAAACTTGCGATAATACCTTGTCAACCCGAGAAATCCTCGAAGATGCTTTATGGTTATGGGGATTTTCCATTCCTTAATGGCTTTAATTTTGTTAGGGTCTACCTTAACACCCTCATGAGATACAATATGACCTAGATATTCCACCTGTTGTACTCCAAAGAAACATTTGGAGTTTTTTGCATATAAGTTTCTCCTCCAATTTTTTGAGCACCTTGTCAACATTTTGAACATGATCTTTCCAAGACTTGTTGTAGATTAGTATATCATCAAAAAATACTAACACAAATTTTCTAAGGAAGGGTTTGAAAATGGAATTCACCCAACCTTGAAATGTGGAAGGTGCATTGGTAAGTCCAAAAGGAATGACCAAAAATTCATAATGAACCTCATGAGTTCTAAATATTGTTTTCAAAATGTCTTTAGTATTCATTCTAATTTGATGATATCCTGAATGAAGATCCAACTTGGTGAAGTAAATTGTTCCATGTAATTCATCCAACAATTCATGAATGATAGGAATGAGAAATTTATCTTTAATAGTAAGCTTGTTGAGCTCCCTATAATCTAGACACATGCACCACAATCCATCCTTCTTGTGCACCAATACTACTGGAGCAGAGAAATAACTTTGACTAGGTTGAATTATACCAACATCTAGCATTTCTGCAATCGTATGTTCAATTTCACTCTTTTGGGCACAGGGATATCTGTAAGGCTTGATGTTTGGAGGAAAAATACCTTCAATCAAATGAATAGAATGACCATGATCATGAATAGGTGGGATGTCTTTGGGAGTCTTAAATACCTTGGAATGATTGTCCAAGACTTTTTGGATATATGGAGAAATAGATGATTGCGATGTTTGAACCTCTAGTGAGCATAATTGTGAAATTACGCCCTATTGTTCTTTCTTTAGAAGCTTTGTCATGCCATCAGAGCTGATTATATTTCCTTATTTCCCTGCAATACCCCCTAATTCAACTTCTTTTCCTTCCCAAATAAATTTCAAGAAAATTTCTTGAAAATTAAAAGCTATCATCCCCAAAGGTTGTAACCATTGGACTCCTAGTACAACATCAACACCACCCATTGGAATGGAAAGCATTGAACTATTTAATACATATAACCCCATGGTTATCTTGATATTATGGCACTTTCCAAAGAAATTTATAGCTGCTCCAGTTGCAACCACAACTTGACACTCTGGTGCTGGATATAGGAAGCAATTCAATTCCTTGGCTATCTTAAAATGAATAAAATTATGGGTACTACATGAATTACTGAACACTATTACCTTTTTCTTCTTAATATGTACTTCTATCTTGAGAGTTTTAGGAGTCGTAATTCTTGCCAATGCATTACAAGATACGGTTGTATTCATTTCTTCTTTCTTTGGGGTTGGTTCTTGGTGTATATCCTCTTATTTTGACGTTTCTTGTTCCTTTTCTTCCTCCTCTTCACAACCTACATAAAATAATTTCTTCTCAATACACTTATTACCTTTAGTGTATTTTCTATCACAACTTTAACAAATACCTTTTGTTCTTTTTCCCTCCAATTATTGTGGTGTCAACCTTGTCGGTTGTGGAAGGATAGGAAATTATAGAAACACTTCCATATTTATAGTTATGAGTGGTAGACTTCCTTGTTGCCATAATTTTGCTTTCAACTTGTCTTGCCACCCTAAACGCCTTCTCCAATGAATCAGGCTCCCAAAGGCGAACCTCATGTTGGATGTTATCCTTTAAAGTCCCGATGAAGACATCAATCCTATGCTCCTCTAGAATATCATTTACCCTGATATTTATTTTTTGTAAGTCCTCAATGTGCTCCGCCATTGTACTCTTTTGTTTGAGATTTATCAATTGGATAAAGAAGGAGTTTCTCTTTGTATCCTCATAATGTGTTATCATTTCCTCTGTAAAAAACAACCAAGTGACAAGTAGTTTACGAGAACAAAGGCATCAATACCAGACAAAATGATTGGGTTCTAAATATAAAGATTCAATGTGTACCTTTTGTGTGTGTTGCACATTATGGAGATCAAAATATTGATCCATCTGTAGTATCCATGATATCGAATCCTTGCCATCAAACTTCCTCATATCGATCTTTGGAAGATGGTGGGCCTTCAATCCAAAATCAGAGTCATTGAAATCATGAATAACATTCTTTTTGTTCTCATCATGAGTTTCATCGAATATCTTCTCGCCATTAGGAAGCATTTCTTGTAGCAACTTTTTCAAACCTTCCAACTTGGCTTCCATGTCCGCTTTTAATCGACCCTTCAAACCTTCCATGTATGCTTTTAATCCATCCTTCAAACCTTCCATGTCTTATTTTGAACCATTCTTCAAACCATCCATCTTAGCTTCCTTTTCATTTTTGGTTACTCTTTGCGAGAGCAAAATTTTTTGCACTTGTTCTCGTAATTTTGATATACCATGTTGCATTTCTTCCTCTTCTTCACGCGTCATAGTAAAGCATTATGTTTTCTTACTAGGTGATTCAATTTTCTTGCTTCAATTCATTTTGGAATATAATAATGATATTTATGCTTCACTATGCCCCTTGAATCACATCAAACTGATTTTTCAAACAAAACTTATGCAATTTTTAAAAAAATACACACATTTTTCTTGTTCTATAGGAGCTTGATATTGAATCTATTGTAGATATGGAATTCTAGATCTTCAAGATTTGAAATTTTGTCATGTGGTATCCCTATGAGTTTTTTATCCAACCCCATAAGTCATACTAACAGTGGAGTCTTCAAGAAGGATTTATGCCCATTCTCCCACGATGACCTGATTATAGACTAGTTTAGTAGAGTGAACTTGTACAGAATGCCATGTGTCATTGTTTCCACCTTCGACTCTGAAAATGATACATGATAAACTAAAATTCATGAAATTTTAGTTACTTTTTACGAAATTCAAATTTGATTCTTGGAGCGAAAGTTATGATAATTTTCCCTAGGTCACCTGTTTGAGAATGAATTATGGGGCCTGCAAAAACCCTAACTTCCTCAGATCATATCTTCGAAAATATAGTGAACCGAGGCTTGGAATTCATACACGATGTTCATTAATATTAGAGCTCCACATGGTTTCAATTTCAGCTTCAGAAGCCTTGTAGAAAAAATGTTATAGCGAAAATTCCAAGATGACCTGTTTGAAGAAGTGAAACCCTAGAATCCAAAACTTTGATACCAAAAGTTATGCACTCAACTCAAAGAACAGAAGAAAACATAGATTGACGACTTAAAAATTATCATCTTAGAGGGGGAACCTCCTTTAAATTACATAAATGAGCAATTATTGGATGATACAAATGATAAGACCTCCTTGGTATCTATAGGAGTCTAAGGGGTCACAATATAATTAGAGCCTACATAACAATAATAATGTAAGGGCACAACAATAACAACAATGGGATTCTATGGGAACAACAATAACAATATGGGGGATACATGGGCATAACAATAACAATAGGGGACTACACTAACAATAATAATGAGTGGGATACACTAGTATTATAGGGACCTAACACTTTGAAAGGGTTTACCAAGGAGTACAAGCCCTTCATCAAATGGATTGTTGCTTGTGAGAAGCTTCCAGACTGGAATAGGTTGGGGGATGACTTCAATCAGGAGGAAATTTGAGACAAGGACCTTCATAAGAAGAATAATACTTTTGATGATAACGTGACTCTTGTAGGGAGAATGAAGGGCAAGGCAAAGAATGACTTAAGAAAGATGAAGTGTTTTAGTTTTGGCGAATATGGTGATTATTCGACGAAGTGTCTAAAGAAGAAGAAGGGAGACAATGAGAAGAATAAGGGGAAGAAGATAGCAGGTGTCACTACTACTTCTAAGCTATATGATCTCTCGAGAAGGTTGGAGGATGAGAATTTTTCTCTGGTGTCTCATTTCTCTGAGAGTACTACTATCAATGAGATTGCATGGTACATGGATAGTGGTGCGTCAAAGCATACGACGTGTTTGAGTGATGTGTTTAAGACTCTATTTGAGTGGGGCTCAAAGATTCACATGGTGGTTTTGTGCTAGAAATGGATCATAGGATCACATGTTGTGCCATTCAGGATGGAGTCAAGTAGGTTGTTATGAGCTTAAGGTGTATTGTTTGTACCAACGCTCAGAGACAACGTGTTGTATGTCTCAGTGATCAAGCAAAAGGGGTTTGACATGATTTTCTAGGATGGGAAAGTGAAGCTCAAGACCAAAGGATCTAACTTTGTTGGAGTTGTCATTAGAGTTAGGGAGCATGGTCTATATCAGCTGATGGGAAATCCTTTCGATCATGAGAAGTAGGTGCAGGTTCCTGAGGCTCAGAGAGAGTCAAGTTCTAGTAGGAGTATGAAGGTTCAGAGAGAGAATTTTCAACCCAAGAAGAGCATGTTCTTAGTAGGGAGTAAGGATACTTCTATAGTTTGAAAGAAGGAATCATGGGATGGCATGAAAGCTTATTAGGAAAGAAAGAAGCAAGAGGCTTCTCATGGTAGAGACACTAAGAAGACAAGTGTGGTTCATTCTACAAGGTATGTTGTAGTGGTGAACACCAGGAGTTGGGGTAGTGTCGCCAGTAGTGATGATGATGATGAGATAATTCCAAGTGGTGGAAGTACCTCCATCACTAAGAGGGACATGCTATAGGATCCTGCTAGAACAAAATTTAGTTTAACGTAATTTGGTTGTCTTTTCATGCTGATGTTTTGCTAGGTGATGAGGTCCAATATGGATAGAGATAGGAGAAACTTAAGTATAGGTGTGGAGGGTCGTTACAATTTTCTTGGTTTTCCCTATGAACAATCTCTTTCAAAGGAAAAAAAGGGTTTTTATTGGGTAGGTGGTTGGGATCCTTAAGGGTTGAATTTTGAAGGAGTTAAAGAGAAACCAAGAGGGCTAGTTATCAAGCCCTAGTTCATTGAGTTGTAGAGGTCATATTTGGTGATAAGAGGGAAACCTCCAAGCCCTAAGACCTGTCATATTTGGAGCAGTAGAGAGGCAAGTAGTGTGCAATGTTGAAGACCCTATGTGTTGGAATCTTTGAAAGAAGAAATAGTAGCTAGGGCACAGATTGGTTGGGCCAAAGTTTAGTGACAAAAGGAGTATTGATCAGTGATAGTTCCAAATATCTGAGCTACAGATTGGAAGGCAAAGAACCAACCAGACGTGTTCAAGGTATGTGGAATAAAATGGTTTTGAAGCGCTACATCAACAAGTAGGTTAATGTACTTTGTTCAAGGTAGATTGGTCATCATAGTTGTTGATACCAATCCCTATTTGGAGAGCACTGATGATAAATTATAAATGAATAACTTAAGCACAAAATAAGCATGGCCTTAGGGGGGACTCCATTTACAATAGGATCATTTCCACACACATTCATGGAAGCATTGGTAGGAAACCATGTCCCTTTGTTGTTGATTTCAAAGGATGAAAGAATGTAGACAATGATATACATTGACAAGGAAGACATTGGGGAGAGAATATAGACATTGAAAAGGAAGCCAATGAAGGAGAAAGCAGGGAGGAGAGAAGGAAAGAATAATATTTATCCAATCAAGGGGAGTTTCGTCCATTTCCATCAATGAACATCAATGTATAGGGGTGTTTCTATCAATGACAAAAGGGGAAATTGTTTCACATAATGTTATCATTGATGACAATCAGTGTCATTTATGTCAAAGGGGATGACTAAGGAAGAATTAACATATTAAGGAAATAGGATGATTGCATGATATCTTGCATGTCCTCATCAATTGAAGTCAATTAGGTTTGAATTTTATTGATTTTTAGTCAAAGTTATGACGTTTGAATGAGTGTATGGATGGTATGGTTGGATAGTCCTCTCCAAGATCTATCCAACACTATATCCCACTCCGAAAAACTCCCCTTACATGAGAAGTTATGGCCCAATCTTGTAGAGACACATGCAATCTATTGGTCATTCAAAGGAGATGATGTGGCAATGACGTGGGCCTCCTACATAGTAAGTTGTGACTTGGAAGCTCAAACAAGTAGTGAATCATGGTTGGTCAAAGGAGATGACGTGGCTTGACACATAATTAGAATGATAGCAATAGAGTGATGTGTCACCCATGGGGATCATCATGTGGCAAGTACAAATGGCATTTTCTAACTAGTCAAACACCCAAAAATGGGTGGCATGTGGCACCTTTCATAAACTTCCACATGGAAATGACATCACGTCAATGACCATGGACCCCTAAGGGCTAGGACACATGGCATGGTCATGTGGTGAAAGTGTTAAGTCCTAGTTTCATTGGGTCATGCCATTGGTGATATGGTTGGTTATGAACGATCATATGAGGTTAATTCCATGATTGTCGTCATTGAAATTGATCACATTGAAACACTGATCGATCCCAAGGTAGACTTCGGGACCACATGAATTGTTATATATATATAAACAACACACCATGACTTGAAAAAAAATTCGAACAATGAAACTATAGTTTTTATCACGATTCTAAGTGCCATCTCTAAGGTTGTGGTGTATTTGTGATGTCGTTGTTAATGAGCCCTGGTATTGCATCAAGGATGTTGCAACTTCCGAGGCTCTCAACTTAAATTATTAACCTTGGGTTCATACAAAATTAGAGGTGACTGATGGGTCCCATCAATAGGTATTTTTTTGAGTTCATTGTGTTATCCTCTAGCCCTTAAAACTCTCATTTTCTCACATTAATTCACATTTTAGCCATAATATGCTTAGTAGGAATACTAAAAGGTGTTTTCCATATTGTATGGACTAATGTGATTAATAATTAAGTCAAAGAAGAATTATTGGAGATATTTACCATGCAGGGGATTAATGGAGACACCTAGAGAGAATATAGGGAGGTTTTCCACCTCATTAACTCCCTAAATCAGCTTGAGATCATAGAATCCTCTCCAACAACTCGAATTCACTAAAAACCAAGGAACTTCAAGTGAATGACAAGGACAAAGGGAACCAAATCCACAAATATCGAGATTTTGGAGGGGAGCATTCCTCCTTTCAAGGAAGTTTCCCCTCAATCATTTTTTTATAAGTAAACCTGCTGAAAGGCTCATTAGGATTCGAATTTTTGTTGCATCTAGGAGTAGTTACTAAGAGCCTAGTGCTTGACATTGTTATTCTTAATTTTAATATGATGTATGAGACTATTATTTTTTGTTAATGATAAGTTTACAATTGATTTGCATCTGAGTTAGTTTTGGGGGGCTGAAACCCTTGGGTTTGGGCGCAACCCAAAGGCTTTAGTCACTCTCTTGTATTTCCTTCTTGTTCTTGTTTCAAAGCATTGCAATTCGTCTCTTTTTTTAGTAGATATTATATCATAAAAACTTGTAATTGTGGGCTTTCCTATCACCTCTCTTGTGGGATGAGTGATTGGAAAGATCTACAATAACAAATCAAAAATATTTTTTTATGATTGCTTGGAAATGGATAGATGTTAGTTTTCTTACTTATTCTCTGCAATTTAGGAGTAAGTATCATTATATTGAGTGATTAGAGTAGTTTTGTGGGATAGAATAGATCTTAATCAAATTCAACTCATCTTTTCCATAATAATTTAACTCACTGCATTATTGATCAGTTGATGCCTATATCTCGCTAGTTGCAGGGACTGTGCTAATCTGCAGGGGTGGGAACACCTTTCCACATCCACTTGGGCCTTTCCATATTCCTCTTAGGTACCTACCTTGCTTCCAAATTTTGTCTCTGAATCCACTTTGCTAAGGAAAATGAAGGACACCATGGGCATCAACTTTGGTGCAAGATAGATGAGTTGAATTTTATTTCTTTAAGATCTACTCTATCCTATAACATATACCTACTCTAATTGCCAAATCAATGCTACTAACTTCTAAGTTGAAGAAACGAAACATGCAAAAGAATTACAATCCAAAACTTAAAAATTTCCAAGAAATCATAAACACATGTTTTTGGCTTGTTGTTGTAGATCCTCCAACCACACTTCTCACAAGGGAGGTGGTGGTAAAACCTGAAACTACAATTTTCGTAATATAATTCCCACTTAAACAAGGAAATAAATGCAATGACTTGAACAAAAACAAGGAAAGAATACAGGAGAGGGACTAAATCCTCTGGGTTGGCCCAAACCCAAGGGTTTCAGTTCTCCAAATTTAACTCATATGTAGGCCAATAGTAAGATTTTCATTAACAAAAAATAAGAGTCACATACATCATATGAAAGATAAAAATAATAGTATCAAGCACTAGGCTCTCAGTAGCTACTCCTATCTCCAACAAAAGTTCGAATCATAATGATCCTTTAGGGTTGTTTATTTATACAAAAAGTGGTTGAGGGGAAGCTCACTTGAAAGGAGGATTTCATCCCTCCAAAATCTCGAAATTGGTGGATCTAGTTCCCTTGGATCTTCACATGCACCTGAGTTCCTCGACTGCTAGTGGGTTCAAGTTGTTGGTGAGGAATATTTGGTCTCAAGCCATGTTGGAGAGTAAATGTAGTGGAAAAGCTTCCTATTCTCTCTAGATGTCTACAACAATCCCCTACATAGTAAATATCTCCAAAAATGCTTCTTTTGCCTGCATATTAATCACATTAGGCCATGAAATATGAAAAGCACCCTTTAGTCTTCCTACTAAGCATATTATGGCTAAAAATGAAAATTAATGTGAGAAAATGAGAGTTTTAAGGGTTGGAGGATAGCACAATGGGCCTCAAAATATAACTATTGATGGGACCCATCAACAACCCCCTGTTGAAAGTGTTTCTCACCCTATGAGAAATCCAGTATCTGATGTGAAGTTCATTCATGGCCCTGGTGGCCTATCTAACATCCCAATGCATCTCAGATGGTGTGCCTTCCTATGGATAGAACCCTCCATTTTATTCTATGTCTGTCCACTCCTTTTGTTCTTATGCCTAGCCTCTTCTCTCATTTAGGCTCAATAGTAAGGGAGCATTGATTTTGAGCCCTATTCAATTGATCTTAAACTTTTGCATGATTCTTTTGTAGAGTGGGGTTCTCTCCAAGGCATTTCTTAGTCTTTATGGACAATGTTACTCTATCATTTGCAAATTGTGAGGTAGAGCATACCATCTTCTTTGGAAAGCCTACAAACTTTCTATCCCCAACATCCTAAAGGTGTCCTCAAAATGGAGGATAGTTTTTTATTGGGTTTCCATATACCAAGGTGCAAATTCAAGATCAGTGGAACTAAAGGTTGTCAATACTAAAGATAACCTTGGGGCTTGCTAATTTTGCTCTGATGAATAAAGGCTCCTCATCTTCTTTTGTCATCACCTTGCTTACTTCCTTAGCTCTTGTTTCTTCATGGGTAAACCAAGAGGCTAGTGCCATTAGTTGCATGCCCCCCAATATTGAGTTGGGGTCCCAAAAGTTCATGTTTGTGAGGTTCATATTGTGCATGTAGAAATCAACCAGTTTGGCTTTATCCTCAATACTTGCCTTTTTGAAAAAGTCAACGAATTTTTTGTAGTCTTGGAGAGGTAGAGAGCCACCATTGCTCCTTGAGGAAGATGGCATAGAATTTGGATGGTTGTCTACATTGTATGGATTCCATGGATAAACTTGTCATAGTGGAAAGTTGTATCTATTTTTCTTGTAGTTATTCTCTTAGCCTTTTGTTCTCTATTTGAAGTTGATCCTTCATGATTGACTCCCTTAGCCTTAATTTATTCAATTCCTTGCTCATTTCATACAATTTTTCCTCCATGAGGTCCACATATTCCACCTTCTTGGATCTTGCAATTTGAATCCATCTATGAGTTTTTCCTCTTTCCCTTTCCAACTCAGAGAAGAGTGGTATTGCAATTTTTTCATGTATAATCCTACCTTCCTCAAAAAATTTGTAGTAGGACCCAAGGTCAAGTTGTGGATCATGCCTCTGGAGTTCTTGGAGACCTTCTTCTTTTCCTTTTGATGTGGTTGCCTCTTCCTGTAGAATTTTTGTTGCTCCTATAGCAGTCCTTGTTTCTTCCTATAGCAGCCTTGCTTTTTTTTGTAGTTCCTTTGTTTTCCCTTGTAACAGGGTAGCTTGTGCTTTGAGCCTCTTATATGTGACTACTATAGTGGTGGGCATCCATATGGGTAGCAAAGGTTGTCCACCCTTGGATTTAGGGGAGGTAACCTCTTCAATTTTTCCTTCACCAGGTCCCACTTCTTCTATTTGGTTGGATGATTCATCAATGGTGATAGGGACTTTTGAAGTAGTTTGAGGCTTCCCTTGCCTTATTTGTGTGTTATTTCTCATTTTAAAGTATAAAGGGCCTTGCTTGGCCTACCTTCTCTTGGGCTTGGTAGGTGTGCCAAGTGTGGCCAATGTGGCAACCACCTCTTGTTCTGTGTTTCCCGGTGAGAGGCTTGTTTGCTTATTTTGTCTTCCTGTCCTTTGAGGTTTGGAGGGAACCTCAAGCTTCTTTTCCTCTACTCTTTATTTCTTTCCCTCTTTTTCCTTTATTTCTATTTTCTCCTCCTCTTCTTCCTCTATTTTTTTCTTCCTTCCCTGTTTTTGCTTTTTGCCTCTCTTATTCATTTTCTTCCCCACCCCTCGTACTAGATGCTAGTGTTTCTTCTTGATTTGTGGAGGTAAGGGCTTGTGTCCCAATGAATACCTCCCAGTCCATTTACAAAAACTCAGCCCATAGAACAAGGCTCTTTAGGTGGCTTAAAGCATCCATGACAATGCGCTTGATGAGGCCATGATGGGTAATGCATTCATGCTGCCCTTCTCTCACTTTCTGGCTCATTTCAATGATGGACTGTAAAAGGAAATGTGGAACATTGAGCCTATTTGGAATTGGTAACTATGTCTAGAACCTTAGCTCATAGAGCAACCTAAATTGATAGGTATACATAATGTTGAACCTCCCCTCACAAGATATGTACTTAAGGATGTGATAGGCCACTTCATCCCAAGGGTAAGGGAGGCTCTCTCTTCTTACTCCATTTTTGTCTTACACATTCTTCTCTTTACATAGAAAGAAGTTTTTATTGGTTGTAACACCTATGGCCTTATCCTCCTTGCTCCATTGAACTCTAAAGGGTATGGTGGTTACTCTACTTATGAGCTCTATGTTCAAATGGATTACAAGTTGTCTAACAATACTAGTGGCACTATTTTATCGCTGATAATTGAGGGCCATGGAAAATTCATGGGTTACCTCATTATCATACCCATTTAATTTCTCAAAGAATCCCATCCAATTATGTCGCAGAACAATGTCCATAACAGGTGGATGTTGATGGGTTATTTTGGTGTTTGTGGGTTCTCTTCGATTGAAACCTCCTCCCATTATTGTTGGTAGGAAAAATTTCCTAAGGAAAGGGTTGAAAGCCTCAACAGATTAGGATAAGATAATGAACAAAGAGAACTCAAACAATCATGCCAAACATATGAATTATCAAACATGGATTTGGAGACATACCCGGAGATCTTATGTTATGTTCCCGTAGGGTCCAAACCCTCTGCTTCCTCCAAGATGTGAAAACATGCAAATATATCACATAAGCATATACATAATAGATGATTCAATTTTCATACATATTAATATGTTAGATCATCATATATAAACATATAAACTATCATTCATAATATGACAACATATATAGAGAAAAAGACATGAGCTTCTTTATTGATTAACAACAACAAGTACAGGTAAGATACAACCTGAACCAGGCCAAAGGCACCAACAAAGCCTTCCTCTAGATCCATACAACCTGAGCCATGAATATAACCTCTCTAAAAGATGCAAGTAGATGCTAGATAAGGATGTTGATCATCTATGCAAAGGAAACCAGGGTTTCCTAGAGACTGTGAGTGCAGGAGGCACGGGAAAAGCATACTTGATCTAGGAGAAATCTAGTATAATGTTGATATCCTTCTTCTTGTATTAATTAGGTTCACCCAAGGGGTGTATATATCACACCTCAAATTGGTTATTTTAGTTAGGCCACAAGATCTTGTAGGTGGGCTCTTGGTAAAACCTGTAAACCCCACTTGAAAAAATAACATTTTATTTTATTTTGCCATATTTTAAAAGGTATACGCAGGTATAGTGTTATGGGACTCGCATATGTACGCGATTTAGTATGGGAAGAGTTAAGCGTGGAATTTGAAATACTATTTTTTAGTATAAAGTCAAGTCTACATAGGAAAAGGGATTGCATAGGGCCATAAAAGAGCATCAGGTTTACATGAGTGTTGAATGATGGTATAATAGATTCCTCCTAACATATGAGGTCATAAGGGGAACATGACGGCCGAAATATATTAAGTATAGAGAGAGGAGTCATCCAAAAACCTGGGAGGAGTGTTACAGGTTTATTTGGGCACATCACTCTCGACATTCATATCAGTACAATGACGGCTCATCAAACCCTAATTCAATTGCTACATGCCCTAGACAAGTCATCAAATTGAATGCTTTCATCCATGGAAGTTTCTTAGCCTGAAACCTTACTGAAATACCTCCTTGGGACACCAATGCAGCCTTGGTCATAAGTAATTGCACTGCAGAGTGGGTAGGCCCATTTAGACCTGCACTGCAGTGCACTTAGGCCCACCTGCATTGCAGTGTACTTAGGCCCACTTTGACTTGCGCTGGGCGAGAATGAGCAAAATTGACATAGTATTATGGGAATATTCTCTGATTCTAGAGCATTGTAGAAGGATTCCCATCTCTTATCTCATCCTATGAGGTCAGATTTGGATAGGCTATGGATCAATTATCCCTCTATCCTCTCATCCCTTTCTCCATGGAAACTAACTCCAATTTTGGAAAACCATTCAATGCCAAATTTATGGCATAACCACTTGCATTACCCTATATATTGACCACTCATCATAGTGATCAGGGGGGTTGGAATTTAAAGATTGTAGAGAAATACTATTGGTTTGAGAATTGAGTTCATGTCAAGTAATCTACTGGATTGATGTGCTTTTTGTGTGATGAGGGTTTGGATTGAAGCTTGATGAGTGAAACAGGATCGAACCACTTTGGGTGTAACTCTTCCTTCTACATCAATAAATTTGTTTATTCCTTTTCCCATATTCTTGTTCATATCTATGATGCATATATGTTTAAAAGTTATCTATTCCATTTGATTATAGTAGATAGATCATGTACTTTGATCGTTGTCGTCTTCTGTTTCTGTTGATAGGTACCAATTGAGTGGATTCAGTTCGAGTGGGAGCAACGAGAGAAATTCAAAGGAGATCAAGGAAGCGAAAGATCACAAGTAAGTTCCTTCATCTCATATATCTATTATAGGAAAAGGTTAAACCAATTTCTTTCTGTTGTTCTAAGTGTAACTACCCACTTAGGGAAAATGTGTTTATCAGTAAGTACAAATTCCATATAACAAATTCGTGACTCTACTGGGGAACGACTATTGGTCAAAAAGTGTGCTTGAATGTCTCCTGATTGGACTCTCTGGCACCAGCACAGTGTTGGTCTTGACACAATGCGCTGTAGAGCAGCCTTAGCTTAGAGACAGTGCACTGTCTCCCACTCAGGGTTGTGTTGATCCCTATCAAGCTGAAAAATACACCTTTGGCTTGGTTTTTCCCAAATTTTCTTCTGATGCTGTTTTGAAACCAGCTCACAAAAAGATAGAAAGAGAGATCAACACCTTAGAATTCAGCCTCTTCGAGGGGGCAACCTCCTTTACATTACACAAATGAGAAATTCTTCGATGATTCAAATGAAAAAACCTCCTTTCTATATATAGGAGTCTAAAGAGTCACAATATAACCCAGCCGACCTAACAATAATAATATAAAGCCACAAAAATAACAATAGAGGGATTTTATGGGGCACAGTAATAACAATATGGGGACAATAGGGGCACAACAATATTAATAAGGGATACAACTACAATAGTAATGGGGTAATCACTAGTATTATAGGGACCCAACATGCCCCTCTCTTTCAAAAAAGTGTTGTCCTCAACGCTTGAGTAGTTCTAGATGCTTCTGTATAAAATTCTCATCCTCCCATGTGGAATCTTCAGCAGATAAGTTCTTCCACTTGATAAGATACTCCGAAATTGATCGATTTCGTAACTGTCGAGTTCTTTTTTCTGTGACTGTTTCTGGTTCCAATATAATTTTTCCTTCCTTGTGAAGTTCTGGCAATATTGTTTGAACCGGGAGCTTGTCGTCTATAACCTTCTTTAAACATGAAACATGGAAAACTGGGTGCAATCTAGAAGCTGCAGGAAGCTCCAATTTGTATGCCATAGTACCAATCTTTTGCAACACCTTGTACGGACCATAATACTTTGGTGATAATTTATTATCCTTATTAGCTTGCTTGAGGGACATTTGCTTATATGGTTGTAGCTGTAGGAATACCCAATCACCTACATCAAAACTTATTTCGCTACGATGTTGATCTGCCTGTTGTTTCATTCTATTCTGTGCCAACACGACGTTATCCTTTAAGAGTTGGAGGACTTGTTGTTGATGTTCGATGTGATTTTCCACTGCTTGAATCTTAGAATTTTCTCTTAAATATGATGTGATGGATTGTGGCTGATATCCATAAAGTGCCATAAATGGGTTCATTTTTGTTGCTGTATGGAAGGAATTGTTATACCACCATTCAGTCAGAGGCAACCATTTGAACCATTGTGTCTGTTTATCAGATACAAAGCAATGAAGATATCCTTCCAAACATTTGTTTACTATCTCAGTTTTCGCATCAGATTGAGGATGATAAGATGAGCTATGAGCTAACTGAGTACCAAGACAAGAAAATAATTCTGTCCAAAAATTTCCAGTGAAAATGGGATCTCTGTCACTTGTAATAATCTTTGGGTTTCCATGTAGCTTTTGAATTGTTTCCATAAATGCAGTAGAAACTGTACTGGCTTTAAATGGATGTGATAATGCACAAAAGTGTGCATACTTGGTAAGTCTGTCAACTACCACCATGATGACACTCTTTCCCATAGACTTGGGTAAACCTGTGATAAAATCCATTGAAAACTCCTCCCAACATTGGCTTGGAATGGATAAAGGTTGTAATAGACCCGGTGTCTTAATTGTTTCAACTTTATTTTGTTGGCAAACCAAACATTCCGCCACAAAATTTTGAATATCTGATTTAAGGTCCTCCCAAAAAAATTCCTTCTTAACCCTGTGGTAAGTTTTTAAAAATCTTGAGTGCCCTCCTAAGGGAGAAGTGTGCAATTCCATAAGAATCTTTTGTTTTAGCTGGGAATTCTTATAGAGGTATAAACGATCTTTGTACCATAACAAATCATTTTTCCCGCTAAATGTATCAGACGTATTGGAGTCTTGTTGTAACTTTTGAATAAGTGCCCACACTTCTTCATCATTCTTCCATTCCTCCCTTGCTTGATTTATCCAATCTGGTTGGATAATATAAATGGCGCACAAAAATTCTTCCACATCCTCATCCTTTCTTGAGAGTGCATCTGCCACCACATTTTGCTTCCCTTTTTTGTAGATGATTTCAAAGTCATAACCCAACATCTTTGTGACCCACTTTTGTTGCTATTCAGAGGATAATCTTTGTTCTAAAAAGTATTTAAGGCTATCATGATCCGTTTTTACCTTGAAGTGTCTTCCCATTAGGTAGGGTCGCCATTTCTTAAGTGCATGGAGTATTGGCAACATTTCCTTTTATAAATAGCTTTGTATAAAAACTTTCCCTTGATTGGACGACTTTCAAAAGCAATGGGTCTTTCATCTTGCATTAGAACAACACCAATTCCATTTCTCGAAGCATCACATTCCACAATAAAGGTTTTTGTGAAGTCTGGTGTAGCTAAGACCGGTGCTTGGCACATTGCCTCTTTAAGATGCTCGAAGGCCTTTGTTGCTTCTGGAGTCCATGAAAATGCATATTTCTTCAATAATGTTGTTAGAGGTGCTGCTATTCTCCCATAATTCTTAACAAACTTGCGATAATACCTTGTCAACCAGAGAAATCCTCGCAGATGCTTTATGGATGTGGGGATTTTCCATTCCTTAATGGCTTTAATTTTTCTAGGGTCTACCTTAACTCCTTCATGAGATACAATATGACCCAGATATTCCACCTCTTGTACTCCAAAGAAACATTTGGATCTTTTTGCATATAATTGTTTCTCCTCCAATATTTGTAGCACCCTGTCAACATGTTCAAAATGATCCTTCCAAGACTTGCTGTAGATTAGTATATCATCAAAAAATACTAACACATCTTTTCTAAGGAATGGTTTGAAAATGGAATTCATCAAACCTTGAAATGTTGAAGGTGCATTGGTAAGGCCAAAAGGCATGACCAAAAATTCATGATGACCCTCATGAGTTCTAAATGCTATTTTCGGAATGTCTTCAGTCTTCATTCTGATTTGATGATATCCTGAACGAAGATCAAACTTGGTGAAGTAAATTGATCCATGCAATTCATCCAGTAATTCATCAATGACAGGAATGGGAAACTTATCTTTAATAGTGAGCTTGTTGAGCTCCCTATAATCCGAACACATGCACCATGATCCATCCATCTTGTGCACCAATACTACTGGAGCAGAGAAAGAACTTTGACTCAGTTGAATTATACCAGCCTCTAGCATTTCTGCAACCATACGTTCAATTTCACTCTTTTGGGCATAGGGATATCTTTACGGCTTGATGTTTGGAGGAACACTTCCTGGAATCAGATGAATAGCATGATCATAATCACGAATAGGTGGGAGACCTTTGGGAGTCTCAAATACCTTGGAATGATTGTCCAAGACTTTTTGGAGATCTAGAGAAATAGATGATTCCAATGTGGAAACATCTAGCAAACGTAATTGTGCAATACACCTCTTTGTTCCCTTTTTAGAAGCTTTGTCATGCCGTTAGAGCTGATTATCTTTCCCGATTTCCCTGCAATACCCCTTAATTCAACTTCCTTTCCTTCCACATAAAATTTCATGAAAAGTTCTTGAAAATTAAAAGCTATTGTACCCAAGGATTGTGGCCATTAGACTCCTAGTGAAACATCTGCACCTCCCATTGGAATGGAAAGCATTGGGCTAGTTAATACATATTATCCCATGGATAACTTGATATTATGGCACTTTCCAAAGAGATTTAAGGTAAGGTGAAGGTTAAGGGGAAAGGGAAAAGGAAAGCCCCTCCGGCTAAGGCTCATCAAGAGCTCACATGGGATGAGGCTATTCATCGCTAATAAATAGATGACTATGCCTTGACTAGTGCTGATCCGATGGCGTTTCCCTGTCTTCATTGGTTAAGTATGGGTAATAGTAGTGCTTCTATGCTTCATTGTAATAAGCCTGTGTTGAATAATTTTCCTCTCCCTCTCCCTCTCCCTCTCCTTAACAGTCGAGCACCTAAAGGTCCTTATGGTCGAGCTGATGGTGGCCTTATTAGTCGAGCGTGCTACGCACCCTGCCGGTCCTCGACTAGCACTTATATAATGCTCTTCTGCCTTGATCGACCTACGGATAGTCCTGTTTGCCTGTTATTCATCGTACTAAGTGCTACATAAGTATGTTTCCCTTTATCGTTCCCTAGATCGAGACCCAGTCTCTATTCGAGCAGACCCACTTGCATATCCCCTATATTCAGATTATATATAAGACCTAGAGCTAGAAGCTTACCAGGTTTTTCTTTATCCAGTCAAATAAGCAGTCCCACCAGCTATAGCACATATATATGTTTGAAGTCCATAGCAGCCAGTTTCATAGCCCGTTCTAGCCAGATTCAGACCCATAGATGTTTGGGCAGCGGCTAGGGTTCCAGTGGCTGCTTGGGCTCTTAGGGTTTATTGACCACCTATAGCTATTGTTGCTACCTTTGCCCCTGATGGCTCGGATGAACGCTTTGCTTCAGGAAGGGCGTAGAAACTGCTGCTACCCTTCTAAATGGAATTGGTAGGAATGCTCGCTCAAAATGTGAGAAAAGGTATGCTTTTTGAAGTACTTATTCCCTGATGGCAAGATGGCGTAAGACGGCAAGATAGCGTTGGCAAACCACCGCAACATATATAATGGCAATCGAAAGAAATCAATAGAGATATATCAGATTGCAAATTGAAAACCACTGAATCATATATAATAGAATATTGATCGAATTGGCTTTGAGGGGAATAAATATGGGTAAGTAAGTCGCTCGCTACCTTACCTTCTGACTGATTCTGGTCTTTTCCGGTCATTTCATGACGATCGGTAATGTTCATGACCTTGATCGATCGCATCGTTAACACGGAGCAGGGGGCCCCACTCCAAGCCAAGTGAGATCCGCATCGCATCACCAATCGGTCGGATAGTGGGTGAGCTGCTGTCAAAATAGTAGTAGTAGTTAGTAGTGGTTGACAGGATCGATGCGGCTTCTTGAAATATATATATAGGGGTCGGGGGTATGTCATTTATCACACTCTTTCTCGCTCGATGCAATATTACATATAGAATAAAATCGCTTCGCGTTTCGATTACATAAGAGGCCGCAGAGCTCTAGATCTATATTCATTTCCTGCGCCCCCTCCCTCCATTTTCCTTCCCCTATATTTGAGAAACGCGAAAAGACGACGATCTCGCTCGCGGAAAAGGAGCAGGAGGAGTCAGTATCCTTCCGAAATCGATCGAAAGATTATGAAATACACAACGAGAGAAAGTTGCCTACGGGGAAAAGCACCTAGACAATTCACTTTTGGTACAGAGAAGTCCGCTGGGAGAAATCCATCGGGGCGTACTACGGTTCTTCACCGAGGGGGTGGATCGAAGCGATTGCAGCGAAGAATTGATTCGAAACGAAGCACTTCACCTATGGGCATTGTGGAAAGGATCGAATATGACCCAAATCGTTCCTCTCGGATTGCTTTAGTACGATGGATCTCCGGGGTGCTGCTACGCCGCCAGAGTAGGACTTGCTGCAACACTCCGCGTGAGATCCTCGAACCTACTATGGCCACCATCGGCGGCCTATTTTCGTTCTCCTCCCTACCCGTGGAGATCAAGGACGTTTTATTACCCGCCCTCTCCTCTCCAGAGGCCCAGAGAGAGGCTGCAACTTCCCCTTCCTTACGCTCTTTGGGTTTACCAAGGATAGCGGTAGTTGGGGCGAAGCCCGCTTTCTTCGCTCCGCGAATGAGAGAAGAACTCTTTCAGAAAACAAAGTTCTCTCTTTGCGAGGTCCGAAGGTGGGGAGCGCATAGCGTTCGGAGGGCGCATAGGATAAAACGTAAAGCAGCGCTTTCCCGGCAGAGTGATTGGCGGCAAGAAACTTTCAGGCTTGTTGAAGCTGCTGAGCATAACGAAGCAAGGCCGAAGGCGGATCAAGGGCCGAAAGCGTGCAAAGTCGATCGTGCACCTGTCGTGTGACCCGTTGGTCTTAAGCAATGTATTTTGCGAAGCGACCCCCGAGTAATTGAACTTCGATCGGATGCGGGTATCCAATCCCGCCGCTGGGATGCCCAGCTGATTCCTGGGCCTTGACAAAAGAATGGCCGGCCACCCTTGCCTTGACGTTACAGGAGCAAAAGGCCCGGGGCGTAGCAGGATGAACCAATGTGTGTGAATGAGTGTAAGCTTCGTTGCCCGAACGCGATTGGTGCTGACCACACTAGACTCGGGGACCTGCTGGTAGCAAGAGAGGCCAGGCGGTGACGATTGAGAGGTTGTCACTGAGCATTCCTAGCCACACGGGAAGAGAGGTCAAATGGCAAGGCCATACGCTCGTGGGGCTCCTCGCGGAGTATAGCTCACATCCAAACATCTGATTGGGGAACGGGGCAACGCCCATGAAGCTGAAAGGAAAGGCCTGCCAGGCCGTATGCCCATGGGTGCAGGATTCTTCGAAAAAGCCGCTGGCTGACTCGGAGACCCAGGACCTTAGCTTAGCAACGAGAAGAGATGAGCAGAATTACCATTCTAGCTTATTCCCCGAATGCTCGGGATTGCTTCCCTTCTTCACCTTACGTTGTCAGGTGAGCGTCTTTCAATTTACTTATTGGGTGGGGGGGCTCGAGCCACGTCCTCGCCTTCCTTTCGTCAGGCGAGCCCCCTTGCCTCGCCTTCCTACCGCATCCGTTTAAGGATTCTCAGGATCATCACTCTCAGGATAGGGAGAATTCTCGGGGAGATCCCCGAACCCCCGTTACCGCTCTCTCTTTCTTTGCCACTAACACTACCCCTCCTATATGAATATCACTAGAACCTCTCTCATCATCACTAGGAAACATATCTAATCCTATCATTCCCCATAGCCATAGACCTATCATTCCCCATAGAAAGCTTTATGTCTTTTCTTACAAGGGGCATACAGCGAATCCCCTATGCGAGAGGCCAATGACCAAGGCGAGGGGGCTCTCTGTATCAGTTGAGCCTGCTTGCGCATCCAGAATCGTATCGGCGAGGCTCGGCCAGACCAGAAGGTGATACGCGGTATCCCAAATTTCGAAAGTGTATCCTGGGCAAGGCTCAGCCGGAATAGGTAATGTACCAGCCTATTTAAGCAAGTGTGATTCAAGTGAATGCTGTCTGGAAGGCTTGTCCAAAAGCTCTTTAGTCAAGCTATGTGGGGCAAAGGTAAGTCGTGAAGGTGGTTCAGTTGGTAAAGTTATGTGGACTGGAAGGTAAAGGGGAAGGGTAGGATAAAGGGTGAAAGGAAGGGTAAGGTAGTGTGATCCCGGTCCTGAGAAGAGGGTTCGTTCATAGCTGTCCTTCCTAAGATTCATTAATCAAGTGGTATTAGGGCATGTCTAGGTCTTCAGGTGGGTTAGTCAATAGGTTGGGTAACAAGGGAAGTTAGGGTAAAGGGTTAATATCGCCTCTCCTACAAAGTGTTCCTGGCTGAATCAATTCAATGGGTTGGGCAGGCAGCACTCTGTCCTCCCTCCATATCCTAGGGTGAAGGCGGTATGGTAGGTGGATAGATGAGGCACTAAACTGAAAGCAAGTAGGGATATAAAGGTTATAGGAAAGCTGTAAGAATTCATAATCAATAGTATCCAGCCAGGATTCGCCCGGCCCGCTCGAAAGATCAATCAATAGTTTGATAACTAAGCATTCATAAAGCAAGTTTTTTTGAAAGCCCAGCCCGTCCAACAATGTTATTATAAGTTCAAGTAAGTGAGCCGAGCCGGTGTAGACATATAAAGGGTAATAAATAGCAAGAATGCTGCTATCTTACCACTAATATTATTACAGCAAGCAAAGCCATCCCCTCCATTTGAGCAAACTATCTTGGCAGGAGTCAAGCAAGCAATTTCCTACCCTACCTATTTTATGGTGTATTAACCTATGGAAAAAGCTTTTGGGAGAATCTGTTTCGAACGATTCAACGAATGCACTCGCGGGATTAGATGAAAGAAAGATAGAGCCAGTCATTTACTAGGAACCAGCACCCACCAGGAAATAATCACTTCGGGAACGGGGCGTCCTCCAATCCTTAGCACCTTCTCTATGGCCTTTATTTCCGTAGATCAAAAAGCTTGAGAAGGAAACGAATAAGCCTATGCTTTAGGCTGTAGTTCAGATGGGCTGCGTTACTGCTTTTGTATCCGCGGTGGTGGTTAGGCCAACTGAAGATGCCAGCTTTAGAGTTGGGTGAGCATCCCTGGGCGTTAGAATGAGTCTTTCCTGGAGTCCGTGACTAGAGATAAATAAAAAGAGTTAGGCAAGAGAGAGAATTCCCTCCTTGAATGGTATAGTTCCTCGATCTCCCTACAGTCAATTATCTAGGAAGAAATAGAAAGCGTAACGTCGCGTAATTACGCAATTGAATAATTTAGAAAATAATTGAATTGATGGCTCTTTATTTCTTTGTTCTTCCAATCATTATTTATATATGTAAATAAAGTAAAGCAACTTGTTAATTAGGGGGGGCCAGCCATCCTATCTCCTTTTTCTTAGCTCCTGCCAGCGTTTCGTTTTGGTGGATCAAAGCCAGCCCCAAGCTATCCATCCATGATGCATTGAGTTGGGGTGGATAGAACCATAACCCCGTACCCATTATCGATTGCTGGAATGGCCTTGCTGGAGGGAGGGCTGGATCGGATAGAGAGCTGGGTCAGCTAGTTTGGGATCGATGGATGAGCTGGATAGGTCTGAGGGTGAGGGAGAGATCGGGCACCCGCATGAAATCAGTCGGCGCTACAGCATGCGAATATGTAGAATCTACTTTAGAGCCAGAGGTGGGGGACCAATCCCTTCGAAGGTTTAAAGAAAGTGTTTCTAGCCCGATCTAATAAGTATGAGTTCCTAGTGTGCCTGCCCGAAGTACGGGGAAAACAAAGTGCGGAGCCGCTCCTAGGATGTTTACCTAATGACTTGGAGATAGTCGTAATTACATATATCAAATATAGGAAGCATGCATGCCGCCATGCCATGTCATTTCATCCCGCCCGCCCGGAGAAGCCTATAGCAGTACCTCTTAAGCACCTCATTCAGTATTGGTATAGGGCATATAGTTTCTTAAGGTGGAAAGGGAACACATTCATAAGTAAGGGGGGGGGTAGATCATATCATGCTCTGCCATGCCATGTTATTAACTCTGCTCGGGTCTATAGCCCGTACTTGCCTAAGCGCTTCTTCATTCATCCAAGTAGTATAGGGCAAGTGGTTAGTAAACACAGAAGTAAGGTATAAGGGAAATAAGGGGTTGTTTCATGCCATGCCCATGCTATTCTGCCCGATTCTCTAGCTGCTGGCTGTCCCGTACCTTCCTAAGTGCTTAATGAAGTAAGATTAATAGGGTTTACAGGTCTAGGTCTTAAGGTGGATTGGAAACCACAGAACATGCGTAAAGTAACATAGAGCCTATGAGTGAGCTTATTGAATCCCTTGTATCATTGCTTTCATAGTTATAAGGAGTAATAAGCCATATTCATTGATTACTGTTCTATCGTACTTACAACACACTAGTTCTATAAACACTATGAACTATGATTTGTTTCAGGAATACAAGTAATGATGTAACTTGTACGGGTATAGCTCATACGTATTAGTAGATACGTAAACATAGTGAAATAAAACACACTGAATCTCATTACTCTTATCAAGGCTTGTAGCTAACATAAGCACCAGTATTACAGCTTACATCATGGTATAGATATTCTGGAAATACAATACCCATCCAAGTAGGTACGTATTACTCTGCTTATTGTGCCTAATGAATCACTAGTAAGATGTACAGATCGTGAAGAGTATATTCTCTTTTTTAGGAGTTCCTAGCTTTATAGAGTAATAGATGAACTGATAGAGGAAGAAATTCCTGATGGTAGGTCTAGTTCTGTTAACCTTTTGATAAGTAGTTGTTTCTGTCCTAGGTTCATAGTGTTGTGATATGGATATCGTAGTAAGGGTGCTTTGCCGGCATCAAACCCCTTGTTTCTTGGCTTTTGAGGGTTCTTTGAGGGTAAGGTACTGCATACCAGTGTATCATTTCATCTTGTGAGGGCTGGTTGAACATTAATGAATCTAGTTCCCTTGTTTATTAACTATATGTTTCCTGGTTGTTAAGGGTTGAGTGGTTGCTGTATGGCTAATATGTAAAGATGCTCCTAATTAGAATATGTCAATGGGTAATACCCGTAGGAAGAGGAGTAGGGTAATACCCACCAGAGAAGGTAGGGAGAAGGGAAAGACTAAGACCCTAGAAGCTCAGAAAGGAAGAAGAAAGATTCACCTACCTACTTCAGAAGGAAGGTCAGAAGGTTGAACTCATATAGATTAGATTCCGGTACAGACAGACAATAAAAGAAAGATTCCGGAACCATCCATATATAGCAGCACAAGGTTTAGATTCGATATAATGGGAACCAATCCTATTCCTTCCCATTGGGTGGGACCACTACAAAGAATTGAATTGGAAGGTTTGGTAACGAATAAGAAGCTTAGATAATCAGGGGTTTTTAGAGAAGGTTAGGAAGGGACCAATAAGAAAGGGTTGTTAGAATTCCCACTAATAAGGATGATAAGAAGGTAGGTAGGGTACAGAAGGAAGGTTGAACTCATACACCTACTCATTCATCTAATAAAGCTTATATCATAAAGGTAGGAAGGGAAGACTCATCTACTCAGAAGCTAGGGAAGATGATTCAGCTATCCATTTTCAGCTTAGAGGGTAGGTAGGTAATGATATCAATGAAGCCTAATCCTCTCACCTCTCATCTAAGAAGGCTATGGATTGATCGTTCAACTCTATATGGCTCTAAGAAGGCTAGGGCTGCTCCGAATGAGGGAAAAAGTGATATCTAGTATTTCCGGGCCAGATGCCAGCCAGATGATCAAGATGTGATTGAGTAATTAATCATGGATGGCTGCTTCTTCACTATCGAACCGATTCAATGGCCATTTTAGTGTATAAACACTTTTTTACCTTAGATGATCCATAATCCATACTATCTATATGATAGAGTTGGTACGCACCACAGCTGGGCGAAAAAAGAGATGCTCTTCAATGGGCTTATATGCATTATCGGCGTGGATTAAGCCCACCGTGGGGGTATTCAACCCTGAGGCTGAGGCCACCTTGAGCGGCTTGTAATCGTTCTCGACCCGATAATGTCCTCTCGTCAACCAACAACTCCACCTTTGGATAGAAGAATGGTTTATAAATTCATCACTTATCCAGATTGGCTGAAGGAAAGTACTGTAGTGGAACTAATTAATGACTGTGTCCTTTTCGTACGACCACCCTTGGGAGTACCTGAATAAAATGATTTTGCATCACTGTTCTCCAGGGTCCTGGAGGGTGGTGTCGTATATTCGCTCGTGTTGTGCTACGGGTCATCCAATTCAATTGATGTCAATTTTGATTCGGATGATCCAGAGGAATCATCATTGACTATGCAATAAAAACTTTTCGAATGACCGGTGGAGATAGATTTAGCTAAAGAAAAAGCTTTTATTGCGACCCGATATGCTTTTCCCTTTCGAACATTTTTACGAATTTCTTTTTTTTGATCTAGAAGTACGCTTTTTTGGAACTGCCATAAGGAACAATGGGGTTAATTCATATATTGTGATGTGAAAGACATCTTATGTATTTCATTTATTCATTTCTCTCGTAGATAGATAACTCTGCATATTCTTTATCTAAATATGCTGCAATGTGAATCAATCCATTCTCTCGACAAAAATGTTAAAATAATAATGGAATCTACCAATTTAAATTGAAAGGTCAATTTTCATGATATATTTTCATATATTTTATATGACATATTCATATAACAATCGATCTTCAAATTGATATCTTTCTCATCATTTTCTGAATGAGTTTCGCTCGGTCCTTGATTCTTCGAGATAATCTCATCCTTCTTGTTCTTGTTCTTGCCATATCCTGAATTTAAACTAATGGGATCAAAATCCCGATTGTAATATCTTTTCAATTGGAAAGATAGTAAAAGATGCGGAAATCTCAACCAATTTTGAGTGAAAGGCTTTAAATATTCTTTCGGTGTTTCATTTCCAAGTTACATAAAGTTATGGATAGGAAAGAGTTTAATCGAATAGAAATTTTTTCTATCAATCATACTTCTTTGATGATTGAAGCGATATATGAGGATCGATAATGTAAGTACTACTATACCTTTGACAAAAAAATATGGAAGGGCTTACATTAGGTTTAGGGATAATCAGGCTCGAACTGATGACTTCACCATGTCAAGGTGACACTCTACCGCTGAGTTATATCCCTTCCCTACTCTCATCTGGAAGGAGAACTGACTTATGAATAATATCTTACCAAAGGGTCGAGAGACTCAACACAACTATCCCACTATTTTATCTCGAACAACTTGAAGCCAGACCTTCCTTCTTTTCACACTACTACGAAAACAAATTGGAGCCTATTCTGAGTGAATCCTGTAGAAAGTAGTATTTCATACTGATTCGAATCATAACATATGGTCCCGTAAAATCAGTAATATTTTACCTATCTTGATCAAGCAAGTTTCACATGAACTTGAATCAGCATGTTTGATCCGATCTAGCACTAGTGCGTACAGAAAGAACTCAATATTGTTTGGAAGAACAAGGAGAACAAGATCGAGTCAAGATTATACAGAGATGATACGGATTAAATTGTTCTTCTTGCACCAAGGAGAAGACCCTATGCAACTGTTAACTACTTTATAGAAATAAAGTGAAATCCTACCGGAACAGAATTTGTAACTAGCACTGCTATCCTCTCGTCTAGCGAGCAAATATTTACCCCCGTGGATGGAAATACTTCTTGATCTGGATCGATGTAAGAGTACAACTACATTTCCAAAATCCATGTTGTCTATTCGGAACAAGTTGACCCCTTCACTCTCTCGTGGTACAATCCTCTTCCCGCTGAGCCCTCACTTTTCCACCGGTCCACAGAAACAAGATATAGGACTGATGCCGTTCATCAGTTCATCATATCAGATCAAAAATCACTTTCTTTTCCGTATACTCTCCCTGGTATCGGTTGCTATTCGTGTGGACTTACGCAGTTGATTAGATCATATCTCAGATAGATATGGATATATATCTCCCTCAACATAGGTCATTGAAATGATCTTGGACAACCCCAACAAAAGCACGAAAGCTAGGATCTTTCATTAAATTGATTCCTATTCAAATTCGAACAGTGTATAACCACATGGATAAGATCACATTAACCTGTCAATTTCGAATCCAATTTGTGATTTGGAGGAATGATATATCGAGATATCAAGAAGGAATTAGCATGTAATAATGTCGATTCATACAAAAAGAGTATTTCTTCAGGCACTGTACTTATAGGATGGGAATAGAGAAGGAAGAGGGAATCCCGAAGATTTTGCATAATATTTTTGATCGAAAAGGACATATAGGATTCATTAGTGTTTGGTTAGAATACAAAAATGTGTTTGACTTAATTGGTTCTAGCTATTGTTTGAGACATAATGTATAAAGGAAGGGAATATTAATATTATCGAACAACGAGAATAATCCAATTTATCTTACTTCGAAACAAAAAAAAAATTGAACGAGAAGCCGTATGAGGTGCAAATCTCATGTACGGTTTTGTAGAGTGACAGTGAAGAAAACTTATCTGTCAACTTTTCCACTATCACCCCCAAAAAACCAAACTCTGCCTTACGTAAAGTTGCCAGAGTACGATTAACCTCTGGATTTGAAATCACTGCTTATATACCTGGTATTGACCATAATTTACAAGAACATTCTGTAGTATTAGTAAGAGGAGGAAGGGTTAAAGATTTACCTGGTGTGAGATATCACATTGTTCGAGGAACCCTAGATGCTGCCGAAGTAAAAGATCGTCAACAAGGGCGTTCTAGTGCGTTGTATATTCTTACTCATCTAATACTTGTATCATTTCATGATGATGCCATGTGAATTGCTAGGAACATGTTAAGTATATAGCTAACCTAATAACGAATGTTTTGTAAGGGGACTAGAGCAGGCTACCGTGAAAAAAAAACACGATCTTATTTTTCATTGGAACTATTATATGTCCAAGGTTCAATATCAAAATCATTTTCGAAGTTTTCCCTGATTGTTTCAACAGAAAATTCAAAAATACCTTGACCTTATTAGAACGGGTTCAAGTCAAATAACAATGATTTGAAACACTTTTTTATAGACTATTTTGTAAACCTAAGGACTTGATCGTATAGATATGTAAAATACAGGATTTCCAATCATAGCAAAAGAAAGAAAGGGAACGGATACTCAATTGGGAGTGAGTAAACAAAATTATATGCATAAAGAATATATCTCATCTATGCAGATATAATAATGTGGAAAGTCGTATTCGACGAAAGTTGTATGTACGGTTTGGAGGGAGATCTTTCATACCTTTAGAGATCCACCCTACAATATGGAGTAAAAAAGCAAAAATAATTGATTTTCAGCCTTTATGAAATAGATTCTTGAACCTTTTTCACACTCATGTCACAGCGAAGTACTGCAGGAAAAAAAAAACTGCAAAATCCGATCCTATTTATCATATTTGATTAGTTAACATGGTGGTTAACCGTATTCTTAAAAACGGAAAAAAATCATTGGCTTATCGAATTCTTTATCGAGCCATCAAAAAGATTCAACAAAAGACGGATAAAAATCCACTATCTGTTCTACGCCAAGCAATACGTAGAGTAACTCCCAATGTAACAGTAAAAGCAAGACGTGTGGGTGGATCGACTTATCGAGTTCCCATTGAGATAAGATCAACCCAGGGAAAAGTACTTGCCATTCGTTGGTTATTAGGGGCATCTCGAAAACGTCTGGGTTGAAATATGAATTTCAAATTGAGTCACGAATTAATGGATGCTGCTAGAGGGAATGGCAATGCTATACGCAAAAAGGAAGAGACTCATAGAATGGCAGAAGCCAATAGAGCTTTTGCACACTTTCGTTAACTCATAAACAGGATCGAGATCTACCTATCTATATAGTGGATTTATATATTCTGATAAATTAGAAATTGATTCCCGTTCAGATCGGACAATATGTTTATCGGAACAAAAGAGAAAAAATAAAAAGAAAAAAGCATAATTCATAGATAGATCTAAGTCCTCTTGGGAAGGCTTCCTTAAGGAAAAAGGAGATAGATTATGGAGGAATATTCGATCTTATTCATGAGATTATGTAAATCTCCTAAACTTGGAAGTTAGAAACTTTTTCTACTCTTTCGAAGATTGAAATAAATTACTAATTCATGATCTGACATGTACAAAGTGAAAACTTCATTTTCAATTATACCTTGAGATTTTTTGAAAGAGTTTCATTTGCTTTTCTTCCATTCTGGTTTATGGTCTTTCTGGCTATATGGTCTATCCAGGGGAAAGATTTAGCTTCAAGAAATAGTAAATGATCTCATAGATACACAAATGTATAACTCTCCAGGAATTTGGATTGTGCTTATATCCATAATTGTAGGAATTGGGTCCGAACTTTACTTTTTCCAGTCTCTTTTCATCAATGGACCCCTTATGAAGGGAAGAAGTGCGATTAATTTTACAAATTATTACCTCTCTAATAAAATAGATTGAATAGATATCTATCTTTCTTTTTTATAAATGTTTCTATGGACATGTGGAAAAGAGAAAGAAAAGGACTGTTACCCCTACCTCCACTCGGACCAAGACATCACTTTTACCGAAAAAAGTTAAAGTTTTTGAAAATATTTTTTATTTTGTACCATATTCAATTCTTTAGGTTTATATTGAATTGAAAAAGAAAGGATGTTCATTCATTCGTCTTGTTTTATAGGAAATCTCCTCCAGATAATTTTTTTTTTATGATGAACCTATATGACCAATCGTATATCAATACTCGAATACGCTATCTCTAACATATGTTCATTCATAGATCAGGATATTTTTCATATATATATATGAATGGAATAGAATTTCCTTTTGGGATGCCTTGATGGTGAAATGGTAGACACGCGAGACTCAAAATCTCGTGCTTAAGAGCGTGGAGGTTCGAGTCCTCTTCAAGGCATAATATTGCTCATGCTTATTGAATGAGCAATATTGTGGCAAATCTCATAGAGTATCTCAATAGATTGAGATAGATTCTCTGTTGATACGAGGTATTCCGACGATCGATTACCTACAAGTTAACGCTGTTGGAATAGGACAGTGGATCACAGGTAGGATCAGATCTTCTCTACCTAATGAGGAGTCCATTCCGAATACACCCTCGTATTATGAGGTATATTTCATTAAGGACACAGATTGAGAAGATCGATACATAGATTGACCAGATACCACCTCTATCAAGATCTTGCAATATACAGGAGTTACGACCGAACCTCACCAACTATATCCATGTCGGATCCTGTGACTCTATCCTTTCCTCTCTTCAAATAGTGTGGAAAAAAAATAATGCTAGAACTGAAATCGAGGAAATAAGGAGTAAGCATAGTCTAGTTAACTTAATGAGATATTATTAGACTATGCTTACTCTTACATGGTCGAGATCTCGGAGTGAGGAACCTCAAATTAAAGATCTATCAAGTCTTTATAGGATCTTAAATTGGAGCATATGTAGAACCTCTCATTGATTCCCACGACCCTACTGCCCGGTCAATTTTCTTTTACTTCATTCCATATTCTCCCAGCTGATATCAAATCTTAATCCTGTTGTATGAATTGAGTGTTCAATTTCATTGGGAAAAAGCCATTTATTCTCCAACAATGTCTTTGTAATTTGATCCAATAACATTTTGTTAGATAGGAACAGATTTGATAAATATTGATAACTCTTGAATAGAGTATTATAAAGAAAAGATTCATTAGATAATAACCTATTGGTTCCGAGCCATCTTTGGCGATGAATTAACGATTGGAAGCGGTCAACCCTTTCTCTCGAATTTTCGGTCAACCAACGGTTATATGAATATATAGGAAAATATGGCTGCATACGTTCCAATTGGATACCAATCGCTTGAATGTGTTTGAAATGCTCGATATGTCTATGTCTAAGAGACAATGGTTTCCACCAATTCATGACCAAAACCGAATTGATCGTGGATTTTGAATCATATCTACGAAAAAACTTTGGATACTTTTTTTAGGGAAAAAATCAGGTTGTGCTATTAATCTTCTTGCACCATAAGTAATATAAAGCCTTTTCAGCAGTTCTTCATTTGCGAAAAATTCTCGGCGTGAAAACACAGGGCGCTGCTCTTGAAATAGGAAGGAATCCCAAAGAAATCGTCTTCCTATAAAGAATAGTGGTTTCTTAGAGTATTTATATTGCTTCGGATATTGTATAGGAAATAGAGATCTGTCCATCTGCCGTTTTCTTAACGATCCGAACTGATACGAAGATCCCAATGAATTGGGTGTTTTTATATGATCGAATCTATTACTGCGAAGAAAACTAAGACGCCAGATCTTAGGAGTCCAAACTACATTCTTTATTAATTCTTCATCCATATCCATTTGTTTTGTGCCGGGAGTAAACTTCAATTCATATTCTTTCATAAATCGTATTAGATCTAGATTATCTCTCATTTTGAGTTGAGGAGCAAATGTGATCTGATCCTTATCGGACTTACCTCGACATATTCCTAACCTAGAAAATGGAAACTCCACCAGAATACTTTCTAAAAGACTAGAAGCTATATCAAGATCATGCTCAGCTAATTTATCGAAAGGAATCCAATTCTCTCTATTTCGTTCTGATATAGACCAAGAATCTCGAGCCGTTGATCCGGCCAAGCAACCCAAAATATGGGGAAGTATGGTCAATTCCTTCATAGTTGTTTCGGCAATCGAAGTTTCTAAATACCATTCGGACAAATAACAAAACCTTTTCTTCCATAATTCCTTTTTGGTAGATAGAGGATTCATGGGAGAATTTCTTCTAAGCGTATTTTGTATAAAAGCCTTTCCTGCTTTGTAGATAATTCTTTCGTCATTTTGACTGGATCCAACCTGATTATCCATAGATTGTAAATGAAAAATTTGCCTATAAATAGCGGATCGAATTGTATTAGTGTCTATAACTGATTTATTTCGGGTAATACTAAGTATTAAGGCTTCATTGGCCAGTGCTGCTAGATCTCGTGCAGCATAATCTATGGTTATAGATCCAAATTCATCGGGAAATTTTCCCGAGTATAATCCTTTGCTACATAAAAGAATAGGAAATTCCCTTTGTCGTTGTGGGATAACAAGCATTCGAATATTGATCGATCTATCTAATCGATTTGGAGCTATTAGAGCTGGATCCACTCTTTGGGGGATATGAGTCGAAGCAATAACAAGAATATTTCTCATAGAATCTTTTTCACCATCTCTAAATCTAAAGAGATTGTTCATTAATACACTAAGGAACAAGTCAGTGAAGCCAAAACCAAATAAATAGTTAGTTGCGTCATTTAAATTCAGTTCATGAATGTTTGGAATCCATATTATGCGAGGAGACATGCTTTTCGCCAATTCTAAGGCCATCTCTAAATCTAAAGAGATTGTTCATTAATACACTAAGGAACAAGTCAGTGAAGCCAAAACCAAATAAATAGTTAGTTGCGTCATTTAAATTCAGTTCATGAATGTTTGGAATCCATATTATGCAAGGAGACATGCTTTTCGCCAATTCTAAGGTAATATGGAAATCTTCCATTTTGTCTTTCACAAAAGGATCAAACTCAGTAGGAATACATTCAACAGGGTAATCTAAATACTCACCATACCAGAGCTTCTTCAGAGATATTCTTATTAAAGGAACATATGAGTTTGCTGCTAGACTTTTGACCAAATAGGATCGGCTAGTTCCCATAGGACCTATCAGTAAAATCCCTTTGGAAAGTAATGATCCTGAGTGGAGTGAGAAAGGTTTTCCATGAAATGTGGGGTTGGTTTGACACAATATTATTTGTTCCTCCATTTGCAACCATCATTTGAAACTCTGGTGCTGGATATAAGAAGCAATTCAATTCTTTTGCTACCTTACAATGAATAAAATTGTGGGTACTTCCTGCATCAATCAACACTATTACCTTTTTCTTCTTGATTTGTCCTTCTATCTTGATGGTTTGAGGAGTGGTAATTCCCGCCAATGAATTACAAGATATGGTCGGATTCATTTCTTCTTTATCTAGGCTTTGTTCCTGGAGTATATCCTCTTCTTTTGACCTTTATTGCTCCTTTTATTCTTCCTCTTCACAATCTATGTAGAATAATTTCTTCTCAACACACTTATGACCTTTAGGGTATTTGCTATCACAATTGTAACAAAGCCCTTTTGCTCTTTTTTCTTCCAATTTTTGTGGTGTCAACCTTATAGGTTGTGGAATACTAGGGGAAAAAACACTTCCATCTTTATAGTTGTGAGTGGTATGCTTCCTGGTTGCCATAATTTTTCTTTCCATTTTTCTTGCTAACCTGAATGCCTTCTCTAATGAATCAGGTTCGCAAAGGCGAACATCATGCTAGATATTATCCTGAAAATTCCCTATGAACACATCAATCCTATGCTCCTCTGGAATATTTTTTTACCCTTATGTTCAATTTTTGGAACTCCTGAGTTGCTCCATTATTGAACCCTTTTGTTTGAGACTTATCAATTGGCTAAAAAAAGTGTTGCTTTTTGTATCCTCATAATGTGCTGTCAATACTTCCGTAAAAATTGCCCAAGTGATAATTTGTTTACGAGAGAAAAGCCATCGATACCATACAAAATGATTTGGTTCCAAATATAAAGTTGCAATATGTACCTTTTGTGTGTTTTGGACATTATTGGGATCGAAAAATTGCTCCATCTATAATATCCATGTTATGGGATCCTTGCCATCAAACTTCCTCATATCGATTTTTGGAATATGGTGGGTCTTCGATCCAACATTAGAGTCTATGGAATCGTGATTAACATTTCTTTTGTTTTCATCATGAGTTTCCTTTACTACCCTTTCACCATCAGTGACCATTTCTTGTAGCAACTTATTCATATTTATCTCCAATTCTTCCATCTTATCATCCATGCCATTCATCTTAGCTTCCATGCCATCCATCTTAGCTTCTAAGCCTCTCTTTGAACAATCCATCTTAGCTTCTACACATTTCTTTAAACCATTCATCTTAGCTTCTACATCTTTCCTTAAACCATCCATCTTAGATTCTGTTGCTTTTTGTGCAAGTGACACTTGTTGCACTTGGTCTCGTAATTTTGATATATCATGTTGCATTATTCCTCTTCTTCATGAGTCATGCTAGATCTTTCAGGTTACTTACTAGGTGTTTGCATTTTCTTTCCTCAGGGCATCAATTACTGATTCAAACTAATTTTTCAAACCAAGCTTATGCAAAAATTTAAAAAAACTACAAACCTTTTTTCACTTTGTAGAAGCTTGCTATTGAATCTGATGTATCTCTGCAATTTCGGGTCATCCAGTTTTGAAATTGCGATTTTTAGTAGCCCTCTGTGTCCTCTTTCCAATGCCACCATTCTAATCCAAATTGGATTCTCCAAGGAAGAGTTATGCACAATCTCCCGAGATGACCTGATTATAGACTGGTTCAGTAGAGTGAACTTGTACGACATGCCACAAGTCACTGTTTCAACCTTTGGCTCTAAAAAATATATAAAAGAAACTACGGTCTGTCCTATTTCTATACCTTCTTATGATGTTTCAATCCTATTCTCAGAGAGAAAGTTATGACGATTTTCCCCAGGTCACCTGTTTGGAATGTAATTTAGGAGTCTACAAAAAGACCAACTTCCTTAGATCATATCTCCGCAAATATAGTGCGAAAAGCTTTGAAATTCGGACCCAAGATTCAACATGATTTCTTCTCAAATGGGTTTTTTTTTTTAGCTTCTGAAACGTCACAGAAAACAAGTTATAGCGAAAATTCCACAATGACCTGTTTGGAGCAGTGAAACCCTAGAATCCAAAGCTCTGATACCAAATGTTATGAAACCAACTCACAAAAAGATAGAAAAGAGAGATCAACGCCTTAGAATTCAGCCTCTTCGAGGGGGCAACCTCCTTTACATTACACAAATGAGAAATTCTTCGATGATTCAAATGACAAAACCTCCTTTCTATATATAGGAGTCTAAAGAGTCATAATATAACCCAGCCAACCTAACAATATTAATATAAAGCCACAAAAATAACAATAGAGGGATTTTATGGGGCACAGTAATAACAATATGGGGACAATAGGGGCACAACAATATTAATAAGGGATATAACTACAATAGTAATTGGGTAATCACTAGTATTATAGGGACCCAACAGATGTTGTTTGTTGAAAGATCAATGTTTTCTATAGTTATAAAATTAGTTTGCATTTCTTCTCCTAGCCCTACTTTGGCCTTGATTGTTTTGTGTTTCTTAAGTGATTTCTTTATCATTATCAATTCATTGTCAAAGTTAGCTTACACTGATTAGTCTTTTCTGAAAAAGAAGTGCCGTAAAGTCTTCATTTCTTTGAAAAAGAAACTATCATAAAGTCTTTGTTTCTTGCGAAAAGTATTGATTCATCATTTGTGCATTTAGTTTCCTTTTGTTCATCTAAAAATTAAAGGAATGAAAAGAAAAACATGCATTATGCATTTAGAAGTTTGTGTGTGCTTTAAGGAAGAGTATAGGGAAAGTTGCATTAGATGTGTTGTATGCTCTTTGTTTGAAGATTCTGATTACTCTATCCCTTTTAATTATGGTTTTCATTGCTCAAATCAAAAGAAAAGAATATTTCTCATCATAGTTGCATTTTAGGAGTTTCAGAAACATTAAGTGGTGAACCTGAAAGGAAAACTTTTAAACAAGATAAACTAAAATTTATCTCAATTAACGTAATGGATCATTGTAACTTAACGCATAACATTTAGAGGTCTAGGGTAGAGACGTGTTCCGACGTTGTTAAACATAGCAGTTGTCGCTAATGGTCTGCGATACATTCCGAGTGTGATGCCTCATTCCATGGAGTGTGATACCTCATTCCATGTACGTAATTATATCGTAGCTCATCCACATACTTTCATGTATATCGGGTGGTGTTATAGTACAAAAAGTATAAGGGAATGCTCTCACTATGTGGTTTTGCATTAGACAATGCTAACACGGATTGGGCCTCCACGTACTTTCAGGTATATTTGGGAGGACTACATTAGGTTGCTATCCATCCATAGGTAACCAATTCGGCCACCTTGTATACTGTGATACACTGAAAACAACATTTGGGGAGATTGCCTGCACTTATGTTAAGTCCTTGGTTTACTGAGGCAATATATTGTAGTTAACAGTTGGTAATCCTTTTGCCTAGATTATCCCTCTTTTGTTTTGTTATGTTATTTTGATTAAAAAAAAATTAATTGAGTGTAGATAACATCCTCCACATCATTCCTTAGTTGATCTTAGGTTGAGACATATGGCAACAACTCTAGAGTCCATCGATCAAGGAATCCCTTTTGATGGGAATCCTAGTCCTTTTCCTCCTTTCAGAAATATTAGTGCTCCTTATATGGCTACATTGTCCCTTCTGGGACTTACCATTGGCTTTCCATTATGTTTGTTCTCAACCTCGTTGGCCCTTAAACTGAATATTCCTACAACTAGACAAAATCAACTTCCAGTTGATCCTAAAGTTGACCCTTTACCTTCTTCGTCAGTTATTTCTTCCTTCCCTTCTTCCTCTTCGCCTGGTGAAAGTATTAACACTAGTAACTAGGTGGCTAAGAAGAAGAAGCAAGGGAAGAAGAAGAAGAAGAAGAAGAAGAAGAAGAAGAAAATTCCAGCTGGGGGGAAACCAAGCAACCATTGCTTTGAATGCAAATTCTGATGAGAAACCATCCGATAAGCCTCACAAACTTTGATATCCTTGAAAACTTTGTACGGGAAAACATATTCTTCAAAATCGCTCTCGTATTCGTCAGATCTTAGAAGAATGGTCTTCTCGTTCACATCATCCTATGTCATCAGCTTCTGGAGATCATGCTGGTGACACACCATCAATTGGTGGTAGTAAAGTTCATGGAAAGAAGGGTAAAGTTAAGTTTCCATATAGGTTATGTGAAGGGGATCACCCCATTCACCTTTGTCCCTATCTGGATGAAGCCCAAAAAGTGTTGGATAACCGTCCTACTTCTCCGCAACGACTTCCATCTGGTTATAGGAGAATCTCCCTTAATCCTTCACTAGTTGATGAAGTGATTGACCCAAATCAACCATCGGTCAAACCCATTCTCTCTGAATGTGAATCCCATGATTCTATACCTGACCAATCACAGGTCGAGGAAATAGTTGACTCACTTTCACCTTCAGTTAATCATACATTTCTTGTAAAGACTGAGTATGATACCATGCAGGTTCTTTTTGTTTCTTCAGATTCCAATGAGCTTGGAGGAAACCCTCCTGTTCCATCAAGACTGGAGGCAAATCCTCCCGTTATCTTAACTCAAGGGGGTAATTCTCGCATTCTTACGACACCCCCTCCAAGTAGTCTGGTTACTTCCTTTGATTGGAACCGACTAGCAGGATGATGTCTTCCTTCTTATGTGCCTTTCCAGATTATAGTACAATTTTATAACATGATTGTATCTGGCACTATTATAGATGAAGGTGCATCTATGAGTATCCTTTCCTCCACTACTTGGCAGGAGCTCGGTTCACTGCCACTTGTGCCTGTTACCTAGGATCTGTTGGCTTTTAACAGAGGAACCAGTCAACCATTAGGGACCCTTTCTCAGTTTTCTATTACTTTGGGAGGAAAAATTGTTTATCTCAATGTGATGGTAGTCCCAGGCCCTTTAGATTACAATTTACTTCTTGGGCACGACTATGTTTATGACATGGGAGTTATTGTTTCAACACTCTTTCCAGTGATGTGTTTCCCGCATGAAGGCATAATTGTCATTGTTGACCATCTTTCATTTCTCGGTCCAAATATGGCTTCCAGTCAACCATCTTCCCTAAATAGTCCTTTTGTCCCAATGGTATCTTCCCCACCACGGGTCAATTATGTGGCAACCAGTTCCATGTCTACATCAACTGATGATAAATTTCATGATGTTGTGCATTATGTACTGGGGGCATTGGAACCAGATCTCTTTAATGGATTCCTTGCTACGTATCCCTTCGAGAGCATTATTATCCCATCTGATGAGAACCTCTTGGAAGTCATGACCTCTTATGGGTCGTGATCAAGGAATATGAGCATAGTTCCTTGCCTTATGTCAAGCTCGTTAAAAAATGAAAGAAGGAATATGAGGATAGTTCTTTTATTGTGTCAACCTCATTAAAAAATGAAACAGGTCCTAGAGCATAGTTCTTTGTCTTGTGTCAATCTCATTAAAAAATGAAACAAGGAATTTGAGTAGAGTTCCTTGTCTTGTTTCAAGCTCATTAAAAATTGAAACAAGGTCCCCTGGAGCAAAGTTCCAATTCGAGTCTTTGATTAGATTTCGTAAAATCCTAGTTGAGTATTTCACTTGATCTTGTAAATGAACCTTCATTCCATCCACTTGATATCCACGAGTAGTCTACTTAGGTGAATGTAATGAAGCTTGGGGGGCATGCACCTAGAATCGAGTCATCATGCTGGGGGCATGTAAACCAATTTCAAGCTTGTGTAAAAATGAAACTGAATCCAAGCATAGTTTTTCATTTCAAGCTTGTGTAAACATGAAACTGAATCCAAGCATAGTTCCCTATGGTTCAAGCTTGTGTAAAAATGAACGCATCTCCATTTTAACCCTCGTGATTTCCATTCTATTAGCCTCTTCCGTCAGAGGAGCCTTGGTTTTTCTCCTTCCATCGTCACTGTATGCTTGGCCGATCATATACTTTCACTTGGTTGTTTTACTCTTTTTAAGGAACAATTACAATGAGTGGTCTTATTAGCCACCCTCTTCACATAAATCAACAAGTTTTGAGAAGTTCCAACATCACTGAGACCAGTTGCTATCCTAGACACCACTCATTCCTCTAAGACGATTCACCTTTAAGCTCTTTTTTGACTTGTAAAAAATGAAAAGATCGCTGAGTATTTTCCTTTTTTGACTCATTAAAAGAAAATAAAACAAGGGGTCTACTTTCAAGCTCTTTTTTGACTCTTTAAACATGAAAAGATTGTCAGGCTCTTGTCCTTTCAGCTCGTAAACAGATTGGAAATGACATATAATCAGTATAAGTTTAACCCTTTTCCAGACTGAGATAGATTACTTACGAAAAAAGAATATGTTGATTGAACATGGTCAATAGGTTCTCTCTTGTATTATTTGACACTTTTTCGGACTTGAGAGACAATTTAGGAAAAAAAACTTGTGGAGTTTTCTTTTTTTTTCCCTTTTTAAACTCTCTAAACTTGAAAAGGACTGAGTTCTCATTGTCGTTAAACTCGTTAAAACATCAAATAGTGACAAACTTGTCCATCATGACAAGACCGAGTTTCACCTTTGCTAGGCTCATTAAAACATCACATAGCCATGGATTCATTCGAAGGGTGGAATTATACTACAAGCATATGTTATCCTCCTCAAACTTGTTTAAAAAAATAAAGAGGTACTGGTGAGCAATGACTGGGGAAAATAGGAAAAGGGATAAATCACTTTATGGTAGCAAGTCGATCTTTAACATGAAACTTTTACTTCATCTCTATTACTGTTTGGGTTAGGTTATCTACTTGATGGTTATCATACCTATGGTCTATCACACCATCCATCACTTTGGTTTTGGATCAATGCTGCCAATTCATTCAGTGTCGCCGACATGTTCAAGAGAAGTCACTTAGTAAACTTCATCGTTTGCAATACTCATAAACCTTCATTTTCATGACCGCCCTTCCTGAACATTGTGTCGTTAGTCACATTCTGTCTTCAAAATCATTACACTTGTTTTGTGTCATTGATGGGAGATACATCAAGGCCCTCTTGTGACGAGTCACTTCTTGTTGACATCAGCAAATTATCGAGGAAGTTGACTTAGAAACACCCTTCCAGTACCTTGAGGCTTGCATACATCAATGGCAAGTTTCTCTCTTCCGACAATAGGTTGACATCAGTGGCCTTAGACTGAAAGACTTTGTATGGTGTTTGACATCAAAACATCTATTCACACCATGCAGAATGTACTATAGTACCTTGGGAATCATTATCATTATTGGTGATCTCTCTCGCGTTTGTTAACAACTTACATCATTGGATGGTAATCAGACAGTGTCTTCCCATGTTCGACTTCAGATCACATTTTCACATGGTTAGACTCATACTTGAGCGAACAATTGGATGAGATCGAAGACCTCAGATCTAGTTTCATCCATCTAGGCTGCGAATTCAGGAGAGTACTAAATTATCTGTACGATGGTTTTACACAGATGGTCATCCTATCATGGGTCTATATCTGTAGATGACTATCTGATTTATGTACATGTGGTGAAAATTTTATATGATGAGTATGGGTATGCCTTCCCTCAGCAATTCATGAAAAATTCAAAGATATCATGATATTATGTATTGTAATCGATGTAGGTAACCATTCGCTTCATATCCTCCTCATCACATCATAAAGCATATCACTCGACATTATCATTTTTGACTTCATGATTTAGGGGGAAACTGTTACAGGTCTATTTGGGCACATCACTCTCGACATTCAGATCAGTACAATTAGGGCTCATCAAACACTAATTCAATTGCTACATGCCCTAGACAAGTCATCAAATTGAATTCTTTCATCCATGGAAGTTTCCTAGCCTGAAACCCTACTGAAATGCCTCCTTGGGACACTAGCGCAACCTTGGTCAGGGGTAATTGCACTGCAGAGTAGGTAGGCCCATTCAGGCCTACAATGTAGTGCACTTAGGCCCACTTTGACATGCACTGGGAAAGAATGAGCGAAATTGACCTAGGATTCTGGGAATATTCTCTGATTCTAGAGCATTCTAGAAGGATTCCCAACTATTATCTCATCCTATGAGGTCGACTTTGGATAGGATATGGATCAATTACCCCTCTATTCTCTCATCCATTTCTCCATGGAAACTAAATCCAATTTTGGAAAACCATTCAATGCCCAATTTATGGCATAACCACATGCATTTCCCTATAAATTGACCACTCATCATAGTGATCAGGGAGCTGGAATTTGAATATTGTAGAGAAATACTGTTGGTTTGAGATTTGAGTCCATGTCAAGTAATGTTATGTTGCTGGATTGATGTTCTTTTGGTGTGACGAGGGTTTGGACTGAAGCTGGATGAGTGACACGGGATCAAACCACTTTGGGTGTAACTCTTCCTTCTACATCAATAAAGTTGTTTGTTCCTTTTCCCATATTCTTGTTCATATCTATGATGAATATATGTTTAAATGTTATCGATTCCATTTGATTATAGTAGATAGATCATGTACTTTAATCATTGTCATCTTCTGTTTGTGTTGACAGGTACCAATTGAGTGGATTCAATTCAAGTGGGAGCGACGAGAGCAATTCAAAGGAGATCAAGGAAGTGAAAGATCACAAGCAAGTTCCTTCATCTCATCTATCTATTATAGGAAAAGGTTAAACCACTTTCTTTCTATTGTTCTAAGTGTAACTACCCACTTAGGGAAAATGTGTTTATCCGTAAGAACAAATTCCATATAACAAGGAGATCACCAGATTCTAGCCCATCGAATACTTGTGGAAGGAGTCAGAAAGAAAACTCATGTCTAAGGTGGGCATACCCATGCTCAAAAGTAGCAAAGAATGTCCGTTGATAAAGTATAAAGAATATCCAAAATGTATACATAAGTGTATAGAATAAACTGAAGAATACATAGTGGATCATAAGATCATAGCTGTGATGTTGAAAAGTGTGCAACAAGAAATGCTTGTTGAGATTGCAACAAGATGATGGAGCTTAGTGAAAAGAGTCGCCTTCACTAAGTGGGCCCACAAGAAAATTATGGTGCAAGTTCTATTTTTGATCACAGTGTGATCACAGTATGAGTGATCACAGTGTGGGTGATCACAGTGTGGGTGATCACATTGTGGGTGATCACAGTGTGGGTGATCACAGTGTGGGTGACCACAGTGTGGGTGATCACAGTGTGAGTGATCAAATTCTATTTTTAGACTGGCTGTCAAAAATAGAAAAGTCAAATATTATTGTCTCATAATAATATTTGGACTATAAACTTGATCTTATTCTCTTGGAGCACTTCAGGATGAGCTACGGATGTGGTACATGCAGATCCCAGAGGGAAATACATGGTTACCTATGGGATGACTAATATTTGCATGCAGGACTTCAGTTAGAACTCAAGTGAGTTGAGTTTAGTGGACTGGAGGTGCAGTTGATGGAGTTGTGTTCAGTTTAGCTTTGTTAAACTGGTTGTATTTAGTCTAACTGGCAAATAGACTAGAGATGAGTTGGGTGAATTAGTTATTAATTAATTCACAAGTTATTAACTCATAATGCAACTATAGAATACATCAGTTAACTTAGTTTCATGTCAGTGCATGTTCAGTTCAGCAGGGATAGGTGTTAGAGGATCAGATTGCTATCAGTTGTGACTATAGTTGTGCATGATGATTTGCACAATCAGAGGGACTGAGTATGCCAATGAATTGGCCAATATAAAGAATTGTAGCTTGTGCTCACGTCCAACAGAGTGTGAGTGATTAATTGCAGGTCAAATACGAGTTTGGTAAGCCATTCTAATCAGTTCTTGAGCAGGTATTGAGCTGGAGAGGCAGGCAAGCAGTGGAATAGATTTGGAGATCAGATCTGAGCTGTATTGTGTGTAACAGGTGGAGTTGGTACTAGATTTCTTGTGATAAGAATTGTACTTTGTAGTGTTACATGTTCTCAATCATTAATATACAGATAGTGTGGGGTTTTTAGCGAGATGCTTTCCTCGGGTTACATACTGTGTTAATGTGTGAATGCTCTTGATGTTTTATTGTTATTGATGCTGCTATATTGATGATCAACGTAGAGGAGCTTATGTATTGTGTATGTATTCCACAATAGTACATGATCAGGATAATCTCTGTTGAATATGTGTTAAATTATTCAAAATTTCTACATGCGAAAGAACACAACAGAGCTATGTCTCAATATCACATATAGAAGAATGTCTTATTGATTATGCTATAAGATCGTCTAATCAATGACATTGCATAATTTATCCTCATAAAAGTACCAAGTCATATAGGTGGAATAGTGGTACTACATAAACTAGGGTTCCAACATATAATATGTTGTTGTGAAAGACTGCAACATATAAAGCGAGAGGTATCACTGGCAAAAGATTGAAGGAGTTGTCAAGTGAACTGAGACGCTGACACAACCTGAGGTCTTCACTAACTATGATGGTACATTTCTACACTATGGTAATAAATGAGCTAAACTCGACCATGTGAGAAATTGTTTGATTATCGGTCATTGATGTATACCGTTAACAAATGTGAGACAACTCACCAATAATGATAATGAGTGTCAAGGTACCCCAATACAATATAACAAGTGTGAATAGATGTGTTGAAGTCAAACACTTGAAAGAATCTATCAATCAGGAGACATTGATGTATTCTCATTGAAAATAGGAAAGGATTTTGCTACTGATGATTGGAAACCCTAAGTTACTAAAAAAGGACTCTAGAACTTGTTCCCAGAAAAATGAGTTGGATTCGATGGGAAAAGATCCACTAGAAGGAAGGAATTAAGGCATCCCACATCAACTGGCACAAGTGTAACACACAGGCCAATAATTTGGAAGAAATCAGATGAAGACAAATGAAGTAACCATTGTCACACAGAATGAGTCGTTTTTGCGGACAAGACCGACCTCCCTAGTATCTAATGATATCTAGCGACAAACAAACCAATCAACTTCTATCTTTCTCTAAATATGCAGTTTATAAATAAAGACAAACAAGTGTTTTAGGCCTACCTTGGGTCCAATGCAAGTTTTTGGAAGCCTCGCTCCATTGATCCAAATGAGCTCCCTTGTAGAGAATCTGCAAACACAAACAAGCACACAAATTAAATAGCACTTTAAAAGCCAATATAATAAAGCATACTTATCATGACGATCAAGGAATTCATGAAACAAATCACATAAGACAATTTGTTGAGAAAAATGAATCTGATTGTATTAATTTAAATCAAAGAAGAACTTTACAACCTGTGCCTTGATGTTGTACAAGCTCCTCCCAGGGTCCATCAAGAAGTCTCCTCTACTTTGACAAGTTTCACTCTCTTCCCAATGAAGCCAAAAGGTATGTGATCTCTCCTCTCAAGCTTAACTAGGAAGTCTCAATTCCAACAGCATTTACCCTAAAAAATGTTCAGCTTCTAACCTCCCTAGCAACCAGCCAAATGCCTTAAATTATGGTGCAATGGAGGGAAGTTACTAGGTCCTCCTTCAAAGTGATAAAGCCCTCCTTCAAAGGGATAAGCTCCTCTCATCAAGGGATTAGCTCCTTCACTTTTGGGATGCATGAACCACCTAGGAGCAGATCATCCACGTCAAGATTCCTTCTAGAATCATATAGAATTAACCCAAAGTGAGTTTTTAAGAATAAACTTGCGCCTTTTTGACTTTCACAGGGGTCTGCACCCACTCCTTTAGAGACAGAGCGGGCAGGTCCGCAGGTAACATGAACAGGGGGTGCGGGACCGCAGGCAACAGTGAGAGAAAGTGTGGAACCAGAGCTTTATTGATTTTTAAGGTCTTTCTCTCATTTTCAAAGCTTGACATGAAGAGTTGAGGTTTGGGACTTGCTTAGGAGGACAAGATGAATGATGATAGACCCATACTGACTGCAAATAGTCATGGTGACAATATTTTGTGTAACAGATTGCCCCCTAAAGTGTGAAGTCTGTAGTAGATGAGGATTTCATTTATCATCTAAGAAGAGTGAAGTACTTTATCATTTCGAGGATCATCTTGTGGAGAGCCCGGTTGGAACCTGTAAAAACATTCAATGCAAAATATATATATGAGATCATATCATCGCTGAGGTAGGCATTCCCATACTCAGATCAAAACTGACTAGAAAACTAACTACTGGTCTGATATAGGAATGATATTGTAATACATCACAAGTATTGATACATGTAGACATAGTATGGATGCAACCATCTGTTTATAAATAGTCCACTGTATAATGAATACAAAATTCCTCGTAGCCTGGATGGTGGAAACTAGATCCAGGGTCTTGATTTCTACTTCCCGAAATAGTACGATTCTAACCATGTGAATGAATGTGTCGAAGTCAAACATGGTAGAAACCACTTGATTACCAGTCAATGATGTAAACTGTTAACAAGTGTTAGAGAAGCCACTACCAATGTCAATGGCTCTCAAAGTACTCAATACAATCCATGAGATGTGAATAGATGTGTTGATGTCAAACATGTCACAGAATCCTTTTATCGAAGGTCAATGATGCAACCTATCGTCGAAGGCGAGAAACCTGCCATTGAGGCATGCAGATCCCAAGGTACTGATGATTTCTAGATCATCTTTCTAGATAATGAGCTGAAGTCAATAGAAAACGATCCGTCATAGGCAAGCCCACAACACGAAATCATAGATCAAGTTTGAATAAATTTAGTTGCAAGGACTGACTCAGGGATGGTCAAGATGGATGACAGATATTTTGCAGATGAATGGCTTATTTTCACTGACCTCTTGAACACATAACGACACAACAGATGGTTTGGTGACAATTGACCCAAAGTTAATACCCAGAATCCGGCTGAAGACTTTCAATATGGTTTGATCAACTGTTAGGCAAAGGATTTCCCAACCCAGGTGAATAAAAGTGTCGTGTTCAAGAGTGGTTACAAAGTATGACAAACATGCTCATTTTTCTCTCTTTTCCCCACCATTTCTGGCAAGTACCTCTTTATTTTTGACAAGCTTGAGGAGGATAACATTTGCTTGATTATAAGCTCATCCTTCGGATGAGTCCAAATTAGTTTAAATTCGAACCCTAAGAAGGAGTGGGCCGTTCCTGTTTGTAATTGAATAGGTCCTTTACTGTTAAATTTTAATGAGTCCAGTATAAGAGAAACTCGTCATTTTTCAATTTTAGAGAGTCTGAAAAAACTTAAGAAAACTCCATGGTTGTCCTTTTTCGTAAATTTGTGTCTCCCAAGCCCGAAAAAGTATAAAATAATACTTGAGAGAACCACTTTATCATTATGACCAAGGAGTACTTTTCATAATTAGTGCCTCTGATCCGAAAAAGTAAAAAATCGATCAACGACACGTCGTTTTATAACCAATATCGAATTTGAAACGACAAAAACCGGCAATCTTTTCATGTTTTTACGGTCAGAAAAGGGCTGTAAGTGGACCGTCTTTTTAGTTCTGTTTTAACGAGCTTAAAAAGAAAAACTCGGCAATCTTTTCATGTTTTAGGAGTCAGAAAAGAGCTTAAAGGTGACTCTAATGTTTTTTCATCGAAAGTGACTGATTTCGCCCGAAAAATCCGTTATTCTGAACAAAAACTCAAACATTACTCATACCTGTTTAAAATAGATAAAAATGCTGCAAAATTTACCTCTTTAAAGTGAAACATAAACAAATTAAAAAATCATTTATTCAAAAAACTTACAAAAAGGGCTTTTGTAAATTCATTTTTACCGTTTGAGTTATGGTTGAGAAAATAGAGCTTTTGGTCAGAAACTTCCCGTGAAGATTATGGAAAATCCATCTGTTGGAATCAAACGCCGTCTCCTCCAGGTAATCTACTCATCCTACTCTTTAATTTCATCCGTTTCAAATTTGTTTTTAGGCTTTGATTTCATTTTTTAAGGGATTTTTAGGTTAGAAACCCGTGCGCGGGGGTCCGCAGGCATAGCACAGGTAACCTGCGGACCCCGACATTTTCGTAAAGGGAAAAAAGTCAGGGTTCTGCACCTGTCGTGAAGGTAAAGTGCGGACCCACACACTGTATCTAACAGAGAGGGTGCGGTCCCCACAACAAGGGTTTTTAAACCTAAATTTCTCAAATTTCACACAAAAATTTTGCTTTTAGATATTCTAATTCGCCATTTTGTAGAATTTAGAGTATACATCATGCTTGATTGGCAAGAACAGGAGCACGAAGATGTAGATCTTGCCATGATAAATCATCAACCTTCGATTGATGCATTGAAGGCATGCGGCTTATACAAATTCTGGGCCATACCTGGCATGAGGGCCCAGGTGGACTTTTTGCAGTGGCTGGTAGACAGGTGGAGCATACAGGACCAGTGCTTCTTTATTGGTGGTCACCAGCTTGAAATGGAGCCGGCAGACATTTACTTTTTGACTCGTTTGCCTAAGAGAGGTGAACACTTGACTCTATTCGGGACTAGGCCAGGTGGCCAATCTGTCGATAGCCTCCGGCTATAGTTTTCCAACGACCAGACTAGAGACAAAGGGATAGATATCAAAACCATATCCCTTCCTGAAGTGAAAGTGATTGCATTTACTGTTACCAGGCTCTGCGGAAGCGCAGCACTACATGTAGCCACTGGATCCCAGATGCGGATGGCAGTAGACTGCTTTCAAGGCATCATCTTCAACTGGTGCGATGCTGTGTTGGCTAATATAAAAGGCCAACTGACTAGAGCAAAGAACGGACAACTGAAGACCTTTGGATATGGTGCTTTAGTCGTGAGCTTTGGTCTGGAGAGGGTCCCAATGTTGGTCCCACAGCATCTCACTGTTGGAGCTGGACTTCCCCGAGAGCCCAAACTGATGCGATGGGTTGCAGTTATGGTCCGTCATCTTAAGGAGGGGACAGAAGTTGTTCGATTCACTCCTAAGTATTTCCATTGGTTGGAGAACCAAGTTTTTTCTATTCAGGACTTTCCTTACACTGGGGTAGATTTTCGTGGTGACCCAGACATGGCTCTTCCACCAGGAGAGCAATGGGATGACTCAGGTAAAATCATTTTCAACATTTTGTAATTTATTATTATTATTTTTTGTTTTTATCTCGTCCCAAAATTGATAGTAAAAGTTTCAAATGCAGATGTAGGTCCATGGCGACCAGCCGCTCTCCGGCCTTATGAGAGGAAACAACCAACTGCAACAGCACCAGTCCCACAGGACGAATCAACAGAGACCTTGGCCGAATTGGAGAGCCATCTATAGTTTTTGACAGCAGACGTTCCGGAGACCAGCATAGATGACATTCCTCTTAGGCTACAGCGCTATGTGATTGGGGTCCCAGGACCTTTCAGGAGGTTCCTTTGCGGGGTGGCCCGTACAGTGGTTTCTTATCGAGATCATCACCAATGATAGGATGATCGCCTTTTGTAGACACATATGACATTTTTTGCTTTTTGTACTATCATTTTTTCTGATCATAAGGTGTTTTTCAACCTATGATCGAAGACGATGTATATTTGACACACTCCTCTGTTATACTATATCACTATTATCGGCTTATCTTGTAAAACATATTATGGAATGTTTTTAAATTTACTTGTATGATTATTGCAAATGTCTACTTAACATCCGAGAAGAAATTGCATTTGCTAAAGTATTTAAATATCTTGGAATATGCTAATATTAAATATAGTCAAATTCACATTCCAAGAGACGAACTCTAAAAAATAATCTTAATAACACTGGATTTCTAATGGCATATACTCTATTAAGCTGTAATACAATGAGTTCAGAATCTAACTTCACTATCAAACTTCGAATCCCAAATGAAATAGATTCAGATAATAACTCAATTGCTGCACTATACTCGGCAATGTTGTTCGTTGTTTGACCGAGGCTTACCCCATGCATAGATACCAACTCGTCAGAGGGCGAATAGATAACCCAAGCTGTGGAAGAAATGTTCCGTGTATTATGACAAGCACCATTAGCAAAACCAATGTATGTTTGGAGAGGCGTCGACATCTGCAATATCAAGAGTAAAGCCAAGATAAGCAGGAATAATGACGAAAAACACTCTCCAAGCTAAGCACACTTTTTAATCTAAAACACACTAGCTAGAAAGAAAACTAATCCTAACTAAAAATCTCCACACCCAGATTTAAGCATAATACCTCTTCAGGTAAAGACCATTTCTGGGTTTACCTAAAGAGAACCCGTCAAAGTCTACCAATTCATAGGCCCATTTTGCTCGCTTTCGCTTAACAACATAAGGACCATGCCACATGGGTACGAATTTTCCAGCGCCTAATTTATCATTTGCTTGATCGTACAATAAGACTAGGCCTAACAAGTCACATGCAGGTCTGGGCAGAGGCAAAAAACACCTAAACAAATGCTAAGCTGACTGAAAGAGAAAATCTTAAGTTTTTCAAAATTTTGACAGGATCCGCAGGCCTGTAGTCCACACAGGTGCGGTACCACTCTGTGTGTAAAGCAAAAGTGCGGATAGGTCCACACTGTGTTACAAGCAGAGGGTGCGGTCCTCTCCCAAAAGTATGAAAAACAAAAAATAATTCAAGATCTACTAAACCTACCAAATCCCACACACATCAAGCCAAAAACAGAAACAAAAACACAGTTTCTCAAGTCAAAGTAAAAGCAAATCAAAAAATCAAGTCCCCAATGGAGTCACCATTTTGTCACACGGAATGAGTCGTTCTTGCTGACAAGACCGACCTCCCTAGTATCGAATGATATCTAGCGACAAAAAAACCAATCAACTTCTATCTTTCTCTAAATATGCAGTTTATAAATAAAGGCAAACAAGTGTTTTAGGCCTACCTTGGGTCCAATGCAAGTTTGTGGAAGCCTCGCTCTGTTGATCCAAATGAGCTCCCTTGTAGAGAATCTGCAAACACAAACAAGAACACAAATTAAATAGCATCTGAAAAGCCAATATAATAAATCATACTTATCATGATGATCAAGGAATTCATGAAACAAATCACACAAGACAATTTGTTGAGAAAAATGAATCTGATTGTATTAATTTAAATCAAAGAAGAACTTTACAACTTGTGCCTTGATGCTGTACAAGCTCCTCCCAGGGTCCATCAAGAAGTCTCCTCTACTTTGACAAGTTTCACTCTCTTCCCAATGAAGCCAAAAGGTATGTGATCTCTCCTCTCAAGCTTAACTAGGAAGTCTTAATTCCAACAACATTTACCCTAAAAAATGTTCAGCTTCTAACCTCCCTAGCAACCAGCCCAATGCCTTAATTTATAGTGCAAGGGAGGGAAGTTACTAGGTCCTCCTTCAAAGGGATAAAGCCCTCCTTCAAAGGGATAAGCTCCTCTCATCAAGGGATTAGCTCCTTCACTTTTGGGATGCATGAACTACCTAGGAGCGAACCATCCACATCAAGATTCCTTCTAGAATAATCTAGAATTAACCCAAAGTGAGTTTTTAAGAATAAACTTGCACCTTTTTGACTTCAGAGGCGTATGCACCCACTCCTTTACAGACAGAGCAGGCAGCTCCACAGGTAATATGAACAGGGGGTGCGGGACCGCAGGCAACAGTGAGAGAAGGTGCGGAACCAGAGCTTATTGATTTTTAAGGTCTTTCTCTCATTTTCAAAGCTTGACATGAAGAGTTGAGGTTTGAGACTTGCTTAGGAGGACAGTATGAATGATGATAGACCCATATTGACTGCAAATAGTCATGGTGACAATATTTTGTGTAACAACCATTACGAAGTACATTTCTGGCATACACAAAATGTAGTTAGCACATGACAAAAATATTCTAAACCAACCAATAATGAAAGTTGACATAGAGGCGAGGAATCCACCAATATGGTTAAATGGAAACCAAGGTACTGCACGAATCACAATGTATGATAATGTAAGCTGACGTCAAACATAAGGGAAACCACTCAATCAAAGACCCATAATATTGATCAATGTTGAGCACAAGGTAACCTATCAATGATGTAAATAGAGCCTAGGTGCAACTCTAGGTATACTCTCAAAAAAATTTGTCGATGTCCATAAGAAAAGTCCCGCCAGTAATAAGGCAATGGCGACCTTCTTAACCAGCACGAGTAAAGGAACATGTAGCTGATGTGATGTTGAGAATAACTTGATAGACTGGGTGTGGTCAATAGAAATGAGTCAAGAAACACCATAGAATGGCCGACAACATGTTTACTTCCCTTGAACAAAAGCACAACTTGATGTGACTTTATGACAACATAAAATAACTTCATATAAGTTTGCAGTGCAAGAGGCATTAAAAAACTATCCATATGATTGGAAGAGATAACCAACCAATGGAGGACTGACTCAAGAACAAGGTTATGGCTTCCCTAAAGTCAAACTAAGTTCCATCCTGATGGAGGAAAGTGTAGAAATTTTGAATAATTAAACACTTATTCACAGAGATTATCCCGATTATACACTATTGCAGAATACATGCATAATACATAACCTCCTCTACGTTGATCATCAATTTTGTAGCATTAAAAACAATGAAACATCAATCGCATGCACACATTAACACAATATGTAACCCGGGGAAAGCATATAGCTGAAAACCCCACACTATCTGTATATTATAATGATTGAGAACATGTAACAATACATAGTACAATACTCCTCTCAAGTACTCAGTACTATCTCCACCTGTTACACACAAACTAGCTCAGATCTGATGCCTCAAATCTCCTCCACTGTTTGCCTGCCTCCACTGAGCAATCCTACATGAGAATAATGATGAATGGCTGAACCAAACTCGTATTTTTCTTGGCTGACCATGCAATCCTCATTGGCATTACTCAATCCATTGATTCTGCAAGATCTCATGCACAACTATTGTTATGAAACCAGCTCAAGAAAAGATAGAAAAGATAGATCAACGCCTTAGAATTTAGCCTCTTCGAAGGGAAACCTCCTTTACATTACATAAATGAACAATTCTTCAATGATACAAATGACAAAACCTCCTTTCTATATATAGGAGTCTAAAGAGTCACAATATAACCCAACCGACCTAACAATAATAATATAAAGCCACAAAAATAATAATAGAGGGATTCTATGGGGCACAGTAATAACAATATGGGGGCAATAGGGGCACAAAAATATTAATAAGGGGTATAACTACAATAGTAATGGGGTAATCACTAGTATTATAGGGACCCAACATGCCCCTCTCCTTCAAAAAAGTGTTGTCCTCAATGCTTGAGTAGTTCTGGATACTTCTGTATAAAATTCTCATCCTCCCATGTGGAATCTTCAACAGATAAGTTCTTCCACTTGATAAGATACTCCGAAATTGATCGATTTCGTAGCTGTCGAGTTCTCATTTTTGTGACTGCTTCCGGTTCCAATATAATTTTTCCTTCCTCATCAAGTTCTGGCAATATTGTTTGAACTGGGAGCTTGTCGCCTATAACCTTCTTTAAACATGAAACATGGAAAACTGGGTGCAATCGAGAAGCTGCAGGAAGCTCCAATTTGTATGCCATAGTACCAATCTTTTGCAACACCTTGTACGGACCATAATACTTTGGTGATAATTTATTATCCTTCTTAGCTTGCTTGAGGGACATTTGCTTATATGGTTGTAGCCGTAGGAATACCCAATCACCTACATCAAAACTTCTTTCACTGCGATGTTGATCTACCTGTTGTTTCATTCTATTCTGTGCCAACACGAGGTTATCCTTTAAGAGTTGGAGGACTTGTTGTTGATGTTCGATGTGATGTTCCACTGCGTGAACCTTAATGTGATGGGTGGTGGTTGATACCCATAAAGTGCCATAAATGGGGTCATTTTTGTTGTTGTATGGAAGGAAGTGTTATACCACCATTCAGCCAGAGGCAACCATTTGACCCATTGTGTCTGTTTATCAGATACAAAGCAACGAAGATATCCTTCCAAACATTTGTTTACTATCTCAGTTTTCCCATCAGATTGAGGATGATAAGATGAGCTATGAGCTAACTGAGTACCAAGACAAGAAAATAATTTTCCAAAAATTTCCAGTGAAAATGGGATCTCTGTCGCTTACAATAATCTTTGGGTTTCCATGTAGCTTTTGAATTGTTTCCATAAATGCAGTAGAAACTGTACTGGCTTTAAATGGATGTGATAATGCACAAAAGTGTGCATATTTGGTAGGTCTGTCAACTACCACCATGATGACACTCTTTCCCTCAGACTTGGGTAAACCTGTGATAAAATCCATTGAAACCTCCTCCCAACGTTGGCTTGGAATGGATAAAGGTTGTAATAGACCCGGTGTCTTAATTGTTTCAACTTTATTTTGTTGGCAAACCAAACATTCCGCCACAAACTTTTGAATATCTGATTTAAGGCCATCCCAAAAAAATTCCTTCTTAACCCTGTGGTAAGTTTTTTAAAATCCTGAGTGCCCTCCTAAGGGAGAAGTGTGCAATTCCATAAGAATCTTTTGTTTTAGCTGGGAATTTTTACAGAGGTATAAGCGATCTTTGTACCATAACGAATCATTTTTCCAGCTAAATGTATAAGACGTACTGGAATCTTGTTGTAACTTTCGAATAAGTTCCCACACTTCTTCGTCATTCTTCCATTCCTCCCTTGCTTTGTTTATCCAATCTGGTTGGATAATAGAAATGGCACACAACAATGCTTCCACATCATCATCCTTTCTTGAGAGTGCATCTGCCACCACATTTTGCTTCCCTTTTTTGTAGATGATTTCAAAGTCATAACCCAACATCTTTGTGACCCACTTTTGTTGCTCTTCAGAGGATAATCTTTGTTCTAAAAAGTATTTAAGGCTATCATGATCCGTTTTTACCTTGAAGTGTCTTCCCATTAGGTAGGGTCGCCATTTCTTAAGTGCATGGAGTATTGCCAACATTTCCTTCTCATAAATAGCTTTGCTTAAAAACTTTCCCTTGATTGGACGACTTTCAAAAGCAATGGGTCTTTCATCTTGCATTAGAACAACACCAATTCCATTTCCTGAAGCATCACATTCCACAATAAAGGTTTTTGTGAAGTCCGGTGTAACTAAGACCGGTGCTTGGCACATTGCCTCTTTAAGATGTTCAAAGGCCTTTGTTGCTTCCGGAGTCCATGAAAATGCATCTTTCTTCAATAATGTTGTTAGAGGTGCTGCTATTCTCCCATAATTCTTAACGAACTTGCGATAATACCCTGTCAAGCCGAGAAATCCTCATAGATGCTTTATGGATGTGGGAATTTTCCATTCCTTAATGGCTTTAATTTTGCTAGGGTCTACCTTAACTCCTTCATGAGATACAATATGACCCAAATATTCCACCTCCTAGACTCCAAAGAAACATTTGGATCTTTTTGCATATAATTGTTTCTCCTCCAATAGTTGTAGCACCATGTCAACATGTTCAACATGATCCTTCCAAGACTTGTTGTAGATTAGTATATCATCAAAAAATACTAACACAAATTTTCTAAGGAATGGTTTGAAAATTGAATTCATCAAACCTTGAAATGTTGAAGGTGCATTGGTAAGGCCAAAAGGCATGACCAAAAATTCATAGTGACCCTCATGAGTTCTAAATGCTGTTTTCAGAATGTCTTCAGTCTTCATTCTGATTTGATGATATCCTGAACGAAGATCCAACTTGGTGAAGTAAATTGATCCATGCAATTCATCCAGTAATTCATCAATGACAGGAATGGGGAACTTATCTTTAATAGTGAGCTTGTTGAGCTCCCTATAATCCAAACACATGCGCCATGATCCATCCTTCTTGTGCACCAATACTACTGGAGCAGAGAAAGAACTTTGACTTGGTTGAATTATACCAGCTCTAGCATTTCTGCAACCATACGTTCAATTTCACTCTTTTGGACATAGGGATATCTGTACGGCCTGATGTTTGGAGGAACACTTCCTGGAATCAGATGAATAGCATGATCATGATCACGCATAGGTGGGAGACCTTTGGGAGTCTCAAATACCTTGGAATGATTGTCCAGGACTTTTTGGAGATCTAGAGAAATAGATGATTCCGATGTGGAAACATCTAGCGAACATAATTGTGCAATTACACCTCTTTGTTCCTTTTTTAGAAGCTTTGTCATACCATTAGAGCTGATTATCTTTCCTGGTTTCCCTGCAATACCCCTTAATTCAAATTCCTTTCCTTCCGTAGAAAATTTGATGAAAAGTTCTTGAAAATTAAAAGCTATTGTACCCAAGGATTGTAGCCATTGGACTCCTAGTACAACATCAACACCTCCCATTGGAATGGAAAGCATTAGGCTAGTCAATACATATTCTCCCATGGATAGCTTGATATTATGGCACTTTCCAGAGCAATTTATTGTTCCTCCATTTGCAATCATCACTTGACACTCTGGTGCTGGATATAGGAAGCAATTCAATTCTTTTGCTACCTTACAATGAATAAAATTGTGGGTGCTTCCTGAATCAATCAACACTATTACCTTTTTCTTCTTGATTTGTCCTTCTATCTTGATGGTTTGAGGAGTGGTAATTCCCGCCAATGCATTACAAGATATGGTCGAATTTATTTGTTCTTCATCTAGGCTTTGTTCCTGGAGTATATCCTCTTCTTTTGACCTTTCTTGCTCCTTTTCTTCTTCCTCTTCACAATCTATGTAGAATAATTTCTTCTCAGCACACTTATGACCTTTATTGTATTTGCTATCACAATTGTAACAAAGCCCTTTTGCTCTTTTTTCTTCCAATTGTTGTGGTGTCAACCTTATAGGTTGTGGAAGACTAGGGGCAACAACACTTCCATCTTTATAGTTGTGAGGGTATGCTTCCTGGTTGCCATAATTTTGCTTTCCATTTTTCTTGCTAACCTGAATGCCTTCTCTAATGAATCAGGTTCCCAAAGGCGAACATCATGTTGGATATTATCCTTTAAAGACCCTATGAACACATCAATCCTATGCTCCTCTGGAATATCTTTTACCCTTATGTTCAATTTTTGGAACTCCTCAATGTGCTCCATTATTAAACCCTTTTGTTTGAGACTTATCAATTGGAAAAAAAAATGTTGCTTTTTGTATCCTCATAATGTGCTATCAATTCTTCCGTAAAAATTTCCCAAGTGATAAATTGTTTACGAGAGCAAAGCCATTGATACCATACAAACTGATTTGGTTCCAAATATAAAGTTGCCATACGTACCTTTTGTGTGTTTTGCACATTATTGAGATCAAAAAATTGCTCCATCTGTAATATCCATGTTGCGGGATCCTTGCCATCAAACTTCCTCATATCGATTTTTGGAATATGGTGGGTCTTCGATCCAACATTAGAGTCTATGGAATCATGATTAACATTTCTTTTGTTCGCATCATGAGTTTCCTTTACAACCTTTTCACCATTAGTAAGTATTTCTTGTAGAAAATTTGTCAAATCTTTCTTCAATCTGCCATGTCTGTCTTCAAATCTGCCATGTCTCTCTTCAAATCTGTCTTCGAATCATCCATCTTAGCTTCCATGCCCTTTATCTTAGATTCCACACCATTTATCTTAGCTTCTGTTAGCTTTTGTGAGCATGACATTTGTTGCACTTGTTATTGTAATTTTGATATATCATGTAGCATTTCTTCCTCTTCTTCATGAGTCATGCTAGAGCTTTTAGGTTCCTTACTAGGTGTTTGCATTTTCTTTCCTCGGGGCATCAGTTACCGATAATAATGCTTTACTATGCCCTTTGAATTCCTTCAAACCAAGCTTACACAAAAATAAAAAATAAAAACTACACACCTTTTTTCACTTCGTAGAAGCCTGATATTGAATATGATCTCTATAATTTTGGATCATCCAGTTCTGAAATTGTGACCTGTAGTAGCCTTCTACATCCTCTTTCCAATTCCACCAGTTGATCCAAATTTGATTCTCCAAGGAAGAGTTATGCAAAATCTCCCACAGTGACCTGCTTATGGACTAGTTCAGTAGAGCCAACTTGTACGACATGCCACGAATCACTATTTCAACCTTTAAACTACAGTCCGTCCTCTTTCTATACCTTCTTATGAAATTTCAATCCGATGCTCAAAAAGAAAGTTATGATGATTTTCCCCAGGTCACCTGTTTGGAATGTAATTCAGGAGTCTGCAAGAAGACCAACTTCCTCAGATCATATCTCCGAAAATATAGCGTAGAAAGTTCTGAAATTCGGACCCGAGATTCACCATGATGTCTTCTCAAATGGGTTTTCTTTTAGCTTCTCAAACATCGCAGGAAAAAGTTATAGCGAAATTCCACGATGACCTTTTGGGAGCAGCGAAACCCTAGAATCCAAGGCTCTGATACCAAATGTTATGAAACCAGCTCAAGAAAAGATAGAAAAGATAGATCAACACCTTAGAATTCAGCCTCTTTGAGGGGGCAACCTCCTTTACATTACATAAATGAACAATTCTTCGATGATACAAATGACAAAACCTCCTTTCTATATATAGGAGTCTAAGGAGTCACAATATAACCCAACCGACCTAACAATAATAATATAAAGCCACAAAAATAACAATAGAGGGATTCTATGGGGCACAATAATAACAATATGGGGGAAATAGGGACACAACAATATTAATAAGGGGTATAACTACAATAGTAATGGGGTAATCACTAGTATTATAGGGACCCAACAACTATAGTCACAACTGATAGCAATCTCAACCTCTAACACCTGTCTCCACTGAACTGTCCATGCACTGAGTTAACTGATGTATTCTTTAGTTGCTTTATGAGTTAATAATTAGTGAATTAATTAACAATTAATTCACATCACTGATCACTAGTGTATTTGTAGTTAAACTAAATACAAATAGTTCAACCAAGTCAAACTGAACACAACTCCATCAACTCCACAATCAACTCCACCAAACTCAACCACATGAGTTCTAATTGAAGTCCACCATGCAATAGTTCAACTAACCCACAAGAAAAGCGTATTTCCTTCTGACAGCTGCATGTGCCACATCTGTAGCTCAAACTGAAGTGATACAAGAGGATAAGGTAATGTTTATAGTCCAAATATTATTATGAGCTAATAATATTCGACTGTTCTATTTTTAGCCTGGCAGTCTAAAAATAGAAACTGCCCATATGTCTAAAAATAGAAGTCCATATATTTTGACCAACATGACCAATCATCCACAAATAGAATCCTGCAACTCATAGACCAGATCCATATGTCTAAAAATAGACATAGTCTAAAAATAGACTTTGCGCCAAAAATAGCCTGCGGGCCCACTTAGTGAAAGCGACTTCTTTCCACTAAGCTCCATCATCTTGTTGCATTCTCAACAGAAAGACTCATTTTAGGTACTTTGTTTAAAGGTGACACATATGAATCTTTCTACCATAAAATGACGAAGAAACTATCCCATTCCCGCTCTTTTTCTGGAATATTTTTTGATTGTTGTTGTCTTTTTCATATTTAAAGCCTGAAAAAGAATAAGATAATGCTTATAGTATAGTGGAGAGAACGAGTGTCAAGGGAAAGTCCTGGGACATGAACATTCCTATGCTCAATGTAAGGTGGTGGATGCTAGTCATCGACTCTCAGGGGATGTTCCCTCCACAGAAAAGGGTGTGAAGTCACAAAGGCTAATGAATGCATGGTTTGAACTTGCAGAAAAGTCTTGGTCAAAAGTGGCTTATACACGAGTCCAAATGAATTTGTCTTAAGGCAAAAAGGGGTGAAAGTGGTCAATATGCAATACAATAGTACAAATTAACACATAGGAGCCTCTAGGGTATAAAGGCAAAGTAATAGTGAAAAATAAGAATGAGGCTTCAATGCAAATTCATGGCAGGACTAAAGAGGACTCCTAAGCCTACTCAATACTTGCAGCATGGGCAACATATGTTATCGAGGTTCTAACTAGGAAGCCCATGGAAGGAAAGGCTCTACCATTATGTTATGATTTTAATAGATATCGAGTGAAAGAGGTCAAAAAATTGCAACATAATGGGTTTGACCCTATGGCTAAATATCACAGTATGAGGTCAAGATGCATAATGCAATGGAAAAGTGATATGTATTAACCTATATGCTAGTTTAGAATACGATAACTGCGACGATAGGTCAGTAATCGTGAAGTTGAAGCAACGGAATAAATATCACTAAGTGATAAAATGTCTTCATCACCTTGAAAAGAACCTTTCCCAACACTTCAAGGAAAAGCCAAAAGTTCATAAAATAAAATAAATGAGTTAAAAATGAAATTTAGGAAGCGGGTTTTAAATTTTGACTATAAATAGAGTTTTAGACATACCCAATTTCACTTTCATTGTCCAAGTGTTGAGAAGAGGGATTTTGTAGTGAATTTGGGAAAATCGATCCAACCAATTCCACCAATGAATACAGAAAACACGAACTCCAAGTAATTCATGAACTTAAACCCTTTCATTTGATCAAAAATTTTATGGATTAGATTGAAAATTTTGAGATAATTTTTTAATTTTCAAAATTGTCCTGCGTGTAGGCGGGTCTGTGCATTGAAAATCATGTATATAAAGTACTATATGTGAGTTAATACATGACTAACTCTTACAAAATCCGTGTACATGCAGAGTAAAGTTTAAAAAACAAATTCTAACAGATGAAATCTCTCAATTTTTTAGGATGTCGATCATTTGGAGGGAGATAAAGCACAATGATGTGGATAATGAGGTTTTAGATGATCAAGAATCGTTGGATGGATTGAAAAATTGTGGATTGCTCAAATTCTTCATGATGCCCAATATGAGAGCCAAAACTCGATTATTAGAGATGTTAATTCATTACAAGGACCCGAAGAAAGAGTGATTCATCATAGATCAAATGCCTTTACAGATCAAAGTAGAAGATATATACTTCATTACTAGTGTTAACACCCAGGTTGTTCCCTATGACTCCCAAGGGAATACGGCCGGGGTAACCACTAACCAATCTTTGGATCACTGTTTCTAGCCAAACTGTGATCAGAGAGGGCTCTCTCTTTATGATTTGTAACTATTTATGATAGGGTTTTAGGCTAGCTATTATGCACAGGTTTTGTTTATGTTTTGGTTGAAGAATTTCTTTCAGATCTCTTGTGATGTAATTTTCAAAGAGTTAAATATCATTGGGCAATGGAGTCTATGGCTGTAGGTGTTTAGAAACCTTGAGATGAACTGGTGAAACTTACAGGGCCATTTGGATACTTCATAGAACAAATTTTGATTTATAACACGAACGGGGAAAAACAAGCAGTGAGAGCATTCAAGGATTTTCACTAAATGTTTAAGTATTTTCACCAAACTGGTTATAAGAAATGGATGGATGTCTCAGGGGCAAACTTGAATCCCTGGGAATATCTATCACTGTAAAAGATATAGTTTTAAAGTGCAGCAACTAAGAATTACACTTCTTTTACTGTATCTGAAGAAAACATGGATAATAGCTCAGTTTGAGTTCAGGGTAATCAGTGATTAAATCCTGGAACTATTCTTCTACTTTGCTATTAAGTGTAAAATATTTAGACAACAAAAGAGAACAAAAGACTCGAAAACATGTAATACAGAGATTTAAGAAAACTTATTGTTTTATGAAACACTCTGGAATCCTGCAACGTTCACCATTCATCACAACGCATCAAATACACCAAGCTTTGGAAATTCCATTCTCCCTTTGTATTATTTCTCTGAGAATTTTTACAGCAAGTGAGAGTTCCAAAAGGAAAATAACAACAACCCTTAAGCTTCTGTGAGGGGCCAATATATACTTGCGGTTGTTTACAAAAATATCTGAGTCCTGAGTTATCTCAGACTTAATGTTCTTACCAACTTTGAGATATTATTATCAGAAATTTATTACAGCATTGAATACAAGATAAAGGCGCTTTAATGTTCTGTCAGAAGATATTTTGGCCTTTGGGATCTGCTGAGTCGGTTGAGATACTTTGATTAAATGCTGGAGAACCCGACTTTATGGCTTGTGCGCTGTATGCTGTGTTTGTCACCTGTGATTGTGACTGCTGCTGTGGTGAGAGAATAGCTCTGCTGAGTTGGCTCAGCCTCTGCCTCTTCCTTGTAGATTTTATTCATCAAAATTGTGCCTGCGCATGACTGCTCATGTACTGGAGAAAATTAGTGCTACAGGTTCTGGCCTGACAAAATTATCTGTGTCAAATTCCTCCATACTTCCTGTGTGGGCAATTGATGATTTATGATTGCCCCCATAGTCTCATCTGCCTCAGTATACTTAAAGAAATTCGGTGGTGTATCAAACAGATGATCAATTTCATTCATAATAAAAAACAGATTATCCACCCTATCATACAGATTCTGCCCCGATGCTGGCCCTGTGTCTGCTGAGGTACTGGGCTGTTTTGCAATTTGTGCTACTGCATGGGCATCAATCCTTTTGTTGTAATTTTCTAGGGTGAGCAGTCTTCCTACACTGCTTAAAATGCTGGGGAGGCCCCTGTTCTGTAATGCCAGGAATCTGTCCAGGAATTTGTTGATTTCAGTCTGCATGTCCTGTGTTCTCCTCTCCAGTGTTCCAACTAGGCTTCTTAGTGTCAGGACTCGTTTAACTACTGAGATTGTTTCAGTCCTGTTAGTAATTCCCATGGAAGCTAGTTGAGAGCTAGTTTTGTTATTTAAAACATTGACCATTCTGCTGGCAGCATCTGGCATGTGGCCAAGGCTTGCTCTTGCTCTGTGTATTTCCTTGTTTGCCTTTGTGATGAGTACTATCTGCTCATCCATAGTCTCAATGTACTGCCACTGATTGGTGATGGATCGACCGATGTTACTCCAGAGGACTGCTTTTAGTTCTGCTGTTACCTTCTCTAGTGCAAGCTCCTTTTCTAGTTCAGCTATTCTCTTTTTTAGAGCTTTTATCTCTCTCTCCTTTGTTGCTTCATTCTGCTTGCTTTTGTCAAATTTTTCATTCACCTTGGCCAAAGTCTTCTTGACTTCATCAAGCTCTTTCATTTGGGACTCAAGAACTTGGATCTCAGCTTGTAGCTTCTGCATATCCAGACTGGGAGTCTGTCCTGGTGTTGGTGTAGTTGTTGCTGTAGATGGTGCTGTAGTTCCCGTTTGCTGAGGAGGAGGAGTAGTTGTTGGAGGGACTTCCTCAAGATTAATTATCACAGGAGGAGGCTGGGAGGGTTGGCCCTCTTCTCTTTGCTTCATTGCTGTTTGTAGTGCTGCCTTTGCAGCTTCTGATTGTCCTAGCTGGTCTTGAGTCCTAACCAGCTCCTTGTACAGGGATACCAGCAGGTCTGTAGCATCCTTTTCCTGCCTTTGCTGGGAAACCTCGTCTGTTTGTGGGTGGATGGTGGCTGGGAGCTTGATTTTCTTTCTTAAAGCCGCCATGTCTGCATCCCTTATCTTCAGGAGTTCTTGGATACCCTTAACATCTTTAGGATCATGTCCTATTTCTATAATTACCTCTTCCAAGGACTTGATCCTGTTGTCCTTGGCTTGTGATGATGCTCTCTCCAATTCCAGCTGAGAGGCTGTATTATCAAGGCTGCTCTTCAATTTGTAGTTCTCCAATGTCTCACCTGCCAAGGAGGCATACACCATTTCACCAGTTTGTTTATGTAATTCAATCTTATCCATAGGGTGTATGTCTTTGGCCAGAACCTCCATGTTGGTTCTTAGGTAATCCGAGGTAGATTGAGGATGCAGCGTTGTGGGCATGAAGTGACTCATGATCATCTTGCCTTCACTTACATCAAAGGCGGACATGAGTCTTTGCTGATTGGTAGGAGCCAGGTTCAGCAAATGATCGTACAGCTGTATTTTAATAGGATCACTCCTCCTCTTAATGTCAATAAATTGCTGTTTGATGCTTGACTGTCCTTCTCTGTGCTGGCTGGAGGAGCTGACCTCTCCTCCTATAGTTCTATCATGTTCATGCTGAAATGAACTGGCTGAAACTTCTCCACTGGGTGGGCCCATACCCATTGCTTGCCTCACTGCTATGTCATCCTCTTGGGAGTCATTTAGTCTTTGTCTTTTCTCTCCCCGATTAATGGATGAAGTCAGGGGAGTCTCTCTATCCCTTTTTCTGGTAAAGTCCTCCTTTTGTGGGGTTTGGAGGACCGAGGTATCAACAGTAGTTTCTGCTCTAGGAGGCACCATTGTCTGAGCCTGTTGCTCAGTGGAGCTTGGAGGATCAGTCACTTTTTCTTGCTGCAAGGGCTGCTGTTCACTAAACTGTTCCTCTTCTTGTTGCTGCCCAAGTTCCTGCTGCTCCATCTCTTCTTGCTGCTGTAGCAATGTGTCCACTTGTTCTTCTGTCAATGGAGGTGGCTGTTCCACCTGCTTCCCTTTATCCTTGCTTGCTGTCTGTGGTGCTTTCTCGGCAGTTTGCTGCTGTGCTGTTGATGATGTAGCAGCTGCTACAAGTTGCTTTTTGTAGGAGAGGGGCACCTGTCCACAAGTTTCCAAGTCAGCTTCCTTTTGCATATTTCTAGCCTCTCTCTCAAGTAACTCTTCATTAGTAATTTCCTCCTCTAGGGTACCCTCTTCCCAATTTGATGCATTGGCATACTGTTCAATCTCGGGTTGTCTCTTGTGTGCATAGCTACCCAATTTGTATCTAATCCTCCTGAGGGAGATAGCATGATTGGGGTCATAGGGTATCCATTCAAAGCTGGTTTGCAGTCTGAGGCCTTCCAGGATAGTGTTTGCCTCTTTCCATCCCTCTTCTTTCTTGTTATATAGGAAAGGACCCAGCTGGTTCCTTACCTTCAACTGTGACTTCTTGTTGTTGCTCTGAAAATGAAGATAGTCTGAGTTCCCAAACTGTCTGAAATATTCCAAGGCAAAAAGCCTCATGGGGACATACCTTGGCAACCTAAATGGGTTCAACTCACAGCCATATATCCTGATGACTGTGTGGTTTTGGTAGAAGTACCAATTACCAATGCTGTAGGACTTATTCAAATGGAGAATTCTCCTCATGTCATCAGTTAGTCTAGGAGGAGGAGTACCATGCAATACTGTCATGACTGGATAGATGAATAAGTCAATGAACTCAGTGTATGTGTAAGGTGATACAGAGGTATGATGAAAAACAGAAGTCCAGAACACAACTGACCTTGGAATTCCCTGGGCATTGAGTGGCTTCAAAGGAACAGAGAAGGTGGCTGGCTGATAGAACAAGAATAGATGGTATATATATGAAGTATACCTGAATAGTCTTTCCCTCTTCAAGTTCATAAACTGCTCATGGATTTTATCTGCAATGTAGGTTGCATAGTCATAATGTACAGCTGGGGGTTTACCAGGAGAGAATATAGACAGCATTGCCATTAGGCTATCATCCACATCCTCTATCCCCCTGAATCCTAGGACATAACTGATTAAATCCACTAACATCCTGCCCAATTCATTCAAATAGTGATACCCAATAGGAGGGGTTCTGACTGATTCAGAGCCTGGTCTTACAAACAACTGATTGATTTTAATGATTTGGTCATTTGACAGCTTGGTCCCTTTGTTTATCAAATTCTGCATAAAGAGGGGAGTCAATTGCTTGGCAGTTTGGAAGTGCAGCATTCCATTTATACTCTCTGGGGTAATCTGGAACAGGATTGAGCCTGTGGGGCTGATGACAGCTCTTTGGCTTGGGTCATAGCATTCCTGGCAGCTGTAGATCAGTTCTGGCATAGGATTTACTTGGGGTAGGTTGTAGATGGGCAAATTTGAGTCCCAAATTCCCAAGATGTCTGCCCCACTCAGGTGCTGGGCTTTTAACTCATTCATCATCTGGATATTGTATTTGGTTCCCATAGGGAACCAGTCCAGCATTTGGTAATCCATGTCTCCCAGGGCTTTCCATGCTAATTCCTGGTGAGGAGCATTGAGGGGCTTGATATTTAGAGCAATAGGAGTCTCCATAGTTCTTCAAAGTGCAACAATTGTAGGTGAATAGTCAAAATGGAACCAACACAGAATAGAGGTGATTATCTGTAAAGACAGTTTGTATTTTGGATACCAGAGGGGAATTTACTCAACAGCAATTGAAATACTGTTTGTTTTTTAGGAGCAGAGCTTCTCTAAGGTCTGACTATGTCCTCTTTTTGCGGGTAAATTGAGACCAACTAGGAATTAGCCGAGAATACGCAGTGAGTGTTGCTTTCTGGGCGAAAATACAGGTATTAAGGCTCGGCCGGTGTTTTTTGGACTTCACAGTTACAATGGTGGACGTGCAGAGGGAAATGGGCGGTATAAATGTAGTTTCAAGGTGTCTTAAGCCTTCTGAGCAACTTAAATTTCAATAACAGTCGTATGGAGGGCAGAACAATGGTAAATACCTGTTAATTGACGAACAGAGGTTGCGCAGGTGTGCACGGTTGCTGCTGAGGAGGTCGCCCGGGTTAAATCAACAGGTTGGCGGAAATTCGAACGTAAACGGTCATGCAGAGAGAACAACAGCGACAGGAGTGAAAAGTGGGAAAAAACACGTTTTTTGGGTAAATATAGACTTTTTTACCATTTTGGCGCTTTTTAGTGATGACGTCAGCATGACGTCATTGGTGGGTCAAGGTGAGGTGACGTCAGCTGACGTCATCGGGTGACGTGGCGGTAGACTATTGGTCCAAGGGGGCGATGAGGTGGCAGCCATGTCAGCGGCCAGGTGGACGAATAGCGGGAGCGAGTACAGGTGGATGTGACGTGGCGATCCGTTGGCAGAAAACAGATGGCGGTTAGGACCATAGCGGTTACGGTTAGGGTTAACCGCTACGGTTTCTCGGGGCGGTTTAGGTACGACGCTGAATGTGTCAGGCCTTGCTCCGAGAGGCTTTAGCGTTTGACACGTGGAGAGGTACTGACGTGACGCAACGTCACCTTCTCGGGCGGTAAAGGACAGCAGTGGGAGCCGCTCCGATATTGACGTGGATCGTCGGATCTTCGGGCCTTGATCCGACGGTGGGCGGAACAGGAAGATGCTCGGGTTGTATGCGGGCGGAAAACTTTGGGTAGAGGGTTTTTGTTGGTTTTTCATTGTTTATTCATTGTTTATTATTTAAAACAAACAATGCGCTAACCTTTGGAAATGCGCCAGAGGCGGGTTTTTTGGCTTTGGTAACTTTTGCAAAGGATTTAAAGGCGGAAGAGGGTTTTATAAGGGTTTTCCAATGCAAATGGTGGTTTGAGGAGCAGTTTGACTTGCAGCAAGGGGGAATGGGATGGGACAGGTTCACCAAAGTGACCAGATGTCAGTTTGGTCCCTTTTGAAGAACATATGGCTATAATGCCAGGGGGAAGGAGTATTTATAAGATTTGGGGCTTTATACACCATAGTGTTAGTATTATTAGGGGAAAGGGTAAAATAGGGGAGCTATATAGTACAATTAGAGGTTAATATGAATGAAGGGAGCAAATGAAGGGGTTTTTACTGAGTTTATCTGAAATTGACTTGGTTTTGAGAGTAGATCAAAATGAAAAGATCTTAGACAAGAAATGTGGATTCTGAATGAACTAGAACCACCATAAAACCATGATCTCTCTTCATAAATCTCAGCTAAAGAAAGGGAGTGTTAGTAATGGAATAGAGGGGAAGAGGGAGGTTAGTTATGCTCCTTGCTGTAATATGATGGGATTAACCACTTTGTTCATTGATAGATTTTGCTTTGGCAAAACTCCTCTTGACATATGTGTAATGATGAAAATACCCTTTCTGCAACCACAACTGCCTACCCAGCTATTTTCCTAGCATCTTTTGTTTCTCCATAGAGGGTGCATTTGGACTTGCAAACCCTTACTTGCCTTTTCTTTTCTTTGGCTTTTTCTTTTTCCTTTCTATCTACTTCTACCCTTATCTCTTCCAAGGTCCCAGATTAAGCTGTTGGGAACCTTTGCTTCTCTACCTAAACTAGTTGTCTGCCAAGATTAAGCAGTTTGGACAGACTTCTTTCTCTATTCTATAACTCAAAATTGAAAGATGGCATGATCCAGATTAGACTGTTGAATCATCCACAAAATTGAAATAAGGTCCTCAATACTTGAAACACTTTACCCACCTCTTGCTTTTCTAGGAAATATGGGATCTTTGTGAACTCAAAGCAGAGCATATTTGGCCTTTCTCTTTGCCAATCATGAAATATGAAACCTATTGGTATAGGTATCCAACAACTAGACTCTCCCAAAGGGGGGAAGCAGTAGATCTAAAGGGGAAGGTCCATGGAGGCCTTAACATTGTTGATCACAATGTTGTGTATTGTGCACCAGGGACTAACAAAATCACTTCATAAGTCTTGATAAAACAAATCACAAACCTGCCTATTAAGATAATCCTTTTCACCATTTCCAGGATAGTAGGTTCAACTTCATTGCATCAATCCTAACAACCATCTATGTTCTTGGTAGTAGAATTCCTAAAACCAATAGTATATGACTGGTGCACAATACTCCTAGTCAACATGAAGAAATAATTGACATTAGTGAGACAGGGGAAGACAAAGAACTTCGACTATGGCACCATCCTCTACTCATTTTTCTTTGAGCAGATTCTTATGCTATGACCCAGAGTATCATCTTCCATTAGCAATCCTAGAGATCCAAGGATGGCGAGATGGGCAAATCTAATTAAGCGACTTGGCAGAGGTGAAGTCACTTAGGCGGCCTTTGACGATGAGTTCTTCCACTAGTGGGAGCAACAAGTTGTGGAAATAGAGGATTACCCATATGTAAGAATATAATTTTGAGAGCACCTAGATTTAGCACTACCTGAAGGAGTGGCATGGAGAAATATTGGTAAGTTTTTATTTTTATTTTTAACATATTCTATTTTTTGGATTTTTTTATTATATAATATCAAGAAATTTAAAGTATTTTTTCATGAAACAAAAAACCTTACAATATTAAATGATCATGATACGAATGTGGGACCAATGAAACCTAAGGGTGTACCAAGGCATAGGCATCGAAACAGAGACGTGGAGAGAGTAGTAGTTGAGTCTAAGAGAGTCCTCTACTCGCTAGGTTCCAATGGTAGCAGTAGAGGATCTAGCCGAGGCTATATAGAGATGAGTGGTTGGAGTACCACGAGAGTGGGTGCGACTCTTCCGATGAGTGGAGAATGAAATTGTCTTCTACCGAGATGCTCATATAGGGAAGGGTCCACAGACTTATATTTTAGATAACTGATCTTTTTGATATGGACATGATCAGGCTTACGCCCTAATTTTACATGACATTTGTCCACATTTTGTAATATTTTGACACATTTATTTATCTATATACAGAGATTTTACATAAAGCGTTGAAATGGAATGGTTAGTTCCTCCTTCAAAGAAATAAACTTCTGCAAGAGTTATCACTCCATATACATGTAAACCTACAGTTAAACTTGTAAAATTTTAGAAAACAAAGGGAACTAACACCAAAACCCCATACTCTAACTTCATATATATAAATAAATGTGTCAAAATATTACAAAATGAAGGTCAAAGGGAAGGAGAAACTTGTGCAGGTTGATGAAGAGCTTGTATAGCTTAAAACAGGCTCCAAGGTAGTGGTATCTGAAATTTATCATGTTTATGTCTGATCTGAATGTGGAATATTAGTTTTGTATGCTAAGATCCTCATGATAATACAAAAATGTGTTTGAGGTTTGTACTCCAAAATAGAAAGTAAAAACATGAGTTTTTATGTGTGTTCTCTTAAGTTTATTTCATGAAAAACTTTAAACATGAAATCAAAACACTGAATGGAAGCATGCATTAATCATTAATACACCAGCCATTGTTAAAGGAGTTCACCCCTCCTGGGCTACATCTCCTTGGATCAGCTCTAATGGCATGACCCCTTCTCATTATGCTCAATGTTTAGAAAAATAAGAGTACATAAAGTGTTGAAATGGAATGGTTAGTTCCTCCTTCAAAGAAATAAACTTCTGTAAGAGTTATCACTCCATATACATGTAAACCTACAGTTAAACTTGTAAAATTTTAGCAAACAAAGGGAACTAACACCAAAACCCCATACTCTAACTTCATAGAGCATCAACAATACCACATTCCACTTGAAGTACAAAAATAAGTCTCTTCCACAAAACACATAGAGAAAGAGGAATAAAAGCTACACCACTAATGTAATAGCTGTTGCAAAAAGCACATGGAGGCTGGAAAATCCCTGCAAAGTCATCTCCATCTTCAAACTCCTCCATAAACTGAATCTACACTCTGGTTGACCATGACACTCATAGACTTCAATATGCAAAAATCCTATCTCAAAGTGCTCCTTTGATTTTGAAACCTGCTCGAATGAGTCCATAATGTCTAAAAATGGCTATCTAGCTTCTTTTTCCACCCAATTTGGTCGAAAACTAGAGAAGTTATCACCTCTCCTAGTTTCTCCATTACTCGCTCTACAAATTGCACAAAATCCGACATCATCCTACAATTTCACCCGCCAAGTTTTCTAACGGAGTGACATTTTCACTGATTTTCGGGTGGATTTGTAGGATTGTTAATTTTTCCGTCAAGGCCTAAAAACCAAAGTAATGGTCATATGGGGGGACCAGGGGCTAGCCCCGGTGCTGGCCCCCTACCTCTGGCGGTCACATTAAACGTTAGCGGTGTGTTCACATGTGGAGGTCCCATTTCAGGCTAGCGGTCATCTTTGGCAATCAGCCTGGTGGTGATCGTTTGTGGTCACGTTAAATAGTAGTTGAGCGTTCACAAGGGGGGCGGTTAAGTCCACCCCCCCCCACCCATACTATGTGGCATCAAACTTTAAGAGGAACCCACTTGCCCATATGGTTAATAAACACCATGGGGCATGTTGGTAAGTCATTTGTCTATGCTGTGGGAGGTCGCGGGGTCGAGCCCGACCTTCATCCTCTCTACCATAACAAATTTTATGTCATTAGGAGGACACATGGCGGCCTCAGGCTTAACAATGTGTCACCTCCTCATTGGTCCAAATAAAAAAACTTGAGGACCAATAAAATGATGCCATCGAGCCCGAGAATATTCCAAAGAATATGCCAAGGGAATATACCATATGAATATACCAAGAATGTTCCTTTTGCTGACTAGGTTGTACAGATGCCCAGTCAACATCCCTGTCAGCACCTATAATTTTTTTTACATGTTTAACAAAGTGAACAAATCATGTTTCTGGGAGCCTATGGTGTTCGTTTTGCACGATGTTAGTGTCAGTCTTTCCAGCCTTCCTTTAGTGATCAAATATGCTCTTTCAAAGTGATTTTAAAGTGTCAAGGTCAAATTTTGTCATTTCAAAGAGTTTTCAAGCAAAATTTGGTCACTAGGCATTAGGTCTAGGGTTTTCCCAAATGTCAATCCATGTCATCATTCAGCTGAGCCTATCATCATTCAGAGGGTTTTCATTATCATGTCAGTGTCTAATGAGTCATTTTACACCTTATTCATGCTTCAGTTGTGCCTAGGCAAGCTCATTTCCCTCTCCTAGGGTTTTGAAGGCAATTTCTCTTGGATGGTTAAATCACCGGAAAAACTTGTTTCCTGATGTTCATACACCTTCCCCAATCCTTAAAATACCTTATCAAACACTTCCCATCCCTTAGATCCGCCAAATTCCTCATTTTTGCACAAACCCTAGTTTCTAGCTACAACCTGGCAATTTTCTAGGTTTGGCCTGTGTTTTGCCCTTTTGGACCCCTTCCCCTCACTCAATCTCTGAGATTCCACTTTCCCCTATTTCCTAACATCCCTCCCCACTCCCAAAAATTTCCCCAAGAATTTAGAAGCCCCCTATCCCCTTCATTTCGCTCCATTTCGACAAAATTCCTTGTTTCACACATCGGGACAAGTTGCACTCAAATGATGTTTCAGAGCAATAAAAGATGAATTTTCGAAAACTGAGAGAGGTTTTTGTCCATAACATGCCAAAGAAGAAAAACCTCATTCACTTTTTGCACAGGTGTCATGGTTTTAAAGAAATTCCAAAATTACAATCGCCGGATCCAAGGAGTTTGGCCAAGGCACAAAAAAGGAGAAAGAGGCCAAATCCCCTCCGTATCTTGGCTGAGGCTTCACTCAAATATCATGGAACTCAATAGCCTAGCCACAGCTCAAATCCCAAATTTTTTTGAGAATTTTTGGTAATTTTGTCAATTTTTGGAAATTTACAGGTTTTGGCTCCTCAACGGATCTCACCCCCGGTGAGACCCTTTGTCATGGCAGCTCCTTTTTTCAAAAACTCAGCATTTCTAGATTTTTCATGCAAATTTACATATGCCTATGGATGGACTTGAGTTTTTATGGAGTTTTGGGCCTCCAAAAGGTCAAAATACATGCAAAATTTGACTTTCTGCCCCTTTTTTGAGTTGCAGAAACCAGTCTTTGGAGAATTAAGTTTTGATAGGGCAAATGACCTCCAAATTCAAAAATTCCAGTTGGGTTGGAAAGTAGACTCGTATACCTTTCCAACGAGATATCCTGCACCCAATTCTGATACCGGGAAGGCCTCCAAACAGAGCTGCCAATGTGCACAACCCGTTGAGAAAATGTGCGCGACCCGTTGAGGAAATTTTGCCAGATTTGACCAGTTCAGCCCAGAAAACGCAGTTTGGCTCCAGTTTGACTTTTTGAGGTTGATGGTGGTTCTCTTGGATGTAATTGTGACACTTTTTGGATACTTTTACTCTTGTTTAACTCTTCTAGAAGATTCTCTCATGTAAAGGGTAAAAATTGAATGTATGAACTGGTTTCCAAGTTTATAGAGGCAAGTTGTTTTGACTGCCTATTTTGTAGTGCTTAGTTTAGAAGTGGTTCAAACAGCTCCTAAGATAGTGAGCTCGACCCATGGAGGCAGGGAAAGAGGTTAGATCATCTATATTATGTACTTTCTTGCTCATTTTCATGGTTGGACTCTTGAGGGAGAAGCTATCATTGTATTATTCACTTGTATCTCTGCAGTTTTTGGCTAAGGAAGACCAGGGTTTTGCAGTCATCTTTGGGATTCTTGTGGACTCATGTGTTGATGGTGTGTTCTTCATGTTCTTGTAAGCTTTGTTATGTGATTCATTTCTTTTCTTTACTGCTGCACATTAAACAAATGAAGTGTTAAAGTATGAATTCATGCTAGCCATGCTCTGCTTTTAAATTTGTTTAATTTCAATGTTTTCTTCTGTCTAAAGATAATTCAAAGTGATTGTTTGCTATCTTTAGCTCCTCATCTTTCATTCCTCACCATTCATTTCAGTTAAAGGCATCAATACAGGCTCCCATCTCGCCCCAAAGACCCCCCTGCAGAAACTGTGTCAAATCCCCGCACCCTAAATTGCAGTTCCTCAATTTGCCACCAAAAACCCAAAAACCCCAAATCCACCTTTTTAATCAGTTTACTAGCCTAATATCAGTGTTACCTAGTTGGTCATCTCATCCCATTGAAGATCTATCGAGATTGACCAGAGAGAGCCTTCTCCTGCCCTGTAGGGCTAGCTACGAGGCTGAATGGTTTGATGTAGCCTTGAGGTTTACCTTTCTCAGCCTGAGGTGAAATTTCAAGCGCTAACATACTGGCGACCATACTGGGGAAGAACAAACGGTTTACTTGTTGATGTGATTGTTTTATAAGCTACAGACGGAGCCTGAAGTTATGCCAGGAAGCCTTCGAAACGCTTTTGCTTTGCATTAGCGGAAGTAGATAAACGCTGCTTCAGTCAATCTCTGGTCTAGCTTGTAAACATGACATTTAACTTGTTAATTACCCCAGTACATGTATCAAGGTGCAGATCTGATTGTTGATAGTGGATAGCGATCAGACACTTGAAAGGCTGAAATCATTCACTGGCGACTCCTTCACTGAAAACTCCAGAGATCAATGCTTCATGGTGACTTCACTGCAGAGAGATCAGTAGCTGTGAGCTTTTCAAGATGGATCAGATCACAAGAAGATATGCCCCCTTGAGCCGAGATCACATTCCAGGTTTTCCAAATAAAATTCCGAAGGTAGATTGGTCAAGGAATCTGCCTACATTTAATGATGATGGTAAGAAGGATGCTGCTTTACATTTGGTTAGATTTCACATGCATATTCGCAAGTTGAAGGTGGATTTTCCTGAAGATTGCTTAATGAAGATATTCTTGGCCACTCTGGAAGGTGAAGCCCAATCATGGTATGAAAGTTTGCCGCCTGCTTGTATTTACTGTTTAAAGGATTTTCATGCTATGTTCATTGAACGATATAAGGACTCTTATCCATCATTAAATTTAGTTCAAGACTGTTGCAAGCATGCATATAGTTTGATTGAAAGCCTTGAGAAATATTATGAAGATGATAATTTTATGGATGTTGAGATCATGGAGGCTCTGTATGAAAATCCGTTTCAGCAGCACACAGAAATCTTAGAGGATACTTGTCAAGATCAGCAGGCTGAAGATTTCCATATGGCTGAAAATGAGGAAAGAGAAAATGTTGTTTCAGATCTGCCCACAAAAGACAGTAGCATGCAAGTAAGTCCAGTACTGATTGTAGAGTGTGATAATGTCCAGTCAGCTACTTCAGAACTACATTCAGATTGTGATAACCAAGCATACCTTGTGCCGAATCCTGAAAAGGAGAGTTTTGTTGTTGAGATCATGGACAAAGTTCTTGATCCAAATGTCCTTATGCCATCAGAACAGAGCCTGCATGAGGAGGTAATTCAGCCAGCTCATGAACATCAAGATGAGATCTTTGTTCAAGTAAGTGAAAACTCTTCTTTCAATCATAATTTGGATAGTTTGATTGCCATGTCATATGAAGATGATCAACAATGTTTCCAAGTTTCAGAAGATCAGGACTGTCATTCAGATTTTTCATGTTTTGAAATGTTATTTCAAGAAGACAAGACTTGTTTGAGCAAAGGGAAACAGAAAGTCTTATCTCCTTTGTCTGAAGAGGAGATAGATCAGCTTTTGAAAGGTCATGCTACAACCCAAGCTAAAGCAAATCAGCAGTGTGCACATGGTCACGAAAGTGTTGGTGAAACTTCTTCCTCTTTTGAAAATGATGACATTCTTGTAATTAGTTTTATAGATCAGCAAACAGATAATATTTTCTTTCATGAAGATGATGACGCTGTCATGATTGATGATCTTGAGGATTGTTTTCTGTTTAAGAATGACCTAGACCATGAAATTGAGGAATATAAGCTTGAGAGAGACAATATGTCAAAATTTCTCGAATTTACAGCCAACACTCATATGGCAGAAGCTTATACTTCTCTGTGCCTTCCTATCAATCAGCAACCCACTGTTTTTTCAGATCAGAATGAAGGAAGTACTTATATTTTTGCAGCTGGATCTCCAAACAAGGTAGTGCTTCAGAATTATCAAGATCCCTTTGGCATTCTTCTGCAAGCATTAGAAAAGATAAATGTTTTCTGGTTCATTATCATAAGCTTTGGTTTCAGTGGTTATTTTGAGTTGCCTACAGGTTCATCGTTTCGCCTGCTCGAGATAAGCAAGAGCAGAAATTTGGTATGTAGCCATCTACTGGATTGGTTACATTGGAAAGCTCATTATACATGATTGTACATATTTCATTAGTATGCAGGTGGTTGTCATCATGATTCCAAATCTTGATGGATTGCTGCCGTTTTTCCAAAAGCTTTGTAAAGTTTTGTTTTAAGTCGGTCATGAGTCATTTGTGTTTGGTCTGTTGAGTGAGTTTTTCAAGTTATTTCAGTTTGCCATCGAGTCGGTTTGAGTCAAGTTTCAGTTAAGTTTCAGTCAGTTTTCACTCAAGTTTTCATTCAATAAATGTGTCAAAGGTTTTGTGTTATCCGTTCAAAATAATGACTCCATTGCCCAATGATTGTAAGGCACTGGTCTGCTCTCCCAGAGGTCTAAGGTTCTTGGCACCTCCAAGGAGCTACCATCCCCATTGGAGCCAATGTTAGTGTCAGTCTTTCCAGCCTTCCTTCAGTGATCAAATATGCTCTTTCAAAGTGATTTTAAAGTGTCAAGGTCAAATTGTCATTTCAAAGAGTTTTCAAGCAAAATTTGGTCACTAGGCATTAGGTCTAGGGTTTGCCCAAATGTCAGTCCATGTCATCATTCAGCTGAGCCTATCATCATTTAGAGGGTTTTCATTATCATGTCAATGTCTAATGAGTCATTTTACACCTTATTCATGCTTCAGTTGTGCATAGGCAAGCTCATTTCCCTCTCCTAGGGTTTTGAAGGCAATTTCTCTTGGATGGTTAAATCACCGACAAAACTTGTTTCCTGATGTTCATACACCTTCCCCTATCCTTAAAATACCTTATCAAACACTTCCCATCCCTTAGATCCGCCAAATTCCTCATTTTTGCACAAACCCTAGTTTCTAGCTACAACCTGGCAATTTTCTAGGTTTGGCCTGTGTTTTGCCCTTTTGGACCCCTTCCCCTCACTCAATCTCTAAGATTCCACTTTCCCCTATTTCCTAACATCCCTCCCCACTCCCAAAAATTTTCCCAAGAATTTAGAAGCCCCCTATCCCCTTCATTTCGCTCCATTTCGACAAAATTCCTTGTTTCACACATCGGGACAAGTTGCACTCAAATGATTTTTCAGAGCAATAAAAGATGGATTTTCGAAACCTGAAAGAGGTTTTTGTCCATAACATGCCAAAGAAGAAAAACCTCATTCACTTTTTGCACAGGTGTCATGGTTTTAGAGAAATGCCAAAATTACAATCGCCGGATCCAAGGAGTTTGGCCAAGGCACAAAAAAGGAGAAAGAGGCCAAATCCCCTCCGTATCTTGGCTGAGGCTTCACTCAAAGATCATGACACTCAATAGCCTAGCCACAGCTCAAATCCCAGAATTTTTTGAGAATTTTGGGTAATTTTGGCAATTTTTTGAAATTTACAGGTTTTGGCTCCTCAACGGGTCTCACCCCCAGTGAGACCCTTTGTCATGGCAGCTCCTTTTTGCAAAAACTCAGCATTTCTAGATTTTTCATGCAAAGTTACATATGCCTATGGATGGAATTGAGTTTTTATGGAGTTTTGGGCCTCCAAAAGGTCAAAATACATGCAAAATTTGACTTTCTGCCCTTTTTTGAGTTGCAGAAACCAGTCTTGGGAGAATTAAGTTTTGATAGGGAAAATTACCTCCAAATTCAAAAATTCCAGTTGGGTTGGAAAGTAGACTTGTAGACCTTTCCAACGAGATATCCTACACCCAATTCTGATACCGGGAAGGCCTCCAAACAGAGCTGCCAATGTGCGCAACCCGTTGAGAAAATGTGCGCGACCCGTTGAGGAAATTTTGCCAGATTTGACCAGTTCAGCCCAGAAAACGCAGTTTGGCTCCAGTTTGACTTTTTGAGGTTGATGGTGGTTCTCTTGGATGTAATTGTGACACTTTTTGGATACTTTTACTCTTGTTTAACTCTTCTAGAAGATTCTCTCATGTAAAGGGTAAAAATTGAATGTATGAACTGGTTTCCAAGTTTATAGAGGCAAGTTGTTTTGACTGCCTATTTTGTAGTGCTTAGTTTAGAAGTGGTTCAAACAGCTCCTAAGATAGTGAGCTCGACCCATGGAGGCAGGGAAAGAGGTTAGATCATCTATATTATGTACTTTCTTGCTCATTTTCATGGTTGGACTCTTGAGGGAGAAGCTATCATTGTATTATTCACTTGTATCTCTGCAATTTTTGGCTAAGGAAGACCAGGGTTTTGCAGTCATCTTTGGGATTCTTGTGGACTCATGTGTTGATGGTGTGTTCTTCATGTTCTTGTAAGCTTTGTTATGTGATTCATTTCTTTTCTTTACTGCTGCACATTAAACAAATGAAGTGTTAAAGTATGAATTCATGCTAGCCATGCTCTGCTTTTAAATTTGTTTAATTTCAATGTTTTCTTCTGTCTAAAGAGAATTCAAAGTGATTGTTTGCTCTCTTTAGCTCCTCATCTTTCATTCCTCACCATTCATTTCAGTTAAAGGCATCAATACAGGCTCCCATCTCGCCCCAAAGACCCCCTGCAGAAACTGTGTCAAATCCCCGCACCCTAAATTGCAGTTCCTCAATTTGCCACCAAAAACCCAAAAACCCCAAATCCACCTTTTTAATCAGTTTACTAGCCTAATATCAGTGTTACCTAGTTGGTCATCTCATCCTATTGAAGATCTACCGAGATTGACCGGAGAGAGCCTTCTCCTGCCCCGTAGGGCTAGCTACGAGGCTGAATGGTTTGATGTAGCCTTGAGGTTTACCTTTCTCAGCCTGAGGTGAAATTTCAAGCGCTAACACACGAAACGAGTTGCGCCAGAATCAGGATGATGAGATCTACGTGGTCATTTAGGTTCCAAGCCATTATGAAAACTTTGAATTTTTGGAAAATTTTGAGCTCCCGATCACTCTTCCCCATCGAAAACTTTTGGTCCCAAAAAGTTCGCTTTCAATTGTTTAGCATTTGAAGGTACAATTACTTCATTTTTCCAAACTTGATCCAATCAATGATTTTAGTGCCTTGACTTGTACTTGTCTTGGTTCTTTCTCAAGATGAACTTGAAATATAACCTTACCAAAGAATTCAAATTCAATGTTCTTCTCATCTTGTCCATGTCGCTGTGGTCATCCACAAAAACATCCTTCCTAAGAAGAATTCCCATGGCGCTCTTCTACAAAATCATTATCAAGGATAAGATCCCAAAAATAATTTGACAAATGAACCAAACAAGTTTAACATAGTGAATACTTTTATAACTAAGTGCTTAACACATTTTTAATATACTAAATGTGTTGCAACTACTCATACAACAATCTTAAAACGCTTTCTTAAACTACAAATAGAAATGAATTTTACAAAATGGAATAAACTTGACTCCCAAAATTTCCATTCAAAATGACTATCAAGAAGCCAAACTAGCATAACAATGCCCAAAGAAAACACTATTGCATATAAGTGATTTGTTTATGAACATCACTTTTACAAATTTCCCAACTATGGGGATATGCAACTAGTGCAAAACAAATATTTACAAACTTCATCTGGACAAATAGTCCACCCATTTCTTACCCAACTAGGTAAATGAACCCTCTATTTGAACTTTTTCTTCTTCTGAAGCTGCTTCAGGGATGGTCGCATCTTGTGCCACTTTTTCTTTTGTCGCTTCCTCTTCTGGTGCTTGCATAATTTGCTTGCCCTTTCCAAGATGAATTTGTGGAAATAATTTCCAACACTTCTCGACCTAGTGCCCACTGATATTGCAGTGAGTGTAAAATTTCTTTTGAGCATCTCTTGGCTCACATCTCTTTAACCTTGGATGAGATTTTTTCTTTTCAGTATCAATTCCATTAGACATAAACATCTTCTTGATGATTGATTTCCTTTTATAGCACTTATCTACAAAATGGTTAGATGAAAGGAAAAAGGTGCATGCGAACACATTCCTCAACATGTTATTCAAATAAGCATGTTGTTTTCCATTATGAAAAGCATTTGAATTAACAGGACAATTATAGCTCTTTTTTTTGTCCTTTAGCTTATGCTTCTTGCATGAGGAACTTGCATGGCATGAAGAACTTAACTTCATTTCTTCTTCAACTTGTTCATCTCTCTTTGGAGATGTTTTTAACTTCAAGTCCTCCTTATACTTCATGAACCAAGAGGGTACCAATTCTAGATGCAAATCTCAACATCTTACCTTCTCATATCCTCTTTTATGGAAAAAGGAACACAATACCCATGAGATGTCCCTAGAAGACCACTCTTCTTTTGCAACATAGCCTAAGCCTTCATATTTAGGCCTCTCCTTTGCCTCAATTGGATTTTTAATGGCTTGATGGTTCACTCCAAGGCCTCCTCCTTTGTAACCCATCTTGGTCAAGAGCTTGGATCCAATGCCTTTACTATGTTTTTCAAAGGCTGCAAATGAATTTACATCAATAATTTCATGTGAAGAAGAAGCATGTAAATTCTTACCATTTGCTTCATCTTTTGATTGAGATACAAAGATGTTTTCAAAGTCCCTTTTGATTCTGGATGTGTCCTCTTGGACTCTTTGGCTCTCTTCTTTCAGCTCCTTGAATTTGGGTGCTGATAGAACCTCATCCTCCACATCATGTGGAAAAAAGGTACAAACTTGTCCATCTACCTTCTCTGAGGGAATTTCTACACTTGCATATTGCATAGGAGTTGTAAAAAAACATGAAGATTATGGAGAAGATGGTGGTTTATCCCCATTATTGTTACCTTCTTACCTTAGAGAACATTCTCCTCTTGGAGGTCTAGATTTTTCACCTTGAAATTTGGCATTCCTCTCTTCATAGAGGACTTTCACCATTTCTGCCATGTCTAAGAAAGCCCTTCTAAAAGCCTTCACATCCTCTGACATTCTTGCATGCTCTCCACCTTGGGACATGCTTCGCTTGAAGATTCTATTGCAACTTGATATAGAATTGGTGGTAGAGATTGTAATATTTTTGCTCTCCTTTCCAAACCTTCTCCTAACTTGAGCTTCAAAACACATTCACTTGCAAATAACAATTAATTCCTCCTTGAAAAAAGAAAACTAGTGGTCTGATACCAACTTGATCTGAATGTGGAATATTAGTTTTCTATGCTAAGATCCTCATCATAATACAAAAATTTGCTAGAGGTTTGTACTCCAAAATAGCAAGTAAAAACATGAGTTTTTATGTGTGTTTTCTTAAGTTTATTTCATGAAAAACTTTAAACATGAAATCAAAACACTGAATGAAAGCATGCATTAATAAGTAATACACGAGCCATTGTTAAAGGAGTTCACCCCTCTTGGGCTACATCTCCTTGGATGATCTCTAATGGCATGACCCCTTCTCATTATGCTCAATTTTTAGAAAAAAAGAGTACATAAAGTGATGAAATGGAATGGTTAGTTTCTCCTTCAAAGAAACAAACTTATGCAACAGTTATCACTCCATATACATGTAAACCTATAGTTAAAAATGTAAACTTTCAGCAAACAAAGACATTGTACACCAAGACCTATACTCCAACTTCATAGAGCATCGATGGTACCACAATCCACTTGAAGTACATAAACAAGTCTCTTCCCCAAAACAAATAGAGAAAGAGGAATAAAAGCTACAACACTAATGTAATAGTTGTTTTAGAATGCACATGGAGGCTGGAAAACCCCTGCAAGGTCATCTCCATCTTCAAACCCCTCCATGGCACCCATAGACTTCAATCAGCAAAAATCTTGTCTAGAAGTGATCCTTTGATTTGAAACCTGCTCCAATGAGTCCAGAATTTCCAAAAATGGCTATATAGCCTCTTTTTGCACCCCATTTGGTTGAAAACTGGAGAAGTTATGACCTTTCCTAGTTTCTCCACTATTTTCTCTACAAATTGCACAAAAAGTGGCATCATCCTATAATTTCGCTTGCCAAGTGCTCTAACGGAGCGACATTTTCACCGATTTTCAGGCGGACTTGTAGGACTATTAATTTTTCTACCGAGCCCTAAAAACCAAAGTAATGGTCATATGGGGTGCCATGCGCCTAGGGGCTAGCCCCTAGTGTTGGCCCCCTACCTCTGGTTGTCACATTAAATGTTAGCGATGTGTTCACATGTGGAGGTTCCCTAACAGTTAAGTCTAGCGGTCAGCCTGGCGGTGACTGTTGGCAGTCATGTTAAATAGTAGTCGAGTGTTCACATGGGGGGTAGTTAAGTCCCCCCCACATCCTCCCCCCCCCCCCCCCCCCCCCCCCCCCCCCCATACTATGCGACATCAAACTTTAAGAGGAACCCGCATGCCCATATGGTTAAGAAACACTGTGGGGCACATTGGTAAGTCATTTTTCTATGCTATGGGAGGTCACGGGGTCGAGCCCGACCTCCGCCCTGTCTGCCATAACAAATTTTAAATGTCATTAGGAGGACATGTTGCGGCCTCAGGCTTAGCCACGTGTCACCTCCTCATTGGCCCAAACAAAAAAACACGTGGACCAATAGAACGATGCCATCGAGCCCAAGAATATTTGAAAGAATATGTCAAGGCAATATAGCATAGGAATATACAAAGAATACTACTTTTGCTCACTGGTTTGTACGGATGCCTAGTTAGCATCCCTATTAGCACCTGTAAATTTTTTTAACAGTTTAACAAAGTGAACTGAACGCGTTTCTGGGAGCATACGGGGTTCGTTTCGCGCGAAACAAATTGTGAAAGAATTAGGACAATGAGATCTACATAGTAGTTTAGGTTCCAAACAATTATGACAACTTTGAATTTTTGGCAAATTTTGAGCTCCTGATCAATGTCTGTACAAGGTTATACTAGATGTCACCTTGATTATTGTGTTTATCTCAAAAGGAAAAATGATGACAACTATATTATATTGTTATTGTATGTAGATGACATGCTTGTTGTAGGGTCTAACATGCAGGAAATAAATGCTCTCAAAGGAAATCTGGCAAATTCATTTGCAATGAAGGAGTTGGGTGCTGCAAAACAAATCCTTGGTATGAGAATAACTAGAGACATGAAAAATTTCAAATTAACATTGTTTGAAAGTGAGTACATACAAAAGGTGTTGGAAAGATTTAATATGCAGAATGCAAAACTAGTTAGTACACCTTTGGCTTGCCATTTCAAACTATGTAAGGAGATGTGTCCCAAGACTCAAGAAGAAATGGATTATATGTCTAATTTCTATATGCATGAGTAGTTGGAAGCTTAATGTATGCAATGGCTTGCACAAGGCTTGATATTGCACATGTAATGGGATTTGTAAGAAAGTACATGAAATATATAGGAAAAGAACATTAGATGGCAGTGAAGTGGATTCTTAGGTATTTGAGAGGTATCACAAATCACACATTATGCTTTGGTGGTCCAAACATTGCTCTATAGGGATATGTTGATGCATATATGGCAAGTGATAGAGATAACAGGAGGAGCACCACAGGGTATGTGTTTACTATAGGTGGAACGTCTGTTAGTTGGGTTCAAAAATGCAAAGTGTTGTTGCACTTTCAATGATGGAAGTAGATTATGTTACTTCTACCGAGGCTAGTAGAGAAATGAGTTGGTTGCAAAGTTTATGGATGAATTGGGTAAGAAGTAGGAGATGGGAAGGTTATACAGTGACAACTAGAGTGTCATTCATCTTGCAAATAAATTAACATTTCATTCCAAGACTAAACATATACAAATCAAGTACCATTTTCACATGGTCAATGTTGGAAGATGGATAGTTGACGCTGGAAGCCTGCCCTTGGCAGGGGTTCGGGGGCAGTGCCCCTGGAGCTAAAAATAGATGTAAAATTTCCTTTTTAAATATTTTAATTTCGTAGTCAATATGAGTCGTTCATTAGGAAGATGATCTAATCGTATAAGTTATGTTTAATTTAGGGTTTTTTTCCCTAGAAGGCAACCCCTCACTATATATGAGGAAATTGTATTGCGGCTATGTATATGTGTATTCTGAGCGAGAAAGAGAGAGGAGATTGTGTGAGAGCAAAGAGGAAATTACATCAGATTTGCTGTAGGTTGTATCTCTTACTGGATAATGTAAAGGAAGAACTGGTTGTTTCTCCGTGGATGTATCCCAAACTGGGTGAACCATGTTTATCTCTGTCTCTCTTGTTTTATGTGTTTTCTGTGTTTGCATTTATGCAATGTTTATGTGTTTCATTGCTCTGTAATATATAATTTTCTAACATGCTTGATTAATCATCCTTTACAAGATAGTCTTGAGGGATTTGTTAACGACTTCATCTTGTTCATTAGCTTGAGGATAATAAGGAGATGGATGCTCCTGCCGAAATCCTAGTTTCGAAGCTAACTCAGACATCATCTTATTATGAAAGTGACTACCATGATTAATGATAATCTCCTTAGAGATACTGAAACTCAAAATGACTTTATTAAAAAGGAAAAGAGTTGTTGTCTCACCATCATTATTAAAAGTGGGCATAGCTTCAACCCACTTTGTAAAGTAGTCTATCGCTATGATAATGTACTTGTGTCCCTTTGTCGAAGTCGTGTTACAAGTAGTAAAATCAATTCCCCACTTTGTAAATGGACTGAAAGTGATGACAGGAAAAAGAGGAGTTGGTTGAGTGCACATTTTTTTAGTATAAACTTAACAAGGATGGCATTTTTTTTACCACCTCAATACAATCTTTGAAAATTGAAGGCCAAAAATATCCTATACGCAATATTTTTTTGAGTTGTAGAAAGCCCAGATAAACGACCTCCACAAGCTCCACTGTGGTAGTCATTCAACTATGACTCATCTTCTTCTAAGGTCAAACATCGTTGTTGAGGGACAAAGTCCCCTAGGGTTTTGGGTGAACACCCTAGCAAAGCGGGGTTATCTACAGTAAAAAACAAGCATTCCACACAGCCATGATACTTAAATAAGAAAACTATGTGAAGAGAGGTGCACTTGGGGGTCCTTCGTTCGGGTAGATCCAGCCAGGGTCCAAACCCTCTTGGAGTTCCTCTCGATCCTTGAACCTACAAAACAACCAATTCAAAGGAGCATAACAATATATGGACAAAGTATCATATAGAAATCAACTTCATAACTTATTGAAAGGTGGTTAGTTATACATGGAAATAACTATACATATGCAAACCATAACAATAACATCATAAGCATAAAGAAGATTGATTTCGGGAACAAGACAAATGTTTCTTTATTGCAGATAACTAAAACAAAGCAAGGAATGATATCACCTAAATCTTCCTCTTGCTGGCTCCAAGCGGAATCGTCCTTCGGATCCGTCCAATCCCAAGTCTTCAAAAGGCTCCTTCCATGACTCACACAAGGATATCTCAACTAGTGAAATGATATCATAACTCAAGGAAACAAGGGTTTCCTATAATGGGGGAAGTGCTAGAAGCACAAGGATCTTCAGACCTGATTAGGGATAATCTTAGCAGAGTGATTTTTGTCTCTATTCTCTCCTCCCTTAGGCCTTCCCATTGAAGCCTTTTTATACTTCTCCCAAAGTAGTTTTTTAGTTGGGAATTCGTTGGGAACAGTTGGGCCACAGGCACTAATAGGTAATCAATAGGTAAAACCCATAATATCTGCTTGAAATTAAGGAGATTTATTTTTTTTAATTGTTTTAAGACATATACATGGGTTGGGTATACACTAACCCGCATACACACACGTTTAGCTCAGGGCAATGTCGCATACAGAGAATAAAACACTGTTTTTTAAGTATTTGGACTAGGTCTAGAAGGAGGGGTTGCCCTAGGCCATAAATGCAGCATCACAAACATCAAGAGTGAGATTTGGAGCTATAACAGATGCCCCCTAATATATGAGGTCAGAAGGGGTACATGATGGCCGAAATGTATTAAGTACATGGAAAGGAAACCTGTCAAAAACTGAGAAGGACTTCACCAGATTTTAGCCTACCAAGCCACAAAAGGAGATTAGAAAGAAACACTATCTGAGGTGGGCATACCCATGCTCAGAGAAAGTAAAGCATGTTCGCATATCAAGTACAAGTAGATCCACTAAGTATACAAGTATAAAAGGTTGGAAATACATAATGGATCATCTGATCATGATCGAACAAGTACATGTCTGAATAGCAAATATAAGAATGTCAATGATGCTGAAGGGTAAAGTTGATCACTGATATCAAAGACTGATCCCAAAAGTACCAAATGAACATGATGGAACAGGATGGTACTACACTGCAAACTCAGGTTCCAACATATATAATGTCGCCATGAATGACTACAACATATAAGGTGGAATGGTATCAACTAGCAACAATAGGAGCAACTATCAAGTGAACCAAGGAATGTTGATGCAACTGGAGGTCTTCACCGATCACCATGGTACATTTCTACACAATGGGAATGAATGAACTGAAGTTGACCACGTGAGAAATCGTTTGATTACTGATCATTGATGTATACTGTTAACAAACGCGAGAGTATTCATCTATGATGATAATGAGAGTCAAGGTACCCCAGTACAATCTAACAAGTGTGAATAAATGGTCTGAAGTTGAACACCTTGAAGAATCTATCGATCAGGAGACAATGATGGTTTCCCACTATCGATAGTGAAGGATCTGCCACTAATGACTGCAAACCCCAAGGTACTACCAAATGGACACTAGACCTTTACCCCAGAGCAATGAGTCGTAGTCGATGGGGAAAGATCCGCTAGAAGGAAGGCATTAAGGCATCCTTCATCAATCTAGCATGAATGTAACCCGCAGGCCAATAATGTGGAAGGAATAAGATGAAAAATATGTAGTAACCTGATCGAAGCACGTTTCTGGCGTACACAAGATGTGGCTAGCGCACGGTAGAAAACCTCTGAACCAACCAATAATGAAAGCTGACATAGAGACGAGGTATCCACCAATAGGGTCAAATGGAAACCAAGGTACTGCATGAATCCCAATGTGTGATAATGTAAGTTTATTTCGAACAAAAGGGAAACCACTCAGTCAAAGATCCATGATACTGATCGATGCTAAGCACAACGTGACCTATCAATGATGAAAATAGGGCTAGGGTGCGGCTCTAGGCCTGTCCTCAGAGCAAGATGTTGTTGTCGATAAGGACAAGACCCACTAGCAAGAAGTCAATGGAGACCTTCTCAAACCAACACGAGTAAAGGACCAATATAACTAATGTGATGATAGACAAGACACTGACAACCAGGGATGGCCGACTGAAAAATGAGTCAAGAGACACTGTAGAGAGGCTGACTCAGGCTAACTTCCCTTGAACAAAAGAACGACTCAATGATGACAATGTGGCAGCATATGATGACTCTGTATAAGTTCGTCATGCAGGAGGCACGAACGAACTCTCCATATGATTGGAAGAGGCAACCAATTGGAGGAGAACTGACTCAATAACAAGGTTAAGGCATACCTAAGTCAAACTAAATCCTGCCCAAATGGAGGAGAGACTTTCTTTTGAGTGCTTTTTTCAAGGGCGACACAACTGACTCTAGCTACCAACAATAAATGGAAATATTGTCTTGTTCCCGCTCTTTTTTGGAATATATATATTTTTTTTTTGTCTTTTTCTTTAAGCTGGAAAAAGAATAAAAGAATGCTATAATACAGTGGAAAGAATGAGTGTCAGTGAAGCATATGATCTAGTTCCTGGGATTGGAACAATCCTATGCTCAATGCAGGGAGGTGAAAACTGGTCAAAGACACTCAAAGGTGTGTTCCTTCCATGGGTCATAGGGTGTCGAGTTGCAAAAGCTAAGGGATTGCAAGTTTTATTTTGCAGATGACATGGTCAAAAAGTGGCTTAAACACGAGTCTAAGTGAAGCCAGCTCAAGGCCAAAAGGTGCAAATGGTCAAAATGTAATGCAGTAGTACAACTCAACACAAAGGAGCCTCTAGGTTATAAGGCTAGAATGAAGCGAAGAAGAAAAGAGGAATGAATATTCAATGCATAAGTCATGGCGGGACTAAAGAGGATTCCCCAACCTAGGAATAAAAAATTGGCATGGGTGCCGAGTGACAACAATGTACTATCTAGGGCACCCATGATAAGGTAGGCTCTACCACACAAGTCACAATACTTCTAAGCAATGAGAAGGTTCTGCACCATAACTTGGTGGGGTTGATCCTAAGGCCAAAACGGGAAAAGGAAACTGATAAGTGCACAATGCAGGTGAAAACCTAACCTATATGCTAGTTTTGAAAACCAATACTTGTCTGAACGGATCAACCATAACAATTTCCAAAGGAGAAATCTTCCAAGTTCTGTAGACATAAATAGGAACACTAGACAAGAAGTTAATACATCCCACATATAAAATTCCTATAAAATCTTGTGTTATAGAATACAAAACTTGAAAATGCGTACCTTATATATACAATATGGTAGAGGGAACCACACAACCTTGTGGCTTACACATAAAAGTTCTTCTAGACAAACCCCTTGCAGGGCTTAGGCCAAGGACTCCTTTGGTAGTCAAAAGTCATGGCTTCAAAGAGTTCCTCCTGTGAAGGCAAATCAAGTTCTAAGAAATCATGAGAACTACAAGGATTAAAAGAGGGAATTAAGGGGTCCCATGTCCCTATAGGAAGAATCTCTCGGTCAACTTCCGGGACCAAGTCCCAAGAAGGATAATAATAAGTCAAAGGATCCTTCTAAGAAGCGATTGAACATTGAGGATTCAATGCCACATAATTCACTTGAGGCAGGGTAGAGTCTACTTGAACACTTGGAACAAACCAAGGGGTATTCTACAATAAATTCGAATTAGGGTGGTAATTATTAGATGCAAGTTGATCAATCGTAGCAATATTCCTTTTATGAGGAAAACACATCGCTCAAAAGAGTGAAGAAACCACAACATTCATAGCATAGAAATAATCACGCCCAAGTAGGATATTAAAGTCTAAAGGGGTATCAACCACCATCATATCGATTAAGACAATCTTCCCACCTAAAGTAATAGGTAATTGAGGAAGAACACCCATAGATTCACAAGGTCTTTTATCATAGGCTAACAACTGACTTTGAGCTGTCAAAAACTTTGGGGAACCAAAAGCTTTCCAAGTCAAAGAGGATATGATACTTGCAGAGGATACTTCATCCACCATACACCGATAGATGTTTGTGGAAATAACTCTGACCTTTATTTGGAAAGGTGCAACGGAAATAAGATGAGGCTTGACAAGACTATCCCAATCAAAGGAAACACTCCTAGAACTTGGAGGGGGAACATTCGAAGAAACTGAAATTCCCCCTATACCAAAAGACTCTATACTAGAAATCAAACAGACTCTTCTGTTAGGCACTTCACCCCCCAAAAGAGGAGTGTAATCAGCCAGCGATTGCACTGGCTCTACCACATTATCAACCAATGGTTGATGGGATTGATGAGAAACCATATCTGATCTAGGAGTAGAAGAAATTTCAGACTCAGACCATATCCTTTGTACCTCTGGAATACTAGGGCACAAATGAGTAAGATGGTCTCCCTTGCATATCTTACAAGGGAACTTAGGTTTAAAATTTCTACGTCCAGGTTTCTTATCAACCTCCATTCCGCCAACATTATTAGCAGTGGTTTGCGGAGAGTCCTGAACATGACTTGCAGAGGTCGATGACTTTTTGCTAGTATGACTTGCAGTGACTAGACTCATGCTTGCAACATGACTGACAGTGGCTGAAGGCTCATCTTCAACTTGACTAGCAGAGGTTGATGATGAATTGCTAGTATGACTCGCAGTGACTAGACTTGTGCCTCCAGCATGACTAGCAGCGGCTGAAGGCTCATCTTCAACTTGACTAGCAGAGGTTGATGATGAATTGCTAGTATGACTTGCAGTGACTAGACTTGTGCCCCCAACATGACTTGCAGCAGCTGAAGGCTCATCTTCAACATGACTTGCAGAGGTTGATGATGAATGGATAGAATTATTCTTCTTCTTTGTCTTCCTCTCTGTCCTCTTTTTAGATTTCTTAAAACAAGAAGGAGGAGAAAGAGGAATCTGAGATTTCTCTTTGAAAGAAGATGAACAATTAACATCCATATGATGCCCCTGAAATAAAGCATTCAACTAAGAATCTTCAAGAGCATTGGGAACATTTGGAGTGGACCACAGCCAAATGGGTAGTCCAACATTCAATCCAGGAATATTCAAAGTGGCCATCAAGGGAGTACCAATGTTTCCAAAGAAAGGAAACGCACAAGGATCCCCTTTTGGGAGGGTACCTTGGTTGGTTTCCACAGGAATATGGGCCATACCTAAGTGATTCGTAGACCCTTCCCTTATGGGAATGTACAAATTACTTTTCAAGGAAGATAAACACACAATCAAAACCTTTGCCCTTGAGGAGGAAACTCCACAAATTTCGAAAGAATGAGCAAAAACCTTTCAAGACTGGCGGAGTAGTAAGTCAGTCACTTAGAATACAAAGTCCAAAAGTGACTAGACAAAAATACCTAAAGCCAACTATATACAAGGAGTAAAGAGCACTCAACTATAAAGTCCCTAAAGATACAACCAATCAAGCGACTTCCAAGTATTTCCACTTCGGGTGATGAGGACCGGACACCAAAATACAGGAAAGTGCAGTAAGGGGCCTTCCAAAGATAGTCTGGGATAATCATGGCCCAGTCCTACCAATGAAGGTAATAGAGGAAGTTACACTGACCTCCTAACAACATCTTGCACCGGTGCAAGCCCCCAAGCTTCGCAAGGGTGCCCTCCAGAAGTACTGCTGAGAGTGATACAACATCGACCTTAGGTGCCACGGGATTCCCCTTCGTAGCCACCTATGTAGATCCCTAGGATAAGCAACTAAGGTTACCAAATCGTGTCAGAAGCCAGGTGGAACAGTCTTGAGGTAAGATCCGACAAGTAGGAGAGGGGGTATCTCTCTTCCTTATCTTCAAAAACCCTCATGCTTAACTCCCAGATCCAGAGCTTTCCTAGTCTCCCTAACGCTATTGGATTTGCACTCTTTATTTAGACTTATATGTTTGACAATTTAGAGTGACCTTGGAGATTTTTCTCTCCACTTGCCTAATCCAAGGCCCTAAATATCCTAAAACTTGTTGGTGTGTCTAAATCGACAATATAAAAAAGGTTCTAGTATATTTCAATTAATGTTTGATTTTAAGGCTGCTCTTTTAAGTCAAGGGTATGGGAGTGAAACTGATGATGTGTGTATGACTCAACCAAAATCAAAGAAAAAGTAACTACATGAATGAAATCATTTTTCTTTCGATGAAGAGCAACTTCTACTCGGGTTCTAAGAAACACCTAGAAAGAAAAAAACTTTTTCATTTTCTTTTCTTGCAACACACTTCACACGCACAAACATGCTCTAACAATGCAAGATTATCCTAATGCAAGGTGTAATGAAGATGCAAGAAACTTAAGATTTCTCTAAATTAAAGAATGAAAGCAAATTGTTTATCGCTTCTAATTAGCCACCTTAGATGTTCAGAGAGAATATAAGTTCCTAATGCAAATTTTTGTCCAAACACTAAAAGAAAATCTTAAGACAAACAAAATGCACTTTCACTCGCAAAAAGAAACCAAATCAAATCAAGGCAAAAGAAAGAAAAAACCAAGTTTTTAAGAAGTTTTCTTTTTCATAAAAGCAAAGAAAAACATAACTTTTCAAAAGTGCTCCAAATACTATTGAAGACCTTAAGACTGAAAAATAGGCAACAAAACACTTTGCAATTTATTGACTCAATATGGGCAAAAAATCAACAAAATAGGTGTTTCAAGATGCCTTGAATGACCAAAAAGCAGCAAAAAGAGCTTGGTGACAATGATCAAAAGACCAAGAAAGACAACTTTCAAAATTGTCACTCAACAACTTTCAAAAAGTGAGAAAAGAAAATGGCCACAAGATGTAGTTTTGACACAAAGCAAGAAGATCACAAAAATAAAGTTTATCACAAATATTGAAACCAATCTTTCTACTCTGGAAGACTATAATAGCCAAGATTCTCAGAAAGAAATCTCGTGTGCTCAAACACAAACGATGACGCTTGCAACAAAACAAAACAAGACCAAAACATTCCACAATAGAAGAGAATTCGAAACCGGAAACTCGTTGCAAAACCAAAGATTGACAACAAAAATTCATTGCTTAGGAAATACTCAGACTAGAAAGAAAATATTCTGAAACAGAAAGACTTGACAAAATCTTAGAAAATTAGGGTATACGTGACTGTGTCAATACACAACGGTGTGTATACACGATTCAACCTAAAGAAACTTGCGTATACGCGGGTTCGTATGGGGAAACTTGCGTACATACGCTTCTGTAACTTGACAAAACTGCGTATATAACAGTTCACAAGAAAAAGCAAAAAAGGGGTCTGAAGAAACTGCTCAGACTTAAAGTCTGAGTTCCTATAGGAACAGACAACTCAGTTACAACAAGAAAATCAAAGGCTGAGCCCTGATTGGCTTAAATTAACCCAAACTAGGAACAACAATACTATTGTCCCCAGTGGAGTCGCCAATTCTGTTGAGGGACAAAGTCCCCTAGGGTTTTGGGTCAACACCTTAGCAGAGTGGGGGTTATCTACAGTAAAAAATAAGCATTCCACACAGCCATGATACTTAAATAAGCAAACTACACAAAGAAAGGTGCACCTGGGGGTCCTTCGTTCGGGTAGATCCAGCCAGGGTCCAAACACTCTTGGAGTTCCTCTTGATCCTTGAACCTACAAAACAACCAATTCAAAGGAGCATAGCAATATATGGAAAGAGTATCATATAGAAATCAACTTCATAAATTATTGAAAGGTGGTTAGTTATACATGGAAATAACTATACATATGCAAACCATAACAATAACATCATAAGCATAAAGAACATTGATTTCGGGAACAAGACAAATGTTTCTTTATTGCAGATAACTAAAACAAAGCAAGGAATGATATCACCTAAATCTTCCTCTTGCTGGCTCCAAGTGGAACCATCCTCCAGATCCATCCAATCCCAAGTCTTCAAAAGGCGCCTTCCATGACTCACACAAGGATATCTAAACTAGTGAAATGATATCATAACTCAAGGAAACAAGGGTTTCCTGTAATGGGGGAAGTGCTGGAAGCACAAGGATCTTTAGACCTGATCAGGGATAATCTCAATAGAGTGATTTTTGTCTCTATTCTCTCCTCCCTTAGGCCTTCCCATTGAAGCCTTTTTATACTTCTCCCAAAGTAGTTTTTTAGTTGGGAATTCGTTGGGAACAATTGGGCCACGGGCACTAATAGGTAATCAACAGGTAAAACCCATGATCTCCGCCCGAAATTAAGGATATTTAATTTTTTTAAGTGTTTTAAGACATGTATGCGGGTTGGGTATACACTGACCCACATACACATGCGTTTAGCTTAGGGAGATGTTGCGTACAAGGAATAAAACACTGTTTTTTAAGTATTTGGACCAGGTCTAGAAGGAGGGGTTGCCCTAGGCCATAACTGCAGCATCACAAACATCAAGAGTCAGATTTGGAGCTATAACAATCATATAAGAATTGAATCAACCCGCGACGATATAAAGTATCACCAATGATTAGATAATTCTTAGCCAAGTGGCATAATTTTCGGTGTTCGTCCTTAGAAAAATACTGAGGGAACTTAGAAGTCTAGAGATACAAAATGATGTCTCCATACCAAGGGTCTTATGAGGAGATAAGAAAAATATGTTCATCCAGAAATGATTCTTCATAAGGACCATCTCCTTCACAAGGCAATTCTGAGTTCAATTATGTGAAAACTAAAGACTTATTCGATTTAGCTGACATAAATTCGAGATCAAATTCTTGCAAAATAACAATACATTTATTGTATTTTCCCCCAATCACTCGCCTACTGAGGAAAAATTGAAATGGATTGATGTAAGCTAATACAAAGGTTTTTCTTAGCAAAATGTAATGACGAAGTCGCTGAACAACATGAACTATTTCTATATCCAATTATCCAATATGAGAATATTGGAGTTCAGGACCAACTAAGCCACGACTTAGATAATAAATCACATGCTCTCTAAAGGCATCGTCTTCCTAAACCAAAACCACACCGATAGTTGATTATGTCACCGCACGATACAAAATTAAATATCTGCTATAATTAGGTGGACTCAAAAGAGGATTAGAGGTCAATGCCTTTTTCAAAGCATCAAAATAGCATTGAGAAAATTCATCCAAAACAAATGGAACTCCTTTCTTAAGTAAACACATAAATATTTTTGTGATCTTAGCATAGTGCACGATAAATATGCTTAAAATTTTGGCTTTTCCTTGGAGAATTTGAAGTTAACAAATATTCGACGGGGGAGGCTACTAAAGTATTTCCTTAACCTTGAAAGGATCAACACAGATCCCTTTGTTAGAATTGATACAATCGACCAAATGAAACCGCGAAAATGCACTTATTAGGATTCAACCAGACTTTATAATAGCAACATCTCTCAAAAATTAGGCAAACGTACCCTAGCAACAAATAAAGGTTGTATTATGTTGATCTTCAGGACGAATTTTTATTTGATTATATCCAAAAAATCCATCCATGAAAGAAAATATTTCATTCCCAGCACACTCATCAATAATATAATCTATAAATGGAGTGAGGAAATTTCCTTTTGGACAGGCTTTATTCAAATCCCTAAAATCAATGCATACATAGATTATTCCTTTCTTTTTGTCCATAGGGACTGGATTTGAAACCCATTCAGTTAAAGGAATAGGGTAGATGAAACCTACCTTAAGAAACTTCTCTACTTCTTCTTTGATAGTCGCGGCTTTCCTAGGGTTGACCAGTCGAAGATTTTGATGTAGAGGATTTGCATTTTCATAAGTATTAATCTCATGTTGAACAATACTAGGACCAATCCCATGCATTTCCTCATAAGACCAAGAAAATACATCTCTAAACTCCTTAAAGATATTGGTGTACATTTTGACTTCTTCTAGGGAACACTAAACTCTAATAAAGATATTCTTGATAAAGTTGGGATTCTTAGAAATGTTCATCGGAATAGTTTCATAAATATTAGACATGTTACCTTCAAAAAAAATATGTGTTGGATCCAAAGGGTTTAAAATTTTATGAACAATTCCTTGAGAAAGAGGACTAGACAAACTTGATTCAACTTTATGCAAATTAGGGAGAAAATAGGACCGATGATGCAAATCATCCCACGGTCTCTCTACACCAGTCATTACTTCTAGAATTGCCTCCTCAAATGGTAAAACAATATCAAGACTATCCATTGCCAAAGTGGAATCAATTTTCCAAATCAACACCACATCATCATCCATATCCTCTATTGAAACATGGATAGGATCAAAATTTTCAAAATTAACAATAGATTGATATGTAATTTCTGTTGCAGATATAGGATAAGCCATTCCACCCACTTTCCCTTCATCTAATGTTGTTGTAGGAGGGATCCGAAAAAATAATTATTTATAAAATAACACTGTTGAGGGACCATCCTAGAGGATGAAATGGCATTAATATGAGCGATGGGAGGTGGAAGATCAAAAGTACCCATCAAGGAGGAATGAATTCCAACTACTAAATTATCAATAGGTTACTTGGTATTATTCACCAAAGGGACAATGGAGTCAATAGATGCATTAGGGTCATTGGGAGAATAGTTTAATTGATCAATCATAACAATTATCCCTTCATGAGGAAAACATAAGATTCAGAATAAATATGAGACTATGGCATCCATCACATAAAACTAGTCCCAAGCCAACAAAATATTATAATCAAGATTAGCATCGACTATCTGTACTTCCATGTTAACAACCTTGCCCCCTACACAAATAGGGAAGGCAGGTAGAATCCCATGAGACCTATGAGAATAACCATTAAATGTGGTTAAGAGAGTAGGAGAGGGAATAGCTTCAAGGGACCTGATAGCTTTCAAACATGACATAGACATGAAACATGTGGAAGCCCCTTCATCACCTACGATTCAAAAAATGGTTGTCTTATGAAACATAGATTTAATATGAAAAATCATATGATGAGGGAGTCTCTTTTCAAGGAATACCTCTAATGTCTACATAACGCATGGGCTCTGAGCTAAATATTCAATAATGGAATAGTTCTGAGCAACCCTAGCATTTGGATTATAATTCGATCATTTTGAGGATACTTTTGGCATTTGAGGTATAGGTTCAATTGCAGGCCTCTCTATGTGGAGAGGTTCTTGATTATCGGAAGCAGTTTTAGCCTCAGAAGATTCTGGCTCTCCATAATCATGAGCTCTAGCTTAAATATCAACATGAGACTTGACCATATACACATTCTATGTAGATTCCCCTTCCTGGTTCCCCCCTGTAGTGTTGGGTATGGAGCCTGATTATCTTCTTTATTTAGAGGTATTGCCACATTGGACCCCATTTTGTAATGTGGCGACAATGCCACCCATTTACGCACACCTCTTGTTTTTATGTGTTTATATTTATGCAATATATTATGTGTTCCATTGCTTTGTAATATATAATATTATAATATTATGGGTTCCAATATTAGCATTCATGCCAACAAGTAATTGATGCCCTTGGGGAAAAGGGTTAGTAAGCACAACCTCAGAACTAGAAGAACCTTGTCGGGCTAAAAAGCACTGAGCATCTTGAATTTTGGGGCAAAGATGAGTAAGATTATCCCCACTACATAACTTGCATGGGAGGAAAAACAAGAGAGACACATATATACGTGGTTCACCCAATTTGGGCTACGTCCATAGAGAAACAACCAGTCCTTCCTTTTATATTATCTAGAAAAATGAAGAGATACAACCTACAACAGATTTGTTGTAATTTCTTTTCGCTCTCACACAATCTCCTCTCTATTTCTCATTCAAAATACACCTTTACATAGACTCAATACAATTCCCTCATATATAGAAAGGGTTTCCTTCTAGGGCAAAAAACCCTAAATTAAACATAACTTCTACTGTCAGATTTTCGCCTAATGAACAACCCAGATTGACTATGAAATTAAAACATTTTCAAAGGAAATTTTACATCTATTTTTAGCTTCGGGGGCACTGTCCCTGATCACCCACCAGTGGGGGGGGGGGGGGGGGGGGGGGGGGCGTCGCCCCCCATGGTTCCCCTTGTCGGTGTGCATAAACGGATGGAGTTGTCGCCACATTATGAAATGGTGTCCAATGCAACGATACCTCTAAATAAAGAAGATAATCATGCAGACCAAGGAAGGGTGTAATGTTGAGATCGAAGGCATTATCCCGCATAGCCTTGGTGATGGTGTATGGCCCATATTGGAGCGAGTGAAGCTTGCAGTGGGGTCCTGTTGGCTTATTTGGGCTTGACCCAGGTTTAGAAGAATTATTTAGCCAAAAAAATCCTACAGCTACCGGCCCTTTGGGCAACAGCTCGCGAAGCATGGACTGAGGTCTCACCCGAGGTAACAGAGGAGGGTGCTGGAACCAGGTTTCTGCACCCTGGGTATGTCTTGGATGTGGTTTGGGGCTCACGCGCTGTTTTTCAGCCTCGCGCTACGCTAGATCCATGCAGATCAGAATACCCTTATCACGCTTATTATAGATTGAATCACTTATTACTAGTTTGATCTAGTTAAAACGGTCTTTAAGCAAACATTTATTAATTTTTGTTACTTCACACATCAAGATTAACCCAGTGCACGTGTATTCAACCGTAGCAAATGCAGAAATCATAATAGTTCATTCATCATAAAAGAGTAAAGTCGCAACCAACATAGAATTCAGAAGAAACTTATCTTTATTATCAATCTTCAACAATACATCCAGATCCACCCTGCGCACTCAGCTACAGGGGTCTGCGCACACAGCCGCGGAATTTCTAGGCCTCTAGACACACAGTTGCAGAGCCTCTACCTTCTACCCTACTCCCTCGACTCGGACTTACAGACGCTTTCAAGCTATTGCCTTTAAGGACCCATTACATTCCATCCTTTCAAAGAACTACTTTCCCTCATAGAGCCCCGCTCTATTTATGCTTTCCCTTGGCTTGTGATCCCTTCGCGGGCTGACTCTATTACTATTTTGTTGCATTATTTTTGGGCAGACTACCCCTTTACTAAACCTACAATAGTTCTCACTCCGTGCTTTTCACAGATCCTTTTACCCTAATATTACCCACAATTCTGGGCTTCGCACCCCATACTCGTTCCGTGAGGCTTGCACTACCCAATAGTTCCCCAACACAATCATCGTGACTCGTCCCGAGTCACTTGCTGGCGTGGCTAGACACTCTGCCTTGGCGTCGTGGTTCACCTCTCGTTGAGTGGCGTTCGTCATCCGACTACTCCTGGTTTGTCTCCTGCAACGCTTCATCCGTCTCCTGCTTCAGTGTTTCTACCACATCTCGCAACCAATGATTCTCATCCTGCTCTGCTCGGTTAACACAGTACTTCCCCTCCGAGGATTTTAGGGCGAGCAGGGGCACTACATATGAGACATCTGGGTACCACAATAGCCCTTTCTGACCATCGTATCTTCTCTTTGCACCGTCTGCTGCAACCTGTGTTGCAATTTTGCAAGACCCTGGGCATTGTTCGCATGATCCCAATCATCAGGAACCATCAGAGGTGACTTATTGACTACATCTCCACCCATGGTCACCATCTATCCATCCTTCTATTGTTCTTTTGTATTGTGCCATCCTGCCCCTAGGTGGGGTGATGACATTCGAACCAATTCTACTTCGCATTCCCTTTTTCTGGTACATCCCCTGCTAGCGATGCTGCAGCCTGCGGGATACCCGCAGCTATCAATACTGGACTCCTTAGAAAGTCTTGCTTTTCCCTCAGTGAGATTACTACCTTTAGGTGCATGCCTATTGCAAAGATGATGAATAGCTCCATCTGTATTTCTGAAGTGTAGGCTACCTAATGGATTCCCCATGGTGATTTATAAGCCATGCGAACTTTAACTACCCAGATAGCCACTCTTTCTAGCTCGTGTAGCCTTCTCGTGTGAAATATGTGGCTGATCATTTCATATCTGGGTCGTATTGTTGCTCTTAATCGCCCACCACCCACTCCCTTTTGCCATAATGCAGCCTTCTTGTCATGAACAATGGTATTAATGGTCATCATTCCTTGGAACAATGCACTTGTGTGGCTTTGTCCACGGAACCACACCCCTGATTGTTGGCCAAATGTACGCGCACCCTGATACCCGTGCCTCTATCCCCCAAACTGATTTATTTTCCCTTGCTCTCTTTCAACTGGGCAGAGTGGTGAGACACTCCTTGGAACAGTTAGTCAGGTGGTCAGCCTGCCTGTATAGAGCTTCAGGCGACTGCCATTCACTCTTCCCAGGAAGGGGTCTTTGTTGAGCTCAGCTAGCTGAACTATGCCCCCATTAGTTACTTCTTTGATGACATAAGGTCCCAACCAATGCATGCGAAGCTTGCCTGGGAATTACTCGAACTTATCGTCATATAACAATACGAGATCATCCTTCTTGAACGTGCGCACCTTGATATGGAGATCATGCCATGCTTTCTCACATTGTTTTGTACCTACTGATGAAATCTCACCAGAAATCATTCTTCGTCCTGTTCGTCGAGTTGTGTGAGCCTTTCCTCCAAGGCCCCACAATCTGCCATTCCTGTAGCTACTGCAATCCGCATACTGGGCATGATATATTCCATAGGCATCACGACCTCCTTACCATATACTAGTCGAAACGATGTCTGGCCTATCAAATTTTTGCACGTGGTTCGGTATGCCCATAGCACAACAGGGATGCGAAAGTCCCAATCATTCCATCGCGCATTGCAGATCTTAGTCAGCACGATTTCCAAGATTTTGTTGAATGCCTCAACGGTCCCATTTTCTTATGGATGGTATGGCATGCTCTATTGGTGATATATTTGGAATTCCTCCATGAGTGCATTGATGGTTTTGTTCAAAAAATGTGTTCCTCGATCACTCATGAGAATATTAGCACACCCAAACCTGGTTAACACATTCTCAAACAAGAACTTTGTTGTTGTCATGGCTATGCAATCCTTAACTAGATGTGCTTCTGCCCATCGAGTCAAGTATTCAGTCGCAGTGATAATATAGTGCACGCCCATCTTCCCTTGCGGTTCAATAGGCCCGACGAAGTCGATCACCCATTTCTCAAATGGCTATAGCGTTACCTGTGGCTAAAGTGGCATTTCATCCCATCACGACGGCTTGCCCATTCGTTGGCATACATCATAGGCTTGACAGTATGCTTTTGAATCTTGATGGAGGGTGGGCCACCATAATCCAGCACGAAGAACCTTCTGGGCTATGGCACGGCCCACATAATGTCCGCCAACAACCCCTCTGTGTGCTTTGAAAAGGATCTATTCTCGCTCAAACTCTGGTACATATCTGTGTAATATCTCATCATAGCCCATCTTGTAGAGATGGAAGGCAATCACAGTGAAATCTACTGTTCGTGTCACCAATTCCTTTTTTTTGTTGCACAGAATACCCCTGCGGCGCAGTGTTGGTAGTCAAAAAATAGATTATATCTTCAAAGTGGCCATCCACAATGCACACTGCATACAACTGGGCATCCGAGAGTCCTTCTTCTAGATTCGTGGGTTCCTCACCCGTCTCAATCCAGGATAAGTGGTCTGGACCTGCATTTAGACGTCCCGACTTTACAACAACCTCGAAATCATATTCCTAAAACAACATCAACCATCGACAGATACGCCCCCCCAACACAGGCTTATTCACTACTTATTTTAGCGCAGAGTGATCAGTATACATCTTAAAATGTCCTCCCAACAAATAGTGACGATACTTCTGGAGTGCGTACACCATCGCCAATCCCTCTCGCTCAGTAGTAGAGTAATTCTTCTCAGCTTTCGACAACCTTCAACTTACAAACACAATCGGGTGGTCAACTCCCTCTGCTCCTTCTTGAGTAAGTACTACTCCTAACGCGATACACGACAAGTATCCAGCATTAATCGTAAGCTCTTAGTATGTTTCTTAACCAAGCCAAAGACATTCCAATCGTCAAGAAAGACTTCTAGGAATTTATGTATAAATTCGAAAGCAGCTACCACAATGCGGGAAAATATTGCGGCGTGTTCTTCAGCTGAAATGGCATCACCGTATATTGAAAGCAACCCCATTCCGTAGCAAAAGTTGTCTTGCTTAAATCCTCCAGTGTGATCTTGATATGATGGTATCCAGAGAACCCATCCGTAAAGGAATACGCTTCCTGCCCACCCGCATTTTCTAAGACTTCATTGGTAAAAGGTGTGGGAAATGGATCATTAACACAAGCATCATTAAGTTTTTGTAGATCCATGCAGATGTGGATCTCACCCTTCTATTTCTTCTTCTGTACCACCATTGGACTTACCCAGTTGGACTCCTCGACTAGTTCAATGATCCCGACTGTTAGCATCTTGTCTAGTTCTTCTCGTACTTTTGCTTTATATTTTAGATTCAATTGGTAAGTCACTGCTTTACTGGTTTCATGTCAGGATTCAAAGTTATCTTCATCATTCCTAGTTTGCCTCGAATACCTTTCAGCTCCGTAATCTTGGTAGGGAAGAGGTATCGATACTCCCGGAGCAGCTCGACGACCTTTTCCATTGTAGCGTCATCCCAATAATCTCCAAGCGTAGCATACTTCGGTTCTTCCTTTGTTCTGATATTCACTTGCTTCATTTTTAATGGCGTTGCGACGTCTGGATCTTCTATTTTGGGGCCACACACTTCTCAACTTCCTTCGGATTCTGGTATATTGATGTCGCGCGGATCATCTTCGTCACCTTCTGCTTTTACATTGTAACATTCCAGGGCCTGGCTTAGCTGTCGCGACCAGTATGGTGGCATCATGAAAATTGTGTTCTTTACTAGCTTTAATGCGTCATCCACTGTATCCATCCATTGATTCTCAAAAATAAATGTTGACAGAAACCCTTCGCGCAAGATATCCCACTCCCCTATGCCATGTCGGAGCTCTGTTTCAGTATACCAATTCCTTGGGATGACATCCAAGGTATGATAAAATAGGTGCACCCCTTTTGGTTGCGGTTCCTCACCATAGGCTTTGGTCCATTTGATCAGGTGTATGTGCGGATTTTCTCGTCCATTATATTTCTCTGTTAATTGGAGCATTGGCTTCCCAAATTGTATCTGCATCATGCACTTATAGCTTCACCAATCTGCAAAGGTTCCTTCATGGGTACCCCACCATCATGCTAGTGTCGCGCACAATGCCCATTTGAGTGCATCAAATCGCTGGTATTCTAGTACTGCACTCTCAAACTTCTCCAGGAATTCATTTACTATTGTGAGCCCATCATACACCGGCAGCTCGCGGTCCTGAGCTTTAACGCAGTACACGGATTTTGTCAGCATATTGCAGTTTAAAGTAGTTGCCTCGTTCATTCTCTTTCGCCATTGCTCATCTTCTTCCTCTGACTCATTGGTGTATGGTTCCATGTAACCCTGTGAAATTCTCCGTTCCTCCATTGCCTTACCCTTTATTGGCCTTTGTGCAGCAATTTGGTAGATGCAATCCAATGCTTCGTCCTACTCATCGTCGCGCACAGGTTCCGTGTAGCGGGGTCCCTCGGTTGGATCTAGCGGAACAACTACGCGGCATGACTTTTTCTCAAATATCATCTTCCTCTGCTTGAGGTTAATAATCCCATTCATGTCAATGGCCCAGTGGGTACGGGCTTTTTTTGTCCACTATCTCAATAACTTCAAAGTCCGTTCTAGTGCTCACACCATCCAGGTCTATGGCGATTCCTTGTAGCCTGCCCAGGGGAAAGATCTTCTGCTGATTTTCCATCCGTAATTGGATTGGAGACCATTGGAGTGGGGGCTTACTGATACGCTCCCATGTTTGCTTAAGCAAGACATTTGCATCCGAGCCGAGGTCTAGAATGACCTGATCCATCTCATAGTCGCCAATCCGCACTGTTAATTGCATTTCTTGTCTGGTTCACGACGTATGGCTCCCCATTCGTCAGACTATGTGAGGTTCTCCCCACCCTGTGTATTTGTTAATTACCTCATGTAGTCCTTTCACTGCCCTATTATCGTGAAGTAACTTCATGCAGGTTTATAAAAAAGTTTTCAACATTGAGGGACCTTTGTATGGCTCAGACTGATCCCCTTCTAAGGTTGCATCGCCCCTTAGTACCATATTTACTTTATATTCTTCATCGAGCGGTTCAGTCCTTATCATCTGCACATTCTGTGTCATCGTAGGAAGTGTTGTCCTTTTTTCACAAATCTATGCTAGCAGCATAGGGCAATCTAGCAGTTCATGGTCGAATTGCTCGCAATAGGGACATGATATTTGAGTTGGATTTGTGCAATCCCGTGTGTAATGTCTTGGTCCTCCACAGTTGTAACAAATTAGCTATCCCTGAACCCTTCCTGGTCCCATTCCACCCCGTCCTCGACCTGAGTCATCCTTGGAATCCACCGTGCACAAACGTTGCACTTGGGTTTTGACCTCGCCCCTCAATCTTCATTTGGTAGGAAGATGCCCGATCTACCGACATCCGGAAATCCCTTTCCTCATGACCCACCGATCTACAAAAGTTGTAAAAGAGTTGCTAGGGGGTGTGACTATATTTCGGCAACAGGTGGCAATTATCCGTGTTGTGTTTTCCTCCTACTTGATAGATTATGCACCAAAGCGGGGCGATCATGCCCGGCCCTGCCTGTGCCTCTGGTCACAATGGTGCTGGTCCCCCCGTAACCACAAGATTCACCGCGACTGGAAAATGGTCTTTATCATGTCCCTGGCCCCTAAAATTGATGCATGAGACTTTTTCCCGAACTTTCGGCGCCTGGTCTTGTTTTAACTTCTGTATTTCCAAACACAAATTTTGGACATGTGCTTGGATTTGCTGAACTCCCAACCCTGGGTCCTGTACCAGGGTTTCATGTAGCCGCATTGCTACCTCCAACACTTTTGCTTGGGTTGAGATCTTCCACTGTGACAAAGCCGATTTCAGATATGGCGTTAGTGATGCGATGAACCAAGCGCAGTGCTGTGCATCCGTCAGGGTCATGTTGGCCTCACAAATCGTGATTTTTAACATTTGATCCAGATCCCATGGGGTCTCACCAGGATTCATTGTGATCTCTTTGAATCCCACTACCGACTGCGATTCTGATTTTGGCGGTTGAACTCCTTTTTTAATTCCGTGTGGATGTCCGCTATCCTCGCCGTTGGGTTGATGCCTAAATACTTCATATGCCATGTTAGCACTCAGTCCTGCAGTGTGCTGACTAAGATGGCTTTCTTGATATTATCATCCATGATCTGCTACGTGTTCCATACTAAATTCAATACAAACCAAAACTTTTCCAGATCTTCACTGCCTGCTCCTTTGAATACTGGTAACTGGATGGCACTCGCCATTACTATCGTCCTGATCTTTCATCGCTCTTTTCTCTAGCATCCCTGCCTTTCACACCAAACACCCCTTAGGTAGATCTTGGTCCCGACAATGGAACCATTTGTTGGCTTATATGGGCTTGACCCAGGTTCGGAAGAATTATTTAGCCAAACAAATCCCGCAGCTACCAGCCCTTTTGACAACAGCCCACGAAGCGCGGACTGAGGTCTCACTCGAGGTAGCAGGGGAGGGTGCTGGAACTAGGTTTCCACACCCTGGGGATGTCTTGGATGTGGTTTGGGGCTCGCGCGTTGTTCTGCAGCCTCGCGCTATGCTAGATACATGCAGATCGGAATACCCTTATCACGCTTATTACAGATTGAATCACTTATTATTGGTTTTATCTAGTTAAAACAATCTTTAAGCAAACATTTATTACTTTTGGTTACTTAGCACATCAAGATTAACCTAGTTCACATGTATTCAACTGTAGCAAATGTAGAAATCATAATAGTTCATCCATCATAAAAGAGTAAAGTCACAACCAACACAGAATTCAGAAGAAACTTATCTTTATTATCAATCTTCAACAATACATCTAGATCCACCCTGCGCACTCAGCTGCAGGGGTCCACACATACAGCTGCAGACTTTCCAAGCCTCTACGCACATAGTTGTAGAGCCTCTACCTTCTACCCTACTCCCTCAAATCGGACTTACAGACACTTTCAAGCTATTGCCTTTAAGGAAACATTACATTTCGTCCTTTCAAAGAACTACTTTCCCTCATAGAGCCCCGCTCTATTTATACTTTCCCTTGGCCCGCGATCCCTCTATGGGCCGACTCTATTACTATTTCTTTACATTATTTTTGGGCAGACTACCCTTTGACTCAACCTACTATAGTTCGCACTCTGTGCTTTCTGCGGAGTCTTTTACCCTAATATTACCCACAATTCCGGGCTTCGCACCCCATACTCGTTCCGCAGGGCTTGCGCTACCCAATAGGTCCAGTGAGGCGCTCCTTCTGCAAATGTAGCCAAACTTTGTCGCCCACCTGGAACTTGTGCGGAACCTGATGTTGATCATGATGCTACTTATACTTAGCATTGGCTCTTTCCAATATATCATGGACCTGCTGGCGGATGTGTTGAATGCACTCAATGAAGTTGTTAGCCCTGTTGGATTCAGATTGTACGTGAGCCGAATCTACCTGAGTCATTAAAAATAGTATAGCCACATCAATGGGACATAATGGCTGAAATCCCAGCCCTACCTGAAAGGGGTTATGGCCCATTGAGCTGTGGAGAGATCTGTTGTAGTTGTGTTGGACATAGGGGAGGCTTTCATCCCATGTGTGTGGATGATTTGAGTTATACATGCGCAGAATGTGTACGATCATCTTGTTGACGACCTCCATTTGGACATCAGTTTAGGGATGGAAAGTTGTAGACTTAGTAAGTTTGGTATCTAGCATTGACCAAAGACTTGACGAAAATGCACTTAGGAATATGTTGTCCTGATCTGAGACAATGGATTGTGGGATCCCGAAGTGTACCCACACTTGCTCACATAAGAGTTTAGTAGAGTCCTCTGTTGTGATACTATTCTTGTAGGGCACTATTATGGTCATCTTAGAGAATTTGTTGATGACCACGAAAATGCAATCGTTTTTGTGCTTAGAAGAAGGCAGGCCCGACATGCAATCCATGGACATGGATTCCCAAGGTTGAATAGGAGTAGGAAGAGGAGTATATAGGCCTTGCTTCTTGATGGTTGGTTTGGAAATGGCACAGGTAGTGTAGGATTTAATGTACCTCCCAACATCCTATTAAAGGTTCGACCAATAAAAATACTTCTCAGCACTGCCACTATTTTCTCTACCCCGAAATGTCTAGTGACCTGACTTTAGCGTGCCTCCCAAATCATCTTGGATTGCTCACTTGAAGGAACACATATGTGTCCCAGGTGGCATAACATTGCATCCTAGAGGTGAAATTTGGAACTTGCTTACCTTCCAGGAGACTCTAGTATGTGCTTCTGAATTTTGGATCGCTCTTGTAAATATGAAGTCACCCTGAAGTCTCATGCCCACAGGAGTCGAGCACAATGATTAGTGCCATGTTTGGTGGTCGGCTAAGGTAGTTTGCAACATTATTGGTGTTTCCCTTCTTGTACTTAATGTTAAAATATAATTGTTGCAAGTATATGGCCCATTTATGATGGTGATCGTTTTGCAACTTCCCTTGTGTCGGTATGAACTGCAGGGGTCGGTGGTCTGTGTGGATGACCGTTTCCTACCCCATAATACAATGCTTCCATTGACGATAGACCTGCATAGTGGAATGCATTTATTTTGCGTAAGTGGGATACTTTTGGAATATATCTGGAAGTGTCTCATTGTTGTAATCCACTGGATGCCCCTGCTGAGTAAGAAATGCACCAATAGCATAGTTGGAGGCTTTTGTCTCAATCTCAAATGGTTTTTGCAGTTGTGGTAATGTGAGCACTAGTGTAGACCAGAGGTGATGCTTCAACTTGGAAAATGTCTTTTGTTGGGTTTTAAACCAAAAGAACTTTTCTTTCGCTCCACCCTTGGTGACTTGACTTAAATGCCAAGTGATATGAGATAACCTCAACACGAACCCGCGGTAGAAATTGGCAAGACCTAGAAAGATGTGGAAATCTATTAGAGTGGTTAGGGTTGGCCAATATTGAATGACTTGTATCTTGTTTGGGTCCACATGCACACCCTTCTCATCAATGATGTACCCTACATACTGAACCTGGCTCATGCCAAAAGTGCATTTCTCCAAATTGGCACACAACTTGTGTTGTCGCGGGGTTTGAAGGACCTGTCAAATATGGTGGAGCTACTCTTCCAAAATCTGGCTGAAGATCAAGATGTCATCTAAATACACCAACAAGAATGCATTAGTGAAGGGTCACAAGATTTCATCCATTAATCTCATGAAGGTTGCACTGAAAGGTATGACCAACCATTCGAAAATACCCTCCTTGGATTTGAGGGAAGTCTTCCACACACTGGAGGGTTCGATAAGCACCTGGTGATAGCCAAACTTCAAGTAAACCTTTCTGAAATATTTGGCCCCCTTGAGCTGCTCAAGATGGTCGCTAATTCGTGGGATTGGGTACCTATTTCAGAAAGTGATCTTGTTCAGTTCCTGATAGTCAATACAGAGTTGTTAGGTCTCATCCTTCTTCTGTACCAATACAATCGGGCTCCCACGAGGTGATGATCTTGGTATGATGTGCCCTTTCCTCAACAGCTCTTGAATTTGACTCTTGATCTCATCATTCTCCAGAACCGAGTTTCAATAGATCGATCCATTAGGTGTGCTCGGAGTAAGATCGATGGAGTGCTTAATCTAACAATGTAGAGGTACCCCTATAGGTGAGGTGAAAATGTCCCTATACTCCTCCATGACTTTGTCCATCTGCTATTGTTGCTGTGTGAGGGAGCCTTGTCTGGAAGTCGTGGACACAACCTTCTTCTTTCTGTGAGGGCAAATCATAAGGGAAAAAAATTCTTGGTATGGGAAATGATCTTACTACATTTCTTTGTAGTGATCAAAGAGATGGAGGTAAGCGAGGCTACCTCTTGTAGACTGTACAACTTATTGCCCAAAGTAATAATCATAAAGCGAGGTCTAGACTCATATACAACATGTCACTTTCACAAGTATGGATTTCCTAATGATATATCACAAACTTCAAGAGGGGAAACATCATACAGTACCTCATCTGTGAAGGGCTTGATGTTGTAGGGAAGGTGACACTTTTGGCTGAAATGGAGATCTCGTCCTTGATGAAGCCACTTGATGGTGTGACCACAGGGCTTTGGATTGACGGTGAATGGGTGCACTATTAAGGCACTCCTTGCGATAGGTCACTGGTTCAAATCCCTCGTGAGTGCTTACCTACCAAAAAAAAAAAATAAGCCACTTGATGGTGTATGGTTGTGGATGTGTTGTCATTGGTAGGCCCAACCACTTCATGACTTTTGCTAAAATGAGGTTCTTTTGGCTCCCGTTGTCGACAATGAACTGTAGAGGAGAACCCTTAACCCACATTTGTGAGTGGAAGAGGCGTTCCCCCTCTTCTTGATATTCAAGCTCATTCTTATGGATCTTGGTGGTGGCCATGGTGGCACTCGGCTCTGCTTCAATGATCTACCTCCCTTTGTCATTCCAATTATCAGGTTCTAACTCATAGTCAGAACATGCATCTAATATGGAAGCCTTTAGCTCGACCACTAGTGAATGCTTGGCTTGACACTCACTTGTGTTGTGAGTGGAGCTCTTATGGAACTCACATCATTTTCCCATGTCCTTCTTTGTCTTCGAGGTGTTGTTCTTTTCTTTTAGATTCAGCGGGTTGTCCTGGGTTGCCAAGCCTTGGCTTTGGCCTTTTCTCTGTGGTTTCGGGGCGCCTTTTCCTTGCTTCGGATTCATAGATCCAAAGTCTTGCTTATTCTATTTAAACTTCTGCTCAATCTTGATAGTGTATCGGTATGTCATGCCAAGCGAGAAGACGCCTAGGAACTCCATCTCGTCTAGGATGTACTTGTGCAGGCATCCATAGTACATGAGTACCAAATGTTGCTAAGAATACTTGATACCCAATTTTGTGCGAATGGTATGGGAAACATTTGTGAAATCTAGCGCATCTTGGTCCCTTTCATGCCATAGTGTGGTCCACTTTATGTATTTATCTTCATAGCTGCCAACAGGGTAATATTTTTCCTTGATGGCGTCATGGAAAGAATCCCAAGTGGGTGTGGCTGAAAACAATGAGGATTCCCTCTCGTCCTTTTGTTCATAATAGGTTTCCCACCAGTCCTTAATGTGTGGGGCAACTTTGAGAAGTGAAAAAGTAATATTTTCTCGATCACAAAAGTCATGAACTGAAAAATATCCTTCCCATAGATTCAACCATTTATCTTTGAAATCTGCATCTATCCTGCCCTAAAATATGGGAATTTCAAAGTTAGCGTGTACCTTAAAAGTAGTGGCGCCTCCAGAGTGGTTGCTGAATGAAGATGTGTCACCTGTGGGTAGCTATTGAAGGATCTAGGCAAACTTATCGATCATCACGTTCCTCTGTCGCACGAGGGCTTCCTCAAGAAATATTTTGATAGGATATCCTACCCCCTCGTATTTCTTTTCTTCCACCATAGGAGGTCATCGGTGTTTGTGAGGCTAGTCTTGCAAAGGTTCAACCAAATCGAGCCCTAACTCCTTATACCCTGACCTCGTTGGGGACACACAAAGAAAAATAGAAAAAGAATAGACCACTACAACACTGATCCAAACTTAAACATGAAAGCAAAAAATTACATATATAACCATAAATAAAGAGATGAAATAGGAATAACACTTCATTTCATTAATATCATAATATTGAAATATGCTTACAAACATAATGGAAATAAACTAGCTTGGGCGATGGTAGCTTATCTATAAGAGGAGATGTGGAGGCTACATGCCTCTAAACATTGTTAAAATTAGGATCAAGGGCCTAATTATTATTGAACAACAAGGGAAAACCCTAAACAACCAAAACCCTAACCCGAGGAGATGGAACACCAAGGGTTTGAGGGCCTCGTTGGGGTTAGTTGGGTAGCCAACTTCCCGGGATTGTAACTTGGTCATATTATCTTTGTTTGGCGTGTACAATACCTTGTTGGAAAGGTCTTTTCAAGTATAATAGGATTTGTGGTAGGCCCTTGCCAATGGCTATGAGCCTGCTATTGACCTCAAAAAAACTTTGTTTAGGGGTTAAAAACTGCTCTGGAAATTCAAGACCCAAAAAACTGCTAAAAATAGTAAATGTTGAAATAAACAAGGAAACATATGAAACTGTTTGGAGGTCTAGGTGGAATAAGTGAGTGGCCACCAATATCCACTTGGATCAAAAAACCTTTTAGTTTAGGGGTATACAAAGGGTATCCACCCCCTACTGCATGATTACTAGTCATAGGAAAACTTCCTCCTGGTCGAATATTATATGAAGGGGAGAGCCCCTGGTAAGGATTCCAAGCATTGCCAAAGGAGAAAAAAATTGTGAAGTACCAGTAGTAGGGAAGGGCATACTCCCCTGCTAACCAAATAAATGAGGGAGATTTGTAGACCCAAAACCACCAATAGAAGGATATATCAAGCCATCGCTCCCTTGAAAAGGATTTATGCTTTGAGCATGGAAAGAGAAAGGCATTGATCCTACATTCAAAAATGGACTGCAAGGAGGAATATGTCCACTTCCAAATATAAAACCTTGTAAATATGTTGAACCACTAGCCAATGAAGTCATAGATATGAAAGCAACATAAGGTAAGGTTGATGAGACTGAGGGAATCCCCCTAGATGACATTCCAAAAGGATAAGCACCAGTGAAAGGACCAGAAGGTTGGGTGTGTTGGCATTATGATACAAGTACTGTCCTTGATGACAACTCACATAGATAATAGATCATAGTGCAGCAAGGCAGTAGCAAAAAGTTGATGATCAGACTACAAAGAATGTAGAAAATGAAAGGCCCGCAGGTTCCTGTTCACAAAGATGCGGCCTTAGGCTGGGTCCGTAGGCGTGCCGTTTAAAAGGTGTGGACATGTTCGCAGGTTTTCTGAACAAAAGGTGCGGACCTAAAGTTCACAGACTTCCATGCAGAGAGAAGCGCGCGCACGTGGGAAATTTTATGATTGATCCATGGTATTTAGTCCGACGTTTTTGATCCTATGGTTTTGGTCCATGGTTTTTGTTTCTAAAGTCTTGAACCCCGGTTTTTGGTCCCTTGTATTGGCTTTCTATGGTTTTGGTCCATGGTTTGAGTAAGGGCTTGTCTATAAAAAGGAAAGGAGATCATTTGGCTGAGCACTTATGTGTTGAATATCTTAAGGAGAGAAAGATCTGAAATTCTAGTGATCGGTTGGTGAGTGATAGTTGGATCTAAATCATGGAGAAACCTGAGATTTATAAGGCGGATCTACTGATGGGTCAAGATCTCTTTGGCGCATGATCAGATCTGTAAATTTGATAGTCTGTGGTATACTTGAAGTCTGAAAAAATCTATAACCGTAGGACCGCAGGTGCGACATGGTGTAGGTGCGGAGATCCGCAGGCCAGTGAAGGAGAAAACGCGGAGATCTGTAGGTATATCATGGGTTCAGTGTGGAAGTGCGTAGTTCAGACACGGGTTCAGGTGCAGCTGTACGCAGTTCAGTGACTGGTGCAGGTGCGGAGGTCCGCAGGTGAACCACAGTGCAGGTGCAGAGGTACGCAGTTCAAACACGGTTTCAGTGCAGAGGTGCGCAGTTCAGATACGGGTTCAGGTGCGGCAGTGCGCAGTTCAATGACAGGTGTAGGTGCGGAGGTCCGCAGGATCGACACAGACAAAGTGCGGATATCCATAGGTTTATATTGGTGAAGTTGCGGACTTTTCTTGAAACTTATTTTAGCTGCTTTTGTCTATTACTGCAGTGTTCTGGGTTCAGAATATGTGTCTGGTTACTAGTATTGTTTTTTGGTTACTGCATTCTGAGAAGATAGTGGTTGATTCAGTAGTTGATTGTGAAAAAGAGATCGGTTGATACACACATACTTGATGTTTTTTTGATGTTCATGGATCCAGTCTGAAAATTTATGAAACGTGGTCCCTGGAAGAAAAGAGAAGGTTGAAGCCTTCAGTAGGTGAACACCTACGTACTAGTAGCTCAGCTAGTACAAGAGCTAAGGGGGTTGTAGCTCCCTTCCAGGAGAGTCTGGAAAACGAGAGAGGGTTGTAGCTCTCTGTAGGTTGCAGCGTGTGTATTGGTAAAGGACTGCACCAGTATAGAATCATTGTAAAAAGAAGTTTCTAATTGAAAGAAGATAGAGACATATTGCAGCAGGTGGTTTTCACCCACATTGGGTTTCCACCTTATATCTGGTGTTCTTTGGTGTGACTATCTGTTTTTCTTGTTCTTGTTCATTATTATATGGTACTGTTGAGATTTTCTGTTTTGAATAAAATAGGCAAAATCTCAGTAGATGACAACAATAGGAATCAGTTCCTAGATTAGCTCCAGTTTGTTGGGAGGGAGTTAATGCATCCTAAATTTGAGTTGAGAGGATTTATGAGGCAGTTAGATTCTCTTTGCTATATAACAGGTATCCATACAGATTGTTTGGTATGAGAGTGTGAGAGTTTGTGAGGATTTTATTTATGTAATCTCCTGTTTGATTAATAAAGAATTGCCGATGCCTATGTTTGGTGGACGTAGCCCAGATTGGTTGGGTGAACCACGTTAAATTTCTGTGTTTCCTATGCATGATTTTATGGCTGTGTATATGTTTTATTATTTTCTGTGCATCTGATCTCCAACAAGTGGTATCAGAGCAATGTTGGAGGTGGAGCGCAGTTGATTGCTGGTGGTGCATTGGATCAGGCAGCGTGCTGGAGCGCAGGTGTTGCTGGAGCGCTGGTGCGTGGAGGTGTTGCCTGGTGTGCTGCGGAGTGTGTCCAACCTGCGTGGAGGGCGCTATTCAAACCCGCGCGTGGAGGTTGCAGGTGCGTTGAATGGTGCGCACTGCTGTTCAGATTGCGTGGAGGTGGTGAATACTAAGCCTGTTGCTGGAGGCCAAGCATGCTGAGCCTGCGTGCGTATATGACTGCTGGAGGCGGAAACTGATTGCTGGAGGCCGAGAACACAATTCTGATCAGCGCAGATGTTTTGTGTTGTGACAATTCGGTTCGCTGTTCTTTTATGGTAACACAATTCTGATCAGCGCGGAGTTTTTTTTTTATTTAACCTGCTGCGTGGAGAGTATTATATACCTGCGTTGCTGGTGGATGGTGGATCGGATCGTTGCTGGAGCATTACTGTTTTAAATTGTGTCCACGCTATGATTCGAGAGTCAGTAAGTATGAACACGCATAAAATTTGAAGTTTCTTATCAGAGATGAAGCGTATGATGCTAATTCTGACTTGCCATTGAAAGTTGGGAAACGTGTTCGAATTACGGCAACAAATATAGTAAATTTGAATATCACATCAGCAAATGTAAAAATATTTGTAGGATCGATATTTGCTTGGAGAAGTCCTATAGAGCATGTACAGCAGGCAAATTTTTTTTTTAAGCGGTGGTTTTTTTTTTAAATATCTGCAATTCACACAGTAAAAAGAAAATTTTTTGTTTAAAGCAAAAGTTTGTTTTTTGTTTTTAAAAAAAAAAAAAAAAAACACAGGCATATAAGTGCATATGGCAGAAATTTTTATGTGAAGTACAAAGGGCAGATATTATTTTTTTTTTAAGGCAAAGGCAGAAAGGCATAGGCAGTTTGTTTTGTTAATTGCTGGTATTTAAAGTTGGTTTTTTGGAGATTATTGTGTTTTTTGGTTGATACAAGATGGCGAAAACTCAAAGTGCCCGTTTTGAAATTGAGAAGTTTAATGGCAAGAACAATTTCGAGATCTGGAAGGTGAAAATGTACGATTTGCTTGTCCAACATGGTGTGGCAAAGGCGTTGTTGGGCAAATCCAAACAGCCTTACAACATCACAGATAATGAGTGGGCCGAGATGGATGAAAGAGCGATAAGTGCTATTCGACTGTGTCTCGCTGATGATGTCCTGTTTAATATCGTGTCGGAAACAACAACTGCTGGTTTGTGGACGAATCTGGAGAAACTATACATGACCAAATCCTTAACCAATAGGATTCTCCTGAAGCGACAGTTGTACAGTTTGTGAATGAAGGAAGGTACATCGATTGCTGATCATTTAAATGCTTTTAATACTCTTCTTGTGCAATTACAAAGTATAGAGGTAAATATTCAATCCGAGGATAAAGCTATTACTTTATTGTGCTCGTTGCCCGAATCATGGGATCATTTTGTTACTTCTATAAGTCTTAGTTCATCAGAAACTATTGAGTTTGATGATGTAGTTGCATCCTTATTATCGGAAGAAACAAGGAGAAGGTCGCATTCTGAAACCTCTACATCAGAAGCTATGATGGTTAGAGGTCGTTCAAAAGAAAGACACGCCAGGAGGCCGAGCGACTCACGTTCAAAGTCGAAAGGGAAGAAGAGTAAGCTAAAGTGTTGGTTTTGTGGCAAATCAGGGCATTTAAAGAAGGACTTCTGGAAGCGACAACAACAAACTTCTAAAGCAGATTCTTCGACAGAGAAGAAGGAGGCGAATACGACAGATACAGGTTCGACATCTGGTTCAGGTATGAGTGATGAAGTATTTTCAGTTAATGTGTCAAATCATGGTCAACATTGGTTGTTAGATTCTGGTGCATCAAACCACATGTGTATCCATAAAGCATGGTTTAAGACATATAAATCAATTGATGATGGTGTTGTGTACATGGGTAATGATGTAACATGTAATATTGTGGGAATTGGGAGCATAAAACTACAAATGTTTGATGGGACAACAAAAATATTAACTGATGTGAGGCATGTACCAGATTTAAGAAAAAATTTGATTTCATTAGGAGCACTTGATTCAAATGGATATAAAATTGTAATTCAAGGTGGAGTAATGAAAATTTACAAAGGTATTTTACTAGTTATGAAAGCTAAGAAGGTAGGAAATCTATTTCAGTTAGAAGGAAGTACAGGGTCAGATTATGTGTCTACGGTGTCTGAACATGACAGTAGTTCCATTCACTTATGGCATCAAAGATTGGGGCATATGAGTTAAAGAGGGTTAAAAATTCTGGCTGATCGCAAGTTACTTCCAAATCTAAAATATGGAAAGTTAGATTTCTGTAAGCATTGTCTGTTTAGAAAACAAAGTAAACAAAAATTTAAAACAAGCAAACATACTAGTAAAGGCATACTTGATTATATCCATTCAGATGTTTGGGGTCCAGCTCCTACAACTTCATATGGTGGTTCATCTTATTTTGTATCATTCATTGATGACTTTTCTAGGAAGGTGTGGGTCTAGATGTTGAAAAGGAAGTCTGATGTTTTTTCAGTTTTCAAGCAGTTTAGAGCATTGGTAGAAAACAACACTGGTAGAACAATAAAATGTTTAAGAATTGACAATGGTGGTGAATTTACTTCCAAGGAGTTTGACAGCTATTGCAAGGATGCAGGGATCAAGAGACATAAGACCACGGTTTATACTCCTCAACAAAATGGAGTTGCTGAACGCATGAACATGACTCTTCTAGAGAGAGCAAGGAGTATGTTGAGTAACGCCGGGTTGCAAAAGGAGTTGTGGACGGAAGCAGTGGCAACAACTTGTTATGTGATAAACCGATCTCCATCAACGGCGATAGGCTGCAAGATTCCACAAGAGGTATGGAAAGGACACCCTTGTGACTATTCTAAACTCAGAGTGTTTGGTTGTGATGCATATGCTCTAGTGCCTAAACATCAGCGAACTAAATTAGATCCAAAGTCGAAAAGGTATATCTTTGTTGGGTATGGTGTTGGAACAAAGGGATATAGATTGTAGGATCCTACTACCCGCAAAATCATCATCAACAGAGATGTAAAGTTTAATGAATCCTCTCTTGTACAGTTAGATGTAGATAGTAGATTGAAATAGGATGATATATCTGATTTTCAGCACATTCAGTTTGATAAAATTTCTAATGATAGTCATGATGACCATAGTTCAGATACTAGTCATGAACGGGTTTCAGAATTAGAACATGAACAGGGTTTAGGTATAGATCATGAACAGGTTTCAGATACTGGCCATCAAGAAGTTCCTACAGATGGTAGTCAGCCAATTGAGGAAGCGCCATAAACATCATTAAGGAGGTCGACAAGAATCAAACGACCACCGAGAAGGTATGATGATTATGTCACTTCTGTTGCATTTACTGCTAATGACGATGAACCTCTGTGCTATCAGGAAGCAATAGAAGGTTCGAAAAGTGATAAGTGGAAAGCAGCCATGAAGGACGAAATGATGGCCTTGGGTAAGAATGGCACATGGGATCTAGTTGAGCTTCCGAAAGGCAGGAAAATTGTGGGGTGTAAATGGGTTTTCAAGCTGAAATGGGGTGTGAATGATACGGAAGACAGGTACAAAGCGCGACTGGTTGCAAAAGGGTTTTCTCAGAAAGCAGGTATTGACTTTCATGAGATTTTTTCACCAGTGGTTAAAATTGTTTCAATTAGAATTGTGTTAGCATTAGTGGCTTTGCTTGATTTAGAGTTGCAGCAATTAGATGTTAAGATTGCATTTCTACATGGAGACTTAGATGAGGAAATATATATGGAACAACCAGAAGGGTTTGTTCAGCATCGCAATGAGAAATTTGTCTGCAGGCTCAAGAAGTCATTATATGGCCTGAAGCAGTCGCCTCGGCAGTGGTATAAGAAGTTTGATTCTTTCATGTTGAGTGAGAAATATGTTAGAAGTGAATATGATCATTGTGTTTATTTTAAACAGTTAAATAATGGCATATTCATTATCTTGGTATTATATGTTGACGATATGCTTTTAGCAAGCAAAATCATAGAAGAAATCAACAGGTTGAAGGCTCAGATGGCAAGGACATTTGATATGAAAGATATAGGAGCAGCAAGACAGATTTTGGGCATGGAGATTTTCAGAGACAGGAGCAATGGTAAGCTATGGCTATCAAAACAAAATTATATTGAGAAAATACTTTTGAGGTTTGGTATGAATAATGTGAAGCCTGTGTCAGTCCCTCTCGCTTCCCATTTCAAGCTTTCTTTGAGTTTATGTCCTAATTCAAATGAAGAAAAGGATTATATGTCTCGAATTCCATATGCTAATGTAGTAGGATGTTTAATGTATGCGATGGTGTGTACGCGACCAGATATTTCACATGCAGTTGGGGTTGTCAGCAGGTACATGGAAAATCCGGGTAAAGAACACTGGTCAGCAGTGAAATGGGTGCTTCGGTATCTGAGAGGCACAAGTAGTTATTGTATCACTTACAATAAGAGTAGTGAATTTGTTTGCAGATATGTTGATTCTGATTTTGCAGGTGATTTGGATAAGAGAAGGTCAACTTCAGGGTATGTCTTTACTCTTGCAGGTAAGATGGATGTCAAACCTACAGAACATTGTCGCTTTATCCACTACTGAAGCAGAATACATTGCTGCTTCTCATGCTTGCAAAGAAGCGGTTTGGTTGAAAGGTTTGTTTGGTGAATTTGGTAGGTTGCAGGACAACATCAAGTTATTTTGTGACAGTCAAAGTGCAATACATTTGGCTAAGAATCCGGCCTATCATAGTAAATCAAAGCATATACCGATCAAGTACCATTTTGTAAGACAGGTTATCACTGAAAGGGGAGTCTCTCTTGAAAAGGTGCATACAAAGGAGAATTGTGCAGACATGTTCACGAAACCAGTTTTGTTAGAGAAGCTACGTTGGTGTTTGGCTTCTCTTGGCTTGCAGAAAAGATAAAATAATAATAACAAGGCATCAGGCTAATTGTTGTCAAGGTGGAGATTGTTGAGATTTTTTCTTTTGAATAAAATAGGCAAAATCTCAGTAGATGACAACAATAGGAATCGGTTCTGAGATTAGCTCCAGTTTGTTGGGAGGGAGTTAATGCATCCTAAATTTGAGTTGAGAGGATTTATGAGGCAGTTAGATTCTCTTTGCTATATAACAGGTATCCATACGGATTGTTTGGTATGAGAGTGTGAGAGTTTGTGAGGATTTGATTTATGTAATCTCCTGTTTGATTAATAAAGAATTGCCGATGCCTATGTTTGGTGGACGTAGCCCAGATTGGTTGGGTGAACCACGTTAAATTTCTGTGTTTCCTGTGCATGATTTTATGGCTGTGTATATGTTTTATTATTTGCTGTGCATCTGATCTCCAACAGGAACTGACATACAAATTAATGGTCAACATCTGAAGAATAAATTAAATTATAAATTTGGAAGGTATATTGAAAATAATTTGATAATACTGATTCACCCCCCTCTCAGTATTATTTTCAACAATTGGTATCAGAGCAGGTCCTTTAGAAGAAGCTTGATCGCTTGAAGGAAGATCTATCATCATGAGCAACTACGAGAGAGAAGCATCGATTAGGCCACCAATTTTTGATGGGACCAACTTCGTCTATTGGAAGGTAAGAGTCACAACCTATCTTCAATCTCTTGGTACAGAAGTCTGGGATATCATAAATACAGGGTACACTTTTCCTTCAGCAACTCCTACAGATCCGGTTGGTAAGAAGCAATATGAAACAAATGCAAAGGCTGTCAATACTCTATTAGGATGTCTATCTCAATCAGAATTCATCAAGGCTATGTAGTACAAATCCGCAAAAGAAATATGGGATAAGATTGTTCTGAGCTACGAAGGAGATGAACAGGTAAAACGAGAAAAACTTCAAACCCTAAGAATTCAGCATGAAAATCTTAGAATGTACAATGATGAAAGTGTGGCTAACTATTTCCTTCATATAGATGAGATTGTTAATTGTATGAAAAAATTGGGTGAAGAAATAAAAGAGGATGTTGTGGTTGAAAAGGTTCTAATATCTTTGTCCTCTAAGTTTGAATCAAAAGTTTTTGCTTTAGAAGAAAAACAGAATCTACAAAACCTTACCATGTCACAGCTGCACGGAATTCTAACTGCTTACGAAATGAGGAAAGGAGGACCATTAAACAGGAGAGAAGCCGCATTCAAGGCTTCAGGGAAAGGAGATTACTATGAGTCAGGACATATGTCAGAAGAAGAGGAAGAATCAAATTTTGTTAAGAACCTTCAACGGGGTGCTGGAAGATTCAGAGGTAAGTTGCCTTTCAAATGCTTTGCTTGTGGAAGAGTCGGTCACTATGCTACCAAGTGTCCTCATAAAGATAAGCTTGAAAAAGGTAAGGAACCTGTTAGATGGAACAAGAAATAGAATGTAAATAAGAAAAGCTATTACACTCATGAAGACAGTGATGGAATTTCAAATAGTGATGAAGATGAACAAGGTAATAATTATAGACTTTTAATGGCTTTTGAAGATGATGATTTCATGGATGCTATAGATGAAGAAGGTCTGTATGAAGAGATTTCTAAACTCAAAATTTGTTTAGAAGAGAAAAATATGATTATTGATACTCTGTAATTCCAACTGGCTGAAAAAGAAAAACTTCATGAAAAGTTAGAATGTGAAATTGTGGGTCTTAGAAAAGAGATTGAGAAAACAAAAGATCTTAATCTTAGATTTTTTAAAGGATCTGAAACTCTAGATGAGATTATCAATGTGCAGCGTTCTCCACTACTCAAGACAGGTCTGGGATATAATGAAGAAGCATCTCAAGCACAGAAACCATCCACCTCCAAAATTTATCTTGATGCAGCAAGGAGGAGTGAGCAAAGGTCCAATGGAAATCACCAGGTAAATCAGGGACAATTTGCCTCAAGAATGAACAAAGAATACCAGGTAAATCAGGGGAAATCCACCTTAAGGATGAATAGAAGCTATAACCAGCCACAGGTAAAACCTTTCCAATTTGCCTCAAGAATGGATGTCAGTAGAAACTATAATTGGTTGGTTGGTAGATTTGATAATCGTAGGAGTTTCTTCAATGGCCAATGTTTCTCTTGTCATAAGTTTGGTCACAAAGCAGCTCATGTGTTGCCTATAAGACAATCGTGACTAGAGAATCTCAAAAATAGAGGAGTATGACTGGGATCATGAAAAGAACCTACAATAACTTTTTTGCTCTTGAAAATGAAATAGAATGTTCTATTTGTAACAATTTCAGTCATGAAGATTCTGAATGTAGGAGCAGGTTTCGACAGACAACTCAGAAGGAGAAAGCCTCAAGTGCCAAAACATGGAGAATGAAGGAACCACAACCAGAGAGATGTGGTATAGCTTTATATGTGGAAGGGCAAGAAAATCAATGGTACATTGACAGTGGATGTTCGAAACATATGACGGGTGATAAAGAAAAACTTCAGTCATATAGTGCCTTAGAGAAGGAGAAGAAGGTCTCTTTTGGAAATGACACCCCTGCTCTCATAAAAGGTAAAGGTTCTGTTCAGTTAAAGGAAAAGGTCAAAGCTGGAAATGTCATGTATGTTGATGGCTTAAAGCATAATCTATTGAGTGTCAGTCAGATGTGCGATCAAGGAACTGAGGTAATATTTCAATCAAATGGATGTAGTGTTCGTGATCTTGATATAGGAAAAACAGTGATCAAAGGCATAAGAACTCCAAATAATTTATACATATTCAAAGAAGGTCAACATCAATGCTATCTAAGCAAGAATGATGAATACTGGCTATGGCATAGAAGATTGGGGCATCTAAGCTTCTCACAGATAAGGAAAGCATGCAAATACCAGGCAGTTCGAGGTCTTCCGGACATCAAAATTCCAGACAATACAATATGCAAATCATGTTAGTTTGGTAAGCAAACCAGAACTAACTTCCCTGAGAAGGAAGGATCAGCTAGCAGGCCGCTTGAACTAGTCCATACCGATGTATGTGGTCCATCTAGGAAAAGGTCACCTCGAGGAGAAGAATACTTTATATTATTCATTGACGACTTTTCCAGGATGTGTTGGATAGGACTTATGAAGCACAAAGATGAAGCCTTCGAAAAGTTCAAATCTTTTAAAGCCTTGGTTGAAAATGAATCAGATCACAAAATTAAATGCCTCAGGTCTGATAGAGGTGGGGAGTTTACCTCAAATGAATTTTTCGATTTTTGTGAAGAACATGGAATAAGAAGAGAATTCTCTACTGCAAGGACTCCTCAGCAAAATGGAGTAGTGGAAAGGATGAATAGAACAGTTCAACAAATGGCTTGTGCTATGATGGATGAGTCTGGAACTCCTGCAACTTTCTGGGGTGAAGCTACATTTGCTGCAGTTGTTATTCTCAACAAGACAAATGTCTGGGTGAACAACACTCAGACTCCTCATGAACTATGGTATGGTAAGACTCCTTCGGTAAAATACTTCAAAATTTTTGGAAGTAAATGCTACATCAAAAATACTGATGAAAATCTTGGCAAGTTTGAACCTAGAGCAGATGAAGGCATTCTCCTTGGTTACTCTCCCCACAGCAAAGCATACAAGTGTTACAATAAAAGGCTTGGAAAAATTGTTGAAAGTATTGATGTAGTGGTTGATGAAGAAGAAAGCACTCCTAGGCAGGTAAGATCTGAAGATTTCGAAGATGATGAGGACTATCCATCAACATCAAATCAGATTCATGATGAAGAAGAAACCCATGAGGCGCCAGAAGAACAGATAAGGATAGAAGAAAAGACTCCATCCAGGTACGTTCAGAAGAATCATCCAGAATCTCAAATTTTGGGGCAGAAAGAGGCTGGTATACAAACAAGAAGAACAATTGCAGAAGCTTCAAGCTACTTGGCATTACTCTCCTCCACTGAGCCACAAAATGTAAGAGAGGCATGCAAAGATGAATGTTGGGTCAAGGCAATGGATGAAGAACTTGAGCAGATCGAGAAAAATAACACTTGGGAGTTGGTTCATAGACCAAAAGATAAGAATGTCATAGGGACAAAATGGATATTCAAAAACAAGTTGAATGAAAATGGGGAAGTTATTAGAAATAAAGCCAGACTGGTTTGTAAAGGGTATGCTCAACAAGAAGGAATTGACTTTGAAGAAACGTTTGCTCCCGTTGCTAGACTTGAGGCCATCAGAATGTTCCTTGCTCTCTCTAGCTTCCAAAATTTCAAAGTATTTCAAATGGATGTGAAATCAGCCTTTTTGAATGGAGACTTAGAAGAAGAAGTGTACATTGAGCAACTAGATGGTTTCATCATTGGGAATGATCCAAATCTTGTATGTAGACTAAAAAAGGCTCTCTATGGTCTTAAACAGGCTCCAAGGGCTTGGTACTATCGTTTGGACAAATAACAAGGTTTTCCAAAACGATCAACAGATATCAATATTTATATAAAAGTTGAAAATGACAAATTGCTAATACTTGTTGTGTATGTAGATGATATTATCTTTGGCAGCAATGAAGAAGCTATGAGTCAAAACTTTGCCTTGGTAATGTAGAAAGAATTCGAAATTTCATTGCTTGGAGAACTGACATATTTTCTTGGTCTACAAATCCAACAAAATGAAGGCGGTATCTTTTTATCTCAAACCAAGTACCTCAGGAAAATCTTGAAGAAATATGGCATGGAAGATTCAAAACTAGTATGTACCCCTATGGTTACAGGATGCAGCCTCAGTGCAAATGATGAATCAGCAACAGTGCATCAACCAACCTATAGATCCATGATTGGAAGTCTGCTTTATTTGACAGGTACTCGACCAGACATCATGCATGCAGTGGGAATAGTTGGAAGATTTCAGGCAAAACCAAAGGAAACTCATCTTCAGGCAGTTAAGAGAATCTTCAAGTATCTTCAAGGAACTCAAAACTATGGCTTATGGTATCCTAGAAATACAGATCTCACACTTCACGCTTATACAGATGCAGATTGGGCCGGAAGCGTGGATGACAGAAAAAGCACTCGTGGTGGTGCATTCTTTATGGGTTCCAGATTAGTATCTTGGTTCAGCAAGAAACAGAGTTCAATAGCATTATCTATAGCTGAAGCAGAGTATGTGGCTGCCGCATCTTGTTGCACACAACTTCTTTGGATGATGAAAACTTTGCAGGATTTTAAAATCACTTGTACTCCACCTATCTCCATTCTATGTGATAATACAAGAGCAATCAGCATTTCAAAGAACCTAGTCATGCATTCAAAGACCAAGCATATACCTATCAAATATCATTTTCTTCGGGAACAAGTGCTTGAACAAAAGGTCAAGTTGGAGTATGTTCCCTCTAAGGAACAAGTTGCTGATATAGTCACCAAACCACTGCCCAGGGAAACATTTGAATACCTTAGACAAAAACTGGGAGTAGTTGATGCATCATCTTGCTGTTGAATCTTGTCTGTTGTACGCGAATTTCATATGGAGTATACGTGTACATGGATTGGTCAGAGATCAATTGGCACAGGTTCAGGGGGAGCATATATTCTTCTAAATATGCATTGTTGGCATTATGGTAGAAGATCTTGGAGGAGCAAGTACAGAAGAAGAACATGGATGTTGATCTGAATAATGCTGCTAATGTTTTGTCTCTATGTCTTATATTTCTTTTGTCAAGATCATGTAACTGCCTATCTTGGTTGCCCCACTATTGTTGAGGGAAATGTTCCCCTAGGGCTTTTGGGTTGAAACCCTAGCAAACTGAAAGTTGTCTATACAGAGAAACACACATTCACATAATAATTATGATATTATAAGCAAATTCTATGATAAGAGGGCGTACCTTAGGTCCTACGTTTGAGAAGGCCCTTTAGGGTGCAAACCCTTCTTGGAGTTCCCTTTTTGCTCCTTTGATTTGCAAAACCAAAAATTCCAAAGAACACAGCAGTATATGGACAAAACCTTATAAAGAAACCATCTTCATGTTATAAATAAAGGTAGTTAGTTATGAAATATAAACAACCATTCACATATGTATTCTAACATGAATATCATGAACATAAAGAAGATTTATGTCAGGAACCAAGACACGTGTTTCTTTTATTATAGACAAATAAAGTACAGAAAAGGAATAATTTCACCTGAGTCACCTTTCGCAGGCTCCAAGCAAAGCTTCCTTCCGAATCCGTCCAGCCTCAAGTCTTTAACAAACTCCTTCCATGACTTACTCCATGATGTCATAAGTAGTGGATGAACATCAACACACAAGGAAACAAGGGTTTCTTGTACAAATGGGGGAAGTGCAGAAGGCACAAGGATCTTTAGACCTGGTCAGGGGAAAAATCTCAGCATAATAACCTTTCTCTCTCTTCTCTCCTCCTTTAGGCCTTCCCATTGAGGTCTTTTTATACCTCTCCCAAAGTAGTTTTTTAGTTGGGAGTTGGTTGGGAACAATTGGGCCATGGGCACTAAAAGGTGATCAGCAGGTAAAACCCGCGATCTCCACCCGAAATTAAGGAGTTTTATATTTTTTTAAGTGTTTTAATACATATACGTGGGTTGGGTATACACATACCCGCGTATACACGCGTTTAACTCAGGGAAATGTCGCGTATAAGGGATAAAACACTGTTTTTAAATTTTAGGAACAGGTCTGGAAGGAGGGGTTGCCCTAGGCCAAGAGTGCAACATCACAAACCATAAGAGTGAGATTTGGAGCTATAAGAGATGCCCCCTAATATATGAGGTCAGAATGGGTACATGATGGCCGAAATGTATTATGCAAGTACATGGAAAGGAAATCTGTCAAAAACCGAGGAGAACTTCACCAGAATTTAGCCTGCCAAGCCACAAAAGGAGATCAGAAAGAAACACTGTTTGAGGCGGGAATACCCTTGCTCATAAAAAGTAAAGCATGTCCGAATATCAAGTACAAGCGGATCCACTAAGTATACAAGTATAAATGACTGGAAAAATACATAATGGATCATCTGATCATGATGAACAAGTACATGTCTGAATATCACATATAAGACTATCAATGATGTTGAAAGATGTAACGGATCACTGATATCAAAGACTGATCCCAAAAGGTACCAACTGAACATGATGGAATAGGATGGTACTACACTGCAAACTCAGGTGCCAGCATATAGAATGTCACCAGGACTGACTGCAACATATAAGGTGGAGTGGTATCAACTAGCAGCAACAAGAGCAACTGTCAAGTGAACCAATGAATGTTAACACAACCCGAGGTATTCACCGACCGCCGTGGTACATTTCTACACCATGGGAATAAATGATCTGAAGTCGACCATGTGAGAAATCGTTTGATTACCGATCATTGATGTATACTGTTAACAAACGCGAGACTACTCACGATAATGATAATGAGCGTCAAGGTACTCAGTACAATCTAACAAGTGTGAATAGATGAGCTGGAGTCGAACACCTGTAAGAATCTATCGATTAGGATACAATGATGGTTTCCCACTGTCGATAGCGAAGGATCTACCACTAATGACTGCAAACCCCAAGGTATTGCCAAATGGACTCTATATCTTTGCCCCAGAGCAATGAGTAGGAGTCGATAGGGAAAGATCCGCTAGAAGGAAGGCATTAAGGCATCCTTCATCAATCTAGCGCGAGTGTAACCCGTAGGCCAATAATGTGGAAGGAATCAGATGAAAGAGATGTAGTAACCCAACCAAAGTACGTTTCCGGCATACACAAGATGTGGCTAGCACACGACAAAAACCCTCTGAACCAACCAATAATGGAAGCTGACACAGAGGCGAGGTATCCACCAATAGGGTCAAATGGAAACCAAGGTACTGCATGAATCCCAATGTGTGATAATGTAAGCTGATGTCGAACACAAGGGAAACCACTCAGTCAAAGACCCATGATACTGATCGATGCTGAGCACAAGGTGACCTATCAATAATGAAAATAGGGCCAGGGTGTAGCTCTAGGCTTGTCCTCAGAGCAAGATGTCGTCGTCGATAAGGACAAGACCCACTAGCAAGAAGTCAATGGGGAACTTCTCAAACCGGCACGAGTAAAGGACCGATATAGATGATGTGATGATAGACATGACACTGACAACCAGGGATGGCCGACTGAAAAATGAGTCAAGAGACACCGCAGAGAGGCCGACGCAGGCTAACTTCCCTTGAACAAAAGCACGACTCAATGTGACTATGTGGCAGCATATGATGACTTCGTATAAGTTCGTCATGCAGGAGGCATGAACGAACCCTCCATATGATTGGAAGAGATAACCAATCAGGGGAGAACTGACTCAATAACAAGGTTAAGGCTTACCTAAGTCAAACTAAATCCCACCCAAATGGAGGAGACTTTGTTTTGAGTGCTTTGTTCAAGGGCGACACGACTGACTCTAGCTGCCAACAATAAATGGAAATACTGTCCCGTTCCCGCTCTTTTTTGGAATATTTAATTTTTTTGTCTTTTTCTGTTAAGCTTGAAAAAGAATAAAAGAATGCTATGGTATAGTGGAAAGAACAAGAGTCGATGAAACAGATGATCTAGTTCCTGGGAATGGAACGTTCCTATGCTCAATGCAGGGAGGTGAAAACTGGTCAGTGACACTCAAAGGTGTGTTCCTTCCACGGGTCAAGGTGTGTCAAGCTGCAGAAGTCAAAGGTATGCAAGGTTGATTTTGCAGTCGTCATGGTCAAAAGTTGGCTTAAACACGAGTCCAAGTGAAGCCGACTCTCGGCCAAAAGGTGCAAGTGGTCAACATGCAATGCAGTAGTACCACTCAACACAAAGGAGCCTCTAGGGTATAAGGCTAGAACAGAGCGAAGAAGCTAAGAGGAATGAGTATTCAACGCATAAGTCATGGCGGGGCTACAGAGGACTCCCGAGCCTACTCAAATCGGAGCAGCATGGGAAACAAATGTCAGTGAGGTGCTAACTACGATGCCCATGTAAAGGATGGCTCTACCATCTTGTCATGATTTAAAGAATCGGCGAGTGAAGATGGCTTATGAACCATAACACGATGGGGTCGATCCTATGGCAGATGTATCAGAAAATGGAGGCTAGTATGCATAATGCAATGGAAAAGTGGTGTCCCTAACCTATATGCCAGTGAGAAAACGATACCTGCCATGACGGGTCAGCAGTCATGGAACTGTCTTGAAATTGTCGAAAAAACGTCCAAAACGTCCTGAAAAACAAACCATTCTCGACATTCCAAGCTCCCAAGTTAAAAGTCACATGAGGTCAAGCAAAATAAAATTTTGAAAAAATTTTGCATTTTCAAAACTTATAAAAAGGATTTTGGACTCACCATTTTCACCATTTGAGTTTGAGAGCAAAGGATTTGGAGCAAAAGGAGCAAACTTCCCATAGCCAGATTCAACTGTTCAAATTCTTGAAAAACCTCTAGGTAACTCTTATACTTAGCTTGCAATTGATTGTGACTGGTTTTAAGATTTTTAATTAATGTTTCACCGTTGAATTTTTTGCCAAAAATTTCACCGCGGCGTATACGCGGGTTGGTAATATGAAACCGACGTACATGCAGGCCCTATACGCGACTGTGTGCATAGGGACCTGCGTATACGCCGCGAACAATTTTTAAACAAAAACTAACGGTTGCAAATCATTTTTTCTCAGAATGCCGGTCACCTGGCGAGAAAGAGAGCACGCAGCGGTGGATAATGAAGTCATGAATGATCCTGATGCTTTGGAAGCCCTACGGGGATGCGGTTTGCTTAAATTCTTCAAACTGCCGAATATGAAGGCAAACACACGTCTGCTTGAGATGCTCATTGATTATTGGGACGTCAAGGAGGAAGCCTTTATGATTGACCAGATGCCACTCAAGGTAGAAGTGGAGGATATCTATTTTATCACGGGCCTTTCCCGAAGGGGAGAGGTAGTACATTCCTGGGGCAGGACACGGAGCAGTCTCACAATAGAAGACTACGTACAGATATATTGCCCGAGACATCCCAAGAAGGTTGGGAGCTAGATTTCCATCACCCATGTGGCGAGTTTATCACTGAGGATAATCCTGTTCACCATAGCTCGAGTGAATGGATCGTCCTCTCTGCATCAGGCATCATGGCTAACCATGAGCGTGGCAGTTGACTGTCTCACTACTGTGTTCGACTGGTGTACTCCTCTTTTGGCCAACATGAAGAGCCAACTCACTTCTATCAAGAGGGGACAAACCAAAAACTTTGGATATGGGACTATCCTGTGTACTTTATTTTTCGAGAAGGTTCCCGCACTCCGCCCCAGGGTAGCAGTTTCCATCAGCACCCCACGAGATCCATGCATGGGCCGGTGGGCTGATCTGATGAAACGTCTAGGGGGTGGGGAGGTCCCAAGGACTGCCTTTGATGATGACTTCTTCACCTGGTGGGATCAGTAGATCATCGTCGTAGATGACTACCCCTATGCTGGGCTGGATTTCCGAGGAGATCCTGATCTAACATTACCGCTGAACGCAGCATGGGGCGAGATTGGCAAGAATTTTTGATTTTATGATTTTTTGGATTTTTCAAATATAATGATGAATTTTGAAAAATATTTTTGATGAGATTCAAATGACTGATATGATTATCATGTTCCAGACATTGGGCCGGTACGACTAGATGGGTTCCCGCGGCATGGACGGCGCGGCCGAGGAGCCGAAGAGGCGGCTGCTGATATAGAGCAGACTCTACATAACATCCAGCAACACTTGGCGAGATTGAGCTGTAGAGTACTGATGGTTGCCATAGAGGACCTTCTTGAGGATATGCAGCGTCATGTGGTTGGCATGCCACGTGACTGGGTTCACACTTTTCGACATGTGGCCAATGCGATAGTTACCTACTTAGCCACTCATCCAGAGCTGGGGCATTAGATATGCCGGACATGATTATGGGCATTTGAGTCCCAATTTTGTATATTTTTGGACAAACATATGTACACTCGAGACGCTTTATGATATATATATATATATATATATATATATATATATATATATATATATATATATATATATAGTTCGACTTTTTGATGCTTGATTTTATTGTGATGAATGATTGATGTGCCAGTCTAATGCTTGATTAGTGATAGAATCAGCTAACCAATTATGAGATCTTGGAATGTGCAAATAATTAATATAAGTAAATGATCTTTGCAACAACCGCACCCTTAAATACTGGCGATATAAACATGGATCCCTTACCCGATAAATGTTGTTTAATTGTGACACGATCAATTGAGAATCAAGATACACTACCAACGATTCGATCCCATGAAAGATTGCCTCGGATAATAAATTAATAACGGCAGTATACTCAGCCATATTGTTTGAAGCAGGACCGATGCATACGCCTCTTGATACCATCAATTGACCAGTTGGATAATAGAGTACCCAAGCTGCGAAAGCGAGATTCCGAGTGTGCCGACTAGCACCATCGATGAACCCAAAATAGACCAAATCATCCATCAACACCTGCCATAGCAGAAAAAAAAGTGTTGATATCAAAAACCTCTCAACGATATATGTACAAATATACAAAATGTACAAAGAAGCCATTGCTTGGCCAAAACTAAGAAAAGTACTTCCTGAGGAAGAGCCCGTTAAGGGGCTCCGCCAACTCACTCCTAGGGATGTTTATAGGTACTATGATCGAACCAATCAATATAATTCCTTCAGCGAATAACTGTGTTGGAGCCAAAGGAGCCGTACAAACACCGCTAGTCAGACTGGAGGACCTAGATTCGACTTCATGCACAGGGGAATGAAAACATGACCGACGATGTAAGTCTTCCAAAGGTCGTTCTATAGCCATCATCGCTTCGAATATCGCTTCATCCGATGGAAAAACAATATCCAAGCAATCCGATGCAGAGGTGGAATCAAGGGTCCTAATATGAGCCACATTATCATCTAACTCGTTCTCTGAGGAAGGAGTAGGATGATCATCTGTAGAGTTATTGATAGATTCACATCTAGGTTCTATTACAAACATAAGAGATTTTATTCCACCTGCCTTATCATCATCTGATGTGGTCACAGATGAAGTTAAGGTTCCAGGATCCGAAGAATAAGGAGTTTGAACAAACTCTCTCCGTAAAGGATCCCTGGAGGATGAAATTGTATCTATTCTAGCTGTAGGAGGGGGAAGATCAAACGTACCCATTAATGAAGAGTACATCCCAACTCCTAGATTCTCAGTAGGCAGACGGGGGTTATCCACTAAGGGAATAGTAGAGTCCGGAGTTGCTTAAGGATCAACTCGAGAATAATCCAATTGATCAACCTTAATGATTTTCCCTTCATGAGGAAAGAAAACGACACGAAACAGAGTCGAAACAACGGCTTCCATTTCGTATACCCAGTTCCTGCCTAAGAGGAGATTGTAGTCTAGGTTAGCATCTATGGCTTCTACTTCAATATTAATGACCTTCCCTCCAACACATATAGGAAAGGCCAGGATAATCCCGTATGACCTATGAGAATGACCATCAAACGCTGTCAGGAGGGTAGGTGAAGGAACAACCGACGGTGATCCAATGGCCTTCGAGCATGACATAGACATGACACATGTGGAAGCTCCCTCGTCTATAACCATCCGAAAAATATTCGCTTTCTGGTAGGTAGACTTTATCTGGAAAGCCATGTGATGAGGAAGTCTCTTTTTGACATTATCCATATCAAAAGTGAGAGCTAAGGAATTACTTGGATCCACTGCCCCCATTGCCGATCGTGAGGCACTTCTTTGAGCAGGACATGACTGGAGAACCTCTAAAGTGGACATAGCACATGGACTCTGAGCCAGATCATCAACAATGGAGTAATTTTGGGCTTCCCTAGCATTAGGATTAATAGTCGCGCGTTTAGCGGAACCTTTCGGTATCCGTGGTATAGTCTCAACAGGGGGTCGCTCAATATGAAGGTCAGTATTTCCAGGAACAGTCTTGTCCTTGGAAGTTTCGACTTCACCATAATCACGTGACCGAGTAGCCACATGGACGTTAGAACCCATCATGAAAACATTCGATGATTTTTCCCCTTCCTGGTTGCCCCCTGCGGAGGTTCCAGGGTTTGAACGCGCGCCAGCAAGAAGTTGCTGCCCTTGGGGAAAAGGGTTGGTTAACACAACTTGAGAACTAGAAGTCCCTTGTTGCCCTAACAAGCGCTGAGCATCTTCAATATTAGGGCAGAGATGAGTTAAATGGTCTCCACTTCACAACTTGCATGGAAACTTGACTTTCTTTCTAGTCTCATTTCTACCACCACGAGCATTATTGCCGGATTTATTTGCATTGGCCTCCCCATCCTAGTTTTTTTTTTTACCTCGTCCTTTCTTTTTCCCATTGGAATTTTTATTTCCTTTGGGATTATCATATTGGATGGAATTAATCGAAGAGGTTTGGGAAGGCGGAGGGTTAGACGATGTGACTTGGTTGTTAGAAGCAGTTTGTAAAGACAACTGCTGCAATTGGTTCAACAAGTTCACCGCATTCGTGTCTACCGACCTAACGATACCATCTGCGTGGGGATCTGGCTTCGACTTAGCTATGTCAACCTTAGACCCAGGAGCATCTGGCAAGTATTTTTGTAGGATCCCAGACTGAGAGTAGATCAATTCTAATTGCTGGGCCCTAAAAATGGCTTGCTCCTCAGAATAGACTCCAGACATGGAGACATCCTTGGAGATCTCGAGTTGTAAATATTTCAAAAACCACTCGAGACGGTACTCCGGAGGGATTTCGGCTTTAATGAGCCTCTTTCTCCGTCTCCATTCCTGAATATGGTCAGAAATGTGAGTTTCCTTATCCTGACGAAAAGTGGCCAGAAGTTCAGTTCTGGCATCATAACGGACAGGCAACTGGAAATGATTTAAGAAAATATTGGCTAAGTTAGCGAAAGATGTAAAGCTGCCCCCTGGCAACTCTATATACCATTTGGCTGCATTACCAGTCAAGGTGCGTTGAAAAAGTCTCAACCTAATCGAGTCATCGATAAGGGAGTTAGATGAGCACCACAAATGGAATGTGGTTACATGGTCGCCTGGGTCTTCACCACTATTTCCTTCGAATTTTGGAATGTCCGAAGGGAGTTTGGTTGGGACCGGAGGCCAGGCCGGATTGTATTTGATTGGATCGTTTGTTAACTTGGTGAGGTCTGGCAAGTTCAAAGTTGCCAGAAACAGAAGCCTAGGAGGACCTTGGGGATTCCACCCAGATTGGGCGGAGCTCCCAAAGTTCTGAAAAGATTGGCCTGGATTTTGGAAGGCACCAAGCTGCCCAAAGTAACCAGTAGAACTAGATGAACCAAAAGGCAAGCCTTGTGATCCAACAAAATTCGGAGTTTGACCAACTCCGGCCAAAAAGCCTCCATAACCAGAAAAGTTTCCTCATAAAGGATTATAAGGAGTTGATAACCCCTGATATGGATTCCAAGCTGAAGCTAAGGGAGGAATACTTTAAAACAAACTAACTGTGGAGTATAGCCTATTCCCTTGTTGGCCGAAAGACGGATTCCCAGTTCCCGCGCCACTAACCCCAGGGTTAGTGCAACCTTGGAAAGGATTGCTTCTTTGTCCTATAGAAGAAAAAGGCATGGATCCTATTGTTGGGTTGGAATGTGGTATATGACCACTTCCGAAAGGAAAACCCTGGAATGAAACCGATCCGCCCATCATGGATGTAGTGGCACTAAACGGAACTGATGGAATACCCTGTGAGTGGGTGCCAAATGGGAAGAATCCAGAACCAAAAGCATTGGTTTGGGAATTTCCACTCATGGACAGAATGGAGGTAGACCCAACTAAAGATGTGCTAGCAAAAGATCTAAACAAAGAAGCAGAGGAGATGGAAATCATTCCTCCTCCTTGTACCGATGTTGGAGTCTGCATAGTTGTAGCACTTGTAGTAGAAGCCATGCTTCCAGTAGTGGTCATCGATGGTAAGCGCGTAGCGTAACTTGGACTTGACGGTCTATGCGTCGGAGTCCCAACGTATTGTAATACGTCTGGATGACTAGATGGTAGGGGAGAATTCGGAGCCGCTAACGACTCTGAGAGTTCTTCTACCTCTATGTTATTCTCCGCTTGAAAGAGAACTCGAGAAAGAACTGGAGTGTTCCTCTCTTGTTCCGCGGAAGTGCCAGGCCTTGCTTGAACACTAATGCCCCTGGGTGGAGGATCAATCCCCGATGCGTCAACTACCATGGGACGAAACCCACCAGCAGTATTACCTCTGCGCCTTCTAGGAGAAGGCTCTAAACTTGGTGGTGAAAGACCATGAAGTCTTCGAGACCGTCTAGGAGATCGGTCAGCCACTTTGAATTTTTTGTTATGATCTAACTAAAGACTCAAAAAATTAAAAGCTAGGCCAACTAATAACACATAGCACACACTATAAAGTCCCTAAAGATAACAACCAGTCAAACAACTTCCAAGTATTTCCGCTCCGGGTGATTAGGACTGGACACCAAAATACAAGAAAGTGAATTAAGGGGCCTTCCGAAGATAGTCTGGGATGATGAGGGCCCAGTCCTATCAGTGAAGGTATCAGAGGAAGTTACGCTGACCTCCTAACAACAGCCTGCGCTGGTGCAAGCCCCCAAGCTTCGCAAGGGTGCCCTCCAGTAGTATTGTCGAGAGTGATGCAACGTCGACCTCAGGTGCCACGGGATTCCCCTCCGCAGCCACCTGTGTAGATCCCTAGGAGTAGCAACTATGGATACCAACTCGTCGCAGAAGCCAGGCGGAACAGTCGTGAGGTAAGTTCGGACAAGTAGGAGAGGGGGTATCTCTCTTCCCTGTCTTCACAGACCCTCGTGCTTAACTCCCAGATCCGGAGCTTTCCTGGTCTTCCTAACGCTATTGGATTTTCACTCACTATTCAGACTCCTACGTTTGACGTTTAAATGGCCTTGGAGAGTTAACTCTCCACTCGCCTAATCCAAGGCCCTAAAATCCTAAAACTTGTTGGTGTATCTAACTTAAAAAAAAGTTTTAGTGAATTTTAATTAGCGCTTGATTTTAAAATAGGCTGTTCTTTAAGTCACGGGATAACGGAAGTGAAACTAGTGGTGTTTTTGACACAAAAGAAATTAATAAAAACCTAACTACATGCACATGCACTTGTTTTCGTTTTTCGATGAAAAGAAATTTTTACAGGGTTCAGAGGAACTTCTAACAAATTTTTCTTTTCTTTTCATTAATTCATGCTTCACACTCACAAAAGTTAACAAATCTATGGATGCCTAGAAGATATGCAAATCTATCCTAATGCAACAAATATATGCTGATGCAAGATTCAAAACTACTCTAAAAACAAGAAATGAAAGTTTCTCGCTTATCACTTTTTATTTTGCCACTTAAAATGTCTAGATGGAATATGAGATGCTACCATTCATTTCGTCTAAACACTAAAAACAAGTTTCAATGCAAACATAAAGCACTTTCATTCACTAAAAGGAAATCAAATGAAAACAAAGTTCAAGAAAGCAAAACGAAGGTTTTCAAAAAGTTTTTTTCAAAAACAACAACAAAAAAGTCTTTTCAAAAATGCTCTCAACAAGACTGAAACTTTGTGATTGAAGAATAGGCAACAAACACTTTTGCAAGTTGACACCACACAATGGATGAAAACTCAACAAAAAGAAATGTGTTTAAGGATGCTCTTAACAATCAAAAGCAGCAATGAAAGCTTTGGCAACGAAAACCAAAAAGATCAAAAAGACCAATTTCAAGAAAGTATCAATCAACAACTTTCATGAAACAAAGAAGTGGATGGTCACAAAAAGTGGTTTTGTCAAGCAAACAAAAAGTCACCAAAAGCAAGATTAACACAAAGATTGAGACCAATCTTTCTGCCCTGATGAATCAGAGCAGCCAAGATTCCAAACAAGAAATCTTGCGTGCTTAAACAAGAAAGGATGATGCTTGCAACAACAAAAACAAGACCAATACCCCTTACAATCAGAGAGAATTTGGAACAAGATGCTTGCTGTAAAATTAACAACTGATACTGGAAAGTGACTATTTCAGACTAAATCAAACCACCAGACAGACCTTCAGAGACAAAAAGATTTAAAAATCTTGAAAATTTCAAGATATACGCGACTGTACTTATGTACAGATTGTGTGTATATGCGACTCTAACTAAGGAAACCTGCGTATACGTGGGTTCACTTAAAGAAACATGCGTATATACGCCTCTGTAACTAAGAAAAACAGTGTATATAAAAGGTTTCAAGAAAAAAAAAAAAAAACAAACTGAAGAAACTGGCAAAACTTAAAGTTCAAAAACAGAGCACACAACAACAACAAGAAAACAGGCAGCTGAGCCCTGATTGGCTTGAAAACACACAAACTAGGAACAACAAGAGTGTTGTCCCCAGTGGAGTCACCAATTCTGTTGAGGAAATGTTCCCCTAGGGCTTTTGGGTTGAAACCCTAGCAGACTGAAAGTTGTCTATACATAGAAACACACATTCACATAGTCATTATGCTATTATAAGCAAATTCTATGATAAGAGGGCGTACCTTAGGTCCTACGTTGGAGAAGGCCCTTTAGGGTGCAAACCCTTCTTGGAGTTCCCTTTTTGCTCCTTTGATCTGCAAAACCAAAAATTCCAAAGAACACAACAGTATATGGACAAAACCTTATAAAGAAACCATATTCATGTTATAAAGAAAGGTAGTTAGTTATGAAATATAAACAACCATTCACATATTTATTCTAACATGAATATCATGAACATAAAGAAGATTTATGTCGGGAACCAAGACATGTGTTTCTTTTATTATAGACAAATAAAGTACAGAAAAGGAATAATTTCACCTGAGTCACCTTTCGCAGGCTCCAAGAAAAGCTTCCTTCCGGATCCATCCAGCCTCAAGCCTTTAACAAACTCCTTCCATGACTTACTCCATGATGACATAAGTAGTGGATGAACATCAACACACAAGGAAACAAGGGTTTCCTGTACAAATGGGGTAAGTGCAGAAGGCACAAGGATCTTTAGACCTGGTCAGGGGAAAAATCTCAGCATAATAACCTTTCTCTCTCTTCTCTCCTCCTTTAGGTCTTCCCATTAAGGTCTTTTTATACCTCTCCCAAAGTAGTTTTTTAGTTGGGAGTTGGCTGGGAACAGTTGGGCCAGGGGCACTAACAGGTGATCAGCAGGTAAAACCTGCGATCTCCGCCCGAAATTAAGGAGTTTATATTTTTTTAAAGTGTTTTAATACATATACACGGGTTGGGTATACACATACCCGCGTATACACGTGTTTAACTCAGGGAAATTTCACGTATAAGGGATAAAACACTGTTTTTTAAATTTTAGGACCAGGTCTAGAAGGAGGGGTTGCCATAGGCCAAGAGTGCAGCATCAGAAACCATAAGAGTGAGATTTGGAGCTATAACAACTATGCCTAGGATGGATAATGTAATGTGCTTATTATGTATTCCCACTTGATTGGGAGTTGTATGTATGAGTCTTAGGTGATAGGAAGGTCTCTTATCATGTATGAAGTCATGTTCTTTCTTGTAGAATATCTTTTTGCAGACCTTGCTTACAGTCAGGGGGAGCATGATTAGCACACTTCAGCAGAAGAAGAGGTATCAGCAGGTTCTCAGGGGGAGTATGGTCAATGGGATGGTTATCAAGGAAAGAGAATATCTTGGTTTGCCCTTTGCCCTTGATGTCAAAGGGGGAGAGTAATTTGGTGTTGTTGCCATCAAGTCCAAAGGGGGATATTTTTGGCATTATGATACAAGTATTGTCCTTGATGGCAACTCACACAGATAACAGATCATAGTGAAGCAAGGCAGTAGCAAAAAGTTTATGATCAGACTACAAAGAATGTAGAAAATTAAAGGACTACAGGTTCCTATTCACAAAGATGCAGCCTTAGGCTGGGTCTGCAGGCGTGCCTTCAAAAGGTACGGACATGTTCGCAGGTTTTCCGAACAAAATGTGCGGACCTAAGGTTCACAAATTTCCATGCAGAGAGAAGCGCGCGCACGTGGGAAATTTTATGATTGATCTATGGTATTTAGTTCGACATTTTTGATCCTATGGTTTTGGTCCGTGGTTTTTGTTTCTAAAGTATTGAACCCCGGTTTTGGGTCCCTTGTATTGGTTTTCTATGGTTTTGGTCCATGGTTTGAGTAAGGGCTTGTCTATAAAAAGGAAAGGAGATCATTTGGCTGAGCACTTATGTGTTGAATATCTTAAGGAGAGCAAGATCTGAAATTCTGGTGATCGGTTGGTGAGTGATAGTTGGATCTAAATCAAGGAGAAACCTGAGCTTTATAAGGTGGATCTATTAATGGGTCAAGATCTCCTTGGCACATGATCAGATCTGTAAATCTGATAGTCTGTGGTATACTTGAAGTCTGAAAAAATCTATAACCACAGGACCGCAGGTGTGACACAGTGTAGGTGTGGAGATCTGCAGGCTAGTGAAGGAGAAAGCGCGGAGATCCGTAGGTATATCACGGGTTCAGTGCGGAAGCGCGCAGTTCAAACACAGGTTCAGGTGCGGCGGTACGCAGTTCAACAACTGGTGCAGGTGCGGAGGTCCGCAGGCGAACCACAATGCAGGTGTGGAGGTACGCAGTTCAGACACGGGTTCAGTGCGGAGGTGCGTAGTTCAGACACGGGTTCAGGTGCGGCGGTGCGCAGTTCAGCGACAGGTGCAGGTGCGGAGGTCCACAGGATCGACATAGACAAAGTGCGGATATCCATAGGTTTATATTGGTGAAGTTGTGGACTTTTCTTGAAACTTATTTTAGCTTCTTTTGTCTATTACTGCAATGTTCTGGGTTTAGAATAGGTGTCTGGTTACTGGTATTTTTTCCTGGTTATTGTATTCTGAGAAGATAGTGGTTGATTCAGTAGTTGATTGTGGAAAGGAGATCAGTTGATACACACGTACTTGATGTTTGTTTGATGTTCATGGATCTAGTCTGAAAATTTATGAAATGTGGTCCCTGGAAGAAAAGAGAAGGTTGAAGCCTTTAGTAGGTGAACACCTACGTACTAGTAGCTCAGCTAGTACAAGAGCTAAGGGGGTTGTAGCTCCCTTCCAGGAGAGTCTGGAAAATGAGAGAGAGTTGTAGCTCTCTGCAGGTTGTAGCCTGCATACTGGTAAAGGACTGCACCAATACAGAATCATTGTAAAAAGAAGTTTCTAATTGAAAGAAGATAGAGACATATTGCAGCAGGTGGTTTTCACCCACATTGGGTTTCCACCTTATATATGGTGTTCTTTGGTGTGACTGTCTGTTTTTCTTGTTCTTGTTCATTATTATATGGTACTGACATACAAATTAATGGTCAACATCTGAAGAATAAATTAAATTATAAATCTAGAAGGTATATTGAAAAGAATTTGATAATACTGATTCACCCCCCTCTCAGTATTATTTTCAACAGGGTGCCTCCACTCGAAACCAGAATGGAGGTAGAGCCAACAACTATTGTACTGGGTGTAATAGTAGTGATAGCAATAGTACCTCCTCCTATAGTTGAAGAAGGAGTATGTACACCAGTCGTATCGACATCCATACTTGTGCCACTAACATTGGTCATTAAGAAGAAAGAAGGAGAGTGAACAAGGCTAGCCGGCCTATCAGTCAGAGTACCCACGTATGATAAATTTAAGGAATATGAGAAGAAATAGGTTTCATAGGAGTCATAGGGGACTCAGAAATGTCTTCAATTTCTACTTCATCTTCTGATTAGAAGAGTAGTCTAGTGAGCACCAGAGTGTTTCCACCTGGATTATGTACCAGACTAGGTTGACCCTGTGAAATAAGAGCCCTTGAAGAAGGAGCTGTATTCGTTGCATTAACTAGCATTGGTTCAAAAGAACTAGCAGAATTACTCCTACGCCTTCTAGGTGAAGGATCGACACTCGCAGGTGAAAGCCCATGAAGCCTTCTAGACCGATGAATAGGTCGATCGACCACTTTCATATATAAAGAATAATTAAAGACTCAAATCACCAATGGAAAGCTAGAAGCACAAAGCACTCTCTAAAAAATTCCTAAAGATACAACCAAGCAAGAAAATTCCAAGTATTTCTGCTCTAGGTGATTAAGTCTAGACACCAAAATACAAGAAAGCAAAAATAAGGACCTCCTGAAGGTAGTTTGGGATGATGAGGGCCCATGCCTACCAACAAAGGTATCAAAAGTAGTTACACTGACCTACAAGTGAAAGTACCCAATATTTGCAAGGGCAACCTCCAGAATAATTATGAAAGTGATGCAACATCTGCCTAAGGTACTTGTTGTACCGGCTACAACCACCCTCCAAAATTTTGCCTATGCTTCAATTTTGGAGCCTACCTTCTTATCTATAGGAGCTCATCTTGCATTGATCCAGGTATTCATGTTTTGACTGAGACTTATATTTTCATTAATGCTTGTGCTTGCTTGTTTTCACACTTATCTTATCTTTCTATGTCACAAGTTGATCTTCCAACTTAGTCTCACAACAATTATGGACTTGCCTCTAGAAATTGCACAATCCTTGAGGGCAAGAAACCTTGATGATAGGAATTGCGCAGTACTGACTAGAAGTCAACCTTGAGCTCAAAAACTGCATAGTCATGGAAGGAATCCCAACAATGAGCCCAGAAACTGAGAAACCCTCACTAAGCTCAGAAACTGTGCAGTGCACACTGAGTTGGAAAGTTGCCAAGTTCCCCAAAATTGCAGAGTCTTTCTTGACAGTGTGCATGGAAAGTTCTGTTAGGCCCCTATACTACTAGTGTAACCCCTTATTGTTATTAGTACAACCCACTTATTATATTGATGTACCCATGTAGTGCCCATATTGTTACTATTGTGCCCCATAGAAGCCCACTATTGTTATTATTGTGCCCTTGCATTATTATTGTTATGTCGGCTCTGATTATGTTATGACCCCTTAGACTCCTATATATAGAAAGGAGGTCTTTTCATTTGTATCATCCAAGAATTGTTCATTTATGTAATGTAAAGGAGGTTTCCCCCTCGAAGAGGCTGAATTCTAAGGCGTTGATCTATCTTTTCTATCTTTTCTTGAGCTAGTTTCATAACATTTGGTATCAGAGCTTTGGATTCTAGGGTTTCACTGCTCCAAACAGGTCATCGTGGAATTTTCGCTATAACTTTTTTTTTTTGCAACGTTTCAGAAGTTGCAAAAGAAACCCATTTTAGAAGAAATTGCGATGAACCTCAGGTCCGAATTTCAGAGCTTTTCGCGCTATAGTTGCGGAGATATGATCTGAGGAAGTTGGTCTTTTTGAAGACTCCTGAATTACGTTCCAAACAAGTGACCTGGGGAAAATTGTCATAACTTTCTCTCTGAGCATCAGATTAAAATTTCATAATAAGGTACAGAAAGAGGACGGATTTTAGTTTCTTGTATATATTTTTCAAAGCCAAAGTTTGAAACAGTGACACGTGGCACTTCATACAATTTCACTCTTCTGGAAAGGTCTATAATTAGGTCATCTTGGGAGATTGTGCATAACTCTTTCTTGGAGAATCCAATTTGGATCAGACTGGTGGCATTGGAAAGAGGATGCAGAGGGCTACTATAGGTTGCAATTTCATAACTTAAAGATTCAAAAGTACAAAGTTACAGTCATTTCAAGATCGAGCTCTTAAAATCAAGAAAAAGCAAGATGAGGAAGTTTGATGGCAAGGATCCTGTAAATTGGATACTTCAGATGGAGCAATATTTTGATCTACATGGTGTGCCACTGTTACAAAAGGTATGTATTGCATCTTCATATTTAGAACCGGATCAATTTTTATGGTATGAAGGGCTTTGTTCTCGCAAACAACTTGTTACGTGGTCAATTTTCACGGAGGAAATGGTAGCACATTATGAGGATACAAAGAGCAACACCTTCTTGAGAGCAACACCACAACAATTGGAAAGAGTAAAAGGGCTTTGTGACATATTGGAAAGAAAAATTATGGAAACCAGAAAGCATACCCCTCACAACTATAAAGATGGAAGTGTTGTTTCTCCTAGCCTTCCACAACCTATAAGGGTTACACCACAACAATTGGAAGAAAAAAGAGAAAAAGGGCTTTGTTACAATTGTGATAGCAAATGCACTAAAGGTCATAAATGTGCTGAGAAGAAATTATTTTACATAGAATATGAACAGGAGGAAGAAAAGGATCAAGAAACACCAAAAGAAGAGGATATATGCCAGGACTCCACCCCAGAGAAAGAAGAAATGAATTAGACCACATCTTGTAAAGCATTGGCAAGAATTACCACTCCTCAAACTCTCAAGATAGAAGGACATATCAAGAAGAAAAAGGTGCAAGAAGTGAAAATCACATCAAGAAAGAAGAAATGAATCCATCCATATATTGTAATTCATTGGTCGAAATTACCACTCCTCAAACTATCAAGATAGAAGGACATATCAAGAAGAAAAATGTTCAAGAAGTGAAAGATCACATCGAGCATCAAGAAACGAATCTGACCATATCTTGTGAAGGATTGGAAGAAATTTCCACTCCTCAAACTCTAGAGATTGAAGGACATATCAAGAAGAAAAAGGTTCAGGAAGTGAAAGATCACATTGAGCATCAAAAACAAGTTCTCAAACTTTTAAAGGATATCGCCACTTCGGTGAAAAATCAAATGAAACAATAGGTAGATCAACATCGTAGTGAAAAAGGTTTTGATGTAGGTGATTGGGTATTTTTACTGCTACATCTCAAGCAAGCTATTTTTGAGAAGGAAATGTTGGCAATACTACATGCACTTAGAAAATGGCGACCTTACTGAATGGGAAGACTCTTCAAGGATGAGGATGTGGAAGCATTGTTTTGTGCTATTTCTATTATCCAACCAGATTGGATAAACGAATCAAGGGATGAATGGAAGAAGGATGAAGAAGTATGGCCACTTATTCAAAAGTTGCAAAAGATCCCAATTCAAACAATATTTCCAGAAATTGAAGAGGAAGGAAAAATCATATTGGAACCTGGAGCAGTCACAGAAACAAGAACCTGACAACTATGAAATCAATCGATTTCAAAGTATCTCATCAAGTGGAAGAACTTACCCGCTGAAGATTCCACATGGGAGGACAAGAATTTTATACAAAAGCATCAAGAACCACTCAAGCGTTGAGGACAACGCTTTTTGAAGGAGAGGGGCATGTTAGGCCCCTATACTACTAGTGTAACCCCTTATTGATATTAGTACAACCCACTTATTATATTGATGTACCCATGTAATGCCCATATTGTTACTATTGTGCCCCATAGAAGCCCACTATTGTTATTATTATGCCCTTGCATTATTATTGTTATGTCGGCTCTGATTATGTTATGACCCCTTGGAATCCTATATAAAGAAAGGAGGTATTTTCATTTGTATCATCCAAGAATTGTTCATTTATGTAATGTAAAGGAGGTTGCCCCCTTGAAGAGGCTGAATTCTAAGCCGTTGATCTATCTTTTCTTGAGCTAGTTTCATAACAAGTTCCCCCCCAGAAAAGAAAGAAAACTAAAGGGAAAAGAGCATCCGTGTGAAGTAGGGATCTATTATTAGTTTCCAAAAGGTGGCACATTTCTATTTTTAAAAGTTTCTGCCAAGTGTCACTTTTTTCCTTGATCTCAGGCATGCACGTCATAAAACCTCATTTGCTCAAATCTAGTTAACCGACACCTCTAGAGATCATTTGAGCATTCAATCTTGGAGCTCTATCATTCCCAAACCGATTAAGGAACCTTCAATGGGATCATCATCTCTTTTTCAGGTGAGTTTTGCTTTTATTGTCTTTTGCCGCCTTTTCTGTCGCTTTTTGTCGTTTCGCTTGTGTGAGTGTTATTTTTCTTATTTATATTCATGGTTGTTGGCATTTCAACTTGTTTTAGCTTATAGAATTTTTGTTTCAAGATATCATTTTCCTTTCACACGTGTCGCATCAGTGTCTTTTTTTTTTGCACCAATGATCGTCGTTGCTGCAACTCTCCTCACTGTTTTGATTCTCTTATTGTTCACTTAGTTTTTGCACTTGATCTATCATGATTCATTCACACAGTCATATTTTCACTCAAACTCACATCATCATTCACTTCTACTAATTTTTCACACTTCCACCAGACAAATATCTACTTCCCTTGGTCGAATTTTGCCTTGCCCAACTGGGTACTGTGCAATTCTAAGGCTCAAGCCACAAGATTGACCTTTGGAACTATGCAGTATAGGCTGGCTCCAACTGTGCACTGCACATTTGCATGGGTCACCTTGTCACCTTGGCCACTGAGACTGTGTAATGCACAGCCTCTCTGAGTCTTTGTCTAGGCTGGGACTGTGCATTGTGGAGTCTCAAGCCATAAGCTTCATCCCTGGCTGTTGGGACTATGCAGTGTGCAATTCCCACAGAGCTTGTCTCTCTTGCCTATGAAAATTGCATAATACTTCCCATCAGATACCTATTTTTCTACTTTATCATGCCTTGAAAGTTGATTTGCTGAAGCTAATATTTGCTTGCCATGAGTATCCTTTTTTTCCCACAGCTACCACGCCTTCTCCCCAAAAGTCATTGTTACCATGGCACCAAAGAGAGCTTCTTCAAGAGAGGCCATTGAAAGTAGTATTGGGGAATCTGTTGAGCAAGGACTAGCTAACTGGCCAATATATGCATACACTCAAATGATTATAGAAAAGGAGTCAACACTAACATGAAAGTAAATCCAGTAGCAGTAGTAGAAGGAAACAATCTAGTACAAGATCAGGGAAAGAAAAAGGTTGCTAACATAATAGAGGGAGAAAAAATATGTAGAGTGAAAGTGGATTCAATCATTATAAAGGAATCTTTGGCAGAAAAATCAAAGAGGAGGCAGAGGAGACAGAGATAAGAGTGGAGGAAGAGAGAAAATCAGAGCTTGCAGGAAGTAGAACTGAGGTCAAAGCAAGAAGAACAAGAACTGAAGGAAGATCGAGAGCTTAGAAGGAAAGAACAGGAAGATAAAAAGAAGAAGGAAGAAGGAGAAAGGCAAGGCATAATGGCAGAAGAAACAACATCAATTCAATAACAAAACCAAATAGCAATAAAGGGAAAGAGCGAACAGATGCAGGACCAGGAGCTTTCTTAGACGATCGAAGATTTGATTGAAGCTACAGATGTCGAGTTGGGACCAGAACCATGGGATGAATATATTGATCTGATTTTGAATTCCCTACAACTCATCATTCAGTATCCACCACCTCCAGCTATAGAGTTAGCCCTAAGAAAGGAAGGGGACATACTTCCCGTTGATGATGATATGGTAATGGATGTGTACAATTTGTCATATAATGAACTTTAGGTGCAAAGAAATAATTCTGGATGATAATGCATCTGCTGCTTCATTACAAAGAGGGTGATAGTGGTAGACACCAAAAAGAATCCAAATTCCATTGTCGGAGCCAACTTGACCTTTTCAGGTGTAGCATGATCAAACACTCGGTATTTGATGACAAAGAATAAGCAACTGGCACAAAACTTACTAGCTTCCCAACAATAGATAGAATAGTTCCATGCAACGACACAAAACACGATATCTGCACAGGTCTACTTGGGGAAAATTAGAGCAGCGATACTTGGTGAAGTATCAACACTTGGATAGACCATGCAGAACTTCTATGAGGAGCTCATGACCATACATAAGGTAGTTGTCTACTTGCATAGTTTGCAGCATCAGAGCAAGGAATTTGTCAAGACTCTTAGGAATGTGCAAACTTCCATCATCGTCATCCAAGAATGGACAATGTGATACAAAGGGGCATCGTTGACTTTGGTAAAGAGGATGAAGTTATAGGTAGAGCTAGAGAAAGCAAGAGTTCGAATGTTAATTCAGAACAAGAAGCAGTTCACCTCATTCATTAGAAACATTTAGGCCTCATATGTACGGTTGTACAACAATTTGCATTTTATGGTGAGAACCCACAAGATCCCATTAGTCAGCTCACTCATCGAAGCTAAAAGAAAACACCAAGTTAGGTAGGAGATTGAAGAGTACTTCAAGTAGATGAGATAGGTTACCACCAAGGAGGATTTAGAATTGAATAGACAAAACATGCAGAACTACATCAGTGGTCCTGTCTAGATCAAAACCATGTTGCTCCTACTCGAGAAAGAACATAAGATTGGTTCCAAATCATTGGATCTGGTTGCTATGGAGGCTAGAGTATGCTTCTAGCTTGACACCATTATGCAGTTTGGGGATGTCATCACACAGTACCAATCTTAGCATCGATACACGACCAAGAAGCATCAAGTGGGAGTTGTTGTAGTATACCTAGGGGGGATAGTATGGGGTATAGAGGGAGGTACCTAAGGGAATAATGTAATAAGGGGATGGGCCATAGTTAATAAATAAAGTGGTTAACCAATACAATAATCCTTGACATTTATCAATGGGGAGTCTCTAGCCTCTATATCGGCTTCATACATACAATACCATGGGTCATTACTATGGGTCTCTCAATACCATATATCTAATACCATGGGCTTATCACATTATTGGTAACTACTTGTGGTCCCTTATATGATGCGGGTTAACCACTTTATTTATTAACTATGGCCCATCCCATTATTACATTATTCCCTTGGGTACCTCCCTCCGTACCCCATACTATCCCCCCTAGGTATACTACATATTCAAAAATAACAGTGACCATAGAAAATTGGCCTTGAAAGACAAACTTCGAAACATTATAATGCAGAAAAATGATCCATAATATCCCTCCAGATTTACACATGTTCAAGACGAGCTTAGAGGGGTTGGTGTAAATGTTACAGAAGATGAACTGGTGAGTCCAACTCTTCTAGGCCTTCCAAAATCCTAGCACAACTACCAGGACGCTGTGAATGGAAGGGAAAAATTACCAAATTGGGAAAGGTTATGGTCCAATTTGGTTCAAGAAGAGTTTAGGATAAATACCAGAGATGGAGTAGCATCCAAAGTAGAGGATGAAGTGAAATTTTCCTTAGTTGGGAAGGGGAAGAAGTGAAAAGGGAAGAAGACCCAAAGAAAACCTAAATCCAACCAAAATAATTGCAAGAAGAAATACTTGAGCAAGATAAAATGTTTCCACTACCATGAATATGGGTACTATGCAACAAGAAGTCTAAAAAGAAGCCTTTAGAAGCAGAAGGAGGTGAAGCACTGACTTCATAATTCAAATTAGACTTCACCCTAATAGCATTCATGGCCAACACTATTATGGGAGTGTGTGGTACCTTGATTTCGATGCCTCGTTCCATATGACGGGGTGCAAGGAGTTTTTCAGTAGCCTGGAGGAGAAGGATATACAAATGCAAGTTGAATTGGGGGATGATGAGAGGTACAATGCTACAAGAATTGGTGCTGTCACCTTTGAGATGGAGAAAGCCTCCCCTCTTCGCCTCAAAGATGTTATGTTTTTACTTGGGATGAAGAAGAACCTAATCTTTGTAGTAGTAATAAAACATAAAGGCTATGATGTTATTTTCAATAAAGGGAAAGCCTTTCTGAGACACATAGTTACCTGGAAAGTGAAGAAGATTGGAGTTCGATTTTAGAAACTTTACAAAATTGATGTGGGAGATTGCACTGCATTGAGTAGCAAGGTTGAAAGAGTGTAGAGTCGAGTTGTTGGAGAACTCTGGCACATGAGATTGGGTCATCTACACCATGGTGCCTTAAAAATAATGCAACAAATTACCACCAGTCTCCTTAAAGGCTCCCATGACCAATAGGATGTTTGCAAGGGTTACACATTGGAGAAATATGTCAAATCCACTTTCCATGGCTGATATAATAGGGAAAATGTAATCTTGGAGCGAGTCCACTCGAACCCTTTTCTACAACTTCTGCAACAAAACATAAGTACTATGTTTGTTGGGTCCTTCGTTTTTTGGAGAAACGAAAAAGCTCGCAGAATAGTGTTGGATGACAAATGGATAAAGCTACCCAAAGCAGGTCATTGGAGAATATGACAAAAAAATAAATATTGGGATCCGTGGAGTTAGAAAAATAGGAAAGCGTGCTCGTAGAAACAAGAAAGCTGGATTAATTTTGAAAGAATTGATAGGAAAAAGGGAAAATGCACATGGGTTTTGTCAAAAAGGGACCAAATAAAAGGCAAGATCATTAACCTCCATAAGCAACCAAATCAAGTAAGCGAGCCTATAAAATATGACATAGAGGGACAAATTGGGTTTCTTCCAGAGATAGAACCTCTGATTCATATGTTTTCCATTTGTAGTTGATAACTACTTCTAGGATGCTGCATATGTGTAGAATTTTTGATTCATGTATCGTAAGGTCCAGAGTAGTACTTGATCTAAGAGGGTTGTGCAGATTTATCTGATCCTTGATGTAATGAACGGGTATATTAATAAATAAAGGAGTTCTGGGAAATTCTGTGTTGCTTAACTCAATGATTGTATGGGTCCTTTTAAAACGTCTTGTCTCTTCTATGATGTCTCTATATATCTTTTATGAATGCATGTCTTGGTTGTTATGTAGTCATGTAGAATAATCAGATGGCTAATGGTGTAAAATATATGAGAAAATAGAGTGGGGGTGGCAGGGGGCAAGCGTAAGAACCGCAAGTTGTGAAATCAAAACTTTTTCAATGCACTTATGACCTCTAATGGTACAAAAACCCATATCAGGGTGCGTCGTGGCAATACAGGGCATGTCAATGGCCATATAATCAGTTTATACCTAACTCGCCAATGCTTCTAACTGCCCTGCCTCACCATTGTAAAAGGGGTAAATGGTGTTGTCGGAGCTCGCCCTTAAGAAAGAGGAGAACCTGATGTTTTTATCTTGCTATTTATTCACTAGATAGATAGTGAGTTCCAGTGCTAAGGACGTACCTACCCCGCCCAACTCTCCTTACTGGGTGAAATTGCAAGAAAGAAGCAATCCAACCAATTTCTAATATCCTTCCTTCTCAGCTGGCTCACTTTGCGTGAGACACTCCTTTTCACAAAGGGAGTGAAAATGCTGATGAAAATCTAGACTATGAAGATCTTCTTTGTTAGCAAACGTAGGCTGAACCCTGGGTCCCCATTGCTCTAAATTTTTTGCCAAAAAATGGTTCTGTTGTTGGGACCCTAATATTTAAAAGGGATCTAGATCATGGTATCTAGAATTTTTGGCAGAGGTATACATAATTGGTGCAATGAGAAATTTAATCATTTTATTTTACAACAAGCTTAACTAAGGCAGAAAAACCTGGACTCAGTGAAACAATAAATTATGTATGTCGAACCTTCTTGTGACCAATATGAAATCTTCTAGCATGATTTCCATGAGAAGTTACAAGGTTGGTTAAGATGGTTGCAAGTCAAAGCAGGAATTGGAAGTCAGCCAAGGCTTCATAGAGATTGGTTGACAATCAATTTCACTGAAATCCACCGATTAGACACATATCTAACAAGGGCTTTATGATTTTTGGGTAAATGCAACAATAGAAGGCTATATTATTGAGTTTTCATTTGAAGATCATCAATCCTTTTCTAGATAGGAAGCAATACTGTTTGGATTGTGTGAATGATTGTTGAAAGAGATTCCTCTTTGGATCAAAGTCTTGATGGTTGAAGAAAAATTTTTAATGTTCCAAGAAGATTGAATGACCGCTTAAAACCCTTAGTAGCGGGGGATGGATTTAAGGGTAGGAAAGGTGTGCAATTGTGAAAAATGAAGGGATATTGTGATGGACCAAGAAGACTTTCATAAGGCATGAGATGTTTTATGCAACCAACTCACAAAAAATAAGCAAAGATAGATCAATGACTTGAAAATTAGCATCTTTGAGGGGGAAACCTCCTTTACCTCACATAAATGAACAATTCTTAGATGATTCAAATGAAAAAACCTCCTTTTATATATATATATATATAGAGGATTCTAAGGGTTCACAATATAATCAGAGCCTACCTAACAATAATAATGTAAGGGCACAACAATAACAATAGTGGGCTTCTATGGGGTACAATAATAACAATATGGGGACTACTTGGGCATAAAAATAACACTAAGGGGCTACACTAGTATTATAGGGACCTAACATGCCCCTCTCCTTCAAAAAAGTGTTGTCCTTAACACTTGAGTAGTTTTGGATGCTTGTGTATAAAAATATCATCCTCCCATGTGGAATCTTCAACGAGTACGTTCTTCCACTTGATGAGATACTATGAAATTGATTAATTTCGTAGCTATCGAGTTCTTGTTTTTGTGACTGCTTCAGGTTCCAGTATGATTTTTCCTTCCTTGTCAAGTTTTGGAAATATTGTTTTAACTCAGAGCTTGTCACCTAACCTTCTTTAAGCATGAAACATGGAAAACTAGGTGCACTCAGGAAGATGCAGGAAGCTCCAATTTATATGCCATAGTACCAATCTTTGCAACACCTTGTAAGGACCATATTACTTTGGTGATAATTTATCATATTAGCTTTCTTGAGGGAAATTTGTTTGTATGGTTGTAGATGTAAAATTATCGAGTCACCTACATAAAAAATTCTTTCGCTGCAATGTTGATCTTCCTGTTGTTTCATTTGATTATGTGTGAATGTGAGGTTATCCTTTAAGAGTTAGAGAACTCGTTGTTGATGCTCAATGTGATCTTCCACTTCTTGAACCTTAGAATTTTCTCTTAAAGATGATGTGATGGACGGTGGATGGTATCCATAAAGTGCCATAAATGGGGTCATTTTTGCAGCAATATGGAAGGAAGTTTTCTACCACCATTAAACCAGAGATAACCACTTAACCCATTGTGTTTGTTTATCAGATACAAAGCAACAAAGATATCCTTCCAAACATTTGTTCAATATCTTAGTTTGCCCATCATATTGAGGATGATAAGATGAGCTATGAGCTAATTGAGTACCTAGACAAGAAAATAATTCCGTCCAATAATTTCCAGTGAAAATGGGATCTTTGTTGCTTACAGTAATCTTTGGGTTTCCATGTGGCTTTTGAATTGTTTCGATAAATGAAATAACAACTATACTGGATTTACATGGATGAGATAATGCATAAGAGTGTCCATACTTGGTAAGTCTATCAACTACCACCATGATGACACTTTTTCATCTGGACTTGGGTAAAATTGTGATAAAATCAATTGAAACTTCCTCTTAACATTGACTTGGAATGGATAAATGTTGTAACAAACCAAGGTCTTAATTGTCTCAACTTTATTTTGTTAGAAAACCAAACATTCTACCACAAACTTTTGAATATTAGATTTAAGGCCATCCAAAAAAAAATTCTTCTTGACCTAGTGGTAGGTTTTTAAAAATCTCGAGTGCCTTCCTAAGGGAGAGGTGTGAAATTCCAAAAGAATATTTTGTTTGAGTTGGGAATTCTTTCAAAGATATAATCAATATTTGTACCATAATGAAACATTTTTCCAGCTAAATGTATCAGATGTATTGGGATCTTGCTGCAACTTTTGATTGAGTGTCCACACTTCTTCACCGTTCTTTCATTCATCCCTTTCTTAGGTTATCCAATCTGGTTGGATAATAGAAATGGCACAAAGAAATTCTTCCACATCCTCATCTTTTCTTGAGAGTGCATTTGCAACAACATTTTGCTTCCCTTTTTTGTAGATGCTTTCAAAGTCATAACCCAACATCTTTGTGACCCATTTTTTCTGCTCTTCTGAAGATAATCTTTGTTCCAAAAATTATTTAAGACTATCATGATCCGTTTTTACCTTGAAGTGTCTTCCCATTAGGTAAGGTCACCATTTCTTTAGTTCAGGTAGTATTTCCAACATTTCCTTCTCATAAATAGATTTGGGTAAATAGTTTCCTTTGATTGTTTGACTTTCAAAAGCAATGGGTTTTTCTTCTAGCATTAAAACAATACCAATTCCATTTCCTAAGGCATCACATTTCACAATAAAGGTTTTTGTGAAGTCTGGCTTAGCTAATACTGGTGCTTGGCACATTGCCTCTTTAAGATGTTCAAAGGCCTTAGTTGTTTCTGGAGCCCAAGAAAATGCATATTTATTCAATAATGTTGTTATAGTTGCTACTATTATCCCATAATTATTAACAAACTTGCAATAATACCTTGTTAACTTGGGAAATCCTCGCAGATGATTCATGGTTGTGGGAATTTTCCATTCTCTAATGGCTTTAATTTTGTTTGGGTCTACCTTAACACCCTCATGACATATAATATGACCCATAAATTCCACCTCCTGTACTCCAAAGAAACATTTGGAGGTTTTTGCATATAATCATTTCTCCTCCAATAGTTTGAGCACCCTGTTAACATGATCCTTCAAAGACTTGCTGTAGATTAGTATATCGTCCAAAAATACTAACAAAATTTTTCTAAGGAAGGGTTTGAAAATGGAATTCATCAAACCTTGAAATTTAGAAGGTGCATTGGTAAGGCCAAAAGGCATGACAAAAAATTCATAATGACCCTCTTGAGTTCTAAATGCTGTTTTCGGAATGTCTTCAGTATTAATTCTAATTTAGGGATATCCTGAACGAAGATCCAACTTGGAAAAGTAAATTATTCCATGTAATTCATCCAATAATTCATCACTGACAGGAATGGGAAATTTATATTTAATAGTGAGCATGTTGAGCTCCCTATAATATGGAAACATACACCATTATCCATCCTTCTTATGAACCAATACTATTGGAGCAGAGAAAGAACTTTGACTAGGTTAAATTATAAAGGCCTCTAGCATTTCTGCAACCATACGTTCAATTTCACTCTTTTGGGCATAGGGATATCTATAAGGCCTGATGTTTGGAGGAACACTTCCTGGAATCAAATGAATAATATGATCATGATCATGAATAGGTGGGAGGCCTTTGGGAGTCTGAAATACCTTGCAATGATTGTCCAAGAATTTTTGGAGATTTGGAGAAATATATGATTTCAATGTTTAAACCTCTAGTGAGCATAATTGTGCAATTACACCCCTTTTTTCTTTATTTAGAAGCTTTTTCATTCCATTAGAGTTGATTATCTTTACTGGTTTCCCTTTGGTACCCCTTAATTCAACTTCCTTTCCTTCTGAAAAAAAAATTCAAGAAAAGTTCTTGAAATTTAAAAGTTATCGCACCAAAATATTATAACCGTTAGACTCTTAGTACAACATCAGCACCACCCATTAGAATGGAAAGCATTGGACTATTCAATACATATTCCCCCATGGTTAGCTTGATATTATGGAATTTTCTAGAGCAATTTATAGTTATTCCATTTGCAACCATCACTTGACACCCTGGTGCTGGATATAGGAATTAATTTAATTCATTGACTATCTTACAATGAATAAAATTATGGGTACTACTCGAATCAATCAATGCTATTACCTTTTTTTTCTTGATATGTCCTTCTATATTAAGAGTTTTAGGAGTGGTAATTCCTGCCAATGCATTAGAAGATATTTTCAGATTCATTTCTTCTTTCTCTAGGGTTGGTTCTGTTAGGGCCTAAATCTACCTTAGGCTGAAAAAGGTAGGTCTAGGGTAACATCAAACCATGCTTAACCTGGTAGCTAGCCCTACCAGGTCGAGAGAGGGCTCTCTCCTTGCCAATCTCAGGAAAATATAACAAATGAGGCTTGAGATGACTGATATAAAGAATAATTTTAGGCTAGGTATATGCTCAGAGGAGTTTGATTGAATTTAATGTTAGTTTGCTGGATCAAATGTGAAAGGTAGTTTTGGGTCTAGGGAATGGACTTAGTCTTGCAGAGGTTTCTATGGGGCGAGGTAGGCAAATGGTTTAGTACTTTGAAATAAGTGAAATGGAAAGTATTTAGACTGGTGAGAAGTTGGAGAGGGCATGAAAGTATCAAGAATCCTCTTCAAATAGTAGAAAACATATAAAACTAAACAAACCATAAGGTAGAGCATTGCAACATCAATGAATTCTACCTTTATACTTGATTCATTTAGTTAAGTTGAAAAAAGAGAGATAATGGCACACATAAACACATGATGCTGAAAAGAGAGAGATAATGTCACAAATAAACACATGATAACTTGAATTACAGAAGGAGAAACAATACTAAATCACCTTTCCACAAGAATCCCACAAAATGCTGCAAACCCTGGTCTATTTCCTTGCCAAATTGCAAAGATGATACACAATAGTGCTCAAAGAATTCACAAGAGTCAAACCTTGACAAATGACTGAAAAAACACATGATATAGACCTCCAAACCACTAGGGTTGAATCCATGAGAAGAGGGGTGGTTTCAACCATATCTAAACTAGGAACACAAAAATAGGCAGTGGAACAACTTGCCTCTAAAACCTAGGAAACTGATTCATTCAACTCCAAACCACCTACAACTGATGTATCTACCTTATCAAGTCAATTTTTATAATTTTTGCATCATAGTACATCAATTTACATCACGTCAGCTCATGAATTTGAAAATAAGAGAGAAAAAGTCAAAATAGAGGAAAACTAGGTGAAAAACAGAGTTTTTGAGCAAAATTGGCACTTTTTCATACTGTGCCAATTTTTCGGTGCGTAATGCTTTTTCCCAGTTGAATTTGGAGGCCTTCCCCTTCACCAAATTTGCTCCAAGTTGGCTTTTTGGAAAATTGTTTTTGTCTAATTTCTATGACAAGTGGAATTTTTGAATTTGGTGCCCATTTACCCTCCCAAAAATCAGTTCTCCCAACACTGCTTCCCGTGTGGCCAAAAAGTGTCAGAGAGGGCATTTTTGAGGTGTTTTTGGCCCTTTTGATGACCCAAAACTTGTCAAAAATTTCCAGTAATTTTTTTGTATTCATAATTTTCCATGTGGAATCCAAAAATTTAAAGTTTTCCTCCAGAGGAGGTCCCTAGAAAAAGCAAGCGCCAGGTGGTGCAATGCACCTGCTAGAAAAGCCTATGTTAAAAATTTCTATGCGTAGCGCCTTTTTTCAGACCAGTTTTGAGGGCCTTCCTGGTGTCAAAATTGGGTGCATGATATCTCTTTGGAAATATTATTGAGTCTAATTTCCAACCCAACTTTAAATTTTCAATTTGGAGTTCATTTTCCCTATCAAAAGTCAAATCTCCCAAGACTGGTCAAAATGTGGAAAATGAGGCTGCCTAAAGGCAGAATGCTGTTGCAGTAAACTTTTGAAGGTCTTCCTCAGCTCCAAAGTGAGCTCATGATAGCTCATTAGAAATATATTTGTGTCTAGTTATCATTTGACTCATCAAACAAGTCATTTGGCCAACCAAGCTAGGATAAATCTTGATTTTCCCAAGGTCACTTCAGAGGTGCATCAATTCTCCCGAGGCAACTGTATTTTTGACATTTCTCTAAAACCATTACACCTGTGTAAAACTTGAAGGAATTTTTTCTTCCTTGGACTATTTTGGACAAAAACTCTCTTATTTTTTCCAAATTCATGTTTTCTTGCTTAGAAACGTCATTTGAGTAAAACCTATCCCGATGTGTGGAACAGGGGATTTGTCGAAATGAAGGGGATAAGGGGCTTCTAAATTCTTGAGAATTTTTTTTGAAGTAGGGAGGGATGTTAGGAAATAGGGGAAAGTAGAATTTAAAATATTGAGTGAGGGGAAGGGGTCCAAAAGGGCAAAACACAGGCCTAGCCTAGAAAATTGCCAAATTGTAGCAAGAAACTAGGGTTTGTGGGAAAATGAGGAATTTAAGGGATATCAATGATGGGAAGTGTTTAATAAGGTACATTAAGGATAGGGGAAGGTGTATGAACATCAGGATACAAGTTTTGTTGATGATTTGACCATCCAAGAGAAATTACCTTCAAAACCCTAGGAGAGGGAAATGAACCTTACCTAGGCACAACTGAAGCATGAACAAGGTGTAAAATGACCCATTGGAACTTGACATGATGATGACAACCCTCTAAATGATGGTACATTGAGCTAAATGGTGACATGAATCTCTTGGGAAGAATCACTAACAGTTTCAACATCCCTCTCATAAGCTGAATTTGTTTCCATATTTGCCACCGTATGATGTAAAATGACGAGTATGAGGGGATTTTATATCAAAAATAGGTGACTATTGTTTGATGAATGGGATTGATGAGTGGGACTGATGAATGAAGGATTTTATGCTAGATGTAGGGTTTTAGGGAGTAATAGGGTTTGGGGATGCAAATTAGGGTTTGGGAATAGTGGAAATTTGTTCTTAGGGTTCTAGGGTTTTGGGGATAGGGGGATATGATAAGTGTGAATGAGAGAGGGAAGGGAAAATGAAATGAGGGAAATGTAGTGAAGGGGAATGTAACAATGATTCAGGGGAGTAAAACAACAACAATGACAAAATTGCAAACCCTAGACAACTTTTGTAATGTAACTGTGCAACAAACTAGGGTTTAATTTTGCCCCTATTAAAACACCATTAATGAGGAGTAAATCTCTTGGAATGGCAAAGTGGAATGTTTCACTTACTTGAGGAATGAAGCTTGTAAATATTTGGAGCTTGGGAAGTTCGATTTGGTGAAATTTAAGCTTGGAGGGTAGGTGCGCCACGCCAAGACATAGGTGCGCCTCGCCCGTTCACTTCTCTTTGCAAATTCTACGCTCTGTGCGCCGTGCTGACCAGGTGCGCCACGCCAGGAAGCTTTGCACAATTTTGCTGCGATTTTCTCCTTTTGCGCCTCAAATCACGATTTTGCTTGTTCACTATCTCTTTAACATGAAAAATGAAGTCTTCAATACAAAAACATTTTATATACCCATTGAATTTAATTTTTCATTTAAAAGAACCCACTTTTCTAATGTTTGCTTTTCACTTGTTCTTTAAAAACTCTGTTTTGCAGTTTGGCTCTCTTTTTGGCCTTTGATGGACTAATGCTTTGAATTTCTTGTCTCTTTTGCAGGAGCTAGAGTGCAAGAGTTTTGCAAGGGGACCAGGGCTACATTTCCAGACTTATTACATATAGGAAAATAAAATTACATGAGATTTTATACATAACAGAAAAAACTTTGTTTTTCCTCAAAACAAGGTTTTGAGGAAAAATCAATTATTGAGTATATCATTATTGAAATTTTGATGTTGAAACCTTATTAGACGTCTTCATGTGCCTGCTAACGATTATTGAACTTTTTCATGACTATGGTGACAAACCCTAGACCTAATGAGACTTGAAAACACTAGAATGACTTTTGCAAATGAAATGAAGTAAAAATGACAGTAGATGACTTGTACATATGGAAATAGGCCAGCAGATGAAAGGCATGAGGGAAATTGACAAAGGACCACCACCATCAGATGATCCATGACCTAATGGAGTGCAACTGATCAGATGAGACACCTAATATGCATGCAAAAAGAGGAATTTTGATCACTGATGGAGGGATGAAGATACCGACACTAACATTGGCTCCAATGGGGATGGTAGCTCCTGGGAGGTGCCAAGAACTATAGATCTTTGGAAAGTAGACAGTGCCTCTTCCATCGGGCTACATGGAGTCAATAATTTTAGCAAACATAAGACCAATATGTTGACTCAAAACTAACTCAATTATAAAGACTGAAAACTGACTCGATACTTAAACACAACTGACAAACTGGAAAATATCCTCAAAATGGAGCTTATTCAATAAAACCTAATCTAACTGTTCCATTCATCACCTAATCAAGTGAAATGAAACAACCAATGCAACCAAGTAAGTATTCCAGCTACTGTTTGAATTCTTTGCAAGTGCTTTCTTATGAACCATAAGAGAGAACTACTGAAAGGCAACTCCCATGAAAACTTGTAAACAGATCCATTGAATAATATGAATTTTCTATCTGACTCCAAAAACACTGCATAAGGATCTCAAAATTCATGCACATTGGGTTGCTTCTCCTCATACCATGAATGCAAACTTTGATTTGGGCTTTGTGACGAGACTCCTGCTGAAAATGACAAAGAAATTGGCTGCCAGATCAAGTTTGTATCAGTACACATTTCAAGCTCACATGTAGTCAATGGAGAAGGACTTTGACTGCAGACATCATCCAACACATCAACTATTGGATCGTGAAAAACTTGAAAAGACTGCTGCAACCCATTTTCTATTGGTTTCGATGAGATTACATGATTTTCTACAGGCTGCTCATTTGAAGATATACTATGCAAATTTTCCTTCAAAAACTGAAATGATTCAAAACAGAAAGGTACGGAATCATCTTGCATCATTTGATCATATAGCCCAGTTTCCAAGTCTTCATCTGTAACTTCATAATTGATGGCATTCGGAGGCTGCAACTCTGGATAAGAGAAGTCTTGAACAAGGTTTTCATTGCCCTCAAGATGGTCCAGATCAAGACTTGTCGATGATTGACTTCTGATTGCATGAAAGTTGTCTTTGATGAACTAAAATGAAGCAAAACAAAAAGGCAAAGATCCTTCACTTACTTCAAAATTTGCTGCACTTTCCTCCTCACTTCCATAGCTGATATGCAACAACTGATTACTATATTCCAACTGCTGAAAGTGAACTTCGTCCTCCCACAAACTAGTTGTTGATTCGTCTGAAAGATTAGCTTCTGTTTGGAGAACATAATCATCATAATACTGATCAAACTGAGGCAAATCGTCAGTATAAAACACACGATCAAGCATACATGTCATATCAACAGATCTCTCTTCTCCAAGATGATCTATAAAAATATCATTATCTGATCTATGACAATTGGGATAAGAAAGAAAATGTTTTGGATCAGCCACTTGTTCTTCTTCAATTAGTGAGCCATGGTCTTGAACATCATCCTCATTCCTTGTGGTGATCTTCTGCATCATCTCTTCCACTGCACTTACCAAAATGTCTAGCTTTACCTCCAAAGATGACGATTCCTCTGGATCTAAGTTCTTCCTTTCTTCTTCCTTCAACTTTGCCCTTCTGATCAACAAATTAGCTTCTACATCTACTACACTGTTTTGCATCTCTTCAAGTGTTGGAAGGTTCATTTCCCTCAGCTAAAACTCCATTTCTAGATCAAAGGCACCCGGGTAGCGCAAGAGAGCGGATCCAGGAGAAGGTCTTATATTAACCGACATCAAAAAGTAGACTTGATTAAATCTGGCAGAAAACTATTGTACTGTCTCCCCTGGTTGTCTTTTCAACTGGTTATACTCTTCTATAATCAAGAAAGGGTTTTGTCTTACCATCCACCTGTCGAGGAAAACTTTGACGAACTGTTGGAAATCTGAGATGCTCGCATCAGGCAGGGTTTTGAACCAACTCTTGAATTTGCCTTGCAAAGAAAGAGCAAAAAGCCTAATATTGACATCTTCTTCATCAACTTCAAAAAGGTCGAGAAAAAACTCAAAATTCAGTACGTGTCTCTCAGCAGTGATGTTGTCGCATTCACCATCAAATCTTGGTAGATATAGGTCATGATTTTTAGGGAAAGCATGGGATATAGGAGGTAAAATCAGAGGCTTGTATCGATCTGGAATTTTACAAGGTATAGGGGTATATACAGAAGGTATAGAATCAGTCTTGGTCTCTTGGGGCTCATCAATTGAAGACGGTCATCACAAGATTCAGAAGAAGGGTCTTGATCAAGATCAAAGGCGTGTTAATATTTGGTATTTGCAATCTTCAAAGGGAAGGAATCAAATGCAGGCAGGGGATCTTTTCTCAGATACAATATACTTTGCAAAGCCTTCTTGAAATTCTCGGGAAAAGAGAAGAAATAATTTATAACAAAGAACAAAATGTCTTGGATAAAATTCCAACTTTAATACCTGATCTTTCCATATTGTCCTTTCATGTTTCTGCTGGTCAGGTTCATCCTCCAGTGGAGTCCTTGGATCTGATCTCGAAACTGATTTGGAATTGCTAGGTGAATGATTTCAGCCTTCCGGTGTTTGATCGTTGTCCACCATAAACAATCAAATCTGAACTTGATTACATTTTTATGAGGAAACCAGATGTTCATTTCATAAACTAAATCGGAGATTGCCTGAAGCAGCGTTCATCTACTATGAACTTGTAGAGTAAGAGCAGTTCAAAGGCTACCTGGCTAACTTCAGACTTCGTCTGTATTTTATAAAGAAAACAACAAAATTTTCTTCCCCAGTATGGTCGCCACTGTGTTAGGGCCTAAATCTACCTCAGGCTGAAAAAGGCAGGTCTAGGGTAACATCAAACCACGCTTAACCTGGTAGCTAGCCCTACCAGGTCGGGAGAGGGCTCTCTCCTTGTCAATCTCAGGAAAATATAGCAAATGAGGCTTGAGATGATTGATATAAAGAATAATTTTAGGCTAGGTATATGCTCAGAGGAGTTTTATTGAATTTAATGTTGGTTTGCTGGATCAAATTTGAAAGGCAGTTTTGGGTATGGGGAATGGACTCAGTCTTGCAGAGGTTTCTGTGGGGCGAGGTAGGCAAATGGTTTAGTACTTTGAAATAAGTGAAATGGAAAGTTTTTAGACTGGTGAGGAGTTAGAGAGGGCATGAAATTATCAGGAATCCTCTTCAAATAGTAGAAAACATATAAAACTAAACAAACCCTAAGGTAGAGCACTGCAACATCAATGAATTCTACCTTTATACTTGATTCATTTAGTTAAGCTGAAAAGAGAGAGATAATGGCACACATAAACACATGATGCTGAAAAGAGAGAGATAATGGCACACGTAAACACATGATAACTTGAATTATAGAAGGAGAAACAATACTAAATCACCTTGCCACAAGAATCCCACAAAATGTTGCAAACCCTGGTCTATTTCCTTGCCAATCTGCAGAGATGAAATACAATAGTGCTCAAAGCATTCACAAGAGTCCAAACTTGAAAAATGACTGAAAAAACACATGATATAGACCTCCAAACCACTAGGGGTTGAATCCATGAGAAGAGGGGTGGTTTCAACAATATCTAAACTTGGAACACAAAAATAGGCAATGGAACAACTTGCCTCTAAAACCTAGGAAACTGATTCATTCAACTCCAAACCACCTACAACTGATGTATCTACCTTATCAAGTCAATTTTTATCATTTTCACATCATAGTACATCAATTTACATCATTTCAGCTCATGATTTTTACCATAAGAGAGAAAAAGTCAAACTAGAAGAAAACTAGGCGAAAAACAGAGTTTTTGAGCAAAATTAGCACTTTTTCATCCTGTGCGTAGTGCCACTTTTTCTGTGCATAGCACTTTTTCCCATTGAATTTGGAGGCCTTCCCCTTCACCAAATTTGCTCCAAGTTGGCTTGTTGGAAATTAATTTCTGTCCAATTTCTATGACAAGTGGAATTTTTGAATTGGGTGCCCATTTACCCCTCCAAAAACTAGTTCTCCCAACATTGCTTCCTGTGTGGCCAAAAAGTGGCAGAGAGGGCATTTTTGAGGTGTTTTTGGCCCTTTTGGTGACCCAAAACTTGTCAAAAATTTCTAGTAATTTTTGGGTATTCATAATTTTCCATGAGGAATCCAAAAATGTAAATTTTTCCTCCAGAGGAGGTCCCTAGAAAAAGCAAGCGCTAGGTGGTGCTATGCACTTGCCAGAAAAGCCTGTGTTAAAAGTTTCTATGCGTAGCACCTTTTTTCAGACCAGGTTTTAGGGCCTTCCCGGTGTCAAAATTGGGTGTACGATATCTCGTTGGAAATATTATTGAGTCTAATTTCCAACCCAACTTTAAATTTTCAATTTGGAGTTCATTTGCCCTGTCAAAAGTCAAAGATCCCAAGACTGGTAAAAATGTGGAAAATGAGGCTGCCTAAAGGCAGAGTGTTGTTGCAATCAACTTTTGAAGGTCTTCCTCAACTCAAAATTGAGCTCATGATAGCTCATTGGAAATATATTTGTGTTTAGTTATCATTTGAATCATCAAAAAAATCATTTGGCTAACCAAGCTAGGAGGAATCTTGATTTTCCCAAGGTCACTTCAGAGGTGCATCAATTCTCCTGAGGCAACTGTATTTTTGACATTTCTCTAAAACCATGACACTTTTGTAAAAAGTGAATGAGGTATTTCATCCTTGGACTATTGTGGACAAAAAAATCTCTCAGTTTTTCCAAATTCATTTTTTCTTGCTCAAAAACATCGTTTGAGTAAAACCTATCCCGATGTGTGGAACATGAAATTTGTCGAAATGAAGTGAAATGAAGGGGATAAGGGGCTTCTAAATTCTTGAGAAAATTTTTGGAAGTAGGGAGGGATGTTAGGAAATAGGGGAAAGTGGAATTTCAAATAGTGAGTGAGGGGAAGGGGTCCAAAAGTGAAAAACACAGGCCTAGCCTAGAAAAGTGCCAAATTGTAGCAAGAAACTAGGGTTTGTGGGAAAATGAGGAATTTAAGGGATATCAGTGATAGGAAGCTTTTAATAAGGTACATTAAAGATAGGGGAAGGTGTATGAACATCAGGACACAAGTTTTATTGATGATTTGACCATCCAAGAGAAATTACCTTCAAAACCTTAGGAGAGGGAAATGAACCTTACCTAGGCACAACTGAAGCATGAACAAGGTGTAAAATGACCCATTGGAACCTGACATGATGATGAAAACCCTCTGAATGATGGTACACTCAGCTGAATGGTGACATGAACCTCTTGGGAAGAATCACTGACAGTTTCATCATCCCTCTCATAAGTTGAATCTGTTTCCATATTTGCCACCGTATGGTGTAAAATGATGAGTATGAAGAGATTTTATATCAAAAATAGGTGACTGTTGTTTGATGAATGGAATTGATGAGTGGGATTGATGAATGAGGGATTTGATGCTGGATGTAGGGTTTTAGGGAGTAATAGGGTTTGGGGATGCAAATTAGGGTTTGGGAATAGTGGAAATTTGTTGTTAGGGTTCTAGGGTTTTGGGGATAGGGGGATAGGATGAGTGTGAATGAGAGAGGGAAGGGAAAATGAAATGAGGGAAATGTAGTGAAGGGGAATGTAACAATGATGCAGGGGAGAAAAATAGCAACAATGACAAAATTTCAAACCCTAGATATCTTTTGTAATGTAACTGTGTAGCAAACTAGGGTTTAATTTTGCCCCTATTAAAACACCATCAATGAGGAGTAAATCTCTTGGAATGGCAAAGTGGAATGTTTCACTTACTTGAGGAATGAAGCTTGCAAAGATTTGGAGCTTGGGAAGGTTGATTTGGTGAAATTTAAGCTTGGAGGGTAGGTGCGCCACGCCAAGACATAGGTGCGCCGCGCCCGTTCACTTCTCTTTGCAAATTTTGTGCTTTGTTCGCCGTGCCGACCAGGTGCACCGCGCCAGGAAGCTTTGCACAATTTTGCTGCGATTTCTCCTTTTGCGCCTCAAATCGAAATTTTGCTTGTTCACTCTCTCTTTAACATGAAAAATGAAGTCTTCAATACAAAAACATTTTATATACCCATTGACTTTAATTTTTCATTTAAAAGAACCCACTTTTCTAATGTTTGCTTTTCACTTGTTCTTTAAAAACTCCGTTTTGCAGTTTGGCTCTCTTTTTGGCCTTTGATGGACTAATGCTTTGAATATCTTGTCTCTTTTGCAGAAGCCGGAGTGTAGGAGTTTGGCAAGTTGACCAGGGTTGCATTTCCAGACTTATTACATATAGGAAAATAAAATTACATGAAATTTTATACATAAAAGAAAAACTCTGTTTTTCCTCAAAACAAGGTTTTGAGGAAAAATCAATTAATGAGTATATCATTATTGAAATTTTGATGCTAAAACCTTATTAGACCTCCTCATGTGCCTGCTGACCATTATTGAACTTTTTCATGACTATGGTGACAAACCCTAGACCTAATGAGACTTGAAAACCCTCAAATGACTTCTACAAATGAAATGAAGTAAAAATGACAGCATATGACTTGTACATATGGAAATAGGCCATTAGATGAAAGGCATGAGGGAAATTGACAAAGAACCACTACCATTAGATGATCCATGACCTAATGGAGTGCAGCGGATTGGATGAGACACCTAATATGCATGCAAAAAGAGAAATTTTGATCACTGATGGAGGGATGAAGATACCAACACTAACAGGTTCCTAGTATATATCCTCTTATTTTGAAGTTTCTTGTTCCTTTTCTTCCTCCTCTTCACAATCTATGTAAAATAATCTCTTCTTAGCACACTTATGACCTTTAGTTTATTTTCTATCACAACTATAAAAAATCCCCTTTGCTCTTTTTTCTTCCAATTGTTGTGGTGTTAACCTTATAGGTTATGGAAGGCTAGGAGTAGTAACACTTCCATATTTATAGTTGTGAGTGGTAGGATTCCTTGTTGCCATAATTTTTCTTTCAATTTTTCTTTCTAACCTAAATGCCTTCTCCAATGAATCAGATTCCCAAAGGAAAACCTCATGTTGGATGTTATCTTTTAAAGTCCCTAAGAAAACATCAACCAAATTCTCCTCTGGAATATCATTTACCCTTATATTCAATTATTGGAAGTCCTCAATGTGCTCCGCCATTGAACCCTTTTGTTTGAGATTTATCAATTGGCTGAATAAGGTGTTTCTCTTTGTGTCCTCATAATGTGCTATCATTTCCTCCGTAAAAATTGACCAAGTGACAAGTGCTTTATGGGAACAAAGGCATCTATACCATACAAACTGATTTGGTTCGAAATATAAAGTTGTTGTTAGGTCCTATACTACTAGTGTAACCCCTTATTGTTATTAGTGCACCCCTTATTGTATTATTGTACCCATATAGTCCCCATGTTATTATTGCGCCCCATAGAAGCCCACTATTGTTATATTTGTGCCCCTACAATATTATTGTTATGTAGGCTTTGATTGTATTGGGACAACTTAGATTCCTATTTATAGAAAGGAGGTATTGTCATTTGTATCATCCAAGAATCATTCATTATAGTAATGTAAAGGAGGTTTCCCCCTCGAAGAGGCTAATTTTGAATTCATTGATCTATATTTTCTATCTTTCGTGAGTTGGTTTCATAGAATTTGATTTTAGAGTATCTCATAAAGTGGAAGAAATACCCACTGAAGATTCCACATGGGAGGATGATAATTTTATATAGAAGCATCAAGAACTACTCAAGTGTTGAGGACAACACTTTTTGAAGGAGAGGGGCATTTTAGGTCCCTATACTACTAGTGTAACCCCTTATTTTTATTAGTGCAACCTCCTTATTGTATTATTGTACCCATATAGTCCCCATGTTGTTATTATTGTGCCCCATAAAAGCCCACTATTGTTATTTTTGTGCCCCTACAATATTATTGTTATGTAGGCTCTGATTGTTTTGGGACCCCTTAGACTCCTATATATAGAAAGGTGGTCTTGCCATTTGTATCATCCAATAATTGTTCATTTGTGTAATGTAAAGGAGGTTTCCCCCTTGAAGAGGCTGATTTTGAAGTCATTGATCTATCTTTTCTATCTTTTGTGAGCTGGTTTCATAACAGTTGCAATGCGTACCTTTTGTGTTTGTTGCACATTATGGAGATCAAAATATTGCTCAATCTATAGTATCCATGTTACCAGATCCTTACAATCAAACCTCCTCATATCGATCTTTTGAATATGGTGGGCCTTCAATCCAACATTAGAGTCTACGAAATCATGATTAAAATTTCTTTTTTTCTCATCATGAGTTTCATGTAATACCTTTTCGCCATTAGGAAGCATTTCTTGTAGCAACTTTTTCAAACCTTCCATGTCTTCTTTTGAACCATTCTCTAAATTTTCCATGTTTCCTTTCTATTTTTCTTCTATACCATCAATCTTATCTTCCAATTCATTTTTGGTTACTCTTTGCGAGTGTGAAATTCATTGCACTTGGTCTCATAATTTTGATATATCATGTTTCATTTCTTCCTCTTCTTCATGTGTCATAGTAGAGCTTTTTGTTTGCTTAATAGGTATTTCCATTTTCTAGCTTCAATTCATTTTGGATTCAAACAATGATATTTATGCTTCACTATGCCCCTTGAATCACTTCAAACTAATTTTTCAAACAAAACTTATGCAAATTTAAAAAAAATACACACTTTTTTGTTTCTTTATATGAGCTCGATATTGAATATGTTGTATCTCTATAATTTCAGATCTCCAAAGTCTGAATTTTTATCCTTTGGTAGCCCTATTAATATTATTTCCAACCCCACAAGTTTGACCAAGATTGGAGTCTTCAAGAAAGAGTTATGCCCGATCTCCAACGAAGAACTAATTATAGATTGGTTCAGTATATAAATCTTTTACGAAGTTCCGTGTGTCACTGTTTCGAATTTTGGCCTTGAAATTACTACACAAAAAATTGTAGTCTGCGCACTTTCAACCAATTTTTAAAAAGTTCCAATCTGATTCCTGAAACAAAATTTATGATGATTTTCCCTAGGTCACCTGTTTGAGACTGAATTTTGGAGCCTGCAAAAGCCCTAACTTCCTCGGATCATATCTTCAAAAATATAGCGAACCAAGATCTGAAATTTTTACACAAAGTCCACCATGATTTCAGATCCATGTGGTAAAACTTTCATCTTTTGAAGCCTCGTACAAAAAAAAATTATAGAAAAAATTCCAAGATATCCTGTTTGAAGAAGCAAAACCCTAGAATCCAAACCTCTAATACCAAATGTTATGCAACCAGCTCACAAAAAAACGAAGAAAAGGAAGATCAACGACTTGAAAAACAACCTCTTCAAGGGGGGAACCTATTTTAAATTACATAAATGAACAATTATTGGATGATTCAAATGACAAAACCTCCTTTCTATATATAGGATTCTAAGGGGTCACAATATAATCAAAGCCTACATAATAATAATAATGTAAGGGCACAATAATAACAATAGTGGGCTTCTATGAGGTACATTGTTAGGTCCCTATACTATGAGTGTAACCCCTTATTGTTATTAGTACAACCCCCTTATTATATTGGTGTGCCCATTTAATCCCCATATTGTTATTATTGTGCCCCATAGAAGCCCACTATTGTTATTATTGTGCCCTTACATTAGTATTGTTATGCCAACTATGATTATATTATGACCCCTTAGACTCCTATATATAAAAAGGAGGTATTGTCATTTGTATCATCCAAGAATTGTTCATTTGTGTAATTTTAATGAGGTTTCCCCCTCAAAGAGGCTTATTTCTAAGGCGTTTATCTTTCTTTTATATCTTTTTGTGAGCTGGTTTCATAACATTTGGTATCAGAGGTTTGGATTTTAGGGTTTCACTGCTCCAAAGAGGTCATCGTGGAATTTTCGCTATAAATTTTTTTCTACGAAGTTTCAGAAGTGAAATTAAAAACCCATTTGAGAAGAGATCGGTTTGAACCTCGGGTCAGAATTTTAGATCTTGTATCACTATGTTTTCGAAGATATGATCTGCGGAAGTTAGGGTTTTTGCAAGCTCCACAATTTCATCTCAAAAAGGTCACCGTGGAAGTTTTGCTATAATAATTTTTCTACAAAGATTCAGACTCTGAAATTAAAACCCATTTGAGACAAAATCTTGGCGAAGTTTGGGTTTGAATCTCAGATCTTTTCTCGCTATATTTTAGAGATATAATATGAGGAATTTAGGGTTTTTGCAGACTCCCGAAATACACTCTAAATAGGTGACCTTGGGAAAGTCACCATAACTTTCTCTCTGAAAAGCAAATTGAAATTTCGTAAGAAGTTACAGAAAGAGGACAAATTGTAGTTTTCTGTGTATAGTTTTCAGATCCGAAGGTCGAAATAGTGACACGTGGAACGTCGTACAAGTTCGATCTACTAAAACATTATATAATCAGGGCATCTTAGGAGATTGGGCATAAATCTTTCTTGGAGAATCAAATTCTGATCAGACTTATGGGGTTAGAAATAGGACTCAGAGGGCTACTACATGACACAATTTCAGAACTTGGAGATCTGACATTGCCAAGTTACAGTAGTTTCAAGATCAAGTTCCTAAAATCAAGAAAAAGAAACATGAGGAAGTTTGATGGCAAGGATCCGTAAATTGGATACTACATATGGAGTAATATTTTGATCTACATGAGGTTCAACTGTTACAAAAGGTACATATTGCATCTTTATATTTAGAACCAAATCAATTTTTATGGTATAAAGGGCTTTGTTCTCACAAAGCACTTGTCACTTGGTCAATTTTCATGGAAGAAATGATAGCACATTATGAGGATACAAAGAGTAACACCTTCTTTAGCCAATTGATACATCTCGAACAAAAGGGTTTAATGGCAGAGCACATTGAGAAATTTAAAAAATTGAATATAGTGGTAAATGATATTCTAGAGAAGAAAAGTATTGATGTCTTCATAGGGACTTTAAACGATAACATTCAACATGAGGTTCGTCTTTGAGAACCTGATTCATTGGAGAAGGCATTCAGGTTGGAAAGAAAAACTGAAAGCAAAATTATGGAAACAAGGAATCCCACCACTCACGACTATAATTATGGAAGTGTTTTCTCTCCTAGCCTTCCACAACCTATAAAGTTTACACAACAATAAGTGGAAGAAAAAAGAGAAAAGGGGCTTTGTTACAATTGTGATAGCAAATACACTAAAGGTCATAAGTGTGTTGGGAATAAATTATTTTACATAGATTATGAAGAGGAGGAAGAAAAGGATAAAAAAACATCAAAAGAAGAGGATATGCACCAGGAACCAACCCCAGAGAAAGAAGAAATGAATCCAACCATATCTTGTAAAGAATTGGCAAGAATTACCACTCCTCAAACTTGCAAGATAGAAGGACATATCAAGAAGAAAAAGGTTGAAGTGAAATATCACATTGAGAAAGAAGAAATGAATCCGACCATATCTTGTAATGAATTGGACGAAATTACCACTCCTCAAACTATCAATATAAAAGGACATATAAAGAAGAAAAATGTTCAAGAAGTGAAAGATCACATTGAGCATCAAGAAATGAATCCAACCATATCTTGTAATGCATTGGAAGAAATTACGACTCCTCAAACTCTCAAGATAGAAGGACATAACAAGAAGAAAAATATTCAAGTAGTGAAAGATCACATCGAGCATCAACAACAAGTTCTCCAACTTTTAAAGGATAACGCCACTTTTGTGCAGAATCGAATGAAACAATGGGAAAATCAACATCACAGTGAAAGAAGTTTTGATGTAGGCGATTGGGTATTTTTACGGCTACATCTCAAACAAGCTATTTATGAGAAGGAAATGTTGGCAATACTACATGCACTTAAGAAATGGTGACCTTACCTAATGGGAAGACACTTCAAGGTAAAAATAGATCATGATAGTCTTAAATACTTTTTAGAACAAAGATTATCTTTAGAAGAACATAAAAAATGGGTCACAAATATGTTGGGTTATGACTTTGAAATCATCTACAAAAAAGTGAAGCAAAATGTTGTTGTAGATGCACTCTCAAGAAAGGATGAGGATGTGGAAGCACTGTTTTGTGCTATTTCTATTATTCAACCAGATTTGATAAATGAAGAAAGGGATGAATGGAAGAAGGATGGAGAAGTGTGGCCACTCATTCAAAAGTTGTAGAAGATACCAGTTCAAACAATATTGCCAGAACTTGACGAGGAAGGAAAAATCATATTGGAGCCTGAAGCAGTTACAGAAACAAGAACCCAACAGCTACACAATTGATCAATTTTAGAGTATCTCATCAAGTGGAAGAACTTACCCACTGAAGATTCCACATGGGAGGAGAAGAATTTTATACAGAAGCATCAAGAACTACTCAAGCGTTGAGGACAACACTTTTTGAAGGAGAGGGGCATGTTAGGTCCCTGTACTACAAGTGTAACCCCTTATTGTTATTAGTACAACCCACTTATTATATTGTTGTGCCCATGTAGTCCCCATATTGTTATTATTGTGCCCCATAGAAGCCCACTATTTTTATTATTATGGCCTTACATTATTATTGTTATGTCGGCTCTGATTATATTATGACCCCTTAGACTCCTATATATAGAAAGGAGGTCTTGTCATTTGTATCATCCAAGAATTGTTCATTTATGTAATGTAAAGGAGGTTACCCCCTTGAAGAGGCTTATTTCTAAGGCGTTTATCTTTCTTTTCTATATTTTTGTGAGCTGGTTTCATAATATACAATAATAAAAATATGGGGACTATATGGGCACAAAAATAACACTAAGGGGTTACACTAGTATTATAGGGACCTAATAGGATTTTAGAGCATTACGAAGGGTGAGACTAGTTGACGAGAGGAGAGAAAGAAAGTTGCGAGAAATTATGCGGAGAAGAAGGGAGTTACAGAGGATAGGAGAAGCAATGACAAGTTTAGCGTCACGGATGCATAGAATGGATAGTCACGAGTTGTGGGGAAAAGGAGAGAATGAGGGATCTCCTTCTAGAGAAATAGGAGACACCATCAAAAGTATTGCGGGAAGTTTATATGGGACTGGTAAATCCCACTCTCAATCAAGAGGATTTCATACGCTTGAGCCATTTGTACAACCAATTATAACATCCTGTGAGCATACTCCAGTAGATGATGACTTGGATTTTGTGATGAGGTGATTGTAGATGATGACAACCCACAAAATAGTGGTACAACCCCTCCTCTCCCTAGCCTTCCCCTGGTACTATATCAAAGCATTGATCAATTCTTTTCTAAATTAAGATTTCTACTTGAAGGTTTATGTGGATAGGTTTTGAAGTTTTAGTAATTGGAAAAGAATCCATAATTTTTATTTTGAATCGATGTTTCAGATCACAATCAGGACCCATCATCAGGATAATAAGAAACTGAGAGAAAGAAAGACAAACAATGATTAATAAATACAAAAAGAAGAAATCAAAAAATGAAAGGAAGAACGGCCGATTTGAAAAATAATAAAAGAAAATAGAAAGAATTTAAGAAGGAAACATAAATCCCTAACAAACTAAGAGAAGGGATCATAATTAATAAATAAATAAGATGCAAATAAATAAATTTATAATAATATATATATATATATATTTTTAGAGATAAATAAGTGAAAAAGATAAGCAAAAGAGAATGAATGGAAAATAAAAGAAATAAAGTAATTAAAGAGGAGAAAAATAATAATAAATTAAAATAAAAGAAACAAAAATAAGGGGGGGTAAAGGATAGGAAAAAAGAAAAAGAATTAGAAAATAAATAAAATAAAATAAATTAACGTAAATAAAAGAGAGAAGGAAAAGGAGAAAAAACAAAAAGAAACAACGTAAAGCAAAATAAAATAAAATAAATAGAATAGAATAAAATAAAAATGAATAAAACAAAATAAAATAAAAATAAAAATAATATAAAAGAAGAAGAGAAAAAATGAATAAAGAGGAAAGGAATGAGATAAATAAATAAACAAATCAGAGAAAGAGGAGAAACCATAAGGGAGAAAAGAAAGGAACGAGGGAAGGGTATGTGATGGATCTCATAAAAAGGGGGAAAAGAGAAAGGAAGGAAGAGAAGGAAAAAGGATAAAAGAAAAGAGGGAAAAAGAAAGAAAATGAGGGAATGAGGAGAGGAGGAGAGTGGAGAAGGTGAGAGGGGAAGTAAAAAATATAAACAAGAGGTGAAAGGATGAGGTCAGTTGCTAGATATTAGGGGTAGCCAACTTCGACTGACTTCAATGCCACCATCTCTATTGAGATTGTTAGGATGTTTGATGATTTCAAGAGCTTCTTTGAGTTTGCGTTTGAAATAGTGAGCTTCTTTTGTGATGATTTTAGTATCTTCAAGGAAAAAGTGATGTCTAGTCTTATATGAATGTTCAACAAGGGCAGAGGATCATGTTCTTTCCTTCTTAATATATGCATCGTGTTCCCTCAACCTTAATCAAGTTCAACAAGTATATTGTAGATATAACGGTGGTAATTCTAGTGGAGGAAGTAGTTCTGGTAGTGGTGTTCAGTTAATTTTAGTTAATCACTTTCAACTGAGTTCCAAGGGATGTATAATCATTTAGCATGAACAGTAAATCATGGCTATAAATATGGTTGGATCGCTTACCTGATCCCAGAATTTTTGGGATGAGGTGGTGAAGATGTTGAACAACATTGGTATCTGTGTGAGGCTGTTTGGAGGGCTCGATAGACTCCTGATGCCACCAAACTTATTGAGTTCCAAACTAATTTAAGAGATAGGATGATTTGATGTTTTATTAAGTGGATTGATGCAAATCCTAATGCTACCATGGATACAGTTAAATGAGAATTTCTTCAGAAGTTTAATTTACCACATTCTAATTAGCAAGGTCTTACAAAACTATTGGATATAAGACAAAAGGAGGGAGAATATGCCTAGTAGTGTATGCAAATATTCAAATATGCTATTAGTAAATTATCCTATCCCATTGATCCACATCATCAAAGGGACTTCTTTATTAAGTCTTTGTTACCAATGACTAGAATTCTACCATCACAACAGAAGATTGACACACTACAGGATGCTTTGGAACATGCGATGCAGATTGAAGCCATGGAAGGATACCCTTAAGATTATAAACTGGGTGCTCCTTCTGCTAACCCTACTATTATGGAACTTCAAAAATTGAGAAACTAAAGGATATTTCTCCTATGTGACCTATGAGACCTCGGGTTTGGTGCACACACTGTCGAGTCGAAGGGCATCATGTCACGAAATTCCCATGAATTAGGGGTTATGGATCATCTAATATTCCTATGGGACCTCCTCTACAACCTCCACATATTCTGAGAGTTACAAAAGTCTCTTCAATAATGCCTTACCAGGGTCCAACTCAATATCAGGAGTTCCTGTCCCATCAAGGTATGTCTATGAATGGGTTTTGTGAAATTTGTAGGTCCTTTGGTCATTCACCCCACTGTGCCCCATTCTATAAAAGTATGCCAATGTGCCCAATAATATATTTTGTGACATCTTTGGAACACCCACACACCATACGGACCAATGTTGGTCTTTAGATGTGCTAGATGATCACCTAAATCATACAACTTTTCAAGTTAATGAGTCTCCTCGAGGTTGAGTAGGAGGAGCCTCTATGGGAGGGAGGACAAGGGGAAGAGGTCCAATCATATGCTATAACTGTGACCAAGAAGTTCATTTTGTGAGGGAATGCTCAATGTTAAGAATACCTTGGTGTTCACATTGTCTAATGAATACACTTGCTTCAAAATATTTTCCAGAGCTTATTGCTAGCTGAGAAGAGTGTAACTAGATGAAGGGAGAATCAAAACCAATTGTTCAACCGAATATTAAAATTATGACCAAAGGAGGAAAAAGAACCGGTACCAATGTTGGAACTTCTGAAACTGACTAGCATAAGGCCAATGTCACCAAAAATATTCTATGATTCCATCCAACAGAAGTAATATTATCAAGATGCAACTAACTTATTCTGAAAATTAGTTTATCCTCAAAGTACATGACTTAGAAAACAAGAACAAGTACAAAATAAAAGTCCTAGACTATCACAAGAGATATCCCGACCAATCTTAGATTGGCTTCGATTATTTATGCAAATTATGAATGATGAGAAACTTACTGGTAAGTTTCATAAGAAACTAAAAGCTATTGTGAAGGACGATCCATTCTCAGAAGAAAATATTTCTATTGATCTTATTGAAAGACATTCTAGGTGGGTTCGGCGAAATAAGAATAGAATAGGAAGATAATTCCTTGTGGATTCTCAAATTGCCGGCTATTAGATAAAGGATTCCATGTTGGAACTCAGCTCAGATGTCAACATTTTAACAAGAAAAATGTGGGAGGCACTCGGGAAAACCATATTAGTTTTTTCACCAATTCAACTTTGGATGGAAAATCAATATTGTATTCTACCTATTGGGAGATTGGAGCACATTGATGTTGATATTGAAGGTGTTAATACTTATGTAGATTTAAAAGTAGTAGACATAATGGGTGATCAAGACCCATATCCCACTTTATTGAGAATAGATTGGGCATTTGAAAATTATGCAGTTATTGATCTCAAATAGGAAACTATGAACTTTGAAGTTGATGGAGGTTGGGTCACACAACTTCTGGATCCATATCAAGGCCCAATATTTACCAAACCTGTAGATGATGTGGAGGAATCCAATTTGTTAAACTAGTTATATCAACTCATTACTGGGAAAAGGGAAGATTAGATTAACTCAACAATTGCTAGATCTATTAGTTGGAGAAGTGTTCAAATTACTGAGGTAGGATTAGATGTTGTGATGGATGATTGGTAGAAAGGAGGCCACGAGCTTCATTCATGACACTGTGCAAATATCAGATGCCTCCGTTGGATCAATACTGAGGTACACAATTATCCCGTTTTTAATGGTGCTGAACTGGTTGTGAATTTTATCCAATAAGTTGATTCCAAAATAGAAGAAGGTCAAAAGGTCTCTTTGATGAATCTATCCTTACAAGAAACTCCCACAAGATGGTGGGCAACCCATCATGACCAATTTCATGATTGGGATACTATCAAAACTGCTATGATACATAGATTCTCGACTCTAGGGAATACTTTCCACAATATTCTTGTTTATGATGGACGTATTAGCCTGCAAAATCATGTACAGAATTTCCGTTACATTTGGACAATCGATGATTTAACAATTGCGATGTGGAAGGATCAGCTTATTCATACATTGGGAATTATTTCACAAGACTGGTACTTGAAGGAGGAATTGAAGAGATAAACATCAGATTAGAATATAATGATTGATCAATTTTGAAAATATTTTTCATTTTGCAATACTGATACTGTTGTATTCACAACTCACTTAGTGCCTTGAAGAGGGTCAGAGGTCTGGGATGCAGGATAGCAGGGAAGAAAAGGCCATTTTTCAAGTCGTGGAAGTCACTAGAGCTTAATGGAACCTTCCATATCACAGAGTGCTTGGAAAGAGCTTTCCGGTGGTATAAAGAAATCCAAAAAAGGATCCCTAGATCAAAAGTTACACTCAGTTGAACTATCCCTTTGAAAAATCCTAGAAAGCATGAAAAGGGTAAAAAGGGCTAAGTGTTGAAATAAAATCATAATTGGTCCTAGAGGAATTATTGCATTGCATGAATAAAAATATATTGGCCGATCGATGGGCCCGGGGGACATAGACATCGGTGTCGGCAGATCACAACACACGTCTAAATCGCAATCGGTGAAGTCCAAGGGGTCCTCCCTTAAGGATTATCGGTGGATGCGAAGGCCGATTGCGATATATAGACCAGGCTTGCTTGGGGAGGCGGATTTATAAACACAAAGAAATGCACTGCAAAACATGGCCCGGGATGCCCCTTCTCTCTCCTTCACTTGGCGACTTATTATTGTTCCACAGAGTTGATGTGGTGGATGACATTAGTGATGACATGGCAGGAACGAAGGATGATGTGGTAGGGGGAACATGTCACTCATTTTTGGCATTTTTAGGGGTCCAATCGACCTATTTCTGGGTGCCACATGGAAGCACTAATAGGGTGACATGTGGCAATGATGATGTCATGATGAATTCAGCGATGATGTTAGAAAGCTATCGAAGATCGCCGATCGACGTATTTGGGTCTTAGTATTATCAATGAGGTTGCGATGCGATAGAAAAACCCAAATGCAATAAACTATAAACTATAGTTCATGAAGCCTTTGGGTTTGGGAATTTTTATTAATGGTGATCAGCAATTGCAATGCACCAAAAGTTAAAAAGGGTGAGACAATGGAGAAGTGTCGATTGCGATATGCGGGTTTTCTCCCAGATGCGATAAATTATAGGCTTCATTTCATAACATTTCACGTCTGCCTAAATAGCCAAAAAGGGATATTTGTATTGAAAAGAAAGGCTCTTGCTTGCTTTTCAGAAGACTTAAATGCTGAAGTGAAAGAAACCCCGGTCACAACCAAACAAAAACATAGTTGTTTCAAAGTTTGAAGGGGCAGAAGCCAGGATTCGAATGCATCGATCAATTTATTTAGGCAAGACATCAGAAGTGACTATGCCAGCCCATTTTGACATCAACTACCTTAAAATAGCCCATTGCAGTAGTACGTGGCCTTCAAAATAGTTTTTCACAATAAAGGATGTTCTCACACCTCCTCCTCCCTGGGATCCTCCTCTTTGCTCATTTACTCAAAAGATTTGTGGATCGTGTTTAAGAGTTCAAAGAGGTAGCATAACTTGAAGATGATCCCCTTCCTTGTCCAAGAAGGCAACCTGATCTAACAAAGAAGCCCTTAGCCCATGAATGCTCCTGTAAAAATCATTAATGTCTTGGTCATCCCCTTCTTATAAATAGGGGGTCCTGATATTGTAAAAGGGTTCGAAAATCCGGAGAGAAAAGGGTCGATTCTATAACTCCTGTGATAGCTTATAGATCTTCAGAATACCATAGATTGGTGGTGATTCCTCCTTCTGAACTTTGCAGCTTGTTTGTCCTGTAAAATTACTTGTCTATTTGTTCCTCAGTCCTCCTATTCATGCATCAATAAGCACTGTAATGTCTTTAAATTCTCCTACATATTCATTTGTATTTCTTTAAATGCACATGCATGTGTGAGGGTTCGAAATTACATTTGCAGCACTGTATGATGCGAAGTCATCTTTCTTCTATTGTCTATTCAACACTTCTTTTTAACTCAGAAAGTAGATCAACTTTATGGTTCCAGGCTCATGATATGTGTATGAGTTTATTGGTGTTGTAAGCTCCATAATTTTGAGTTGATTTCCTCACTTTGTCTGTTATCATTTACTTTAAAACAATTTGATTAAACTGTGAAGTTATGAAGGGCAAGACCTCCACTATCTTGTTTTATTTCTGAAATCTACTTCTGTGTATCAAGGCTTATATCATTGGTTTACATATTTGGGAAGAATAACCACTCTCTCGTGTTCATGTTTGAAACATAGGTGATGTCTCTTATTATTCAAAATTCATTTGAGACACACTGATCTGGATGACCCTAGGCACTGGTCTTGTCAGCAATCAAAGGCTATCTCTAGGGATATTTCTCTGTATTATGCTGCATTTGTGCTACATATACAGGTTTTAGCCACGACATCTTCTGGCGCCATTGTCGGGGAACAGATTAGAATATTTTTCCCTGGGTACAACAAATTTTTACATTTCCCCTGTTAGGTGAGCTAGGGAAGTGTGGGTTGAAGATCTTTCAGCTTGGCGACTCTACTCTCAATTTTATGGTAAACATCATGGCGACTCCACTATCCATATCTCTATTTTGATCATCTTGGATTTCAAATAGCCCCATACTCACTTTGATGCTGTAGCAGCCGAAGCTTTCCCTACCTTTGAACCTGCAATCACTCATATAGGGAGGTTTTCGAGATGGCCATTCCTGCATTCCTGGCCAACAAATTTGCCCCATTTGTTGGATTGTGTTATATTCTTTCCATGACTAGCCCACGTATTTAATTGGGGGTTAGAGGGGGGGGGAAGGCCACAGGGGGTTTGAGGGATACCCGTAACCTCACTTTATGGGGTCCAGGGCAGCGCCTTAGAAAATTTTGGTTTTGGACCCTATGTTAGGTTGGGCAGACCCACCTATGGTTTTGTGCATGATTTTCACACGTTTCTGGATGCGATGGTTTTCGGTCCATGGTTTTGGACATGATGGTTTCTTAGTCCATGGTATTGGATGCTTCGATATGTATAAATATGTATTGTAACGTTGAAAGGAACATAATGAAAAATCAAGCTGGGTGTCCCTTTTTTGGGATCCAGGGGAAATTGTCTGTGTATATGTGTTTTATGTGTTATGCTCTCGCATTGTTTATTTTCTGTGTTTTAGTATTCATATGCAGGTAATTTTTGTATGAGGTTAAAACCTACATTTGGTATTAAAGTAGTTTTGGCTTCAAGAGGACACCTTTATTGCTGAAGGGTTTCGCTCGGGCTTGTGGTAGACCCTATTCAGTGGGAGATCTGCAAGATCGATTTTGGTGGTGAAAGAAGATGGCGAGCAGTGGAAAGATAGAGATCGAGAAATTTAATGGTCAGAGTTTTGAGTTGTGGAAACTCAAGATGGAGGATCTGTTGGTGGATAAAGATCGGTGGATAGTGATAGATCTGGGTACTAAACCAACGGGAGTGTCCGATGAGGAATGGAAGAAGTTGGATCGGAAGGCAAAGAGCACAATACAATTGTGTGTCTCAAATTTAGTATTTTTGAATGTATCAAGGGAAGCTATGACAAAGGCTTTGTGGGACAAGTTAGGGACTTTGTACCAATCTAAGTCTCTAGTGAATAAACTGTTCCTGCGGAAAAAGCTATATAACCTGAGGATGAAAGATAGAGACTCGGTAATAGAGCATCCCTATGCATTTAATATTGTGGTAAGTCAGTTAGCATCTGTTGATATTAAAATTTTAGATGAAGATAAGTGCCTCAGTTTGTTGTGTTCTCTACCAGATTCGTGGGATAGTATGGTTATTGCAATAGGTAGCAATGCAACTGCCTTGTAGTTTGATGAAATAGTCTCAGCCTTGTTGACGGAGGAGATGAGATGGAAAAATATGGAGAGCTAGAATGGTGATGCCTTGTCTGTACGAGGGTGGTCCTAGAACAAAAATAAAAATAAGTCATCGAGTGGGAGATCTAAATCTAGAGGGAGATCTAAATCTCCAGGAAAACCTGTAAAGGCAGTGTGCTGGAAATGTAGAAAGGAAGGCCACATTAAAAGGGGTTGTAAATCTAAAGCTCCTGACAAAAGAAAGGGATCTGATGAGGCTCCTTCTACAGAGGCGAAAAACACCTCAGATGAAGGTGGGGATGTGTACTTGGCTTCTTCAAGTACACATGTAGATCATGAGGCATGGTTGATTGACTCAGGTGCATCCTTTCACTTCACTCCCCATAGAGTGTGGTTCTGCGAGTATGAGAAATATGATGGTGGTGATGTCCTCTTGGGGGATGACAGGAAGGCTAGAATCGTTGGTCATGGAAAAGTAAAGTTGAAGTTGCAAGGTGGAAGGGTTAGAACGCTTGCAGGTGTTCTACATATTCCTGCATTAGCCATAAATCTGATTTCTATAAGCAAGCTGGATGATGCAGGTGTAAAAACAGTGTTCGAGAAGGATACCTGAAAAATGGTTTGGGGAGAACTGGTATTGATGCGGGGAGTTCAAATTGGAACTCTATACAAGTTGCAAGGTAACATTGTTATTGATGGGTGCAACAGTTCTGTGGTTCCCGAAAGTGGAGAAAAAAATCTAGTGGTCTCTAGAGAAAATACCATGTTGTGGCATCAAAGGATTGGACATATTGGAGAGAAGGGCCTTCGAATAATTCATCGTAAAGGTATGGTAGAAGGTATGAGTAATAGCTCTCTGGATTTTGATTTATGTGAAAATTGTGTATATGGGAAGCAGAATCGGGTGAGTTTCCCCTCTGGTGGTAAGAGAGAGAAACAAATATTAGAACTTGTGCACAATGATGTGTTTGGACCTGTGAAGGTTCCATCATTGGGTAAGTCTGTGTACTATGTATCATTTATAGATGACTTCTCAAGGAATACATGGATATATTTCCTTAAGAAGAAATTTGAAGTCTTTGACAGGTTTAAAGAATTTAAGGCTTTGGTGGAAAACCAGACAGAGAAGAAGATAAAGGTGCTGAGGACAGATAATGGTGGAGAGTTTTGCAGTAAGGAATTTGAAGAATTATGTAAGAAGTATGGTATATCACGATAGAAGACTACTCCATATACACCTCAACAAAATGGAGTTGTAGAAAGAATGAATAAGACGTTGATGGAAAGGGCAAGAAGCATGCTCAGTGGTGCTGGGCTAGGACAGGAATTCTGGGCAGAGGCAATGGATACTGCATGTTACCTAGTCAATAGGTCACCTTCATCGGCATTGGAGGATAAGACTCCACAAGAGGTATGGACTCATAAGAAACCATCTCTTCCACATCTGAGGGTATTTGGATGTGATGCATATGTACATGTTCCAAAGGAGAAATGAACCAAGTTGGATAGTAAATCTGAAAAGTGCATCTTTATTGGGTATAAGGATGGTTTAAAGGGTTATAAGCTTTGGAACCCAGTCACACGGAAGGTTGTGTACAGCCGAGATGTGGTGTTCAGAGAGGTGAAAGATGTTATTAAACATGAAGTCCAACCAAAGGAACCTGAGAAGATAGAGTTTGAGCTAAAGGAGGAAGAATCAGACTCTACAACAGAGGAGGAATTAGAAGATGAAGAGCCTCAAACTCCGAGTGTGAGAAGATCAGTTCGAGAAAGAAGGTAGTTAGAAAGGTATAGTCCATCTGCTTTCTATTCAAATTTTTCTTTATCTATTACTGACAGTGATCCCAGAACTATGAAGGAAGCAGTAGATTCAGAGGATGGAAAACTATGGAAAGAAGCCATGGTTGATGAAATGGCATCTTTGCACAAAAATGACGCTTGGGATCTGGTGGAGTTGTCAGCTGGAAGGAAACCCATTGGTAGCAAATGGGTGTTCAAGAAGAAGACAAATGCAGAAGGAAAGGTGGAGAAATACAAAGCTCGGTTGGTAGCAAAAGGTTATTCCCAAGTGCTGGGAATTGATTTTGGTGATATTTTTTCTCTTGTTGCCAAGGTAACTTCTATTAGATTAATTTTATCTGTTGCTGTTGATTTTGATTTTGAGGTAGAACAGATGGATGTGAAGACAACATTTCTTCATGGGGATCTAGAAGAGGAAATATACATGAAGCAGCCTAAAGGCTTTGCGGTGAAGGGTAAGAAATAACTGGTATGCAAGTTAAAGAAGTCTCTGTATGGGTTAAAAAAGTCACCAAGGATGTGGTATCAGAAATTTGATACATTTATATGGGGAATTGGCTTCACCAAAAGCAAAGCAAATCACTGTGTGTATTTTAAATTAATTGGTGACCATGTTATTTATCTGGTCTTGTATGTGGATGATATGTTGCCGGTTGGAAATGACAAAGAAATTATCCAGGATTTGAAGACCCAATTGTCCTCCAAATTCAACATGAAAGATCTTGGTGCCGCAAACTATATTTTGGGCATGGAAATTAAAAGAGATTAGGCAAAAAGGAAGCTCTAGTTAAACCAGAGGAAGTATGTCGAGACAATACTGCAGAGGTTTAATATGCAGGATAGTAAACCGTTGAAGGTTCCTATTCCTATAGGTGTGAGTTTATTTGCTGAACAGTGTCCTAGGACATAAGAAGATGAAGAGGACATGTCCCATGTTCCATATGCATGTGCATTCGGTAGATTGATGTATGAAATGGTCTGTACTAGACTAGACATTGCACATGCAGTGGGAGTATTGAGCAGGTTTATGTCAAAACCAAGGAAGGAGCAATGGACAATAGTGAATCGAGTTTTCAAGTATTTGCATGGCACTAGTGAGTATGGTTTGTGCTATCAAGGAAGATCAAGATTGGACAGAATGTTGGATATTCATGGCTTTGTTGATGTAGACTAGGCTGGAGATCTAGATTAGAGAAGATCTACAAGTGGGTATGTGTTTAACCTATTTGGAGGTGCAGTTAGTTGGATGAGTAAGAAACAATTTGTAGTGGCACTATCAACTACAGAGGTAGAATACATGGTGGCCACTCATGCAAGCAAGGAAGCAATTTGGTTGTAGAGATTGTGTTCAAGTATGGGGTTAGTATAGGGAGCTATAAGGATAGACTGTGATAGCCAAAGTGCAATTTTCTTGGCAAAGAACCCTGCATATCATTCAAAGACAAAGCACATTGATGTTTAGTATCACTTTGTGAGGGATATGATAGAAGACAAAAAGGTGTTGTTGGTAAAGGTGGACACTTCGAAGAATACTGTAGATGCATTGACAAGATTTGTGAGCTCTGAGAAGCATATAAAATTTTAGGGGCGAATGTTCGCCCTTTGGCGAAATTAAGGGGTTTTAAATTTTTAGTGGACGAATATTTTGTATCATAATAAATTTTTACAAATCACCTCAAATAGCCCACCTTATTTTAAGGGAGAGGGTAAAAAAGGTAAATTTAGCCCTTGAAATTAGGAGTTACAACCTTCCATTTACCCATTTTCAAGAATAGGTTTTATTTAAGTGAATCCATTCGCCCATTTTCAAGAATAGGTTTTATTTAAGTGAATCCTATGGGCCAAAGGCCCAAATACCATATTTATAAAAGAGGTATGGTAAATTAATAAAAATATAAATAAATGAGAGGTATGGTAAATAAATAAAATATTTTATATATTTACTCCATAAGTCACCTTATATACATGTAGGGGTGTAAAAAAATAAAAATATAAGTAAAGTGGAGGTATGGTACTTACTCAAAAGGTATGGTAAATAAATAAAAATATAAATAAACTAGATGCATGGTAAATAAATAAAACCTCTTTTTATATTTAGTCCATAACCCTCGTTCTATTTATGAAGGCACAAGAAAGAGGTTTTATTTAAGTGAATCCTATGGGCCAAATACCATATTTGTAAAAGAGGTATGGTAAATTAATAAAAATATAAATAAATGAGAGGTATGGTAAACAAATAAAACATTTTTTTATATTTACTCCATAAGTCACCTTATATTTACGAACACTCAAAAAATGCGTTATATTTAGGTGAAACCTATGGGCAAAATACTATGGGACAAATACCATGGACTAGATTGTTATTAATACCATGCAAAAAAACATTATTAACCCTAATATCAGTATTAATAAAAATAAAAATGGCACATGGTATTCACCAAAATGGCACATGCTATTGACCCATGGTATTCACCTGGAATGTAGCCTATTTAAATGGGGGAATTAAACCAGCATAGATCCATCTTTACTTTGGATCTACTAACCCCGGAGAGGTATCAAATATCGTGATATGCAAACTAGCATAGAGTGAAAAAATATTTGATCCGATAAAGACTAAAAATGGATGTTGTAATTTAATGTACGTTAAACAATTTAGCTTGGTTAAAATAAAAAATAAAATAAAAATCAACTATTAATTTTATTAATTTTTATAAATTACTAATAGTAATTTTTAAGCTCCAGGTTTATGATAACCCATGGTATTGACCCATGGTAATACCATGGTATTCATGTGAGCATAGACTATTTAAAGGGGAAATTCTATCATCTTAGATCCATCTTAATTCTGGGTTTACCAAGTGCTCAAAGGGATAAATAGATTTCATCCCCCTAAGAGTGGTAGATGTGGAGTTAAGATGGATGTAGGTTGGTTTTTATGATAATGAATATATTAAATAGACTTAGTAAATTATGTTGTAAAAACATGTGCTCAAGGGGATAAATAGATTTCATCCCCCTAAGAGTGGTATATGTGGAGTTAAGATGGATATAGGTTGGTTTTTATGATAATGAAGATATTAAATAGACTTAGTAAATTATGTTGTAAAAACATCTTAAGGTGAATGGTTAAAGCATAGACATTGGACAAGTATATTTGTATACTTATGTTTTAAACTGAAACAAATCCAAGGCTAAAAGGAATGGATTGATTGCACTTGTCATCCTTCTATAACTTTCCAACATATGCTGGAGTAAACAAATTGTAATTTGGGTAATTTTTCTAATTGCAAACAGGAACATACTTGTGTATTGGCAGGGTGGTTACGAGGTCCCTAGAAGTGATGAATTTGAATTTTTCTTGGTTTTATATACAGTATTAGGTTTTTTCTCATGCTTTCTGTGAATGGCACAGGTGAATTTTATCCTACACCCACTAGGTTATCGATATGTAATTTCGGTAATTTTGATTTCAAAAGATATTTTAAAGAAATGCAATGATTTCATTTGTGTATTCAATAAACACAAGATTTTATAATTGAGTAAAATATTCGCCATGCCTAGTGAGAGATTCGCCAAAAAATTATATATACATATCATATTATTGATAAAATCGCCTTCCATTTTTCCTATATACCATGGAGATTCGCCCATTTATTATACATGTACATTTAGGGGGGGTTCTTAAAATTTTCCCTGCTGAGAAGTTCTCTTGGTGTAGAGAAATAATGGGCATTGCAGGGTTGGATAAATGACTAAGCTCTCTTGTGGCCCTCTGTGGAAAGAAAACAACAAGTGGGAGAATGTTGGGTTGTGTTATTTTCTTTCCATGACTAGCCCACGTATTTAACCGGGGCTTATGGGGGGAAGGTCACAGGGGGTTCGAGGGGTACCCATAACCCCACTTTATGGGGTCTGGGGCAGCGCCCCAGAAAATTTTGTTTTTGGACCCTATGTTAGGTTGGGTGGACCCACCTATGGTTTTGTGCATGATTTTCACACATGTTTTTGGATGCGATGGTTTTCAGTCCATGGTTTTGGACGTGATGGTTTTTCAGTCCATGGTATTGGATGCTTCGACATGTATAAATATGTATTGTAACATTGAAAGGAACATAATGAAAAATCAAGCTGGTAGTCCTAGTTTTGGGATCTAGGGGAAAATCTCTATGTATATTAGTTTTATGTGTTATGCTCTCGCATTGTTTATTTCTGTGTTTTAGGATTTGTATGCAGGTAATTTCTGTATGGGGTTAAAACCTACACCATTGGATTTCTCTTCTATTGCTAGTTATCCCAGTCCTGTCCTTGCATTTCATGAATATAATACCTATTTTCCTAGTGTTGGCTTATTGGGCCTTGACCCAAGTTCAAAAGAGTTTTTATCCAAACAATTCTCGTACTACCGGCCCTTTCGGCAACAATCTGCGGAGCACGGACTGAATTCTTACCCGAGGCAGTATGGGAGGGTGTTGGAACTAGGTTTCCACACCATACAGATGTCTTGATGAGGTTTGGAGAATTGGCAACCCGATTTACTCACTTCTGCTATTCCACGCAGCGGTATGGCCTTCACGAAGATCCGCAAAGGGGTGTTCTTAGATCCTTAGTCTTATTACTATTATTATAGATCTAATTTATCCTTTAAGGTCTTGAAGCAAAAATTTAACATTTAAATCCAGTGCGCGTAGTCATAAATCTTAAAGATACTTCATAAAATCATAACATAAGCATAAACATTCAGGTCTGCGATTAGATACACAATAATTCAGAAACACTTATCTTTATTAGTCTTCCATTCAGTACAATCCACTTTCCACCCTATGCACATAGTTGTAGGGGTCCGTTCACACAACTGTGGACTCTCCAGGCCTCTGCGCACATAGTTGCAAAGCCTACTCTAACCTCTACCCACGACTCAGACTTACAGACTCAGAGCACTCTCACTTTCACAAACCCATACACTTTAGATCTTCCACCAAGCTACCATCAAGAACTGCCTTCTAAACCTAGATCCTTGCTCTATTTATACATTTCCATGGTCCGCAGACCATGGGCAAGCTGACACATTCTAGATTAATCTATAATATTTTAGGGCAGACTACCCTTGGACTTAACCTATTACAATTCACCTTCCACGCACTTCGTGGAACCTTTACCATACTTTTACCCCAAATTACTGGCTTTGAGCCCGAAACCCGTTACGCGGGGGTCCGCTGCCCAACAGGCCCCCAACACAATCATCGTGACTCGTCCCGAGTCACTCGTCGGTGCGGCTAGATGCGCTGCCAAGGCTTCACAGTTCACCATCCCTGTGAGTGACATACTGCACCTCGTTGTTCCATCCTTGCTTCTTGCATGCTTCTTCAAGCTCCTACTCCATTGCCCCTACTAGTTCGCTGAACCGATGATGCTCATTCTGCTCTGCTCGGTTAACACAAAGTAGATTCTCCTAGGATTTTAGCTCTAGCTGAGATGCCAGAGCCATAAACTCTTCATGCAGATACAACGAATTTTCACTTTTTGGTCCCATATACTCAATATCTATTGCACCTTGTGTTGCAATTTTGCAAGAAAGATGTTGCTGTCTGCGAGATCCCAATCTTCAAGGCTTGTCAGAGATGAACTTGTAAGCAGAATTCCATCATTTGTCTCAGAATCCATCGTCTTTCCCATAGCTTTCATAGATTTCTTTCCAATCCATGGTTTATGGAGCGGCATCCGGACTGGTCCTACTACTTGTCTGAAAATTTCTAGTACATCTCCCACTGTTGGTGTTGAGCGCAGCATGGCACCCCCAACTTTCGACATTGCACTGTTCAGAAAGTCCTGCATCTCTTTTGGAAACACCCGGCTCAGTCTTCCACTGTCAAGGTTCATGGGTTCCATATCTAACCTCCAGATACTACAATTTGTGTGGTAGGTGCCCCACTATGATTTATAGGCTTGTCGAAATTCAAATTCAGCCGTTCCCTCCTTTTTTGGCCCATTAATGCTAGATTGACCGTAGATTACTCGTACTCCATAGCTTAATGGCCCCCCGCCCACTCCTTTTTGCTGTAAATCAAACTCCTTGTCATGAATAGTGTTGTCAATGGTCACCTCCCAGCCTCTCCACACAGCAGCGCAACCCCTTATTCATGACCGTGATCCGGGTGACCTACTGGTTCTGCATAGAACGTCTCTTCCACGCATCTCTCATGCAGACTTGTTTATAGTCCCACGCCTTCTTTCAACTGCTTGAAGCACTGAGACTGGGCCTCCTATGGATAGTCAAGTGGTCGCACCCCTTGTGTGAGGCTTCCACTTCCCTGCTAGCCTGGGCTATGGGCACCCTTCGCGTACCTTTGCATTTAGTAGCGCATCGCATTCTGTGCTCCTCCATTCAGTAGGGTGCGGTCGCAACCATGATAGCAGGGTCGCAACTCGTTCTAGTATTGTAGGAGAGCCATCCAGGTCTGGTCCCCTTATTCTCAGATTCATGTAACCCATTTGTGCGACTCCACTTTTTATTTAGTTAATTCTTCATCCAACCTCACATTTTTCCTCCTCAGGCTTGCCCATTCTTCATCAAGTTCATGAAGTCTCAAGCTGCCACACCGAATAGCTTCATGCAATTGCCGAATTCCTTCGCCCAGGTTAGTTCGAACTACAGGGCGGTGCATGGGGAAATTCTTTCCGCCTTCCTGGTTTCATCCGATTTGAATATGGATAGGTTCATCTTCGCATGCCTCATTTTGGTTATGGTCCTATATGCCCACTGAACCCTTGGTATGCGCAGATTTAGTTGCACAGCATACGGCTGCATTCCTCGTCGTAAGTAGGTGCCCGAACCACTCCATCCAAGCTATCCAGGCCGCGTCTGATGCTGAAAGCCTCTGATTGATACATGCAACCACTTTCTACGTTCACGTTTATTCCACCTAATCCTCCTAGGTGCATTCCACCCTTGAGTAGTTGTTACGCGCAACACCTCTTTTTGTACACCGGGCTGCTTCTGCTCCATAACTGTAGTTCCCCATTGGTTTATGAATTCCCCATTGGTTGCATCGTCACTTTCTAGGAGTGTCCTTACTTCGGTTGTCACGTGTCGCAGTGATCTGATCATCATATTACAATTTAGCATCGTTACCTCATGCAATCGCTTCTGCCAGTGTTCTATTTCTTCATCAGAATCTGACATGCAGGAATTGTCGCGTTCCCATGAGAGTTTTCCATCTACTGTTGGATTCACCTGATCTTGGTCTTGCACCGTTATCTGGTAAATGTAGTCTAGTTCATCATCATTGTCCTCGTCGCGCACAGGTTTAGTGTAGCACACTCCTTCGGCTGGATCTAGTGGAACAATTACACGTAGTGACTTTTTCTTGAAAATCATTTTTCGCTTCTTCAGGTTGATGACTCCATTCATGTCCATAGCCCAATATATCCCTAATAGTGTGGGGTAAGGGTTACTGTCATCCACAATCTCTATTACCTCGAAATATGTCTGTGTACTTGTGCCATCAATATCCATAATTACCCCTTGTAGTCTTCCCATGGGCACGATCTTCTGCCGATTCGCCATCCTTAATTGAATAGGAGACCACTATAACGTGAGTCGACCCATCCGTTTCAAAGTCTGTTTTGGTAGCAAATTTGCATCCAAACCTAGGTCAAGAACTACCTAATCCATCTCATATTCACCAATTTGTGTTGTCAGCCACATTTCCCTTCCTCTACGCAAAGTATGCTTTCCCATCTTTCGGATTACGCGCGGTTCTCCTGGTCCTGCACACCTAGTGATCAACTCTTGGAGTCCTTGGACTACCTCATTTTCCTATAGTAGCTTCATGCAAGTCTCTAAAAAGGTAGTAATCATAGACGGATCCACTCCCAATTCTGATTGCTTCTTACTACCTGAGGTAGAGACCTCCACGAAGCTCTTCGTAGCTTCCGTATCTATTTCCTTCACACATCTTGATTCAAGTTCAAGGGCCTTTGTAGGCATCTTGCAGACCCATACGTCATCCCCAAGTTGCTTTTCCTTATCCTCCTCTGTATTCGTGCCACTTCTAAGAACCATATTCACATTGGGTTCTCCTTCACGTGGTTTCGACCTCATCGTTTGGACATTTTGAGTTGGAGCAGGTTGTAGTACCCCCTTCTCACGCATCTGTGCAATCACCGTTGGGAAATCTACAGCTTCATGATCAAACTGAAAGCAATACAGGCAGCTTATTTTGGTCGGATTCGTATAGTCACACGCGTAGTACCCAGGTCCTGCACAGTTGTAGTAGATTAACTGTCCGCACCCTCATCCTGGTCCCATCCCTCCTCTTCCTCGACTTTGCCCTTGGAAGCCACCCCACGCTATTGTTGCAATTGGGTCGGGGCCTCGCATTTCCATCTACATTCGATAGGCTGGAGTCTTATCCATCATTAGTTCGTAGCTTCGACATGTTCGCTCATTATGAACCACTGATCTACAAAAATTACAGTACAACTACCACGGAGTCTGGGTATATTTATGCAATAGGTGACAGTTGTTTGTCGCATGCTTCCCTCCTACCTGACAAATCGTGCACCAGAGAGTAGCAGATGCATTCGGACCTGCCTGCGCTTCTGGTCTCAACGGCATCGGTCCCACTTCTGCCAAATAGTTTGCAAATACAGGGCAATGATCCTTATCATGCCCCTGGCCCTTACACTTTATACACCGCATTTCTTTGCGTGCCTCTGACTGATGCATCCTATCCTTCTTCAAACTCTGCATCTCTACACATAGGTTTTGTAATTTCACATGGATTTGTTGGACTCCCATCCCAGGATCTTGTATTGGTGTTTCATGCAACCTCATCGCTATCTCTAAAGCTTCAACCTGGGTCGAGATCTTCTGTTGTGACAGTGTCATTCTTAGGTGCGGTGTCAGGGATGCCACAAACCAGGCATGGTGCTGCGCATATGACAGTGTCATATTAGCTTCACAGATCATACTTTTCAGGCATTGATCCAGATCCCACGGTGTCTCACCTAGAAGCATTGCAATTTCCTTAAATCCGATGATTGACTGAGTTTCTGATTTTGGTTGACTAAAATCTTTGTTCAATGCATCCTGGATCTCCACTATTCCAGCATTTGAATGATCACTAGAGTGCTTGATATACCACGTCAACGCGTGATCCTGCAGTGCGCTCAGTAAGGTAGCCTTTTTAATGTTATCGTCTATAACGCCTTGGGCTTCCCATACTGCCTTTACCACAAACCAAAACTAATCTGGTTCCTCATTTCCTATGCCTCTAAACATGGGCAACTTGATCACACTTGCCATTCCAACCCTTGGAGGTGGTGGAGGTGGGGTAGGTGGAGATGGGGTGGATGGAGGTGAAGAAGGTGACGGTGTAGATGGGGGTGGTAGCTGTGGAATGTGCTGCTTTATCAACTAGACTGCACTTCTCGGAGAAAACCCAGCAAGCTCCTCCTTGCTTTCCCATGAAAGTGAAATTAGGGGCTGTTCTCTAATCCTTCAATCCCTTGGTAGCCTCTTCCACTCCGCGTTACCCTGGACATCAATGGATTCGCATAAACCGTTTTTCACATAACAACATTTTAATCCAGGTATTCAACAATTTGATGTACTTACCTCGCGGTCCTTTTAGAAAGTGCCTTTCAGCTTCACTGTAGCTGACAATTCTGTCTATAGTGAATTCAGTGATAAACCCTCCTATTATCTGATCTAACCAATGATCGACGGCCTGCACAATCTTATCTTCATATGCCTCTAAACTACGTACTCACTCCGGAGTCTACACTATCGATTGATCAATCTTACACCTTCCTGTGTTGTCTGCTAGCCTCGCAATCCACTCATATAGTTCTAACGTGAAGGACATGAAGAAGATCTCGTGGATTTCTGTGTATATGTAATGATCTAACCACCTCTTCTCAGATATCTGCGGGGTTTTTTTTCCTGCACCGCGAACTCTTGAAGCTTTTGATTTAACCATATTCAATCTCTTTTTTCGTAGGGTTCTAGTGTTCCAACATCAGACATCCCTTTAGGTAGATCCCGTTCCTGGCAACGAAACCATTTGTTGGCTTATTGGGCCCTGACCTAGGTTTGGAAGAGTTTTTAGCCAAACAAATCCCGTACTATTGGCCCTTTCGGCAACAATCCACAGAGCGCAGGCTGAAGTCTCAACCGAGGCAGTATGGGAGGGTGCTGGAACTAGGTTTCCGCACCCTAGGGATGTGTTGATGACGCTTTGAGAATTCGCAACCTGATCTACACACTTCTGCTATTCTGCACAGTGGTCTTGCCTTCGCGAATATCGATGAAGGGGTGTTCTTAGATCCTTAGTCTTATTACTATTATTATAGATCTAATTTATCCTTTAAGGTCTTGAAGCAAACATTTAACATTTAGATCCAGTGCATGTAGTCATAAATCTTAAAGATACTTCATAAAATCATAACATAAGCATAAACATTTAGGTTTGCAATCAGATACACAATAATTCAGAAACACTTATCTTTATTAATCTTCTGTTCAATACAATCCACTTTCCACCCTGCGCACACAGCTGCAGGGGTCCGCGCACACAAATATGGACTCTACTAGGCCTCTGCGCACACAGCTGCAAAGCCTACTCTAACCTCTACCCACGACTCAGACTTATAGACTTAGATCACTCTCGCTTTCACAAACCCATACACTTTAGATCTTCCACCAAGATACCATCAAGAACTACCTTCTAAACCTAGATCCTTGCTCTATTTATACATTTCCATGGTCGCGGACCATGGGAAAGCCGACACATTCTAGATTAATCTATAATATTTTAGGGCATACTACCCTTGGACTTAACCTATTATAATTCGCACTCCGCTCACTTCGCGGAACCTTTACCATACTTTTACCCAAAATTACGGGCTTTGAGCCCCAACTCGTTACACATGGGTCCACTATCCAACACCTAGATTCGGTGGAAGCACAAATAGAAGGCCTGACCAGCACCTCAAAGAATTTCATGAATGCATGGAACAATAGGGAATTTTCCTTGAACATGTACAAATGAAATTTTTCATGTATTCTTTAGAGGAGGGTGCTAGAGTCTGGTACAGAACAATACCTCATGGCAGTATATCTTCCCTAAGATGTTTTCATATAGAATTCAATCACTATTGTAAAGAATTATATCCACTAAATTCTCTATTTGAAGATTGTTTCACACATTTTAATGATGAAGACATTCCCGAGGTCAAAGACCTGACTGAAGATGTTTGTGGATCTCCACTCTAAGAAAACATCCTCTTGCATCAAGAAGCATCACCCACTGAGCTAGAAGGTGAAGAAAGAAATATCATCGAGCTGCCTACAAACCCTCAGGGGTTTGATTCAACCGAATGCAATGTTTCCCCTTTTTATGATGAATACGACTCTGGTGAAGAGTTACTATGATGTAGAGCCATAACTCTTCCAGTCAAGGGAAGTTATGCAAGAAGAGGAAGCCCATCAAGAAGTCACCGAAGAGAATCTAGCTTGCAATGCTCATCCTTCACCTGGAGAACAAGATAGAGCCTCCCCTCCAATTTGTGATTCTTATTATTCAAAGGAGGGAAAGATGGTCATTGAGGTCTAGAAGGAGCTATTTACCAGTAAGTGGGGAGAAGGCTCCCTGCAACAACAAGCTTTTCTAGAAAAGTCTAAAGTTATGGAGCTGAGAAGTGTTTGTGGCTGCCCTAGCCAAGAGGATATTGGTCAGCAAATTGTTCATGAAAAAGAGGTTGCTGCAAACATTCCTTGTCTATTCCATGACCCTGTGGCTATGCACATGAGCCTATTCTTAAGTCAGCAACATAGGTTATTTCTAGAGCATGTATCAAGATCCTTGTTTGAAGATTTTTAATGGTGCATGCCTGTTTTAAATTCTCTTTTTCAGCGGTATGAATGCATGTGGTCCAGTACTCTTACACTGGCCTAGCTCTGTTGGAGAGTTGAACATACTTAGCTGAATTAAGTATTGTGCATAAGTAAGATTGTACATAAATAAGCTCACTAAGCTGAGCATTTACTTTTCAATTGTTAGAATTTTTATCTTCTACATCTAGATTGATGAGGAAAGTCCCATGGGCATTTTTTTGGTTACAAAGCTCATATATTACTAACTCCATGCCCAATGGTGAAGGATACTGGTCTACAGGTTCTCAACACCTTGCTGGAAAGGCATTGTCTCCAAATGGAGCCAATGTTGTATTCATAGCTCACTTAGTGTCTTGATGAGGGTCAGAGGTCTAGGATACACGATAGCAGGGAAGAAAAGGCCATTTTCTGAGTCATGGAAGACACCAGAGCTTGATAGAACCTTAACCATTGCAGAGTTCTCGAAAAGAGATTTTCGATGGTATAATGAAATCTAGAAAAGGATCCCTGGATCAAAAGTTACACTCAGTTGACCTATCCCTTTAAAAAAGCCCTGAAAGCATGAAAAGGGTAAAAATGGCTAAGGGTTCAAATAAAATCATAATGGCCTAGAGGATTATCGCATCACATGAATTCAAAGATATCGACCGATTGGTAGGCCAAGGGGACATAAACATCAAAGTCGGTGAATCGTAGCACAGGTCCATATTGCAATCAGCGAAGACCAGGGGTCCTCCCTTAAGGATTATCAACAAAGGTGAATGCCAATTGCGATATATAGACCAAACTTACTGGGGGAGGTAGATTTCAAAATACAAAGAAATGCACTGCAAAACATCGCCTGAGATGCCCCTTCTCTCTCCTTCACATGGCGACTTCTTATTGGTCTATGAAGCTGATGTGGTGGATGATGTGGCAGGTACAGAGGATGATGTGGCAAGGGGACACGTGTCACTCATTTTCAGCGTTTTCAAGGTCCAATCGGCCTATTTTCGAGTGCCATGTGGCACCACTCATAGGGTGACATGTGGCAATGATGACGCCATGATGACTTCTGCGATGACATCAGCAAGCTATCGAAGATTAGCGATCAACGTATTTGGATCTTAGTATTATCGGCAAGGTTGCGATTCGATAGTAGAGCTCGGATGTGATAAACTATAAACTACAGTTCATGAAGCCTTCGGGTCTAGGCATTTGTATTATCGACGATCGACGATCATAATGTGCCAAAATTTAAAAAGGGCGAGACAATGGAGCAGCACCGATTGCAATATGCGGATTTTCTCTCGGACACATTGCAATAACGGTGCATGGGTCAACGCGTGTTTAAGTGCATCAAAAGATTGTTGGGCAATCTCGTCCCAAAAGAATTGTGCGTTCTGTTTCAACAACCGTGTAAAACCTTTAGTGACCTCGGCGTAGTTTGGGATGAATCGGCGTAAAAAGTTCGCTTTCCCTTGCAAACTTTGGAGTTGGCGCAAACTCGAAGGAGGAGGCAATTTGATGATAGCCTCGACTTTCGAGGGATCGACGCGAATGCCGGCTTTTGAAACAACAAATCCCAGCAATCGACCTGTTTCTATACAGAAAACACACTTGTGGGGATTCAACCGAATTCGATAATGCCTACACCTCATAAAGATTGCTCGTAGGTGGACAAGGTGATCAGCTCGATGTAAAGAATGAGCAGGCAAATCATCGAGATAGGGTTGCACAATGTGCTTGATATCATGAAATGCATAAGACATCGCCCGTTGAAAAGTGGCCCCGGCATTCTTAAGCCCAAAAGGTAACTTGCAATAAGCAAATGTCCCCCATGGACAAATGAATGCCGTTTTTGGTTGGTCGGCAGGTAGAATATTGATTTGATTATAGCCTGAGAAACCATCCATGAAGGAAAACATCTCACTTCCGGCACAATCATCAATAATTTGATCGATATAAGGCGTAGGATAGTTGTCTTTTGGACAAGCTCGATTTATATCCCTATAGTCGATACAGATTCTTATTGTTCCTTGTTTTTTATTGACGGGAACAATATTCGATACCCAATCCGTTAACGGGATCGGATAAATGAAACCTGCTTTCAACAGCTTTTCGACTTCTACTTTAATCGCAGCCGCTTTTCGAGGGTGAATCTGACGCAACCGTTTCCGAATGGGTTTAGCATCCGGGTAGGTCTTTATTTCATGAATAACAATGGCAGGATCAATTCCCGGCATTTCCTCGTAAGACCAGGCAAACACGTCGCGGAATTCTTGGAATAGGGCCTTGTAAGTTTGGATTTCTTCTTCAGTACATGCGGCACCTATATGAATGTTCTCCTCGATTCCGGGCTTCACTGAAATATCAATGGGAATAGTACGAGAAATATTCCCTAAATTCAGCTCTGAATCAGAATGTTTCGTTGGATCCTGAGCGTCTTTGACATATTCAGCGGTAAAGATAGATGAAAAATCATTTTCAAATGCATCGCCCTTAGGTAAAAACGAAGATCTGTGATGGAGATCTTCCCATGGTAGATCATCTACACTTAGGATTTCGCGAAGTTGTTCGTCAGATGACACTTCTTCGGGAAACGTTATTCGTTCTAAGGGTGAGGTGAAAAGTGACTCTTCACTGACCACATTCATTTGGTTGGTTTCGGTTGAATGAAAATCGGTAAAAGACATAAGAGCTTCATAAGCAATCTCATACGGACTCAACGGCATAACATCACCGAACGAATCTAGCTCAGAGTCAGATGGAACATACCAAGGATCATCATAAATAATGTTTTCTGACGTGATCATATGAATTGTTGCAAACGAAGGGTCTACGTTGAGTGGAGGGAGAGGAAAAGTTCCCAGTAAACCGGAATCCTTAACTAAACCTACACCAATGTCCCTATAAGGGATTGTCGTTTTACCAACATGTTGAATACTCTCTGAAGAGGCTGGATCGGATGAAAAGTATGTCAGCTGATCAATAGTCACGATCTTACCGTTATGTGGAAACTTAATGACTCTGAAGACCGATGAAACGACCGCTGTCATAGCATATGACCAACTTCGACCCAAAAGAAGGTTGTAGTCTAGAGGGGCATCAACCACTTCCACATCCAGACTAACGGTTTTACCTTCGACCCCTATAGGCAATTCTTGTAGAATACCAAACGGACGGAACCCACGGCCATCAAAGGCCTTAAGGATGGTGGGGGATTGGTTCAACGAAGGAGAACCAAGCGATCTCCAACATTGAATCGACATAATACACGTAGAAGCTCCCTCGTCAATCACAGTCCGATGAATAGGTCTGTTTTTGACTATCACTGGGATTTGGAAAGCCATTTGATGGGGGAGACACGGTGTACTATTTTCTAGATCAAAGATTATTAGGTTCGGGTCCTGAACATCGACAGCTCCGATAGCCGACAAAAGCAATTTTCGTTGTGCTGGGCATGATTGCAGCACTTCTAATGCCGACATTGCTGAGGGTGAAACAGCTAAGTCCTCAACAATGTTGTAATTCTGGGCTGCTCTCGCATGTGGATTGAAAGCAGACCTTCGAAGTACACCCTTGGCGGGCGGCTTAATCACTAAGTCTGGGTTAGGTTTTTCGATCTGTAGTGGATCGGAACCAGGAGCTGAGGTTGATGGGTTAGAGTGAGAAGATTCTGCTTCCTTACCATCAATAGGAGCCTTACTACCATAATCTTGCGATCGAGTCGCAATCCTGACATGAGACATCATCAAAATGGGTTCTTCACTGGCATTCGAAGAAGAACCTATCATCTTATTCTCCTGCTCTGGAAATGGATTTTTTAACACAGCAGGAGTGGGAGAACCTTTGACTATTTTCACTACCTCGGCCCGATGAGGGCAATCTCTCGTAAAATGATCTTCTTCACAAATGAGACAAGGATATCGAGGTTTGCGCTTTTCGTCATTGGTTTCCGACTTTTCAGTTTTCTCCTTTGGAGCCTTGTCTGCTTTAGCCTTCTTCTTTCCTTTCTTCTTTCCACCGTTTTTTGATTTGGCCGTAGATGACTCTACAGCGTGAATATCGGCGGTAAGTTCAGGAGGAGAAGACTCTCCTGTCGGAGAATCAGGCAAAGTGATAATTGGAGTATTTGAAGTCTTGGAAGACTTCTTCTTACTCTTCGTAGTCACGATACCAATCATACCATCAGCGGCATGAGATCCCGAAGGAGCAGCAGCGATTTGGTTTGACTTTGGAAGATCCGGAATCTTCTCGTGTAGTGTACCCGACTGAGTGTAAACTAAGTCAAGGTATTGTGCCTGAGCAATGACTTGCTCCTCAGTAACTACTCTGGCCTTAGCTACATCTTCAGTAATTCTTGGTAATAATGATTTGACAAACCATTCAGCTAAGATTTGGTCCGGGATAAAAACTTTCACTAATCTCCTTCGACGTCTCCACTCATGAATGTGATCAGAAATGTACGTGGATGTCGATTGTTTTAGCGAAGTTAATAATTCTGTACCATTATCGTATCTGACTGGTAACTGAAAATGAGTTAAGAACGACGTAGCTAACTGACTAAAGTTGTAAAAAGAGGCCCGTGGTAACTCAATGTACCACTTGGCCGCGAGACCAATGAGTGTACGCTGGAAAAGACGTAAGCGGATGGAATCATCTGAGATGGAATTTGATGCACACCAGAGGTGGTAAGTCATCACGTGATTAGACGGATCCTCTCCAGACTTACCTTCGAACTTGGGTATATCGCTGGGCAACTTATTTGGCATTGGCGGCCAGAACTGAAGATATTGAATTGGATCGTTCGTTAGGCGCGTCAAGTCGGGTAAATCTAAAGTCGCAATAAAAGGTAACTGCCGGTTAGGATCTCTAAAACTCTGAGTCACAATACCAGCCCCAGGAGGAGGATATCCAGGATAACTAGGAACAGGAGTCGCATTTGGGATATTATATCCTCCTGGAAAACCAGGATTAACCGGACCGTACTGGGGTTGCTGAGGTTGTTGATAAGTGTACCCAGGATACGGTTGATACTGGTAAACCGGTTGTTGGGCAGCTTGCCCAGGTTGATACTGTCCCTGGTACGGAGGTTGAACAAACTGAGGTTGAGTAGTAACAACCGTACTTGTACCAGGTTGGCCTGCAGGCATCTGGACTGTGGTTTGAACCGTAGGTCCAGACAACGGTACAGATGTCTGAGGAGTGGTTACAGGGACAGTAGAAACCGGAGCTGCCGATACTCCAGAAGTAAGCATGGTAGATGAAGCGGTAGTTGCTGCAGCCGTGTGAGGTGGAGTACTAGGTGCAATTGGCGGCTGAGAAACTACGGAAGTTACAGGGGTCTGAACACTTGACTGGACAGGTTGCGGTTGCTGGGGTGGACCAGGAACTGCAGGTTGTCCTGCTTGAGGTACCGACTGTATACTTGGTTGCGACATCTGTTGACCCTGTGACGGATCCCATGTTAACATTCCAGGGTATTGACTCGTAACAGGTTGAGGATACTGAGATCCATAGTCGTATTGAGGATAGGGTTGATAACTGTAAGGTGCAGTCCCATATGATTGCCCTTGAGGTGGTTGATAACCTTGACCAGGGTATTGACCCGTAGGTTGATAACCTTGAGGTAAATACGAGTACTGGGGTTGACCTTGACCTTGGGGTTGGTATCCTTGAGGTTGGTACCCTTGGGGTTGATACCCTTGGGGTTGCCATCCTTGAGGTTGCCATCCTTGAGGTTGATATTGATACTGAGGTTGACTTTGGGGTACATATTGAGGCTGGGGTGGATACCCTTGGGGTTGATACCCTTGAGGTTGCCCCCCAGTCACGAATGAAGTACCTTGAGGTTGCCCCCCAGGCATTAACGAAGGTTGCCCCCCAGGCGGTAATTGGCCACCTTGAGGTTGGTTAATGGGAGTTGAACCTGACATCATATAAACGTCACCTATACTCAATGGTACATTACCACTGTTTCCAACTAATAACCCATGATCAATGGGTTGAGGAGATGCTCCCGCAAAGGTACCAGAAAGTGATTGATACCCAGTAGGAACAGAAGGACCACCATGTAAAAATGATTCGGGACTTTGCGAAAACACAGATGACTGACCAGACATATTTACAGGAGAATGAATTCCTCTAGGTGGAAAAGGAGTACGAGGTGTAGAAAAACCTACTGAGTTGTCTAAAAAATTGGTTAATGCAAGGTACCAAGATTCACTCCTAGGAGGACTGTAAAAGATGGATTCACGCTCCCTTAGATCAAGGGTAATTAGATCTTCAGAATCAGAAACGCCTGTTTCTTCCTCTGGAACAAGTTCTTCTATAGAAATTAATCCAACAGGAAGATTTTCGGTGATAATTCTTTCTATTCTTGGTGAATCAGGAACACTAGGAGTTGGAGTAACAGGTTCGGAAATTTCAGGTTCTTCGCCTGTTTCACTGGCAGATGAAAAACTACCAGCAAGCTCGGAAACTGTAACAGCTTCGGGATTGTAACCTGTTTCTAAACTTTGGTAATCTGGATGGACTACCAAGGAAGATTCTCCTTCTTCAGGTGAACCTACTCTACTGCCACTAGGAGGAGTTACAAGGACCTTTAACCCTTCTAAATGACCCGGAATGTCTTCAGGAGATTCACCCCGCGATTTACGGAGTTTTCTTAACAAATCTATTCCGGTAACAATCTCAGGAGACTTGCCCCGAAGTCTACGGGACTGTCTCGGTAATTCCGCCACAATTAAAGATTTTAACTACAACACACGAAAACAAAGTAAAAAATTCAAATCAAACCACCTAAAGTCTTCTAAAGAAGCAAACAAATTTGAAGCACACGCCTAAATAATCTAGAGCGTCAAACCACACACAAACAGTAGTCTTCCGGACCAAAAGCGCTAGTTGGTGATGAAATCCAACCTCGCAGGATTCAGTACAGAAATGGCGGGTGGAACAGTTACCCCGGCAACCTGCTTAATGAATAGACCAGCACAAGTTCCTCCACTTTAACCGTCTCGAAGTGAAGTGAACCCCCCGGAAAATCCAAGTGAGTATAACCGACGTCTGCTCCAGGTACAGTGGGACCTTCCCTCCACCGTCACCTCGGTAGAACCCTAAAGATTATGGTCACTAAAGTTACCAATCACAACAATTACACCTGGGGGAACAGTCTAAACTCCGACAGCACGCAAGGGCAGAGTAACAAGCTCCAATCCCCTTACCGGCTCCTTGACAGCAATCCAAGGTTTACCGATAAGTGACCCCTGGCTCCTCGACAATGGTTAATCCGAGGTTTACCGTTTGTAATACGTACTGTCTGGCGTCGTTCCCAACGAGGGAGGAATGATCCCCTCACTGGTTCGGACACGAGCTCGTGCTTCTCCTTTAAGAGGAGCTTTCCCAGAGTGTAACTGAAACAATTGGATTTAATCTACTCAAGATAAACTATCTGTTTGGTTTTGTAGTCTTGGAGAGTTAAGTACTCACCTACTCCAAGACCCTAGCCTAAGCTATGTTGGTGTTTCAGAGCCCTAGAAAAATAAAGATTACTAGATTGATTTTAATTTAAGCGTTACTTTTAAGGTTGTTTCTTAAGTCAAAAGGTGATGGAAGTGAAACCAGTGGTGTGTTGACTCGACTCGAAACCACTACAAAATGCACCTAGGATGATTTACCCACTACTTTACTTTTTCGATGAATTGCTTAACTAAAAAGTTGAGAGAATGCAATCTTTATAAAAGCAACTTCTTAATTGAAGACAATCAAAGAAACAATTCGTTTTTCTTTTCCAAGCATAAAAACATAACCTCTCTTTACATGCACGAAAAAACTCTTTTCTTCTTTCAAAAACAAAAAGCTACTTGAAACAAGACTTTTTAAAGAAGATGTTTTTGTATTTTTCTTTTAATAAAGCAAATAAATCTAATATAACCAAAAATCAATCTTAACAACTATTAAAATCTATGAAAATCCACTCATAAGCAAACTAAAAGCAAATTTATTCTAAGCAAGTTTAACGAGGCCAAAACTAACAATGATTATTCTAAGGTGTTTTACTTGATCACAATCAAATCAAGGACTAGCTTATTGCAGAACCAAAAACTAGCCAAAACAAAACTCTAATCTTTTTGTTCTTTTTGTAAAATGGAAATCAATACTTTATAAACAAGCAATTCGAAATTTGACCCAAAACAACTCAAATGGCAAGTTGCTCACACAAGGAGACTTTACGACAGGTCCGACCTCTAAGAAGGTTGACTAACCAGAGAGATCTAAGGTTGGACAACTTTCTACTATCAAAGTCACTACAAGACCTATTCAAAAATCAAACCCTAGGCCTAAACTTCGTTGAAATCCACTAAAACACTCAAAGCTCACAAAACAAGTTCAGGTGAAAATTCTTGACAGGGTACTAAAGGATCTGGGCAGGAAACACTAAGAAAAATCAAAATCTAAAAGCAATTTAAAGCAAAAATGGAATTTTCTTAAATTCTACAGGAAGACGCAGGCAACCCGTTAGAACAGGCGCGGGCCCGCTCTGTGCAGACGGCAACAGCGCGTCCAAAGACGCACTGTGCAGAACTCAGAGGGTGCGTCTCTCTGGAAAAATGAAGAAAAACCAAATCTAACTAAATCTAAAGCTAAGCCACCCAAATACTAATTCTCACAGTCAAAAACCAGAAAATAAGAATGATTTTCTCAGAGCAAAGTTCACACAAAGGAAAAGACTTTCTCATTAATGGATTCCCCAGCGGAGTCGCCAATTTGTCACACGGAATTGGTCAAGGGTGCGGACACAGCTGACCTTCCTAGAAGTCTAAGACATTCTAATGACAAACAAGACAAAATGGAGTGATCTTTCTCTAAATACACCTTTTACAACATGAAAACTACAAGTGTTTAGGCTTACCTTATTCCAAAACGCTGTTGTTGAAGTCCGTTCTTGACGATCCGGATGAGCTCCTCCTTCAAGTCAATTCCTGCAACCACAAACAATCAAACAATTACCAAGCACTTGCATTTCATATAATAAAACATATATTCAACATGCAGACCAAGGAACACATGAAATAACTCATTAACACAAGCTATTGAGAAAAATAAACCAGTTTGTATTAATAACGAAACAAAGAAACTCTTACAACCTGGCCTTGGTGTTGTGCAAGTTCCTCCCAGGGTCCATCAAGGGTTTTCCTCTACTTTGACAAAGCTCACCCTCTTCCAAGTAGAATCAAGTAAAGACAATCTCTCCTCACAAAGGCTCTAATGGAAGACCTAAATCCTGCAGCATTTACCCAAAGAAAATGTATAGCTCCAACCTCCTCTCCTTCTGGCTCAATGCCTTTATTTATAGTGCTGTAAAGAGGTTATTCAGGTCCACCATCAATGGGATCATCCCCCTCTTTGGGTGGGATAGCTCCCTTATTGATGGGATAAGTTCCTCCTTAATAGAGATACATGAACCAACTGGAGGCGCATCCATTTCATCAAACCGACCTCTAGAATGTTCTAGAAGTAACCACAAGTAACTTTTTTAAGATGAAACTCGCGCATTTTGCCTTTTACAGAAGGGACGCACCTGTCCCTTAACATACAGAGCGTCCATGGACGCAGATTTTGTGAACATGGTCAGCGTCCCCGCAGGTAAGGCTAGAGAGAACCTGCGACCCCAGAGATAAACATATTTTTTACAAGACTTTCTCTCTTCTTTGAGTTTGAGATGGATAACAGAGGCATGAGACTTGCCTAAGAGGGTAGCATGACTGTTGATTTGAGCCATACTAACTGTAAGTAGTCAAGGTGACATTTTTTAGTGTAACAGATTGCCCCCTAAAGTGCGAAGCCTGGAATAGAGTAGGGTTTTGTAATTCTAGGAAGGGTGAAGCGCTTTATCATTTCAAGGATTGTCTTGTGGATGACCTGGTTGGAACCTGCAATTTTCAACACAAAATACATGTATAAGATTATATCATCACTGAGGTAGGCATTCCCATACTCAGATTCAAAACTTTAACTAATGGACTAACTATTCTGATACAGGAATGATCTTGCAGTACATCATTTTTATAGACTTTTGTAGACACAGTATGGACGCAGCCATCTGTTTATGATTAGTCTACATAGATAATGAATACAAAACTCCTCGCAGCCTGGATGGTAGAAACTAGATCCAGGGTCTTCACTTCTACTTCCCGAATTGGTACGATTCTAGCCATGTGATTAAATGATTTGATGTCGAACATGGTAGAAACCACTTGATTACCAGTCAATGATGTAAACTGTTAACAAGCGTGAGAGAGACCACCAGTAATGTCAATGGTTCTCAAAGTACCAAGCACAACCCGTGAAATGTGAATAGATGTTTTGATGTCGAACACTTCACGGAATCCTTTGATCGAAAGTCAATGATGTAAACTGACGTCAAAGGCGAGAAACCTGCCATTGATGCATGCAGACTTCAAGGTACTGTCGATTCCTAAGTCATCTTTCTAGATAATGTGTCGATGTCGATAGAAAGCGACCCGTTGCAGGCAAGCCCGCAACACGAAATCATTGTTCAAGTTGAAGAAATGTTGCTGTAAGGACTGACTCAGGGATGGTCAAATGGATGACAAGTATTTTGCAGATGAAAGTTTTTTGCTTGCAGACCTCTTGAACACATAACGACACAACAGATGGCTTGGTGACGAATAACTCAAAGTTAATCCCCGAAACCCGGTTAAAGACTTTCAAAGTGATTTGGTCAACTGTGAGGTAAAAGATTTCCCAACCCAGGTGAAAAAGTGTCGTGTTCAAGAGCGGTAATAAAGTTTCTCTGAGACAAAAGGTGACAAACAGGTTCATTCTTCTCTCTTTTCCCCCACCATTTCTGGCAAGTACCTCTTTATTTTTAACAAGCTTGAGGAGGATAACATATGCTTGATTATAAGCTCATCCTTCGGACGAGTCCAACCTAGTTTAAATTCGAACCCTAGGAAGGAGTGGTTCGTTCCTGTTTGTAATTGAACAGGTCCTCTACTGTAAAAGTTTAACGAGCCCAGTATAGGAGAAACTCGGCGTTTTTCAATTTTAGAGAGTCTGAAAAAACTAAAGGAGACTCCACGTTGAACTTTTTCGTATATTTGTGTCCCTCAAGCCCGAAAAAGTATAAAATAATACCTGGGGGAACCGCTTGATCTTGCGACCAAGGAGTACTTTCATAATAGTGTCGTTGACCTGAAAAGTAAAAAGCGATCAAGGACACGTCGTTTTATTTCCTTATCGAGTTCGAAACGACAAAAACCCGGCAATCTTTTCCTGATTTTGCGGTCAGAAAAGAGCTAAAAGGGGACCGTCTTTTAATTCCGTTTTAACGAGTGAAAAAGAAACACTCGGCGATCTTTTCATGTTTTAGGAGTCAGAAAAGGGCTTAAAAGATGACTCTGATATTTTTGTTTGTGAAAAATTACAATTTCCCTCGAAATCCCTTTGTCCTGCACAAAAGCAACACATTACTCATACCTGTTTAAAATAGGCAAAAATACATTGAAAACATCTTTTCATGGTAAAAAATGAACTAATTCATCCAAAAAACCTATAAAAAGACCTTTTACCATGTCATTTTTACCGTTTCACTGTTGAGGTTGAAAAAGGAGCTTTTGACAAGAAACTTCCCGTGGTTGCTGCGGAAAATCTGACCGTCGGAATCGAACGCCGTCTTATCCAGGTATTTTACACATCCTACTCTGCATTTCTATCCGTTTAGAATTAATTTTTAGGTTTTAGTTTCATTTTTTGGGGGGTTTTGGTTTTGGAATGCGCCTCTCGGCGGACGCAGGTGCCCTTCGGGTGACCTGCGTCCCCCGACTTTTTCTCATACGGGAAAACGGTCGGAAGACGCAGCCCGCCTTCAGGCCAGCTGCGTCCGGGCGCCCTGTGCTACAAAGCCGGGGTGCGTCTTCCGAGAAGTGCGCATTTCAAAACCCCAACTCTCTCAAAAAACCACCAAAAATTCCCAAATCAATTTCTAATTGCTATTTTTGATATGCAGGGCATTAATCATGTTAGACTGGAGAGAAAGAGAGCATGTAGAGGAAGATGAAGCTGCAATAAATCATCAACCTTCTCTGGATGCCCTAAGAGCATGCGGATTATACAAATATTGGACCATACCGGGCATGAGGGGCCAGGTAAGATTCTTGGAATGGCTGGTTGAGCGATGGAACGTTCAAGAACAATGCTTTTACATAGGAGGGCACCAGCTCGAGATAGAGCCCTCGGATGTATACTTTCTCACTGGCTTGCCAAACAGAGGTGAGCAACTCAGTCTTGCGGGGACTAGGCCGGGTGGCCAATCCCTTGATAGTCTCCGCGAGGATTGGTGCACACGTGGGGCTCACCATTCAAAAGGCATAGAGATAAAACACATCACTCTACCGGAACTCAAAGTCATAGCGTTCACGGTTACCAGAATTTGCGGCGCGGCCGCTTTACACATTGCTTCCGGATCCCAAATGCGGATGGCAATTGACTGTTACCAAGGCACCATTTTCAACTGGTGTGAAGCTGTGTCGGCTCATATGAAGAGCCAACTGACCAAGGCAAAGAACGGACGACTAAAGACTTTTGGATATGGGCCTATAGTCGTGAGCTTTGCCTTGGAGAGAGTTCCAATGCTGATCCCTCAGCAACTCACTGTTGATACGTTGGGTCCTCGGCAGCCAAAGCTGATACGATGGGTTGCGGTGATGGCCCGGCATCCTGACGAGGGCGCGGCAGTGGTTCGATTCTCAGATAGTTACTTTCACTGGTTAGAGGGCCAGCTTTTTTCGATACAGGACTTTCCTTATGCCGGAATGGATTTCAGAGGTGATCCGGACATGGTTCTTCCACAGGGAGAACAATGGGACGACAGAGGTACTTTTATTTTCACAAGTTTCCTAATTATGTATTTTTTGTATTTTTTATATATATCGTCTCAAAACTAATAGTAAAACTTTCAAAATGCAGATGTTGGTCCACAGCGTCCAGCCAACCTCCGGCCTTATGATAGACTACATCCAGCTGCACCGGTACCGGCCCCACAGGATGCGACAGCAGAAGTACTAGCTGAGTTGGAGCATGATCTAGAGCGTCTCACGGCAGATATACCTGAGACTACTATGGACGACATTCCTATCAGGCTTCAGCGCTTCGTAGTCGCGGTCCCTGGACCGTTTAGGAGATTTTTGCGTAAGGTAGCCCGCGCAGTGGTGTCGTACAGAGAGCACCACCAGTGATTGACTAGTCACTTTTGTAGTCACATGTGACATTTTTGACTTTTTGTACTATCATTTTGCCGATCATAAGGTGTTTTCAACCTATGATCGAAGACGATGTATATATTTTTTGACACACTTCTATCTATATATATCACTATTACCGGCTTATCTTGTTTAACATGTATGATGAAATGTTTTTAAATTTACTTGCATGATTATTATAAATGTCTGTCCAACACTCGAGAAGCAATTGCATCTGCTAATGTATTCAAAGACCTTGGAATATGTTGATATTCAATGTAATCAAATTCACGTTCCAAGAGACGCACTCTCAAAAACAACCTTAATAACACAGGATTTCTAATGGCATAAACTCTATTAAGCTGTAATACAACAAGTTCAGAATCTAACCTCACTATCAAACGTCGAATTCCAAATGAAATAGATTCGGATAATAATTCAACCACTGCACTGTATTCTGCAATGTTATTCGTTGTTTGACCGAGGCTTACCCCATGCATAGAAACTAACTCGTCAGAGGGCGAATAGATAACCCAAGCTGCGGAAGAGATATTCCGTGTACTACGACAAGCACCATCAGCAAATCCAATGTATGTTTGGAGAGGCGTCGACATCTACAATATCAAGAGTAAAACCAAGATAAGCCAGAATAATGACGAAAAACCACACTCGCTAAGCTAAGCACACTGACTAAACTAACACACTTGCTAGCTAGAAAGGAAATCTAACCTATCTAAAAATTTCTCCATACCCATCATTTTAAGCATAATACCTCTTTAGGTAAAGTCCATTTCTGGGTTTACCCAAAGAGTCCCCATCAAAATCAACTAACTCATAAGCCCCTTTTGCTAGCTTTCGCTTTACAATGTAGGGCCCATGCCACATGGGAACGAATTTTCCGGCACCTAGCTTATCGTTAGCTTGATCATATAATAGTACTAGGTCTCCTTCCGAAAAACTTCGAGGGGTTACATTTTTATCGTACTGAGCTTTCATTCGTTTCGCGTGAGTCTCGATAGCTAAAGTAGCGTCACGTCGAGTCTCATCTAATTTAGCCAAGTATAATAACCGTTTCTCCTCTTCGGAAGTAGCTGGAAGTAATTCGACAGCCATTTGAAGTGATGGGATTTCGCATTCAATAGGTAACACAGCTTCTAAGCCATAAACTAGCTGGAAAGGGGTGAAACCTGTTGAATTTTTCACTGAAGTTCGATATGCCCATAGCGCCGAAAATAACATGTTATGCCAATTCGTTCGATGGATACCAATGATCCGTCGAATCATGATGACTAGAACTTTGTTGATTGACTCAACCAAACCGTTGGCTTGCGGATAATAAGGAGTAGAGCTATCGTGGCGCAAACCAAGCTGGCTTGTAAGCTCAGTCATCATGACGTTTCGAAAATGGCTCCCATGGTCAGTAATGATTGCTTGTGGGACACCAAACCTAGTTATGATATGATTGAATACGAAAACTGCAGCTGTCTTGCCGCTTGCGTCGAATGTAGGCATCGCCTCGGCCCATTTTGTAAAATAATCAACCGCGAGGATGATATACGCATGCCCCCCGGCCGAGTGAGGGTTACAAGTAATAAAGTCAATGCCCCATTTGGCGAATGGACCAGCGGCAATTATAGGGTGGAGAGGAGCAGGTGGAGCGCGCATCTTTCGATCAAACACTTGACAGTTGTGGCATGTTCTGACGGCAAGGATACAATCTTTAAACATAGACGGCCAGAAATAGCCAGCGCGCAACACCTTCTGAGCTGTGGCATACCCAGACATATGACCGCCACATGCTCCAGAGTGACAATCATTCAAAACTCTCTCAGCCTCTTCGTGAGTTAAACAACGTCGAAAAACTAAGTCTGCCCCCCGGCGATAAAGTGTATCTCCAATAATTCTGTATTGCTGGGATCGAAACCGAATTTTTCGACGGTCTTCCTTGGAAGCTTCAGGCCGAAAGGTTTGGGTTTGGAGATAGATGATTATATCCCCATACCACGGATCTAAAGTGCTAATAAGAAACAAAGATTCGTCCGCAATGGACTCCTCTGCCACAGTCTCTGTGTCAGCACTCGGGAAATCACACATCAATTCCGCAAAAACTAAAGATTTCTTAGACTTGGACTTCTCGAACTCCAAGTCGAACTCTTGCAGGATAACAATCCATTTAGAGTACTTGCCCCCTAGCAGTTGTTTTGTCAAAATATAAATCATAGGGTTGCAATCCGAAATAACTGTAGTTTTGCGGAGAAGAATGTAGTGACGAAAACGCTGGACAGCTTGAACGGCTGCCAGGGCCAATTTCTCCACATGCGAATATTTTAACTCAGTGGGATTTAAGGTTCTACTAAGATAATATATCACATGCTCTGCTTTGAATTCATCTTCTTGAACTAACACCATTCCAATGGTGGAATGCGAAGCTGCGAGGTATAAGAAGTAGTCCTGGTTGTAGTTGGGAGGATGCAATAACGGTGCATGGGTCAACGCGTGTTTAAGTGCATCAAAAGATTGTTGGGCAATCTCGTCCCAAAAGAATTGTGCGTTCTGTTTCAACAACCGTGTAAAACCTTTAGTGACCTCGGCGTAGTTTGGGATGAATCGGCGTAAAAAGTTCGCTTTCCCTTGCAAACTTTGGAGTTGGCGCAAACTCGAAGGAGGAGGCAATTTGATGATAGCCTCGACTTTCGAGGGATCGACGCGAATGCCGGCTTTTGAAACAACAAATCCCAGCAATCGACCTGTTTCTATACAGAAAACACACTTGTGGGGATTCAACCGAATTCGATAATGCCTACACCTCATAAAGATTGCTCGTAGGTGGACAAGGTGATCAGCTCGATGTAAAGAATGAGCAGGCAAATCATCGAGATAGGGTTGCACAATGTGCTTGATGTCATGAAATGCATAAGACATCGCCCGTTGAAAAGTGGCCCCGGCATTCTTAAGCCCAAAAGGTAATTTGCAATAAGCAAATGTCCCCCATGGACAAATGAATGCCGTTTTTGGTTGGTCGGCAGGTAGAATATTGATTTGATTATAGCCTGAGAAACCATCCATGAAGGAAAACATCTCACTTCCGGCACAATCATCAATAATTTGATCGATATAAGGCGTAGGATAGTTGTCTTTTGGACAAGCTCGATTGATATCCCTATAGTCGATACAGATTCTTATTGTTCCTTGTTTTTTATTGACGGGAACAATATTCGATACCCAATCCGTTAACGGGATCGGATAAATGAAACCTGCTTTCAACAGCTTTTCGACTTCTGCTTTAATCGCAGCCGCTTTTCGAGGGTGAATCTGACGCAACCGTTGCCGAATGGGTTTAGCATCCGGGTAGGTTTTGATTTCATGAACAACAATGGCAGGATCAATTCCCGGCATTTCCTCGTAAGACCAGGCAAACACGTCGCGGAATTCTTGGAATAGGGCCTTGTAAGTTTGGATTTCTTCTTCAGTACATGCGGCACCTATATGAATGTTCTCCTCGATTCCGGGCTTCACTGAAATATCAATGGGAATAGTACGAGAAATATTCCCTAAATTCAGCTCTGAATCAGAATGTTTCGTTGGATCCTGAGCGTCTTTGACATATTCAGCGGTAAAGATAGATGAAAAATCATTTTCAAATGCATCATCCTTAGGTAAAAACGAAGATCTGTGATGGAGATCTTCCCATGGTAGATCATCTACACTTAGGATTTCGCGAAGTTGTTCGTCAGATGACACTTCTTCGGGAAACGTTATCCGTTCTAAGGGTGAGGTGAAAAGTGACTCTTCACTGACCACATTCATTTGGTCGGTTTCGGTTGAATGAAAGTCGGTAAAAGACATAAGAGCTTCATAAGCAATCTCATACGGACTCAACGGCATAACATCACCGAGTGAGTCTAGCTCAGAGTCAGATGGAACATACCAAGGATCATCATAAATAATGTTTTCTGACGTGATCATATGAATTGTTGCAAACGAAGGGTCTGCATTGAGTGGAGGGAGAGGAAAAGTTCCCAGTAAACCGGAATCCTTAACTAAACCTACACCAATGTCCCTATAAGGGATTGTCGTTTTACCAACATGCTGGATACTCTCTGAAGAGGTTGGGTCGGATGAAAAGTATGTCAGCTGATCAATAGTCACGATCTTACCGTTATGTGGAAACTTAATGACTCTGAAGACCGATGAAACGACCGCTGTCATAGCATATGACCAACTTCGACCCAAAAGAAGGTTGTAGTCTAGAGGGGCATCAACCACTTCCACATCCAGACTAACGGTTTTACCTTCGACCCCTATAGGCAATTCTTGTAGAATACCAAACGGACGGAACCCACGGCCATCAAAGGCCTTAAGGATGGTGGGGGATTGGTTCAACGAAGGAGAACCAAGCGATCTCCAACATTGAATCGACATAATACACGTAGAAGCTCCCTCATCAATCACAGTCCGATGAATAGGCCTGTTTTTGACTATCACTGGATTTGGAAAGCCATTTGATGGGGGAGACGCGGTGTACTATTTTCTAGATCAAAGATCATTAGGTTCGGGTCCTGAACATCGACAGCTCCGATAGCCGACAAAAGCAATTTTCGTTGTGCTGGACATGATTGCAGCACTTCGAGTGCCGACATTGCTGAAGGTGAAACAGCTAAGTCTTCAACAATGTTGTAATTCTGGGCTGCTCTCGCATGTGGATTGAAAGCAGACCTTCGAAGTACACCCTTGGCGGGCGGCTTAATCACTAAGTCTGGGTTAGGTTTTTCGATCTGTAGTGGATCGGAACCAGGAGCTGAGGTTGATGGGTTAGAGTGAGAAGATTCTGCTTCCTTACCATCAACAGGAGCCTTACTACCATAATCTTGCGATCGAGTCGCAATCCTGACATGAGACATCATCAAAATGGGTTCTTCACTGGCATTCGAAGAAGAACCTATCATCTTATTCTCCTGCTCTGGAAATGGATTTTTTAACACAGCAGGAGTGGGAGAACCTTTGACTATTTTCACTACCTCGGCCCGATGAGGGCAATCTCTCGTAAAATGATCTTCTTCACAAATGAGACAAGGATATCGAGGTTTGCGCTTTTCGTCATTGGTTTCCGACTTTTCCGTTTTCTCCTTTGGAGCCTTGTCTGCTTTAGCCTTCTTCTTTCCTTTCTTCTTTCCACCGTTTTTTGATTTGGCCGTAGATGACTCTACAGCGTGAATGTCGGCGGTAAGTTCAGGAGGAGAAGACTCTCCTGTCGGAGAATCAGGCAAAGTGATAATTGGAGTATTTGAAGTCTTGGAAGACTTCTTCTTACTCTTCGTAGTCACGATACCAATCATACCATCAGCGGCATGAGATCCCGAAGGAGCAGCAGCGATTTGGTTTGACTTTGGAAGATCCGGAATTTTCTCGTGTAACGTACCCGACTGAGTGTAAACTAAGTCAAGGTATTGTGCCTGAGCAATGACTTGCTCCTCAGTAACTACTCCGGCCTTAGCTACATCTTCAGTAATTCTTGGTAATAATGATTTGACAAACCATTCAGCTAAGATTTGGTCCGGGATAAAAACTTTCACTAATCTCCTTCGACGTCTCCACTCATGAATGTGATCAGAAATGTACGTGGATGTCGATTGTTTTAGCGAAGTTAATAATTCTGTACCATTATCGTATCTGACTGGTAACTGAAAATGAGTTAAGAACGAGGTAGCTAACTGGCTAAAGTTGTAAAAAGAGGCCCGTGGTAACTCAATGTACCACTTGGCTGCGAGACCAATGAGTGTACGCTGGAAAAGACGTAAGCGGATGGAATCATCTGAGATGGAATTTGATGCACACCAGAGGTGGTAAGTCATCACGTGATTAGACGGATCCTCTCCAGACTTACCTTCGAACTTGGGTATATCGCTGGGCAACTTATTTGGCATTGGCGGCCAGAACTGAAGATATTGAATTGGATCGTTCGTTAGGCGCGTCAAGTCGGGTAAATCTAAAGTCGCAATAAACGGTAACTGCCGGTTAGGATCTCTAAAACTCTGAGTCACAATACCAGCCCCAGGAGGAGGATATCCAGGATAACTAGGAACAGGAGTCGCATTTGGGATATTATATCCTCCTGGAAAACCAGGATTAACCGGACCGTACTGGGGTTGCTGAGGTTGTTGATAAGTGTACCCAGGATACGGTTGATACTGGTAAACCGGTTGTTGGGCAGCTTGCCCAGGTTGATACTGTCCCTGGTACGGAGGTTGAACAAATTGAGGTTGAGTAGTAACAACCGTACTTGTACCAGGTTGGCCTGCAGGCATCTGGACTGTGGTTTGAACCGTAGGTCCAGACAACGGTACAGATGTCTGAGGAGTGGTTACAGGGACAGTAGAAACCGGAGCTGCCGATACTCCAGAAGTAAGCATGGTAGATGAAGCGGTAGTTGCTGCAGCCGTGTGAGGTGGAGTACTAGGTGCAATTGGCGGCTGAGTAACTACGGAAGTTACAGGGGTCTGAACACTTGACTGGACAGGTTGCGGTTGCTGGGGTGGACCAGGAACTGCAGGTTGTCCTGCTTGAGGTACCGACTGTATACTTGGTTGCGACATCTGTTGACCCTGTGACGGATCCCATGTTAACATTCCAGGGTATTGACTCGTAACAGGTTGAGGATACTGAGATCCATAGCCGTATTGAGGATAGGGTTGATAACTGTAAGGTGCAGTCCCATATGATTGCCCTTGAGGTGGTTGATAACCTTGACCAGGGTATTGACCCGTAGGTTGATAACCTTGAGGTAAATACGAGTACTGGGGTTGACCTTGACCTTGGGTTGGTATCCTTGAGGTTGATACCCTTGGGGTTGATACCCTTGGGGTTGCCATCCTTGAGGTTGCCATCCTTGAGGTTGATATTGATACTGAGGTTGACTTTGGGGTACATATTGAGGCTGGGGTTGATACCCTTGGGGTTGATACCCTTGAGGTTGCCCCCCAGTCACGAATGAAGTACCTTGAGGTTGCCCCCCAGGCATTAACGAAGGTTGCCCCCCAGGCGGTAATTGGCCACCTTGAGGTTGGTTAATGGGAGTTGAACCTGACATCATATAAACGTCACCTATACTCAATGGTACATTACCACTGTTTCCAACTAATAACCCATGATCAATGGGTTGAGGAGATGCTCCCGCAAAGGTACCAGAAAGTGATTGATACCCAGTAGGAACAGAAGGACCGCCATGTAAAAATGATTCAGGACTTTGCGAAAACACAGATGACTGACCAGACATATTTACAGGAGAATGAATTCCTCTAGGTGGAAAAGGAGTACGAGGTGTAGAAAAACCTACTGAGTTGTCTAAAAAATTGGTTAATGCAAGGTACCAAGATTCACTTCTAGGAGGACTGTAAAAGATGGATTCACGCTCCCTTAGATCAAGGGTAATTAGATCTTCAGAATCAGAAACGCCTATTTCTTCCTCTGGAACAAGTTCTTCTATAGCAATTAATCCAACAGGAAGATTTTCGGTGATAATTCTTTCTATTCTTGGTGAATCAGGAACACTAGGAGTTGGAGTAACAGGTTCGGAAATTTCAGGTTCTTCGCCTGTTTCACTGGCAGATGAAAAACTACCAGCAAGCTCGGAAACTGTAACAGCTTCGGGATTGTAACCTGTTTCTAAACTTTGGTAATCTGGATGGACTACCAAGGAAGATTCTCCTTCTTCAGGTGAACCTACTCTACTGCCACTAGGAGGAGTTACAAGGACCTTTAACCCTTCTAAATGACCCGGAATGTCTTCAGGAGATTCACCCCGCGATTTACGGAGTTTTCTTAACAAATCTATTCCGGTAACAATCTCAGGAGACTTGCCCCGAAGTCTACGGGACTGTCTCGGTAATTCCGCCACAATTAAAGATTTTAACTACAACACACGAAAACAAAGTAAAAAATTTCAAATCAAACCACCTAAAGTCTTCTAAAGAAGCAAACAAATTTGAAGCACACGCCTAAATAATCTAGAGCGTCAAACCACACACAAACAGTAGTCTTCCGGACCAAAAGCGCTAGTTGGTGATTAGGCCCAACCTCGCAGGATTCAGTACAGAAATGGCGGGTGGAACAGTTACCCCGGCAACCTGCTTAATGAATAGACTGGACAAGTTCCTCCACTTTAACCGTCTCGAAGTGAAGTGAACCCCCCGAAAATCCAAGTGAGTATAACCGACGTCTGCTCCAGGTACAGTGGGACCTTCCCTCCACCGTCACCTTGGTAGAATCCTAGATTATGGCACTAAGGTTACCAATCACAACAATTACACCTGGGGGAACAGTCTAAACTCCGACAGCACGCAAGGGCAGAGTAACAAGCTCCAATCCCCTTACCGGCTCCTTGACAACAATCCAAGGTTTACCGATAAGTGACCCCTGGCTCCTCGACAATGGTTAATCCGAGGTTTACCGTTTGTAATACGTACTGTCTGGCGTCGTTCCCAACGAGGGAGGAATGATCCCCTCACTGGTTCGGACACGAGCTCGTGCTTCTCCTTTAAGAGGAGCTTTCCCAGAGTGTAACTGAAACAATTGGATTTGTTCTACTCAAGATAGACTATCTGTTTGGTTTTGTAGTCTTGGAGAGTTAAGTACTCACCTACTCCAAGACCCTAGCCTAAGCTATGTTGGTGCTTTCAGAGCCCTAGAAAAATAAAGATTACTAGATTGATTTTAATTTAAGCGTTACTTTTAAGGTTGTTTCTTAAGTCAAAAGGTGATGGAAGTGAAACCAGTGGTGTGTTGACTCGACTCGAAACCACTACAAAATGCACCTAGGATGATTTACCCACTACTTTACTTTTTCGATGAATTGCTTAACTAAAAAGTTGAGAGAATGCAATCTTTATAAAAGCAACTTCTTAATTGAAGACAATCAAAGAAACAATTCGTTTTTCTTTTCCAAGCATAAAAACATAACCTCTCTTTACATGCACGAAAAAACTCTTTTCTTCTTTCAAAAACAAAAAGCTACTTGAAACAAGACTTTTTAAAGAAGATGTTTTTGTATTTTTCTTTTAATAAAGCAAATAAATCTAATATAACCAAAAATCAATCTTAACAACTATTAAAATCTATGAAAATCCACTCATAAGCAAACTAAAAGCAAATTTACTCTAAGCAATCTTAACGAGGCCAAAACTAACAATGATTATTCTAAGGTGTTTTACTTGATCACAATCAAATCAAGGACTAGCTTATTGCAGAACCAAAAACTAGCCAAAACAAAACTCTAATCTTTTTGTTCTTTTTGTAAAATGGAAATCAATACTTTATAAACAAGCAATTCGAAATTTGACCCAAAACAACTCAAATGGCAAGTTGCTCACACAAGGAGACTTTACGACAGGCCCGACTTCTAAGAAGGTTGACTAACCAGAGAGATCTAAGGCTGGACAACTTTCTACTATCAAAGTCACTACAGGACCTATTGAAAAATCAAACCCTAGGCCTAAACTTCGTTGAAAACCACTAAAACACTCAAAGCTCACAAAACAAGTTCAGGTGAAAATTCTTGACAGGGTACTAAAGGATCTGGGCAGAAAACACTAAGAAAAATCAAAATCTAAAAGCAATTTAAAGCAAAAATGGAATTTTCTTAAATTTTACAGGAAGACGCAGGCAACCCGTTACAACAGGTGCGGGCCCGCTCTGTGCAGACGGCAACAGCGCGTCCAAAGACGCACTGTGCAGTACTCAGAGGGTGCGTCTCTCTGGAAAAATGAAGAAAAACCAAATCTAACTAAATCTAAAGCTAAGCCACCCAAATACTAATTCTCACAGTCAAAAACCAGAAAATAAAAATGATTTTCTCAAAGCAAAGTTCACATAAAGGAAAAGACTCTCTCATTAATGGATTCCCCAGCGGAGTCGCCAATTTGTCACACGGAATTGGTCAAGGGTGCGGACACAGCTGACCTTCCTAGAAGTCTAAGACATTCTAATGACAAACAAGACAAAATGGAGTGATCTTTCTCTAAATACACCTTTTACAACATGAAAACTACAAGTGTTTAGGCTTACCTTATTCCAAAACGCTGTTGTTGAAGTCCGTTCTTGACGATCCGGATGAGCTCCTCCTTCAAGTCAATTCCTGCAACCACAAACAATCAAACAATTACCAAGCACTTGCATTTCATATAATAAAACATATATTCAACATGCAGACCAAGGAACACATGAAATAACTCATTAACACAAGCTATTGAGAAAAATAAACCAGTTTGTATTAATAACGAAACAAAGAAACTCTTACAACCTGGCCTTGGTGTTGTGCAAGTTCCTCCCAGGGTCCATCAAGGGTTTTCCTCTACTTTGACAAAGCTCACCCTCTTCCAAGTAGAATCAAGTAAAGACAATCTCTCCTCACAAAGGCTCTAATGGAAGACCTAAATCCTGCAGCATTTACCCAAAGAAAATGTATAGCTCCAACCTCCTCTCCTTCTGGCTCAATGCCTTTATTTATAGTGCTGTAAAGAGGTTATTCAGGTCCACCATCAATGGGATCATCCCCCTCTTTGGGTGGGATAGCTCCCTTATTGATGGGATAAGTTCCTCCTTAATAGAGATACATGAACCAACTGGAGGCGCATCCATTTCATCAAACCGACCTCTAGAATGTTCTAGAAGTAACCACAAGTAACTTTTTTAAGATGAAACTTGCGCATTTTGCCTTTTACAGAAGGACGCACCTGTCCTTTGACATACAGAGCGTCCAAAGACGCAGACTTTGTGAACATTGCCAGCGTCCCCGCAGGTAAGGCTTGAGAGAACCTGCGACCCCAGAGATAAACATATTTTTTACAAGACTTTCTCTCTTCTTTGAGTTTGAGATGGATAACAGAGGCATGAGACTTGCCTAAGAGGGTAGCATGACTGTTGATTTGAGCCATACTAACTGTAAGTAGTCAAGGTGACATTTTTTAGCGTAACAGTCATTGCCAAAAAAAAGGAAAACAGAGTTATTTCGAAGTTTGAAGGGGTAAAAGCCAGGATTCGAATGTAGAGATCAACTTATTTAGGCAAGACATCTAAAGTGACTATGTCGGCCCATTTTCACATTAACTACCTTAAAATCACCCATTGCAATAGTATGTGGCCTTCACAAGAGTTTTTTGCAATAAAGGATATTCTAACACCTCCTCTTTCTCCCTGGGATCCTCCTCTCTCTTCATTTACTCAAAATATTTCTGGATCATGTTTAAGAGTTTGAAGAGGAAGTGCAACTTGAAGACGATCCCCTTCCTCGGCCAAGAAGGCAACCTGATCTGACAAAGAAACCCTTGGCTCATGAATTCTCCTGTAAAAATCATTAATGGCTTGTTCATCCCCTTCTTATAAATAGGGGGTCCTGATATTGTATAAGGGTTCGAAAATCTCAAGAGAAAAGATCTGATTTTGTAACTCCTGTGATAGATTATAGATCTTCAGAAGACCACAGATTGATGGTGATTCCTCCTTCTAAACTTTGTAGCTTGTTTATCCTATAAAATTACTTGTTTGTTTGTTCCTCAGTCCTCCTATTAATGCATCAATAAGCACTGTAATGTATTTAAATTTCCCGACATATTCATTTGTATTTCTTTAAATGCACATGCCTATGTGAGAGTTTGAAATTACATTTGCAACACTATATGATGCAAAGTCATCTTTCTTCTATTGTCTGTTCAACACTCCTTTTTAACTTAGAAAGTAGATCAACTTTATGGTTCCAGGCTCATGCTATGTGTATAAATTTCTTGGTGTTGTAAGATCCATAATATTGAGTTTCTTTCCTCACTTTGCCTGTTATGATTTACTTTAAAACAATTTTATTAAACTATGAAGTTCTGAAGGGAAAGGCTTCCACTGTCTTGTTTTATTTATGAAATCTACTTCTATGTATCAAGGATTATATCATTGGCTTACATCTTTAGGAAGAAGAACCACTCTCTCATGTTCATGTTTGAAACATAGGTGATGTCTCTTATTATTCAAAAGTAATTTGAGACGCAATGATCTGGATGACCCTAGGAACCAGTCTTGTCAGCAATCCAAGGCTGTCTCTAGGGGGATTTCTTCGTATTATGCTGCATTTGTGATGAATATGTAGGTTATAGCCATAAAAAATACAAAGATAGACAAAGCTATAAAATCTATTAAAAGGGTATTATTCCCATTCAAAAACGCTATGGTAGAATGTAGTAGATATGGATATTTTTCACATCAATATGATTTAAGATTCCATGAAGCCTAGCTTGTAGGAAAATTAATAAAGAACTTGATGATGATTTAGAAGAATTAAGACACTTGTCTTTTAAAGAATATGAAGGAGAGAGAGGGATAAAGGAAGACCCTATCACATATGCACCACATTTGTAGCTGCTAAAACTAAAAAAGATGAATATTGGGACTGAAGATAAATCCAAACTTGCTTCCATTAGCGACTATTGGGATGAATAGACTACCAAAGTTTTTTTCGATCCACTCAAGGAATATGAATATTTATTCCCTGCTTCACTTTCTGAATTAAAAGGAATTAAAGGAGAACTGGGGGAGATGAAGATAACTTTGAAACCAAATGCAAAATCAGTCAAGCATCGACCTTACAGATTAAATCCAAGGGTCAAAGAAAATGTCAAAAGGGATATTGAAAATATGTTGGCTGCAGGACTTATATTCTCGGTCATTGAGGCTGAATGAATAAGTCTAATTGTCATCTAAGGTAATAAATATTCCCAGGAAATTAGGGTGTGTGTTGATTATAGGATCCTTAACAATGCTTGTGTACATGATCCATTCCAACTCCTTTCAGTGATTGAGTTTTGGAAAATGTTGCAGGTAATAGGGATTATTATTTTACTAATGGATTTTTTGGTTACCACCAAGTGAGGATCGCAGAAGAAGAAAATAAGAAAACTACGTTCACCACTGAATGGGGTTCTTATGCTTACAATGTCATGCCATTCAGATTGAAGAATGGTCTTTGACTCTTATCACAAATTATGATAGTTGCCTTCTAAGAGAATATTCACAAGTTTCTTGAGGTTTACATGGATGAATGTATAATTTACAGTCTGCTCAAGAAACATTCTAGTTTGTTAAGAGTTATGTTTCATAGATGCGGGAAACTTCAAATCTCTCTAAATCTGAAGAAATACATTTTTGCTGTCCCCTTTGGAACTTTATTGGGTCACATAGTGTGCTAAGAAGGAGTATGTGTGGACCCTGCGAAAGTTGCGGTAATATTGAATATGTCGCCACCAACTATTGTGAAGAAGTTGCAATCAACTCTGGGACACACCAGATATTATCATAGGTTCATAAGGAATTATGTGCTAATCACTGCACCTTTGGAGAATTTTTAAAAGAAATATGAAAGGTTTGTTTGGTCTGCTAAATGTGATTCTGCATTTGACACTCTCAAAGATAAACTCACAAGTGCACCCATTTTGGTTTATCCCAATTGGAATAAATAATTCCATGTTCATATAGATGCATCTGGGATTGCATTAGAGGCTATTTTGACACAACTAGGAGAATGAAATTTAGATCATCCCATTTATTTCGTTAGTAGAAAACTTTCTACTATGGAAAATAATTGCACCACTACAAAGAGGGAAGCTCTTTCTATGGTGTACTCACTCCAAAAATTCTGGCACTATTTTTTGGGAGGTCCATTTAATTTTTTCACAGATCATTCAGCTTTGAAGTACTTAGTTAGTAAACCTGTGCTCGAAGGGAGAATTTTCCATTGGATTCTTCTATTCCAGGAATTTACCTTTGAAGTCATTGTCAAGATGGGAAGATCAAATGTGGGTCTCGATCATCTATCTCGTATTGAATCAAGAGAATCAGGAGTTTCAATTAATAATCAATTTCCTGATGCACACCTATTTCAAATTGAAGCAGTTCCTGATTACCTGGAAGATATTGCATTATTTATCACAATAGGTCAGTTCCCTCATTATGCTACTTCCACTCAGAAGTGACATATGGTTTTTCACAATGCTAACTATTAGTTGATCTTGGGAAGGTTATATAAAATGGGGCTTGACCATATTATAAGAAGATGTGTATTGGATCATAAGCGGGATAATATTCTCGGGGAATGTCATGCAGGTGTTGTGGGAGGCCATGTTGGAGGAAAATCTACTGCTAGGAAGGTATTACAAGCTGGACTATGGTGGCCGAACTTATTCAAGGATCCTAAGAAATATGCCAAGCAATGTGATGTTTTCTAGCGGATTGGTCGACCCTCTCGACAAGATGAATTACCTTTGCATCTAGTTCGGGAATTTGAGGCATTTGAAAAGTGGGTGGTTGATTTTTTTGAACCTATCAACCCACCTACTCATCTTTCCCATGCAAGATATATAATTACAACAACAAATTATCTGATGTGTTGTGCAACAATATCTCCTGTTAAAGATTGCACTGCTGATACAACTGCATGATTAATCTTTGAGAACATCATCACCAGGTTTGGCTGTCCTAGAAGCCTTACTAGAAATCACGGTTCTCACTTCATTAATGAGATAGTTCGGGTGTTGTTACATAATTTCATGATCCAACATCACAAGATCAACCCTTATCACCTACAAGCAAATGGAATTGTTGAGGCTTTCACTAAGATCTTATAGAAGGGTCTTACCAAAATTTGTTCTGCGAATAGGGATAACTGGGATGAAAGGATTCACACCAAATAATGGGATAATCACACTACTACTAAGAAGTTACATAAGTATACACTCTTTTAATTGGTTTATGGAAGAGAAGACGTAGTTCCAACAGAATTCATAGTCCCTAATCTTTTTATTGCTCATGTTACCAAGATTTTGGACAATGAATCTATCCTAGAGATAGTTGTGGCAACTAAATGAACATCACTTCCTTTCAAATTTCCATTAGACTATCGAAAAATAGAGACATAAGTCTTGGATGACCCACATATTAAGAAAAAGTCATTTTATGTTGGGGATCAAGTGTTACTCTACGACAAAAAATATATGAAGCATCCTAGTAAGCTATAGATGCATTGGCTTGGTCCATTTTATGTTGCGAAGATTTGAGATTATAGAGATATCAAAATTGTTGAGTTGGATGTTATCCTTTTTCCTAAATGGGTGAACGACACACACCTGAAACCCTTCTTTGGATCATATGTTTATTTTTTAAGGAACTCTCTAAAAAGGGAGTATTAGCCAGGTTACTATGATAGTTGCATCACTATTTTTTAGTTAGAGTATGTTTCTTTTGTCACTTGCGTCAACCATAGTTCGAGTAGGTCTCTATTGTTTATCATATAAATAAAACCTTTTTAGTTGCACTCCACCACAAGAAATTGTAGTTAGGAAAGTCTTGTCATGTCTTGTCATTACAATTACCTATGTTTTCTGCCATTAAGTCTGGTCTTGTCATAGCCGATTTATAATCTAATTTTCTTGTATTTCTATAATATTTTTAGTTAATTTTTTATTTTGGTTGTCAGTCATTTAAGTATTTAGTTCAATTTAAAGGATTTTGTCATAATTATCACATATTTTGGGTCCATAGTGAATTATTCGGTAACAATTAACTCATTCCAAACTTTTGTCACAAATTTATATATAACCCTTGCTCTTTGTCCTTTGCATGCCATTCCACCTAAGAATTTTTTGAATTTTTCTATCCTTGCTTCCATGTTGCCCTCCTCTGAGTCTCCACCTTTCATCACTCCACTATTCACTTCATTTATAATTGTTGGTCTGCTGCCATGGGTTGCCCGTCTAAAATTTCCATTTCCCTCTTCCCTATAGACTCCCGTATTCACACCACCAATGATCTCCTTGGAAAGTATAATAAAGATACCCTGGTCGATAATGAATTATCAGACCATGTTATATTCCATTCACTCCACACAGACATATTCATGGAATGTAACGTGAGACCTCATGCCCACTCCTATCTTAAAATCAACACTGAATTCTGTACATTGAAGCAATCATCCTTGTTAATTTTGCGTGAATTGCTTAGTTTTGGTACCACAAGAGAGGTCATGTGATGCACTAAGTTTTTAATTAGTTAGCTTCATGGAGGCTCATTGTGTCTAGATCAATAATACCTAATTCATGTCCACGATATTCAAAGGCTCACAAGACTGTACGCATATGGCTCTGATGTGGCTATGACATTCTAGAAGGTTTCAAAGCCAGGAAGAAATCCGACACAAATAACCTCTATACCAAGTATGGCACTCGAAGAAAGGACTAAGGAATAGTCATTGATTTGGTCAATAATCAACCCATCAAGCTAGCATATCATATTATCACTAGTAAGCTCATGTGCCACTATACAAAAGGGGAATGCTCACTCGGCGCCATATTTGTTGCAGATGCTTGTGTGAGAGGAGAACAACTCAATTAGTCCAGCTATCTGCTTAATGAGTTATTTAAAGCTGTTGAACATGTTCATGCGTAGGTGACTTATTTTATTTTTGGGTATTTTCTTATTCCCTCGTTGTGTTTAAATGGTTCCCAAATTCCCCTCGTTGTGTTTAAATGGTTCCCAAATTAAGGAAGATATTTAGAACTTGTTGTCGATGATGATGTGTTCGCTTATGCTTATGTCCCTTGGCACAATACTGAGGATTGCGAAAATCATGACTGTAATGATCTTTCCTTTGAGCAATGGTATAATAAAATGGTCATCGTCACTTGTAATGTCGCTAGGGTGCCCCTTACACTGTTGGATCACTATGCTCATAAAATTTGGTTTGGGATTAGTCACAACAACTTGTATGTTTGACAGCTCACCATCGATCCCTCAACCTTCTCAATGGGGAAATTACCATTTTATTTGAATGGGAATGCCTTCCATAATGAAGTCCTTTTATGGCCTAGGATAATAGATATGTAACAGGATAGTGAGAATCTATATTTATTTGATGCTATGTTCCCAAAGGATTCTACTGAGGATGCACTGTCTTCTTCTTGAAAATGATCTGATGATACTGATGAAGGTCTCTAGCCACTCCTAAAGAAGGTCCAAGAATGTATCTCTTTGACACACATGACTTGGGCGGAGTTACGTTCCCTAGTCCAACGAGCTGCTATTGTTCAAGCTATTACACCTGTTATCACTGACAAAATTTCAATGCCAAATGTCTTACATTTGTTTGATGGTAAAGCACATAAATCCTTTTCAGCAGTTTCGCAGTGCAACATGCTTTAAGTGATTTCGTAGCACATAATTCATATTTTGCACTGGCTGCACTACGAAATTGGGGATTTGTTCGAATCCATAGCCATTATTTCACAACTATCATATCCATCAAAATTCATCAATAGTTGTCAGCCTATACACTTCGTCTATCTTTCTTTATGGATGGCTGTATTTGGCTACTGAGTGGATTAGAAAAGTAACTGGTTAACCAAGCAGATATGAGAAATTTTTTTCCTCTTGAGGAAGTTCTTGCATCGTAGTCTATGGTTTAGATAGGCCTACTAATGGCCTTGCAAATGGTTATGGAGGTTGGCTTGGAACGAGGCTTCCGGTCCGCATTAAGTGATTTTGTTGTCATGCAGCTGCAACTTGCCTCTGTCTTTTCACATTCTCTCTGGGTACAAAGACTCATTATTTCGGCAGGACAATTTTGCATGGTGGTGCGAAGTATAGGGCCACTGGGCGAGGTTTTGTGGTGAAGCATGAGAAATGTGCAGAGAAGTGATGAGGCTGTGTATGACGAACTATTTTTCATATGCTTGTCCTAAATTTATTACTCCTTCAGTACCAAACTATGATGAAGCTCTTGTAAATTATAACCAAGATGCATATAGGCTTCAGTTGAAGCTGTTCTTATTAGAAGTAAGCCAGCAACAGCTTTTGTCAGGTCTACGGAGTTTCTTGAAGTCGTATACATCCATCTCAATGGAAAAGCTCATGAATTTTATGGACGTTGACGAGTCTACCTTAAGGACAACTCTTATGACATACAAGCATAAGACTCATGCAATTGATCATGATGGAAGAATTATATCAAATGCGGATGTTGACTTTTATATTGATGAGGATGTTGATGGGCGGGCATATCATCTGATTTTTACATGCGGAATGCAAAGAAAGGTTTGGCTTTTTGGGTTTTCATTTAATAGACAGAAGTTGGAGGCGGTTTTGGCGGCTTTTCAGAAGCTGGGTTTTCGTAGTTCAGCATCTCTTTTCTCGGCTTGGGCGGTCTATCAATTGGGTTGAAGAAAAAGCTGAAGAAGTTGCATTTTTGCAGCATTTGTTGATTTGGGTGTGTCTACTTTAGGCCCTTTTAGGCCGCCTTTTGATCTATATCTCTAAGCTTCATATCGGTTTTTGATCTGGGTGTGGCTTCTTTTGAAGACTGGATAAGGCATACATTGCATTCCTGGATCTGAAGTTGGTACTTGGAAGCTTTTGGACTTGGGTCTCTGGAATTTTGGTTGATTATATTCCTTGGACAGTGTTGGGCTTCTTAGAATTGAGGTCATTTTACCCTTAGTTTGCTTTGAAGAAGGCGAGGAAACATCAAGGAAGCGAAATGGTCGCACCCAAGCCCGAGGACATCACTCATCCACCAATGGAACAACTGTCAGGCCTACCATCACTTTTTGACGAGAACAAAACACGAAGTGCTCTGCACAAAATATATGATTTTAACGTTATGAAAATTAAAGGAGGAAGAATGGGTGCAGTGAATGGCATGCATCAAAATGGAAAAGTGGATGAAACGTGCATGAAATCACGGGAGATATGGACAGGTGTAACATATGGTGTTGCTGCAACAATGCTTCATGTAGGATTGGAGCATTAGTCCTTCATTACAGCTGTGGGGATTTTTCTAGCGGGCTGGTCAGAAGATGGTTTTGGGTACTGGTTTCAAACACCTGAAGCTTGGACAATCGATGGCCACTATCGGTCCTTGATCTACATGCGTCCTCTTGCAATATGGGCGATGCAATGGAATCCTCCTAAAGCTGTTCTAGAGGCACCCAAGATAAATCTGATGGAGAGAGAACATCCATCACAATTTCACGCCGAGTGTTTGATGAAATGGTTGAAGAATAACCTCATTGCTTTCTTCTGGTTCTATAAATTCTCTTTCGTACCCAGACATATTACGATAATAGCAGAAGAGAAAGGGTATTATTGTGTTATTGTTATTGTCGGTCAAGAGAAAGATTTAGTCGCTTCAGCAGAAAGCCGCAGAATGGAGCGGTGTGGCTCCAGAGGATGCATTTGCTATAGACGGCACTAACTTATATATAAAGCTTGGGCACCAAACCTTCGTTGATCTCTCTACGGGATTCTACAATAGGGTCTACGCAGATGATCAGCAGTGGTTTCAATCAATCTTTGCCAACTCAAGAAAAGAAGATGCCATCCAAAACCAATATGAGTTTTTTATCCAAAGGATGGGAAGTCCGCCTTTTTATTCTCAACGGAAAGGTCATCCAGCCCTTATAATGCGTCACAAACCATTCCCTGTCACCAGAGAAGCAGCAGAAAGATGGCTTCAGCACATGGAAAAGGCACTAGATAGTGTTTCCAAAATTACAAGATGTGGTTTTGTGGAATACTATAATAGTTGGATATGCCCTAAATGGGTTTTAACAGTGCTTGGCTATTTGGCAAGATTGATACTTGGAATATTTGGGTTTATTGTTTCGGTGGCTTGGGTTGCGCACATTGTGTTGTACATGTTGATCAATCCTCCTGTCACTCCCTTCCTTAATGAGGTTTTCATCAAGATAGATTCTGTTTGGGGGCTTTTTGGAACTGTAGCATTTGCTTTCTTTTGCCTCTACCTCCTCCTTGCTGTGATAGCAGGGGCAATGGTTCTTGGCTTAAGGCTTGTTTTTATAACAATTCATCCAATGAAGTGGGGTGGAACATTGATGAATTCTTTCCTTTTCAATGCGGGGCTTATTCTTCTTTGTTCAATCAGTGTCATCCAATTTTGTTCCACAGCCTTTGCTGTGTATGCACAAGCAACTGCTGCTCAGGAGATATTTGGTCGCACTCTTGAATCCTTGCGTGGCATTTAATACCTTTACAAGTACAATGTGTTACAAATAGTCTTTATTGTTTTGGCTGGTCTAACTTTGATCTATTATCTTGCTTTTGGTTGGAAAAAACGAAAACCAAGAGGAAGGCTACAGCTCGCTAGTTAAAATGTGCAGTACATGAAGAATATCCATGCACCTGTATTAAGCACACCAGCAGTGAAAGTTGCAGTCCTATTGGTGTTCAGTGGTTTTGCTTTTGCAAGCAGTGCATTAACTACAAGGCTTCAACCAGGTTTAGAGCAACAAGTGATACTTCCAAGAGACTCTTATTTCCAGGGCTATTTCAATAACATATCTGAGTACCTTCGATTTGTCACTCGAGCTACAAATGACTTCAATATTACACCAAATGGCATGCTTCTAGGGCAGGGTTCAGTTCTGAATGATGTTCTTGTAGCCAGATTCATGCAGTTATATTTGGGACAGTGAAAGGCTTACAGCACATCAAGGACATCTTACAGCACATCAAAAATGTGGCAGTCTTCCACATTTTGGGTTATTAAAATCTAGAAGACATGTTTCTGTGCATTCGAGTACTTTGGAGAAAACTGAAGCCGAGAAACCAGGGACATCTCCTAATACTTCTGAACAGTTAAAAGATTCAACATCCAAGGTTAACGTGGGGCATCAAACATCCATCTCAGCTATCTCAGCTAAACTCCAGATGTCAAAGAACGAAGAGAAGCCATCATGAATATAATATAGAGTTAGAGTCATAGTAGATTTAGAACTCTTAAAAACTACAGTCAGCGCTTTGTTGCATTTATTAGTTAGTTAAATGTTGATAGGTGTCATTAGAGGTAGTGATCCAATTCCCCTCATGCTGGAGGAGGAAGCTCGAATTAGTTGGAATAAGGATTCTATATATAGCTGAAACAGAAATGGAATAAGGGTTGAAAAAATTTGATGAACAGAGCATTGTTTTGGCTTATGTAAAGACAGAGTTTTCAGTAATATAATAGAACTGCTTTTCTTCTCAGGATTCATAAAGTGTTTCTATGTTCAAGATGTGTGGTTTTACTTTATCCTTGATTTATTTTACAGTTGCATAGATGTGTAATCACTCAGAATTCACTTATGCTGCTCTGATTTCCTGTACGCATTCATGAACTGTGGTTTTATAAGAGTTGTGTTTTGAACATTTAAATGCCACATGCCCTGACTTCTATGTAAAGGCTGTATCATTATTTGCTGAGGTTTTATTGACTCCATAGGCCCAATGGAAACTTATGTAATGTTTGTCCAACCTTCATATTTGTCACTGTTATTTCACAAGAGTTAGCCCTCTTATTTTTTAATCAAAATCAATAACCTTTTGAGAGAGCCCTCTCAGGCTAAGGAGGCTAAACCTTAGTCAAAAGATTGGTTTGAAATAGTTACTTGAAGTCTTCCTGGTTTGCAGCCTTCCAGGGCTTGATTTTGAGATAACATTTTGGTGCGTCTGCCGGGAGTCTGAAGATTATTCATTCCCGAAATCAATGGTTGAACTTCTGAAGGTAGCAGGAGCTCAGACATCTTTTTGAGGCTGCAAAACTACCTTGGTGACTCCACACATCAAATAATAAATCGGAAGGTGACTCCATTGCTAGAAGATCAGTAGCTTGATGAAGTTTCAAGATGAATTTCACTGCAAGAATGAATGCCAGGTATGCTCCTATGAATCGGTCTCATATCCCTAGCTTTCCAAATCCTATGCCAGAGGTTGATTGGTTAGAGGATCTTCCAATATTCAAAGATGAAAAGAAAGATGATGCTGCTCTTCATTTGGTTAGGTTTCATATGCATGTACGCAGTCTTAAGGTTCATTTCCCTGAAGATTGTCTCATGAAAATGTTTATGACCACTTTAGAAGGAAAAGCATGGTCTTGGTATAAAAGTCTGGAAAATGGTTCAATATATTCGCTTGCTAGTTTTCATGATGAATTCTGTGAAATGTATAAAGAAGGTTATCCTTCCTTATTGCTGCTTAAAGATTGTTGTAGGCATTCTTTAAGTCTTATTCAGTACTTGGAAGATTGTTATGATGATGATGAATTTATGGATGAAGAAATTTTAGAGGCTCTTCATAACAATGCATTCCAGCACCAAGGAGAAAGTATAACATCTCATGAAACGCAGCATGAAGAGCAGCAGGGGTTTACTTGTGAAAACCATGTTTCATCCTTTGATGTTGATGTAGAGATGCAGCAAATTTGTCAGGCTTCAGATCATTATGAGTATGAAATAGATTGCAAACAACAAGAAGAAGTACTGGAAGATAGCTTTTACGACCCTCAGGCAGAGGAAAAGGTTGGTTTTTTATGTCAAACTTCTCAGCAGCTTACAACAATAACTGATCATAAGAAAGAGGAAAATTACATTGTTTGTAGGCAGCATTCAGAAAAGAAGTTCGATAGCATATCAAAAGAATTTTGTGTGGTTGAGAATCAGTTGTCTAAAGATGTAGAATGTTATGATGATCATCAACATAACCATGTATTCTTTGACCCTATAAGTGAATATATGGACAAGATTTGCACTCCGGTCTTTCATTTTCATTTGTATTATGAAGATCAAGTATATTATGAGTTGATGTGGTCATCTCACTACCATGGTTATTTTGAGGTTGAATGCAGTCAAGAGCCTCCAATATCAGAGAAGACAATTGATTGGCTTTATTGGAAATATCATGTTGCTTGAGCTACAAGTGGAGCTTGCAGCTGATAGGGTAGGTAGGTAGGAAAGTGCAAATAAGAAAGTGCAAATAAGCTCAAGGTGACTGAGCATTTTTTTTTTTTTTCAGTAGTGGTAGATTTCTTTTTCCCACAGTGATCATCAAGTTTAAGCCCGAGGTGAAGCCCCAAGGAACTTAAAGAAGATGTTTGTCAAATAAATTTTATAAGGCACTGGAACTGCAGGTTCCAAGTGGAGCCACTGTTATCATTGACAAAATTTCAATGCCAAATGTCTTACATTTGTTTGATGGTAAAGCACATAAATCCTTTTCAGCAATTTCGCAGCGCAACATGCTTTAAGTGATTTCATAGCGCATAATTCATATTTTGCACTGGCTGCGCTACGAAATTGGGGATTTGTTCGAATCCATAGCCATTATTTCACAACTGTCATATCCATCAAAATTCATCAACAGTTGTCAGCCTATACACTTCGTCTATCTTTCTTTATGGACGGCTGTATTTGGCTACTATGTGGATTAGAAAAGTCACTGGTTAACCAAGCAGATATAAGAAAAATTTTTCCTCTTGAGGCAGTTCTTGCATCGCAGTCTATGGTTTAGATAGGTCTACTAATGGCCTTGCCAATGGTTATGGAGGTTGGCTTGGAACGAGGCTTCCGGTCCGCATTAAGTGATTTTGTTGTCATGCAGCTGCAACTTGCCTCTGTCTTTTCACATTCTCTCTGGGTACAAAGACTCATTATTTCGGCAGGACAATTTTGCATGGTGGTGCGAAGTATAGGGCCACTGGGCGAGGTTTTGTGGTGAAGCATGAGAAATATGCAGAGAAGTGATGAGGCTGTGTATAACGAACTATTTTTCATATGCTTGTCCTAAATTTATTACTCCTTCAGTACCAAACTATGATGAAGCTCTTGTAAATTATAACCAGGATGCATATAGGCTTCAGTTGAAGCTGTTCTTATCAGAAGTAAGACAACAACAGCTTTTGTCAGGTCTACGGAGCTTCTTGAAGTCGTATACATCCATCTCAATGGAAAAGCTCGCGAATTTTATGGACGTTGATGAGTCTACCTTAAGGACAACTCTTATGACATACAAGCATAAGACTCATGCAATTGATCATGATGGAAGAATTATATCAAATGCGGATGTTGACTTTTATATTGATGAGGATGTTGATGGGCGGGCATATCATCTGATTTTTACATGCGGAATGCAAAGAAAGGTTTGGCTTTTTGGGTTTTCATTTAATAGACAGAAGTTGGAGGCGGTTTTGGCGGCTTTTTAGAAGCTGGGTTTTCGTAGTTCAGCATCTCTTTTCTCGGCTTGGGCGGTCTATCAATTGGGTTGAAGAAAAAGCTGAAGAAGTTGCATTTTTGCAGCATTTGTTGATTTGGGTGTGTCTACTTTAGGCCCTTTTAGGCCGCCTTTTGATCTAGATCTCTAAGCTTCATATCGGTTTTTGATCTGGGTGTGGCTTCTTTTGAAGACTGGATAAGGCATACATTGCATTCCTGGATCTGAAGTTGGTACTTGGAAGCTTTTGGACTTGGGTCTCTGGAATTTTGGTTGATTATATTCCTTGGACAGCGTTGGGCTTCTTAGAATTGAGGTCGTTTTACCCTTAGTTTGCTTTGAAGAAGGCGAGGAAACATCAAGGAAGCGAAATGGTCGCACCCAAGCCCGAGGACATCACTCATCCACCAATGGAACAACTGTCAGGCCTACCATCACTTTTTGACGAGAACAAAACACGAAGTGCTCTGCACAAAATATATGATTTTAACGTTATGAAAATTAAAGGAGGAAGAATGGGTGCAGTGAATGGCATGCATCAAAATGGAAAAGTGGATGAAACGTGCATGAAATCACGGGAGATATGGACAGGTGTAACATATGGTGTTGCTGCAACAATGCTTCATGTAGGATTGGAGCATTAGTCCTTCATTACAGCTGTGGGGATTTTTCTAGCGGGCTGGTCAGAAGATGGTTTTGGGTACTGGTTTCAAACACCTGAAGCTTGGACAGTCGATGGCCACTATCGGTCCCTGATCTACATGCGTCCTCTTGCAATATGGGCGATGCAATGGAATCCTCCTAAAGCTATTCTAGAGGCACCCAAGATAAATCTGATGGAGAGAGAACATCCATCACAGTTTCACGCCGAGTGTTTGACGAAATGGTTGAAGAATAACCTCATTGCTTTCTTCTGGTTCTATAAATTCTCTTTCGTACCCAGACATATTACGATAATAGCAGAAGCGAAAGGGTATTATTGTGTTATTGTTATTGTCGGTCGAGAGAAAAATGCAGTCGCTCCAGCAGAAAGCCGCAGAATGGAGCGGTGTGGCTCCAGAGGATGCATTTGCTATAGACGGCACTAACTTATATCTGAAGCTTGGGCACCAAACCTTCGTTGATCTCTCTACGGGATTCTACAACAGGGTCTACGCAGATGATCAGCAGTGGTTTCAATCAATCTTTGCCAACTCAAGAAAAGAAGATGCCATCCAAAACCAATATGAGTTTTTTATTCAAAGGATGGGAAGTCCGCCTCTTTATTCTCAACGGAAAGGTCATCCAGCCCTTATAATGCGTCACAAACCATTCCCTGTCACAAGAGAAGCAGCAGAAAGATGGCTTCAGCACATGGAAAAGGCACTAGATAGTGTTTCCAAAATTACAAGATGTGGTTTTGTGGAATGCTATAATAGCTGGATATGCCCTAAATGGGCTTTAACAGTGCTTGGCTATTTAGCAAGATTGATACTTGGAATATTTGGGTTTATTGTTTCGGTGGCTTGGGTTGCGCACATTGTGTTATACATGTTGATCAATCCTCCTGTCACTCCCTTCCTTAATGAGGTTTTCATCAAGCTAGATTCTGTTTGGGGGCTTTTTGGAACTGTAGCATTTGCTTTCTTTTGCCTCTACCTCCTCCTTGCTGTGATAGCAGGGGCAATGGTTCTTGGCTTAAGGCTTGTTTTTATAACAATTCATCCAATGAAGTGGGGTGGAACATTGATGAATTCTTTCCTTTTCAATGTGGGGCTTATTCTTCTCTGTTCAATCAGTGTCATCCAATTTTGTTCCACAGCCTTTGCTGTGTATGCACAAGCAACTGCTGCTCAGGAGATATTTGGTTGCACTCTTGAATCCTTGCGTGGCATTTAATACCTTTACAAGTACAATGTGTTCCAAATAGTCTTTATTGTTTTGGCTGGTCTAACTTTGATCTATTATCTTGCTTTTGGTTGGAAAAAACGAAAACCAAGAGGAAGGCTACAGCTCGCTAGTTAAAATGTGAAGTACATGAAGAATATCCATGCACCTGTATTAAGCACACCAGCAGTGAAAGTTGCAGTCCTATTGGTGTTCAGTGGTTTTTCTTTTGCAAGTAGTGCATTAACTACAAGGCTTCAACCAGGTTTAGAGCAACAAGTGATACTTCCAAGAGACTCTTATTTCCAGGGCTATTTCAATAACATATCTGAGTACCTTCGAGTTGTCACTCGAGCTACAAATGACTTCAATATTACACCAAATGGCATGCTTCTAGGGCAGGGTTCAGTTCTGAATGATGTTCTTGTAGCCAGATTCATACAGTTATATTTGGAACAGTGAAAGGCTTACAGCACATCAAGGACATCTTACAGCACATCAAAAACGTGGCAGTCTTCCACATTTTGGGTTATTAAAATCTAGAAGACATGTTTCTGTGCATTCGAGTACTTTGGAGAAAACTGAAGCCGAGAAACTAGTGACATCTCCTAATACTTCTTAACAGTTAAAAGATTCAACATCCAAGGTAAACGTGGGGCATCAAACATCCATCCCAGCTATCTCATCTAAACTCCAGATGTCAAAGAACGAAGAGAAGCCATCATGAATATAATATAGAGTTAGAGTCATAGTAGATTTAGAACTCTTAAAAACTACAGTCAGCGCTTTGTTGCATTTATTAGTTAGTTAAATGTTGATAGGTGTCATTAGAGGTAGTGATCCAATTCCCCTCATGCTGGAGGAGGAAGCTCGAATTAGTTGGAATAAGGATTCTATATATAGCTGAAACAGAAATGGAATAAGGGTTGAAAAAATTTGATGAACAAAGCATTGTTTTGGCTTATGTAAAGACAGAGTTTTCAGTAATATAATAGAACTGCTTTTCTTCTCAGGATTCATAAAGTGTTTCTATATTCAAGATGTATGGTTTTACTTTATCCTTGATTTATTTTACAGTTGCATAGATGTGTAATCACTCAGAATTCACTTATGCTGCTCTGATTTCCTGTACACATTCATGAACTGTGGTTTTATAAGAGTTGTGTTTTGAACATTTAAATGCCACATGCCCTGACTTCTATGTAAAGGCTGTATCATTATTTGCTGAGGTTTTATTGACTCCATAGGCCCAATGGAAACTTATGTAATGTTTGTCCAACCTTCATATTTGTCACTGTTATTTCACAAGAGTTAGCCCTCTTATTTTTTAATCAAAATCAATAACCTTTTGAGAGAGCCCTCTCAGGCTAAGGAGGCTAAACCTTAGTCAAAATATTGGTTTGAAATAGTTACTTGAAGTCTTCCTGGTTTGCAGCCTTCCAGGGCTTGATTTTGAGATAACAACACCTATGTCTATTTCCCCACCAACCATTGCTTCTTCTCTTCCTCCATTTACCGACCCCACCCCAATTTCCCCTCTTCCACCCCTTCCAAATCCCAAACCACCTATGTCTGGCCTCATCAATCTCATAGAGGAGGGTCCTACAGCTACCACTTAGCCCACTGCGCTCGTCACTAAAGAGCGATCCACTTCCTCGCATTCTTCGGCCAATGCATCGACACAAACTCTTGAGGAAACCATTTCTGACCACCTTGATTCTGATACTGGCTTTGATGACACTATTGAAATGGACACTGAACCAATTGCTATTACTTATGTCATCCCACTTCGATTTGCTGCTACTATTCCACCTCCACTTCCGCCAGATTTTGAGCCGTCTGTCCCCACAACATCAATACCCTTGTGACTTTCCAATTTAATTGTCTCCGTTGAACAGGTCGCTACCTTCGTTAGTGAACCTGATCATTTCTGAAAAATCATTTCCCTTGTTGTGCAAAAACATGACATCATTCCTCTTCTGCCAACACCTGTTATGTTAGAGCTTCATTAAGATATTTGTAAGGAGCATGAATAGGAGTGAGAATTTTCTCCTCAGGGACAGTCAGAAAAATGGTTTCTAGTGGACAACCATTGTAGACTAGGTTTCCCCCTTTGGATACCCTCATAGAAGATGAGATTCATACATGGTCTAGTTCACAAATCTTTTAATTCATTTCTGCCTTTGCCGCACTACTTGAAAACGTCTTAGTTCATGTGGAATCCTGGTGTACAAACCTTTTTTCCACCTGTGATAATCATCACTGAGCACCTCACCTTGGTTAAAAGTGAGCGTGATCAGTTACAGGTAGATAAAGCTCAGTTGGAGTAGCATATTTTAGATATGTGCCAAATTTCAGTCTATGTGGCCTTGCTGAGTTTGTTGTAAAAAAAATTGAATAATTTGCCACCTATTCCCCTGTTGAACATTGTGAATTTGTTGAAGCGACTTGTTTTAGGTTGGTTGTGTAGTCAGGAGTTACAGGCTGGTGATAGTAGAATTTCTCAAGCACTCTCAGACTTGTCCACCTAGTACCATGAGTAGATCACCCAAGAGATTGCTACGACATTGACAATTAAAGAGACCCTACCACAATTATGAATGACCCCTAATACATTTTCCATCAAGTCTCTGACTGGAATGGTGTTCTTGCCAAGAATAATCATATGGTATATCTACTCCAGGAGAATGTCAAACAACTTTTTTCTCAGGCTATGAGCACCTCTGATTTGGATAAACAAAAAAAACATTTGGTGCAAGCAGATGTGTTAGATTCTCAAATCAACCACATAAAAGATACCTCACAATTTACCAAGTGAGTACTCCATGACCTTCGTCTTGTCACGCAACATCACTTTTTCACCTTGAGGTCTCTGACTATGAACGAGACAGCCAATTCAAGAACTTATTTAGTCCCAATCCACTGAGCCTAATGTTGAGACCACTGTGCAATTCGTTGGTCAAGTCTCTACTATATTAGAAACATGGAATGGTGTTGTTTCTACCTATACCAATTTTAAAGATGATGTGCTGAAGATGGTACCAGAGATGGGTCCCTCATTTGAAGGAGAAAAAATTTCAAATAATGAAACAAAACCAAATCAAGGACCAGATGCACCAACAATACATTGACTTGAAGGCGAGTCAATAGATTTTGGTCGGGGTCTGTTGGGTCCTTTGTCTTTTGGAGAATGGAGAAAATAGGCTTGAAAAATAGTTGCAGAGGAAAAATGGATAAAGCTACCGGAAGTAGGTCATCAAAAACTTGAATGCGACATAAAATTAAATATTGGGATCCGCATAGCTGAAAAAGTAGGAAAGCACGCCCACAGAAATAGGAAAGCTAGGTTCATTATGTAGAATCAACAAGAGAAAGGGACCAAATCAAAATCAAGATCAAGTAACATCTGCAAGGGCCCAGATCAAGTGAGCGAGACTATAAAAGAAGACATAGAAGAAAAATAGGGTGTCTTCTAGAAATAGAACCTCTGATCCATATGTTTTCCATTTGTCGTTGATAAATTCCTGTAGGATTCTGCATTTGCATATATGTTTTGATTCATGTATTGTGAGTTCCAGAGTAGTATTTGATCTGAGAGGGTCACGCAGATTTGTCTGATCCTCAATGTAATGGTTGGGTATATTAATAAAGAAAGGAGTTCTGGGAATTTCTGTGTTACTTAAATTAATCATTGTATGGGCCCTTTTAAATTTTCTTGTCTCTTTTATGATGTCTCTGTGTATCTTTTATAAATGCATGCCTAAGTTGTTATGTAGTTGTGTAGAATAATCAAATGGTTAATGGTGTAAAATATATTATGATAATTGTTGTCTAATAAAAAGTGTCTTTTAAAAACTCCTAATTACCCCACATTAATCATCAACTCGGGCAAGTCCTTTTATTCCAAGAGTGTACACAATATGTGCATGCTATAAATCCAAAGAGTAATGTTTCTTGAAATTAAGTATAAACCTTTGATACAAGAGTAAACGGATGCATCTAATAAACTCAAATTGAAATCATTAAAGGAAATATGACATCTAAGCTTCAAGACTCAATCCTCTACTGAAATCGTAATCAAATCTCACACAAGAAATTCAATTAACAATAGCATCAGCCGAGAGCACAGTAGCAATAACTCATCTCTTCTTAGCTGATTCAATCTAAATCATACTCAATCTCTACGAAGCAATCCAAATGGAAATGATATCAATATGAGAGTTCGATAGCAATAACCAAATGCTTACAGTTGATTAAATCAATATGATTCACTATCTAAATAATTGAATCTGGAATAAGCGTAAATTGAATCAAATGACAGTGCTATAAAATATGTAAAGCAAATGTACTACTTCAATACAGGAAAGCGGTAAATAGCGAACAAGATAAAATCACAGAAAATGGGAAAATTAACAAACCAATCAAACTTGCGAGAATTAGAAATATATAACACAAGGAAGCAGTTTAATCCACCAGAGGCCGGGCCCTTAGCCACTAGCGAACACTGCTGAGCTACTTCAAAGAATACGAATGAACAACAACATCAATTATATATTAATCATTGAACTTAAGTAGCATTACAATATGGTTGCATTCTCCAATAGCACAAGTCTGTAAATTAAAATTAAAATTTTTAAATAATAGAGATCCATCCCCTTTCTTCCTACAATCATTTAATGTGATCCCTCAGGATCTCTCGATCTTGAGGGATTCACAACTGATTGATATCTTTAGACACCTTTCCTACTTCGGGTTGATCCTCCTAATTCATCCTCCGCCCTATCCGCAACCGACGCATTTCTTCCTTCATTTGTTGGTTTATGTTGTTCCATCATTAGGGAAAAACAACTGTTCCTTTCGTCGTTTTTCTGCATAAAGAAGAGTGAAAGTTAGTTACAATGGATAAATATTAACTGTGAGTAGTTCATCTGTTTCTTGTCATAATCCATCAATATATTAGCGTATTAAGATATGAAAAAGGTAAGAAAAGAGGAAAAAGGTGATGAACTTAAGAGTAAATACATACCCATTTCGTAACTCAACATACTCCCCTGCTTACCCTGTTTCATGTCCTCATGAAAAGTAAGTAATTATTATGCAGTGTAGTTAAAGAGTAGGCTGGAGAAGGAGCGTCAAAAATTGGTCTAAAACCATGATGTTCAGCTAGGAGTGCAAAAGTGAGCCCTTCCTTTCCTTCAGGAAATTCATAGATAGCCCGATAACCTTCAGGAGGATACCAAATGATGGGGCTATGAAACCAAAATCCTAACCAATAAGGTCCTTCTCTTAAAATAAGATTGCTATAGGTGACAAAACGGGCTGCAGCGGCTTTAAAATTTATGTAATTAAATGGCTTCCTATCCTACACAATACTAGTGGATACTGTCCACCTGAGCTTGGATGCAACCATAGAGCTTTCTTGAATGGAGAGTAAATATGATACTCCTTTTTTTACAATCTCCTTATGAATGGGCCCTAAAATTTTAATCACCCCTTCTCGTGTCATCAGACTCTTATGGTTGGCAAGCATTTGTAAAGGGTGCTTGGATTCACTTCTTACCCAAAGATCTAGTCCAAGTTCTTGTTTTTGGAATGCATTACGAGATTTAAACCATTTGAGTTGGTTAACTGCAAATGAGATAAAGGTCTAGAATTGTACATTTCCCACAAAAGGGTTAGGATTCTTTTCCACCTCGCTCTCTAACACAAAAATGTGTAGGTAAAAATCACAAAGAAGCCTTTGAACCTTTACACCATGTTATTTGTAGCAATTTATAAAGTCTTTAATTGTTCTTAATTCAATTGGGTTTCCAGCTCTCACAGCTTTAATTTTCAATAACAGGTATCGTTCTAACAAAAACAAGGCATAATTGATGGCGGGAGACCTACATGCCAAGACATCTATATATAGTGAGTAGATGGTGTCTGTCTGACCTATGACCCTATCTAGCTTGAGCTTGATCTTCTCTATTTTCTCTTCTGCCTTTCTGCATTTGTCGAAAGTCGCGCTCTCTGTTTCATTCATTTCCCAAAGCTATCTCTGCAGATCTTGATATTTCTGCTGGGAAACGGTTTCTTGTTCAAGCCATTCTAACGCGAGCCAAGCTTGTGCCAATTCTTCCTGAAGATTTAGTATAATGGGGTCATTGTGTGTCATGATTTCCTTGGCTTGTATGCTTGTCTGAGTGCTTATGCTATGGGAAAGGATATCTTCTATCTGTATTTATTTATTATGGGAGGTCCAAACCTTCGTTTGAGTAACCATGCTGTAAGAGGGTACATCCTCTGTCTGAGTGGCTACGTCTACTACAATTGCATGTTGTTCCTCTTGGGTGATGACTATTTGAATAGGTATGGATTCAGCCTCTCTTCATATAATTATGTTTGTACGCCCACATTTACTATCTCTGGGGTATTGTTTGGAACCTTTCCCACTGTGATTTCTTTTATTTTTCTTCTAAGCCTCTTGACCATTTTGCGAAGCTTCTGCTGTTCTTCTCTTAGCTTCTTCAATTTGGCTCTATACCTTTTCAGAGGAGTAATTGGTCTACTGATACTGTCGTTAATAGCTTCTATTTGTAAGGAGCCTGGTTGTTTCCCTTGGCTCTATTCTAATAATACCGTGTCTCTAGATTGATTATCAGCTTCCCGAATAATCTCTATCTCTACTTCTTCTTCTTGGCCTATGTTTTCTATGTTTAGGCCTACCTGGCTATTTTCCACTAGGAGCGTGTCACCAGATTGGTTCTCTGCTTCCTGAATGGCCTTTGCATCTGTTTCTGCTTCGCGGCTTGCATATTTTGAGGGAGATAGAATTCTGGTATAGCCAGAATTCCCAGGATATTGGGTTTCTTCTAAGTTAAGATTGAGCAGTCCTTTAGGCTGCATGTAGACATTCATGTTGGCCAGGACCTGGGCCATCTCGAAATTGTGCAACAGATCATCTTGGGGGCTCATATTTTGTGTTGGGAGAGGTCCCAATTCATTTCTTTGTTCATCCTCAGAATTCCCTGTTCCTTCCTCAGGTTCTGATTCAGGGTTATGTTGCCCTTCTAACTCTAGCTGCAAGTATTTCTCACTTACTGGGTTGGATAATTCTATGGGTTGACTAGCATTGCCTTGAGGATTTTTTGATGTTCCCTATTTTGACCTCAACCTTGTGGATCATCTTCATTTGTGAGGTATGCTTCCTGAAAGGGCAGTCCTCTTTCTTTTTGGAATAGGGTTAGGTGTTAGTAGGGCTATACCTCCTTCAAGGGTCAATATTAGATCATCCCAGGTTGATTGTTGTTGGGCAAGGTTATAGCTAACTATTAACCTGATCAGACAATGGTGACTAACTACTATTTCTATGTGTTGGGACCATCTCAGCCTCTCAGCAGTGTCATGCAGTAATGAATTCAACAATGTAGACAAATTAACAAAGCATTTTTGTTTTAAAACTGCTAAAAGTTTGAGTTGTCGCGGCTTTACCACGTATTTACGCCCATCGTAGGTAATATAGTTCTGGATAATTCATGCCAATTCTCCCCATGGTTCTCCAAGAGAATATGGCTGAATGCCTTTGCCCTTCTTGATTAGCTCTTGTCCTTCGTCCCTAAAAGCCTCGATAGTGTCATGCAGCTTTAATCACTTGCCAGCCCATATTGGTCTTTCTGCTGGCAACCAAGACACTTCTGCTATCACAACGTTTGTTACAGTGATTTGTCTGCCTCTTACCATAGATTTTGTAGATTCCGTAAAAATTCAATGGTGATTTCCTCATTGGGGGGTTGAAATCTCGTAAAATATGCTATCCATCCTGCATAAGCTAGAATTTCCTTGGCTTCATCAGAGATAGCTAATGTTAAAGGTTCTCGGCGCACTGTTCTTCCTCCCATGATGCTTGAATTCTGCAAATGATTAGTGTAGCGAAGAAAGCACAACAATGAACAGAGCCGAGTGATGGAACAACAAATGGTTGTAATGGCTCTATCAGGTGATACTTTATAAACATAAATACCGTTATCGAGGACTGTTATAATGCCACATGCTCTGTGATCATGGGATGTCATATTGTTCTGCAAAATCAAATGAAAAGATGACAGTGCATGCATAAGTATACTGGAGGTCCTCGCCCCCCCTTCGAAATAATAGGTTGCCTATGACCGAATGAATGAAAGGATAACGCGCTGGTGGCAAAGTACAGGGGTGATGGATTGGGTAATGAAAGTGGAAAGGTACGCATATTAATGAAAGGATCATAAAGGATATTGGAGTGATGAAAACAAGGCGTGTAATGAGAATTATCAATAAGTGATAAGATGCCATGAGGTGATGCAATAAAGAAAAAGGATAGCATATGCAGGAAATAATACTTTACTACCGTTATTCCACTTAAAATTGTTGTGATTGATTTAAAAAGATTAACTCATGCATAAAGGTTCAAGGTAAGTTAGGGACATAATCTCTCCATAGAAAAGATAAAAACATAAGAAGAGGGCATTATAATAATTATTGATGTAAAATAAAACTTCAATACCATCAATAGAGCTTCTGTTGCCCACAGGCGTCCATAGCCTCGACATAGTTGCTTTCTAACCCTTGGGAACCATGGTCCTCTATGTATAATTGGGGAAGTGCATTATGATGTCCATAGTAGAGACCAATGTGTTGGCATGGTAACCAGATGAACACATTGCCATTCATTGGGAAGTAGCGAGAGTGGTTAGGCTGGCTCGTGATGAGATCTCCTATTCCAAGGACTTTGTTTCTTGATACATCCATTGGATCATATCCCTGGTGTGGTAGCCATAGTGGGAATGCCACTTTGCTCCTTCCTTATGATCATGGTAGGATGGCTCATGATAAGACCCCCTATCCTCCATTTGTGGAAAACAATCATAAATTGTTAGTGAATATATATATATATATATATATATATTTATTTTTTTAACACTCCCCATTTTATATATAGAGGGTGGCTCAACACTCCTTAAGAGTAGGGATCGCAGAAGAAGTTTGAAAATATCAATAGAAAAAAATATATCTATAATCTTATTGATAATAAATAGAGAGAATTATACGGGACAGGGGAGAACCAGCATGGTATAGATAATTAATCAGTTTGATTTATAGTGGAAATGAGGATAGTGAAGTGATATAGATAATTGTGTCCTTTCTTTTTCGATCAACACAAAGAAATATTGTTAAATATGATAATATTCAAGATATTTGCCTGTTCCAGTAAACTCCATACTGGTTGTCCTTAAATATGTATTGTACTTTTATGCCATAAAGAGGATCATAAAGAGTGAATTGGGATGGTCTAGGGATGATCATGCAAGGGGAAGAAAGGGTGTTCTCAAAAATACTCACAAGGTGTTGTTCCCTAAAGGGAACAACAAAAGAAAACCCACACAAAAAGTGTTGTTCCTTATAGGGAACAACAGTTGTTCCCTATAGGGAACAACAAAGAAAAACACACAAAAAAAGTGATGTTCCTTATAGGGAACAACAACTGTTCCCTGTAGGGAACAACAAAGAAAATAAACACAAAAAGGTGTTGTTCCTTGTAGGGAACAACAAATAGAATATACACAAAAATTTGTTGTTCCCTATAGGGAACAACAACTGTTCTCTGTAGGGAACAACAAATAGAATATACACAAAAATTTGTTGTTCCCTATAGGGAACAACAACTGTTCCCTATAGGGAACATCTAAGAAAAATGTATGCAAAGAGTGTTGTTCCCTATAGTGAACAACAACTATTCCTTGTAGGGAATAGCAAAGAAAAATACACACGAAAAGTGTTGTTCCCTATAGGGAACAACAACTATTCCTTTTGGGAACAACAAAGGAAAATGATCACGAAAAAGTGTTGTTCCCTATAGGGAACAACATAGGGAAATGCACATGAAAAAGTGTTGTTCCTTGTAGGGAACAACAAAGGAAAATGCATACAAAAAGTGTTGTTCCTTATAGGGAACAACAGATGTTCCCTATAGGGAACAACAAAGGAAAATAGGAAAAAAACTAATAAACAATCATCTCTACTATTCTAAGCAAATCCAATCAAATAGAAAGAAAATAGAAAAGCAATTTTATGTACAGGATTAAAAAAAATAAATTCTTCACTGGACTGGTGCTGTTGAAGAGTTGCCCTCTTCAGCGAGAATTTGTATCATAGAATCTTTACGTATCTGTTGGAAAAATGATTCCCTTGTAAGAGGTTTGTGGTAGAGGTGTACTCAATGTCCATTTAATTTAAAAGAGTAACCAAACCCATCAATGGTGGCTAATGTAAGGGTTCCATGATCATGCACCTGTTATATCTCGTAGGGACCTAACCATCTAGTTTGGAGTTTGCCCGAGAAATCCTGGAACCAAGAATCGTATAAAAGTGCCCAGTCACCTTCATGGAATATCTTTTTCTTGATGAGGGCATCATGCGATTTTACTCTTTGTTGTTGAATCAGTGTAGTATGCTGAAGAGCTGATAGCTAGATTTCATCCAATTCATTGATTCGATGTAGTTTGTTAACCTGTGCTTCATTCAAATCCAGCTCTACTTCTTGGGTTATCCTCAACGTATGAATTTCAAATTCTATTGGGAAGATAGGTTCTTTACCAAACACTAGCTAATATGGGAGTATCCTATGGTATTCCTCCATGTCGTGCAATATGTCCAAAACGCTTTTGGAAATCAGGTAGCCCAGTCACGTTTATGTGAGGCGACTGTCTTTGTTATAATGGCCTTGATTACTTTGTTGGTACTTTCTACTTGGCCGTTTGCCAGCGGGTGGTATGGAGATGTGATTCTACGTAAAATGTGATGATTTTTTAATGTAGCAACAATCTTATGGCCTACAAATTGTGGCCCTCCATCCATAATTATTTCTTTGGGAAATACATACCACACGAAAATTTGGAAAAGGAAGTGGATTACTATGTCCTTTGTTTCCCTTGGTAATGTTTCTGCCTCCACCCATTTAGTCACATATTCTGTTGCAACCAATATATATGTCTTTTGATTAGACGATGGGTTTATTGGGCCAATGAAATCTAACGCCCAACCTTCAAAATGTTTGATGACTAACTGTGGATGTAGGGGCATCTCGTCAGACTGGCCAGGGTGACCCATTCTTTGGCAGCTATCACATGCCTAGATAAATTTCTTGGTGTCCTTAAAAATGGTGGGCCAATAATAGCCCATTTGTAAGAATTTATTTTCAGTCCTGCGGTTTGCAAAGTGTCCACCTCAAGGTCCATCGCGGCAGGCTTTTAGGATATCGTAGATTTCATCTTCTCTAACACACTTGCGGATATGCATATCGGCTCCTATGTGAAAGAGGTATACTCCGATCCAGGAGAACTGAGTGTTGCATTGCACTATTAATTTTCTTTCCGTGGGTGTTAGGTGCTTGGGTAATTTTCCCACTACTAGGTAATTCATGACATCCACATACCACGATGTTTTCACGGTCACAACAAATAGGTGCTCATCGTGGAACTGGTCTTCTACTGCCAAAGCGTTGTCTGTTTTTGGCACATGCGAGAGGAAGTCTGCCACCAGATTTTCCTTTCCTGGTCGATCCTTGATTGTTATGTCAAATTCCTACAAAAGGATTAACCATCGTGTCACTCTTCCATTTGTAATAGGTTTATTAGCTAAATATTTGATAGCAGAGTGATCAGTATACAAAACCACAAGGTATCCTGTTATATAGTGTCTAAATTTGTTAATAGCATAGATTACAGCTAGAAACTCTTTCTCGATCACGGTGTAATTCAACTCAGCAGGAGTTAAATTTTTGTTGATGTAGTATATCGCATAAGGTTTCTTATCTTCCTCTTGGCCGAGAACCGCTCTGATGGTCATATCTAATGCATCAGATGAAATCTGGAATGGTAAATCCCATTTCGAGCCCTGTAATACTGGGGCTGTTGATACTAGCCGTTTTAATTCTTCAAAGGCAATGTCACATTTGTCAGTCCATATAAAATCGATATTTCCTATCAAAGCATATAATGGTGCAGAAATTTGGAAGAAGTTCTTTATAAATCTTCAATAATATCCAAAAAATTCCAGAAAACTATGTACTTCAGTTTGAGTGCAGGGGTTAGGTATTAAGAGGATTATCTGAATTTTTGTTGGATCTAATTGAATTCCAGCTGCTGAGATGTAATGACCTAGGATGAGGCCTTCGGTCATCATCATGTGGCATTTCTTGTGGCTTAAGTAGAGCCTAGTAGCAATGCATCTTTGCAGGACTTTCTCCAGCATTTGTAACGCCGGCTCGAACTCATCTCCAGTGGGTGTAAAATCGTCCATGCACACCTCAAGTCCCTCGTTTATCAAGTTTGCAAAAATGTTGAGTATGGCTCTTTGGAATGTCACAGGTGCATTGCACAGTCCGAAAGGTAATACCCTGTAAGCAAATGTCCCTAGGCGTAGGTGAAGGTAGTCTTATCTTGGTATTCAGGGGCAATTTGGATTTGGTTGTAGCCGCTAAAGCTGTCTAGGAAAGAGAAGAATTTTTTACCTGCCAATGTGTCTAGAACCTAGTCGATGAACGAGAGGGGAAAATGATCTTTTTGCGTTGCTTTATTAAGATCTCTATAATCGACACATATACACCACTTCCCATTCTTTTTAGTAACCACAACTAATGGAGAAACCCATTTGCTATAAGATATAGGATAGATGAAATTTACTTCTAACAGTTTCTGTAGTTCATCTTTAACAACATCCTTTAGGTGAGGGTTTAATCTTCGTTGAGGTTGTCGAATGGGTCTCGCATCTTTCTTGGTGTATATGTGGTGCATACATAATTGGGGGTCAATCCCTTTCATATCCGGGTAATCCCAAGCGAAAGCCTCTTTATATTTTCTAAGGAGTTGGATAAGCCTCTGTTGCTAGTCATTAGTCAGGTTTTTGTTAATGTTTAGGACTTTCCCTGGCTCAATTTCAATGGGTTTGTTGTCATAAACAATTGTTGTTGGTATTGTTTGGTCATTGATATCTTTTAAGGGATATTCTTTAATTTTGTTATCCAGGGCTACGTTAATCATGTGACATTTTAAATTAGATACAATAGCTGGGTGGTTAATGTAAGTGTTAATAATGTCATCTTCTGTTTGATTCTTAAATTCAAGAGCATCTGCTACAGTTAATGGTGATCGAATATTTTCGATTTAATATGTTACATGTTGTTTCCTAGTCTTTATTATAGTTAGGCTTCATGGAGCTGGAGGATATAAAGCTAGGTTCTTCACATTACTTCGTCTTGCTATAGTCATACTGCCTGTTCAACAGCTTATATAAGCATCTGTAGTCACTAGCCAAGGTCTTCCTAATATTAGATGATGTCCATCTAGCCAGTTTCTAGGATTAATAATCAAGAAATCTGCTGGGTATTCCTAAGAATCTACAGACACTATTACATCCTGTAATGTCCCTTTTGGTTTGACAACTGATCGGTTAGCAAGTTCCAGCAAGGTCGTAGTTGGATCTAAGGCTGTGATGCCAAGTCTTTGACAGGTTGTTGTTGTGAGAATAGTAATGGCTACCCTTAGATCAACTAATGCATTGGGAAAGGAACATCCATTTATTTGTAATGTGACTATAGGGTTTCCTGGGTCCTCATATTTCACCAGTGTTTCTTTGCCTGATAATAAATAAGACAAAGTTCTGACTACGTGGACAATTGGTGTTGCTTTTAGTTTCCTTGTAGGCTTTTTGGTACACAATTCATTAATGGTTTTTGCATAGATTGGAATGTCCTAAATAGCTTGGAGGAGGGGTATTTTTACACAAAGATTTTTTAATTCTCCCAAGAGATCGAAATCGGGATATTCGATTGGGCGAGGTATAATAAATCTTTCTAGGAATGGTGGAGAAGAGGTAATAGTTTGATTGTGGCTTTTCTGTTTAACTGTATTCTCCATTTGAGGTGTTTGTTCTATAGGTAGTGGTTCTTCTAATTGTATATTTTTATCACCCTTTGACTCAATTATCCATCCAAACCTCAATTTTAGTTCATTACACTCTCTCAACTTAGTTTCTCGATCCAGCCCTTCAATAATTTGTACCGAATGGATAGGTCTATTGTTGGGATTCAGGTTGGGCTGGGCTGGCAGTTGTGGTCATAAATTGGGTTGAGGATTTTGTTGCAACGTGTAAGGTGCTGGTAGCATAGGTTGAGGCAGGGGGATTGTTCCTGCTGGCTGGTTTGTAGGTCTTTTCCAGCTTGACTGCCAGTTTTGGTTTTCTGAAATGGAGGGGGTCCATTGAGATGGATATGGATTGTTCTACCAGACTGGGTCCATAAATAATAAATAATAAATAAAATTAAAAAAGAACCTTAATAGAATATATATTAGAAAGGTTATAAATAATCCAGCATGAAACTGGTCGGTTCTCAATCTTGACAGTTCATCCTCAAACCCTATTTATGAACACATTTTCTCTCTCTCCTTGGTAATCAAGTCCTGATGATGAGTCTTGGTCTAGACTCGAAACGTCGACAAGAAAAATGAAAACGGTGGATTATCCGAGTTCAGATTCTAAAAAACCGAACCACAAAAATCTGCAATCCATTATGGATATGGATTGTTCTACCAGACTGGTGGAAAGTAAGAGGAATTTGGCCAACTATTGTTTGGATTTGATTGATTGGACCAAGGTGGCATACAAAATGCTTGTGGTGACTAATTAGGAAAAGGTGGCTGGTTCTGCCATGTAGCTCCTGTGTATTGCTGAGAATTATATTATGAGGGTTGAAAGAATGAAGATGGGTTAGTAGGCATACCTATTTGTCATGCTTGCCATTGGCAACGCTGATTTAACAAGTATATTGGTTCCGTTTCTTCCTCTGCCTCTTTGAAGACCGATTTTAATCCTGGGAGCGATAGGCAATTTTCTGTGGCATGTTCTTTAGTGCATATGGCACAAGTCTGTACCATATCCAGTGGAAATTCTTTATGTCTATGTTTCTTCCTACATTGAGGGCAAAAAATCACCAGGTTTTGTTCTGCTTTGGCCTGATTCTGCTTGGCTTGCATGATGTCTAATTGTGTTGTTAAGGTTCCCAGGACATTTGTTTTGAAATCTTCCAGCAGGTTGTTGATTTCAGTACGAGTAATGATTCCGCCAAAGATTTTTTTGTCCCTGGTGATCATATTGCATTCAGCTGGTTTTAGTCTTGTACTATCCCTTGAGCACCTGATACACAAATCAACAATGTTAACATATTATTCTTGATAGATATCACCTTTACCCATAACATTTAATGTCTTTATCCATTGATCCTTCATCCCCTTAATCATCGTGGTTTTTAGCACATTATCAGGTAGAGGCAGATTTGCATAGGGAGACCTTTGGAGGTTATATTAGAAAAACTCCACATACTCTTCCAAAGTTTCACTAGGTCTTGCTATCATTTGGAATATATCATCTTTTAGTTCTCTAGATCTGCAATAATCCTGATATTTTTAAGTAAAGTAGTTTTCATTTGGTCCCAATCATATATGGTGCCCCCACCTAGTCCCATAAACCAACGTAGGGCTACTCCCTTTAAAGTGGAGGGAAACAACTTAAGTTTCTGGGGATCGGTGGTGTAATCATAACCTCGACATAGGACATCAAATTCAAATAGAAATGCATCCGGAACTTCTGAAGTGAGTCAATGAAAGGTTGGAATATTTTGTAAAGGGATAAATTTCATGGGAGTGTTGACAGTTGTGTCAACAATAGGATACTGTAATGTAGAGGTTTGGGGTGCTTGTGGATTATTGGCCATTTGATCAAAGATATGCTAGTACCCTTCCGGGATTTCTTGAGCTAGAGAGTTATCCTTTGGATGTCTAGAAGAGGTAGGAATGATATTAACAACACTCCCTTGATCTGGGACACTGGGTGTCCTCTGCTCAATTACTACCTGAGGGGATCTCGGTTCCTTTGTTTCCCCTGTTTCTCCTCCTCCTTCACGAATGTTGCAAGAATCCCCTTCTTGTGAGGGAATTGATTGCTAATTTTCAATATCTTGAAAACTATACTCAGTCCCTTCAGTTTTACTGTGGACCTCAGCGTAGGCTACAGATGGTAAGCTTGTGGCCCGAAGGGAGATAGTAGGCTATCTGGAAGCAATGGTTCAGGGGCCTACTAATAGCTGATATTCATCTTTTCTTAAGAAGTTGTTGATAAAAGTTGATCATCCAAGGGTCACAGGTCCCTTATATTTTTCAGGGTTGGGATGTGGAATTGTATTGTTTTCTGTTCTTTTCTTCATAGTCATTCATGCAAAAATTCAAATTTTTATTTCTACCTTAAGTTCCTAGCATTTCTGCTGGAAATCAGGCGAGGGAGCAAGCATTTTACTTGCTCCGTACACAATTTATTACCTTCCGTTTTTAATAGCTAGTTCTCTCTCAACAGACAAACATCAAACACTTGCTTCACTTTTCTGTAATTGTGTTGAAAAGCGGGCAGAGGAGCAAGCACTTTACTTGCTCGTTACATAGGTTCTTACCTTCTTTTTTCAGTACCCAATTCTTTCCTAACAACAATTATCATATATACATCACTCTTTGTAAAATGGTGACACTCTCCCTGACAACGACGCCATAATGTTGGCTGATAAAAGGTGTATTTTAAAAACCCCTAATTACCCCACATTAATCATCAACCTGGGCAAGTCCTTTTACTCCAAGAGTGTACACAGTATGTGCATGCTATAAACCCAGAGAGTAATGTTTCTTAAAATGAAGTATATACCTTTGATACAAGAGTAAATGGATGCATCTAATAAACTCAAATTGCAACCATTAAAGGAAATATGACATCTAAGCTTCAAGACTCAATCCTCTACAAAAATCGTAATCAAATCTCACACAAGTAATTCAATTAACAATAGCATCAGAGGAGAGCACAGTAGCAATAACTCATCTCTTCTTAGCCTATTCAATCTAAATCATACTCAATCTCTACGAAGCAATCCAAATGGAAATGATATCAATCTGAGAGTTCGATAGCAATAACCAAACACTTACAGTTGATTAAATCAATATGATTCACTATCTAAATAATTGAATCTGGAATAAGTGCAAATTGAATCAAATGACAGTGATATAAAATATGTAAATCAAATGTACTACTTCAATACAAGAAAGCGGTAAATAGCGAACAAGATAAACTCATAGAAAATGGGAAAATTAACAAACCAATCAAACTTGCGAGAATCAGAAATATATAACAAAAGGAAGCAGTTTAATCCACTAGAGGCCGGGAACATAGCCGCCAACGAACACTGCTGAGCTACTTCAGAGAATACGAATGAACAACAACTTCAATTATATATTAATCATTGAACTTAAGTAGCATTACAATATGGTCATGTTCTCCAACAACACGAGTCTGTAAATTAAAATTATAATTTTGAAATAATAGAGATCCATCCCCTTTCTTCCTACAACCATTTTCTTTTATAGTCAGAAAGAGGTAAAAGATGAATGTGATCCCTCATGATCTCCCGATCTTGAGGGATTCTCAACTAATTGCTATCTTTAGACACCTTTCCTATTTCATGCTGATCCTCCTGATTCGTCCTCTGCCCTGTCCATAACTGATGCATTCCATCCTTCATTTGTTGGTTTATGCTGTTCCATTGTTTGGGAACAACCACTGTTCCTTTCATCATTTTTCTGCATAAAGAGGAGTAAAAGTTAGTTACAATGGCTAAATCTTATCTACGAGTAGTTCATCTGTTTCTTATCATAATCCATCAATATATCAGCATATTAAGATATGAAAAAGATAAGAAAAGAGGAAAAAGGTGATGAAATTAAGAATAAATACATACCCATTTCGTCTTCTAGAGATAGGGTGCCTTCTAGAGATAGAACCTCTGATTCATATGTTTTCCATTTATTGCTAATAAATTCCTATAGGATTCCGCATTTGTGTAGAAGTTTTGATTCATGTATTGTGAGTTCCAAAGTAGTATTTGATCTGAGAGGGTCGCGCAGATTTGTCTGATACCCGATGCAATGGTTGGGTATATTAATAAAGAAAGGAGTTCTGGGAATTTCTGTGTTACTTAACTTAATCATTGTATGGGCCCTTTTAAATTTTCTTGTCTCTTTTATGATGTCTCTATGTATCTTTTATGAATTCATGTCTAAGTTGTTATGTAGTTGCGTAGAATAATCAAATGGTTAATGGTGTAAAATATATTATGATAATCATAATTTTCCAATAATAATTTAGATCCCTTATCTATTTTAATGGTTCTGTCTTACCTTGGGTGAGACACTCCGTTGCACAAGGGGATTGAAAATATCAGAAAAAATCTAGACTACGATGACCCTCTTTATTGGAAAATTCACGCCAAACACTAGGTCCCCATTGCTCTAAAATTTTTGCCAACAATGCTATTTTTATTCATGATTTCTCTAGACTATGTTGGATCTTATTCATATAGAAGAAGGATGAAGTTTTCTCCAATTTTTTTGAATTCAAAGCATTGGTTGAGAAGGAGATCGGGAAGAAAGTGAAGGCGCTTAGGAGTGAGAACAAAGGTGAATTTGTTTCGAATGCCTTTAAGGATTTATGTGCCAAAGAAGGTATTCAAAGACAACTAATAACACCCAATAATCCACAAAACAAGGGGTAGTTGAGAGGAAGAAAAATAGCATAGTTGGAGTTTCAAGGGCTATGCTAAGTGATCAGGGGTTGCCATTTCATCTTTGGGTAGAAGAATGTAACACAATTGTTTACTTGCAGAACCAGAGTCCTCATAGAATACTTGGTATGATCACACCAAAGGAAGCTTTGTTTGGGAGAGATATTGATGTGTCTCATTTCATAATTTTTGGAGCTTCACGTTATTGTCATGTCTCTAAGGATTCAAGGAGGAAACTTGAGCCTAAAACAAAGTTAGGAGCTTTTGCAGGATACACCAAAACTGTAGACAATTACCAAGTGTATTTTCCTTCACTGAGGATGACATTTGTGAGGAGAGATGTCAAGTTTAAGGAGGATAAGGCTATAAGATGCTCTCTGGAATGATATTTGAGTGTTCCACTAGAGCAGGAGCTTCTAGCTCCATAGGAGGAACCTTAGGATGAGCTTCAAGAAGTTGTGGAGTAGCCACAAATGGAAGAGCAAAGAGGAGGCCTGGTGGAGACACCCACTCAACCAAAAACATCTAAATAAGGGAGAAAGAGAGCCAAAGATGCTGATAGATAGATATAGGATTCACAAGAGCATATGGGAGCTCCTACATCACAACGTAGGCAAAGGAGGTCATCTGAGAGGTACACTGGTTACATGACTCTCATGACAAAGCTCATTGATCTAGAGCCTTCTTAATTTGAGGAAGCAGTTTCTCAACATGTTTGGGTTGATTCCATGGTGTAAGAATATGAATCCATCGTGAATAAAAATGTATGGGAGGTGGTGCCAAGACCAAAAGGAAAATTAGTGGTTGGTTCTAAATGGATCTACAATGTCAAGATGGAAGCTAATGGGAGCATCGAGAAGAATAAGGCCATATTTGTGGCCAAAGGATTTTATTAGGTAGAGGGAGTTGACTATGAGGAAACATTATCCCCTATGGAAAGGTATTCCTCCATTAGATCAATTCTTGCATTAGCTATGTAGATGGGGTGGAAGATCCACTAGATGGATGTGAAGACCACCTTTCTTGATGGTGTCATTGAGGAGGAAATTTATATAGGAGAAACCAAAATGATTTGAGACATATGATCTAAAGTCACATGTGTGCAGACTCAATAGAGCATTGTATGGTCTCAAATGGACACCTCAAGCATGGCACACTTGGATTGACAATTATCTCAGTGGATTGGGCTTCACAAAAAGTGAAGCAGATGCGAACCTCTATCACATTGTGGTAGATGGTAATTTTCTTATTCTTGTTTTGTATGTTGATGATTTAATATTGACAGCTGATGAGAAACTAATCAAATCTTTCAAAGAGGACCTTGAAAGGGAATTTGAGATGAAAAACATGGGATTAATGCACTACTTCCTCAGGGTGGAAGTATGCAAGGTGATGGTGAACTGCTTGTGTCTCATGGGAAGTATGCCTCTGAAATGCTTCAGAGATTTCACATGGAGAATTGTAAGCCTATGGACAAACCTATAGCTACAGACTGGAGGAAGGAGAATGCCACTTTGTGTGAAGAGGTTGGTGCTACCATTTACCAATAGCTTGTGGGATCTTTGGTGTATCTTGTGAACACAAGACCCAACATGTGCTATGTAGTAAAACAACTTAGTCAAACTATGGTGAGGCTTACCAAGCTGTATTGGAAGGTAGATAAACATGTTTTACGGTACCTTAGAGGCACTACCGAGTTTGGATTATGGTAGGGGAGGACAAAGGAGTGAATATCTAAGGCTTCACCGATGCATATTGGGCAAGGAGTCCATCAGACAACAAAATTACTTCAGGTGCTACCTTGAGTGTTGGGTCCACAACTATTTCCTATTACAACAGGAAGTAGAGGTCTGTGGCACTCAACTTAGCAAAGACTGAATACATGGCTGCAAGTCAAGCAACATGTTTTCATCTTGTAGATGGATCCGATAGTGATATGTTGTGATAGTTAGAGTTGCATTAAGCTCTCCGAGGATCTTATATTTCATGACAGATCCAATCACATTGATATATAGTATCATCATTTGTGGGACTGTGTGCAGATGAGAATTATGTTGCTATAGTACATTCCAACAGGGGAGCAAGATGCTGACATATTGAAAAGGAACTGTCATGAGGTAAATTTGAATTCCATAGGTGTAGGATAGGGGTGGTGGAAAATCCCTTTCTTGCTAAGAGGGAGTGTTAGAAAATGTAGCAAGAAAGACTCAATTTGACTTTAGCCTTAGTCAAATCGAGTAAATCAAATTTCCACATCAACAAGAGAACTTGGAGGCAGTTAACTAGTGTGACATGGATCATGCCACTCAGTTAGATGAGTAAATTCAAGTTAGTGGGCTTGGAGTTCAATCATGCATGTGTGATTGCTAAATTTTAGCAATCTAGTTTAGTTATTTTCAATTGTATTCAGTTAACTGACCTCTAACTATTGATAAAGTCAGTTGAAGGTCAGTTGTGTAGTGGGACAACAGTCTAACTCAGAGATGAAGCTTAGTTATGAATTATTTGTTATTGTGTTTGTTGGGTGTAGTTTCTATACCTATCTTCTATGCTTTCTTTCCCCGTTTTTGACTATTTTCCCTCCAAACCTACAAAAATTTGCATATTAATTGCCTCTTTCTTTATTATGAACAACATATTTTTGCCATCATGTTATTTTGCCATTTTTTCTAGATATAATGATGCAATATTCCTTTTTATGGCTAACTGGGGCAAATGTCGGAGAAGTCTTTTGCTTCCTTTCCTCTTTTTTAGGTTCTACTCATGAGAACAAGGTTATGAAATGAACAACCGCGCCGATTGATCTATGAACATGATGAAACAAATTGTTGTTACAATCCATGTTTTATCACAGACTTTGCTGTTACACCGCGTTGCTGTCACGGATTTTGTTGTTACATCACGTTGCTGTTACAGATTGCTGCCGTTATATTCCGGGTGCCGTTACAAGTCATTTATGTTACCAAATGTTGTTGTTACATCCAAAACTATTGTTTTACCATAGGATGCTATTACAGCATAGCTACCAAGCCATGGGTACTATTCCATGCGACAACTATTGGAGAGTTACACATTATCTATTTAAAAAGTGAAAAATTTAAGCAGTTATGATTCCAACTGATGTATTTGAACGTAAATTGTATTTAGGAACTTGTTATAACAATTTCTATTTTATTGATCAGCATGAGAATTGTGAGATTCTCATGGCTGATTTGTTCCAGATTTTTTGGTATGTAATTTCTATAAGAGAAACTAAATCCCTCGGGCATGGGGAATGGCACGAAGGGCACTTCTACTCTGGTCTTGTAATTCTTAATTATTTTTAATATTAAGACACTGGTGATACTGTTACTATTCTGAGTTGAATTCTTAACTAAGTTCTTGTTCATTCCTATGCCCTACTAGGGAGGAAGGGCCCTCCTCTTTAGCAGGGACTGCAGTGGTAGAGTAGTTGTATATTATTATTTCTTTCTTTTAGTAGATGCACTATTTTTGTTGTCATTGTATAATTTGTAGAATAGATCTGCTTCAATTCCATATTTATGATGCATTGTTACACAGATTTGGTTAGAAGTATGGTAGTTGATCAGATGGTGTAGTTATTAGTACAGTGTGTGGCGTGCCTTTTTTCTGGTAGATGCAAAGTGTGATTCATTCTTGTAGAGTGTTTTTGATTTCTGCATGAAAGTTAATTTCTGCAATTGATTAAACGACATTCTTTACTATTTTCCTTTTTCATCCTTGGTTGTGGTGTATTGACACAGATAGTGCATACTCCTTTGAAATAAACAGACCTACCCTAGGTTGACAATTAAATGGTTTCAGTCTTAGTAAATTAAAGGTGATTGATACAACACAACATTTTGGTGTCGTTGCCAGGGAAAGCAGTTGATGATACAGTCAGCCAAGTTGTTTGTTTGATGATAGAGTATTGCTAGTCCAAAGTTGTTGGGCGGTAAGATGAGAGGTAAGAACGTACGCATCGCTCTAAAATACTTGGACGGGCTGACCATTGTGATCACTAGGGCACTTAGGGTGTGGCATTTTGGTATTTTCTTAAAACGTGTCTTCAACTCTTCAGTTGCTGGATGGTAAGACGAGAAGTAAAAACTTGCACATTGCTCTAACATATCTGGGCAGGCTCATCGATGTTGAAAATGAGACACTTAGGGTGTGAATCAATACAAATAGGGTCCATGTATGCAGTTGTAGGAATAATAGAGACATTGAAAGCACCCCCACTCTAATTAGTCACAGGAAAAATAGGTTGTGAAAAGGAAAATAAGTGTGTATATTTGGGGAGGATTTTTTTTTTGGGAACTGATTTTAAAAGAAGAAAAAGAAAAATCCATTTCACATAGGGATACAAGGAAAATAGGGCCATAGAAAGCTACTACCATATCAAGGCCTGGAGTGTCTAGTCCCTTGGTCTCTGGACCTCATCATCCTGTAATCAGTATATCTAGTCCTGAGATTGGGAATCTAGACAATAACAATAGTGGGGAGAGAGTGAACAAGGCTCGAGGCAAGAAGGCCAAGGGGAGACCGAAGGGGGACATCAAGGGCCTGAACTGGAAGGCATCTATTCAGCTACCATTATCTAGATTTAGGTAGCGCGGTGAAACAGTCACCCCGGGGCAGCTTGATCCATTAGTTCCTAAACCCTCACCTATAAGACAATCCCCTAAGCAGTCTGAAGGAGATTAATCACACAAGGAGTCAGGAGGATCAACCATGGGGGATGAAAATACTCAGACATATGGCACTGTTACTACTTTTGAGTTCCCAATATAAGAGACAAGAGGTGAAGCTCCTATGAAAAATATTCCTTTGTCGTTTCTTCCATCTTTTCAAGGGATGGTTGTAGAATATCTTGATACTTTTCTGTTCGAATTTGATGTTCTATGTAGAAGTTATGATTACACCTCAGATGCTCAAAAGCTGAAACTATTTCCTACTACTCTAAAAGAAGCAACATTGAGATGGTTTATGGGACTGGGTGTTGGTAGTATCCGGATATGGAACGAGATGAAAGAGACATTTCTTTCTAAATAACAAAACTATTGCTGAACCAGGGATTTGAGGGAAGAAATATTCAGGATAACACAAAAGGAGGAAAAAATCCTAGAAGATCACGTGGAATGTTTCCATTATAATCTACAAAGGTCTAAATTTAATAATCTAGCTCTAGAAGTTTTGAAGACCATGTTCATAAGGGGAATGAGAGATGACTTCCTGGAACACCTGGATTTACTAGGAAAATGGGACATATCAAAAGAAATGTTTGATGAAATAATAAGACTCTATCTGAGGAGTTTAAGAGGATCGACTAAAGGAAGAAGCTCAGTACAGGATCCTTTGGTCCGAATACAAAAATCTGCAAGTGGAGGAGTAACCAGAGCAGAGATAGGGAATTTATTTGAAAATTTTAAAAACGACCTCCTCAATACTTTATCTGCTCAGATAAAGATGACACAAATCAAGAAGACACAAGGGTAAGCTAACATAGCTTTAGCTGTGTTATGTCTCAATATTTCTGTCCTTTAGCGACAAGTCCCAAGTATGTCTCAATATTTCTCTTCTTTTAATTTGTGGAATAATGCATATAACACTCAACAATATCCATGGTAGTACTCTACTCTTTCTCCAGCACAGTTTCCTTTGCCCTGGAACTATTGGTCCCCCTCTCCATCTATTCAGTATCCTCCATCTCAACCATATCCTTGGAGTCAAAACTGGAGGGGGAATGCCCAAAGCCTAGCCTCCTCTACATTTCCAATGCAGCAATAGTTACAATTGCCTCCTTTCCAAACTCCCATTCCTACACCTCCTGTGCAACCCCAATTACCTGTGAAACCTAACCCTAACCCAAATAATAAGGAAACCCAGAGCATAAAGGGTCCAACTACCATCCAGACTTATCTTATCACTCCCATTGGACTTAATGAAATTCAACTACGGTTGGGTAAGGTGATTAAACCAAGCCACTTCCCTATCATCATCAAGCAAGAATGTGAGTCTTCCAGAGAAGATACGGTAGATCTTGAGGTAGATGTTACACCTATAACAACCGATGTAGGATGGATTGTTACACCTATAATAGTCAACCTGAGAATAATTGTTGCTCTTGTAATAACCAACTCGAGTAAAGTTGATACACCTGTAACAACTGATTCAGATGTTATGACTCAGGACTCTCTGTATCCCCAAAGATTAATCGAGACTGGAATGACTTCACAAAATGAATATGATTTTCTTAGGGAGTTTCAAAACTTTCACATATGGATTCCTCTACTGTAAGCTCTAAAATAAGTGCCTATCTATGCTAAAACCAGACGAGACTTGTGCATTAAGAAACCTGGAAGGAAGCCTAAGGACCCTACTACTATACATATGATGGGAAAAATGTCCAAATTGATGATTGATTAGCCTCTCTTAACCAAGTATAATGATCCAGGGAACCCTACAATTACTGTTTATATTGATGAACAATCCATAACTAATACACTGATTGATCTAGGGGTGGCCATTAACGTAAGGACAAAGGACCTTTTTACCACCCTGGGGCTACATGGGCTTAAACATACACCTACCGTGCTTGAATTAGCAGTTAGGTCCCGTGTTAAACCCGAGGGGGTATTGGAGGACGTAGTAATCACAATAGCTTCCTGGAGGTATCCGATTGACTTTCTTATCTTGAAAACCAAATCCAACCCGGGTGATCTGAAAATCACTCGTTAGTGACCTCAGTTAATTAATTAATAAATGAAGGTATTACAGACTCATGTGCTGGTGTGTGTCTATGTTATTTTTGGCAACGGATCGATCAGATTGCAAAATACACAGACACTGGAAGAATGGAAAACAACAAGAGAAACACAGTAAGCAAATTCAAGAACACAACAGATTTAATAAGGAATTCACCCTATTCTCCAGGGCTACGTCTCTGGTCCAGCTTTCAGTGGTGGCCTTCTTTTATTGTGTCTTTATAGTAGAGATTTATGATGAGGAGCTCAATTTGAGTCTCTTGAAATAGATAATGCTTGGTACGGTGGTTCTTGGATTCCCCAAGCCACTAGAGTGCACAGACTCTTTTCCTTTCCAAGCCTTGACCTCTATGGTCTTGAATGGGAGGAGCCCAATGTGGTGCTCAATTCTCAATAGATCCTCACAGGGATTTGCTTGAACCTCTCAAGCCTTATGTCTACTCGATGTTGCCTTAGGTTAGCTCGACTCTCTATTTTCTGCTTCTTGCTTCACTATCTTTTCTTTTCTCTCACTCTCTCTCTCTTTGTTCTCTTCTTCTCTCTTCCTTCGTTTCTGTTCTCTGTTTGTCCATGGCTTAAATCCAATCTGTCCTTGACTGTTCGATTCCTCTTCCACCCCTTCGGTTCACCTACTACTGTTCATTTGGAGTTCCCTGTCTGTGCGTCATCACCATCGTCCACAGGGAAGTGGCCACTTTTCCTCTCACGAATTGTGCCAGCTCTTCCTCTATGTTTCAGTAATTCAGTTACACTGTGGAATGACTCATCCACCAACTCAGCGATCAAGTCGGACTTCAGAATTTTACATGACGCGGCTTAATTCCCTTGTCAAATCCAATTTCTCCATTAGGAGCAATCTCTACCGTCAGACTTGGAGCCCCCAGATCCTACGATATTCGCTTATTTCATGCGGTTCACTTGCTTGACCATTAGCACGTGATGAGAGGCATTTTTCTCTCTCATATGCCAGACACGCATCATGCGATGAATGGAATCACTCATTTTCAGCCAAATCCGTTTATCGTCCAAGGGTGCCTTCGATATATACTGCCGGTTTTGGAGCACGAGACCCGCCTTTCACCTTAGCGCTTTCCCTACAGTTTTCCCAGCTTCCATGCGACCGAGCGCTTTGGGGTTTTTCCTTCTCAAGGGGTTTTGCCCAACGATGCATGATTAGTGCCCAAGCACTAATCATGCATTAGAAATGGCCTCCATTTCCCAATCCAGGCTTCCTAACTGCCAGTTTTTCCTCCTGCGCGGTCTCCTCGTCATTCCTTGCTGGCTACAAACTGCCACTGTCCAGAGGTATTCCTGATCACTCTTTGTTCATAAATTTCTGAGGTCTATCCTGATTTGATACTGTCATGGTACTTTGATAATTCTTCATGGATCCAATTTGGATCACGACCTTCCCACTGAAAATCTTTTGGACCACCAAAATTTGGTTTTCAAGCATCGACTAAGTGAGGATACAATTGTCTCACTTGTCCAATCTCTATCCACTTTGCACTGCATGACTTTGAACCCTTAAGCCCAGTTCTGAGGTACCCAACATCTCCTCTGCGCATCGTCCTCACCTTCCTGTCTAGAACTGTGTCTTCCTGCAATTAATTAAGATATTTAGGTAGCATGTCATCAATTGAAGGCAATTGACTCTACTCTTTGGGATCCTCAATTAGAGAGGGTTCAAACACTCTCAAGCAATCTACATTTATGACTGAGTAGATGTGCATGTAAGCTGGTAGATCAAGGAAAAAATCATTTTCACCAATCTTCTCAAGTATCTTGAAGGGTCCATACCTGATAGGCTTTAGCTATTTACCTTCACCTTGCATCCTGTCCTTGCTGATATACAACTAGACTTGGTCACCAACTTGGAAACTATGCTCCATCTAATGCTTTTCATGCCTTGCCTTGTATTTGGCTTGGCTCTTTTCCAACTATTCCTGTACTTCCTAGTGGATCTCTTGGATTTGTTCAATGAACCTAGTTGCCCTGTCCACATCACTGTGTTCCTCAACTGTGGTGTCTTTACCAAAGAAAAAATCCAAAGGAGACCTTGGTGTGAAACCAAAACAGGTCTCAAAAGGAGATCTCTATGTAGAAGAATGTTTTTCTCTATTGTAAGCATGCTGCACATAACACAAATGTTCATCCCAAAGCTTAGGATGTTTGCTGCAATATCCTCTGAGTAATTGGATCACTGTCCTGTTGAATACTTTTGTCTGGCTATCAGTTTGTGGATGAAAAGTTGTGCTTTTCTTCAGTTTGGTGTCCATCAGTTCCCACAGACTTGACCAAAACTTCCCCACAAATCAGGTGTCTCGATTAGATACAATGGAAGTGGGTAATCCAAAATGAACCCATATATGTTCAAAGAACAGTTTTGCAGTTTGTTTAGCTGTAATATGTTTATTACAAGGTATCAAAATACACATTTTGCTAAACCTATCCACAACAACATATAGATAATCATGAAATTTCCTAGATTTAGGCAGTCCTCCAACAAAATCCATGGAAACACTTTTCGAAGGGTGAGAAGGAACTGGTAATGGAGTGTACAAGCGTAGTTTAATGTTGTTGGGCTTGCTTTTAGCACACATAGTACACCCTCTTACCTATCTAGAAACTGTCTCGTTCATTTTTGGCCAATAACAAAATCTTTTCAGCTGTGCAACTATTTTACTTACCCCAAAGTGACCTGATATCAGCTAAGTGTGTGCTTCTCTAATTATCTTTACTCTTTCAGTTTGTGGAATGCATGACTTCCCACAATGATATAAGAGTCAGTCCTTTACATGATAATTCAATTCTTCTACTCGTTTGCCTTGACTTAAAGTTGCATATACATCCTTAAAGTCTATATCTTGAGCATATTGTTCAATGTAGCTTTCATGTAGCACATAATTATGCTTAAGTATCGTAGATGCGTTTATAATGGGTCTAGATAACATGTCTGCAACTTTCTTATGTATGCCCTTTTTATATCTAATGACTAAATGAAACTGTTGTAGAAAACCCATCCATCTATAGTGCCTTGATTGCTGCAACTTAGTTTGGGAGTGTAGATATTAAAGTGGTTGATGATCAGTATGTATTACTGTCTCATTGCCCATTAAGTAATGTTTCCACTTTTTCACACTCTGAACTAATGCATACAATTCTTTATCATATGTAGGATAGTTAACTATTGTAGGATTAAAAGTCTCACAATGATAACATATGGGTTTACTGTGTTGTGTCAACACTGCTCCCATGGCATAGTCAATGTCATCTGTTTGGATCTCAAATGGTCTTTGAAGATCAGGCAGTGCTAGTACAGGTGCTATACTAATCTTTTCTTTCAAGGTGTCGAAGGCTTTTTGTTGTTTGCCTCCCCACTGAAACACCTTGTTCAATCCTGTTAAAGCATGTAAGGGAGCTGCAAATAAGGATAAGTTAGAAATGAACTTCCTCCAATATTGTGCTACTCCTAAGAAGCTTCTAACTTCTGTAGCAGATTTGGGTTTAGGCCAGTTTACAATGACTGCCACCTTAAAGGGATCTATCTTCAATTCAGCACCCCCTATTATATGACCCAAATAATTCAAATATGTTTTGCCAAATTCATATTTTGAGAGTTTAACATGAAGTTTTTCTCTTTTCAAAACATCTAATGTCTGCTTAACATGCTTTAAGTGTTCTTCCCACATTTTTCTAAAAATCAAAATGTCATCAAGATACACAATAACAAAATCATCAAGAAAAGGTCTGAGTACATCATTCTTTAATCTCATGAAAGTAGTAGGAGCATTAGTTAAGACAAAATGCATAACCAGCCACTCATACAATCCCTACTTTGTTTTGAAAGCAGTCTTCCATGCATCTTGTTCTGAAACTCTGACTTGGTGGTATCCACTATGCAAATCTAACTTGGAGAAATAAACAACTTCTTTCAATTGATCTAAAAGATCATCTATGCGAGGAAGGGGATGACGGTTTTTTATTGTTATCTTATTCAATGATCGGTAGTGAATGTACATTCTCCACAAGCCATCTTTCTTTCTCACCAAAACGATGGGTGACCCACATGGTGATGTGCTAGGTCTGATGAACCCTTTCTCGAGCAACTCTTGCACCTGCTTCTTGATTTCAGTATTCACTAAAGCGGACAACCTCTTATACTTGTGGCTGCAATGGTTGTTTCATATCCGAAGTCTAACCCCAAATATTTATGAATAGCTGCAACAGTCTTCTTCTTCTTGCCCTCGAACTTCTTAGGTCTCAGCTTTGGATGTAGAATCCAATAATGCTCATCATGCCCATCCTTTTTACAATGAGTGCATGAAGCCTTGCTTTTCTGTGCAGTGTTAGCCTTCCTTGCTTTCCACTTTTGCTTTCTTTTTTCCTTATTCATGCTTCTAGTGGGTTGGGATGATCCCCCAACTTCTGGACTTCCATTATTTCCTCTAGCTTCTAGATGAGTAGCTTGTACAGATACCTCATCTATACTAGTGGGATTAAACATGAGGATAGTATGTCTCATGTAGTTGTGTAGACCACCAATGTACTTCAACAGAGTCTCAAGTGAGTCTAATGAGATTCCTAGAATCAATGCTCTCTTTCTAAATTCTTGAGTGTACCCTTGCACACTTTTCCCTTTCAACTGTCGAAGAGTTTGCCAACTCATCATGGCTTGCTGCATATAGGCCAATGGATATAACTGCTTTTTGATTGTAGAAACAAATTCACTCGAGACAGAGATAGTCTTACCACGTCTTTTCATGTCAGCTTGGGTTTTGCCTTCCCACCAAACCAAGGCAGTGCCTCCAAGGCGTAGGCTTTCCAGCTGAATCTTGCTCTTGTTTGAGTCGATATTCTGGACTCTGCAATAAACATCAATTTGTCTAATCCAATTGTCTAGCTTTTCTGCATTCAACTCTCCATCATATATAGGTAGATCAAATTTAACGTCTAGTTTGATAAAAGATGCTTTCTTCTTAGGGCTATCAGGAGGTATGAGAAAGCTTTCCTCTTTCCCTTTGCCTTTTGAGTGGTCATAGGAATGTGACTCATCTTCTCCTTTGTCTTGCTTAGAGCCTGATGAATCTTCCTCCTTATGTTTTCTAAAGTCCCTATACATTTCTTCTACCATGGACTTTATGGCTAGGAAACTATCTATGAATTGAGGGTCTGGCCCCATAGAACCTTCCTCTGACATTGTCTTTTGAGGATAGACTCTCCCAATTTCAGGATTAGTTTCGACCAACTCTCCTTCCCCTAATTTGAGCTTTGATCTAGTTAGCATTCAACAACTAAACCAACATAAGTTTGTCTAACCTTAATAGCCTACGGCTTTAATACCACTTGATCTGAAAATCACTCGTGAGTGACCTCAATTAATTAATTAATTAATTAATTAATTAATTAATTAATAAATGAAGGTATTACAGACTCATGTGTTGACGTGTGTCTATGTTATTTTAGGAAATAGATCGATCAAATTGCAAAATACACATGCACTAGAAGAATGGAAAACAGCAAGAGAAACACAGTAAGAAAATGCAAGAACACAATAGATTTAATAAGGAGTTCACCCTATTCTCCAGGGCTATGTCTTCGGTCCATACTTCAATGGTGGCCTTCTTTTATTGTGTCTTTAAAGCATAGATTTACAATGACGAGCTCAATTTGAGTCTCCTAAAACAGATAATGCTTGGTAGGGTGGTTCTTGGATTCCCCAAGCCACTAGAGTGCATAGACTCTTTTCCTTTCCAAGTCTTGACCTCTCTAGTCTTGAATGGGAGGAGCCCAATGTGGTTCTCAATTCCCAACAGATCCTCACAGGGATTTGCTTGAACCTCTCAAGCCTTCTATCTGCTTGATTCTGCCTTAGGTTAGGTCACCTCTCTGTTTTCTGCTTCTTGCTTCACTGTCTTTTCTTTGCTCTTGCTCTCTTTGTCTTCATTCTCTTCTTCTCTCTTCCTTCGTGTTCTGTTCTTTGTCTGGTCATGGCTTAAAGCCAATCTGTCCTTCACTGTTCGATTCCTCTTCCGCCCCTTTGGTTCGCCTGTTGCTATTTGTTTGGAGTTCCCTATCTCTATGTCATTGCCATCGTCCATAGGGAAGTGGCCACTTGTCCTCTCACGAACTACGCCAGCTCTTCCTCAGCGGTTCAGTAATTCAGTGACTCTGTGGAATAACTCACCCACCAACTCAGCGATCAAATCATACTTCATAATTTTACATGTTGTAGCATAATTCCCCTGTCAAATCCAGTTTCTCCATCATGCACAATCTCTGCCGTCAAATCTGGAGCTCCAGATCCTACGATATTCACTCATTTCGTGCAGTTGACTTGCTCGACTGTTAGTGCGTGATAAAAGGTGGTTTTCTCTCTCATCCGCTGGACATGCATTATGTGATGAATGGAATCGCTTGTTTTCAGCCAAATTCACTTACCACCCAAGGATGCCTTCGATATATACTGCCGGTTTTGGAGCATGGGACTCGCCTTTCACCTTAGCACTTTCCCTATGGTTTTCCCGGCTTCCATGCGACCGAGCACTTCGAGGATTTTCCTTCTCGATGGGGTTTTTCCCAGTGATGCGCGATTAGCGCTAAGCGCTAAGTACTAAGTGCTAATCGCACATCAGAAATGGCCTCCATTTCCCGATCCGGGCTTCCTAACTGCCAGTTTTTCCTCCTACGCGGTCTCCATGGGCCTTGATTAGCACGCTTTGACTGAGGTCCTCGTCGTTCGCTGGCTGCAAAATGCCACTGTCCAGAGGTCTTCCTAATCGCTCTTTTTTCATAAATTTTTGAGGTCTGTCCTGATTTGATACAGTCATGGTACTTTGATAATTCTTCATGGATCTAATTCAGATCACTAGGGGGACATCCTTTGATTTTAGGGAGAACTTGGCTGGCCACTGTAGATGCATTTATAGGGTGCAAATCTAGATATATGATGATTTCAGATGGCCAGGCTACAAAGAACCTTAATCTTTACTCCCCAGCAAACCAAATATGGATTTGAGAAATCCTTGGTGGGATGAATTTGAACCCCAAATCAGATCTTTCCCTACCACTCCTTACCCTTGGAAAAGCCTTGTATTTTAACGGTGAGAAAGAGGATGATATAATTAATGGCTTTATTAGTAATTCACTTTCTGTCACTTCTATTGAAGGCTCAAGGGAGGAATATGAGGTAGATGATGTAAACTTTGAACAAATGAGAACCACCACACATATTGACAATAGTCTAGTTGAAATAGAACCAGGGGAGTATTTGAATATCAATCCCAACCTGACTGTTGAGAAAAAAAAATTGGTGTTATCGCTGTTATAGAAATACAATAAGGCATTTGCATGGGACTACACAGATATGAAAGGGATTCATCCTAGCCTGTGCTCTCACCACATTTATTTGAAAGATGGCTGCAATCAAGTTAGACAATTGTAGCGCTGCATGAGCTCTGCACTGAAGGAGGTAGTGAAAGTATAATTGCACAAAATCCTAAATGCTAACTTCATTTATCCAATTTGTAACAGTCAGTGGGTGTCTCTGCTTATCATCGTCCTTAATTAGAATGGAAACTAGAGAGTCTGTGTGGATTATAAAGAACTTAACAAATCCACTCAAAAGGACCATTTTCCTCTACCATTTATATATTAGGTCCTTGACACCCTCTCTGGGAAGTGTTATATTCTTTCCACGACTAGCCTATGTAGTTAACTGGGGGTTAGAGGGGGGGCGGAGACCCCGTTCATTGTGACAATTGCGCAGCGGGGGGGTCACAAGGGGGTTTGAGGGGGGCAGGTAGCCCCCCTCTACGGGGTCTAGGGCAGCACCCCGGGGAATTTTTTTTTGGACCCTATATTAGGTTGGGCAGACCTAACTATGGTTTTGTGCATGGTTTTCAGTCCATGGTATTGGATGCTTTGACATGTATAAATATGTATTGTAACATTGAAAGGAACATAATGAAAAATCAATCTGGTAGTCTTGGTTTTGAGATCTGTGTATATGTGTTTTATGTGTTATGCTCTCGCATTGTTTATTTTCTGTGTTTTAGAATTCATATGCAGGTAATTTCTGTACGAGGTTAAAACCTACATTTGGTAAAAGAGTTGTTTTGGCTTCAAGGAGACGCCTTTGTTGCTAAGGGGTTTTGCTTGGGCCTGTGGTAGACCTTGTTTAGTAGGATATCTGTGGGATCGATTCTAGTGGTGAAAGAAGATGGTGAGTAGTGGAAAGATAGAGATCAAGAAATTGAATGGTCAGAGTTTTGAGTTGTGGAAACTCAAGATGGAGGATCTATTGGTGGATAAAGATCAGTGGATCATGGTAGATTCGGGTACTAAACCAATGGGAGTGTCCGATGAAGAATGGAAGAATTTGAATCGAAAGGCTAAGAGCATAATACAATTATGTGTCTCAGATTTAGTATTATTGAATGTATCAGGGGAAGCTACGATGAAGGCTTTGTGGGACAAGTTAGGGATTTTGTACCATTCTAAGTCTCTGGTGAATGAACTGTTCCTATGGAAAAAAGCTATATAACCTGAGGATGAAAGATGGAGACTCAATGACAGAACATCTGAACGCATTTAATGCTATGGTAAGTCAATTATTATCTGTTGATATTAAAATTTGAGATGAAGATAAGTGCATCAATTTGTTGTGTTCTCTACTAGATTCGTGGGATAGTCTGATTATTGCAATAGGTAGCAATGCAACTACCTTGCATTTTGATGAAATAGTCTCATCCTTGCTGACAGAGGAGATGATACTAAAAAATATGGACAGCCAGAATGGTGATGCCTTGTCTGTACAAGGACTGTCCTAGAACAGAAACAAAAATAAGTCATTGAGTGGGAGATCTATATCTCCAAGAAAGCCTGTAAAGGTGGTTTGCTAGAAATGCGGAAATTAAGGGAAATACAAAAGGGACTATAAATCTAAAGCTCTGAAAAAGGAAAGGGATCTGATGATGGGTCTTCTGCAGAGGTGAAAACCACCTCAAATGAAGGTGGGTGTTGGCCCTCAGTTTTGGTCTATTTTTGCTTAGGGAAACCTACTTAATATTTATATTTTCCATCCATTTTCCATCACATCCATCTCATTTTGATGTATTTTATGCATATTCAGGTGTTTAATTTGAATTTTTCAATTTCTAGAAGTTTTTATGAAAATTGAGTTTCAAGTGCAATTTTGGACTGAATCAGAAGTTCCCGTAATAGCTATGTGGATGACATATTTGCAGCACACTTGGGCTCGAGTTTGATGCATGGATGGACAGCTTGGGAACTACGACTAATCTAACTCCACTTGGTTTGGCCAGAACAAGCTTTATTAGGCCCGGTCAAGGCTGGTCAAACATGACTAGTCACCAGAAAATCCCTAGAAAATAGGGCAGTTTTGAGATTTTATGGGATTGACCATATTTCTTGGGATGAATTGGATGAGTTCGACTTAGATAGGTGGATATGAGTAGATATGAGTGTTAGAGATAATATAGATCAGTTTGTTTCATTAAACCTCTATTTAAAGCCAAGACTTTGATGGCTTTTGTAATGGAAATGGAATTTGTATGTAACTTTTGTATAATTGGAGTTGGGAGCTAATTTGAAGAACTTGTTTCATTCCAATTTGTTGTTCATGCTTGGTTGATCTACTGAAGTTGTTGTAGATGAGATTTCTTCAAGTGTGCAAGGCAAGGGTGGAGGGCCCCCACACCAAGCTAAGTACACTTCTTGGTTCAATTTTCATAGTTTTCATAGACTAGTTTTTGTTTCAAATGTATTTAGATGTGTGATGATTGCTGAATGAATATTGGTTTAATTCTAATCTACATATGAAGGGACACAAAGGAATTTAAGTTAAATTCCCCTTCTATTTGATCTTGAACTAAAACTGAATTTCATTCTCCATTTCTCATTTGAAGTTATTTCTACATTTCTGGTTTGAAACAATGGTGATTGTGATATAGTAGGATTGTGAAGAAGGACAATTTGGACCTCCTTATTTAGGAGCATCTTCTTTTACATCTTCTGCATCATAAGCCATTTTTAATTAGTGATCTTAGATTTATCTTCATGAAATTAGTATTGTAGGGAAGGACAACCTGGTTCTCCTAAGTTAGGAGCCTCTTCCCTCATATATTACATAAATGAAGTAGAAATTGTTAAAATAGGTTTATATTTGTAATATGTACTTCCTTAATTCTTCAAATTTTATCTTCTAAACTTGATTATATCCGATGTCCATATACAGTGGATTTGCCTCCAAGTTTTACAAACCCGGATTGATAATTAAATACTTGTGTTAATTTAGTCAATAAATTAGCCCAACAGTGGAGATGTGTACTTGGCTTCTTCAAGTACACATGTAGATCACGAGGCATGGTTGATTGACTCAGGTGCATCCTTTCACTTCACTCCCCATAGAGAGTGGTTCTGCGAGTATGAGAAATACGATGGTGGTGATGTCTTCTTAGGGGATGATAGGAAGGTTAGAATCATTGGTCGCGGAAAAGTAAAGTTGAAGTTGCAAGGTGGAAGGGTTAGAACACTTTTGGGTGTTCTTCATATTCCTGCATTGGCCAGAAATCTGTTTTATTTAAGCAAGCTAGATGATGCAGGTGTAAAAACATTGTTCAAGAAGGATACCTGTAAGATGGTTTAGGAAGAACTAGTATTGATGCAGGGATTTTGGATTGGAACTCTAGACAAACTACAAGGTAGCACTGTTGTTGATGGGTGCACCAGTTTTATGGTTCCTAAAAGTGGAGCAGAAAATCTAGTGGCCTCTGGAGAGAAGACCATGATGTGGCATCAAAGGCTTGGACATATTGGAGTGAAGGGCCTTTGAATACTTCATCGTAAAGGTATGGTAGAAGGTATGAGTAATAACTCTTTAGATTTTAATTGTTGTGAAATTGTGTATATGGGAAGCAAAATCGGGTGACTTTCCCCTCTGGTGATAAGAGGGCAAAACATATATTAGAGCTTGTGCACAGTGATGTGTTTAGACCTGTGAAGGTTCCATCATTAGGTAATTCTGTGTAATATGTATCATTTATAGATGACTTCTCAAGGAATACATGGATATATTTCGTCAAGAAGAAATTTGAAGTCTTTGACATTTAAAGAATTTAAGGCTTTGGTGGAAAACCAGATAGAGAAGAAGATAAAGGTGTTGAGGTCAGATAACGGTGGAGATTTTTTCAGCAAGGAATTTGAAGAATTCTATAAGAAGTGTGGTATGGCACGACAGGAGACTACTCCATACAGACTTGAGAAAAATGAAGTTGCAGAAAGATTGAACAGGATGTTGACAGAAAGGGCAAGAAGCATGCTCAGTGGTGCCGGGTTAGGACATGAATTTTGGGTAGAGGCGGTGGAGATAGCATGTTACCTGGTCAATAGATCACCTTCATCAGCGTTGGAGGATAAGACTCCACAAGAGGTATGGACTGGTAAGAAATCCTCTCTTTCACATTTGAGGGTATTTGGATGTGATGCATATGTATATGTTCCAAAGGAGATAAGAACCAAGTTAGATAGTAAATCTGAAAAGTGCATCTTTATTGGGTATAAGGATGGTTTAAAGGGTTATAAGCTTTGGAACCCAGTAACAAGGAAGGTTGTGTACAGCTGAGATGTGGTGTTCAGAGAGGTGAAATATGTTATTAAACATGAACTCCAACCAAAGGAACCTAAGAAGATAGAGTTTGAGCTTAAGGAGGAAGAATCAGACTCTATAGCAGAGGAGGAATCAGAAGATGAAGAGCCACAAACTTCGGGTGTGAGAAGATCAGTTTGTGAAAGAAGGCAGCTGGAAAGGTATAGTCCATCTAATTTTTGTTCAAATTTTACTTTATCTGTTACTGATGATGATACCAGAACTGTGAAGGAAGCAGTAGATTCAGAGGATGGAAAACACTAGAAAGAGGCCATGGTTGATGAAATAACATATTTTCACAAAAATGAGGCTTGGGATCTAATGGAGTTATCGACTGGAAGGAAACCCATTGGTAGCAAATGGGTGTTCAAGAAGCAGACAAATGCAAAAGGAAAGGTGGAGAAATACAAAGCTCGGTTGGTAGCAAAAGGTTATTCCCAGGTGCCAACAATTGATTTTGGTGATATTTTTTCTCCTATTGCCAAGGTAGCTTCTATTAGATTACTTTTATCTGTTGCTACTGCTTTTGATTTTGAGGTAGAATAGATGGATGTGAAGACATCATTTCTTAATAGTGATTGTTGGGGAAAAGTGATTGCCTATCATTTAATTTGTCAACCCAGGGGTTTCGTAAACTTGTGAAGCATGCATGCACTGTATGTGCTAGAAATTATCTTTTAGTTTAGATCAATCTAACTACAAAATAATGAAAACCAATTCATCTAATCTATGAAATCAAATAATGAAAATGAAATTCAACTAACCTATTTAATAAAAAACAACTAATGTATGCTTAGTTACTCCAACATTCAATTATGAAGTGTTACCTTCTTGAGATGATGTGCAAGCAACTATTTATACTTTAACTTCCAATGTCCTAGAAAAGCAAGTAAAGTGTGCAGAAAATAACTCAGTAATTGCATGTATCAAATATTCAACCATTCAATCTTGAAATATGATTAAATCAATTTCTTAAAATGATCTTTAAGAATATCAGTTAATGCAATTAAATGAGGATCTTAAAAGAAAATGTAAAAGCATGAAAAAGTAAAGCTCAATGATTGCATAGGTTGAACATTCAATCACCCAATTTGAAGTCACTTTCCTGGCTTGATCCTTTATTCAATTATACAATGAATTGATGGTTTAATCTAAGAAAGTAAATAACATAACATGAAAGGAAACTACCCGGATGCGGGTGGCAGCTTGAGGATCGATTGAACAAGTTGCATCGGGCAGCTGGCATCATCCGGTGGCTAGACAGGACGGTTCTGCTAAGCATTAAAGTCTTTAAATGCTGAGGAGACGGCAAGGAATGTGGGAGATGGGTTTAAGCATGGCGAATTTAAGCGCCCTGTACTCTGAATCGACGGGAGATGCTCTGTCTGGTTCCAGACAGTTCCAAGCGGATGTCTATTTAATGGAGCATTGGCTCCAGGTTTGGAAAGCGTGGAGTATTGTTATGAATTCTGGTGATAATGGTGGAAAGGTGCCCAATTCTGGCTTTGTGAGGAGTTTCAGAGGTTTCACCTCTGTCCAGAGTGCGCTCTCTTCGCTCTCGGATGTACAGAGGAAAGTGAGGTACCATAATTCTGTCTCGGCTTCTCTTAAGGATTTTCTGTGTGAAAGAGTCACGGCTTTGCCTCCCCTCTCAGGGATTACTGGTTCTGAGTCACGTCCTGGCACTTCGTCTGTCAGTATTAAGTGCTTGAGATCTCCCATGCTCATGGCCCTGCGTCAAAGAGGAGTCCCGAGAAGAGGAGGAGTGTGGGGGATAAGAAGAAGGCAGGAAGCTCAAGCCAGAGCAATTCCTCCGCTTGCCATAGTTGCGCCTCCTTCTTCTCCCTCAGAGGAGTCGGATCCTTCTGAAAGCCAGGTTCATACCTCCCGCTTCACCTTCAGGTGCAGGCGAAATCAATCGCTTGTCTCTTTCATGATAACAGTGATTGCCACGGAGGAAGAGGAGGAAACTGTTAGCCAGGAGGAGGACGATGGGGAGCAAGTTCAAACTCGAAATGCCCAGGTGATTGCGGAGGTTGGTAATGTAGAAGATCCTCCTCCAGACGACATCAATCCTGTGGAGCCTGTTGTTGGTCTGGACACGCATCCGCAGCCGGTTCATCCACCGGAAATTCGCCTGGAAGATATAGGAGATGCTACCATGTTTGACTGGCTTCCTCTCCCGCCAGAAGTCGATAATAATGCACAAGGTGAGCCTCCGAAGGCTTAATTCCTGCTTCTTCTCTTGTTTGATGGTCATGTTTTGGTGGGGATTCTTCTCTATCCGCGGTGCCCAATTTTTGTTATTGGGTAGGGGACCTTTCAGAGTTCGTGGTGTCTCTAGAACTCTAGAAATAATGGTCTCTTTACTCTCCTTCGTTACAATGCTACCAGCAGCAAACCACAAGACACAAGCTATGAATCAATGGTTAGCCAACTCAGCTTACTGCTGTTCTTTTGATGGGGTCTCTTGTGTAAGTCAGGTGGCCACCTGCAACAGCTTCGCCTATGTTCACTTCCATGGAATCTCTCTTTGTAATTCAGGTGGCCACTCGCACCTGTTTTGTTCTTCTGACAGAGGGTGGCCTTATGCATCCTCAGAGGCTAAGTCCTCTTTGTAAATATTTTTTCTTCTTTTAATACAATAGCTTAGTCTTTACACAGAAAAAAAAAAAAAAAAACATGAAAGGAAACTAAATAACTATGAACCCTTGCCTCAAACTTAATCCAAATAGAAAATACATAAATCTTCCCTATTGAGATGTTTTTAGAAAAGAAAAGATTACACAGTCATTCTAAAACTAATACTAAGAAAGAAAATGAACTTTAATCTATAAAAGCAATTAAATCTCACAATCATTAGATGGCCATTCCAATGGTGTATGAGGATGGCAAGTGAAGAAGCTCCATATGCAAGCAAAACTAAATCTTCAAATCTCCAAGTATGAGCTCCAAATTCTCTATTAAAAACATGAGAATTTCTCCAACTTTACACATGCCCTTCAAAGGAGAAGGCTCTCCTATTTATACAAAAACATAGGAAGCTATCCTATTTAAAGAGGATCCACTAAAATCTCATATAGTTACAACCAAATAGCTCATAATGAGACACATATCCCCTAGGTGTTTCATAGAGTTCTAATCCAAATAAGAAACGATGAGGCACCTCATAGAGTTACAATCCAAATAGGGCACATATCCTTCTTTGACCTTTTATCCAAATCTCCTTTGAAGGGAATTCGAAGTTGAGCATTGGAGGCAACATAAGGGTGCCTTGGAGGCTTCCAAATAACCTACACATGTCATGAAACTCAAGCCACATATATAGATACATGAAACCATGTTAATTTCCTAGTTTTTAATCATAAATTCACTTTAAACACATAAAATAAATAACTTTGGTAAATAAGGATCCTAACCCATATATTTATGAAAATGGTGGCTAATGAAAGGTTATGGTTATGGAGATGTGACATGTGAGTGAAATGGTGGCAATAAAGGTGAAAGTGGATGTCATTTTGAAGACATTTTGGAGGCCCAACATACCCCCCAACTAGAGAAATTGCATGTCCTCATGCAAATATTGCATTAATTCCTTTGATTTGCTTGCAATGTATTTTCTTTTGAATGGGCTTGGCTTATATCATATGTCCTTAAACTTTTCATTTGATAATTTTATTTATTTTTGCAAAGTATTACTTGTCATACATTGAATTGCAACATCTTTGGTTGGTTCTTGTGTTTCAACCAAATTCTAATTGGTATTGGTTCTTGTGTTTCAATACCTTATTTCTTTTTGTTGCAACAAGATTCATTGAACATATTTAATAATGCATCTTTAAAATCAACCATATAGTGTGCTCTTAATTTAGACATTATTTGCAAATCATATAACTTTTTGAACCATAATGTAATCGTAATTGATTAGGACAAGTATGTTATGATGAAATGAAAATGTGTGATGGTGTATGATATATGAATATGAAGTGATGTCCCTTCCCCCAACTAAAGATATGACAATGTGAAAGAGGAAGTGAGGAATTTCCCAAAGTTACACTTTTAGTATTTAAGGAATTGCATGACTAAAAATTAGAAAACCACATACCTTTACTTACCTTAAATGTGCATGAGTTATGGAAATTGAAGAATGTGGCTGCTTCTGGATCATGGAATGAAATGTAGAATTAATTTTCTTATTGGTTGAATAAATGGTGGATGAGGTTGTGAAGTGGATTCTTTATTTCTGCTGCTAAATCTGTTGTATCTGCTACAAAATGTTGAAATGATATAGTCTTCAATCACTATAAAACTGATGGTACAACTCTAGTTATGCAAATAAATGTGTTGGTGTCTAGCATGAAGAGAGGTCATTGGATTACCGACCATTGATGATTGTCGTTAACCAATGTGAGGAAACCTCGCCATTAATGTCAATGAGTGCCAAGGTACCTAAGTACATCTTGCGAAGGGTGAATAAATGAGCCGATGTAAAGCCACTTGCAAGATCCAACGATCAATGGACATTGATGTATTCCCATGATTGTTGGCAAGAGATCCTGTCATTAAGGCATACAAGCCTCAAGGTACTAATGAGGACTTTAGCCTTGGACCTAGATAATGTGTCGATGTCGATAGGCCAAGGCTTGTTAGAAGGAAGGCCTTAAGGAATCCTCCATCATCTAACGCGAGCATGAAACAATGATTTTGAAGGACTATGAATGGAAAATTTTGCAGTGGATCAAGATTTATTTAACAGAAAGGAAAATGACAAGTGAATGGAAAGTAAAATGACAGATCAGCATGTAAGCGAGTTGAATGTCTTTATGAAAACAGGTTATGAGTTAGTGAAAGTAAGGCAGGAAAAACAATGAGCAGTGAAGGAAAATGAGATGAGAATTTTATTGAATGACTAAGTGAAATGCAATGCAACTGCAAAGGAAATGAGATGAAGGTTTTATTGACTAAAGGAGTATGGATGTAATGGAAAAACTAGCACCTGAAAGGCTTGCAACTGTTGGATCTGATATGCATTAGCATGTGCTCATGCATGGATGTTTCATTTCTGTTGCTGCTCTAATCATTTTCTTGTGAAATAAATGTGGTCTTTGAGAGACACTATTTGCTTATGGTCATCTGTTCTTCCTCTTGGAACCTGCAAAAAATGTAGTACTTATTTTCCAATAGGATTTTAAGGTTATTAAAATAGAGAGGTGATCAATCTCTTTGTTAATAACATTTACATAAAAAAAAATAAGAATCGGTACTATCAAACAAGTTCATGAAAGAAAACCAAAAGAGTTTATACCTGTGTCGAAAGTAGTGCCTCAAGTTACCTGTTGTTTCTTTTTAGCAATTTATTCATTCTTTACTGTTTGAAAATCTAATAATAGCTTCCTCATTTTTTAGATCTCGTCAAGATCTTTCCAATGATGCTTGAATCATCGAATTCCGATGTTGTATGAGAAAGTTAGACTGTTTTGAAATTTTTATGAAATAGTGAAAATTGTCATGGAAATGTGGCATGGGAACATGATGCTACAGTGAAAGATGATGTAAGCAGATGAAATGGTTAGAATGCATTGTTTGACAAATAAATCATTGAGTTAAATGCATAGCTGCAGAATTGTTTTCCAGCTGTAGAATTGTCGATTAGCTGCAGAATCACTGTTCAGCTGCAGAATTGTCGATTAGCTGCAGAATCATTGTTCAACTGCAGAATGTGCACAGTTTCTGTAGCTAAAATCCTGAACAAACAACCCAAGTCAGTAAATAACCAAAAATGAATTTAAAGAGCAAGAAACAATGTTGTGGTTTACTGGAGCCAAAATCCAGTGATAATTGCAATGCCTCTTGTCAGAAAAATTAGCAATTTTTTTTTTTCAAAGAGAAAAAGAAGTATGAAATAGACCTTTAGTTTGAGGAAGTTTTGATCATTAAAACTAACTACAATTCACTCAATTTAAACATTCATCTTTGTCAACACTTTCATGTAACTTCAAACCTAGATTTTGTATTCCAACTCAGTCCTCTTTCAACAAACTGGATAAATTTCTTTACTTGTTCAAGATTCCAAGTAGTGCGTCTTTGGAAGGCATAACTTCAGTATATATATATATAGTGCAAATGCTGAACAAGTGTTTTAGTACTGAGAAAGAACCGGTGGAGTGGGACAAGCAAGCAAGAGTGAATGTAAAGCCAACAAAAAAGATTTTCTAAGGCTCAAGAGAGAGGAGGAAATGCGTGCACGTTTTGAACACCCATATCGTGTTCAAACAGTTCACTGTGTATTAATTAGAAACTGATTTTCTCACGCAATCAGTGAAACAGGGTCCCTAAGAATCTCTGATTTCTCTCAAACGGTTACAAAATTGAGGAAATCGTTTCTGGGTTATCTAACTCACCCTGTTCCTAAGAAACCCCATGTCTCGGTTTTCCTAAATTTGTTTTCATTTGGCTGGAAATTGAATTTAAAAATTGATGTTTTTCAGTTGTTACACATTTCTGGCAAATGCTCAGATAACTGCTATGGTTGAATTTTTTTTATTTTGCAGGTTTGTTGTTGGTTTCCATCAAGAATAGTTTGTCCAGGACCTATCCTCACCTCCCTGGTGTACTATTTCTTTTTCTCCCTTCGTGTGGGTAGTGTTTTTATGGACCTTCTCCTCAGAAGATGCCTTAGCTTTGTCCACTTTCTCCTTGGTACTTGCTGCCATGTTGCTCATCTTCTCCTTGGTTGCAGCAGTGGCATTCGATGTTGGGAGGTGAAGATCTTGCAGATCCTCAGTTGATTTCCAGATTCAGTAAATGAGAGTCATAGCTCCATATACAGAATTGTTATATTTTCAACGATTTGACTCCTTTCAAGAAACAACAATGGTTCATTGAATTCGCCTCACACGATCCATTAGTTGAACCACAATCTAGAAAATTATAACAAGAGCATCATTATTGTTTTATGCAAAGATCAGGATCGGATTTGAAAACAAATATTTGGTGCAAATAAATATTGAATTGCAAGCAGAAGTTGAACTACATAAATCCAGATGATTACACTGACATGCAGAGTATATCAGTTAGCCAAGCCTGAGATCTCGACGATATATGTTTTTACAAAAGATTTTTCGGCGAAAATCACATGAAATATCATTTGCCGACGCGTTTCGAACCAACCAGTGTGGTTCATCGTCAGGACAAGTTGAAGAAACAGATCCAGCTTAGCATGTTAAACAGATCGAGCAGAGCCTCCAACGACTAGTTTGACCAACCGCTAATGTTGACTAATGGACCGGGATCAAAACATTTTTAATAATAAAAAGGAGATAAGTTATAAAAATAATTTAAATTAGTGATAATAGTTTATTAATAAATAGTTAAAAATTATAGGTTAATTATTCTTTAAAAGGAAATTAGTTGCAAAGGACCACTTCTACGAATAAATTAAAAGTGAATACGAGTTAAATGTGACTAAATAATAAAAATAATAATAAATAAATAAATAAATAATAATAAAAATAAAAATAACAATAAATTAAATAAATAAATAATAAAATAAAAATAACAATAAATTAAAAAATAAAATAATAAATAAATAAATAAACAAACAGAACAGAACAGAAAATAAATTTAAAAATAAATAAATAAATAAATAAATTTATTATTTATTTTATTTTTATTTTTATTTATTTTATTTTATTTTTATTTATTTATTATTATTATAACAATAAATTAAATAAGAAAATAAAATAATATAAATAAAAATACAAATAATAATAATAATAATAATAATAAGTAAAATAATAGTAAAAATAAAAATAAGTAATAAATAAATAAAGATAAACTAACTAAAAATAAAAATAAATAAATAAAAATAACTAAACATAAAAATAAAAATAAAAATAATAATAATAAAAATAAAATAGATAAATAAAATAATAAATAATAATAATAATAATAATAATAATAATAATAATAATAATAATACAAAAAAGAAGAAGAAGGAGGCGGAAAAATGACTAAGCAAGGAGTGTCGGGACCCAACACCTACTGATCTTCTAGCCATCTTCTCTGTTGAGATTGTTAGGCCTCTTTTCAATCTCAAGCGCTTCCCTAAATTTCAACCATCGGAAATTTAGGGAAGCGCTTGAGATTGAAAAGAGGCCTAACAATCCCAACAGAGAAAATGGCTAGAAGATCAGTAGGTGTTGGGTCCCGGCACTCCTTGGTCAGTCATTTTTCCGCCTCCTTTTTTTTTCATTATTATTATTATTATTATTATTTTAATTTTATTTATTTTATTATTAATATTATTATTTATTTATTATTTTATTTATCTATTTATTTATCTATTTTATTTTTATTTTTATTATTTTTATTTTTATTTTTAGTTATTTTTATTTTTTTATTTTTATTTTTATTTTTATTTTTAGTTAGTTTATCTTTATTTATTTATTACTTATTTTTATTTTTACTATTATTTTACTTATTATTATTATTATTATTATTATTATTTTTTGTATTTTTATTTATATTATTTTATTTACTTATTTAATTTATTGTTATAATAATAATAATAAATAAAAATATAATAAAAATAAAATAAAATAAATAAAAATAAAAATAAAATAAATAATAAATTTATTTATTTATTTATTTTTTGTTCTGTTTATTTATTTATTTATTATTTATTATTTATTATTTAATTTATTTAATTTATTGTTATTGTTATTTTATTATTTATTTATTTAATTTATTGTTATTTTTATTTTTATTATTATTTATTTATTATTATTTTATTATTATTTTTATTATTTAGTCACATTTAACTCGTATTCACATTTAATTTATTCTTAGAAGTGGTCCTTTGCAACTAATTTCCTTTTAAAGAATAATTAACCTATAATTTTTAACTATTTATTAATAAACTATTATCACTAATTTAAATTATTTTTATAACTTATCTCCTTTTTATTATTAAAAATGTTTTGATCCCGGTCCATTAGTCAACATTAGCGGTTGGTCAAACTAGCCGTTGGAGGCTCTGCTCGGTCTATTTAACATGCTAAGCTGGATCTGTTTCTTCAACTTGTCCTGACGATGAACCACACTGGTTGGTTCGAAACGCGTTGGCAAATGATATTTCATGTGATTTTCGCCGAAAAATCTTTTGTAAACTTGATATGGATCACAGAAGCCTAAACTCTATGATATATGTTTTATTCGTAGGTTAAATGTCGAAGCCCAACTGTGGAATCTTCGACCAAATGCCTTGATTCCATTTCTCAACCTCCGTTTTTTCAAAGCCACACATAATGTTTGCATCAATTTGTCATCCTGACAGTTCGTTTTATCATATGTGCTTTATTAATTTTGTTTGTTTTGTTTTTATTTGTGTTTTTATATTTCTTTGTCTATGGGTTTTTTTTTAATGAAATTATACATGTTACATTTCCAAAAATTAAAAAAAAAAATTACATATATATTTCATTAAACAAAACAAAATAAAGAAAATGCATTTGGATTTTTTATTTTTATTTTTTTTATTGTTATTGTTATTGTCTTTTTTTTTTTTAATCAGATTGAATTAAATCAAATCATGAAAACAGAAATTAGCTACAGAATTTGCATTCTTGTAGCTAAATAATTTTTATGATATACTAACAAAACAATTTATTTTTTTGATCCTCCTGGTTACACGAAGTGCGGAAGGAGAGCATACTATTGAGATTTATTTTGTTAGCATAGTCAAGATTTTATCAATCGATTCCTCTATAAATTTTGCAAAAATAAAATGAAAAGGCTTGATCTCATACCTTAAATTATCGTTTGTGATCTTCACTTGCACTCCTTGTTCTCAACCATTTGTTTTATTGCAAATTTTTCCTACAAAGGGTTAGTAGATGGGTGGTTCTTACTACACCACAAAACATCAAATTTATCCTAAAAACTATAAAAATTTATTTTTATTTTTCCTACCTATCTAAAAACTATTTTTATTTTATTTTTAAGTATATTCATGCTTCCAATGAAGCCATTTACGGATTATAATTTTTGAAATGCTCATATCCAAACTTGAAAAATGTACCTGATTGTTTGTATGGATATGTAAAATTGACTTGACCTTTCTATTTGCCACAATGATCTCTTGAAGAATTGATGAATATTGTGGCATAACCGCTTCTTGATACCATTCCTCAATGTAGTCTTTGGGATGCATTCTAGATCCTTTGTCCATAATTGGTTAGTATCTAATCTTTATTTTTTTTATAAAAATGCTATGCATCTAAATGATTTATGCATCTACATGCTTTAATCATGCATCTAGAAAAAAAAGAGTAAAAATGAACTATATACTGCAAGCTAGTTTCTATGCACACTTCCCCAGCAACGAAACCAAAATGCTGGGGAAAAGTGATTGCATATCATTTAATTTGTCAACCTAGGGGTTTCGTAAACTTGTGAAGGATGCATGCACAGTATGTGCTAGAAATTGTCTTTCAGTTTAGATCAATCTAACTACAAAAGAATGAAAACCAATTCATCTAATCTATGAAATCAAATAATGACAATGAAATTCAACTAACCTATGAAATAAAAAAACAATTAATGTATGCATAGTTACTCTAGCATTCAATTATGAAGTGTTACCTTCTTGAGATGATGTGCCAGCAACTATTTATACTTTAACTTCTAATGTCTTAGAAAAGAAAGTAAAGTGTGCAAAAAATAACTTAGTAATTGCATGCATCAAATATTCAACCATTCAATCTTGAAATATGATTAAATCAATTTCTTAAAATGATCTTTAGGAATATTAGTTAATGCAATTAAATGAGGATCTTAAAAGCAAATGTAAAAGCATGAAAAAATAAAGCTCAATGATTGCATAGGTTGAACATTCAATCACCCAATTTGAAGTCACCTTCTTGGCCTGATCCTTTATTCAATTATACAATGAATTGATGGTTTAATCTAAGAAAGTAAATAATAGAACATGAAAGGAAACTAAACAACTGTGAACCCTTGCCTCAAACTTAATCCAATTAGAAAATACATAAATCTTCCCTATAGAGATGTTTTTAGAAAATAAAAGATTACATATTCATTCTAAAACTAATACTAAGAATGCAAATGAACTTTAATCTATGAAAGCAATTAAATCTCACAATCATTAGATGGCCATTCCAATGGTGTATGAGGATGGCAAGTGAAGATGCTCCATATGCAAGCAAAATTAAATCTTCAAATCTCCAAGTATGAGCTCCAAATTCTCTATTAAAAACATGAGCATTTCTCCAACTTTACACGTGCATTTCGAAGGAGAAGGCTCTCCTATTTATACAAAAACATAAGAAGCTACCCTATTTAATGAGGATCGACTAAAATCTCATATAGTTACAACCAAATAGCTCATAATGAAACACATATCCCCTAGGTGTCTCATAGATTTCTAATCCAAATAAGAACTGATGAGACACCTCATAGAGTTACAATCCAAATAGGACACTTATCCTTCTTTGACCTTTTATCCAAATCTCCTTTGAAGGGAATTCGAATTTGAGCATTGGAGGCCACATAAGGGTGCCTTGGAGGCTTCCAAATAACCTACACATGTCATGAAACTCAAGCCACATATATAGATACACGAAACCATGTTAATTTCCTAGTTTTTAATTATAAATTCACTTTAAACACATAAAATAAATAACTTTGGTAAATAAGGATCCTAACCCATATATTTATGAAAATGGTTGCTAATGAAAGGTTATATGGTTATGGAGATGTGACATGTGAGTGAAATGGTGGCGATAAAGGTGAAAGTGGATGCCATTTTGAAGACATTTTGGAGGCCCAACAGTGATCTGGAAGAGGATATATACATGAAACAACCTGAAGGTTTTGCAGTGAAGGGTAAGAAAGAATTGGTATGCAAGTTAAAGAAGTCTTTGTATGGGTTAAAACAATCACCAAGGATGTGGTATTAGAAATTTGATACATTTATACGGGGACTTGGCTTCACTAAAAGAAAAGTAGATCATTGTGTGTATTTTAAATTAATTGGTGACCGTGTTATTTATCTGGGCTTGTATGTCGATGATATGTTGTTGGTTGGAAATAACAAAGAAATTATCTAGGATTTGTAAACAAAATTGTCCTCCAAATTCGACATGAAAGATCTTGGTGCTGCAAACTATGTTTTGGGCATGGAAATTAAAAGAGATCAGGAAAAGATGAAGCTCTGATTAAACCAGAGGAAGTATGTCGAGACAATATTGTAGAGGTTTAATATGCAGGATAGTAAACTAGTGAAGGTTCCTATTCCTGTAGGTGTAAGTTTATCTACTGAATAGTGTCCCAAGACACAAGAATAGGAAGAGGACATGTCCTGTGTTCCATATGCAAGTGCAGTCAGTAGCTTGATGTATGTGATGGTCTGTACTTGACCATACATTACACATGCAGTGGGAGTATTGAGCAGGTTTATGTCAAAACCAGGGAAGGAGCACTGGACAATAGTGAAGTGGGTTTTCAGGTATTTGCGTGGCACTAGTGATTATGGCTTGTTTTACCAAGGAAGACTAGGATTGGACATAGTGTTGGATATTCATGGCTTTGTTGATGCAGATTGGGCTGGAGATCTGGATCAGAGAAGATCTACAAGTGTGTATGTGTTTAACCTATTTGGAGGTGCAGTCAATTGGATGAGTAAGAAACAATATGTAGTGGCACTATCAACTACAGAGGTAGAATACATGGCAACCACTCATGCAAGCAAGGAAGCAGTTTGGTTGTAGAGATTGTGTTCAAGTATGGGGTTAGTACAGGGAGCTATAAGGATAGACTGTGACAGCCAAAGTATAGTTTTCTTGGCAAAGAACCCTGCTTATCATTCAAAGACAAAGCACATTGATATTCAATATCACTTTGTGAGGGATATGATAGAAGACAAAAAGGTGTTGTTGGTAAAGGTGGACACGTTGAAGAATACTGCAGATGCATTGAAAAAATTTGTGAGCTTTGAGAAGTTCTCTTGGTATAGAGAAACAATGGGCATTGTAGGGCTGGATAAATGACTAATGTCTCCTGTGGCCCCCTGTGGAAAGAAAACAACAAGTGGGAGAATGTTGGGTTGTGTTATATTCTTTCCACGACTAGCCTAGGTAGTTAACCGGGGGGTTAAAGGGGGTGAAGCTCCCCCTTCATTGCATCGATTGCACAGTAGAGGGGCCACGGGGGGGCAGCAGCCCCCCTTGTCTAGGGGATTTGAGGGGGGTGGGTAGCCCCCCTGTCTATGGGGTTTGAGGGGGGCGGGTAGCCCCCCTCTACAGGGTCTAGGACAACACCCAAAGGAATTTTTTTTTGGACCCTATATTAGGTTGGGTGGACCTACCTATGGTTTTGTGCATGGTTTTCACACATGGTTTTGGATGCAATGGTTTTCGGTCCATGGTATTGGATGCTTCGGCATGTATAAATATGTATTGTAACATTGAAAGGAACATAATGAAAAATCAATCTGGTAGTCCCGGTTTTGGGATCCAGGGGAAAATATCTATGTATATGTGTTTTATGTGTTATGCTCTCAAATTTTTTATTTTCTATGTTTTAAAATTCGTATTCAGGTAATTTATGTACGGGGTTAAAACCTATAGGAAGAAGTCTTTTTGGTTCTTATATGGGTTTAGTGGTTACAATCAGATACCAATTTCCCTAGAGGATAAGGATAAAATGACCTTTACTTACCCTTGGGTGACTTTCGCATACATATTTATCCCTTTTGGAATTTGTAATGTGCCAAAAAATTTCCAGAGGGTAGTACTGGGAATCTTATCGGATTCGTTGAATGACTATCTTGAAATCTTCATGGACGAATTTACACCTTATGGTGATGCCTTTGAAACAACATTAGTTAATCTAGAAAAAGTATTGGAATGTTGTGTACATACTAATGTTTCTTTGAGCATCGAAAAGTGTCACATGATGACGAATGAAGGGATGGTGCTGGGGAACTTCATTTCTATTGATGGGATCAAGGTAGACCTTGCTAAGATACAGGTAATATTGAAAATCCCAACACCTAAGACACAAAAAGAGGTACGTAGTTTCATGGGGCATGCCAGGTATTATAAGAGGTTTATAGAGAAATTTCCAAAAATTGCATCGCCTCTATTCTCCTTAATTGTGAAAGATGTGGAATTTGTGTGGAAAAGAAAGTGTGAGTAGGCCTTTTTGAAGCTGAAATTCTATGTATCAGCAACCCCTATTTTGTGTGGACCAAATTGGAAACTGTCGTTTCACATAGCTATAGATGCATCTCACATTACTGTGGGTGCTATTTTGGGCTAGCTGGAGGATAGGAAACCCTACGCTATTTATTACATAAGCAAGAACTTGACTCCAACTGAACTCAATTATATAATTGTTACACTAAAATTTGTCACCATGACTATTTGCAGTCAGTATGGCTCCATCAATAACCATACTGTCCTCCTTGGCAAGTCTTATACCTCTGCTCCTCATGTCAAACTCCAAAAAAGAGAGAAAGCCTTTAAAAAATCAATATAACTCTGGTTCTACACTTTCTCTTACTCTTACCTGTGGGCACGCACCTCAAGTACATAATACCTGTGTACTTGTATGCTCTGTCTGTAAAGGGGTGGGTGCGTACCCTAGTAAAAGTCAAAAGGCGCAAGTTTTACTTCAAAAAACTTACGTGCGGTCGATTCTAGAACATTCTAGAAGATGGTTTGATGTGGATTGAGCGCCTCTAGATGGTTCATGCATCCCAATGAAAGAGGAACTTATCCCATGAAGAAGGGAGCTATCCCTTTCAAAGAGGGGTTTATCCCATTGATGGTGGACCTGATTAACTTCCTCTAAAGCACTATAAATACAGGCATTGGGCCAGAGGGAGGGGAGGTTGAAAGCTGAACATTCCTAAGGGTAGATGCTGCTGGAATTAGGACTCCCTCATAGAGCTTGAGAGGAGAGATTCCCATCCTTTCTTAGCTTCATTTGGAAGTGGGTGAGCTGATCAAAGTAAAGGAGAACCCTTGCTGGACCCTGGGAGGGACCTGCACAACACCAAGGCACTGGTTGTAATGGTTTCTTTTGTTTCCACTTAATACAATTAAGCTCATTTTTCTCAACAAGTTGTTATACATAATTTGTTTCATATACTCCTTGGTCTTTATGATGAATATGTTTTATTTTATGAGTTATTCAGGTGCTATGTAATCGTTTGCTTGTTAGTGAATGCAGGTTTCGAAGAGAAGGAGGAGCTCATCTGGATCAGCGAGGCTGGACTGCTACAAAGCGTTGGACTAAAGGTATGTTATAAACACCTGATTGCTTGTATTCTAAATGCATATTTAGGGAAAGATAGTGTTTAATTGTCTTGTTTGTCACTAGAAAGCCTTAGCTTCTAGGGAGGTCGATTTTGTCCGCAAAATTGACTCTTTCCGCATGACAAAATGGCGACTCCACTGGGGACTCCATGGATTTGATTGATTTCTCTTTCAATTGACACTTTGATTTGAGAAACGTTGATTTCCTATTTCTGTTTTTGATTTGATGATTGTGGGATTGGGTGAATTTAGCTAGTTTTGAGTTAGTTTTTATTTTTCATAGTTTTGGGAGAGGTACGCACCCTCTGAGTTAAGCACAGTGCGTACCTGTACGCACTTTTGCTTTGTGCACAGAGCGTGGACGCATCTGTGTAAACAGGTTGCCTGCGTACGCTGTCAAAAATTTGAAAAATTTTGATTTTTTCTCTTTTTTATTAGTTTAGAATTTGTTTATAGGTTTTAGCCATTGCCCAGACCTGCTTGTTCCCTGTCAAAAACTTTCCTTGGTTAATTTCATTGGCATTCCTGCTCTAAGCTTTTATCAATTGGGTGTTCTGAGTCTCTTTTTGAGAAATTCTTGATTTGTTTTCCTTTGGTCATTACTTGGAGGTTTCTCTCAGTCCTTTCACAATTTTGCATCTTTTTGCTTTTGTTTTTGCAAAAAAATTTCCCCCTTAATCGCCTTTGAGTGTTTTTATTTTTTGATCTTTGGAACTCTCACCCAATTTTCTCGACTTGCACTTGATTGGTTCTTAGATTACATTAGAATCATCTTGTGTTTGAGAATTCTCTTGCATAGATCACATTTGCATAATTAGAATTCTCATTTTCAGAATATGAATGAAAAATGTGCATAGATTACATTTGCATACTTTTCAAGTGAATTGTGCATAGATTACAATTGCATAGTTTACATTCTGAAAAATCAATCGTAGATTTAGATCAGTTTTCTTTGATTTGAATTTACACAAAAATAAAAATAAAAAACTATTTTGGAATTGATTTGCATTAGTTTTTCTTGATGAAATTAGTGCATTAGAGAATTTGTTATATTTTCTCTTAGTGATAAATTTTTTGCATTGTTGGAAGTGAATGGAAACTCTCTCCTTACTTTAGTTAGGATTCATCGAATTGAAAGGATTACATTATCATATTCGATTGAATTCAGTTTTGAGTCGGTTCATAACACCATTGGTTTCGTATCCATTTACCCCTTTGAGTAAAAACAGCCTAAATAACACAACGCTTAATTAAAATTCATCTAGTAATTTTTACATTTACTAGGGCTCTGATACACCAACATAGATCAGGCTAGTGTCTTGGAGTAGGAGAGTAATTAACTCTCCAAGACAGTAAAAACAAACAAGTAGCTTATCTTGCGGTAGGATAAATCCAATTGTTACATTTATGCTCTGGGAAAGCTCCTCTTAAAGGAGAAGCACGAGATCGTGTCTGAACCAGTGTGGGAATCAATCCTTCCTCATTGGGAACGACGCCAGATATTCACGTATTAAAAACGGTAAACCTCAGATTAACCATTGTCGAGGAGCCTGGGGTCACTTGTTGGTAAACCTTGGATTATGTCAAGGAGCCTTCAAGGGGATTGAGCTTGCTACTCTGCCCTTGCGTGCGTATCGGATCGTAGACTGTTCCCCCAGGTATATTTGTCTTAGTTGGTAACCTTAGTGGCCATATTCTTTAGGATTCTTCCTGAGGTGACAGTGGTGGGAAGATCCCACTGTACCTGGAGCAGACGTCGGCTAGACTCACTTGGATTTTCTGGCGGGTTCTCTTCACTCGAGACGGTTAAGTGGAGGAACTTGTGCCAGTCTATTCATTAAGTAGGTTGCCGGGGTAACTGTTCCAACCACCATTTCTGTATTGAATTCTGCGAGGTTGGATTTCATCACCAACTAGTGTTTTCGGTACGGAAAGTTACTGTTTGTGTGTGGTTTTACTCCTAGATTTGATAGCGCGTGTTAATTTGTTTGTTTTTACTTTTAGAGACCATAGGTGTGAATTGTGAATTTTAATTGTTGGGTGTGAATTGTTAATTTTAGTTTTAAAATTGTTAATAAAATTCACTGAAGTTGAATATAATGGCAACTGTTCCGGAATTTACCAACCAAGGAACCCCTCTTAACGAGGATCCTAGTACTTTTCCTTTCTTTGAAAATGTTGGTCCTCCTTATATGGCTACTTTGTCATTACCTGGATTTACAATAGGTTTACCGATATGGTTATTTTCAACTTCGTTGGCCCCAAATGCTCCAATTGTTGCACCTCAACCGAATGCTTCACCTCAACAGAGTTCACCATCTCAACATCACCAACCTTCTGCTGACCTTTTACCTTCTTCACCTAATTTTTCTTCCTCCATTTCTTCCTCTTCACTTGGTAAAAGCCTTGATGCTAGTAACCAGGTGGCTAAGAAGAAGAAGAAAGGGAAGAAGAAGAAGAAGAAGAAGAAGAAGCAAGATAAGAAAGAAGTCAACCAACCAACCATGGCTGCAAATGTTAGTTGTGTTGAGGAAACCTCCAACATGCATCGTAAACCCAAATACCCTTGTAGGCTTTGTAAGGGTGACCACTTCCTTATCAATTGTCCTAGTATTCCAAAGGTCCTGGAAGTATGGTCAGAAAAATCTCATCAACTTTCCATTGATCCATCAACCAGTGATAGTCAAGTTCCTGGGAAAAAGGGTAAAGTTAGGTTTCCTTGTAAGTTATGCAAAGGGAGTCATCAAACTCACATTTGCCCTCACATGGATGAAGCCTCAACATTGTTGGAAAACCTTATTGTTCCACAGCAAGAATTTCCAACTGGTTACCGTAAACTTTCTCCCAACCTACCATCAACTGACGGAGTGATTGATCTAATTTCAAGTACAGTCGATCACACTCTTCCATTGGAGAGTGAAACTCATGTCACTCAGGTTGATGATCCATTAGTTGATCAAGTGGTCGATTCAATTTCACATTTGGTCGATCCCACTTTCCCTTTAGAGAGTGAACTTCATACTGCTCAGGTTCTTTTTGTTACATCAGATTCCTCTACGCCGGGGGGCATTTCACCTGTTTCTACAGAACCCCCTCCAAGTACTGAGGTCTTTTCCTTTGATTAGAATAGACTGACAGAACCTCGTCTTCCTTCCTCCATCCCTTTCCAAATCATTGTCAAGGTTGGTGGTAGGGACATACATCGTACTTAGGTAGATGAAGGTTCTTTTGTTAGTATTTTATCCTCAACTGTTTGGAAAGCTTTGGGTTCCCCTCAGCTTGCGCCTATTACGCAGAATCTGAAAGCTTTTAACAGAACCATTAGTGAACCTTTAGGGATCCTTCCTAAGTTTTCTATTACCTTGGAAGGTAAAACTGTTTGTATTGATCTTATGGTAGTTCGAGGTCCCTTGGATTTCAATTTACTCCTTGGGCGAGACTATGTTTATGCAATGAAAGCTGTCGTATTGACACTCTTTCGCGTGATGTCTTTCCCTCACAATAGCAGTTATTGTGACTGTAGACCAGCTTTCGTTCCCTAGTCTTGTTTCAACTACCAATAATATGACACCCCTAAATGTTCCTGATTCTAAAGTGGTATCTACCCTGCCACGGGTTAATTATGTGGCAACTGGTCCCATGTTTTCAGTTACCGATGTAAGTGAGCCTCTCACTGTTTGCTCATCTTCCTTTGATTTAGATCCGGTAATTGACATGGAAAAATCTATGGGATTACTTGAACACGATGTTCTTATCCCTTTTGAGTCCCTTGACATGTGTTCCTTCCAGAGAAGTATTCTTCCTTCTGATGAAGACCTCTTGGAAGCCATGATCAAGGTGTGTCCATTGACATGTCTTTCTTCCAGTTGGAAGCCATGATCAATGTTACGACGAAAGTTCCTTTTATTGAGTCAACCTCGTTAAAAAATGAATCAGGTACGAGGAGAGTTTTTTCCTGTATCAACCTCATTAAACAATGAAATAGGATGTCATGAGGACAGTTCTTTTCCTGTGTCAACCTCGTTAAAAAATGAATCAAGTTAGAGGATAGTTCCTATTACTGAGTCAACCTCGTTAAAAAATGAATCAGGTTAGAGGATTGTTCCTGTTACTGTGTCAACCTCGTTTAAAAATGAATCAGGTTCGAGGATAGCTCCTTGTCTTGTGTCAACCTCGTTAAAAAATGAAACAAGGATATGTTATATAGGTAGATTGTAGAGAGTAGTCATGAGCATAGTTCCTTGTCTTGTGTCAAGCTCATTAAAAAATGAAACAAGGATTTTATAGCATAGTTCCTTGTCTTGTGTCAAGCTCGTTAAAAAAAGAAACAAGGAGTCATGAGCATAGTTCCTTATCTTGTGTCAAGCTCGTTAAAAAATGAATCAAGGTTTTTAGAGTAAATTTTTTTGTTAGGTAGATTGTAGAGAGTAGCTATGAGCAAAGTTCCTTATCTTGTGTCAAGCTCGTTTAGAAAATGAAACAAGGGTTTTGAGGATTGTTCTTTTCCTATGTCAACCTCACTAAAAAATGAAACAACTCCCACGATTCTTTCCAAGATTTCGAAAGTAAACCTTCATTTCATCCACCTGGTTGAATGAAATGAGGCTTAGGGGGCATGTACCTTGATTGGCGTCATTGTGCTGGGGGCATGCGAACTTATAACAAGCATAGTTTTTGTTTCAAGCTTGCGTAAACATGAAACTGAATCCGAGCATAGTTCTTTTCGTGTGTCAAGCTCGTTAAAAAATGAAACAAATCCTCCTCTACTTGAGTCGAGAGTTTGACTAGATCTCATAAATGTTAAGTTGTATATTTAGGTTAGTTATTTCAGTTTTTTGCATAATTTTCTTACAGTTGTAGGTCGAGTCTTTCAAATGATCTCGTAGCTAAACCTTCATTCCATTCAGCTATCAATTACCAGTAGTGTACTTAGTTGAATGAAATGAAGCTGGGGGGAATGCGCTCTAGCAGTTATGCTTAGGGGGCATCAAGCACAGTTTTCTCTCTGTTTCAAGCTTGAGTAAAAAATGAAACTACTTTAAAGCATAGTTTTTCCTCTGTTTCAAGCTTTTGTAAAAATGAAACCTATCTCGAGTCAATTTCAGTTATTTTCAAGACTCGTTAAACTCATGAAAATCCCGAGATTATTTTGCTATCTTTCATTCTCGTAAAACAAATGAAAATGTCGAGTTCTTTCCGTCTTTTCCTGCTCGTAAATTAAATTGAAAGTTGGCCATATGAGTACATTTTTATCATTTTTTCAAACTCATTAAAACTTACGAAAAAATGAAAACCATGAGTACATTTTTATCATTTTTTCGAACTCGTTAAAACTTACGAAAAAGTGAAACCTTGGAGTTCTCTTTTAAGCCCTTTTCTGACTCCTAAAAAATGAAAAGATTGCTGAGCGTTTCTTTTACACTCGTTAAAACGGAATTAAAAGATGGTCCTCTTATAGTCCTTTTCTGACCGTAAAAACATGAAAAGATTTCCGGATTTTTGTCGTTTCAAATTCGATATTGGAAATAAAACGACATGTCCTTGATCGCTTTTTACTTTTCAGGTCAAAGACACTAATCATGAAAGTACTCCTTGGTCGTAAAGATCAAGCGGTTCTCTCAAGTATTATTTTATACTTTTTCAGGCTTGGGAGACACAAATTTATGAAAAAGGTCAACCCTGGAGTCTTCTTAAGTTTTTCAAACTCTCTAAAATTGAAAAACGCCGAGTTTCTCCTATACTGGACTCGTTAAAATTTCACAGTAAAGGACCTGTTCAATTACAAACAGGAACGGACCACTCCTTCTTAGGGTTCGGATCTAAACTAAGTTGGACTCATCCGAAGGATGAGCTTATAATCAAGCAAATTTTATCCTCCTCAAGCTTGTAAAAAATAAAGAGGTACTTGCCAGAAATGGTGGGGGAAAAGAGAGAAAAATGAGCCTATTTGTTCTACTTTGTCTCGGAAAAAACCTTATCACTAATCTTGAACACGACACTTTTTCATTCACCTGGGTTGGGAAATCCTTTTCCTAACAGTTGATCAAATCACATTGAAAGTATTCAGCCGGTTTCTGGGTATTAACTTTGGGTCAATTGTCACCAAGCCATCTGTTGTGTCGTTATGTGTTCAAGAGGTCACTGCAAATAAACCATTCATCTGCAAAATATCTGTCATCCATCTTGACCATCCCTGAGTCAGTCCTTACAGCTACATTTCTTCAACTTGATCTATGATTTCGTGTTGTGGGCTTGCCTGCAACGGGTCGCTTTCTATCGACATCAGCACATTATCTAGAAAGATGATCTAGAAATCGTCAGTACCTTGAGATCTGCATGCCTCAATGGCAGGTTTCTCGCCTTTGACGACAGTTTACATCATTGACTTTCGATCGAAGGATTCTGTGACATGTTCGACATCAACACATTCATTCACATCTCATGGATTGTACTGGGTACTTTGAGAACCATTGACATCACTGGTGGTCTCTCTCACACTTGTTAACAGTTTACATCATTGACTGGTAATCAAGTGGTTTCTACCATGTTCGACATCAACTCATTTATTCGCATGGATAGAATCGTACTATTTCGGGAAGCAGAAATGAAGACCCTGGATCTAGTTTCCGCCATCCAGGCTGCGAGGAGTTTTGTATTCATTATACAGTAGACTAATTATAAACAGATGGCTGCGTCCATACTGTGTCTACATGTGTCTATGATTATAATGTATTGCGAAATCATTCCTATGTCAGAGTAGTAGTTAGTTTGTTAGTTAAGTTTTTGATCTGAGTATGGGAATGCCTACCTCAGCGATGATATGATCTCATATATGTATTTTGTGTTGAATATTTGCAGGTTCCGACTGGGCTCTCCACAAGATAATCCTCGAAATGATAAAGTGCTTCACCCTTCCTAGATGATATAAAACCCTGATCTACTACAGACCTCGCACTTTAGGGGGCAATCTGTTACACTAAAATTTGTCACCATGACTATTTGCAGTCAGTATGGCTCCATCAATAACCATACTGTCCTCCTTGGCAAGTCTTATACCTCTGCTCCTCATGTCAAACTCCAAAAAAGAGAGAAAGCCTTTAAAAAATCAATATAACTCTAGTTCCGCACTTTCTCTTACTCTTACCTGCGGGCACGCACCTCAAGTACATAATACCTGCGTACTTGTACGCTCTGTCTGTAAAGGGGTGGGTGCGTACCCCTGTAAAAGTCAAAAGGCGCAAGTTTTACTTCAAAAAACTTACTTGCGGTCGATTCTAGAGCATTCTAGAAGATGGTTTGACGTGGATTGAACGCCTCCAGATGGTTCATGCATCCCAATGAAAGAGGAACTTATCCCATGAAGAAGGGAGCTATCCCTTTCAAAGAGGGGCTTATCCCATTGATGGTGGACCTGATTAACTTCCTCTAAAGCACTATAAATACATGCATTGGGCCAGAGGGAGGGGAGGTTGAAAGCTGACCATTCCTAAGGGTAGATGCTGCTGGAATTAGGACTCCCTTATAGAGCTTGAGAGGAGAGATTCCCATCCTTTCTTAGCTTCATTTGGAAGTGGGTGAGCTGATCAAAGTAAAGGAGAACTCTTGTTGGACCCTGGGAGGGACCTGCACAACACCAAGGCACTGGTTGTAATGGTTTCTTTTGTTTCCACTTAATACAATTAAGCTCATTTTTCTCAACAAGTTGTTATACATAATTTGTTTCATATACTCCTTGGTATTTATGATGAATATGTTTTATTTTATGAGTTATTCAGGTGCTATGTAATCGTTTGCTTGTTAGTGAATGCAGGTTTCGAAGAGAAGGAGGAGCTCATCTGGATCGGCGAGGCTGGACTGCTACAAAGCGTTGGACTAAAGGTATGTTATAAACACTTGATTGCTTGTATTCTAAATGCATATTTAGGGAAAGATAGTGTTTAATTGTCTTGTTTGTCACTAGAAATCCTTAGCTTCTAGGGAGGTCGGTTTTGTCCGCAAAATTGACTCTTTCTGCATGACAATAATGACCGAGAAATAATTCCTAGTAGTAGTGCATGCCATCAACAAGTTTCAACATTACATCACTCGGTATCAAGTCTTTTTACACATTGACCACTTTGCCATTCATTTTTTATTGAATAAGCCAATTACCAATGGTAGGATTATATGCTGGCTATTGTTGATACAAGAATTTGATATCACAATCTTATACAAACCTAGAAGAGATAATGTAGTAGTTGATTTTCTTTCTAGGTTAACTATTGATGACGATTGCATTCCTAATGAGGATTCTTTTCTCGATGAATTTCTTTTTGCTATTTCTACTCACTCACCATCGTATGCAGACATAACCAATTATCTTTTTGTAGGAAAGTTCCCACCATACGTATCCTCCAAGGAAAAGAGAAACATCATACAATAAAGTGCTAGTTATTCCTGATAGAAGAGAATCTCTATCACACTGGACCAAATTTTCAGATCAGACGTTGTGTCAGGGAAGATGAGATTTTTGATATCCTTAAATCTTGTCATGAGGAACCTTGTGGAGGGAACTTCGCAGACAAGAGGACATGATACAAAGTCCTCTCGACATGATATTATTAGCCAAAAATATTTTAGGATGCTAAGAAGTTCGTGAAAGGGTGCGATAGCTGCCAGAGGATGGGCCAACTGCTGTAATCAGATGAGATACCATTACAACCTCAAATAATCTTAAAACCATTTGAGAAATGGGCTTTGGATTTCATGGGACCAATTAATCCTTCATCTCAACAGAAGTCCTACATCTTGGTCTGCATGGACTAGTCACAAAATGGGTCGAGGCAAAAGTACTAACCAAGGCCACAGAGCAGGCTGTTTCAAACTTCTTGTTAGAAGAAATCTTTGTCTGTTTTGGGATACCCAGGGAGATAGTGACAGATGGAGGGCCCCAATTTACATCTCACTTGATCCAGAAGTTGGTTGAAAGTATAAAATCCATCATAGAATCACTTCACTTTATCACCCACAAGAAAATGGCCAAGTGGAAAGCACCAACAAAGTAATTGAGTGGATTATTACCAAGACTGTGGCTAGCCACCGAAGGAATTGGGCCAATAAATTTCTAGAAGTGTTGTGGGCATATAGAACTACATGGAGGAATACTTCAGGATTCTCACCATATGAACTTGTGTATGGTAAAAATCCATTGTTCCCTATATATTTCGAAATCAAGACATTGAGAACAACATTGCAGGTAAATATGGACTTGATTACAACACAAAATCAACGTTTGAACCAAATCAATGAATTGTAGGAGAAACGACTGGCTATTATCTAGCAAACAAAGATATCTAGCAGTAGAGAGCTAAGTGGCATGACAAGTTTATCAAAAAGAAGAAATTTCAGAAAATAGATTGGGCTCTCTTATATGATTCGAGATTCAAGGATTTCAAGGGTAATCTTTACACCAGATGGCTAGGTCCCTATGAAGTTTATGCAATCTTTGACAATGGGACTGCGAATTTGGTTACCATTGACAATGCGAGGACACCATTACTTCCTAATGGGCACCGTCTTCGGTTATATCATAAACCTGCTTCAAGGGATTCATTTGTTAACATTGTCACGAATTCTGACCTTCAGATTATAGAAGTAGGGGGAAACCCCCCTGTGCTGCCAAAATTTTAAATTTTCCAGTAAGTGCAATAGCTGAAAACCAACCCGGTTGGTAGCTATTACACCTATTCAAATAATAATAATAATAATATAACTATCAAAACCTCTTTTTAGGGGTGCAAACACACAATTTTTTGTGACAGTTGAAAACCACTTTGTGGCAACTATTACACACTTTCATTGAAACAAAATTTGCCATTTCATGCATATCTTACAATAATGCTGTTACAAACCTGATTTTAGTTCTCTATTTTTTATCTTTGTGGAAAATAATAATAAATTTATGGGAAGGAGTACGCTAGTTGTCTTGGTTGTTACATCTGTAATAGCTGACAACTTACAAACCATGATCCAGGTTAATCTATTCGTCATGATATACAACATTCATCACCATGATTCAGGAGTAATTTCCATGATCGCCAGAATTAATTACGTGCACCTCGTCACCAATTTCTTCTTTCCACGTCATACTAGGTACATCATGGAACAGTAATATCATTGTTCTCTTGTATTTAGCAATTATAGAAATTTAATATGATATCCTTTTTACGGTCGAGGACAACTGTCAAACTTAAGCTGGGGGGAGGGCGTATTACATCATGACCTATGCATGAATTGCAAATTTTAAAACTGGAATTAAAGAATGATTATTTCATAATCATTATCATTTATAACCACCATTGTAAACTTTATGATTGATCACACCGAAAAGGGAATTATACCTCAGAACAAATCCTCCATAACTCAGCATTAATAGGGAAGTAATATTGCGCAGTACGAACCTTATTTGAAATCCTTGCCTTTAACCTCATTACGTCACCCTACCATCACCCGCTGCTAAAGAATTGTATTCTCATTCAAAACTCTCAAACATAAGTGGAGGAGAACAGTTTACAGAGCTAGAACAGCTAATCATTGTGCCGTTACTTTAGAATTTCTCAAAGAAAAGAAGAGAGAAGAACAATGTGTTGTAACAATGCAGAGATGGGTGGGGCGGAAGTTCGACATGAACTAGACTCGACTGAGGCATTGGAAAATTATCTTGAAGAATGCTAAATCTTCAGGGATGTAGGCTGGTTTGGATTTTTCCAAAGGTTGGAGGGATTGGATGAAGCAATTGCTATGGAATTTGAGAAAGTATCAAATGAAGGTCAAGGGGTTGTAGCTGGAAGTCACAGAGGAGGTAATTGCTCGTGTGACAACATTTCCAATAGAAAGCAAGAGGTGGTTCAACAAAAAGATCAATGACCCCTCTTTGAAGGACGACTTTCTCCAAGGGGAAGAACGACTGGAAAATAAAGGAAGAGGAATTGATAGGTTATCACTTCCCCATCCATGGGCAGATGTTTCCTTTTACCTCATTAAGTGCATCAATTGTGAGGGATGGGAGACAACTGTATTTAATTACCACTTTCCATTGTTGAATCACCTCTAACATCAACAGATGATAAGCCTCCCGTATTTTTTGTTGGGGAACATCAGGCATATGGCTGCGACGGTGAAAACATCTTCACATATGGAGAACTGCATCACAAACCACAGTCTTATTAAGCTAATTGTGCTAAATGCCTTAAGTCGACATGGAAAGAGCTGGGATGAGTTCATGAGGAAGAATGCTAGGACTTCCCAAAGAAATCAAGTCGGGACTTCTGAGGAATCTTTGGAGGAAACTAAGGAACAGGCCCAACCTTCGAAAGTAAGGGGTGAAAAGAGACCAGTTGACAAGAAAATAGGTGATAAGTGGTTGAAGTAGAGGGTGAAGGTGAACCCATCCACATCTGAGAAGAGCAAGGAAGCGACAGAGAATAAAGAAGAAGAGCAAGCTCGGTTGAAGTGTTAGACAACAATTTTTCACTCTCTTGTCACTCCCCAGTCTTGATCTTGGAGAACCCTAGTAGTGACTATTGTATTATACTTTCACCATGAAACCTATGCTCTTGCATCCCTTGAATTTTGAACAAAGTAGTCCCCACTCCCTTAAGAACATTTCTAGAGAATCCTTATTAAAACCCAATTTTTAAGATCAATGCTCTTTCCCAGTGTCTCACCTACGTCGATGGCAGAGTTTTACGCTGTGAGCCATGCTGATCAGTGCTACTGTTAGCCTGATACCCGTTTTGATCTACTTTTGGAAAGTTTTATAAAAGGAAACAAAGTTTCACATCTAGAAACTTGTAATGGCGATGTGCTGGATGTTCGTTTGGTTGGATAAGGGCCATGAACTCATATAAGGCTCTTTCCCCCTTAAAAGTGGACCTTCCCAAGGAGATAAGACCTTCTTCCCCCTTGAGTGCATCTCATTCTTATCCTCCTCTCCCTATATAAACCACTTCCTCTTACCATTTTTAGTTACAATATAAGACAATACAACACATAGTGAAAGTGGTGGAGAGATAGAACCAACTGTAAAATTCTGAAATCTTTAGCTTTTGATAGAAGAAGATTAGTCTTAGATGAAAAAAGACTAGTCTTTGGTAGCTAAAGCATGAGGAGTGAGAGTTAGAGCTTGGAAGCCATTTCATGTCAAGCTAGAGGAGGAAAAGAGTGTTGAAAAGGAGTGTAGCAGGACTTGGATACCGTAAAGGAGATCTCCAACATCAAGGATTCAGTTGTATTTCTCTTTGAAGTGTATTTTAATACAACTAATGGTTTATTTCCTATGTCGGGTGTAATATTACATTTGATAGCTTAGCACTCCTTGACCTTTTAAGTAGATTGGATTCAATTTTATGCTATCATGTTTGTTGTTGTTTATTGCATGTGGCCCTCTTATTCGATTCTAATCTAAGGAAATTTAAATTAGATTGTCTTGTTTGTGGCTAGATCCCCTCTCTTAGGCTAGAGGGATTGTCTTTATCCACAAAGAGGATATTCCTACACCACAAATTGGTGACTCCACTAGGGAAATACATCTCCTTTTCATCACTCTATTTTTTCTACTTGTGTGCCTAGTTTATTTATTTATGGTCTTCTAGATATGTATTGACCTATTTGAAGGCATAAAGACACTAGCCCACCCTCTAATGTGTTAATTCTAGCCCTGTGTGAAGTTCTTTTTTATTTTTTCTTTGATTCCCTCGATCAATGCTATTTTTGGCCAAACAGTCTGTTAGAAAATTATATATTACAGAGCAATGGAACACATAAAATATTGTAGAAATATAAACATAGAAAACACATAAAACAAGAGAGACACAAATATATGTGGTTCACCCAGTTTGGGCTACGTCCATGGAGAAACAGCTAATCCTCCTTTTATTATATTATCCAACAAACTGAAGAGATACAACCTACAACAGATACGTTGTAACTCCCTCTTCGCTCTCAATCTCCTCTCTTTTCCTCACTCAGAATACAGATCTACATAGACGCAATACAATTCCCTCATATATAGTGAGGGGTTGCCTTCTAGGGCAAAAAAACCCTAAACTAAATTTTTCTTCTACCGTCAGATCATTCGCTTAATGAACGACCCAGATTGACTAGAAATTACTAGACTTTTACAATGCAATTTTACATCTATTTTTAGCTTCGGGGGTGCTACCCTTGAACCCTCGCTGGGGGACTGTTTTCCCCTGAACCCCCCAGCCAGGGGGGATTAGCCCCCTCGGACCCCCACGGGGGGGACAAGTCCCCCCCACACCTCCCCACGTGGAGGGGTCTACAGTCTTCCTGGGGTATACATCCGACAGAAACCTTTGAATACAGAAGATAATCAAGCTCCACACCCAACATAGTTGTGTCGATCAAGCCTATCAACGCTACTTTTAGCTTGATAGTCATGTCGATCAGTGCTAGCTTCAGCCCAAAAGTCCTGTTGGAATCTGAGTTAAGAAAAAATTAGAGTTTTTTCCCATTCCAATGCCTGTGTGTCTTGACCCTCAGACTCTCTTCTTCCGCCCAAAAGTGTCTAGGATGCTTTGTTTGCTGGGTTTGATTGATTGATTGGCTTAAAGTTTCATTGCTTGATTTTTTGAGTTTTTTGGATGGTTTCTATGACCCTAGGGCATCTAGGCCAACTACCGTTCATTTGTTTATTTACTCATTGTGTCAAGTTTATGATTTTCTGCTTTATTTAATCCATCTTTCAGTCACAACATCTTCATTGCTTCATTTTCAATTGAATGAGTGAAAGAGTTTCATTTTTTCTCTTATTTTGAGTGTCTCTTTTCTCTTTCCGAGCATAGAATACATTGCTTGGTTTGTCAATTGAAGCATTTATGTGTTTGGTTTGTTTTATTTTGGGAAGAAGTTTCTTTTAGTTTCATTTATCATGCTTTGGATTTGATCGACACTTGTTTGTTCGGAATTGTGAAAATTTTCATGAAAGTGTTTTATGTGAAAGATTCATTTTGCATTTTATGAAAATAGGAACATCATTCTAGTTTACTTAAGTGAAAATATTGCATTAGTAGCATCATTGAGAAGCTATAATTGCATCATCATAAGCATTGGAAATGAAATGAAACTTCTTTTGTTGTTAAGGGAAGATTAAGTACTTTTAGGACATGTATTAGTGAAAGATTTCATTCTTTGATTGTTGCATTAATTTTGTGCTCTCTATCCCTTAATTAGTGTTAAATTTCATCAAAGAAAGATTTATTTTCTCATATAGCTGCATATAGGAGTTTTCAGATGACAATGGTAGGGCCTTGGAATTGAAACCTAATTCAAGATAAACCGTTAAAATTTATTGAATTAACTTAAGGAAGCATTGAAACTTAACGCTCACATTTAGTGGTCTAGGCTAGAGACGTGTTTCGATGACTTTAAACCTAGCAACTATCATTTGCTTCGGTATTAGACAACGCTAGTACAGACTTGTGCTCCCCGTATCATTGCGTATATAAAGGGAGACCCCACTAGGTTTGCAATCCTTTATCCACAGGAATCCGAGTCTGCCTCCTTGTAAACGTGATACACCGAACACAACATTCAGGGAGATTGTTTGCCTATACTTCTTGGTTCACCGGGAGGTATTCTGCAGTTCATGATTACCTGGTAATCCTTTTTCCTAGATTATCTTGAGTCGTCATTTTGATCTTTTTTTACTCTTTAAATTTGAAAATATCATTGAGCACTTGTACTTTCAAGCTTGTCAACCCCAAAAGAGACTAGAGTCAACTTTCGCTCTTTTCTCGACTCTTAAAATATGAAAAGACAAAGTTTTGTATCAGTGTCTTAAAATTAACTACCCACGAAATATTCCTGGCTAAAGTTATCTTCCTTAGTGATTGTTTAGGGTCGATTCCAATGGCAACGTTTATAGAGTCTACTAGTCAAGGATCCCCCTTGGATGAGAATCCTTGTCCTTTTCCTTCTTTTGAAAACACTGGTGCTCCTTATATGGCAACATTGTCCTTCCCCGGGTTAACCACTGGTTTACTTATTTGGTTATTTTCGACCTCAGTGGTCCCGAGTTTCCCAACTCCTACCCAACCATCTCCTTCATTTGAACCACATCACATTGATTCTAAGGTTGACATCTCACCTTCTTCCCCTATTTCTTCGCACTCCTCTTCTACTTCACCTGGTGAAAGCTTGAAATCCAGTAACCAAGAGGCTAAGAAGAAGAATAAGAAGATGAAGAAGAAGAATTTAGATAAGTGAGAGGCAAACCATGCAACTGTTGCTCCAAATGCGCTTTCCGTCGACAAACCTTTTGACCCTTTGCAGAAGGTAAAATTCCCTTGTAGGCTATGTAAGGGTGACCATCTCCTTCGAGACTGTCCTAGTATTCCTAGAGTCTTATAGGTATGGTCTCAAAATATGGATCGACCATCCCCATCGACCTTTGGAGATCATGTCGATGCTACATCCTTGGCTAGAAATGGTAAGAAGAAGGGGAAAATTAAATTCCCCTGTAGGTTATGTGAAGGAGAGCTTCTTCTTCACCTTTGTCCTCTTATGGATAAAGCTTTCAAGGTTTTGGAAAACCTTACAGCTCCTCAACCCCAACATTTTGTTAGTTATCAAAGGCTTTCTTCTAACCCTATCCTAGTTGGTAAAGAGATTGACTTGGATTCATCTCTTGCCCATCCTGCTCTTCCTGAGCATGACTCTGTTGTGTTTGTTCCTGACCAACCATTGGTTGAAAATAGTGTCGACTTGGCTCTGCCTTCAGTTGTTCACTCTGTTCCCCAGGAGAGTAGTGATCATACTGCTCATGTTCTTCTCATCTCCTCAGATCCTCATGAATCGAAGAGTGGCCCTCCTGTCCCAATTGTTCAAGAGAGTCCTTATGCTATTCCTATACAACATGGGGGCAATCCTATAATACCCCCACCAAGTAGTTCTATTGTTTATTTTGATTGGAGTCAATTGATTGCATTTCGCCTCCCATATTATGTGCCTTTCAAGATTACAGTACAAGCCTATAATATGGTAGTACATGGCACTCTACTAGATGAAGGTGCATCTGTCATCATCATGACTTCTACTACTTGGAAAGCTTTGGGTTCCCCTCAACTTAGTTAGTTTATCTTTATTTATTTATTACTTATTTTTATTTTACTATTATTTTACTTATTATTATTATTATTATTATTTGTATTTTTATTTATATTATTTTATTTACTTATTTAATTTATTGTTATAATAATAATAATAAATAAAAATATAATAAAAATAAAATAAAATAAATAAATTAAAAATAAAATAAATAATAAATTTATTTATTTATTTATTGTTCTGTTTATTTATTTATTTTTTATTTATTTTTTTATTTATTGTTATTTTTATTTTATTATTTATTTATTTAATTTATGGTTATTTTCATTTTTATTATTATTTATTATTTTATTTATTATTATTTTATTATTATTTTTATTATTTAGTCACATTTAACTCGTATTCACTTTTAATTTATTCGTAGAAGTGGTCCTTTGCAACTAATTTCCTTTTAAAGAATAATTAACCTATAATTTTTAACTATTTATTAATAAACTATTATCACTAATTTAAATTATTTTTATAACTTATCTCCTTTTTATTATTAAAAATGTTTTGATCCCGGTCCATTAGTCAACATTAGCGGTTGGTCAAACTAGCCGTTGGAGGCTCTGCTCGGTCTATTTAACATCCTAAGCTGGATCTGTTTCTTCAACTTGTCCTGACAATGAACCACACTGGTTGGTTCGAAACGCGTCGGCAAATGATATTTCATGTGATTTTCGCCGAAAAATCTTTTGTAAACTTGATATGGATCACAGAGGCCTAAACTCTATGATATATGTTTTATTCGTAGGTTAAATGTCGAAGCCCAACTGTGGAATCTTCGACCAAATGCCTTGATTCCATTTCTCAACCTCCGTTTTTTCAAAGCCACACATAATGTTTGCATCAATTTGTTGTCCTGACAGTTGGTTTTATCATATGTGCTTTATTAATTTTGTTTGTTTTGTTTTTATTTGTGTTTTTATATTTCTTTGTCTATGTTTTTTTTAATGAAATTATACATGTTATATTTCCAAAAAAAAATAAAAAAAATTACATATATATTTCATTAAACAAAACAAAATAAAGAAAATGCATTTGGATTTTTTATTTTTATTTTTATTTTTTTTATTGTTATTGTTATTGTCTTTTTGTTTTTTTAATCAGATTGAATTAAATCAAATCATGAAAACAGAAATTAGCTACAGAATTTGCATTCTTGTAGCTAAATAATTTTTATGATATACTAACAAAACAATTTATTTTTTTGATCCTCCAGGTTACACGAAGTGCGGAAGGAGAGCATACTGTTGAGATTTATTTTTTTAGCATAGTCAAGATTTTATCAATTGATTCCTCTATAAAGTTTGCACAAATAAAATGAAAAGGCTTGATCTCATACCTTAAATTATCGTTTGTGATCTTCACTTGCACTCCTTGTTCTCAACCATTTGTTTTATTGCAAATTTTTCCTACAAAGGGTTAGTAGATGGGTGGTTCTTACTTCACCACAAAACATCAAATTTATCTTAAAAACTATAAAAATTTATTTTTATTTTTCCTACCTATCTAAAAACTATTTTTTTTATTTTTTTATTTTATTTTTAAGTATATTCATGCTTCCAATGGAGCCATTTACGGATTATAATTTTTGAAATGCTCATATCCAAACTTGAAAAATGTACCTGATTGTTTGTATGGATATGTAAAATTGACTTGACCTTTCTATTTGCCACAATGATCTCTTGAAGAATTGATGAATATTGTGGCATAACCGCTTCTTGATACCATTCCTCAATGTAGTCTTTGGGATGCATTCTAGATCCTTTGTCCATAATTGGTTAGTATCTAATTTTTATTTTTTTATAAAAATGCTATGCATCTAAATGATTTATGCATCTACATGCTTTAATCATGCATCTAGAAAAAAAAGAGTAAAAATGAACTATATACTGCAAGCTAGTTTCTATGCACACTTCCCCAGCAATGAAACCAAAATGCTGGGGAAAAGTGATTGCATATCATTTAATTTTTCAACCTAGGGGTTTCGTAAACTTGTGAAGGACACATGCACTGTATGTGCTAGAAATTGTCTTTCAGTTTAGATCAATCTAACTACAAAAGAATGAAAACCAATTCATCTAATCTATGAAATCAAATAATGACAATGAAATTCAACTAACCTATGAAATAAAAAAACAATTAATGTATGCATAGTTACTCTAGCATTCAATTATGAAGTGTTACCTTCTTGAGATGATGTGCCAGCAACTATTTATACTTTAACTTCTAATGTCTTAGAAAAGAAAGTAAAGTGTGCAAAAAATAACTTAGTAATTGCATGCATCAAATATTCAACCATTCAATCTTGAAATATGATTAAATCAATTTCTTAAAATGATCTTTAGGAATATTAGTTAATGCAATTAAATGAGGATCTTAAAAGCAAATGTAAAAGCATGAAAAAATAAAGCTCAATGATTGCATAGGTTGAACATTCAATCACCCAATTTGAAGTCACCTTCTTGGCCTGATCCTTTATTCAATTATACAATGAATTGATGGTTTAATCTAAGAAAGTAAATAATAGAACATGAAAGGAAACTAAACAACTGTGAACCCTTGCCTCAAACTTAATCCAATTAGAAAATACATAAATCTTCCCTATAGAGATGTTTTTAGAAAATCAAAGATTACATATTCATTCTAAAACTAATACTAAGAATGCAAATGAGCTTTAATCTATGAAAGCAATTAAATCTCACAATCATTAGATGGCCATTCCAATGGTGTATGAGGATGGCAAGTGAAGATGCTCCATATGCAAGCAAAATTAAATCTTCAAATCTCCAAGTATGAGCTCCAAATTCTCTATTATAAACATGAGCATTTCTCCAACTTTACACGCGCCTTTCGAAGGAGAAGGCTCTCCTATTTATACAAAAACATAAGAAGCTACCCTATTTAATGAGGATCCACTAAAATCTCATATAGTTACAACCAAATAGCTCATAATGAAACACATATCCCCTAGGTGTCTCATAGAGTTCTAATCCAAATAAGAAATGATGAGACACCTCATAGAGTTACAATCCAAATAGGACACATATCCTTCTTTGACCTTTTATCCAAATCTCCTTTGAAGGGAATTCGAATTTGAGCATTGGAGGCCACATAAGGGTGCCTTGGAGGCTTCCAAATAACCTACACATGTCATGAAACTCAAGCCACATATATAGATACACGAAACCATGTTAATTTCCTAGTTTTTAATTATAAATTCACTTTAAACACATAAAATAAATAACTTTGGTAAATAAGGATCCTAACCCATATATTTATGAAAATGGTGGCTAATGAAAGGTTATATGGTTATGGAGATGTGACATGTGAGTGAAATGGTGGCGATAAAGGTGAAAGTGGATGTCATTTTGAAGACATTTTGGAGGCCCAACAGTGATCTGGAAGAGGATATATACATGAAACAACCTGAAGGTTTGCAGTGAAGGGTAAGAAAGAATTGGTATGCAAGTTAAAGAAGTCTTTGTATGGGTTAAAACAATCACCAAGGATGTGGTATTAGAAATTTGATACATTTATACGGGGACTTGGCTTCACTAAAAGAAAAGTAGATCATTGTGTGTATTTTAAATTAATTGGTGACCGTGTTATTTATCTGGGCTTGTATGTCGATGATATGTTGTTGGTTGGAAATAACAAAAAAATTATCTAGGATTTGTAAACAAAATTGTCCTCCAAATTCGACATGAAAGATCTTGGTGCTGCAAACTATGTTTTGGGCATGGAAATTAAAAGAGATCAGGAAAAGATGAAGCTCTGATTAAACTAGAGGAAGTATGTCGAGACAATATTGTAGAGGTTTAATATGCAGGATAGTAAACTAGTGAAGGTTCCTATTCCTGTAGGTGTAAATTTATCTACTGAATAGTGTCCCAAGACACAAGAAGAGGAAGAGGACATGTCCTGTGTTCCATATGCAAGTGCAGTCGGTAGCCTGATGTATGTGATGATCTGTACTAGACCATACATTGCACATGCAGTGGGAGTATTGAGCAGGTTTATGTCAAAACCAGGGAAGGAGCACTGGACAATAGTGAAGTGGGTTTTCAGGTATTTGCGTGGCATTAGTGATTATGGCTTGTGTTACCAAGGAAGACTAGGATTGGACATAGTGTTGGATATTCATGGCTTTGTTGATGCAGATTGGGCTGGAGATCTGGATCAGAGAAGATCTACAAGTGTGTATGTGTTTAACCTATTTGGAGGTGCAGTCAATTGGATGAGTAAGAAACAATATGTAGTGGCACTATCAACTACAGAGGTAGAATACATGGCAACCACTCATGCAAGCAAGGAAGCAGTTTGCTTGTAGAGATTGTGTTCAAGTATGGGGTTAGTACAGGGAGCTATAAGGATAGACTGTGATAGCCAAAGTATAGTTTTCTTGGCAAAGAACCCTGCTTATCATTCAAAGACAAAGCACATTGATATTCAATATCACTTTGTGAGGGATATGATAGAAGACAAAAAGGTGTTGCTGGTAAAGGTGGACACTTTGAAGAATACTGTAGATGCATTGAAAAAATTTGTGAGCTTTGAGAAGTTCTCTTGGTATAGAGAAACAATGGGCATTGTAGGGCTGGATAAATGACTAATGTCTCCTGTGGCCCCCTGTGGAAAGAAAACAACAAGTGGGAGAATGTTGGGTTGTGTTGTATTCTTTCCACGACTAGCCTAGGTAGTTAACCGAGGGGTTAAAGGGGGTGAAGCTCCCCCTTCATTGCATCGATTGCACAGTAGGGGGGCCACGGGGGGGCAGCAGCCCCCCTTGTCTAGGGGGTTTGAGGGGGGTGGGTAGCCCCCCTATCTATGGGGTTTGAGGGGGGCGGGTAGCCCCCCTCTATAGGGTCTAGGACAACACCCCAAGGAAATTTTTTTTGGACCCTATATTAGGTTGGGCGGACCTACCTATGGTTTTGTGCATGGTTTTCACACATGGTTTTGGATGCAATGGTTTTCGGTCCATGGTATTGGATGCTTCGACATGTATAAATATGTATTGTAACATTGAAAGGAACATAATGAAAAATCAATCTGGTAGTCCCGGTTTTGGGATCCAGGGGAAAATCTCTATGTATATGTGTTTTATGTGTTATGCTCTCAAATTTTTTATTTGCTATGTTTTAAAATTCGTATTCAGGTAATTTATGTACGGGGTTAAAACCTATAGGAAGAAGTATTTTTGGTTCTTATATGGGTTTAGTGGTTACAATCAGATACCAATTTCCCTAGAGGATAAGGATAAAATGACCTTTACTTACCCTTGGGTGACTTTCGCATACATATTTATCCCTCTTGGAATTTGTAATGTGCCAAAAAATTTCTAGAGGGTAGTACTAGGAATCTTATCGGATTCGTTGAATGACTATCTTGAAATCTTCATGGATGAATTTACACCTTATGGTGATGCCTTTGAAACAACATTAGTTAATCTAGAAAAAGTATTGGAATGTTGTGTACATACTAATGTTGCTTTGAGCATCGAAAAGTGTCACATGATGATGAATGAAGGGATGGTGCTGGGGAACTTCATTTCTATTGACGGGATCAAGGTAGACCTTGCTAAGATACAGGTAATGTTGAAAATCCCAACACCCAAGACATAAAAAGAGGTACGTAGTTTCATGGGACATGCCAGGTATTATAAGAGGTTTATAGAGAAATTTCCAAAAATTGCATCGCCTCTATTCTCCTTAATTATGAAAGATGTGGAATTTGTGTGGAAAAGAAAGTGTGAGTAGGCCTTTTTGAAGCTGAAATTCTATGTATCAGCAACCCCTATTTTGTGTGGACCAAATTGGAAAGTGTCGTTTCACATAGCTATAGATGCATCTCACATTACTGTGGGTGCTATTTTGGGCTAGCTGGAGGATAGGAAACCCTACGCTATTTATTACATAAGCAAGAACTTGACTCCAACTGAATTCAATTATATAATTGTTACACTAAAATTTGTCACCATGACTATTTGCAGTCAGTATGGCTCCATCAATAACCATACTGTCCTCCTTGGCAAGTCTTATACCTCTGATCCTCATGTCAAACTCCAAAAATGAGAGAAAGCCTTTAAAAAATCAATATAACTCTGGTTCCGCACTTTCTCTTACTCTTACCTGCGGGCACGCACCTCAAGTACATAATACCTGCGTACTTGTACGCTTTGTCTGTAAAGGGGCGGGTGCGTACCCCTGTAAAAGTCAAAAGGCGCAAGTTTTACTTCAAAAAACTTACTTGCGATCGATTCTAGAGCATTCTAGAAGATGGTTTAACGTGGATTGAGCGCCTCCAGATGGTTCATGCATCCCAATGAAAGAGGAACTTATCCCATGAAGAAGGGAGCTATCCCTTTCAAAGAGGGGCTTATCCCATTGATGGTGGACCTGATTAACTTCCTCTAAAGCACTATAAATATAGGCATTGGGCCAGAGGGAGGGGAGGTTGAAAGCTAAACATTCCTAAGGGTAGATGCTGCTGGAATTAGGACTCCCTTATAGAGCTTGAGAGGAGAGATTCCCATCCTTTCTTAGCTTCATTTGGAAGTGGGTGAGCTGATCAAAGTAAAGGAGAACCCTTGCTGGACCCTGGGAGTAACCTGCACAACACCAAGGCACTGGTTGTAATGGTTTCTTTTGTTTCCACTTAATACAATTAAGCTCATTTTTCTCAACAAGTTGTTATACATAATTTGTTTCATATACTCCTTGGTCTTTATGATGAATATGTTTTATTTTATGAGTTATTCAGGTGCTATGTAATTGTTTGCTTGTTAGTGAATGCAGGTTTCGAAGAGAAGGAGGAGCTCATATGGATCGGCGAGGCTAGACTGCTACAAAGCGTTGGACTAAAGGTATGTTATAAACACCTGATTGCTTGTATTCTAAATGCATATTTAGGGAAAGATAGTGTTTAATTGTCTTGTTTGTCACTAGAAAGCCTTAGCTCCTAGGGAGGTCGATTTTGTCCGCAAAATTGACTCTTTCCGCATGACAAAATGGCGACTCCACTGGGGACTCCATGGATTTGATTGATTTCTCTTTTGATTGACACTTTGATTTGAGAAACGTTGATTTCCTGTTTCTGTTTTTGACGTGATGATTGTGGGATTGGGTGAATTTAGCTAGTTTTGAGTTAGTTTTTATTTTTCATAGTTTTGGGAGAGGTACGCACCCTCTGAGTTAAGCACAGTGCATACCTGTACGCACTTTTTCTTTGTGCACAGAGCGTGGACGCACCTGTGTAAACAGGTTGCCTGCGTACCCTGTCAAAAATTTGAAAATTTTTAAATTTTTCTCTTTTTTATTAGTTTAGAATTTGTTTATAGGTTTTAGCCATTGCCCAGACCTGCTTGTTCCCTGTCAAAAACTTTCCTTGGTTAATTTCATTGGCATTCCTGCTCTAAGCTTTTATCAATTGGGTGTTTTGAGTCTCTTTTTGAGAAATTCTTGATTTGTTTTCCTTTGGTCATTACTTGGAGGTTTCTCTCAGTCCTTTCACAATTTTGCATCTTTTTGCTTTTGTTTTTGCAAAAAAAATTCCCCCCTTAATCTCCTTTGAGTGTTTTTATTTTTTGATCTTTGGAACTCTCACCCAATTTTCTCGACTTGCACTTGATTGGTTCTTAGATTACATTAGAATCATCTTGTGTTTGAGAATTCTCTTGCATAGATCACATTTGCATAATTAGAATTCTCATTTTCAGAATATGAATGAAAAATGTGCATAGATTACATTTGCATACTTTTCAAGTGAATTGTGCATAGATTACAATTGCATAGTTTACATTCTGAAAAATAAATCGTAGATTTAGATCAGTTTTCTTTGATTTGAATTTACACAAAAATAAAAATAAAAAACTATTTTGGAATTGATTTGCATTAGTTTTTCTTGATGAAATTAGTGCATTAGAGAATTTGTTATATTTTCTCCTAGTGATCAATTTTTTGCATTGTTGGAAGTGAATGGAAACTCTCTCCTTACTTTAGTTAGCATTCATCGAATTGAAAGGATTACATTATCATATTCGATTGCATTCAGTTTTGAGTCGGGTCATAACACCATTGGTTTCGTATCCATTTACCTTTTTGAGTAAAAACAGCCTAAATAACACAGCGCTTAATTAAAATTCATCTAGTAATTTTTACCTTTACTAGGGCTCTGATACACCAACATAGATCAGGCTAGTGTCTTGGAGTAGGAGAGTAATTAACTCTCCAAGATAGTAAAAACAAACAAGTAGCTTATCTTGCGGTAGGATAAATCCAATTGTTACATTTATGCTCTGGGAAAGCTCCTCTTAAAGGAGAAGCACGATATCGTGTCCGAACCAGTGTGGGAATCAATCCTTCCTCATTGTGAATGACGCCAGATATTCACGTATTAAAAACGGTAAACCTCGGATTAACCATTGTCGAGGAGCCTGGGGTCACTTGTTGGTAAACCTTGGATTATGTCAAGGAGCCTTCAAGGGGATTGAGCTTGCTACTCTACCCTTGCGTGCGTATCGGATCATAGACTGTTCCCCTAGGTATATTTGCTTCAGTTGGTAACCTTAGTGGCCATATTCTTTAGGATTCTTCCTGAGGTGACAGTGGTGGGAAGATCCCACTGTACCTAGAGCAGACATCAGCTAGACTCACTTGGATTTTCTGGGGGGTTCTCTTCACTCGAGACGGTTAAGTGGAGGAAATTGTGCCAGTCTATTCATTAAGCAGGTTGCCGGGGTAACTGTTCCAACCACCACTTCTGTATTGAATTTTGCGAGGTTGGATTTCATCACCAACTAGTGTTTTCGGTACGGAAAGTTACTGTTTGTGTGTGGTTTGACTCCTAGATTTGAACCTGGAGCAGACGTCGGCTAGACTCACTTGGATTTTCTGGGGGGTTCTCTTCACTTGAGACGGTTAAGTGGAGGAACTTGTGCCAGTCTATTCATTAAGCAGGTGGTCGGGGTAACTGTTCCAACTGCCATTTCTGTATTGAATTCTGCGAGGTTGGATTTCATCACCAACTAGTGTTTTCGGTACGGAAAGTTACTGTTTGTGTGTGGTTTGACTCCTAGATTTGATAGCGCATGTTAATTTGTTTGTTTTTACTTTTAGAGACCATAGGTGTGAATTGTGAATTGTTAATTTTAGTTTTAAAATTGTTAATAAAATTCACTGAAGTTGAATATATTGGCAACTGTTCCGGAATTTACCAACCAAGGAACCCCTCTTAACGAGGATCCTAGTACTTTTCCTTTCTTTGGAAATGTTGGTCCTCCTTATATGGCTACTTTGTCATTACCTGGATTTACAATAGGTTTACCGATATGGTTATTTTCAACTTCGTTGGCCCCAAATACTCCAATTGTTCCACCTCAACTGAATGCTTCACCTCAACAGAGTTCACCATCTCAACATCACCAACCTTCTGTTGACCTTTTACCTTCTTCACCTAATTTTTCTTCCTCCATTTCTTCCTCTTCGCTTGGTAAAAGCCTTGATGCTAGTAACCAGGTGGCTAAGAAGAAGAAGAAAGGGAAGAAGAAGAAGAAGAAGAAGAAGAAGCAAGATAAGAAAGAAGTCAACCAACCAACCATGGCTGTAAATGTTAGTTGTGTTGAGGAAACCTCCAACATGCATCGTAAACCCAAATACCCTTGCAGGCTTTGTAAGGGTGACCACTTCCTTATCAATTGTCCTAGTATTCCAAAGGTCCTGGAAGTATGGTCAGAAAAATCTCATCAACTTTCCATTGATCCATCAACCAGTGATAGTTAGGTTCCTAGGAAAAAGGGTAAAGTTAGGTTTCCTTGTAAGTTATGCAAAGGGAGTCATCAAACTCACATTTTCCCTCACATGGATGAAGCCTCAACATTGTTGGAAAACCTTACTGTTCCACAGCAAGAATTTCCAACTGGTTACCGTAAACTTTCTCCCAACCTACCGTCAACTGACGGAGTGATTGATCTAATTTCAAGTACAGTCGATCACACTCTTCCATTGGAGAGTGAAACTCATGTCACTCAGGTTGATGATCCATTAGTTGATCAAGTGGTCGATTCAATTTCACATTCGGTCGATCCCACTTTCCCTATAGAGAGTGAACTTCATACCACTCAGGTTCTTTTTGTTACATCAGATTCCTCTACGCCAGGGGGCATTTCACCTGTTTCTACAGAACCCCCTCCAAGTACTGAGGTCTTTTCCTTTGATTAGAATAGACTGACAGAACCTCGTCTTCCTTCCTCCATCCCTTTCCAAATCATTGTCAAGGCTGGTGGTAGGGACATACATCGTACTCAGGTAGATGAAGGTGCTTCTGTTAGTATTTTATCCTCAACTGTTTGGAAAGCTTTGGGTTCCCCTCAGCTTGCGCCTATTACGCAGAATCTGAAAGCTTTTAACAGAACCATTAGTGAACCTTTAGGGATCCTTCCTAATTTTTCTATTACCTTGGAAGGCAAAACTATCTGTATTGATCTTATGGTAGTTCGAGGTCCCTTGGATTTCAATTTACTCCTTGGGTGAGACTATGTTTATGCAATGAAAGCTATCGTATCGACACTCTTTCGCGTGATGTCTTTCCCTCACAATGGAAGTATTGTGACTGTAGACCAGCTTTCGTTCCCTAGTCTTGTTTCAACTACCAATAATATGACACCCCTAAATGTTCCTGATTCTAAAGTGGTATCTACCCTGCCACGGGTTAATTATGTGGCAACTGGTCCCATGTTTTCAGTTACCGATGTAAGTGAGCCTCTCACTGTTTGCTCATCTTCCTTTGATTTAGATCTGGTAATTGACATGGAAAACTCTATGGGATTACTTGAACATGATGCTCTTATCCCTTTTGAGTCCCTTGACATGTGTTCCTTCCAGAGAAGTATTCTTCCTTCTGATGAAGACCTCTTGGAAGCCATGATCAAGGTGTGTCCATTGACATGTCTTTCTTCCAGTTGGAAGCCATGATCAATGTTATGAGGAAAGTTCCTTTTATTGAGTCAACCTCATTAAAAAATGAATCTGGTACGAGGAGAGTTTTTTCCTTTATCAAGCTCGTTAAAAAATGAAATAGGATGTCATGAGGACAGTTCTTTTCCTGTGTCAACCTCGTTAAAAAATGAATCAAGTTAGAGGATAGTTTCTGTTACTGAGTCAACCTCGTTAAAAAATGAATCAGGTTAGAGGATTGTTCCTGTTACTGAGTCAACCTCGTTTAAAAATGAATCAGGTTCAAGGATAGCTCCTTGTCTTGTGTCAACCTCATTAAAAAATGAAACAAGGATATGTTATATAGGTAGATTGTAGAGAGTAGTCATGAGCATAGTTCCTTGTCTTGTGTCAAGCTCATTAAAAAATGAAACAAGGATTTTAGAGCATAGTTCCTTGACTTGTGTCAAGCTCGTTAATAAAAGAAACAAGGAGTCATGAGCATATTTCCTTATCTTGTGTCAAGCTCGTTAAAAAATGAATCAAGGTTTTTAGAGTAAATTTTTTTGTTAGGTAGATTGTAGAGAGTAGCTATGAGCATACTTCCTTATCTTGTGTCAAGCTCGTTTAAAAAATGAAACAAGGGTTTTGAGGATAGTTCTTTTCCTGTGTCAACCTCACTAAAAAATGAAACAACTCCCACAAGTCTTTCCAAGATTTCGAAAGTAAACCTTCATTTCATCCACCTGGTTGAATGAAATGAGGCTTGGGGGGCATGTACCTTGATTGGCGTCATTGTGCTGGGGGCATGCGAACTTATAACAAGCATAGTTTTTGTTTCAAGCTTGTGTAAACATGAAATTGAATCCAAGCATAGTTCTTTTCCTGTGTCAAGCTCATTAATAAATGAAACAAATCCTCCTCTACTTGAGTCGAGAGTTTGACTAGATCTCATAAATGTTAAGTTGTATATTTAGGTTAGTTATTTCAGTTTTTTGCATAATTTTCTTACAGTTGTAGGTCGAGTCTTTCGAATGATCTCGTAGCTAAACCTTCATTCCATTCAGCTATCAATTACCAGTAGTGTACTTAGTTGAATGAAATGAAGCTGGGGGGCATGCGCTCTAGCAGTTATGCTTAGGGGGCATCAAGCACAGTTTTCTCTCTGTTTCAAGCTTGTGTAAAAAATGAAACTACTTTAAAGCATAGTTTTTCCTCTGTTTCAAGCTTTTGTAAAAATGAAACCTATCTCGAGTCAATTTCAGTTATTTTCAAGACTCGTTAAACTCATGAAAATCCCGAGATTATTTTGCTATCTTTCATTCTCGTAAAACAAATGAAAATGTCGAGTTCTTTCCATCTTTTCCTGCTCGTAAATTAAATTGAAAGTCGGCCATATGTGTACATTTTTATCATTTTTTCGAACTCATTAAAACTTACGAAAAAATGAAAACCATGAGTACATTTTTATCATTTTTTCGAACTCGTTAAAACTTACGAAAAAGTGAAACCTTGGAGTTCTCTTTTAAGCCCTTTTCTGACTCCTAAAAAATGAAAAGATTGCCGAGCGTTTCTTTTACACTCGTTAAAATGGAATTAAAAGACGGTCCTCTTATAGCCCTTTTCTGACCGTAAAAACATGAAAAGATTGTCGGATTTTTGTCGTTTCAAATTCGATATTGGAAATAAAACGACGTGTCCTTGATCGCTTTTTAATTTTCAGGTCAAAGACACTAATCATGAAAGTACTCCTTGGTCGTAAAGATCAAGCGGTTCTCTCAAGTATTATTTTATACTTTTTCAGGCTTGGGAGACACAAATTTACGAAAAAGGTCAACCCTGGAGTCTTCTTAAGTTTTTAAGACTCTCTAAAATTGAAAAACGTCGAGTTTCTCCTATACTGGACTCGTTAAAATTTCACAGTAAAGGACCTGTTCAATTACAAACAGGAACGGACCACTCCTTCTTAGGGTTCGAATCTAAACTAAGTTGGACTCATCCGAAGGATGAGCTTATAATCAAGCAAATGTTATCCTCCTCAAGCTTGTAAAAAATAAAGAGATACTTGCCAAAAATGGTGGGGGAAAAGAGAGAAACATGAGCCTATTTGTTATACTTTGTCTCGGAAAAAACCTTATCACCACTCTTGAACACGACACTTTTTCATTCACCTGGGTTGGGAAATCCTTTGCCTAACAGTTGATCAAATCACATTGAAAGTCTTCAGCCGGTTTTTGGGTATTAACTTTGGGTCAATTGTCACTAAGCCATCTGTTGTGTCATTATGTGCTCAAGAGGTCATTGCAAATAAACCATTCATCTGCAAAATATCTGTCATCCATCTTGACCATCCCTGAGTCAGTCCTTACAGCTACATTTCTTCAACTTGATCTATGATTTCGTGTTGTGGGCTTGCCTGCAACGGGTCGCTTTCTATCGACATCAGCACATTATCTAGAAAGATGATCTAGAAATCGTCAGTACCTTGAGATCTGCATGCCTCAATGGAAGGTTTCTCGCCTTTGACGACAGTTTACATCATTGACTTTCGATCAAAGGATTCTGTGACATGCTCGACATCAACACATTCATTCACATCTCATGGATTGTACTGGGTACTTTGAGAACCATTGACATCATTGGTGGTCTCTCTCACACTTGTTAACAGTTTACATCATTGACTGGTAATCAAGTGGTTTCTACCATGTTCGACATCAACTCATTTATTCGCATGGATAGAATCGTACTATTTCGGGAAGCAGAAATGAAGACCCTGGATCTAGTTTCCGCCATCCAGGCTGCGAGGAGTTTTGTATTCATTATACAGTAGACTAATTATAAACAGATGGCTGCGTCCATACTGTGTCTACATGTGTCTATGATTATAATGTATTGCGAAATCATTCCTATGTCAGAGTAGTAGTTAGTTTGTTAGTTAAGTTTTTGATCTGAGTATGGGAATGCCTACCTCAGCGATGATATGATCTCATATATGTATTTTGTGTTGAATATTTGCAGGTTCCGACTGGGCTCTCCACAAGATAATCCTCGAAATGATAAAGTGCTTCACCCTTCCTAGATGATATAAAACCCTGATCTACTACAGACCTCGCACTTTAGGGGGAAATCTGTTACACTAAAATTTGTCACCATGACTATTTGCAGTCAGTATGGCTCCATCAATAACCATACTGTCCTCCTTGGCAAGTCTTATACCTCTGATCCTCATGTCAAACTCCAAAAAAGAGAGAAAGCCTTTAAAAAATCAATATAACTCTGGTTCTGCACTTTCTCTTACTCTTACCTGCGGGCACGCACCTCAAGTACATAATACCTGCATACTTGTACGCTCTGTCTGTAAAGGGGTGGGTGCGTACCCCTATAAAAGTCAAAAGGCGCAAGTTTTACTTCAAAAAACTTACTTGCGGTCGATTCTAGAGCATTCTAGAAGATGGTTTGACGTGGATTGAGCACCTCCAGATGGTTCATGCATCCCAATGAAAGAGGAACTTATCCCATGAAGAAGGGAGCTATCCCTTTCAAAGAGGGGCTTATCCCATTGATGGTGGACCTGATTAACTTCCTCTAAAGCACTATAAATACAGGCATTGGGCCAGAGGGAGGGGAGGTTGAAAGCTGACCATTCCTAAGGGTAGATGCTGCTGGAATTAGGACTCCCTTATAGAGCTTGAGAGGAGAGATTCCCATCCTTTCTTAGCTTCATTTGGAAGTGGGTGAGCTGATCAAAGTAAAGGAGAACTCTTGCTGGACCCTGGGAGGGACCTGCACAACACCAAGGCACTGGTTGTAATGGTTTCTTTTGTTTCCACTTAATACAATTAAGCTCATTTTTCTCAACAAGTTGCTATACATAATTTGTTTCATATACTCCTTGGTCTTTATGATGAATATGTTTTATTTTATGAGTTATTATGGTGCTATGTAATCGTTTGCTTGTTAGTGAATGCAGGTTTCGAAGAGAAGGAGGAGCTCATCTGGATCGGCGAGGCTGGACTGCTACAAAGCGTTGGACTAAAGGCAAGGAAAATTTTAAGGATGGAAAAATTTCTTGAAGTTTAAAACATTGGCGAATCTCACTAATCCCTAATATGCAAATTATAAATGGTTATTGATATATTTGTAAAATTAATCAAATTTATAATTATTTTATATATAGTCTCTATATAATGTTGGTGATTTTTAAGGTAAAATAATCTTATATTCTAAAATTTGGGCGAATCGTCTTTTATAAAATTGGAAATTGGTGAATCTTTTTTGTGGAAAAATCATGGAAAATTAGCCCACTGGGCAAACATTAGCCCCTAAAATTTTCCATGACTAAAGGTATGTTATAAACACATGATTGCTTGTATTCTAAATGCATATTTAGGGAAAGATAGTGTTTAATTGTCTTGTTTGTCACTAGAAAGCCTTAGCTTCTAGGGAGGTCGGTTTTGTCCGCACAATTGACTCTTTCCGCATGACAATAATGACCGAGAAATAATTCCTAGTAGTAGTGCATGCCATCAACAAGTTTCAACATTACATCACTCGGTATCAAGTATTTTTACACACTGACCACTCTGCCATTCATTTTTTATTGAATAAGCCAATTACCAATGGTAGGATTATATGCTGGCTATTGTTGATACAAGAATTTGATATCACAATCTTAGACAAACCTAGAAGAGATAATGTAGTAGTTGATTTTCTTTCTAGGTTAACTATTGATGACGATTGCATTCCTAATGAGGATTCTTTTCTCGATGAATTTCTTTTTGCTATTTCTACTCACTCACCATCGTATGCAGACATAACCAATTATCTTTTTGTAGGAAAGTTCCCACCATACGTATCCTCCAAGGAAAAGAGAAACATCATACAATAAAGTGCTAGTTATTCCTGATAGAAGAGAATCTCTATCACACTGGACCAAATTTTCAGATCAGACGTTGTGTCAGGGAAGATGAGATTTTTGATATCTTTAAATCTTGTCATGAGGAACCTTGTGGAGGGAACTTCGCAGACAAGCAGACATGATACAAAGTCCTCTCGACATGATATTATTCGCCAAAAATATTTTAGGATGTTAAGAAGTTCGTGAAAGGGTGCGATAGCTGCCAGAGGATGGGCCAATTGCTGTAATCAGATGAGATACCATTACAACCTCAAATAATCTTAGAACCATTTGAGAAATGGGCTTTGGATTTCATGGGACCAATTAATCCTTCATCTCAACAGAAGTCCTACATCTTGGTCTGCGCGGACTAGTCACAAAATGGGTCGAGGCAAAAGTACTAACCAAGGCCACAGAGCAGGCTGTTTCAGACTTCTTGTTAGAAGAAATCTTTGTCTGTTTTGGGATACCCAGGGAGATAGTGACATATGGAGGGCCCCAATTTACATCTCACTTGATCCAGAAGTTGGTTGAAAGTATAAAATCCATCATAGAATCACTTCACTTTATCACCCACAAGAAAATGGCCAAGTGGAAAGCACCAACAAAGTAATTGAGGGGATTATTACCAAGACTGTGGCTAGCCACCGAAGGAATTGGGCCAATAAATTTCTAGAGTGTTGTGGGCATATAGAACTACATGGAGGAATACTTCAGGATTCTCACCATATGAACTTGTGTATGGTAAAAATCCATTGTTCCCTATATATTTCGAAATCAAGACATTGAGAACAACATTGCAGGTAAATATGGACTTGATTACAACACAAAATCAACATTTGAACCAAATCAATGAATTGTAGGAGAAACGACTGGCTGTTATCTAGCAAACAAAGATATCTAGCAGTAGAGAGCTAAGTGGCATGACAAGTTTATCAAAAAGAAGAAATTTCAGAAAATAGATTGGGCTCTCTTATATGATTCGAGATTCAAGGATTTCAAGGGTGATCTTTACACCAGATGGCTAGGTCCCTATGAAGTTTATGCAATCTTTGACAATGGGACTGCGAATTTGGTTACCATTGACAATGCGAGGACACCATTACTTCCTAATGGGCACCGTCTTCGGTTATATCATAAACCTGCTTCAAGGGATTCATTTGTTAACATTGTCACGAATTCTGACCTTCAGATTATAGGAGTAGGGGAAAACCCCCCTGTGCTGCCAAAATTTTTAAATTTTCCAGTAAGTGCAACAGCTGAAAACCAACCCGGTTGGTAGCTATTACACCTATTCAAATAATAATAATAATAATATAACTATCAAAACCTCTTTTTAGGGGTGAAAACACACAATTTTTTGTGACAGTTGAAAACCACTTTGTGGCAACTATTACACACTTTCATTGAAACAAAATTTGCCATTACATGCATATCTTACAATAATGCTTTTACAAGCCTGATTTTAGTTCTCTATTTTTTATCTTTGTGGAAAATAATAATAAATTTATGGAAAGGAGTACACCAGTTGTCTTGGTTGTTACATCTGTAATAGCTGACAACTTACAAACCATGATCCAAGTGAATCTATCCGTCGTGATATACAACATTCATCACCATGATTCAGGAGTAATTTCCATGATCGCTGGAATTAATTACGTGCACCTCGTCACCAATTTCTTCTTTCCACGTCATACTAGGTACATCATGGAACAGTAATATCATTGTCCTCTTGTATTTAGCAATTATAGAAATTTAATATGATATCCTTTTTACGGTCGAGGACAACTGTCAAACTTAAGCCGGGGGAGGGCGTATTACATCATGACCTATGCATGAATTGCAAATTTTAAAACTGGAATTAAAGAATGATTATTTCATAATCATTATCATTTATAACCACCATTGTAAACTTTTATGATTGATCATGCCGAAAAGGGAATTATACCTCAGAACAAATCCTCCATAACTCAGCATTAATAGGGAAGTAATATTGCACAGTACTAACCTTGATTTGAAATCCTTGCCTTTAACCTCATTACATCACCCTACCATCACCCGCTGCTAAAGCATTGTATTCTCATTCAAAACTCTCAAACATAAGTGGAGGAGAACAGTTTACAGAGCTAGAACAGCTAATCATCGTGCCGTTACTTCAGAATTTCTCAAAGAAAAGAAGAGAGAAGAACCATGTGTTGTAACAATGCAGAGATGGGTGGGGCGGAAGTTCGACATGAACTAGACTCGACTGAGGCATTGGAAAATTATCTTGAAGAATGCTAAATCTTCAAGGATGTAGGCTGGTTTGGATTTTTCCAAAGGTTGGAGGGATTGGATGAAGCAATTGCTATGGAATTTGAGAAAGTATCAAATGAAGGTCAGGGGGTTGTAGCTGGAAGTCACAGAGGAGGTAATTGCTCGTGTGACAACATTTCCAATAGAAAGCAAGAGGTGGTTCAACAAAAAGATCAATGACCCCTCTTTGAAGGACGACTTTCTCCAAGGGGAAGAACGACTGGAAAATAAAGGAAGAGGAATTGATAGGTTATCGCTTCCCCATCCATGGGCAGATGTTTCCTTTTACCTCATTAAGTGCATCAATTGTGAGGGAAGGGAGACAACTGTATTCAATTACCACTTCCCATTGTTGAATCACCTCTAACATCAACAGATGATAAGCCTCCCGTATTTTTTGTTGGGGAACATCAGGCATATGGCTACGACGGTGAAAACATCTTCACATATGGAGAACTGCATCACAAACCACAGTCTTATTAAGGTAATTGTGCTAAATACCTTAAGTCGACATGGAAAGAGCTGGGATGAGTTCATGAGGAAGAATGCTAGGACTTCCTAAAGAAATCAAGTCGGGACTTCTGAGGAAGCTTTGGAGGAAACTAAGGAACAGGCCCAACCTTCGAAAGTAAGGGGTGAAAAGAGACCAGTTGACAAGAAAATAGGTGATAAGTGGTCAAAGTAGAGGGTGAAGGTTAACCCATCCACATCTGAGAAGAGCAAGGAAGCGACAGAGAATAAAGAAGAAGAGCAGGCTCGGTTGAAGTGTTACACAACAATTTTTCACTCTCTTGTCACTCCCCAGTCTTGATCTTGGAGAACCCTAGTAGTGACTATTGTATTATACTTTCACCATGAAACCTATGCTCTTGCATCCCTTGAATTTTGAACAAAGTAGTCCCCACTCCCTTAAGAACATTTCTAGAGAATCCTTCTTAAAACCCACTTTTTAAGATCAACGCTCTTTCCCAGTGTCTCACCTACGCCGATGGCAGAGTTTTACACTGTGAGCCATGCTGATCAGTGCTACTGTTAGCCCGATACCCGTTTTGATCTACTTTTGGAAAGTTTTATAAAAGGAAACAAAGTTTCACATCTAGAAACTTGTAATGGCGATGTGTTGGATGTTCGTTTGGTTGGATAAGGGCCGTGAACTCATATAAGGTTCTTTCCCCCTTAAAAGTGGACCTTCCCAAGGAGATAAGACCTTCTTCCCCCTTGGGTGCATCTCATTCTTATCCTCCTCTCCCTATATAAACCACTTCCTCTTACCAATTTTAGTTACAATATAAGACAATACAACACATAGTGAAAGTGGTGGAGAGATAGAACCAATTGTAAAATTCTGAAAGCTTTAGCTTTTGATAGAAGAAGATTAGTCTTAGATGAAAAAAGACTAGTCTTTGGTAGCTAAAGCATGAGGAGTGAGAGTTAGAGCTTGGAAGCCATTTCATGTCAAGCTAGAGGAGGAAAAGAGTGTTGAAAAGGCGTGTAGCAGGACTTGGATACCGTAAAGGAGATCTCCAACATCAAGGATTCAGTTGTATTTCTCTTTGAAGTGTATTTTAATACAACTAATGGTTTATTTCCTATGTCGGGTGTAATATTACATTTGATAGCTTAGCACTCCTTGACCTTTTAAGTAGATTGGATTCAATTTTATGCTATCATGGTTGTTGTTGTTTATTGCATGTGGCCCTCTTATTCGATTCTAATCTAAGGAAATTTAAATTAGATTGTCTTGTTTGTGGCTAGATGCCCTCTCTTGGGCTAGAGGGATTGTCTTTATCCGCAAAGAGGATATTCCTACACCACAAATTGGTGACTCCACTAGGGAAATACATCTCCTTTTCATCACTCTATTTTTTCTACTTGTGTGCCTAGTTTATTTATTTATGGTCCTCTAGATATGTATTGACCTATTTGAAGGCATAAATACACTAGCCTACCCTCTAATGTGTTAATTCTAGCCCTGTGTGAAGTTCTTTTTTATTTTTTCTTTGAATCCCTCGATTAACGCTATTTTTGGCCAAACAGTCTGTTAGAAAATTATATATTACAGAGCAATGGAACACATAAAATATTGTAGAAATATAAACACAGAAAACGCATAAAACAAGAGAGACACAAATATATGTGGTTCACCCAGTTTGGGCTACGTCCATGGAGAAACAGCTAGTCCTCCTTTTATTATATTATCCAACAAACTGAAGAGATACAACCTACAACAGATACGTTGTAACTCCCTCTTCGCTCTCAATCTCCTCTCTTTTCCTCACTCAGAATACAGATCTACATAGACGCAATACAATTCCCTCATATATAGTGAGGGGTTTCCTTCTAGGGCAAAAAAACCCTAAACTAAATTTTTCTTCTACCGTCAGATCATTCGCTTAATGAACGACCCAGATTGACTAGAAATTACTAGACTTTTACAATGCAATTTTACATCTATTTTTAGCTTCGGGGGCGCTGCCCTTGAACCCTCGCTGGGTGACTGTTGGCCCCTGAACCCCCCAGCCAGGGGGATTAGCCCCCTCGGACCCCCACGGGGGGGACAAGTCCCCCCCACATCCCCCCACATGGAGGGGTCTACAGTCTTCCTGGGGTATACATCCGACAGAAACCTTTGAATACAGAAGATAATTAGGCTCCACACCCAACACAGTTGTGTCGATCAGGCCTATCAATGCTACTTTTAGCTTGACAGTCATGTCGATTAGTGCTAGCTTCAGCCCAAAAGTCCTGTTGGACTCTGAGTTAAGAAAAAATTAGAGTTTTTTCCCATTCCAATGCCTGTGTGTCTTGACCCTCAGACTCTCTTCTTCCGCCCAAAAGTGTCTAGGATGCTTTGTTTGCTGGGTTTGATTGATTGATTGGCTTAAAGTTTCATTGCTTGATTTTTTTAGTTTTTTGGATGGTTTCTATGACCCTAGGGCATCTAGGTCAACTGCCGTTCATTTGTTTATTTACTTATTGTTAGGATATTCCGACACATAGGATATAGTTAAGTTCAACTTGGTCTAGTATAGAGTTAGGTTAGAGTTAGGTAAAGTGTGTTTCTTTACCGTTGTACATTTTGTAACTTACAATCCGACGGTCACGATATGTAGTGATCCGACGGTTCACTCTCACCTCGGTATTACCGACACTTGATCCGTGGCTTGACACCCGATTGGTCCATGAGTTCTATTTAAAGCGCATGGAGGGTCATTGTTCGGGTAATCCGTGCATGAGAGAAGCTTATGTAAATTTTCATTCTTTGATTAATAAATTGCCTGTAGTACCCACGTTGGGACAGGCCGTGGACTGTTTCCCTCCTTGCACTTTGAGGGTTTTAACCACGTCAAAAATACTGGTGTATTGATTTGAGATTTGGTTGTGAGCGGTGTCCTTTTGGTATTCTTTCTGAGGAACTTACCCTGTAAATTCCTACATGGTATCAGAGCTATTTGAGGGCCGCGTCCGTTGGTGATCCAAATCTGAAGCCGGTAGAACTGCATGCGGCTGTCGTTTCCTAGATATGCTGTTTCTGACTGCTTTCGGGCCGAGAGGACTGCTCTGTTGCGTTCAGAGCATCTGTTCCAGTGAGGAAACCCTTTCGTTTCACGCGAAAAGGTTTCCGGTAGCCCTAGCTGCGTCATTTTTCAGATCGGGAGGTATACAGTGTTTTTTGCAGTTTACTGTTATTTTCTCTCTGCTTATTTTGGTTTCGGTTTATTTAGCCTTTTTTTTACCGGATCTATACCTTTCATTTCTGCGTATGCTCTTTGCCCTGCGACTCTATGCGATCTGGGCAAATCAGAAACAGAAAGGAAGGATTTTTCTCATGCGTATGCTCTTTTCCCTGCACCTTAGTGTGATCTCGGAAAATCAAAAACATTGAGAAAAATATTTAGTTTTTCGGCTAAAGCTAACTTTGAGATTTTTTTTAAAATTTCTAGTTTTTTGGCTAAAGCTAACTTCGAGCCGCAAGGTTCATTTTTCTTTGCATATTCGTGTTGGGTTTTGTGTTTTGTGTTTTGTAGGGAAAAAGAGCTTTCTCAAGGCAAGCACGCAAACCAAGGCCCCCCCCCCCCCCTCTCTCTCTCTCTCTCTCTCTCTCAAATTTTTTGTATAGATCAATTGGTTCAAAGCTATTTTAAGAGAGTAGAGGTCTTGGGTTCAAGTCTCCTTTTTGTGGGGGCAGATTTTTTCATTCCCGCACATTCACGCACTTTGCCGGCAACTTCAACAATTTTTTTTAAAAAAGCCATAACTTTTTCATCCGGAAGCCTTTTTCAGAGCCGTTTTTTTTAAAACCGCCTATTTTTTCGAGATCTATCCATTGGAACACTTACTTTCAGCATCTTCAGCTTCAGTTTTTTTTTAAAAATGGAAAGTCCATGCCAAGTCATTCTTGACAGCACTAACTACTTCCAATGGGTAGCCTACATGGAAGATTTACTTAGAAGTAAAGGTCTCTTCAGAATAGCCACAGACCAAGAGAAGAAACTGAAAGATGAAGACAAGGCGGCAAAATGGGAAAATAGACAAGATCAAGCACGTGGTTTGATAGGGATGTCTATTTCTCCTGATCTTAGATTCCACATTGCAGACCTTGAGACTCCTCATGAAGCATTAGAAAAACTTGCTAAAGTTTTTGGGATTAAAAATGAAATTAGAGCCCATCAACTTGAAAATGAGCTGCTTACTTTGGATCCTAATAATTTTTCTTGCATTGAATATTTCTTGTCCAAATTCAAGACCCTTAGATATCTCTTGGAAGGTGTTAAAGTTAAGAAAGAAGATGGTAACCTTATTTATTCCATCCTTACTAAGTTGGGACCAGCCTACTCTGTATTTGTTTCCACTTTCCATTCTACAAGGGAAGCTTTCATTTGTCAAGGACAAGAATACAAGGCCCCTTCCTTTGACTCCTTTTGTGATTCCTTAATAAGAGAACAAGAAAAACTCTTACACCTTGGTCTTCTTAATCTTGGAAACTCTTCCACGAAAGCGTTAGCCGCCCAGCAGCAACCAAATTCAAAGAATCCTAAGAAGTCATATCCTCAAAAGAATGGTCCTAAACCATCTCAGCCTCAAAATGAAAGATCATTTCAGCAAAATGATAAGACCAATAAAAACAAATGGAAGAAGACTGATAGACATTGTAACTTTTGTAATCGAGATGGCCACTTAGAATCTAAATGCTTTAAGAAGATGGAAGCCTTGGAAGCCGCAATGAAGAAACATAACATCCATGTGGAGCCTACTTCAACTTCAACTTCCGGAATGGCACTTTCTGCATGTCATTGTCAATCATCTCAGTCTGGTTATGCATTAAATGTATCTTCTTCTTCTTCTCATTCTCATGAGTGGCTCATTGATTCTGGAGCCTCTTGTCACATGGCCAAAAACCAAGCCATGTTTTCTTCTCTAAATGATTGTAACACCAAAAATATATATATTGGTGATGATAGATCTCTTAATGTTGTAGGGACTGGAACTGTTCATCTAGACAATGGTCAGTTTAATGATGTATTATGTGTTCCAACCTTATCCTGCAACCTTCTATCTGTCTATCAGATAACTCATTCAGGTGAAGGTAAAATTGTTGAATTTTCACCTCATGATGTTGTAATCAAGGATCTAAAAGATCCTAAACAGATTCTAGCTACTGGTCTTGCTGATGATTCCAAAAGGTTGTATAAGTTTCACAACTTTGGGTCATCAAATCTTCCCTCAGTATTTGTTGCTCATAATGATGAAGTGAGCAAACTTTGGCATGAGCGATTTGGTCACTTAAACTATCGCTCCCTTCAGCATCTATGTAAAGAAAATATGGTGACAGGTCTTCCTATGGTATCTTGCAAAGATGGTGTTTGTTCCGGATGTGTACTCGGAAAACATCATCGGGACAGTTTTGACAAACGTGCCTCTTGGCACGCCTCAGCCCCTTTACAGCTTGTGCACAGTGATTTATGTGGTCCTCTTCCTGTTGCTTCATTCTCTGGCTGCAAGTACTTCTTAACTTTCATTGATGATTTCTCCAGACGCACTTGGGTATACTTCTTAAAACTCAAGAGCGAAGTATTTAACACCTTTTTGGCCTTCAAAGCCTTTGTTGAAAAACAATCTGGACATCAAATTCTTAAGCTAAGAACTGATAATGGTGGAGAATATGTTAAAAACACATTCATCAACTTTTGCACCGAAAATGGAATTCAAATGCAACATACTGTTCCATACACTCCACAACAAAATGGTGTAGCTGAAAGGAAAAATCGCACCTTAAAGGAAATGGCTAATTGTATGCTGCAATCTAAAGGACTCAGTCTTAGTTTTTGGGCCGAAGCAATTAATTGTGCAAATTATATAATCAATCGCACTCCTACTAAGGTTCTAGAGAATATCACTCCAGAAGAAGCTTGGAGTTCCATTAAACCAGATGTAAGTCACTTTCGTGTGTTTGGAAGTGAAGCATGGGCCCATATTCCAGATGAAAAGCATAAAGCTTTAGAACCTAAGAGTGAGAAATGTACTTTTGTTGGATATTCTGAAGATGTAAAAGGTTATAGACTTATTCCATTTAAGTCCAAAAATGTTATCATTAGAAGAGATGTAAAATTTGATGAAAATAAATCGGCCTGCGAGCCTAGTCCGGCGGATGTGCCACCTCTTCCTATCTCTTCTACTTTTGAAAACATTTCTTCTTCAGATGATGAAAGCGAGGATGATAATCCTCCCCCACCTTCTCAGGATCCTCAACTTCCAAGATGGGTCCGTGCTACTCGGGATGCAGCAGGTGATCTTGCCGGTGATCCTACAGATCAGCGACGTACACGTTCTCAGTTTGAAAGAGCCTCTTCTTTACTGGCTCAAGCTCCAGTAAATCATGATCCTGACACTTTTGCAGAAGCTTCAGGCCATCCACATTGGGAAGCAGCTATGAATGAAGAATATCATTCATTGATGACAAATGATACATGGGATCTTGTTCCTCTACCAAAGGGACGCAAACTTGTTAGATGTAAATGGGTTTACAGAACCAAGTATGGACCAGATGGGAAAGTTGATAAACATAAAGCTCGTCTCGTTGCTAAGGGCTTTTCACAGGTTGAAGGCATTGACTACACTGAAACCTTCTCCCCTGTTGCCAAAATGAACTCTATCCGCCTTGTTCTTTCCCTTGCTGCCTCTTTAAAATGGGAAGTCCATCAGATGGATGTTAAATCTGCCTTCTTGCATGGGGACTTGCAGGAAGAAATCTATATGGAACAACCCATTGGCTTCATACAAACAGACTCCAGCCTTGTTTGTCGACTTAAGAAATCCCTTTATGGCCTCAAGCAAGCTCCTCGGGCTTGGTATGCCAAAATGGATAGCTTTCTTTTAGAATCTGGCTTTTCTAGGTGTCATTCTGACAATACTGTCTACACCAAGAAAGTGGGCAACTCTCTTATCATCCTTGTTCTTTATGTTGATGATCTTATTCTTACTGGTAGTGATCCCAACCTTATAAACCATGTGAAGTCCAGCCTTAAAAAGAAATTTGAAATGACAGACTTAGGACACTTACACTATTTTCTCGGTCTTCAAGTCTTGCAATCCCAAGAGGGTATTTTCCTTTCCCAGTCCAAGTATGCTTGTGATATTCTTCGTCATTTTCACATGGAAGACTGTAAGCCAGCCCCTTCTCCCTTTCAGTCTGGAGTCAAACTTTCAGTCTCTTGTACTTCTCCTGAAGTTGATGCTACCTTATACCGTCAACTTGTAGGAAAACTCTTGTATTTAACCCATACTCGTCCTGATCTTTCCTTTGCTGTTGGCCTTGTTGCTCGTTTTATGCAAAACCCCCGTGAAAGTCATTGGAAAGCAGCTAAAAGAATACTTCGTTATGTTCGAGGTACAGTACAGTTTGGGATTCATTACAGTGCCAAAGCAGCTCCTCTGTTAGTTGGTTTCACTGATTCTGATTGGGCTGGTGACCCTGATGATCGGAAGTCTACTGCCGGTTATGTCTTCACTCTTGGTTCAGGACCTATTACATGGGCTTGTAAGAAACAGGTTGCCATTTCTCTTTCGTCAGCAGAAGCAGAGTATCGTGGTGCCGTGGAAGCTAGTAAGGAAGCCTTGTGGCTTCGTCAGATCCTATCAGAGTTTGGCTTTGAGCAGCAGCATCCAACCACACTTTGGTGTGATAATCAAAGTGCCATTCAGCTATGCAAAGATCCAGTCCAGCATCAGCGCAGCAAACACATTGAACTACACATGCACTTCATCAGAAAGCTCATTCATGACCATGTTCTTGAAGTGCAATATTGTCCAACAGATGATCAGGTTGCAGACATCTTCACAAAGGCTCTCACAGAGGCGAAGTTCACTAAACTTCGATATATGCTTGGAGTTCAGGAAGTTGTCACTAAGGGGGGATAGGCTCTAGTGCCTCCTTCCTTCTCCTATTGTGTCATATTTGTAAATCCTTCAATCCTATCCCAAGTTGTTCTTAAGGGGGGATGTTAGGATATTCCGACACATAGGATATAGTTAAGTTCAACTTGGTCTAGTATAGAGTTAGGTTAGAGTTAGGTAAAGTGTGTTTCTTTACCGTTGTACATTTTGTAACTTACAATCCAACGGTCATGATATGTAGTGATCCGACGGTTCACTCTCACCTCGGTATTACCGACACTTGATCCGTGGCTTGACACCCGATTGGTCCATGAGTTCTATTTAAAGCGCATGGAGGGTCATTGTTCGGGTAATCCGTGCATGAGAGAAGCTTATGTAAATTTTCATTCTTTGATTAATAAATTGCCTGTAGTACCCACGTTGGGACAGGCCGTGGACTGTTTCCCTCCTTGCACTTTGAGGGTTTTAACCACGTCAAAAATACTGGTGTATTGATTTGAGATCTGGTTGTGAGCGGTGTCCTTTTGGTATTCTTTCTGAGGAACTTACCCTGTAAATTCCTACACTTATTGTCTCAAGTTTCTGATTTTCTGCTTTATTTAATCCATCTTTCAGTCACAACATCTTCATTGCTTCATTTTCAATTGAATGAGTGAAAGAGTTTCATTTTTTCTCTTATTTTGAGTGTCTCTTTTCTCTTTCCGAGCATAGAATACATTGCTTGGTTTGTCAATTGAAGCATTTTTGTGTTTGGTTTGTTTTATTTGGGGAAGAAGTTTCTTTTAGTTTCATTTATCATGCTTTGGATTTGATCGACACTTGTTTGTTCGGAATTGTGAAAATTTTCATGAAAGTGTTTTATGTGAAAGATTCATTTTGCATTTTATGAAAATACGAACATCATTCTAGTTTACTTAAGTGAAAATATTGCATTAGTAGCATCATTGAGAAGCTATAATTGCATCATCATAAGCATTGGAAATGAAATGAAACTTCTTTTGTTGTTAAGGGAAGATTAAGTACTTTTAGGACATGTATTAGTGAAAGATTTCATTCTTTGATTGTTGCATTAATTTTGTGCTCTCTATCCCTTAATTAGTGTTAAATTTCATCAAAGAAAGATTTATTTTCTCATATAGCTGCATATAAGAGTTTTCAGATGACAATGGTAGGGCCTTGGAATTGAAACCTAATTCAAGATAAACCGTTAAAATTTATTGAATTAACTTAAGGAAGCATTGAAACTTAACGCTCACATTTAGTAGTCTAGGCTAGAGACGTGTTTCGATGACTTTAAACCTAGCAACTATCATTTGCTTCGGTATTAGACAACGCTAGTATAGACTTGTGCTCCCCGTATCATTGCGTATATAAAGGGAGACCCCACTAGGTTTGCAATCCTTTATCCACAGGAATCCGAGTCTGTCTCCTTGTAAACGTGATACACCGAACACAACATTCAGGGAGATTGTTTGCCTATACTTCTTGGTTCACCGGGAGGTATTCTGCAGTTCATGATTACCTGGTAATCCTTTTTCCTAGATTATCCTGAGTAGTCATTTTGATCTTTTTTTACTCTTTAAATTTGAAAAGATCATTGAGCACTTGTCCTTTCAAGCTTGTTAACCCCGAAAGAGACTAGAGTCAACTTTTGCTCTTTTCTTGACTCTTAAAATATGAAAAGATAAAGTTTTGTATCAGTGTCTTAAAATTAACTACCCACAAAATATTCCTGGCTAAAGTTATCTTCCTTAGTGATTGTTTAGGGTCGATTCCAATGGCAACGTTTATAGAGTCTACTAGTCGAGGATCCCCCTTGGATGAGAATCCTTGTCCTTTTCCTTCTTTTGAAAACACTGGTGCTCCTTATATGGCAACATTGTCCTTCCCCGGGTTAACCACTAGTTTACTTATTTGGTTATTTTCAACCTCAGTGGTCCCGAGTTTCCCAACTCCTACCCAACCATCTCCTTCATTTGAACCACATCACATTGATTCTAAGGTTGACCTCTCACCTTCTTCCCCTATTTCTTCACCCTCCTCTTCTACTTCACCCGGTGAAAGCTTGAAATCCAGTAACCAAGAGGCTAAGAAGAAGAATAAGAAGATGAAGAAGAAGAATTTAGATAAGTGAGAGGCAAACCATGCAACTGTTGCTCCAAATGTGCTTTCCGTCGACAAACCTTTTGACCCTTTGCAGAAGGTAAAATTCCCTTGTAGGCTATATAAGGGTGACCATCTCCTTCGAGACTGTCCTAGTATTCCCAGAGTATTAGAGGTATGGTCTCAAAATATGGATCGACCATCCCCATCGACCTTTGGAATCATGTCGATGCTACATCCTTGGCTAGAAATGGTAAGAAGAAGGGGAAAATTAAATTCCCCTGTAGGTTATGTGAAGGAGAGCTTCTTCTTCACCTTTGTCCTCTTATGGATAAAGCTTTCAACGTTTTGGAAAACCTTATAGCTCCTCAACCCCAACATTTTGTTAGTTATCAAAGGCTTTCTTCTAACCCTATCCTAGTTGGTAAAGAGATTGACTTGGATTCATCTCTTGCCCATCCTGCTCTTCCTGAGCATGACTCTATTGCGTTTGTTCCTGACCAACCATTGGTTGAAAATAGTGTCGACTTGGCTCTGCCTTCAGTTGTTCTCTCTGTTCCCCAAGAGAGTAGTGATCATACTGCTCATGTTCTTCTCGTCTCCTCAGATCCTCATGAATCGAAGAGTGGCCCTCCTGTCCCAATTGTTCAAGAGAGTCCTTATGCTATTCCTATACAACAGGGGGGCAATCCTATAATACCCCCACCAAGTAGTTCTATTGTTTATTTTGATTGGAGTCAATTGATTGCATTTCGCCTCCCATATTATGTGCCTTTCAAGATTACAGTACAAGCCTATAATATGGTAGTACATGGCACTCTACTAGATGAAGGTGCATCTGTCATCATCATGACTTCTACTACTTGGAAAGCTTTGGGTTCCCCTCAACTTGTGCCTGCCACCTAGAATCTGTTGGCTTTCAACGGAGGAACTAGTCAACCCTTAGGGATCCTTTCGAATTTCCCTATTACTTTGGGAGGAAAGACTGTCTATATAGATATGATGGTAGTCCAAGGTACCTTAGATTTCAATCTTCTCCTTGGATGTGACTATGTTTATGTCATGGGAGCTCTTGTTTCTTCGCTTTTTCGTGCGGAATGTTTTCCACACGAAAGGAGAATAGTGACCATTGATCAATTGTCATTCATTGGTCACCAAGTGCCTCCTATGCAACCATCATCCCCTATTGGTTCCCGTTTGCAAGAAGTACCCTCCCGCCACAGGTCAATTATGTGGCTACCCATTCCATTTCCACATCTACTGATGATCACAAAGATGGTATAGTACATTATGTACTAGGGGCATTAGAACTCAATCTGTCATTAGTACCAGTTGACATGTATTCCTCCTAGAGCGTGGTTCTCCCATCTAGTGAGGACCTCTTGGGAGCCATGTTCTCCTATAGTCCATGATCAATGGATTCTTGAGGATAGTTCCTGGTCTTGTGTCAAACTCGTTAAAAAATGAAATAAGTGGTCAAAGCATAGTTCCCTCTCTTATGTCAAGCTCGTTAAAAAATGAAACAAGGGGTGTAAGCATAGTTCCTTGTCTTGTGTCAAGCTCGTTAAAGAATGAATCAAGTAGTTTGAGGATAGTTCTTTTACTGTGTCAACCTCATTAAAAAATGAAACAACTCCCTTTTCCAAATCGAGTCTTTGATTAAGATCTCGTAAAATCCTAGTCGAGTCTTTCCTGGATCTCGAAAGTGAACCTTCATTCCATCCACCTAGCTGAATGAAATGAAGCTTGGGGGGCATGTACCTCGAATTGAGTCATTATGCTAGGGGCATGCAAACTTAACTCAAGCATAGTTTGTCTTTGTTTCAAGCTTGTGTAAAAATGAAACCAAACTCAAGCATAGTTTTTTGTTTCAAGCTTGTGTAAACATGAAACTGAATTCAAGCTGAGTTGTCATGGTTCAAGCTTGTGTAAAAATGAACCCATGCCTAATTTACATCTCGTGATTTCCACTTTTATCAGCTAACTTTTGCTAGATGAGCCTTGGTTGTTTCATTCCATCGCCACCATCTCTTTGGCTGATCATATGCTTTCACTTGGTTGTTTTTCCTTTCCTGAGGAACCACAACAATGAGTGGTTTTGCTAGCTAGCCTCTTGACCTTTCAGTGTTTTGAGAAGTTCCCCTTAACTAGAACCTATTGCTACCCTTTATACCACTCGTTCCTCCAGCATGAGTCACCTTTAAGCTCTTTTCTGACTCGTAAAAAATTGAAAAGATTGCAAGTATTTTTTCCTTTTAGACTCGTTAAAGTAAATAAAAATGGGGAGTCTGATTTAAGCTCTTTTTCGACTCTCAAAACATGAAAAAATTGCTGAGCTCTTGTCATTTTTACCTCGTAAATGATTCCGAAACGTCATTTACCCAGTATACATTTACCCATTTTTCGGGTTGGGATAAAATTATTCACGAAAAATGTCTACCTTAGTCAAACATGACTAGGAGGTTCTCTCAAGTATTATTTTCTAGTTTTTCGGGCTCAGGAGACAACTCTACGAAAAGGGGCCTTTTGGAGTTTTCTTTTCTGTGTCTTTTTCAAACTCTTTAAACATGAAAAAGATTCTGAGTTTCACCTTTGTTGGACTCATTAAAAGATTAAATGACATAGGACTTGTCATTATGACGAGACCGAGCTACTACTTCCTAGGGCTTGTAAAACTAACAAGGATGGATCCATGCGAAGGATGGACTTATATTACAAGCATATTCTATCCCTGTCAAGCTTGTGTAAAAATAACTTGGGTACTCACAAGTTATTTTTACACAATCATTTGCTATTCGTATCGGGTTTTGGCACATCCTCACTCTGTCACTTGCTTCCCTGGGTTTTCGGTTATCCATTTTAAACCTCTCGTATGATCTCTGCCATGTCACCATTGTTAGAGCCTAGATTTACCTCAGGCTGAAAAGGTAAGATTCTAGGTCCACATCAAACCATGCTCATCCTCGTAGCTAGCCCTACGAGGACAGGAGAGGGCTCTCTCTAGGTCAATCTCAGCAAAAGATAATCAGATAGGGCTTGAGATGACTGATTTAACAACTAATCTTAGGCTAGGTATGAAGTGCAAGGATTTTTGGGGTTTTTTTGAAGAAAGGGAAAGGCAAATTTTGGGTCCGGGGATGAGGCCAGATTTTTGCAGAGTTCTGGTTGGGGCAAGGTAGGCAGCAATTTTGATGCTTTAGATTAAATGAATAGATGGAAAAGACTGCTGAGGAGTTGAAGAGGGCATGAGGGTATCAAGAATCCTCCTCAAACTGAAGAAAACATTGAGAATTAAACAAAATTATAGGCAGAGCACAACAAACTCATGGATTCTACCTTTTTCACTTAACTTGTTTAATTAAGAAGCAAAGAGAAGGGAAATTGCATACATAAAACATCAATGAACTTAAAATTACATGAAGTCACACACCATCAAAACACAAAGCCACAAGGATCCCAACAAGTGCTGCAAAACCATGGTCTTTCCTTTGCCAAAAATGCAGAAATCAAATGTACAATGGAGTGCCTAGCAATCCCTAGTGTCCAACCCTGAAAATGACTAATTACATGATATAGACAAGCCTAACTCCTTCCCATGCCTCTAGGGGTCGAGATCATCATTCTAGGAGCTGTTTGAACCAATTCTAAACAAGGAATTGAAATCTAGGCAATCAAACAACTTGCCCCTATATGCTAGGAAACTGATTCATTCATTTAATTTTCACTTTTTAGTGAATGAATCCTCTAGAACAAGTAAAAATGTGCCAATATTACATCATGGTTATCAAATTACATCATGAAAGATCAAGAGTAACATCAAAAAGCAAAACTGGTCAAAACTGGGCGAATTTCTAAGCTGAAGAGTGAAAATGAGGCAAAATTTCTCTATGCGCCGCGCCCAAATTCTCTATGCGTCACGCCACTTTGTAGCTGATTCTGAGGCACTTCACGAAGTCCAAATTGAGCTCATGATAGCTCGTTAGAAAGCCCTGCTTGTCTACTTTCCAACCCAAGTGGAATTTCTGAATTGGGATTTCATTTGACCCTCCAAAACTTCAATCTCCGAAGATTGCTTCTTGTGTGTCAAAATAAGGGCAGTGAGGTCATTTTTTGAGTGTTTTTGACCTCTTGAGGGCTAAAAACCTGCCCAAATTTCTTGGCCATGCACAAGAAACCATAATTTTTCATGCCAAATCCAAAAATGTAAAGTTTTTAAGATTTGGAGCCCTCTAGCAAAAGCGAGCGCCATGTGGCACGATGCATAAGGAGGCAAAACCTGTTTTTTAGTGCAAAAAATTTCAAAATGCCAAAAATTTCTCCAAATTTCTTGAAATTTGGGTTGAACCTTCTCTATCAAGTTTCATTCTGGGCCAAAGAGGCTTTGCCCAATATATGAAGATGATCATGCTCCTTTTGCCCCTTTTGCTTCCTTATTGCCTTATTTAATTTTGCCTTTAGATTCCTTATTCGTGCCTTGCAAAACCTTGTTTCGTGCCATGTAGTGGAAAGCCGTGTGTCTCAGCAATGCTTTGTCCCTATCGGCCTTGTCTAGCAGTCTCCCTAAGTGGATGTTGACTCTTTCGAGCCAAGACTCATGATCATCATTAATCTCTTGCTCTAATGAAGTGAATTCAATCCTCCTCTTTTGTGCAACTTGACGATTTTCCCTGATGTTTTGTAATTCCATAATCACTTGCTGATCTTCAAGCTGCTTATTCCTTTGCTCCAAGTATTTTATATTTTACTTAGCCCTCTCCAAGTTGAGGGACAAGGCTTTGATCTCTGTCTGCTGCTCCTGGATGATATCTCTAAGCTTGGCACTTTGCGGGCCCATGTCTGTATCGTCATCCTGAATGAGAACGAAGTCGGTCTCTCATTCACCTGAAGGCCCCTCATCCTGCATTGGCCTCTTGCCTTTGTCCAGTACCTGTGGTGCTGATGTTAGAAGCAAGACCCCTTCCACCCCAGGTGGAGATAACACTCGCTTTGCTACTGCAAATAACTGTCTAGCGCCCCTCTGATAAGTAATGAATACTGGCATAGTAGCAGTATGTGTCTCATGACCTTCATGTTGATAAGAAGGTCCTCCTGTCATATGTCCAGCCTTTGAAGATCCCTGTGAAGCTCTGAAAAAGTCATGGGAGATATAATCATCCCAAGTGATGCCGTGTAATCTAAGATGATGAACCACCACAATCTTGATGAGAGCAAAATGATAAACACTATTAAGTTGCTGTTGAGGGTCTTGTGCTGCACAAGGGTGGTCATCCTTTATATATTTTGGCATATGAAATAAGGAATGTTCATCATCCGTACCCGAGTGAAATGCATCAGCAGCCTGATGTGATAAGCATACGAGCGGGAGAATCGTCCCTCACAGCTGAAATACTTCATGATCAGTTTCATTAAAGGAGCATACTCATCCTTGAGAAACCGAAAAGGAAAGACTCTCTTAAGCTGCCTCAGAAACCCAGGTTTGATGTATGGTTCATAGTGTTGCCGGTCAATTTTCTATCTCTTGTTCCATGGTTCTCCAATGTTTGGTATGCCGGTTGCTAATGAAATGGAATCTGGTGTTAGTGTGAAAGTGACACCAGCTAAAGTGGCCCGATCACCATGTAAATGCAGTACAAACAAACGAGCCAAAATTTAGCATTAGCAACCTTCTCACAAAACTCATAACATGACTGATGCTGAAAACAAGAGATGGCAATAGGGCAGGCCTGTAATTTAGTAAGGGTGGTTGGTTCTTCTCTGATATGTCTGCCACCTCTATGAGGCCTTTGGGGTGAATGTTCCTCCATGGGTGAGTCACTTTGGGTCTCCACTTCATAATCAAATGAATGCTCGGATGCCATAACTACTGATAGACAAATTGGTTTGAAGAAATAGGTGCTAATGTATGAAAACTGTGTTGGACTGCCTTTTGGTGATGTGCTTGACCTCTATCACCAAGGGGAAAACAATGAAACAAGGGACTGCAAAGGGAGGGGAAACAGTGAGGGATTAGGGACTGTTGGGATAAAATCAGTTAGGGAAATATGGGAGAGTTTGGGAATTTATTTATAGGGTTAGGAATTTTCGTATGGGGTTAGGGTTTAGGATTTCACATTAGGAAAATTGGGAAAGGGAACTTAGGGTAGGGGATTAATGATTTTAGGGGTAGGGAACAATGAAATCAGGGAAATAATGGGATAAGGGAAATAAGGGAATGATGGAAAAAGGATAAAATTGGTGGCAAATAGTTGTTAAAACCCTAGGCAGCAACCTTTATGTGAAGACTTTAAAATGGTAGGGTTTGATCATTTGTTTAACCATTTCCATTTGTCAATCATCATACCATAGCAAAAACTTGGATAAATCACAGAGATGAAGGCTCTACCTATCAAATCCGTGCAAGTTCTTGGCGATTTGGAGCAAAGGTTAGCAGTTTCAGGCCTTTTAACTGTATGCGTTGTGCAGCATACCCAATGCGCTGTGCCTCCCTAGTGCGCTGCGCCCATGTAAAATAACACTGCGTGTTCGCTCCCAGTGCACCGCGCCTCCTGCTCAGTGCGCCGCACCGACGATTTACAATGATTTTTGCCCAATATCCTCACTTGTTCACAAAAATCGATTGGTGTTGCTTCCTCTTTGCTCTTGGCATGCAAATGAGCTTTCAAAACTTGGAGACATGTTTTATACATTGGCTTTTCAAATTAATTTTTCCAAAGACCCACTTTCATAATGTTTTGGATTTGCTTTATCTTTCAACTCTGTTTTTGGACTTTTTCACTGCTTTTTCACTTTGCAATGAGCGAAAGTACCTGAGCTTGGCTTATCTTTGTAGGTGATGGAGCTTCTGGGCTAAGGAAAGAAACCAGGGTGCAGATGAAGGAATTTGCAATGATGAAAACAAAATTTACATGATTTTTGTACAAATAAGGCTAAATACTTTGTTTTTTCCTCAAAACCCTGTTTTGAGGAAAAACACATTTCTGAACACTTGTTGATGAAATTTATTGATGTTGAAACATCCTCATGGCCTGCTGGAAATTTTTGAATACTCTGATACATTTTTTGACAAAACCCTAATACAACCCTAGACCTAAGTGACCATGAAACCCTAAAGACAACTTATGCAGTTTTCAAGATAAAAAGACTGTATATGTTTTTTAAATGATGAGCTAGCAGGTAGATAACATGAGGGGAATGAGTGACAAGGCCCTTCCGTCAGAAGATCGATGCTCCTAATGGAATGTAGATGATCGAGCCGAATGAGACACCTAAAAATGAAATGCAACAAAAGAGGTTTTGATCTCTGACAGAGGACTAAACAGACCGACTCTAACATTGGCTCCAATGGGGATGGTAGCTCCTTAGAGGTGCCAAGAACTATAGATCTCTGGGAAAGATAGACAGTGCCTTCATCCATTGGGCTATGGAGTCCATTATTTTGACAAATTAGCACAAGACTCTTGACTTATTTATTGACTGAAACTTGACTCAAACCGACTCAATTATGAAACCAAAATGACTGAAAAACTGACTCAACAAACTGAACCCAAAACTGAAATCTTTCTTCAGAATTATAGCCTTCACTTCGGGCCCCAGACTGAAGAAAAGATCACAGCACACACTTGCAATGAAATTGAAATAAAATGGTATTTACAGTGACAATGTAAACAACAGAAACAACTCAGAAATGATACCACTTGAGCAGCTGACCATTGACCGGCCCTCCTGGACAATCTTCCTCGTTCATCTCCTTCAGAAGAAAGGCATTCTGACCCCGATATGCTGCAATCTTAAAGGGACCTTTCCAGAGATTTTAAAACTTACCGTGCTTGCCCTTTTCCTCATTCCTTGCATCCCACTTTAGCACCACATCATCCAACTGAAATTTGTCTGCCTTTGCTTTCCTGTCATAAATTTTCTTAATTCTCTCTTGCAGTTTGAACGTGTTTTGAAAAACTTCTTCTCTGGTCTGTTGCAAATGGATCATTTGATTTAGTCTTCTCTACATAGGATCATCTTCACTACTAGCCTCCTAAAGAAGTTTGACTACCGAAGCTGTGAGAGAGGTAGGAAACACTGTATCAACTCCATAAACTAGCTCAAAGGGGGACATACCAATGGATTTCTTCTGACTCACTCGATCTGCCCAAAGTGCATGGACCAACTTCTTATGCCAACTCTTCTTGTTTATTTCCAGCACCTTTTTAATGATGTTAACCAAAGATTTGTTGGAAGACTCCGCCAATCCATTGCCTTGTGGATGATAAGCAGTTGAGTGCCCCAAAGTAATGTGATATTTATGACAAAACTCAACCATCCTTTTTGATTTGAAAGCTGTTGCATTATCAGTGATTAACTTATTCGGGCAACCAAAATGAGACAAAATATTATTCTCAAGGAATGAAATTATTACCGCATCTGTAGCTTGTCTGGTGGGAATTGCTTCGATCCATTTCGTGAAATAATCTGTCGCCGTGAGGATCCATCTATGCTGACCTAAAGAAGCAGGATGAATTTCACCAATGAAATCCAACCCCCACTGCTGAAAAGGGGCACTCACCTCAATGGGCTTAAGCGGAAAAGGCTGTAATTTCTGCCTTCCTTAAAAAATCTGACATTTATGACAGCTTTTGACAACCTTATATACATCAGTAAACAATGTTGACCAATAGTATCCGGCTCTTAGAATTTTATTTGCTGTTGTTTTCCAAAAAAGGTGACCGCCACAATCTCCTTTATGGAAATCCTCCATGACATGCTTCACTTCTTCCACCAAACAATTCAACAAAACACCACCGGGATCTTTCCAATAAAGTGTAGAATTCAAAATACAAAAGTTAGCAGCCTTTAACTTAAGAGTTCTAGCTTTGTTTCTAGCCATACCAGGTGGTGGGGACAAATTCTGAAGCACATATATGATATCTGAATACCAAGGAGAAAGAACAAAGGTTTTAGATACCTGAATTGACGGACCTTCTTCATTTTCATCGGACATAGCAGCAATCAGATTTATGTCTAAGACATGTAGATTTGATTCAGCCATTAACTCTGCCAATCCCTGTCTTTTAACAAGCTTTGTGGGCTTTATCTCCACATCATACTCCAGCAAAGCTGCAATCCACTTGCCTCGTCTTCCTTCTGGATCTATTTGTATCAAAATATCTTTGACAGCAGCGTTAGGAGCATAAGCAAAAATATGGGAATGTAGAATATATACCCGAAAGTCTTTGAATGATTTCACAAGTGCAAGGGCTTGCTTTTCAATGATGTTGTACTTCAAAGCTGCATCTCTTATAGTTCGGCTAAAGAAAGCAATTGGTCTTTCGTGCTCATCTTTTTTCTGCATTAATACAACTGCCATAGTATGCTCCGAAGCAAATGAAAACAGTATAAAATCTTGAGTGTAATCCGGGCTGATTAGAACCAGAGCTGAAGAAAGAGCCAATTTTACTAGATTGAAAGATTTTACAGCCTCTTCTATCCACTTCACTTGGCTGTCCTTCTTAAGCATGTTTGTAATCTCTCTTAGGTGTTCAGCAAGATTAGGCACAAAGCGACGTAAAAAATTCATCTTACCATTAAAAGATTGAATCTCCTTCTTGTTTCGGGGAAGGTCAATTTGCTGAATCGCTTCTACATGTGCTGGATCAATACGAATGCCATCTTTTGAGATAATGTGTCCAAGTAGTTTGCCTTCATCCATGGCAAACAATCTCCTCTTCGGATTCAACAACACACCATATTTTCTGCACTTTTGAAAGACAATTTTCAAATGATACATGTGTTCTTCATCTGAATTAGAAAACACCGTCAAATCATCAAGGTACACAACCAAGAAGACATCCTTCTCATTTGCAAAAGCCATATCCATTGCCCGCTGAAATGTGGCACCTGCGTTCTTCAAACCGAAAGGCATTTTAGTGTAATGAAAAGTCCCCCATGGAGTGGTGAATGCTGTTTTGTCTCGGTCGTCTTCATGGACCAAAATTTGGTTATATCCAGAATAACCATTGAGTAGTGACATACGAGATGCTCCAATTACTCGCTGAAGTATGTGATCCATTTTTGGCAGCAGATAATTATCCTTCAGTGAAACTTTATTGAGATTCCTAAAATCAATGCACAAACGAATCTCACCTATCTTCTTTCGTACGGGCACCAAATTAGAGATCCAATCAGAAAATCTGATGGGAACGATGATTCCTGATTTGTACAACCTGTTTACCTCCTTCTCAATTGATGGTAGTAGTTTTGGATTTAGCCTTCTCAACTTCTATCTGAAAGGTTTCTGATTAGGCTTAATAGGAATAGTGTGCTGAATTATATTGGTATGATATGTCTTCAAGTCGGAATAGTCCCAAGCAAACACATCAGCAAAGGATGACAAAACTCTGATATATTTGGCCTTTATCTTTTGTGGAAATGCTTTAGACAGCTTTACCATCTTCGGATGTTCAGCTGTTCCAATATTCACCTCTTCAACTCCCTTCTTTGTTGGCTGCAATGTTGGTTTGCAGGCTACATCATCGTGATCAAAGAGTTCTTCTAAAGGTATCAAGCCTTTAGGAATAATATTATCCTTAAGCTGCAACACTTCCATTTGATTGATCTGCACATCATCTTTTCCATCATCATGTTCTACATCAATTGAGGTATCTTTAAAATTACCTTTGTTTTGCAGAAAATCATCGATCTCCTCATCATCTTGGAAAACTTGCCAATATCTCTGATTGTCCGGGACAGTCGGACGATGTTTCACATGGATTTCGAATTTATTACTTGAGTTCATAGGAATCTTCAAATTACTTGCTGCCTTAGCAAGTGCATCTACAATACTATTTTGAATACGAGGCACACACGTCAAGGTATAATCTAAAAACAGCTTCAGGATATCTAGAACAACATTCCGGTATGCCCGCATCCGAGGATGATTTGCTTGATATTTGCCTTTGACTTGCTTAATCGCCAATTCGGAGTCGCCATATACAGCAATCCTCTTAGCATTCAACTTTCTTAGAATTTTTAGGCCAGCAATCAGAGCTTTGTACTTAGCCTCATTGTTTGAACAATCAAAAGCAAGCTTGTAAGAACATACCCACACATTACTAGGCACTTTGTTCGGAGCAGAAAAAGGAATGCGTACCCAAATACCAATTCCAGCACCATCATTTCCCATTGCTCCATCAAAATCCATGGTCCATAGACCATCTTCCTCTTCTTCTAAGCGTTGAAACTCTATTAGCTTTGTTTTTTCTGCTTGCTATCCATTATCTCTATCTGATTGCTGAACAATATTTTCCTACTCTTATCCTTATTTCTTCAAAACTTCTCTAAAATTCTCTGCTATTTCTGAAATATCATCTGCTACAACTAATTGACTATCAATATCATTGAAGCTATCTGAATACAAAACAAAAGACTCTAAATCTATATGTACATAATTAATCAGATGATTAATTGGTTTCTCCTTGCTTGTAATCATGTATTTCATTTTTTGTTCCCGATAAAGTTTTCTCATTTGGCCAAACACAGGAATCGTTGCATAGGAGAAATCTAGTTGTAATGTCCCTTGCAATTTTTCTCCCCAGGACCTGGAAAGAAGCATACCAAATCTGGGAGGAATGTCTACCACAACAACATCCATCAAAACATTCTTGGTTGGAATCTGATCCAAACTTACAACCAAGTCTTTAATGAGCCCAATACATCTCACCCTGCTAGAATCAAATGAATAAAGATCATGGTATTTCCTAGTGATTTCCAAACCCAACTTCTCCATGATAGCCTTCGGCATAAGATTGTGAGAAGCGCTGGAATCAAACATAGCATTATGCAACACAAACTCATGCAATCTCAGACTGATATAAAAAGGAGGCACATCACTGTCTGGAGACTCACCATTTAATGTTGGTCCAAAAATCAGTTCAGGTTGATCATCTTCCACACTCACCATATCAAACATTGGGTCAAAATTCAAAATTTTAGAGACTTGACCTCTATAACTGCTGTTCCTCATTAGTTCAGTCAAGGGAATGGATACCTTTAATTTAGAAATTTCATTTTCTAGACTAGAAGCAGAAGTCTTTTCTACCTCTTTGGTTGGAACATCTTTTCTTTCAACTTTATCTTTTGATACAATTGGCTGATTCACTCTTGCATTTGCTGGTGGAGACTTTCTAGTAGTAGGATCAACAATTTCTTTTCCTTTCTTTAGCACTACAGGTGGCTCATTCTTAGATGCTGGAATTTCCTTTCTCTTCTGGATTGGATTGATGGGGACATTTCTGTTTCTAAGTGAGTACTGATGTTGCTAGGCAGACAAAGCATTCATATAACCTCTCTGATACTCATTCGACTCCTCTTCAAGAGCTGTGTCATTTGCTAAGATAAAATCTACATCCTTCTGTACAGCTGAATTTTCTACATACTCATCATCTTCAGTGATAAAGGTGGGCATATCATCAGGAGTAAAGAAGTGATTTTCTTCTCCTACTACATTGTCTTCATCATCAGATTCGGGACGAACAAAATTCTGGTGAAGAGGGGTCTTTACTTGCTGTTGTTGTGATGCCGGTTCTTGTGCTCGCTGCTCACGCTATTTGATCCTGAATTGATCTTGCTGTTGGCCACGAAAATTAGGATTCCGAATTTGCAGTTCAGGCTTATCAAGTGTTAACCTTTCAATCATCTTTTCTACCTTGCGGAGCACTTGGTCTGAGGTAGAAGCTTCTTCCTTTATTGAGAATCTTTTCTCGGCTTTCAATCTAGCTCTCTTGTCATTCAGATTTGCCTCAACACTAACAACAATTTTCTGCATTTCTTCTAAGGTAGCTGGATCTCTCTCTCTTAATTGATAAGCCATGTCTGGATAAAAACCATCTGGGAACTTAAGTAAAGCTAACTTTTTAGATGGCCTTAAATCATCAGGAATTGCATTATAAACCACATTAAATCTAATACAATAGTCTTGCATGGACTCACCAACATTCTGCTTGATCTTGGTATATTCAGAAGTGATTTGAAGAGGATATTTCTTCACTTCCCAGCGATCCAAGAACTGTCTTCGAAGCTCTTCTAATGTGGGAATACTTCTAGCTGCCAAAGCTCTGAACCATTTTCTTACCTCACTGCTGAAAGTTTGCACGAATAATCTAATGGTATCATTTTCTGCATCAATCTCATGAAGATCGAAGAAATACGTCATTCTGTCCACATGTTGCTAAGATGTGGTACCATGAGGAGTGCCATCAAACAAAGGAATTTTACTCTGATAATCTGTGGGCATGTCATCCAAAACTTGAGGCGGCGCGAGAGGTGAAAAACAAGCAGCCATTGCTCTTGGTGTATTTGCAATCGGTCTTGGTGAAGTTGGGGGAGTGGGTGCAGCTGATGTGTGAGGTGTATGAGGAGGTGTATGTGGAGGTGAAACAATCTTGGGTATTTTAGGAGTAGAAGAAGTAGATGGAGGCGATACGACTGCAGATTTTTTTATTAGGAATAGTACGCTGCGGGAGAAGGGTAGGAATGAAAGGAGGTTCGGTGGGAATTGTTGAACTAGACGCAATTGCGAATGACCCAAGGGTTGCAGAAGCAGTCTCTAAGAAATCAACAATATTAGAAGCTGTAATTGAAGTCTGGAGCTGGTTCAAAATGTAATCATCAATGGATTTATTAGCCCTTTCAGTTTCAAGATTTCGAACAAACTCAGGATTTAAGACAGTGGAAGCAACAACGCTTTCAGATTTGGTTTCAAACAAAGACAACTCAAACTGCTCATCAAATTCTTGATCCTCAAGATACTCAAAATCAACAGGACATGACTGAGCTTTGAACACGGGAATGATAGAACTTCCTTGGTGAACGATTCTTGGAATAAGGTTAGGATTTTCGTAGACAGGAGGGGGATCAAGATCCAAATTTTCTCTGGTATGTATTATAGAAGCCAGTGTGTTTTTATTTCAAGAAATCAAAGGGACATAAACAACTTGTTCAGCCAATCAAATTCTAGACTTATCATCCAAAATCTTAGAATTATTAGATATATTGGGGTGATTTGTAAGTTAGATACTCCGTTTATAGACTAAACCAGAGATTGACTGAAGTAGCGTTTATCTACTTGCGCTAATGCAAAGCAAAAGCATTTCGAAGGCTACCTGGCTAATCTTCAGGCTCTGTCTGTAGTTTATAAAACGAATAACACTAACAAACAAACAATTTCTTCCCCAGTATGGTCGCCACTATGTTAGAGCCTAGATTTACCTCAGGTTGAAAAGGTAAGATTCTGGGTCCACATCAAACCACGCTCAGCCTCGTAGCTAGCCCTACGAGGACAGGAGAGGGCTCTCTCTGGGTCAATCTCAGCAAAATATAATTAGATAGGGCTTGAGATGACTGATTTAACAACTAATCTTAGGCTAGGTATGAAGCGCAAGGATTTAATTTGAGTTTTTTGGGGGTTTTTTGAAAAAGGGGAAAGGCAAATTTTGGGTCCGGGGATGAGGCCAGATTTTTGCAGAGTTCCGGTTGGGGCAAGGTAGGCAGTAGTTATGATGCTTTAGATTAAATGAATGGATGGAAAAGACCGTTGAGGAGCTAAAGAGGGTGTGAGGGTATCAAGAATCCTCCTAAAACTGAAGAAAACATTGAGAATTAAACAAAACTACAGGCAGAGCACAACAAACTCATGGATTCTACCTTTTTCACTTAACTTGTTTAATTAAGAAGAAAAGAGAAGGGAAATGGCATACATAAAACATCAATGAACTTAAAATTACATGAAGAAACACACCATCAAAACACAGAGCCACAAGGATCCCAACAAGTGCTGCAAAACCCTGGTCTTTCCTTTGCCAAAAATGCAGAAATCAAATGTACAATGGAGTGCCTAGCAATCCCTAGTGTCCAACCCTAAAAATGACTGAGAAATTACATGATATAGACAAGCCTAACTCCTTCCCATGCCTCTAGGGATCGAGATCATCATTCTAGGAGCTATTTGAATCAATTCTAAACAAGGAACTAAAATCTAGGCAATCAAACAACTTGCCCCTATATGCTAGGAAACTGATTCATTCATTTAATTTTCACTTTTTAGTGAATGAATCCTCTAGAACAAGTAAAAATGTGCCAATATTACATCATGGTTATCAAATTACATCATGAAAGATCAAAAGTAACATAAAAAAGCAAGACTGGTCAAAACTGGGCGAATTTCTAAGCTGAAGTGTGAAAATGAGGCCAAATTTCTCTATGCGCCGCGCCCAAATTCTCTATGCGTCGCACCACTTTGGAGCTGATTTTGAGGCACTTCCTGAAGTCCAAATTGAGCTCATGATAGCTCGTTGGAAATCCCTTCTTGTCTACTTTCCAACCCAAGTGGAATTTCTGAATTTGGATATCTTTTTCCCCCAAAACTTCAATCTCCCAAGACTGCTTCTTGTGTGTCAAAATAAGGGTGATGAGGTCATTTTTTGAGTGTTTTTGACCTCTTGAGGGCTCAAAACCTGCCCAACTTTCTTGGCCATGCACAAGAAACCACAATTTTTCATTCCAAATCCAAAAATGTAAAGTTTTTAAGATTTGGAGCCCTCTAGCAAAAGCGAGCGCCACGTGGCGCAGCGCATAGGGAGGCAAAACTTGTTTTTTAGTGCAAAAAAATTCAAAATGCCAAAAATTTCTCCAAATTTCTTGAAATTTGGGATGGACCATCTCTATCAAGTGTCATGCTAGGCCAAAGAGGCTTCTACCAATATCTGAAGATGATCATGCTCCTTTTGTCCCTTTTGCTTCCTTATTGCCTTCTTTAATTTTTCCTTTCGATTCCTTATTCGTGTCTTGCAAACCTTGTTCCATGCCATGTAGTGGAAAGCCATGTGTCTCAGTAATGCTTTGTCCCTATCGGCCTTGTCCAATAGTCTCTCTAAGTGTATTTTGATTCTTTCGAGCCAAGACACCCAATCATTATTAATCTCTTGCTACAATGAAGTGAATTCAATCCTCCTCCTTTGGGTAGCTTGACGATTCTCCCTGATGTTTTGTAATTCCATAATCACTTGCTGATCTTCAAGCTGCTTATTCCTTTGCTCCAAGTATTTTATATTCCACTTAGCCCTCTCCAAGTTGAGGGACAAGGCTTTGATCTCTGTCTGCTGCTCCTGGATGATATCTCTAAGGTTGGCACTTTGCGGGCCCATGTCTATATCGTCATCCTAAATGAGAATGAAGTCGGTCTCTCGTTCACCTAAAGGCCCCTCATCCTGCATTGGCCTCTTGCCTTTGTCCTGTACCTATGGTGCTGATGTCGGAAGCGAGGCCCCTTCCACCCCAGGTGGAGATAACACTCGCTTTGCTGCTGCAAATAACTGTCTAGCGCCCCTCTGATAAGTAATGAATACTGGCATAGTAGTAGTATGTGTCTCATGACCTTCATGCTGATAAGAAGGTCCTCCTGTCACATGTCCAGCCTCTGAAGATCCCTGTGAAGCTATGAAAAAGTCATGGGAGATAAAATCATCCCAGGGGATGCCCTGTAATCCAAGTTGATGAACCACCAAAATCTTGATGAGAGAAAAATGATAAACACTGTTAAGCTGCTATTGAGGGGTCTTGTGATGCACAAGGGTGGTCATCCTTTCTATATTTCGGCATATGAAATAAGGAATGTTCATCATTCGTACCCGAGCGAAATGCATCAGCAGCCTGATGTGATAATCATACAAGCGGGAGAACCGTCCCTCACAGCTGAAATACTTCATGATCAATTTCATTAAAGGATCATACTCATCCTTGAGAAACTAAAAAGGAAAGACTCTCTTAAGCTGCCTCAGAAAACCAGGTTTGATGTATGGTTCATAGTGTTGCCGATCAATTTTCTGTCTCTTGTTCCATGGTTCTCCAATGTTTGGTATGCCAGTTGCTAATGAAATGGAATCTAGTGTTAGTGTGAAAGTGACACCAGCTAAAGTGGCCTGATCACCATGTAAATGCAGTACAAACAGATGAGCCAACTCATGATGCAATTGAACCATTAGCAACCTTCTCAGAAAACTCATAACATGACTGATGCTGAAAACAAGAGATGGTAAGAGGGCAGGCCTGTAATTCAGTAAGGGTGGTTGGTTCTTCTCTGATATGTCTGCAACCTCTATGAGGCCTCTAGGGTGCATGTTCCTCCATGGGTGAGTCACTTTGGGTCTCGACTTCATAATCAAATGAATGCTCGGATGCCATAACTGCAGATAGACAAATTCGTTTGAAGAAACAGGTGCTAATGTATGAAAACTGTGTTGGACTGCCTTTTGGTGATGTGCTTGACCTCTGTCACCAAGGGGAAAACAGTGAAACAAGGGACTGCAAAGGGAGGGGAAAACAGTGAGGGATTAGGGACTGTTGGGATAAAATCAGTTAGGGAAATATGGGAGAGTTTGGGAATTTATGTATAGAGTTAGGAATTTTTGTATAGGGTTAGGGCTTAGGATTTCACATTAGGAAAATTGGGAAAGGGAACTTAGGGTAGGGGATTAATGATTTTAGGGGTAGGGAACAATGAAATCAGGAAAAAAATTGGATAAGGGAAATAAGGGAATGATGGAAAAAGGATAAACTTGGTGGCAAATAGTTTTTAAAACCTGTTGTGCCCTACAACAACCCCCCATTTCATATCATTCTTATTTTTCAAAAAATTAACATATGGAATGGGTCCCTTTTAAAATTTTGGCATCAATGCTTGCATGTTCAAAAAAGGCCGCACAATCAAACGAGTTTTCATGTATTTAAGCCTTTTTGGGACATCAATGTTTCAAATAATAAATAATCTTTTGTTATTGCGATAAAGCGATCGCAAGATCGCATATCGCAACAACATGAGAGATGCATTCAAATGGCATTTTGGTCTCCGCCGATGCGATATCGCTATCGGCAATCGGCAATGTTACATGCATACCACTAACGGCTCATAACTCATGTCCCGACGCGACGCGATATCAGCGATACCTCATGTGAAACCGCTTTATGATTTAAACCCCGACCCGATGCGATATCGCTATCGGCCGTCGGCAGAATTCCACGCACTTCGGTGAGGCACCCGGTTCCTACCCCCGATGCGATGTGATATCGCAATCGGTAACCTCAAACCATTTTATATGCATCTACTTCTGTTTCCATGCGCTAGCCCGATGCGATTTCGCTTATCGGCTGTCGGCACGATCATTTGGTGATAATTGTGCAGCACCTATTCCCCGAAGCGATGCGATATCGCTCATCGGCGGTCGGTAGTCTTAAAAGCCATCACTTAAAGATTTAATTCATATCCGGTTGACAAAACACGAATCCCAAAAAGCCGTTAATGCAAGGGTTAAGGTAATGCGTGTGTATTTAAAAGAGTTTGCCCCTTCGATTAATGAACACCTGCGTTTAACCGCCAGAATATCTGTTGCACACTTAAGTGAGTCATTCACCCGAATAACGGTGTAATCATCACATTTAATGAGTAGCAGGCCTCAAATCACCATTAATGCATCTGCAATATCCTCTTAACGATTGGATCCGCAGCCACTTTTGAAAATTAATCTTGACACGCTTCAAATAATATATCTATCCCACCGTGAAGCGTTATTGTTATTGTGTTATTACGATTTCTCTTGCAGTTGTGAAGAATTCGTCTTTCGAAAGAAGCTTAACCATGATGGGAAAAAGATCCAAGAGAGCTACGGGCTCTACTGTTACACCTGTAGCAGGTCAAGCTGTTGCAAATAGCAAGAAAGGCCTCGTTTCAGACACTACATGCACTGGTCTTAACAAGACTACATGGCAGGGCACATATAATTTACTAGAAGCTGAGCAACCAAAAGTTTCAGGGACAGTGGCTACTGCGGACCCACTCAAAAAGTCCGATGCAACTCTAAAAGAGTTGGCCGATTCCTTTCTTCACAGAATAGCCACCAGAGAACAAGTCCTTCCCTACACTGATGTAGTGCGATGGGCAATTGAGGAAATTCCAATCATTGACAGAACGTTCCACACAAGAGACGGACGGATTTTCGGGTCATTCAAGCCAGAGCACCTAAGGGAAATGTATCATTTGCCTGAGCCAGAGAAAATCTACAACAAAGACTTCGTGGAGAAGTTTGCAGCTGAAAATGAAGTACCATCTGAGCCCATTCGGGATTGGAGGCAGAACCCGGCCAAACACAAGCACGAAAGCTCGGGTAAGTACTCCGTCGATTCCTTGGCTTCTCCCTATTGCTATGCGGGAATTATGATGTGTAGGCTATGGGGATTACATGATTCTGCCAATTTCGATATAGAAATGGTTCCCCTAATGGAAGCAGCTGTTAATAGTTTTATCATGGATTGGGCCACCATTCTTTCTGATAAATTGACTATAGTTGTTCGGGATTTTAGAGCTAAATCTGTAGTCACCGAAAGGAAAATCCCCCCATTTTATTATAGTGCCTACATTATGGATACATTGTGTTTTAACTCTGAGTTTCCCATCCTCGGTTGGAGATGGACCACCCAAGACCCTTCGCCCATTCATTTGTATCATCGGAAATTGTGGAAGTCCTCTTACAAGGACCATTTGTATCAAATTTGCAATGGTTTTATGGTTCCCATTCATTATTCCATTTTTGATCGGCCTATTCCCAAAATCTCCTATCTCGCTTCCTTTGACTTACCAGCTGTAGCAGGATGGTTTGGAGAAGAGCACTTTACCTATATTAGGGTTTATGGAAGCCAAGCCAAACCGCATGTTCTCCCTCTATATGTTCCAGACAAACTGTTAGCCCGAGAGATATCCTACCAAATTATGGCTGAGAGTGTAACTCAAACACTCAAGAAAGAGAAGAAGAGGGGCTGGCCCTCTTTTCCCTTAAGGATGGGTGTTTTTACTCTGCATAATCTTCAGCATGCAGAAAAGGAGGCTATAAAGATGCAAGCTTTATCCCTGCCCACTATGCCAGCCAGACTCTATGATCCACATAAAACTGCCTACAATGCCCTAGAACAGGCCAAACTGACTAAGATTGACCATCAAGAGGATGAGTTTGATGACCTGTTCAGAGCTGCTGATTCAATAAGCCAAACCAAGCAGCTTGCCAAGATGAGATACAATGATGAGAATTTAACTGAGTTCAATAAACTCAGAGAGCAGAGGTTGCAAACTCTGCCTCTGGATTTATCGTCATTAACCTCAGCGTCCTCCTCAAGCGAGCCCGGTCAGAAACAGACAAGCCAACCTCCTGTTATAAATAAAGAACAAAATAAACAACAGGAGGAAAGACAAGAAAAGCAGCAGGCAGAGAAGCAGAGAAAGGAGAAAATGGATAAGCAGCATAGAGAGCAGAAGGAACAAGAACAGAGAAAGCAGAAGCAGATGGAGGAATAGCGGAAGAAAGAAGAAGAAGAAAAACAAAGGAAAGAACTGGCAGATAGGCAGAAAAAGGAATTAGCAGATAAGCAAGAAGAGAAACAGAGAAAGGAGTTAGAAGAACAACAACAGAAAGAGTTGGAGGAGCAAAAGAGGTTGGAACAAGAACAAGAAAAGAGTAAATCCCAGACCTCCATAGATCCTGAATTGCTAAAACAATGGAATCAATTCGATTCCATTATCAGTGGAAAGGAAGGCTCCAAAGATGCACCAGACACCACTTCTTCTCAGGTTCTAAGCGGAACCAGTGGCCCACCCACTTCAAAGGATCTCGAGGTAATCACCAAAGACCCTTCCAATCAGATTGTGCTCCAGGTGGAAGATATTCCTCCCCTGGACGTTTTCTACAGTCCTAGGCACAAAGCAGTTGTTAAGCACTCAAGGAAGAGACGAAGGCTTGATCAACCTTCCACCTTTCCTGAGCAGACAGTCACGGGGAATGTAGTCTGGAAGGAAGAATTGGACCCCTCTGATGATCTAACTAAGCTATCGCAGTATGCGGGAGCTTATTCTGCAGCGACTATTGATAAAGCATCAGAGGTAAGTCTTTTGTTAAAGACTAAGGACCAGGAAATTTGTGCATTGCAAGCAGAAGTAGCCGAGGCGCGAAACAAGGCAGCACAGGTAGAAGAGCAGTTGCTGGCGCAACAGCAAGCAAACAATGTATTAACCCAGCAACTGCAGACTGAAAAACAGAGGATTGATCAGAGCTCAATCCAGAAGCAGAAAGAATTAACGGAGGCATTGGCACAATTGAGAGCGGCAAACGAGCTAATGACGAAGTCAAAGGATGAGCAAATCGCTCGACTATCAGCACAGCTCGAAGATGTCAAGGGCACTAAGAAAGTCGAAGATTTCAGAGCAGAGGCAGCTCGAATAAATAATGCATTAATCTCTCAGGTTAGACTCTTGTGCCAACAACTAACTGAGGCTGAGCCATTATGTGAAGTATCTACAGCAGTATGTCAGCAAATTGAAAAAGCCAGAAATGAGCTAGATCAGACCGAAGAAACCATAACCTCATATCTTGATTGGCAAGATACTGATGAGGGAAAAGAAGCAAACTTGCCCAGGATCTATGAGCCGTTCAAAGACATACTCTTCATGGAATGGAACACTCAGATGATGAAAGTGGAAAGAGCATCTTCAAGGTGTAAAATGATTGCCAACAATATGATTGATTTGGTCAACAATACACTCTATTGGGCCAACATAATCTCTCAGTGTACACCTGGAAGCATAACCAGGGCAAACATGATTGAACAAACAAGTTATCATGGTCTGGAGGAAAAGAGAAAGTTAATCGCTGGAGTAAAAACTTTAACCTCCGACGCATATTGGCTCTTTCTAATCAAACCGCACACTCAAAGGTCGGCTCTTAAGTGTTTAACAGATGCTCTCAAGTGCTTAATCCCCGACTTTCAGGATGCCACATATGATGCCCAGCTCACGTCGCGTCTCAACACTCCACCGGAAGTAGAGCCAATGCTGGCGATATGTCAGTTGAGGTTTAAAGGAAAAGAGCCCACCGAATGAAGCATTGCTGCCGACTGCCAGATCGCCAAGAAAGATGGAGAAATAGTTATTGATGCCAAATTAATAGTTTTTCAGTTTTTCTTAGATATTTAGATTAGATTAGTATTTATAGACCCTTTCATTGTTTTGGAAAGGGTCGTAAAATTTTGTAATAGACTTAAAGGCTGAAGTTTGCACTACTGTGCTTCAGCCTATATTCTTTTGTGAAACTCGACCAATAGTCCTTTATTTGACGAGAAGGCTGTTTTATGCATTTGTGCACTATTGTCTCTTGTTTGGAATGCTTTCTGGTTTGAAGGAAGGACTGTGACGTAGCGATTTACATAATGGATTGTTGAGCAGCTTACATGGTACTTTTATCTGCATCTGTCCTCTTTCCTTTTATATGAATTGCTGTGTTATTATCTTTTGCTATTGTTGAATACATGTATGCGCTGTAACAGCAAATCTTCATTTCATTCCACTATTGGATGTTTTGTGATATGCCTTTCTTTTAATCATGCATGTAGCAATGATATGAATGACAATGTGTAGTAATTCGCTATTATCGCTCTGCATAACTAATTATGCAGAGCAATCTTAAATGGTTTAAACTTCTATGCTTTAGTGTTAGAGTCATCTATATGCCTGCCTTAAAGCACAAATTATCAAACGCTACGCTTGGAAAGATTGATAAGTCCCGGGATTAGATTATAGTTAATATATATTTCGCTGATAGTTTTAGTTGTTCCCTTATCACTATCATACCTCTTAAGTTACTCGTCCATCCCACTTTCATTCATTATTGGGAAACTGGTCCCATTATCCCTAGTCGGAGCCACTATTCCAAACGGAAAAGGAGCTGTACTAAGGTCCGGACCGGGTGGTTTCCCCTTTGTTGTGGCAGTGATTTTCGAGGCCTCAACAAAATTGGTGCTAGAATGAGGGCCTTAGCTGTGAATGGAACATAAGTCCAAACCTATAAGCCATTCCAAGAGTACTTCGCCCTCCGAATCCCCTCGATCTTCCCATTTGTATACTGGTTCGCCGGTACCCGAACAAGAAGAAGAGGAATCAACTACCACTGCTCAAACCCATCATACCACAGAACAATTAAGTCTTGAATCACCTGAAGTTCAGTCTCTAATCCATAAACTTCAGAGCTTCTCGATTTCACCACAGAAATCTGAGGTATCAGAAAGCAGTGCGACTTCGCAGTTCAACCTCACTCACCCTCTCACCAGACTTCAGAGCGAAAAACTCGGTATTGAACCCACTGAGTTTCCTTTACCTAAAAGGAAAAGGGCAAAGAAAATTACTGAAGGATCTGATAGTGAAGGGCTTTCATCCACCTCCTCCATTGCATCCTCTCCTCTGCGAGGTCAACCATCCACTCCCCCATTACAAATTGTCGTTCTCCAGGGATCAGAAGCCTCAATATCCCAACCTATTCACTCCTCATCTTTAATCCCTTCCCATACATCTGGAATCCCAGTAGTAGTCCCAACCACTGTTGCTATCATAATGGTAGATCCATGGACTAGGCCAGGAGCAGTCAACATGCCTGGACCATTGCATGATCTACCCGATGCTCCCGAAAAATGGCTGCCTAAATTCAATCCAGATGATGGGACCCAGGCTGAAGAACACATCAACAACTTTATGTTAGCAGTTAACCTAAAAGGAGTGACAGAGCAAGATGTTGTTTTAAGACTTTTCCCGTACACTTTACAAGGATCAGCAGGATCCTGGTATTTTTCCTTACCTTCTGGTTCAATTACCAGCTGGAACACATGTCAAGAGCAGTTTCTCACCAAATATGGAGATGACAGGTCCTTAGCTACTTTAATAAATGACCTCTCCAACCTAAGAATAGAGCACAGGGAACCAATAAAGGAGTTTAATGCCAGATTTAATAAACTACTAAATAAAATCCCTACCGCTTCTAAACCAAGTGAACAAATCCGAAGCGAATGGTATATCACTGCCCTACCTGCCAACATAGCCATTTTTGTAGACAGGGCTGGCAAACCTACCTTAGCTGAAAACATGAGAGAGGCACTTGCTGTTGAAAAACGCATCAATGCTCTTGAAAAGAAAGCTGCTCTAGAGGATAGAAAAGCTAAAAAAGTCTCGTTTAAAGAAGATTCCAAGAAGAAAACCCCGAAGGACCCGTATGACATGGAAGGTTTACAAAAGGTCCTTAAAACATTGTCTAACGAAATGGTTGAGATAAAAAAGCAGGTGGCCGAAACTTCAAGCAAAAGGCCATTCTGAACTTTTAAGAAAACCGAATCTAAGCCGCCCAATGTTATATCTAACGCTGATTCAGACCAAGAAGAAGAGGAAGAGGAAACACCTTCACAGACCGATGATGAAGAAGAAGTAACTGAATGCCACGGAATGTGGGATTTTATACTTCCAAACTCTGATATGGAGAATGAAGAAGAAGCCTTTCCGGTTACTACAAGAAGTAAAAGCACTCCTGAACCCGCCCAGGCAACTTCAAAGAAGAGGAGCGCAGGCGCTACTACAGCAAAGGAAAAAGTTCCCCCAAAAAAGTCGCCTGTAGTAGTTCCTCAAAACCAGCCTTCAACTTCTAGTTCTCCTTCAACATCCAAGACTCTAGTGGTATCCGATTCAATGGAATATAACATTGTTGATGACATGAAGAAGACTAAGGCAAGCATAACCATGTTTGAACTTAGTAAACTGAAACATCAACAAAAGCTACTTCTTAAAGAATTAAATGCTGTTCCCTCTACTCCCCTTCCCAGTGCAAGAGCTGCCAACGATTCAGGCCAGCCTCCTGCAGGTATGGTTGAAATTACCGATTCAGTTTTAATCGGAGATAAATCAAATTCTCACACTCCACCCTTCCTGCTGACTTATGAGATTTATAATAGAAACCTGCACAACTGTTTAATTGATTCAGGGGCTTCATCTAACATAATGCCAGCTTCAGTTTGCTCTAAGCTGAACATTGAACCCCAGAAGTCTGCCATTCATATTGTACAGTTGGATAGGACTAAGGTGCAGGTTGTGGGAGAAATTAATTCTGTAACCATTAGGTTGTCAGCTGACCCCAGAATTGTTCAGAGGATTGACATCTTAATTGCCGACATACCTGAATTTTATGGTTTAATTTTAAGCAGAGATTGGTCCGAAAAACTGCATGGGTATATTTCCACAGATTGGTCACATATGTGGCTTCCCTACAAGGGAAAGCCGAATCAAATAAGGATCGATCGGGAGAAGCATATGACCCATACAGTTACTGAATTCGAGCAAGAAAACCAACCTGTGGCGTTCAACAACAATATTTTGGGGAACTATTCGTCCGAATCATTCTTTGGCAACTTTGTTGCCCAACCATCTCCTTTTTCAGTTAATCATTTTACATCTCAAATTGAAAATTTTTCACAAACAGATAAGTCCAGATGTTTTAATGATGCTGAGAAAAATGTAGATATTTTTGTTAATACTTCTTTATTTTGGTCTTTTATATTTTGATGGCTCTAAGTCCAGTGAAGGCTCAGGAGCAGGTTGCATTTTGGTTAGCCCGCAAGGAGAAAAGACAATGCTGTCTTGTAGGTTAGAATTTGAGTGTACTAATAACACAGCCGAATATGAAGCTTTGGTCCAAGGTTTATATAAAGCAATCTGCCTTGAAGTGCGATATCTAAAAGTGTTCGGTGATTCGGAAATCATTGTTAAACAAGTCAGAAATGCAATTCATTGCCTTTCGAATCACCTTAAGCATTATCAATCGCTAGTGCAGGATCTTACCTCACACTTTTCAGCCTTCAACATTTCTTCCATTCCTAGGTCACAAAATTCAGCAGCCGACCTACTAGCCAATGTAGCTTCTAAGCTTCTACCTTCCGAAGACTACAACCTTGATAGATTTTCTATAGAATTACTTTTTAGGCCTTCAATTCCTGACAATGTCACTAATTGGAGAGTATTTAACCATGACGAAGATATCTTGCAGTTTCTAACTTCGGAAAAATCCTATGACAATCAAGTCATTGAGGAATATGATCACGATCTACAGATGAAACAAGCGCCTCAAGAAAATTCAATTCCCAAACCCGTGGTGAAGCTTGAAGACCTTTACGATATCAAAGACAGGTTTAAACCTGTAATTAATGCAAAGCTTCAAAGTTCCACCCTTAGGTTTGAATTAATAAATCTAGGCACTGACGATGCTCCTCAAAACATCAACTTAGGAATAGGACTTTCCCAAGAAGAAAAGGAAGCATTTATTAAACTATTGAGAAAAAACAAACAGGTCTTTGCTTGGAAATATGATGACTTAAAGACATATGATACATCTATTATCCAGCATACCATCCCTATGCTTCCTGATCAGAAACCAATTCAGCAAAAGTTAAGAAAAATACATCCAAATTTGGAGAGCCAGATAAAATCGGAGCTTAATAAGCTTTTGAAAGCCAAAATTATCTTTCCGGTCCGACATTCAAATTGGGTTTCTAATATGGTGCCAGTCAGGAAGAAGAATGGCGACATTCGAATCTGTATTGATTTCAGGAACCTCAATAAAGCAAGCTTGAAAGATAATTTCCCGTTACCTACTATGGAACAAATTCTTCAATCAGTAGCAGGTTCTGAATTGATGTCCTTTCTTGATGGATTCTCCGGATATAACCAAGTTTTGGTTCATCCTGAAGACCAACTTAAAACCACATTCAGAACAAAATGGGGAACTTACGCATATCAGAAAATGCCTTTTGGACTCATAAATGCGGGAGCGACATTCCAGAGAGCCATGGATATAGCTTTCAAAGGGTTAATTAATCGATCAGTAGTCGTCTACCTAGACGATATTACTGTATATTCTAAAAAGAGATATAATCATTTGCATGACTTAAATCAAATCTTTCAGCGATGCAAAAGATATGGTATTTCTTTAAACCCAAAGAAGTCTTTCTTTGCTCTTGATCAAGGAAAGCTTTTAGGCTTTATAGTATCCAAAGATGGCATCTATATTGATCCTGATAGGATTAAGGAAATTTCTGAAATCCCTTTCCCACACAATAAAAAATCGATGCAGTCATTCTTGGGTCAGATTAATTTTGTCAAACGATTTGTTCCAGATTTCTCTCAAATTGTATTACCACTTCAGACAATGATCAAGAAGAATTCAGTCTTCAAGTGGGGATTAGAAGAAAAGCAAGCTTTTGATGTTATCAAGCAATCAATAATCAATGCCCCAGCCTTGAATACTCCCAATTTTTCTAATCATTTTACATTGTATACCGTTGCGTCCGATGTATCCTATGCTGCAGTTCTCACGCAGCCAAATGCTCACAACTTGGAAGCACCCATTTCATTTTTTAGCTCAAATCTTCAGGGTGCCGAACTAAATTATTCCGATGTCGAGAAACAAGCCTTTGCTGTGTTCAAAGCAGTTAAACATTACAGGCCCTTTCTTTTGAAAACTCACACGAAAGTAATAGTCCCTTTCCCAGCGGTAAGGCAACTATTAATTCAAAAAGAACTGGGTGAAAGAAGAGCCAATTGGGTCACAGCACTTCAAGAATATGACCTAGAAATAAAGCCAGCAAAGATTGTTAGGGGCCAAGGTTTTTGCAGGATATTGGCAGGAGCATCAAACATTCCTGAATCAAGCGACATGGATCAAACTCAATCAATCAATCAGATAAGTGTCACTAATTCTGAATCTCAATATGCAGATTTAATATTTTATTTGAAAAATGGTTATGCTCCTCCAAATTTATCTTACAAAAATAAAAGGGCCATTAGGTTAAAAGCGAAGAATTTCACTCTCATTGATGATGTGCTTTTTAGACAAAATTATGATTCTATCCTGTTAAGATGTCTTGAGAGACCTGAAGCTCAAAAAGTTTTACAGGAGCTACATGATGGGCCAGCGGGAGGACATTTTGGGGCGGACACAATAGCCCACAAAGTTATTCATGCTGGATATTATTGGCCTACTCTGTTTAGAGATGCTCATGAATACGTAAGAAAATGCTTAAATTGCCAAACTGCTAGTGGAAGACAACGGAAATCAGCTTTCCCCTTGCAACCTGTCAACATTGAACAGCCATTTGAACAATGGGGATTAGATATCATTGGAGAGATTACTCCACCATCTTCCAAACAACACAGGTATATCCTCACTGCTACCGATTATTTTACCAAATGGGTAGAGGCTATTCCTTTGAAGGCAGCAAATTCAAAGGCAATCATCGAGTTCATAGACCAATTCATCATTACCAGGTTTGGTGTCCCAAACGCTCTCGTTTTTGATAATGCTTCCTATTTCTCAGGAAATGCTATATATGATTTTGCTATTAAGAGGGGGTTTAAACTGAAATATTCTGCTAATTATTATCCCCAGGGAAATGGTTTAGCAGAATCTACTAATAAAAATCTCATCAAAATCATTAAGCGAACTGTTGAACAGAATCATAGAAACTGGCACAAATCTCTAGTGTTTGCATTATGGGCTGACAGGGTTACACAAAAGGCTTCTATAGGTTCTTCCCCATTTAACCTAGTATATGGAAAAGAAGCAGTATTGCCTACCAATCTTGTTCTACCTTCTTTAGCCCTAGTACAGTACATCGAAGAGACTCCTTCTTCCTCTGTTCAATTTAGACATGACCAAATTCTCAAATTAGAAGAAGAAAGGGAGAAAGCCAGAATCACTCACGCCAAACATCAACAAATGATCAAAGCATCCTTTGACTTAACCTCATCCGATTCCAAACACTTCCAAGTTGGTGACTTAGTTCTCAAATGGGACAGGGCCCATGAAGATAAGGGTAAGCATACCAAATTTCAGAAAATGTGGCTTGGACCATTTCAGATCTGTGAAAAGATAGGCCATTCGACCTTTTTATTGCAAGACTTATCAGGGGTGAGAGATTCTCTCCCTGTTAATGGCCTGGTCTTGAAGAAATTCTTTAATTGAGAAGGTGATCCCTTCTCCTCTTTGTAGATTTGTGTAGTTTGTAGAATCATAGGAAATAAAACTGTAGAGTATCTCCATTGACCTTTGGCTTGGTTTGAAAAAGCTGTCTCACAAAATAATACAAATATTTTCTTTTAGATAATAGAACCCTCAACCAAAAGATATAATTTCTAGGGAACTAGATATCTGTTTGTTCTGAAATCACCACCAAATGTTTTGAAGACTCTTTTCGAAAGGTAAAAGTTCTGTGAATCATTTTCTGTTTTCAAAACTGGTCTCCAAAGGTTATTCATCTTAAGGTGAAAACTAACCCATTTTCAGCATCTTCAACTCTTCACCTGTCATCCATTTGCTCTTAAGGAGAAAATTGTTCACCCCATTCACTAAAGTTTATGGTTACTCAGAGTGTAATTCTAAAACATAGAGGATTAAAGATAAGAGGTCTTATTACAAGCCTGCTTACCATGTTCATAGGAAAATAGTTTGACTGACATTACCAATACTGCCTATCATAACAGGGTAATGGCTTGAAATTTCAAGACAAGAGGTCTCATCACGAGCCGGCTTGTTCAGTTAAATTATTACCAGTGAATGGCATTGTCAATAGCTGGCCACCAAACCAGGACAATGGCTTTTTATCTTATCAATGATAAAGAAGAAAAAACAGATAAAAAAATAAAATATGGGAACATATTTTAGTTTCATTCTGTTAACTACAATCTTATGTGAATGGAAAAGTGAATAATACTATGGTTAAAAGGTATCCCTGTCGAAACTATAAACGTTTGCTGGCAACAGAGGCTCTACCTATGACAGAGGAGTTAATTATAAAAGCTGATTTGGGAAAGTTTTTGTTTTATCATTATAAACCAATAAAGGCCTGTTTTAAGACTTAGAATGTATTTATTTTTCTTGAAACCAAAAGGAAAGAAGTTAACAGAATTCACTTGGTTCAGAACGCGCAAATATCCAGTTAAATTAGAAGTTTTCCCCTTCTGATTGGGTTTCTAGTTTTGAAAAGCTTAAGTATTTGGATTACTTTCAGAGATAACTGGTTCTTCCAGCGAATCGCCAATTTTTGTGCCCTACAACAACCCCCCATTTCATATCATTCTTATTTTTCAAAAAATTAACATATGGAATGGGTCCCTTTTAAAATTTTGGCATCAATGCTTGCATGTTCAAAAAAGGCCGCACAATCAAACGAGTTTTCATGTATTTAAGCCTTTTTGGGACATCAATGTTTCAAATAATAAATAATCTTTTGTTATTGCGATAAAGCGATCACAAGATCGCATATCGCAACAACATGAGAGATGCATTCAAATGGCATTTTGGTCTCCGCCGATGCGATATCACTATCGGCGATCGGCAATGTTACATGCATACCACTAACGGCTCATAACTCATGTCCCAACGCAACGTGATATCGGCGATCGGCTATCGGCGATACCTCATGTGAAACCGCTTTATGATTTAAACCCCGACCCGATGCGATATCGCTATCGGCCGTCGGCAGAATTCCACGCACTTCGGTGAGGCACCCGGTTCCTACCCCCGATGCGATGTGATATCGCAATCGGTAACCTCAAACCATTTTATATGCATCTACTTATGTTTCCATGCGCTAGCCCGATGCGATTTCGCTTATCGGCTGTCGGCACGATCATCTGGTGATAATTGTGCAGCACCTATTCCCCGAAGCGATGCGATATCGCTCATCGGTGGTCGGTAGTCTTAAAAGCCATCACTTAAAGCTTTAATTCATATCCGGTTGACAAAACGCGAATCCCAAAAAGCTGTTAATGCAAGGGTTAAGGTAATGTGTGTGTATTTAAAAGATTTTGCCCCTTCGATTAATGAACACCTGCGTTTAACCGCCAGAATATCTGTTGCACGCTTAAGTGAGTCATTCACCCGGATAACGGTGTAATCATCACATTTAATGAGTAGCAGGCCTCAAATCACCATTAATGCATCTGCAATATCCTCTTAACGATTGGATCCGCAGCCACTTTTGAAAATTAATCTTGACACGCTTCAAATAATATATCTATCCCACCGTGAAGCGTTATTGTTATTGTGTTATTACGATTTCTCTTGCAGTTGTGTAGAATTCGTCTTTCGAAAGAAGCTTAACCATGATGGGAAAAAGATCCAAGAGAGCTACGGGCTCTACTGTTACACCTGTAGCAGGTCAAGCTGCTGCAAATAGCAAGAAAGGCCTCATTTCAGACACTACATGCACTGGTCTTAACAAGACTACATGGCAGGGCACATATAATTTACTAGAAGCTGAGCAACCAAAAGTTTCAGGGACAGTGGCTACTGCGGACCCACTCAAAAAGTCTGATGCAACTCTCAAAGAGTTGGCCGATTCCTTTCTTCACAGAATAGCCACCAGAGAACAAGTCCTTCCCTACACTGATGTAGTGCGATGGGCAATTGAGGAAATTCCAATCATTGACAGAACGTTCCACACAAGAGACGGACGGATTTTCGGGTCGTTCAAGCCAGAGCACCTAAGGGAAATGTATCATTTGCCTGAGCCAGAGAAAATCTACAACAAAGACTTCGTGGAGAAGTTTGCAGCTGAAAATGAAGTACCATCTGAGCCCATTCGGGATTGGAGGCAGAACCCAGCCAAACACAAGCACGAAAGCTCGGGTAAGTACTCCGTCGATTCCTTGGCTTCTCCCTATTGCTATGCGGGAATTATGATGTGTAGGCTATGGGGATTACATGATTCTGCCAATTTCGATATAGAAATGGTTCCCCTAATGGAAGCAGCTGTTAATAGTTTTATCATGGATTGGGCCACCATTCTTTCTGATAAATTGACTATAGCTGTTCGGGATTTTAGAGCTAAATCTGTAGTCACCGAAAGGAAAATCCCCCCATTTTATTATAGTTCCTACATTATGGATACATTGTGTTTTAACTCTGAGTTTCCCATCCTCGGTTGGAGATGGACCACCCAAGACCCTTCGCCCATTCATTTGTATCATCGAAAATTGTGGAAGTCCTCTTACAAGGACCATTTGTATCAAATTTGCAATGGTTTTATGGTTCCCATTCATTATTCCATTTTTGATCGGCCTATTCCCAAAATCTCCTATCTCGCTTCCTTTGACTTACCAGCTGTAGCAGGATGGTTTGGAGAAGAGCACTTTACCTATATTAGGGTTTATGGAAGCCAAGCCAAACCGCATGTTCTCCCTCTATATGTTCCAGACAAACTGTTAGCCCGAGAGATATCCTACCAAATTATGGCTGAGAGTGTAACTCAAACACTCAAGAAAGAGAAGAAGAGGGGCTGGCCCTCTTTTCCCTTAAGGATGGGTGTTTTTACTCTGCATAATCTTCAGCATGCAGAAAAGGAGGCTATAAAGATGCAAGCTTTATCCCTCCCCACTATGCCAGCCAGACTCTATGATCCACATAAAACTGCCTACAATGCCCTAGAACAGGCCAAACTGACTAAGATTGACCATCAAGAGGATGAGCTTGATGACCTGTTCAGAGCTGCTGATTCAATAAGCCAAACCAAGCAGCTTGCCAAGATGAGATACAATGATGAGAATTTAACTGAGTTCAATAAACTCAGAGAGCAGAGGTTGCAAACTCTGCCTCTGGATTTATCGTCATTAACCTCAGCGTCCTCCTCAAGCGAGCCCGGTCAGAAACAAACAAGCCAACCTCCTGTTATAAATAAAGAACAAAATAAACAACAGGAGGAAAGACAAGAAAAGCAGCAGGCAGAGAAGCAGAGAAAGGAGCAAATGGATAAGCAGCATAGAGAGCAGAAGGAACAAGAACAGAGAAAGCAGAAGCAGATGGAGGAACAGCGGAAGAAAGAAGAAGAAGAAAAACAAAGGAAAGAACTGGTAGATAGGCAGAAAAAGGAATTAGCAGATAAGCAAGAAGAGAAACAGAGAAAGGAGTTAGAAGAACAACAACAGAAAGAGTTGGAGGAGCAAAAGAGGTTGGAACAAGAACAAGAAAAGAGTAAATCCCAGACCTCCATATATCCTGAATTGCTGAAACAATGGAATCAATTCGATTCCATTATCAGTGGAAAGGAAGGCTCCAAAGACGCACTAGACACCACTTCTTCTCAGGTTCTAAGCGGAACCAGCGGCCCACCCACTTCAAAGGATCTCGAGGTAATCACCAAAGACCCTTCCAATCAGATTGTGCTCCAGGTGGAAGATATTCCTCCCCTGGACATTTTCTACAGTCCTAGGCACAAAGCAGTTGTTAAGCGCTCAAGGAAGAGACGAAGGCTTGATCAACCTTCCACCTTTCCTGAGCAGATAGTCACGAGGAATGTAGTCTGGAAGGAAGAATTGGACCCCTCTGATGATCTAACTAAGCTATCGCAGTATGCGGGAGCTTATTCTGCAGCGACTATTGATAAAGCATCAGAGGTAAGTCTTTTGTTAAAGACTAAGGACCAGGAAATTTGTGCATTGCAAGCAGAAGTAGCTGAGGCGCAAAACAAGGCAGCACAGGTAGAAGAGCAGTTGCTGGCGCAACAGCAAGCAAACAATGTATTAACCCAGCAACTGCAGACTGAAAAACAGAGGATTGATCAGAGCTCAATCCAGAAGCAGAAAGAATTAACGGAGGCATTGGCACAATTGAGAGCGGCAAACGAGCTAATGACGAAGTCAAAGGATGAGAAAATCGCTCGACTATTAGCACAGCTCGAAGATGTCAAGGGCACTAAGAAAGTCGAAGATTTCAGAGCAGAGGCAGCTCGAATAAATAATGCATTAATCTCTCAGGTTAGACTCTTGTGCCAACAACTAACTGAGGCTGAGCCATTATGTGAAGTATCTTCAGCAGTATGTCAGCAAATTGAAAAAGCCAGAAATGAGCTAGATCAGACCGAAGAAACCATAACCTCATATCTTGATTGGCAAGATACTGATGAGGGAAAAGAAGCAAACTTTCCTAGGATCTATGAGCCGTTCAAAGACATACTCTTCACGGAATGGAACACTCAGATGATGAAAGCGGAAAGAGCATCTTCAAGGTGTAAAATGATTGCCAACAATATGATTGATTTGGTCAACAATACACTCTATTGGGCCAACATAATCTCTCAGTGTACACCTGGAAGCATAACCACGACAAACATGATTGAACAAACAAGTTATCATGGTCTGGAGGAAAAGAGAAAGTTAATCGATGGAGTAAAAAATTTAACCTCCGACGAATATTGGCTCTTTCTAATCAAACCGCACACTCAAAGGTCGGCTCTTAAGTGTTTAACAGATGCTCTCAAGTGCCTAATCCCCGACTTTCAGGATGCCACATATGATGCCCAGCTCACGTCGCGTCTCAACACTCCACCGGAAGTAGAGCCAATGCTGGCGATATGTCAGTTGAGGTTTAAAGGCAAAGAGCCCACCGAATGAAGCATTGCTGCCGACTGCCAGATCGCCAAGAAAGATGGAGAAATAGTTATTGATGCCAATTTAATAGTTTTTCAGTTTTTCTTAGATATTTAGATTAGATTAGTATTTATAGACCCTTTCATTGTTTTGGAAAGGGTCGTAAAATTTTGTAATAGACTTAAAGGCTGAAGTTTGCACTACTGTTCTTCAGCCTATATTCTTTTGTGAAACTCGACCAATAGTCCTTTATTTGACGAGAAGGTTGTTTTATGCATTTGTGCACTATTGTCTCTTGTTTGGAATGCTTTCTGGTTTGAAGGAAGGACTGCGACGTAGCGATTTACATAATGGATTGTTGAGCAGCTTACATGGTACTTTTATCTGCATCTGTCCTCTTTCCTTTTATATGAATTGATGTGTTATTATCTTTTGCTATTATTGAATACATGTATGCAATGTAACAACAAATCTTCATTTCATTCCACTATTGGATGTTTTGTGATATGCCTTTCTTTTAATCATGCATGTAGCAATGATATGAATGACAATGTGTAGTAATTCGCTATTATCGCTCTGCATAACTAATTATGCAGAGCAATCTTAAATGGTTTAAACGTCTATGCTTTAGTGTTAGAGTCATCTATATGCCTGCCTTAAAGCACAGATTATCAAACGCTACGCTTGGAAAGATTGATAAGTCCCGGGATTAGATTATAGTTAATATATATTTCGCTGATAGTTTTAGTTGTTCCCTTATCACTATCATACCTCTTAAGTTACTCGTCCATCCCACTTTCATTCATTATTGGGAAACTGGTCCCATTATCCCCAGTCGGAGCCACTATTCCAAACGGAAAAGGAGCTGTACTAAGGTCCGGACCGGGTGGTTTCCCCTTTGTTGTGGCAGCGATTTTCGAGGCCTCAACAAAACCCTAGGCAGCAACCTTTATGTGAAGACTTTGAAATGGTAGGGTTTGATCATTTGTTTAACCATTTCCACTCATCAATCATCATACCATAGCAAAAACTTGGATAAATCACAAAGATGAAGGCTCTACCTATCAAATCTGTGCAAGTTCTTGGCGATTTGGAGCAAAGGTTAGCAGTTTCGGGCCTTTTAACTATATGCGCTGCGTGGCACACCCAATGCGTTGCGCCTCCCCAGTGCACCGCGTCCGTGTAAAATAACACTACGTGTTCACTCCCAGTGCACTGCGCCTCACCAGTGTGCCGTGCCTCCTGCTCAGTGCGTCGCGCCCGTGATTTACAGCGACTTTTGCCCAATATCCTCACTTGTGCACAGAAATCGATTGGTGTTGCTTCCTCTTTGCTCTTGGCATGCAAATGAGCTTTCAAAACTTGGAGACATGTTTTATACATTGGATTTTCAAATTAATTTTTCCAAAGACCCACTTTCATAATGTTTTGGATTTGCTTTATCTTTCAACTCTGTTTTTTTACTTTTTCACTGCTTTTTCACTTTGCAATGAGCGGAATGACCTGAGCTTGGCTTATCTTTGTAGGTGATGGAGCTTCTAGGCTAAGGAAAGAAACCAGGGTGCAGATGAAGGAATTTTCAATGACAAAAACAAAATTTACATGATTTTTGTACAAATAAGGCTAAATACTCTGTTTTTTCCTCAAATCCCTGTTTTGAGGAAAAACACATTTCCGAACACTTGTTGATGAAATTTATTGATGTTGAAACATCCTCATGGCCTGCTGGAAATTTTTGAATACTGATACATTTTTTGACAAAACCCTAATACAACCCTAGAACTAAGTGTTACACAAAATATTGTCACCATGACTATTTGCAGTCAGTATGGGTCTATCATCATTCATACTGTCCTCCTAAGCAAGTCTCAAACCTCAGCTCTTCATGTCAAGCTTTGAAAATGAGAGAAAGACCTTAAAAATCAATAAAGCTCTGGTTCTGCACTTTCTCTCATTATTGCCTGCGGTACCGCACCCCCTGTTCATGTTACCTACGGACCTGCCCGCTCTGTCTCTAAAGGAGTGGGTGCGGACCCCTGTGAAAGTAAAAAAGGCGCAAGTTTATTCTTAAAAACTCACTTTGGGTTAATTCTAGATGATTCTAGAAGGAATCTTGACATGGATGGTTCACTCCTAGGTGGTTCATGCGTCCCAAAAGTGAAGGAGCTAATCCCTTGATGAGAGGAGCTATCCCTTTGAAGGAGGGCTTTATCCCTTTGAAGGTGGACCTAGTAACTTCCCTCCATTGCACTATAAATTAAGGCATTGGGCTGGTTGCTAGGGAGGTTAGAAGATGAACATTTTTGAGGGTAAATGCTGGTGGAATTGGGACTTCCTAGTTAAGCTTGAGAGGAGAGATCACATACCTTTTGGCTTCATTGGGAAGAGAGTGAAACTTGTCAAAGTAGAGGAGACTTCTTGCTGGACCCTGGGAGGAGCTTGTACAGCATCAAGGCACGGGTTGTAAAGTTCTTCTTTGATTTAAATTAATACAATCAGATTCATTTTTCTCAACAAATTGTCTTATGTGATTTGTTTCATGAATTCCTTGATCATCATGATAAGTATGCTTTATTATGTTGGCTTTTTAGGTGCTATTTAATTTGTGTGCTTGTTTGTGTTTGCAGGTTCTCTACAAGGGAGCTCATTTGGATCAACAGAGCGAGGCTTCCACAAACTTGCATTGGACCCAAGGTAGGCCTAAAACACTTGTTTGCCTTTGTTTATAAATTGCATATTTAGAGAAAGATAGGATTTGATTGGCTTGCTTGTCGCTAGATATCATTAGATACTAGGGAGGTCGGTCTTGTCCACAAGAACGACTCATTCCATGTGACACTAAGTGACCATGAAACCCTAAAGACAACTTATGCAGTTTTCAAGATAAAAAGACTGTATATGTTTTTTAAATGATGAGCCAGCAGGTAGATAACATGAGGGGAATGAGTGACAAGGCCCTTCTGTCAGAAAATCGATGCTCCTAATGGAATGCAGATGATCAAGCCGAATGAGACACCTAAAAATGAAATGAAACAAAAGAGGTTTTGATCTCTAACAAAGGGCTGAATAGACCTACTCTAACAACCATGACCTCTGATCCTATGATGTCAAATGCTGCCAAAATCTGAAGTCGTGTCATCTACATGTTCAAGAGAAGTCTTCCTACCTGTACATTGTCTGATCATATGTAATCATCTTGGATTACTCTCATTCATTGTGTTTTCCTTTTCATGTCGATGATGAAGCATTCATTATGACCTTCCTTAGACAGATCACTTCTTGTCGACTTTAGCTCGTTATCCAGGAAGTTGATCTAGAAACTCCTTTCTAGTACCTTAGAGCTTGCATGCCTCAATGGCAGGTCCTTCACAGTCGATGACAGGTTCTCATCATTGGGCCTCAATAACGTGATTTCATAGGTGTTCGACTTCAGTTCCTTATTCACACTTCGTGAATTGTACTGATAGTACCTTGAGAGCCATTGACATTATGGGTGGTTTCCTTCGCGCTTGTTAACGGTTCACATCATTGGTCGGTAATCAAGTGATTTTCTAACATGTTTGACTTCAACACATCTATTCACATGTTAGAATTTGTACTTTGATCGGGTCGTGTTGGAGCACAAGACCTTGGGCTTAGATCACAAAAGTTCAAGTTGTGAGGATTGATGAGTCATTAATGATTATATACATGATTCTTTAGACAGATGGCTGCGACCATACCTTGGGCCTTTTCATTTTAATCCTCTCTATGCGGATGGCTGCACACATGCCATGGATCTATTTCATATGATTTCTTCAGTCAGATGGTTGTGTCCATGATGAGGATCCATGCACATGATCCTTTTATTGATGGATAGCTGTGCCTATACCATGCATTCATGTATTGTTATATGCCTCTCATGTTTATTAGGCATGACTATCAGATTTCAGATATGTACATGTATTTTTGAGTTGCAGGTCTTCCGATGCTGGTATTCCAAGTCCTCGCTCTATCTTAAAGCATTTCAACCATAACTCTCAGCTCTGACTTCATGCTTTAGGGGGCATATGTTACGCAGTAATTTTTCACTCTCCTGTCACTCCCCATTCCTAATCCTGGAGAACCCTAGTAGTGACTACTATGTTATAATTTCACCATGAAATCTATGCTCTTGCATCCCTTTAAGTTTGAAGAAAGCAGTCCCCACTCCCTTTAGAACTTTTCCAGAGAATCCTTCTTAAAACCCAGTTTTTAAGATCAACACTCTTTCCCAGTGTCTCACCTGTGTCGATGGAAGAGTTTTACACTATGACCCACGCCGATTGGCGCTACTGCTAGCCCAATACCTGCACTGGTCTACTTTTGTAAAGTTTTCTTTAAAGGAAATAGAGTTTAATGTCTAGAAAATTCTAGTGGCAATGTGATAGATGTTCGTTTGGTTGGATAAGGGTTGTGAAATCCATATAAGGTTCTTTCCCCCTTAAAAGTGGACCTTCCCAAGGAGATAAGACCTTCTTCCCCCTTGAGTGGATCTCATTCTTAGTCTCCTCTCCCTATATAAACCACTTCCTCTTAGCCTTTTTGGTTACAATACAAGACAATACAACACATAGTGAAAGTGGTGGAGAGATAGAACCAGTTGCAACATTCTGAAATATTTAGCTTTTGATAGAAGAATATTAGTCTTAGATGACAAAATACTAGTCTTTGGTAGCTAAAGCATGAGGAGAGAGAGTTAGATCTTGGAAGCCATTTCATGTCAAGCTAGAGGAGGAAAAGAGTGCTAAAAAGGCGTGTAGCAGGACTTGGATACCAGAAAGGAGATATCCAACGTCAAGGCTTTGGTTGTATTTCTCTTTGAAGTTTATTTTAATACAAATAATGGTTTATTTCAAATATCAGGTGTAATATTACATTTGATAGCTTAGAACTCCTTGACCTTTTAGGTAGATTGGATTCGATTTTATGCTATCATGTCTGTTGTTGTTTCTTGCATGTTTGTTTTCAGGTACTTGAACGAAAGGAAGATGGAGCAAGGAAGCAAGATCACCATCAAGTGGACTAACGTTATAAGAGGTAGGCCCTCTTATTTGATTCTAATATAAGGAAATTTACATTAGATTGTCTTGTTTGTGGCTAGACCCACTTTCTTGGGCTAGAGGGATCGTCTCTTTACATAGAGAGGATATTCCTACACCACACGAAGGGACCACCCTCACCAGGTAAGGACGAGACCCAATCCTTGCTGCTTAAAATTGAAAAATTTAAAGAGAGAAAATTAAAATTTAAGACAACAGTTAGCAGAGAGCAAGGTGGAAGCAAGGGCCTTAGGGTTAGATACCTCATAAATAGGGTTAGGGAGGAAAATGTCTCGGGTTCTGTGTGCATGACCTGTACTAAAGAAATAGCAAAAACAGGGTATAGATTCTATGCGGTGAGCACCTTTTTGAGGGAAATACAAATTGAGTCCTGGGAAGTTGACACACAAGAACCCGTTGAAGACACTGCTGATACACAACAAGCAATAGATGAAATGGAGAATCTCACAGAGAGTAACTTGGAAGCTGATACACAAGAACCTATGGATGACATTGTTGTTACACAAGAACCAACAGTGGAAGCAGAAACTAACCAAGGAGAAAAATAAGAAGATGTTACACAAGAACCCATTGATGATGTTGTTGTTACATAAGAACCAGTAGCCGAAATGGAGCAGCTCCACCCTCGGGAGGCTGTTACACCTTCAGTTGATATTGCATGTGAGAGAACATAGGGTCCTGATGAAGGATGGTGTTTGGAAAGAGTTTTGTTAATATCAGAATTACAAAAATGGAAAAATCAAGCACTCACTCTTCAAGAGTGAGTGATGTCACTTAGGGAACATCAGAAAATGATGAATTCAATTTGGGAGAAGTGGGTAAAGAAGGATATTGTGAAAGGATGGGAAGAATAGAGGAGTAAAGAAGCTATGAAGAAAAAAGAAGAACAACTACAGTTGCTACAACGACAAGTTTCTAGACCTAATAGACGATAAGAAAAAGATTTATGAGCTTTCCCTAACTTGTTAGGTTGCAGGAGGCCTTCCACACCATATCCAGTTTTCCTATGGTAACGATATTATTTATTTCAATTAAGAGCAGTTCTTAAAAGCATACCATATTTGGGTACTTCTACCCGCGCTTTCCTAGAAGTTTTTCATGCTTGTAACTTTGATGAACAAAGCTTACTCTATGAGTTGTTTTAAATAATATGATTTGTGAATATGCTAGTATAAAGATGTTGGCAACTATTTTCTCTTATATGGGGGGATTTGCAGTTGCACAACTTGATTTATTTTATGAAAAAACAAATTTAATGGCACTTGGCCATGAAGTTGGCTGAAACTAATGAGGAAAAAACAACATTGTGGATTAGGGAAGAACCGAGAATGACCATTGAATTGAGACGTGAGTTCAAACTATTCTTAAGTACTCCGAATGTTAGGGAGCAAGCAACCACCTATAGAAAGAGGATGGTGGGGTTTTTCCTTAATATTTATGCACAAATGAAAAGCCAAGAACTAACAGGGTGCCTCAAGTGCACAGAAGCCAACAGTACCAGATTACAAGAAGGAGGATCCTTTCGGGTTCCAGAATTTTGTGACTGTTGTCACATGAGTACCAGAATATTCTCGAGTGGTGAAAACATTGTGAGCCTTCTGGATCGGGATTAGGTTCAGATACCCTCTAATTTTGTTTCCAGTGGAGGAATACCAATCTCATTACCACTTGTGTGATTATGAAGAGGAGTCTTGGCCACGACAATTGATGGCTACTCAGGGATATAGGGCTGCTAATGAAGACACTATCGATGCTTATAACTTTACAGATCTGCATCGGAGAAATAACAGTGGTGAATGAGGTTTTTCATGAGGAAATTCAATTGCTTCATTTGGGGGGGGATTTTGGGTGTAGCTTTTGTACCTATCTTCTATACTTTCTTTCCCGTTTTTGACCTTTTTCCCTCCAAACCTACAAAACTTTGCATATTAACCACCTCTTTCTTTATTATGAACAACATATTTTTCCATCATGTTATTTTTCCATTTTGGCTAGATATAATGATGCAATATTCCCTTTTATGGCTACTAGGGCAAATTTCGGAGGTTCCTTTCCTCTTTTTTCAGGTGCTACCCATGAGAACAAGGTTATGAAATGAACAACCACGCTGATTGACCTATGAGAATGATGAAAACAATTGTTGTTACACTCTGTGTGTTGTCACAAACTTTGCTATTACACCGTGTTGCTATCACATACTTTGATGTTACATCACGTTGCTGTTATAGATTGCTGTCGTTATATTTTGGGTGCCGTTACAAGTCGTTTCTATTACGAAATGTTGTTGTTACATCCCAAACTGTTGTTTTATCGCAAGATGTTATTACACCATAGCTATCAAGTTGTGGGTACTATTACACATGACAACTATTGGAGAGTTACAAATTATCTATTTAGAAAGTGACAGATCTAAGCGATTATGATTCCAACTGATGTATTTAAACATAACTTGTATTTATGAACTTGTTATAACAATTTATATTATTGATCAGCATGAGAATCATGAGATTCTCATGACTAATCTGTTCTTAATTTTTGGGTATCTAGTTTCTATAAGAGAAACTCAATCCATCAGGCACGGGGGATGGCATGGAGAGCACTACTACTCCAATCCTGTAATTCTTAGTTATTTTTAATATCAAGACACTGTGGTGATTCTGTTACTATTCTGAGTTAAATTCTTCACTAATTTCGTGTTCATTCCTATGCCCTACTAGGGAGGAAGGGCCCTCCTCTTTAGCAGGGATTGTAGTGGTAGAGTAGTTGTATAGTATTATTCCTTTCTTTTAGTATATGCATGGTTTTTGCTGTCACTGTATAAGTTGTAGAATAGATCTACTTCAATTCTAGATTTATGATGCGCTGTTACACAGATTTGGTTGGAAGTATGGTAGTTGACGAGCTGGTCTAGTTATTAGTACAGTGTATGGCATGCCTTTGTTCTGGTAGATGCAAAGTGTGATTCCACTCTTGTAGAGTGTTTTTGAATTTTGCATGAATGTTAATTTCTGCAATTGATTCAACGACATTCTTTATTGTTTTCCATTTTCCTCCTTGGCTATGGTGCATCAACACAAATAGTGCAGACTCCTTTGAAATAAACAGACCTACCCTGGGTTGACAATTAAACGGCTGTAGTCTTAGTCAATTAAAGGTGATTAATACATCACAACTGTGTTCTCGCTGAGATGTTAAACTAGTGCTATATTCATTGTGTGAATGGTTCATGGATTCACTATGATTGGAATGGTAAAGATTCATTGAGTGTGTATCTTATCGCTAAGGTATTCCACTAGAATTTTTTATGTAGGAACACATATATAATGTTGTTTGTGTGAGTGTCATGTGCACTGAAAATTACTGATGTATATGAGCGTGATCATTTGATGTTCAACTGTAAGGCATGCACCTATAATTTTATTGGGAAGGAACCTTCCTATTGTTGATGTAATGTTGACCCTTTTAAGCCCATTTGGCTGCTATATGCTCTTTGATTGCTTTTATAAGCTCTATTATGCTTATTCATTTCTCGAGGAGACATACATATCTTTGGAATGAGAGAAATTATTTTCCTATAAACTATTGTATCAAGGGATCATAGGCCTTCAAGAAACCAAGGAAGGGAAATCCTGTCATAATATTAGGAAGGATAACATTAGAATGCGCTTCGTAAAGATATAAGGGTGATGGAAGAGTTTTGTCACAAGTAGAAGCAATTGTAGAACCACTATCATCGAGAAATGGACAAGACCCTTCACAAATGGCTCATTCTGAATTTCCATTTGAAATCTTGTCTCGTGACCTTATCTCACATCCTCAACATTTTAAACTTATCCATGATCTTGGATGAGTTTATCATGCGTGATGTTTGACTTGGAAGCCATGTTTCCAACCATATGACCGGAACGCAATACCAAGAGGAGAGTTTGGCATGATCAACGAATCAGAGTATGTGGAAGAAGCCTAGGATTCCATGTCTCTGTGGTTACGTTCCTGGAAGCCCACAAGAGATCATGCAAGAGAAAGGCCAGGTTGACAAGGATCAAGCTAGTGTGGTAGGGCCAATGGCATGGAGCGGGCTAAGATGAATTGGAGTCTGTGCATTGGCCAATGAGAGAGCCAATCCTCATGCGAAAGGTTTATCAAAACATTAGCAAGTTGACACCAGGACTCGTTTAGACAGGGAATATCACATAGGTCAACGTAAATATCTTTGTCCTAGATTCTATCTCCTAGAAGATGACTCAACACTAGGATTCCATGGCAAGAGTAAGGTCGACAGAGTTATTAAATAGGAAAAATAACCTATGGGCCAATTGGGAGCAATAACTGTGAAGAGGTGTGGACCTATCGGGATGACGTAAGCTCGAAGGTTGGCCTCTGAATCTTCAATGAAATATTGTATTTAAATAGAATCGGGTGATGCAAGATCGGATGTGGTGGTGCACATGTGAGCTTGACATACCATTCATTAGTGCAAGTGCGGACCGATAGACAGGTCAATCAAGATGACCTTTCCCGGAGCTGCTTGTGAGGATGCAAGGTGAGAAGGGCTAGGATAACAAACCCAGTTAATGGAATAGTCTCTGACAGTTAAAAACCAATCCTTTAACTGGTTATATATATACACATATTTATATAATAAGAGGATGAAGTCCATAAGTAGGGTTAAATATATGTATACATGCGCGTAAGTGTAAAGGCCAGTGCCATGACCGAGTCGACAACTATCACGTCGTTTCCAAAAGGCACTAGGAGGATGATGTGGATTGCAACATGGGTGTTGTGAGGGAACAATGTGGGAATTATGTGGAAATGTTGATGACATGGCACCTTTTGATTCGTCATAGATTCAAATGTTCATATGTCATAGTCCAAAGTTTATATTGAAGTAAAATTTTATATCATCAGAATCATCTCAATGAAATAGATCAATGATGATGTCTATTTAAGGGTTTAATATAGTTGAAAAGATCGAAATTTTTAGACCCCATTTCCATAATGACACCTTGGATCTTGGGTCAGTCTAGTAAATCACCTCCTCCCAACCTGTGTTGTTAGGAAAGAGGAGGAGGTGGTGTCACACAGGGTGTTTCTTAGTCTAGGAGTTGGAATCCACTATCCAAGTCATTTATTAGTTGTATTTTCATAGAAACCACCACAATGATATATAGTCCACTATCTAGGTGGTTTATCAACTACTTAAAAAGCACCATAATGACCTAGAATTACCTATCTAGGTACTTTATCAGTTATACAACAAGCACCATAGTGATTCAATCATCCATTGAGCCTCCCATTTACCACATAGTCTTAGAAAACATATTCTAGTGGATTAACACAATTCACAGGGACTTCATCCAAATTCATAGGGTTCTAACTCATACATAGGGCTCTATAACCAAACTCCAAGAACATTTTGTATTCTATTGTTATTGTTCCAACAACTCCATGCGCTCCACAATCAATAGGGAGTGTCATCCATTCTCCAACAATAGAGAGAGAGATCCAACCAAAACAATCATGAACTAGAGAAAGCTCTTTAGCTGTGCAAGTGTTTTTTTCTCTAGTGTTCCACTGTTTATTTTCTTCCCAACCTCTTGCCGTGTTTTTGAGAGGTCACCCTGTCTCCTCGATCTATGAGGGGAGGATGAGCATTATCTTCTACCCCATCGCCCCAATCATGTCTCATTTTTTTTTCTGGTAGTTGTTCTCCCCTAGTCACATCTCATCATTTTTTTTACTAGGGAATGGATCGACTAGCCTGTAACTGGCAGCTCTTTAACTTCATTAATTTATTTCAAGGTTGGCTTTGTGGTCTGTCAAATCACGCAGGTAATTTCCCTTAGTAATTGAATCCGTAAGGTCATCCCCTCCTTTAGTTTCCCATCAAAAGAATTAATTTTAAGTGTTTATAACATATTATCTCAGCCAACTGTGGCTCTTGTGGCAATGCTAGCATTTCAATCATAGTCACATTTACAAAAATCAGGGTAAAATTAAAGGGTTGTCATAAACCTCACCCCCTTAAATAAACATCTTCCTCAATGTTCTATAAAAGTAAAACAAAAACTAAGCTTTATAATTAATAAATCTTACATCAATTTATATATTAAAGAAAAATAGGTATAGCTCCTTTATTTGGTCGTCAAATTCCTAGGTTGCTTCATTGGGTCAAAAGTGCTTCCATTGCATCTTGACCTACTTTATTACCTGATTATGGTGTGCACTCTGTCTTCAATCCAAGATGCACAATGATCTCAGTTGGAATTCTCCCTAAGATTCCACCTATATCATAGACTAATCAATCAAATTATTAGTTTCATGCACATACTTTTTAAGTAGATAAATGTGAAATATATCTTGTGCTTTCACTGTGGGAGGTAAGGCTAGTCTATAAGCTATTAGTCTCACTTTTTCCAAAATATGAAATGGTCCAAAAAATTTGGGTGCTAATTTAGCACAAGACCCCACTTTCAGTGAGTTATTCCTTGGTCTGGTGTGGGGATACCCATGCTCTCCTACTTAGAATTATTTATGCATTCTCTGCTGGTTTTCATAACTCTTTTTTCCTATTATGATTTTCTTGCAACTTCTGCTTGATATTAATCAATTCTTGCTCCATTTATCTCCGCATGTTAGGTCCAAGAACCACTATGTTCACTGCGTCATCCCAACTAACGGGAGTATTTATTTTTTTACCATGCAATGCCTCAAAAGGACTCGTATTTAGTAACTCTTGGTACCTATTGTTTTATGAAAATTCAACTAATGCTAGTAATTCTTCCCACTTCTTCGACTGATGGATGACATTACATCCTTAGCACGTCTTCTAAGATTCTATTTACCCTTTTAGTTTGACCATATGTCTAAGGATGATAGGCTATGCTAAAAGATAGGTAAGTCCTAAAGCTAAGAAACAATGCTTACCAAAAATTTGAAGTGAAATTGACATCCCAATCTGAAATGATCTTCTTGGGTATGCCATATAATTCAAATATTTATTTCATGAAAATCTAAGCTATGTCAATAGCTTTGTGGGTGGACTTAATAGCTATAAAGTGATATTTCTTGCTCAATTTATCTAGTACCACTATAATTGCATCATGTTGTTTGGATGTATTTGAAAATCCCATGATGAAGTCCATGGATATGACTTCCCATTTCCACTCAAGGATTGGAATTGGTTATAGTAATCCTACTGGGTGTTTGTATTTTACTTTGAAATATTGGCATTATAGGCACTTGACAATATATTCAACTATCTCCTTCATTCATGTCCAATAATACAATTTTTTCATGGTTGCTATCATTTTATGATAACTAGGATGACCTGAATAAGGTCTTTTGTGAAACTAATCCATTATGAGCTTATTCAAGTTGGTCACATAGGGTACATACCATCTATCTTTGAATGTCAACATATCGTCATCATTTAGTTTTTAATTATTGCTTATTATGTTATAAATATTGGGGGTGGCGGGGGGGGTGAATAATTATTTCATTTAGTTTAATATTCGATTTCATATTCAAAAAATTATACACCACTTTTCTTCAAGAAACGTGTGTGCATACATGCTTTTAATGAACAAAATTTGCATATGTGTAGATTACTTGTTTATTCACAAATTTACATAGTTATTTGAATATTTATATCATTAGCCATTCATTATGCATTAACCATGAGTAGTATTAAAAAAGAGAGCAGATAAACCATAATACATAATCAATACATCAACACATCAATGCATAGGGACACCAAGTTTTTTAGGTGGAAACCCAATTTGGGAGAAAACCACCGCTTTTTTCATCTTTGTCTTCTTTATTATTATAAAGAAAATATTCATACATCTTGTACTGGCACAAACTTTTACTAGTACGTAGGCTCCTACTTGCGGGAGGCTACCACATCCAGTTTCTCTAGCTCTGACTGGAAGGAAGCTCCTACTCCCTCACTGAAGGCTCCAACCCTAATCCCCTTTGTGGACTACATTTCAAATTTTTCATACTAATCCACCTATCTCAAAACCTAACTCAAAACCTACATACCACTTTTCATCCAATTTTCAAATTAGACCCACACCCAACAATATTGTCAATCACTGAAAACCTATCTCTGAAAATAAACATTGAACATTGCAACCAAATAAATGAATAACTAAATACCAATCACTTAACAACCAAGCCAAATATCAACATTAACCAAATCAACAATATTTACTTATCAAATGCTAAACCAAACGTCATACTCATATTCGTCAAGCATATAACTCTGCTAAAAAAGATACTACATCAAACTCAAAACCTCTGCAATATACCTCTATCATGCAAAAATATATCCATAACCAATTCATAATATGTACATGACTGTCATTAAATAGATCTGCATATATACGTGATTCCTATGTATAAAACTAGTGTACATATCTCAGTACACTAAATACCAAAGCTTCTCTACCAAGCCATTATGGCCGTTCAAATCAAACCTCATCACATACATCAATCAACAACAAAACAACTATTAATGACCCATATCAATCAACAATTTAAAAACATATTATCTTAGAATGTGTTGTATCTCTGAGATGATAATGGTTAGCTAGCATGTCAGGGCATCTAAGATTATTGTTTTGGGGGTTTTGTTTTAATTTGGAGGGCCAATGTATGAAACAGATTTAAAACAGTGATGCCTAACCTTTTGAATATTATTAATATTTAGATAGAGGGCAGCTATTAAAATTCACATAGTAATATAGCTTGCATGGTGGTGAGCGGAAATAGAGAGATGGTATGACTATCACGGTCTTCAAATTGAAAATTAAATAATCATAAGTAAGAAAACCTTTAAACTATGTTCAGAAGGTTTAACAAAATATGTTGAAGCTTACAATAGATGTTGATGATTTTATGATTTAGAGGGAATTAATAAAACAAACAGTTTATATAATTCATTCTCTTTATAGATGATCACTTCAGAAGCTTATAAGAATAATTGAAACACAATTACTCCTACCTAGTTATCTTTGTAAAACATAAGAATATGAAGAAAACACTATGAAATAAAACTAGAAAAAACTTACAGAAAAACGAAATTGTATGAATCAGAATTCAAAATCCATTTTCTTTTGTATTAATGATTCAAAAAAGTCAAGTACATTCAATGTTTAAAAATGCTTCTTCAATGGTGAAACCTTTAATAACTCGTGAAAGAGAGTTATTTATACAATATTAGAACTAATAAAATATCTTAAACTTCTTTATAAAAATAGATAAATACAAAATCAGGAATATAACTGATAATCAATCTGTCACTATTTTGGTGCTGAGCTATTGATGACTGTTACTAGAAAAACTGAGAACTGTTGAGGGGGTGATGACTATCCCTGTAAATATTGAATGTTGTTTGATCAACCCTTTAATCAAGTAAATTAGTTAATTCTTTCGAGCATTTCTTATCTGGGATAGATAACTTATTTACTCTTCTATAAACTTCATCCATCTCTGTATACTTAGTAAAAGTGGGTTTTTTTGGAAATATATGCTTGATTTCATCTAGAATGAAAAAGGAATCTGTAAGTGCATTTAGCACAACCTTTGGTGTTGTTGCACCTCTTATCTTTGAAACTGAAGCTGCATTGGTACCCACTTCTGTAAGCTTTCGAACATAATCTTCAATGGGCATTAATTTGTCATTTATTGCAAGCATAGAGGGAAAACCCTTGCTAGTCAAGGGTTCTAACCTACCAAAAAATCTTTAAACTATATTATTCACACTGCTGCACTTTTCCTCCAACTGAAGGATGAGGTTTTTCTTGGTAATGATCTTCTTTACTTCCAGTATAGTTGCTTTCCGATCATTTATACCCAATTCTTCAAGCTCATAGCTATCTTTAGAATTGAGGAACTTGATTATTTCAGAAGCAATTTCAGGCATGTCCTCAAGCTCTTTAGAAATAATTTCAATAGCTTCTTGAGCTTTCTCCAACAGGTCTTTTTGATCAAAGATTATCTTGATATAGGGCCAGATATCATTAACTGATTCAGTAATTTCTTCCCATAGAAATTCCCTTTCCAAACTTAGTTTGCTTCCAAGGTAGGACTCTTTGATTTCCTTATGCAAAACCTCAATCTGACTTTTTGTCCGCTGCAACTCGGCTGCATGTGAACTATTTGCAATTGCCTTCATATGTTTTAATTCCTTCAGTTCATCCCACAATTTCTTCATTTCAGCTATCTGAATGGACAAATTTTGAACAACTTTTGCAAGTTGTTCAGCTCCTTCTGTTGTACCTGTAGTTGATGTTTTTCCTAAAGTATAAACTCTGGTTATTGAGACCGCTAAAAGAGGAACTACATCCATTGGAATTTGAGCCTTCTTGGCAACTTCTTCTTTCTCTTTGACCAATTTTTCAATTTTCTCCTCCATCTGTTTTATTTGCATATTCTGTTCCATGATGAGCTTTGCCATGCCATATTTCCGAGTCTTGGTTTCTTCAATCTCCTTGGTCATTGGATCCTTAGAAGTTGGTAGTTTGAGATGTTTCCTTAATGCTGAGAGTTCAACATTTTTCTTCTTAACAAGTTCTTTTATTGCATTTATGTTTGAGGGATCATATCCCATCTTTAGCACCAGATATTCCAAGGATTTGATCTTGGTGTCCTTTGCCAGTGAGGAAACCTTTTCCAATTTCAGTTGTGACTGTGTATTGGCCAAGGTGACCTACAACTTTGACAAACTCATGGTAGTATGAGTTAAAGTGGAAGAAATCATTTGTCTAGTTTGTTTGTGCATCTCAATTTGATCAATTGGATGCACATATTTTACATTAAACTCAAATGAGGATTGCTTTTGATAATGTGCATGAGTCCTGGGCTGTGGAATCTGAGCTTGCAGGAAAGCCATCTGCATTTTTCCCTTCTCAGAATCAAAAACTAAAAGAAGTCTAGCTTGGGAGTTGGAGGAAAGTGTCCAGAATTGGGTATAGGTGTTCATATTCAATTCTTCATTATTCTTTTTAATCTCACTGAAAACATGAAAGATGTCCTCCTCCTTGTCCTTCTGAATGCTTACACTAGTCTAAATTATCTGATGTTCATGAGAAGTAGAGGAATGAGTTGGGGACTGGGTAGACTGTCCACCAAATTGTGCATAGAGCACAACCTCTCCAATTCCATCAAATGTTTTTTGAGACTCATTTGTTGCTCCAACGATCATAGAGATCCTAGGACTCTTCTTTCTATGTACAATCCTAAAGCCCTAGCTTGATGCTTCAGTTATAGGGTATGACTATTCTTCCCTTCCTCTTTTAGCTGTGTTTTCCTGTGCAAGTGGAGTTTGCACATTTGAAGTAGAAACTACTTGCTCTTCAGCTTCTTGAAGGGTGTTCTCTTTCCATTCCAACTGATTTTTGTACTGCTCTATTTCAGGTCTAGCTGTGTGGTGATATGCAGTAAACTTATTTTCAACCCTAAGTTTAGAAATCACTCCCATTGGGTCATAAGACCAAGTGAAACTGAGACCAAACTTCATTTCCTTTAATAACCTGTCTGCTTCTTCTCCTGCTGCTTTGATGTTGTAGATGAATGGACCAGCTTGAGCTTTTATCTTGAATTGTGATTTCTTCTTTGCTGCCACAAAGTGTACTTCATCTACATTTAACATCTGCCTAATATATTCTAGTGCAAAGATTCTAATGGAAAGGTACTTTGGATGTTTGTAGGGTGGAATCTCACAACCATAAGCCCTGATTTCTATATAGTTTTGGTAAATATACCAATATCATGTTGTGGCTTGATCAACTAGCTGCAACACTTTCACAATTTCATCACTGGTTCTTGGTACTGGAGTGCTACTCATAAGAATAATAGCTGGATGAATAAACAATTCTATGAATTGTTTATAGGTAAATTATTCTTTCTCCTTCATTCCCATTGTAGTCCAAAAGATCAATGATTTCTAGTTGCCTTCCTCATCTAGCTTCTGTAAGGTGAATGGAAATTTGTCTCCTTGAAAATATATAAAAAGGTATACAAGTACTGAAGCATACTTGAATACTTCTTTATTGTTAAACTAGACAAATTTCTCATGTATCACTTCAGCTAGGAATTGGGTAAAGTTATAGAGAACATTAGGTTTTGAATCAATAGAAAAGATTGATAAGAAACCTAGGATGGCTTTATTAACATATTGATCAGAATTGTAACGAAGCAGATAGGACAAAATAGTGGCGATTTTCTTGGTTCTATTGGCGAACATGGATGAATCATAGGGAGGGTTTCTTTTAGGTAGAGGACTATCTATAGCTAGTAAAAGTTCAAGAGTTTGGGATCTTTTAGTAAAATCTAGCTTTTGATAAGCTTCTATTAGGATTTCATGAGAAAAAGGATGGGTTGGTGTAATAGCTAGAGCTTGCAACATATTTTCAATGGAATTAGCATTGATGAAATGAAGAATTTCTCCCGTGGGTAAAATGATTGCTCTTTGAATGGGATTATAGGACTCATGGCATTTCCTGACAAATTCAAGTGCTTTGTGTATCCAAGGGAAAATGTAGTGGGGAAGGAGGGAGTCCCACAATCCTATTTCATATGTCTAATCAATTAATTGATCCTCCATCCAGCAGTAAATTTCATATAAATCAAATTGAGAAGAAGACTCAATGATTTTACAATCTCTGTTGACCAGGGGAGTATGATGGAAGTCAAATTGCGGACGAATAATAGGATTTGGGATTTTTGCAATTTCTTTTCCCTTAGGAGACGTATTTTCAAATGAATTGCAAACTGAAAGTGATGGAAATGGAAAAAAATGGTCTAAAATTGAGAGATAACAGTAAAAACAGTATGATTGAAAAGAGACAAGTGGACCTGGATGTCGGCTTTCTTCTGAACAGGACAAAGTGACTACTTAAGTGTTGAACGGTCATTGAGCTGTAAGGAGGAAATATTCAGTGATCAATTTAGTTACAGAAATGCACTGTGTAACAATTTTCATGAAGGAAAAGGGCTTATAATGGAAAAAATGGAGCGGGATTGTTTAATGAATGACAAAGTATTCAATAATTATCCAATGAGATTATTAGATGGTCTATGGGGCATAAATTTGCGGGAGTGTGAATTAAATGAATAAAAGATATGTGGTAGCTGATTGGACAGGGGAGGTGACATGGAGCAGACGTGGACAATGACATTGGAGTGGCGGTAAACAATCAAACGTAAACCGCGTTCGGGAGCAACTTTAGGTGGTAAGCTGTTTCAGAATTTTAAGTCCCGAAAGACTAGAATGAGGGAAAAGTGGTTTAAGAGGGTGGTTTCCAAAACTACCCACTTTGGAACCCCCCACCCCCCCATCCCACCCCCCACCTGCGAATAAAGTTAAAACAAAAAATGAGGGCCGAGGAGCGATGTGGGTCATCGGATCTCGAGGGAGTCTGCAGGATGTAAGTTGAGATGAAAGGGTTTTAACGTCATGAAGCAGAAAGCGATGGTGGGGTCAAGATTTATGGCGGATGTGAAAATTTGATATTGTGGGTGAATGAATGAATGAAGTTAGGATATTTGTAAAATTACATTTATACTTAGGATTATGGTTAATTAAAGCCCATACCATATGCAAATTTTGCAATGCTATAACTTAGGATAAAATACTTTCGTGCTCCAATTGTATTCCATTTGTCTACCTACCCTTATCTTTCCTAACATTTTTTCACTTAGTTCTCCGAGTGCATTTAAACTAGCAACTCAATATTTTCCTTTTAATGACTAATCTACTTCGATCCCTTATTTCCTCCATTGGTTTAGATTAAACTGTTGAGCCAATTTTATTTGCTACCTATTGACAAACAATTTAAATCAAATCCAATCATGATTAAACTGTACAATTGGATTGTATGAACTAGTGTGGTATTTAAACAATCTGCACACAACCTTTATTTGCAAAAATAAAATTAACTAAGAGTAGTGGCATTTGGATTTGCAATACTTTTAGAGTTTATTGTTTTTTCTTTCTAGCCTAACATTTTATTTTTGCCTTCATTTTTTAGGGCATCTATTCTAACATTTTATTTGATATGGATTCATTCATATAAAATATCCCTAACATGTTTTATTTAATATTCTTTTTGTCCATATCCTAACTTAACATTTTTATGAATTATATTTTCATTTTTTGACTAATTGATACTAACTTACCAAAACCAAAAAATGCTACAACAAAATGTATATGTGAACATTATGAAACAAATCCGCGTATTTATGCAAAATTCAGGAATACAAGTAGTGTACAAATCTCAAAACTCAGTGATTAAACCATCTGTGCAAAAACAATATCTAGATGTTCAACAAGATCCAACAATCAACCATATCTAAAAAAAACCTTCATCATCTAGACATATAACAATATCATCATGAACCTAACAATATACTACTATATAAATCTCATGAAAATTATTTAGTTTCCATTCAACGAATCACTAATAGACCATTGCAAACAACTTTTGAACTGTGCATTCATTTATCCTTGAATACACACACCGTCAAAGTAATATTTTCATACATACTATCAAATCAACACAATGATCTATGCAATAAGCAAATCAAACAAGCATATCCATTAGCTTTCCAATACATCTTTAAATCTCTCAAATCTGAGCCTCCTCCTTGCAGCCTGGTGCACACTTGTTCCAGATCAAATAACATTGAATAGTTCATAAAAAATGCACAAACTGCTACTTGATATCCTTCTCCTTTTATAAACTTTGTGCCTTGATAATACCTCAAGAAAATCCATGGTATTTTTTGTGGGTAATGCTAACATAATCAAATAGATGTTGGTGACACAAAACTGTAGGGGATTACCATGGGAAATTCTCATGTTTTTTTATTTTCCATATGCAAGGTCACATACATGACTCTTGTTCATAAAACTTGTGTATGCACACAACTTTACTTCAAAGAAGTTGCATATGTTTTTGGAAACTATAAATGCTTCAACGTTTCTCAACTGAAACATGTCAATACACTTCCTCATCCTTTAAAGCACCCGTGTAAACATTAATATGACATGCAATACTTCAACAAACTCCTACAACACCTAAACAATCATTATGACATAATATGACAAGTTGATATGTAGGTTAACATCAAGGACAACATATTTGACATAATGCCAACAATCTACCACTTTGGGCTTGATGTCAACCTCCTGCAAAACACAAAGTCCTTCTCTCCCCCTTTGACATCAAGAGAAAAGGGTGGAACCAAGCTGAGAGAAGTATTCCCCTTGCAATGCTCAACACTATAAATCTAATCTGATGTTGTTGGGATAGGGTCCCTAGGGTCAATTTGGGTTAGTTTGACTAGTTTTGGTCAAGAATTTTGTAAAGAATGTAATGTCTCTGTGAAATGTCGAAGTGGAGCACGCAACTAAGTAAGAGTTAAAGGGGCTTTAGCCCCTTGTATGGGTAAGTGATAGGATGGTTTTAAGACTCACCCACAGGTCGTGGGCCACGGTATTGTAATAGAAAATCTATAAACACTTGATTCATAGCGAGTATAGTGAGATAACTTTTGGTGAAGAACAAGTGTAAGGGAAAAGTGCTAAGGTAGGAAGCCTAAGTCAGAGGCACAATCGGTGACTGAGTTTAAAGAAATTGAACAAAATATAGATGAGACACCCTGGGATTTCAATCAAAGGATGAAATTTCTGATCAGGCAAGCCAATATGGTGATTATATATTCCCAACATCAAGACTGGTATATCGCGTCGCTCTTTCCGCACTTAAGATTGCCATTGTCACAATGAAATATAGCAACACAAGAAGAAGCCTTAGAAATCGCGATGAGGCTGGAAGCCTCACCCATACAAGATACAAACCTTGGAGTGCAACAAATTCACTCACAGCTGGAAAGCTTGCACTTGGAGTTGTAGAGCCTGAAGAAAGGAAAGGAAGCCCAACTGAAGGTGCGTGCTAAAGTCTGGTGCTTGAAATACAATGGCCATGGGCACGATAAGGACCATTTCCTAGTTTATAAGAACTATCTTATTGGGGGAGGGCCTGCTCCCCTAAAACCAAAGAATAATGTTGGGCCGAGCATAGGAGATATGCCATGGCGTGCTATTTGTCAGGTTACAGGACAACATGCAATTAATAATTGCCATTTACTACAAAAGTTTGTACAGACCCCTTAACAGTTGTTTTGCAATTTCTATAAATATGTAGGTCATGATGAATGCCATTATAAGAGTTATGAGATAATGATGGATAGAACCCCTACCTACCAAATTCAGGAAGAAAACTGGCCTCAGGATTGGGGTGGATGAGCGGGTGCAGAGGATGCCAAGGCTGAGGACGAGGAAGAGGGGATGGATCTGGACATGGATGAGGAAGAGGGGTGGAGCTGGCAGAGGATGTGGGAAGATAATTTTCTATAACTATGGTGAAGTAGGACACTTTGCACGAGATTGCCCAAATCCCACACATCCATCATGTCAGTATTGCAGACAATTTGACCATGTGATAGAGGAATGTCCGATCCTTATGGAAAAGATGCAAGAAAAGAAGACACAACCCCAACAACTAATGCAGAACATCCAGATGATGAGGGTAGAGCCCCACAAAGAAGATCAGAGCATAAATATAGTAACAAGAAGTGGTATGGCCACTAGTGTAGATAAGGGAAAACATCCTGAGATTGACGAGTGGGTGCGCAAGGCTGCCGAGAAAGAGATAGATTTTGATCTTAATCGGGCTAAAGAGACCTTCATGGAATCAAATAAGAACTTCACTAAGGCCTCCACCTCAGCAAGCTAGGAGAAAATGCCAGAAACTAGTACAACACAAGAGGTGAATCCTTCAGTATTAGCTACATTTCTAAATACCTATATGAATTTGTTGCACGATAAGAAAGTAGTAGAAGGGCTACAAGAGTTAATCGGAAAGTGTGTGAATAAAGAAAATACCCATGTTGAACAACGCACCCTGAGGAAAATTGGTAAGCATAAGAAGCGAATGTGGCGTGAGATGAGGTTGACTATGCAGATAGGCGAATATGAAATGGACCAAGTCATCCTGGATTTGGGTTCTCATGCGAATGTACTGCCAAAGAAGACGTGGGAAAGGATGGGGAGACCTGCACTGCAGTGGTCTCCTATTCATCTATGCATGGAAAATCAATAGAATATTATTCTGATGGGGAGCTTATATGGTGTAACGGTAGACATTGAGGGTGCAAGTGCATTGTCTAACTTTTAGGTCATTGAAATAGTGGATGATAGTAACCCATACCCTATACTATTGGGGTTTGACTGGGATGTTGATATGGATGTGATAAGAAACTTGAAGAAGCGAAAAATTATGTTTGAAAGGAAGTCGCTCAGGGTGGTAGTACCACTAGACCCTGCTGAGGGAGTGTGCTATATTGAACCTCTTCTCGATTTTATGGAAGATGATGATGACCTGGATCAGACATACAAGATCACAATGCGAAATGAAGATTGGATCAATCATAAGATCGATGGACGAATTAGGTGGGACAGGGATAACTCCTGCATCTCAGAGTCAGATGAAGAGCTTGAACACTGGAAGAATCAGTTGCATGAAGTATCTACGCTCCGTTGCAATATGATGACGAAATCACTGCGACATGTCTCTATTTGTGCACTAAGATGTATTTTTACATGCAATCTTAATTCCTACATTAATTGTCAACCCAAGGCAAGTCTTTTTATTTCAAGAGTGTCAAAACTATATATGCAGTGAATTCAGAGGTTAACTAATAAAAAATCGTTGAAATTTCTAATGACTATCTTCTTCAAACTCAATCCAAACAATTTTGAAAGAAGTAACTCTAAAAGAAATTCATAACATACTCGGAAATTCTACTTAACCTATCATGAAAGTGAATGGATCTTAATACAAATTATAAAGAATCATTCTTGGAAGTCTTAAATAGAATTGAAACTAACTCGCTCACTCATGAAAGATAACTGTAACAATTGACATCAATGATAATTGAACATCAAATCCTAATTGAACAACAAATCCGAATTGAACAACAAATGATACTGGAATAACAAACAATATCTGAATAGAAAATGACTGTATAAGCATAAAGCGATCAATTCTATCTCTGAAATCTATGATAACATTACTTGAACTAAACAATGATTTGAGATGGAACTAGCGTAACCAATTCAATCAAAATCATTACACATATATAACACACAAATCAATTTGAATCTCAAATGAACAACAAAATAAAATTGAATAGACAATCCTTACAATAATCAAAAGTAATATTAACTTATCATTAACAAGCAGTAAAGAATAAAATAGAAAAGATTATGACACATGTGAAGCAGTAGATCTTCTCTTGACTAGGCCTAGAGTCACCATAAGTCTTTGCTAAGAGATACTCAGAATATAAGTATGAGTTAAACTCAATCTTTCTTCATTAAAATAAGTAACCAAGTTACAACATTCAAGATAACAGTATTATATGTCCAAAAGAATAATTACAAGCTGTGAAATTCTGAACTCTCATGCAGTTTTTCCTTTCGGCCTTATACATTACATTTAGAAAGTAAATAGATAAAAGTGAATCTTGAGGATTAGGGGATCCTGAGGATTTCACTATACTTGATCTGATTCTGTCATAAAATAGTCATTAGTTTGCCCGGTCTTCCGTTGTCCTGCCTTGCCTCTGACACTGCCTCTTTCCCTTATGAGATGCTACTGTTCTATTGATTGAGCAACTATCGACCAATTCACATCTTCTACACATAAATATAGTAAAAATTAGTTTTTCCTTCTTAGATTTGTCTAATTTGTTACTGATTACTTTTACCCAACTTTAGCTATTATTTCCTCTACTTTTATTCATAAAAAAGATAATCATATGAGGATGAGTGCTAAATAAAGCTATTACCAAGGAGAAAACATACCTTTTTATTGACCCAACATACTCCCCAACTTACCTTGTTGCATGACCTCATTCAATTAAATGGTTTAGGTATAGCTGGGTTAGGGAATAGGCAGGATATACCTCCTCCCTATAAATTCTGAAGCCATTTTTCTTCTTAAGTACAACAAAAGCTTGGTTAACTTCTTGATCCTTCAAGTTGTATTCACTGCGATACTTATCTGGAGGATACCATATTATTGGAGTTCTATACCAACATCCTATCCATTCAAGCCCCATGGTTAAGACCATGTTACTGTACTTATGGAAACGAGAGGAGGCAGCTTTAAAGTTCCAGTATCCAAATGGTTCTCAGTTTCTAATAGTAGTGCTAGAGACTTCCCACCTTTGTCTAGCTACAGACAAGGCTTCCTCCTTGATCTCTTGGAAGTACTCATTTCCATCTTGTATAATATCTGTGTGAAATGGCCCCAATTGGCCCACAACACCATCTCGCTTCATAAATTGCTTGTGCCTGACAGAGAGATGCAGGGGTTTTGTAGGTTCCCCTCTAACCCATAGGTCGATTCCATATTCACGCTTTCTAAAAGTATTGTGAGCCTTGGCCCACTTGAGTTGGTTAGTAGCAAAAGAGAGAAATGCCTGGAATTGGACATCCCCTATAAAGGGGCCAGGGTTGTTGTCTCTGTCATCTTCCAAAAAGAAATTGTGCATATAAAGTTCACAGAGGAGGCGCTATACTTTCTCATTCTGCTCTCTAAAGAACTTGACAAAGTCCAGGGTAGTTTTGATTTCCACAGACTTCCCAGCCTTAACAACTTTGATTTTCAGCAGGAGGTACCTTTCCAGGAGGAATAATGCATAGTTTGTAGCAGGGGCTCTGCATGATAGGGTGTCTGAATAAAGAGAGCAGATAGTCTCCAATTTCTCTTTAGCCTTTTGTAATTTGTCCTGTGCTTTCTCAACCTATTTCTGTTTAGCCTTGTATTGAGTGAAGGTCTCATCATCGGTCACCGTGAGTGCCTCAAAATTTTTCCTTAATTATTGATGTATATGTAGGGGCACTACCTTCTCCTTTTGCTGAGTTAATTCCTACTGAACCTTCAGTAGTTCATTCTGAAGTCCCGATAAATGCCTCCCTTACTAAGGGAATGTAAGCAAGTGTCTCCTCTGTTTGGGATTCATTATCTTGTGTCTCCATAGGCTCAGTTTGGACAGCAACCTCAGCTGCTTCTGGAGTTATGTAACAATCAATTGGGATTCTTTCTTCAGCATCAGTATGAACGACAACATTCATAGTAGGGTAGTCCGTTTGGGTCTCCTATGAACAAAAACAGGGGTCTTCAGTCTACATTTCAGTGTCCTCTACAAGACATGGCTCTGTCTCAGTTTCCTTTGAACAAACCAAAAGAATCTCGGTTTGGGTTTCAAAATCCTTTCTAGAACAATGTTCTATCTTTTTCTTGTGGTCTCCATTTCAACTTTCAATTTTTTGGCTCTGATTGCCTCTTTTAACTGGCAGTGGTGCAACTACATTTTCCTTAGGTTCATTCTCGAGTGGTATTGTGTCAATATTAGGGAGGGTTTCAACTAGAACTGTGTCTCGCGATGGAGCTTTACCTTCTAGCTCTTCTTCGTCATGAATTTTTCTCTCAGGAGACAATAAAATGGTGTTTCTTGAGCAATTATCATTCTCCGGGTTTTCTTCTGGGTAGGCCTCATCCTCAGGGGACTTAGAAAAAATAGTATTTCTTGGTTGATTTTCATCTCCCAGGGTTTCATCTGTAGGATTTTGTTTAGCTGGAGGGTCCACTAGACCGGTATCTGCTGTTTGATTTTCTTCTCTAATGGCTTCTTCTTCATGCACCTCGGCTTCAAGGGGTTTTTCCACAGAAGGGACTGGTTCCCTTTGTTCTTCCAAGAAATCAGTAAATGGCAGGGTTTGATCATAACTAGGGCTGTCAACAAAGGTAGACTAGTTGGGGGTAAAATTTTGTCGTTCAACATTCTTAGATAGTTCTCTTCCCTCACCAAACATCCCCATGTTTTCCAATACCTTGGCCACCTCTTCCTCATAGTATTGCAAAGGGGTATTCTGTGGACTTGGAGGTGGTGTGAGCGATGACTCGAAATAATTTGTTTGAATTGGGGTATGTCACTGGGACTTCATACACACAAAATTCTTGCATTTTTCTGGGTTCAAGGGCACAGAATAATTTTTCCTCTTCAGTGTCCTTCTCGGACCTAGGGTTCTAGGCCCTTGTTGTTCTGTTACTGGGTTTTCTAGAGGTGGGGCCAGAGTAGGATTTACAATATTGTCCCAGGTTAGCTGCTGTTGGGCTAGTCCATGCATGATAATCAATTTGATTAGTCTGTGATGACTAATGATGGTGTGTGGGTCCTTAGATTTCCTAACTCGTTGAGCGATATCATGCAATAGAGAATTCAAATAAAACAACAAATTAACTGAATTTTTTTGTTTTAGGATGCTTAAAAATTTGAGTTGGCAGGCCTTTACCACATCCTGACAACCATCACATGTGATGTACCATTGCACAATGACTAAAAATTCCTACCATGGTTGTCTTAACGCTGAAGGGTGAATCCCTTTCCCTGTTAGGCACAAATCCACTCAGATGGTGTTTATTCAAAACATAAAAGAAAAAGAAGATGGCATAATGATCGACAATGAATCAATAAAAGAAATCATAGTTCGCTCTATAATAAGCACAAAAAGTGTTGTTCAATTGATTGACTAATGATTGTTCAATCATTTGAACAACAAAATCAAAAAGAAAACAAAACTGTTGTTCAATTGATTGAATAACAATTGTTCAATCAATTGAACAACAAAATCAAAAGAAAAACCAAATCGTTGTTCAATTGATTGAACAACAAAATCGAAAGGAAATCACACAAGAGCGTTGTTCAATCGACTAAACAACAATCGTTCAATCGTTTGAACAACAAATATCGAAAGGAAAACCAAACTAATGTTCAATTGATTGAACAAAAAAATCGAAAAGAAATCACACAAGAGTGTTGTTCAATTGATTGAACAACAATCGTTCAATCATTTGAAGAACAAATCCCAATAAGAAAAAAAATGCAAAAGCGTTTTTCAATCGATTGAAAAAAAATCATTCAGTCGTATGAACAATGAAAATTGAAAATAAAAACCCAAAAGTGTCGTTCAATCGATTGAGGAACAATTGTTCAATTGTTTGAACAACAAAAATTGAAAAAAAGGCAAAAGTGTTGTTCAATCGATTGAAAAACAATCGTTCAATCATTTGAACAACAATCGTTCAATCATTTGAACAACAAATATCGTCGAATAAAAACACAAAAGTGTTGTTCAATCAATTGAACAACAATCATTTAATCGTTTGAACAACAAAAATTGAAAAATAACAAGTGCAAAAGTGTTGTTCAATCGATTGAACAACAATCGTTCAATCATTTGAACAACAAATTCAACAAGGAAAAATGCAAAAGTGTTGTTCAATTGATTGAACATCAATCGTTCAATCGTTTGAACAATGAAAATTGAAAAATAAAAAGCACAAAAGTGTTGTTCAATTGATTGAACAACAACACTCATGCGAAAATAAGTGTTTTTCAACTGATTGAACAACAATTCTTACACACAAAAATAAGTGTTGTTCAATTGATTGAACAACAGTTGTTCAATCGACCAAAAAACAACGCACACATAAACATAAGTGTTGTTCAATTGATTGAAAAACAATTGTTGAATCGATTGAATAACACTTACCAAGCACCTAAAACAATAAAATCCTTATATTTACATGGCGATGCCTAACTGAATTACAATCAATAAAAAAGAATATATACATTATTTGCAATTTAAAGAAAATATCGGTTTTTTGAAAGAAAAGCTGTGGGGTCGTCACTCTCTGCAACTAAGATTTGCATTGGGTCCTTGCATACCTACTGACAAAAATACTCCTTGGTGAGTGGTTTGTGGTAGAGATGCACCTGATGCCCATTCACCTTAAAAGAATGGCCAAACCCGTCAATGGTAGTCAAAGTAAGAGTGCCATTTTTATGTACTTCTTGAATCTCATATGGGCTGAGCCATCTTGTTTGCAACTTGCTCGGAAAATCCTGGAATTTGGAGTCGTAAAGGAGTGCCCAATCCCCTTTTTGAAATGTCTTATTTTTGATAAGGCCGTTGTGCCACTTTTTCCTTTGCTGCTGAATAATTGTAGTTCATTGCAAACCTAGCAGTCAAGCTTCATCTAGTTCATTGATTTATTGAAGTCTCTTGGTTTGGGCTTCCATTAAATCCAGCCCCACTTCCTAGGCTGTTCTTAGAGTCTTTATTTCGAATTCAATCAGAAAATAAGGTTCTTTACCGAAACAACTTGGTATGGAGAGTATACAGTAGTATTCCTCCAAGTCGTGCGATAGGCCCACAAGGCTTCTAGCAGTCTAGTAGCCCAGTCCTGCCGATGTGTTGAGATTGTTTTGGTTAGAATTGCTTCAATGACCTTATTGGTGCTTTTGACCTGTTCGTTCACCTACAGGCAATACGAGGAAGTGATCCTATGTGTAATGTGATGGTTTCTGAGAGTGGCAGTAATATTGTGTCCTACAAATTACCCTCCCTCATCTGTTATCACTTCCCGTGGTAAACCATGCAGCACAAATAGAAAGTTAATCATGGCTTCCTCTATAGCTCTTGGTAAATCTACAGCTTTCACCCATTTCGTCACATAATCTGTGGCAACTAGTATGTAGGCTTTCTGATTCAATTGTGGATGGAATGGGCCAACAAAGTCCAACACTCATCGTTCGAAGGGTTCTATGACTAGTTGGGGTTGTAGTGCCATTTCATTAGATTGGATGGGTAAACCCATCCTTTGGCAGCTATCACAAGCCTGGGCATATTTCTTAGCATATTTAAAAGTAGTGGGCCAATAATAGCCCATATGTAGTACCTTATGCCCTGTCCTTTGATCTGCGAAGTGTCCTCCGCAGGGCTCATCATGGAAAGCTTTCAGGATGTCATAAAACTTATCCTTGTGAATGCATCTGCGTATACACATATCGGATCCTGTGTTAAAAAGATATCCACCAATCCAAGAGAATCGGGCACTGCCCTGAACAATCTGTTTCCTCTCCCTTGCTCTAAAATGCCCAGGTAGATTCCCTACTACTAGATAATTTACCACATCTGTGTACCATGGCATATTGAATGTCACGAAAAACAAATGTTCATTTGGGAATTGGTTTTCTACTGCGAGTGGATCATTTACCTTTGGGATTCGAGATGGAAAATCAACAACTGGGTTTTCCTTCCCTGGACGATCCTTGATAGTAGTATCAAATTCCTGCAAAAGCAATAGTAAATGAGTCACTCAACCATTTGTGATAGGTTTGTTAGCTAAATACCGAATATCAGAGTGATCAACATACAAAAAGGATTGGTATCTAGTTATGTAACGTCTAAATTTGTTTATTTGCATAAATAATAACTAAGAATTCTTTTTCTGTTACTATATAATTAAGTTTTGTAGGAGTAAGATTTTAGCTAATATAATATAAAGAATAAGGCTTCTTGTCCTCTTCCTGGCCAAGGACAGTGCCTATAGTTGCATCTAATGCATTCGTGGATATGTGAAAAGGTAGATCCCAGTTTGGTCCATGTAATATTGGTGTCGTTTAGACTAGCTTCTTTAAACTTGTAAAAGTTGTGTCACATTTGTCAGACCTTTTGAAATCAACATTCCAGTTAAAGCATATAAAGGCACACAAATTTGTGAAAAGTTTTTAATAAACCTACGATAATAGCCTGCATATCCCAAGAAACTACATACCTCTGTTTGAGTACAGAGGGTAGGTAGTAAAAGAATTACCTATATCTTTACTGGATCTACCTGTATCCCTGCTGCAGAAATATAATGTCCCAAGATTTCACCTTTGGTCATCATCATGTGACACTTGACATTGCTTAAACATAACCTGGTAGCAATGCATCGTTCTAAAACCTTTTCTAATGTTTACAGTGCTTGATCAAAGTCATCCCCATATGGAGTAAAGTCATCCATATATAACTCAAGTCCTTCATTTATCAGGTCGACAAAAATGTTGAGTATAGCTCTTTGAAACATGGCCTGGGCATTGCACAAGACAAATGGTAATACTTTGTAAGTGAACGTACCCTAGGGATAGGTGAAGGTTGTTTTGTCTTGGTCTTCAGGGGCGATATGCATTTGATTGTAGCCACTGAAGCTGTCTAGGAAGGAAAATAACTACTTCACTACCAAGGTATCAAAGACTTGATCAATAAATGGGAGAGGGAAGTGATTTTTCTGTGTTGCCTTGTTCAATTCCCGATAATCTACATAGATATTCCACTTCCCATTTTTCTTGGGAATGACCACCAATGGAGAAACCCATTTTCTATTCGAAATAGGATAAATGAAATTCACATCCAGCAGCTTCTATAATTCTTCTTTCACAATATCCTTAAGGTGCGGATTCAATCTCCACTGAGGTTGCTAGATAGGTTGAGCATCCTTTTCGGTATAGATGTGATGTGTACATAGCTGTGGATCTATACCCTTCATATTGGGATAATCCCAGGAAAAATCCCCTTTATATTTTTGCAGGACTTGAATGAGCTTTTGCTGCTAATCATTGTCCAAGCTATCATTAATGTTTAAAACTTTGCATGGTTCAATTTCCACTGAATTTTTGTTATGAACAATAGTTGTCTGGATGTGCTGATCATTAGTATCCTTCAAGGGATCTTCCAAGGCTTCATTATCAAGAATTGCTTTCAACATTTTACACTTTACATTGCTCACATTAGCTGGCTGATTAATGAAATTGTTGATAATGTCATCTTCAATCTGATATTTGAATTCTAGTGCCTCTACTACTGTGAGTGGTGACCGGATGCTTTCTTCCAAGTATGCTAGTGGTTGTTTACATATGTTTACAATGGGTAGACTTGGTTTAGTAGAGGGATATAAAACAATATTTTTTACAGCACCCCCCTTTGCATAGTCATGTTGCCCTCTCTGCAGCCTATATATGCATTAGCTATCACCAACCAAGGTTGGCCCAATATTAGAGGGTGCCCATCCAATCGACTCTTCGGGTTTATAACATGAAAATATACTGGATATTCCCATGAATCAACAAAAATTGTAATATCTTATAGAGTTCCTTTTTGACTTACCACCGAATGATCAACAATTTCTAGTAAGGTGGTGGTTGGTTCCAAGGCTATAATACCAAGCGCTTGACAGGTTTCTACTGCTAAAATGTTAATGGTTGCAACAAGATCAACTAGCGTATTGGGAAAAGAGCGGCCATATACTTGAACTGTTACTATGGGATTCCCAAGATCTTCATATTTTATTAGAGTTTCTCCTCCCAAGAGTAAATCAGATAAGGTTCCTACAACATGAATGGTGGGTGAAGTTTTTGCTTTCCTCACAAGCTTCTTTATGCATAACTCTTTAATTGTTTTAGCATGGATGGGAATGTCTTCGATGGCCTGGAGGAGTGAAATCTTTATACAAAATTTTTTTAGTTCCCCTACAAGATCAAAATCTGGGTAAACAATTGGCTTAGGCATCGTTAACCTTTCGGGCAATGGGGGAGAAGTGACTATGAGTTCCTCCGGATCTTTATGTTGATCTGTCTCTTCTCCTCATTTTATTTTAGTATCAATTACAGGTGGTGGTATAACTACAGGTGGTGTTTCGATCTCAATTGATGGCTGATACCTGTTTTCTTTAGGGGTGATGATACGTCCTGACCTCAATCTAAGTTCATTACATTCTTTTTACTCAATCTCATAGTCTGAGTTTTATACAATTTGAGCAACTAGACCGGTCTATTATTGGGATTCGAATTCGGTTGGGCTTACAGTTGAGGGCACAAAAGAGGCTGAGGATTTTTTTGTAATGGATAAGAAGCTGAAAATATAGGTTGAGTTTGAGGACCTGTCCCCATAGGAGTATTGGATATTCCCAAAGGCCGCTGCCAATTTGCATACCAATTCAGATTTTGAGAAGTGGAGGAAGGCCACTAGGATTGATAGGGATTGCCTTTCCAAACATGAGTAAAAGGATAATTTGGCCAGCCATTACCCAGAAAGGATTGAGTTGACCATGGTGTCATAAAGAATGGCTGTTGTTTCCAATTTGAGTAGTGTGATTGGCCTTGCCATGCTGCCCCAGGGTTCTATTGCTGGTTAAACTGTGAATAAGGAAAGAAATAGGATGCATCTTGTGACATACCTGGAGGTTTGGCCTACCACTTTCGATGCTGGTTCATTATATATACTGGCTCTATCTCTTCTTCTGCTTACTTGAACACTGCTTTAAACCTTGGAAGTGATGGACATTTTTCAGTGGCGTGATCCTTGGTACAAATAGCGCATGTCTAAACCATGTCTAATGGACACTCCCGTTGGCTGTGCTTCGTCCGGCAGCATGGGCAAAAAATGACCAAGTTTTGTTCTGCTATTTTTTTTTTGTTTAGCCTGTCAGACATCCAGATGTGTTGTGAGGGTTCCTAGGATGTTCGTTTTGAAATCCTCTAGGAGGTTACTGATTTTCATTCATGTTATGCCTCAACCGTGTGGTTTGCTTCCCCTGCTCATGGGATCTCGACTTACTGCTCTTGTGCGTGTGCTTCCTTGCAAACACTTGATACACAAGTGAACGACTTCATCATAATCTTCCTGAGAAATATCTCCTTCCCCCATTAAATTTAGAGTTTCTAACCACTCCTCTTTCATTCCTTTAATTAAGATATCTCTTGGGACTTCTTTTGGTAGGGTGGTGTGTGGAGATCTATGCAAGTTAGAATGAAACTGTTCGACATATTCTTATAGAGTTTCATTATCCTTTGTAGCCATCTTAAATATTTCATCTTTTAGCTCCCTAGTCTTGCAAAATTCTTGGTATCTTGTGAGGAAGGAGGCTTTCATATCATCCCAAGAATTAATAATACATACACCTAGACCCATGAAGCATCTTAAAGATGATCCTTTCAGAGTAGAAGGGAATAGTTTCAGCTTTTTGGGGTCAGTGGCATAGTCATACCCTCTATAGAGGACATGAAATTCAAATAGGAAGGCTTCAGGATCCTTTGTGATCATCCCATGAAAAGTTGGGATGCTCTGCAGAGGAATATCCTTCATGGGGGCATTGGCCACTTGGTCAAATATGGGGTTTTCCAAAGTTGAGGTTTGACCTTGAGGTGGTTGATTTTCCATTTGGTCAAAGATGTGCCAATACCCTTCAGGGATTTCAGGGGGTGCTTTTTGAGTAAGCGGAGGATTAGCAACCCAAGATGGCTTTGCAGCACTGCCTAGATCTGGGATCACAGGAGACCCTTTTTTAGATAGCTGAGGTCTTGCCTTAGTAGTTCCACTGGTTTCTCCTTCTCCTTCTCTTAAGTTACATGATTTTCCCTCTTGTAGAGGATTAGAATGTAAACTTGTTGTAGCTTGAAGACTTTATTCAGATCCTCCAATATAGCTTTTAATCTTAGCGTAAGTTGCAGATGGTGAGCCTGCTACTTGAGGGATTACAGTAGGACTTTTTCTAGATACAGCCCGTAATCCTACTGATGCTTGAGACTCTGCCTTTATTACAATTTCATCTATAAAGGTTGTTCTCCCAAGGTTCACCGGTCCCTTGGGTTTTTTGGATTTTGGAGGGGGGTTCTGTTCCTTTTATATCTTTCTATTCCTAGTCATTCATAAAAACCAATTCCTATTTAACCTCTAAGATTTTGTTAAAAAGCGGGTTGGTAAGCAAGCACTTTATAGGTACGCAGGTTCTTACCTCCTATTTTAAAACCCAGTTCTTTTGCAGCAAGATAAAAAGGAAATCAATTTGAAACAATCTCCCCGGAAACGACGCGAAAATGTTGGTGCACTAAGATGTCTTTTTACAAGCAATCTTAATTCCTACATTAATTGTCAACCCAAGGCAAGTCTTTTTATTTCAAGAGTGTCAGCACTATATATGCAGTGAATTCAAAGGTTATCTAATAAAAAATCGTTGCAATTGCCAATGACTATCTTCTTCAAACTCAATCCAAACAATTCTGAAAGAAGTAACTCAGAAAGAAATGTTGAAAATAGCAATAAGAAATGATAAAAATAGCATTGCTAAAGATAACATTTCAGGATATTCCAATTTTATTTTGTCCTTGAATTAGAATTCAAATTTAGTCTCACTAGCTATTTGAAAAATAATTAATTAATTCATCTTGATTTAATTAGTTGGAGAAATTCAAACATGAAGTATTTGTGAAGACATGCAACAGTTATCCCTTTGATTGAGGAAGTTATCCCTTAATTAAGGAGATAAGGATGAGTTGTATTTGAGTTGTAATTTGTTAGCTCATTTAAATGAGTTAAGTCCAGTTAGATTAGTTCCAAACATTTTGTGGAACTAATTGTGAGTTCAATCAGTTAATGCAGGAATGCATGCAACTAGTGTACTCTAGATAACTGAATATTAACTCATAAATAACTCATGCATGTCAGTTCAGACAAAGACCTAGTTGAGATTAAAGGTAAGGATAGTGTACTATCAATTCATTCCTTGAGGATTGTGTAGTTTTACAGTGTGTAAGAGCAATGTTCCACTTGGTTGAAGGTGAATCATAGAAGAGGAACAGCGCAAGGAAATAGGAGGCTTGGAGGGCAGAGGATAAGGTTTGTGAGAAGCCTTGTCTATCCATGAGCAACAACGAGGGATTGTACTGAGAGCTGGATAGCTATGAGAGCTAAATCTTTGTGTAATTCTGTGATATTTCCACTTGTATGATAATATAGATAGCGGGGTTTTAGCTGAGGCTTTCCCTAGAGTATTCCTCTGTGTTTCATGTGTGATTGTTTCTTCTTCTCGGCTACATGTGTTCTATTTGATCTTGCTCAAATCGATTAAGCTTCCTCAAGTTTGATAGTAGAAGTAGATTAAGTATTTTTCTTTAGTACATTGCATAGTTAGATTAATCTACAGTGAGAATTTCTACATGGTATTGGAGCAAAGGTGATCAGAGTTGTGAACAACATATTGAGGAGGGAAAAGTTCAAAGTTTGAAGTTCTTGATTGCAGGTGCAAAATCGATTTCTTATCATAACTTGAAGTTCACCAATGGCGTTCAATGGCTTGAGACTAGAGTATGCCCTGGATGGCAGCTCAAATTACATAACATGGAAGGATCGCATGGAAGCGGTATTAGAGGACAATGGTTTGAAGGATTTCATTGATCAAGAAATCCCTAAGCTAGCAATAACTAATGCCCAAGAATTGGCAAAATGGAAGAAGTGTGTGGTGAAAACGAGGAGGATTCTTTTGGAGGGAGTTTGAAACCATATTGTCTCAAGTCTCCATGGGAAGGAGACTTTGTTTTCAATTTCGAAGACATTGAAGGACCTATATTAGAACAAAAACGACCAGAGGAAGCTGGCTCTCAAGGACAAGCTTTGGAAAATCAAGTGTGAAAAGGGCAACACAATTTCTACATATCTGAACAAGCTCACCACTTGCAAAGATGAGCTTGGAAGTGTAGGAATAATGACAAACGATGATGATATGGTGAGCCTTGCTCTCCTTGGTCTTCCTAAGAGCTGGCATATCTACCAAGACTCAGTGAATGGAAGAGAGAAATTTCTAGATTGGGAATGACTGTGGTCGTATCTGATGCAGGAGGAGATCAGGAGAAGCACCAGAGATGGTTATTCATCTAAGCATGACGATGAAGAAAATATAGCCTTAGTAAGTAAGGCAAGGAAAGGAAAAGGGAAGCTTCCCATTCCAAATCAAGTTCTTCCCATGGAGGGAAGAAGATTGACAAATCTAAAGTGAGATGCTTTAATTGTCATGAGGGGGGCCATTATGAAACTAATTTTCCATTGAAGAAATACAAGAAGGGATACTCAAAAGGATTAGAAGGTGAGGCATTGGCTTCTCAGTTTGAACTAGATTTTACCCTCATCACATGCATGGTTTCATAGATGGTGGGTTGCATTTGGTACCTAGATAGTGGAGCCTCATTCCACATGACTGACGATAAGATTTTATTCAGTACCTTGGAGGAGAAATACCTCAAGATGTGCATAGAGATGGGCAATGATGGAAAGTACCGTGTTTTAGGAGAAGGTATGGTTGTTTTTCAGAGGGAGCATGGAGCTCCTCTCACCTGACTGATGTAAAGTATGTGCCTGGACTGAAGAAGAACTTGGTATTAGTTGCCATGTTGGAAGACAAAGGATATGATGTAGTCTTTAGTAAAGGAAAGGTGTTCCTTAGACACATAGCCATGGGTTATGCCAAGAGGTTTGGGATTCGAGTGAAGAATCTCTACAAGATGGAGGTAGATGACTGTGCTGCATTGAGTTCCAAAGAAGAATTGGTGCAAAGCCAAGATAATGGCGAGTTATGGCATAGACGGTTGGGCCACTTGCATCATGGGGCCTTGAAGATAATGCAACATATTTTTACCAGACTTCCAAAAGGTAAACTTGAGCAAGTGGACACATGCAAAGGTTGTACCTTGGGAAAGTACGCCAAGTCTTCCTTTCATGATTGAGAAAGTCGAGATGAAGCAATCTTGGAGCGAGTTCATATAGATGTGTGGACCATTCTCGACGACTTCCACCATGAAACAAAGGTATTATGTGATTTTCATTGATGATTTTTCTCGTAAATGCTGGATCTATTTCACGCAGAAGAAGGATCAAACCTTCTCAAAGTTTTGTGAGTTCAAAGCTTTGGTTGAGAAAGAATCAGGGAAGAAGATCAGGGCCTTGAGAAGCGAAAATGGTGGAGAGTATGTCTCTCAAGAGTTTAAGGACTTCTGTGCTGTAGAAGGAATAAAATGGGAGTTGATGGCACCTCATAACCCACGTCATAATGGGGTCGCTGAGAGGAAGAATAGAACGATTGTGGGGGCAGCTCGGGCAATGTTGCATGACCAAGGCCTACCACTTAATTTGTGGGCTGAGGCCTGCAACACAACAGTCTATTTGCAGAATAGAAGCCTACATTACATTCTTGGGATGAAGACACTAGAGGAATCTTTCTTTGAGAAGAGACCAGATGTGGGTCACTTCAAGATCTTTGGCTCTAGTTTATTGCCATGTGACCAAGGATGCCCGGAAGAAACTTGAGCTGACAGCAGAGTTGGGGATACTTGTGGGGTACATTGATACACCCCACAACTATCGGGTGTTTTTTCCACTAGTCAGAAGACAGTGGTTCACAGAGATCTTAAGTTTGATGAGCAGAAGGTCATGTGAGTTTCCCTTGAGAGGGAGCTCCAATTATAGGTTATGGAGGAACTTTTGGTTCCTAAGGAGGAGGAGCCTTAGATTGATGCGGAGTAGCCACATGCAGAGGTTCTAGGAGTGGAGACATCCACTCAAGTAGAGTCTTCCAGAGATCTGCAGAAGCACACGAGAGAGGCTGATAGATTGTTGTTAGATGTGAGAGAGAATGTGGGAGAACCATCTTCTCAGTGCAGACTGTGTTTGGGTTGGTGAAGTGCCATGTTGCGAGTCTGTGCCTTATGCTAAATACATGTCGAAGGTATCAGATCAAGATGAATTTGAAGAAGTGCATATTATGTGTGCCCTTTCGATTTTGGCTCGGCCATGTCATATGTAAGCATGGATTAATTGTGGACCTTATGAATATCACTGTGATTGTGAATTTGGAAGCTCCTAGGAATGTAAAATAGCTGCACATGACAATGGGACACACTGGGTATTATAGGAAGTTTATCAAGGCGTATGCTCAGATAACCGTGCCGATGGAAAAATTGTTGAAGAAAGATGCGATGTTTTTCTCGAATGAAGAATGTCAACGCAGTTTGGATGTCTTGAAGGAAAAGATGGTGACTGCCCCTATCTTGGTGTTTCCAGATTGGAAGAAAAAATTCCATGTGCATGTAGATGCCTCTTGCATTGCGCTCGGTGCAGTATTGACCTAGGTAGGAGAAGGGGAAATTGATCATCTGATAACCTTCACAAGCAAAAAGTTATCAAAGGCTGAGAATAATTATTCCACTATAGAGCATGAAGGGCTGGCGATGGTCTACGCACTGCAAAAGTTTTGACATTATTTGTTGGGTGGACATTTTAAAATGTATACAGATCACTCTGTGCTGAAGTACTTGGTCAATAATCCTGTGTTGGGGGGGGGGATCTGCCAGTGGTTACTTTTTTTCAAGAATACGACTTTGAAGTGATTGTGAAGCCTAGAAGGCTACATGTAGAACCAAACCATCTGTCAAGGATTGAAACAGGTGAAGAACCAAATAGTTTGGAGGAAGGACTTCCAGATGCATAGCTCTTTGTGGTGCATGTCATGGATGACCATTTTACTGATATCATTCAGTTTTTAACCATGGGTACAACTTCAGAAGGATATTCCACTCAACAGAAGAAGGAATTAGTAGTCCACTCTGCAGATTTTTTAGTGATTTCAGGTCACTTGTATAAGATGGGAATAGATGAAATACTGCGAAGGTATGTTCCAAAATTTGAACGCGCTAGTATCCTCACTGAAGCACATGGAGGAGCAGCGAGAGGACACTACACAGGAAAAGTGACTGTGCAGAAGATTTTGCATGCAGGATTATGGTGGCCGACATTACATAAGGATTCTAAGGCATATTGCAAGGTGTGCGATGCTTGTCGAAGGACAGGGAAGCCTTCGCTAAGAGACAATTTTTTGTTAAATCCTATAGTTCCGTTGCAAGTATTTGCTAAGTGGAGTATTGATTTCATAGGCCCAATACAACCACCAGGAAAGAAGATGGGCAAGCGGTATATTATAACTGTAACAGAATATTTAACCAAATGGGCAGAAGTGCAGCCAGTGAAGAATTGTACATCTACCACTGCTGCGAAGTTTTTGTTTGAATATGTCTTAACACAATTTGGATGCCCTAAGGTGTTGATGAGTGATAGGGGTAAACATTTCTTGAATGAAACGAGCGGCACGATGCTTGAATAATTCTAGGTATACCACCAAAATAGAATGCCCTATCACTCATAGGCGAATGTAATGGTGGAAGCATTTAATAAAATCTTGGAGAACGCATTGACAAAGGTCTGTAACGTGTAGAGGAATGACTGGGATTTGTGCGTACCCGCAGTTCTATGGGCATATAGGATGAATTTCAAGAAGATGATAGGCAAAACATCGTTTAGGTTGGTATATGGGATTGAAGTAGTGATGACTATGGAATATATTGCGCTGATTCTACATATTATAACTTTGACAAAGATGGCAGATCACGAGACCTTGGAGGAATAGCTTGCACAAGTAATGGAGTTGGAAGAGGACCACTTTCTTGTTGGATTTCGCCAGCAAGTCACTGAGGATTGGGATCTCGTTGACCATGAGAAATCACCTCACCTAGCTACCAATAAGTACATGACAAAGATTTACTATGAAGAAACTAGGGTCACAAGACTGGAACCCATGAAATGGGTCAAAGGCATTGAGCAGGCCAGATTATTACATATGCTTTGCATGCCACACTTCCACTGGTTGATCATCAACACTATGTGTGTGCGCCAGCTTCTCGTGCTAGTGCATGATGGGTTCTTATGGCTCGGTGAACCCATCCCTATAACCGATATGCTCATTCATAGGATTACGAATCTGTCCTATAAAGGGGCGGACTATGCCAAGGAGTTTGGAGGAAAAACCAGAGAAAAGGAGTTTGCGAATAAGATGAAGATAGAGTTTGGGCTGATCAAAAAGTTGCACGGATATTCTATCCACTCAATCCAAGACCAGGTAGTGCAGTTTGTTGCCCAAACTTTAGCTGGTAAGATTTTGGATTGAGGGGGCCTGGTCCAGGTTCAGAGTTAATTAGCCATACAAATCCCTACACTACTGGCCCTTTCGGCAATAACTCATGGAGCACGGACTGAGGTCTCACCCGAAGCAGTATGGGGTGATGCTAGAACCAAGTTTCTGCACCCTTGAGATGTCTGAGGGGTCAATTTAGTCCAATTGTGAATGCCGTTGTGCAGGTCCCTTCACGCATTGCCCTGAACTACGAGGCCTCCACGATCTGTTATAATCCCGTTCGTGCAGCCCTAACCAGGGGCTGAAGTCCTTTCGCACTTCAAGGCAACGATCTGCGCTATTTCCCCAAGTTACACCACAGATCTTACTTATCTCCTTATAATTGTTAGTTAACTTCGCGTAAATAGATACTTTATCTTATATTCACTTGATCAACACAATCATATATGTTTGCACATCATATAAAAAACATAAATGTAATTTCTACCCAATACATTCAATGCATAAAATAGTAAATAAATGCACAGGAATGGTATAAAACTTCTCTTTATTAATGCTTCTATCGGTTACAGACACAACTTGCCCCCTGTGCACTCAGCTGTAGAGGTTCGCGCACTCAGTTGTGGACTACTAGGCCTCTGCGTACTCAACTGCAGAGCCTTCTCCTAATCTATGATCCAAGACTCAACTCTACTCTTAAGTAAGACTCAATTCTTCATCCTTCATTCATTTACTTCCATTGTCTGCTTTACAACTTAAAGCCTCGCTCTATTTATACAATCCCATGGTCCGCAGACCATGGGTAGATCTCTAAAGCTGACATTACATTTATAAAAATGAGGGTGAATAACCCTATGAATCATTTATAAGTTTGCACTCCGCGCCCAAAAAACACGGAGTCTTTACATCAAATTTAGTCAAAATCTGGGTTGTAAGCCCCACAACTTCCCCACGCCTAACAGGCCCCCAACACAAACATCGTGACTCACCCTTGAGTCACTCTGTTGGTGCGGAGATCTTTGCGTGGGGACCTCCCAACTCTACCCAGACCACTGCAAGGTCAGCAGTGCACTGAGTGGCTACCTGCTGTACTTCTTACGGCTAGTCAGATGGCCAAGCCACCTGTGTATGGCTTCAACCGACTACCGTTTACTTTTCCTAGGAAGGGTTCACCATTTAGTTTCACCAACTGCACTGCGCCACCATCTGTGATTTCCTTAATAACATATGGTCCCATCCAATGCATTTGGAGCTTCCCTGGGAATTTATCAAACTTGTTGTCATATAACAAGACTAAATCATTTACCTTAAAAGTGCACATCTTGATATGTCGATCGTGCCAAGCCTTTTCACGCTGATTTTGTACTTGCTGATGAAATCCAGCCAAAAACCGTTCTTCTTTGAGTTCCTCCAATTGCACAAGCCTCTCTTCCAGGGTGCAGACTAGGCATGATATAATCCATTAATATTACACCGTTTACTCCATAGGCTAGCCTAGAAGGCGTCTGTCCCATCAATTTCTTACACGTTGTCCTATAAGCCCATAAGACAGCTGGTACGCGCAGGTCCCACTCACTTCGTTGTGCATTATATACCTTGTTCAGTTCTTCACACACTTCGTTAAATGCTTCCACATGGAACCTTCTATGCACTCGTTCTCTTGACACTTTGTCATTCCAACTTGAGGAATTGTTCGCACATTCCCCCCCCCCCAACACATGCTTATTGACAGTATTTCCCAACGCGAAGTTCATGTGCATCCATGCAGGTTGTTTGCCATCTGCCTGTACCCACCTAGACAGATGCACGTGCGGACCATCCTATCCATTGTATTTATTGGCCAATCACACCCTAGGCTTTCCAAACTGTGTGTGCATCATCCTTCTACATGTGCACTAGTCTTCAAAGCTTCCTTTGTGCATACCCCACCACCTTGCAGGTGTAGCACGCAGTACCCAATTCAAGGCCTAGAAATGTTGTTTTTCCAACACCTCCCTTTCAAATCTGTCCTAAAAGGCATCCACCTCACTTGACCCATCATAAGTAGGCAAATCTCTCACTTCTGTCGATACACAACGTAGTGATCTTGTCATCATATTACAGTTCCGTGCTCCCATGATATCCGTTCATCCACAGTGGGATTTACCCAGTCTTGCTCTTGCATGGTTATTTTATAGATGCAATCCAAATCATCTTCACTTTCATAGTCACGCACCGGCTCGATATAACGCGATCCTTCAGCAGGGTCCAAGTGTATAACTACACATAGAGACTTCTTTTCAAAAATCATCTTGTGCTTCTTCAGATTAATCACCCCATTCATTTCAGTGGCCCAATCAATTCTTAAGAGTGCGGGGTAGGGATTTACGTCATCAACAATCTCTATTACTTCAAAGTCTTCTAGCGTGCTTGCTCCCTCAATATCCATGGTGTTTCCCTGCAATCGCCCCAGGGGTATTATCTTTTGTTGGTTCACCATTCAAATTTGAATAGGAGACCATTGCAGCGTAGTCCCCCCATGCACTCCCATGTCTGCTTTGGTAGAATGTTCACATCCAATCCTAAATCCATAATTACTTGGTCCATCTCATATTCTCAAATCTTTGTGGTTAACCTCATTTCTCTTCCCGTCCTTGTCGTATGCTTTCTAATCTTCCGAAATACATGCGTTTCTCCTAGCATGGTCCCAACGCATTTGTTAATAAGTTCCCGTATTCCCTTTACAACCTTCCTGTCATGCAGTATATTCATACATGTTTCCAGGAACATCGTGAGCATATATGGGTCCATTTCTAGCTCGGTCTATCTTTTCTTCCTGAAGTGGAGGCATCAATGAAGCTCTTCTTAGCTTCCATAAAGGTTTTCTTACCGTGCTCCAAATCAAACTCTGCTTCTTTCATCAGAGTCTTGCGAACCCAAGTACTATCTTTGGGCTATTTTCCTTTATCATCTCTCGTTGTAATTCCACTTCGGAGTACAATGTTCACATTTGGATATTCCTCACGTGGCTTAGACCTCATCATCTACAAGTTCTAAGTTGGGGGAGGTGGTAGAGCTCCCTTGTCGCTTATCCTAGCTATTAGCATAGGACAATCTTCTATCTCATGATCAAACAAGGTACAATACAAACATGATGGATGCATTGGTTTTGAGCAATCATGGGCATAATGTCCTGGCCCTCTGCAATTGTAGCATATCAGCTGTCTGCGCCCTCTTCCAGGTCCTCCTCCACCCGGGCCTCGTCCATGCCCTTGAAATCCTATTCATGCCACTCCTATATTCAGGTCTAGGGGTTGTGTTTCAGCCTGAACCCTGTAGGTGGGAGTTCTATCCATCATTAACTCATAGCTTCTACAAGTGCACTCATCGTGTCCCACTGATCTACAAAAGTTATAGAACAATTGCTGCAAATTTTGAGTATACTTTTGTAACAAATGGCAGTTGTTCGTAGCATGTTTCCCTCCTATTTGACAAATCGTGCACCCTAAAGAAGGCACTGCGCTAGGTCCTGCTTATGCCTCTGGTCATAATGGCATTGGTCCTCCTCTCGTGAGGTAATTCATGAACATCAGGCAGTGGTCCTTATCATGACCCTGACCCTTGCATTTTACGCACCATACCTCTTCGCACACTTCTGGCCGAGCTGTCCTATTGTTGGTACAAGAAAAAGGAATGATTTCTTTTCTTTTAATGCTTCATTTATAAAAGAAATTGTTAAGGAAGAATTGAAGAAATTATTAAATGTATATTTTCATCTATCCAATATCTAACAGCTAGTGGGTTTCACCCCTAGTAATCATCCCTAAAAGGAATGGAAAATTGAGAGTATGTGTTGATTAAAGGGAGTTGAATAAAGCAACATTAAAAGACCACTTTCTATTACCTTTCATAGACGAGGTTTTAGATACTTTAGTAGGGAAAAAATATTTCTCCTTCTTGGATAGGTTCAATGGATACAACCAGATTTAGGTGGCCCTTGAAGATTTGGATAAAACCACATTCACTTGTCCATGGGGAATGTATGTTTACTGGGTACTTCCCTTTGGGTTATGTAATGCTCCAACAACATTCCAAAGGGCATTCCTCGGCATTTTCTCGGACCATATCCATGATTGTGTGGAAGTGTATATGGATGATTTCATAGTCTATGGGGATTCTTTCAATGAAGCACTAGAAAATCTAGAGAAAGTCTTAATAAGATGTCAAGAAACAAACCTCTCATTAAGCCATGAAAAATGTTTCATGATGTTTAACGAGGGAATTGCTTTAGGTCACCATATTTCTGGAGATGGAATTAAGGTAGACTCATCTAAGGTGGAAGTCATTTCCAAGCTATCAGTGCCAAGTTGTCAAAAGGATGTTAGAAGTTTTGTCAGCTTTACTGGATACTATAGAATATTTATAGAAAACTTCACAAAAATTGCATCCCCACTCTTTAAATTACTCACCAAAGACTGTGAATTCAGTTGGGATTCTGAATGTCAAGTTGCCTTTGAAACATTGAAAAGGAGAATTTCTAAAGCACCCATCTTAAAAGGACCTAACTAGAAATTGCCTTTCCATATCTCAATAGATGCTTCAAATTCAGCCTTAGGAGCTATTTTAGGACAAAAATATCTCACTCCTTATGCCATTTATTATACTAGTAAAAATATAACCCCTGCAGAGTTAAATTATACTATAACTGAAAAGGAGCTCTTAGCTGTAATTCATGCCATTAATAAATTCAGACATTATATAACTGGCTATGAATCCTTTGTCCACATAGTCCATTCTACCATTAGATACCTAATGAATAAACCAATCACTAATTGAAGAATAACCAGATGCCTCCTACTTTTACAAGAATTCAACATAACCATTCTAGATAGATTAGGAAAACATAACACAATTTCTGATTTTATATCTAGAATATAAAATTAAAACAATGATCAACCTATAGAAGATAAATTTCCTGATGAATATCTCTTTGCAGTATCTACTAAACCACCTTGGTATGTAGATATTGCTAACTATTTGGCCACAGGAAAAACGCTATTCATTTATCTCCTAGAGAAAAAAGAAGAATAGTCCACAATAGCACATCCTACTCATGGATAAATGAGGAATTATATAAGACAGGACCAGACCTCATCATCAGAAGATGTGTTTGAGAGGACGAAATACCAGAGATATTAAAAGATTGTCATGATGAGCCATGTGGAGGACATTTTTCTGACAAGAGAACTGCTTACAAAATCTTGCTTTTAGGATATTATTGGCCTTCCATTTTCAGGGACACCAAGGAATATGTTAAGAGATGCAAAAATTGTCAGAGAATGGGAAAACCAACTCTTTCAAATGAGATGCCACTACAACCATAGGCACTTATCGAACCATTTGAAAATGGGAACTAGCTTTTGTTGGACCAATTAGCCCACCTTCAAAGCAAAAGAAGTATATTCTGGTATGTACTGATTATGTCACTAAATGGGTAGAAGCTAAAGCACTTCCTTTTGCTACTGAAAATACTGTAGCTTTATTTCTTTTTAAGGATAGTTTTACTTGTTTTGGTGTTCCAAGAGAATTGTAACAAATCAAGGGACACAGTTCACATCTAGACTAGTGTAGAAGCTTGTGGACCACTATAATATAAAACATCGAAACTCAACTCCATACCATCCACAAGCCAATGAACATGTCGAGTCCACAAATAATGTGATCGAGGCTATCCTTACAAAGATTGTACATCTACACAGGAAAGACTGGGTGGAAAAGCTTCTAGAATCCTTATGGGCCTATAGGACTACATGGAAAAATACTATAGGACATACGCCCTATGAAGTTGTTTATGGGAAACAAGTCTTACTTCCAATAGAATTCCAGATATAAACCTATAAGACAACAATCCATTTAGATCTCGACTTGTTAGAAGCCTAGAAGCAAAGGATGACACAATTAAATGAGCTCGATGAAATCAGACAAGAGGCCTTCTAGAGGACCAGCTTAGTGCAACAACAAAGGTCAATATGGCAGATAAGTACATTAAAGAAAGGAAGTTTCATCCAGGAGATTGGGCATTGCTCTTTGATTCAAAATTCAAAATTTGCAAGGAAAATTCCAAACCCATTGGCTTGGACCTTATGAGGTTGAGAATGTCTTTGACAATGGTGCAATTAGAATCAGGACTATTGACGAAGAAAGAACTCCTCTATTAATAAATGGACATCGAATCAAGTTGTATTAGAAACCTTTAACAAGAGAGGAATTTGTTAAAATATTTAAGGATAGTTTAGAACTAAAGATGGTCAAGAATAATTCCTCTTCTTCTCCACCTTAGAAATTTCCATTCAGTTTGTTTTTCAAATAAAAAAAAAAATTGAAAAAAAAAGAAAAGACAAAATATATATAATAAATAAATTATATGTGTATATATATATATATATATATATATATATATATAGATATATATATATATGAAAATAAATAAATATATAAATTTGTATAAACATGAAAACTAACATGTTGTTGGCATGTTTATATAGGAAATTTATAGTGAAAACAACTTGTTGGCACTTCAAATTTTATTTTTAAAAGAAAAAAATACAATAAAGTTCATATATAAAGCCTTATTTCTCTTAAGCTGCAGAAACATCAACTTTCCACAGCTTGGACAACTTTCTATAGCTAAACAAATTTCTACAGCCTGAAATTTTGAAGTCTACAAGAATACTTGGTGATCTAGATTAAAGGATAGTTGACAATAAGGCACCTGCAAGAGATTAAAGGACAACAAATAGTGTTAGCAACATAAAATTAAAAGGTACGTGCTACTTTAATTTAACAATAGGGAAGGTTATATAGCATGTATGAGTAAGAAAATATAGTACTAAAGTGCAATCATCATAACTAAGGGTAATGACTGCCTAACGAAATATCATATGCCACAACTCTAAAAGTCATATCATGGCCTTGTGCCAAATCTGCCAAATTAAATACCAAATCATAAGTTTGAATGTGCTTAACGGTCGAATTCATTTCCATAATCCTTTTGATAATCCATATGTTCTTCCTTATTCTTACACTCCTCTGTTCTTTCACAGTCATTCCATATTTCCGCCAGCTAGCAAAACCTACGAGTCCCATTTTCCTGTCAAGGTAGGCAATCTTCAAGGTAAAGAATCCTTCAGAATGGGGGTAATTGTTTGAACTGAGCCAGTAGGGAAGCATTTCCTAGAGGGGTACCCACAAACTAGGGAGTTGCTGCAAAGAAGACAATGGCTACAATTCATTGATAAATTTAACGACTTCCACAAAGAGGTAACCAAGACATTTGCATGCCCATTTGATGGAATGGAGGCCGAAATTGGGGACATAAAACTCACAGTAACAAAGTCTATGATCACTGAGGCCACTGAGTTTCCAAGACATGGATAAAAATGGTTTAAGAACAGAGGGATTGATAGTGAGGACTGGAATGTTTTCCTCAAGAATCTGAACATGGAATCGGTCTACCAAAAAAGCATTCCAAGCTCTGCTCTTAAAAACAAATGGAGAAACTTATTACTTGTGTTTCAAAAGTTTATCACTTGTGATGGTAGGTTCGAGTATATGTATTTTTATCATGTTAGAATGACGATGCACTTTCTCCAAGATCATCAGATGAACCTCTCCTATTTCCTCTTGAATAGCCTCAAGAAAATGGCTACAAATGTTCAGAAGAAAATTCAATGCATATAAAACACCATGTATCATCATGGTTTTTTAAAAATATTGGTCGAATTTCATCTCCAAAGTATAGGGGATGACTAGGAGAGTTTCCTAATAAGAAACCATTTTGAGGAAAAATCCTCAGAAAAACCAAGTAGCAGCAGGACCCTCAGGGGGAGAAAGAGAACCATATAAATGATAAAGGAACAAGCACCTCAAACTCAGACAGAGGTAATAGAAGAAGAGCTACCTATAGTAAAAATTTTGCAGAGAATGAAGAGGGAAAACCCTAGAAGAAAGAAATCTAGCCCAGGTAAAGAAGAATTCTCACAAACTAAAACCTCTCCTCTAGAAGAAAAATCAGAGAATAAGAGGAGGAAAGTGTAGAAAACACAAACCCCAGGGTTGAGAAGGAGCACGAGGTTGAGCACGATTCCACAAACAACCTCAAAGACTACAGACTACATCAACCTTGAGGAAAAGGAGCCAATAGAGAACACTCCAACAGAGATTGAGCCAACAGAGAACACTCCAATAGAGATTGAGCCAATAGAGGATGATTCAATTGAAATCCCTGGGAATTCTCCAAAAGGGTCACTAAGATCATCACCACAACCTTACAACTCACCTCTAGCTAGCCCGATACATAGTCCAGGAATTGACCCCGCACATCAGAAATTCTATGACTATATAGAGTCACTGGAAAGGAAGGTGACAACAACAAAGGAAACAATATAGAGCCCTAAAGAAGGAAGCAACCAGGTGAATGAACAATCGGCCTCAAACATCTTGAAGCAGGAAGTATTTGAACTAGAAACACTGAATTAGTATCTTCAAAATGAAAATCAAGCTCTAGAGACACAGAGTGAGATACATATTGCCAAGAGTGACAATATGATCCTACATCTAAGCTTATGGTATAAGAAAAAGAAGAAGCTGAAGAAATAGAACAAAATTATGCAGAGAGAGATAACCTGTTTAAAGTACAAAATTCTAATGAGGAATCCTAGAATGCCAATCTGTATTAAAAAAAAGAAAACAATGAAGCAGGGAGATGACAAAGAAGAGGCACAGGCAAAAGACAAGGAAGAAGTGTATGAGGATATACAACATCTCCAGTCTGGGGGAATGTAGAGTCTGAATATTGTCCTACCATGATATCCTTTTTTCTTAAAGATCCCCTCTTTTTCATATACATTTACCACTTAAATAAAGCCATATCTACCAGGTTTTGATGAAGGTATGCATTAGTATGTTTTCTTGTTCATATTCAACTATATACCCTATTGTTTTAATTAAAGTTACAATTGTCTATCGAATTAGTCTATTTCCGTAGCTAGTCTAGGATTCTGTAGTTGTCTTCATTTTTTGTGAGGTTCCAGAGCTCCAAGTCAGCACTAAAAGGTGCGGATGGATAGAAGATGACTCCCTCATGGATAACTTCCTATCCACTCGAAACTTATTGCCAAAAGAAGAACATGAGATCATGGTCAAAATCCAAGTCAACCGTTGGATTAACATAGAACAGAACCCCAGATCAGCTGAAACCTTATCGTTTTGCTTTTGGAATAGAAAAATGACGGTTTAATGATATAAGTTTAGATAGGATTAAGAGATATTAGGCTTAAAATCTTCATACAGTTATGCCAAGAAACCTGCTATAAAGCTAATGGCCACACTGTTATTTGGGTGCGCACCGAATGATATGTTTATCAATAGTTTGTGAATTTCGTGTGAATGAAACTAGTTTTTGTGTGCAAGCATTGTATTGATTTGAAGCTCTGAACTACTATGTGGAGGGCCCCTACAAACAGTGGTAGGTTTTAATCAAATGCAATCTGATTTCCTTTAATTATTCAATTGCTCTGTTTTGTGTGATAATGTTGTATAATGATCTCGAATTGTTATCTGCATAAGAACTTTAATTTTCTTTATACCTAGCTTAGACTGTTATCTAATTTGCTTAATACCTGGTACTACACAATTATTTCCTTTTCTTATTATCCAGCGTAATTGAAGTGTGTTCAATCTATAGATGTTGCTTGGATTACTTTGTTTGAGCAGAAATTGAATAAGCGAGAAGACCTCTCCTAAAATAATTGAGTTCAACAATATTCCTTCCTAGTTGATAGAATAGGTTCCTTTTTGTACTTAGAGAATTAGGAGCTACAACAAAGAGATTTAAAATAAAAAATCCCAACAATCTAACATAAGTAAAATCACCCTCACATCATCTACAAACTAATTGGATAGAGATTAATTCCTAGGAAGCTTAATCAACATCCCTAAGAATTACAACACTAATACAATTGACAAACATCACCCCATCTTGAGTTTAGATCCTAACAAATACATAATGACCTAATAAATAACTTCTAAGCACATATTGTGCACCCGTACTTCATCAGTCTACGCACCCTGGTTGATAATTTATGATTGCCAATTCAAGGACATTGAATTGACCAAACACACATAGTGGAGGTGTAACATGGATGGAGATCGGCAACCTCCTGGAAGATTTTAAGATGGATATCCTGGGCACTCTTACAACACAGCTGGATGTCCTACAAGCCAAGCAAAAACAAGCTTTAGCAGAACAAAATTTGGCCATCTTCTACCCACGTTGTCGAAAGAAGCACAACCAACAGGAATGCTCGTTAGACATGGTTAAAACGTGCACTATTTTCACTAGAGATCATGACACTGAACAATGTCCATCATTACCCGGGCTGAAAGCAGTATTCAAAGAAGCAGAGGAGGAAACAAAACCGGTATATTTGATGAACCAACATTGACAATGGCAAGCTAAACCTACAGGTATGTCACAAGAAGCATCCCAATTCTTTCCTTCCTCACAGTTTAATTAATAGCACAAACTTGGGGCAGCCTGGCAAGGCCAATCACCCTACCCAAACTGGCAAAGTCTGCCATTCCCTATGACATCCTGGCTAGCACAATCTTTTCCAGGAAATGGTTGGCCAAATTCTCCTTTTACTCTTGTCTAGCAAGGCAATCCCTATCAATCCCAGTGGCTTGCCTCCACCTCTCAAAATCCGAATTGGTCTAGAAAATGGCTGTGACCTCTGGGGATATCTAATGTACGTATAGGGATGCCCCCCCAGCCTCAAACCACACAGTCATCTCCTTATACATTATAACATAATTATCAGCCTCTTCTGTGACCACAGTTACCAGCTCAGCCGAACCCGAATCCTAATAATAGACCAGTCCAATTGGTACAGATTATTGAGAATCTAGAATATGAGATTGAGCAGAAATAATGTAATGAGATCATATTAAAGTCAGGTCGTGTCATCACCCCTGACGAAAACAGAGACCAACCTTCAATCGAAAGTGTAACTCCACATATACATATTCCATCACTTGTACATGTTCCACCACTTGTAAATAATACTGAATCAAAGTAAGGGGAAGAAATAGATCAGCATGATGACCCTGAAAAACTTATAGCCACTTCTCCTTCGTTCCATGAAAGGCTAGCAATACCTAAACCGATCACCTACCCTGATTTTGATCTTGTAGGGGAACTAAAAATTTTGTATATTAAGATTCCTCTCCTCTAGGCTATTCAATACCTCCCCATCTATGCCAAAACCATCAAAGAATTATGTGTAAATAAGCCTGCGAGGAAGGTAAAAACCTCACCCACTATGCATGTTGTAGGAACTTTATCCGATCTACTCCTGGGAGAGGAAACTCCAATAAAATAAGAAGATCTTGGAAACCCCATAGTAACAGTTCAGATATATGGCCACTCTTTTCCAAATACACTAGTTGATCTTGGAGCTGCCATTAACATATTAACAATAGAAACTTGTCAAGCCCTTGGTATTACAACCGTAGAACCAACCACCACTTTATTAGAACTTATTGATTGGTCGGTGGTAAGACCAGAGGGGACCTTATAAGATATTACAGTTTCTGTTGACTCATGGTAATATCCAGTAGATTTCTTGGTTATAAACCCAAGGAGTAGGTTGGATGGGCATCCTTTGATTCTGGGTTGACCTTGGCTGGCAATAGTTGATGCATATATTGGCTGCCGAGAAGGCAGCATGACTATTACAAACAGAGATGCTGTAAAAAGTCTGGTGTTATACCCTCTTTCCAAGCCAAGTTTTCCCATTGTAAAAATATGTAAGCAACCACCAGCGTACCTGGAAGAGAGCATTCGTTCACTACTCATAGTAGCGAAAGGATTAGAATTTAAAGATCAAACTAAAGAAGATGTTATCAACAACTTTATAAATCAGCTAGCTAATGGGAGTAATGTACAATATCAGATGTTGAAAGCAATCCTTGATAATGAATCCATGGAAGATCCCTTGAAGGATACAAAAGACTAGCATATTCAAACAACTGTTGTTCATAACAACAAATCAGTTGAGATCGAACCAGGAAAAGTTCTAAATATCAATGCTGATTTGGATAGCGAACAATAGAAAAATCTTATCCAGGTATTGCAGAAAAATAAAGGGGCTTTTGCCTGGGATTATCCTGATATGAAAGGGATAGATCCACAGCTATGTACACACCACATTTATACAGAGAAGGATGTGCGACCCATCTGGCAGCCTCAATGGAGGTTGAACCCTCACCTCAAGGATATCATGAAAGAGGAATTGCAGAAGCTACTGGATGTAAACTTTATTTATCCTATCTCAGACAGTAAATGGGTCTCTCCATTAGTGGTCATCCCCAAGAAAAATGGGAAGTGGCATATTTTTGTAGATTATCGAGAGCTAAACAAGGAAAAATAGAAAGATCACTTTCCCCTCCCATTCATTGATTACGTCCTTGATACATTGGTAGGGAAGCAGTTCTTCTCCTTTCTAGATGACTTCAGTGGGTTCAATCAAATTCAGATTTCCCTAAAGACCAGGACAAACGACCTTCACCTATCCCTGGGGCACATTCGCATACAGGGTATTACCATTTGGCTTGTGCAACACACCAACCACATTTTAGAGAGCTATACTAAGCATATTTGCTGATCTAATAAATGAAGGACTGGAGGTACATATGGATGACTTTACTCCATATGGGGATAATTTTTATCAAGCATTACAAACACTAGAAAAGGTCTTAGAACGATGCATCGCTACAAGGTTATGTTTAAGCAATGTCAAGTGTCACATGATGATGACCGAGGGCGTGATCCTGGAACGTTACATCTTTGTAGTAGGAATACAGGTAGATCCAACAAAAATACACATAATTATTTTACTACCTACCCCCGGCACCCAAACAGAGGTAATTATTTTCCTAGGATATGCAGGTTATTATCATAGATTTATCAAGATTTTTTCACAGATTGCAGCACCCTTATACACTCTAACTAGAAATGTTGAATTTAGTTTTTCTGATAAGTGTGATATAACTTTTGCAAGATTAAAGAAACTAGTCTCAACAACACCAATATTACGTGGACCAAACTGGGAGTTTCCTTTCCACATTTAGACAGACGCATCAGATGTAGTCATAGGTGCTGTCCTCGACCAGGAGGAGGACAAGAAAACTTATGCTATATATTACATTAGCAAAAATATCACCCCTGCAGAACGTAATTACATAGTGACAAAAAAAGAATTATTAGCATTTATTTATGCAATAAACAAATTTAGACACTATAGAACTGGCTACCAAGTCTTTGTGTACACTGATCACTCTGCCATTAGATATCTAGCTAATAAACCAATCACAAATGGTCGAGTAACACAATGGTTATTTATTTTGTAGGAGTTCAACATTACTATTAAAGATCATCCAGGAAAGGAAAATCCCATTGCTAATTTTCTATCTCGAATCCCGAAGGTTAATGATCCACTGGCAGTAGATGACCAATTCCTGGATGAGCACCTATTTGCTGTGGCAGTTAAGATGCCATGGTACGCAGATGTGGAAAATTATCTAGCAGTGGGGAAGCTACCTAAACATTTAACAACAAGAGAAAGAAAATTGATTGTTCAGCGCAGCACCCAGTTCTCTTGGATAGGAAGATATTTTTTTCATACAGGGGTCGACATGTGTATACGTGGATGTCTCCATGAGGATGAGATCCATGACATTCTGAAGGCTTGCCATGATGAACTCTGTGGAGGAAATTTCGTAGACCGAAGGATAGGACATAAGGTATTACAAATGGGCTATTATTGGCCCACTATTTTTAAGGATGCTAAAAAATATCCCCAGGTCTGCGACAATTGCCAAGGATGGGCCAGCCTGGTCAATCTGATGAAATGCCCATGCAGCCACAATTTGTCTTAGAACCCTTCGAGCGTTAGGCATTATACTTCGTAGGTCCATTCCATCCACCTTCTAATCAAAAGGCCTACATACTGGTAGCCACGAATTATGTGACAAAATGGGTGGAAACAATAGATTTACAAAGAGCCATAGAGGAAGCAGTGATTAAATTCCTTTTTGGGATATTTGTGCTATATGGATTACCATGAGAAGTGATCACAGATGGGGGAAAACAATTCACAGGGAACAAGATTACTGCCCTCTCAGAAACCATCATATCACGCATAGGATCACTTCTCCAAATCACCCATAGGAAAACAGGCAGGTCGAAAGCACCAACAAGGTTATAAAAGAAATTCTGAACAAGACAGTCTCAACACACAGGAAAGATTGGGCTGCTAGATTTCCAGAGGCCTTGTGGGCCTATCGTACGACTTGGAGGAATACTACTGGATGCTCTCCCTACCAGCTTGTGTTCGGTAAAGAATCAATTTTTCCAATTGAAGTCGAAATAAATACTCTAAGGACGGCCCAGGAAGTGCGTCTGGATTTCACAGAAGCTCAAACCAAGCGTCTTCAATAGATTAATGAACTAGATGGAGCTCGATTTCTTGCTTTGCAATGAAATTAAATAATATAGTAAGAAAGGGAAAAATGGAATGACAACCTTATCAAGAAGAAAACGTTTCAAAAAGGGGATTGGGCACTTTTGTATGATTCTAGGTTCCAAGACTTCCTAGGCAAGTTGCAAATAAGATGGCTCGGCCCTTATGAGATTCTAGAAGTACATAAAAATGGTACTCTTACCTTGACTACGATAGACAGATCTAGCCATTTCTTTAAAGTAAATGAGCATCGAATGCGCCTCTATCATCAACCACTTACCAAGGAGTCTTTCTGCGAGCAGGTATGCGAGGACCCCTCTATGCAAATTCTAGTTGTAGTGAACGATAACCCAACAATGTTTTCTTAAAAAAATGAAATTGCTTGAAAAATTGTAAATAATGTACATAACTTTGTAGGCATTACCATGTAAATATGGATTTTTTTTCTTCTCTTCTTTGGTTTTGTTGTTCAAACAATTGAACGCCTGTTGTTCAATTGATTGAACATTGCAGTTTTATTTTGTCATATTTTGTTGTTCAAACAACTGAACATTTGTTGTTCAATTGATTGAACAACACATTTTCCTCTTTGTTGTTTTCGATGTTCAAACAAGCAAACGTTTTCCGTTCAATTGATTGAGCAACACATTTTTCTTTTTGATTTTCAAACAATTGAATGTTTGTTGTTCAATTGATTGAACAACACATTTGTTCTTTGTTGTTTTTGTTGTTCAAACAAGTGAACGTTTTCCGTTCAATTGATTGAACAGCACATTTTTCTTTTCGGTGTTCAAACAATTGAACGTTTGTTGTTCAATTGATTGAACAACACATTTTTCTTTGTTCTTTTCGCTATTAAAACAATTAAATGTTTGTTGTTCAATTGATTGAACATCACATTTTTCTTTGTTGTTTTTTCCGTTCAAAAGAAGCGAAAATTTGTTGTTCAATTGATTGAACAATACATTTTTTCTTTTCGTTTTTCGCTAATCAAACAATTGAACGCTTGCCGTTCAATTGATTGAACAATAAATTTTCCTTTGCATTCTCACTATTCAAGCAATCAAACATTTGTTGTTCAATTGATTGAACATCACATTTTCCATTCATTGGTTTTCGCTGTTCAAGTTATTGAACAATTGTTGTTCACTTGATTGAACAACACTATTTTTCTTATTTGTTTTTGTTGTTCAAACTATTGAATGACTGTCATTCAATTGATTGAACAACATATTCTTTCTTAATTGTTTTCACTATTCAAACTATTGAACGCTTTCTGTTCAATTGATTGAACATCACATTTTTCCTTATTTGTTTTTACTGTTCAAACTATTGAACGATTGCCGTTCACTTGATTGAACAACATTTTTTTCTTGTTTATTTTCGCTGCCCAAACAATTGAACAATTGTCATTCAATTGATTGAACAACACATTTCGTTTTTATTTCGATTTCGTTGTTCGAACAACTGGACGACTATCGTTCAATTGATTGAACAACAATTTTGTTTTTTGATTGATTTCACTGTGCAAATGATTGAACGATTTTCATTCAATCAATTGAACAACACCTTGTATTTTTTTATTTTTATTTTGATTTTGCTGATTGAGCCACACCTTTTAAGCGCTAAATTATGATTTTTTCTCATTTTTATCTTTATCATTATGCCATTTCCTTCATCTTTTGTATTGCAAATAAGTACCATTTGCATTTGTTCCTCTTTTAAAGAAAAATGGTAATAACAATGTCATTATGACTTCTAAAACCCTTTTGTTAGTTATCTTTATTCATCAAGCTAATACAGTGTATTTTTATAATGGATGTCTAAACATCTTTTCTTTTGGACATATCATGAAATGATTCATTACCTTTAATCCATGCTAGCTTATGTTTATACTTACCAATGGATAAAACTCATTGATATAATGTTAAGGGGATAAGATTATAATACTTCCATTGGCATTTTCTTACTTCTTACACCATCCCTGACTCTTAAGGAGCAAATGAGCTTCCCTTTTTCTACAAGAAAGATTTCAAAAGAAAAATAAAATAGAAAAATGCTTAAAACATTATCTAAAGAGTGTAGGGGGTCTCATCACAAGCTAGCCTACCATGCTTATACGAATGTAGCAGGTGACATTCCAATTTGGCTACCAAACCAAGGTAATGACTTTCTTGATAATTAATTTGTCAGAAGAACAGGGGGTCTCATCATGAGCCATCTTGATCATCCTTGTTACACTCTGGTGAGCGGCACTATGGTTATCTGGTCACCATGCCAGCATAGTGGCCTCCTTTTGACAAAAGAAATAAAAATTAAACTATAGAAAGGACTCTGGCTCATTTGGGAGGGTTAAAAAGCAACCCTGCTGATGCTATGAATGCTTGCTAGCCATAGTGGCTCTGCTATAGTATTGAAGTATTATCTTATATTTCCATATGAAATCTACCTCTTATCACCTATGATTGTATTTCTAACAAAAATTTCCATTTGGGAGCACTTTTACAAGTTGCATAGCATGATAATTTCAATCTATATTTATCATATTCCATACGTCCAAGCATTAAATGACAGTCATTAAACATAAACCACCGCTTATGCGGATGTCATTAATTCCACTCACGGTACAATCTTTGACATAATGACTTAATATTGTTATTGTTATTTTTATTTTTATTTGGCCAATTCATGTCTGATGGCGAATATCGCTTAAATGCTTTACTGATTTACGTGCTACATTTTTTTAGATTGGTTGCCGACATTTATTTCGCATTGGTTTATTTGCCTATTTTCTGCGTGCTGAAAGGATGTGGATGCCCTTTTCTTATCAAAGGGGGGATGGCCTGCATATGGATGGCACATATTCCAGTTATGGATAACTGTGTGACAACCATTCAGATTACCTCCGGAGTACAAATTGCGTGATGTGCAGGAATGTGTAATAATTAGCATAATATTCTAATTGGTCGAATAATGGAAACCATTATTGTGGGCATGTGAACATATGATTTTGCGTTAAGTATGGCTGATAGGATGAGTGCCTTAACTAAAATCGATAATAATTATCCAAGTAGTGTCATTTCCTTTATATTTTTTGTGATATACATTGCTGGTGTGTTGCATTACAAGGGAAAAAAACAGTTTTATATAGAAGAACCAGATTCAACTGTAGTAGCTATGGGTGGAAGAGAAATTCAGAGTGAGCCTCTAGTACTAATGGTGTCAGATCAAGCCTGAAAAATCCCTAAATGCGCTGGCTGGTTGCGGTATTTAAACAGACTGCAGGGTTTCCATGAAGAGCTAACACTAGAATTTCTGCAAAATTTGTAGAATGGTAGTACAATGGTCAAAGGCATAAGCATGGTGGTCTCAAAAGAAGTCTTGGATGAATTCACCTAACTTTTGGCAGAAGGGGTGAAATGGGCAGACAAACGCGTCCTTTTATACAGTGCAATTGAAGCCTTCTAGGACCCAGGTGAGCGGTTGGTACGAACGAGGAAAGGAATTCATCCTTTGGTGTTGCAACAACCATGGCAAGAGTTGGCGATCATCGTCCAAAGATATATCACCTGTGACAGCTGGCATGACGTGGTGAAGCCTCGACAGCTGAAACTCCTAGCCATTTTAAAGCAAATAATTTTATTTAATTTACCATTTTATCTAAATTCCCTATTACATGATGTTGCCCGACGGGTAAGGACAACCAAGGACCCACATAGTGTAGTCAGCCATCATGGGTTAATTAAGTTAATCATCACAAATAGATTGGCACAAAAACAAATAAAATGGGACAGTATCATAAATCCTACCTTGGCTCCACCCCTGGAAAATGAGGAAACAGAGCAACAAGGGCTAAGAACCCTAGGCCCAAAGAAAATATTAAAACGAAAGAGCTCCACCTCACCCCTATAATCAGCTAAGCGTAGATGCTCGGTGAGAGTAAAAGTCCAACGGTTCATTCCAATCCAAGTAGAAGAAGTCGGACCATCCCACAAACCTCCTCTTAGTCCTCAAGGCTCTCCTTTGTAAGAATATGAGGAGGAAGTGGCAAGGGTTTTGGGAAGCATGGGAGTGTTTACCGAAGGTAGGGAACAACCAGGGAACGCTGAAGAATAGAACTATACCCCTAATCAGTCAATCCCTACTAAAAATTCCAGTCATGAACAAACCCAACCATGCACTGATGCCATGGAGGAGTAGAGAGAGTCAATTCCTGATATGGAAACACTTGTTAAAGAAGAGGAACACGAAGAAATGGCCAACAGAAAGGAAACTCACGCTGTAGGCACCAGTCCTGTGGACCCCCAACAGAAAGAAACACTAAATGTGAAAACTTGAGGGATGCCAATCAACCAAGTGATATTCCCTTTTCAAAGTCCCCTATGGATGAGGCCTACCAAGAAGAAGACCATAAGAATGATGACTTTTCAGGAGATACCATTGCATTGGGATCTCCTGAACATGAAATGAATAATAATTATGAGTTGGAAGGAGAAATCCCACTAGAAAACACAGTTCCAATTGGGAACATTCCTGATGATGACATAGTGCAGCCTGTACAAGTAGCAGAAGGTAACGCAGCCCCAGATGGAAGCCCTAGAGTAGAAGAGCCCTACAAAGCTAAGCTTGAAAAAGTGCTTAGAAAATACAGAAAACAGAAGCATGTAATCATGTAGTTAAAATATTGGCTAAAAGAAGCAACCAGAACGAGGAAATTGAAAGCAGAAATGGAAAATGCAGGGACACAAATAGAACAATGTTCTGCAAAGGATGTTGAGACTCAAACAGAGTTTCTTGAGGTTTGCCCAAAAGAAACCTAGACTGAGCCAGCTATCAGAGAAGATATTGCATTACAAACTGAGGAGCCCTATATCTTTTCATAGGGAACTCAAACGGCCTACCCCACTACAGACATTGTTGTCCAGACTGATATTGAAGAAAATGTTCAAGTTGTAATTCCGGAGGCAGCTGAAGTTGTTGTTGAGAGATTTAAATGGTCAGATTAAATCCCTTAATATTAATTGTCAACTCGGGGTTCATAAGCACGAATTGCCTTGCGCTTTCTCTGTTCAGGGCTAGGTCAGAGTTTAATCATTTCCTTCTATCAATTTATGAAATAATAACTACTTGCAAATCAAATCATCTAATTGTCAAGAGAAAACCAAACAATCAAATTTAATCTCAAACCTTTACAAATTCTAGTATTCAAATATGTACTCAACTATATATCTCTAGTGATGAAAATAGACTTTTATCCACACCAAATGGTATCAATCAAATCTCTGAATGATAGTACTAGACCATCTATTTGAAAAAAACCACTCAATCATTCCTCAAGAAGTATCCCATGATGATGTTAGTTCTTACTTGAACTAATCAAACAACCTGTACTAATAACCACTCTACTTATTAAACTATTGATGCAAATAACAATTCATTCCCGTAGCAATCTATAACAATCTAACTCTTAAGTAAATGAGTAATTTATCCCATTAGCACTTGATCAAACAATAGTTATGTACTTAATGGTTCATTCCCTTATAAATACCCAAGAGTTAAGTACTAATCTGGAGAAATTACTCTGTTTTACTCTATCACTCACTTACTTGTTCTTCTACCTTCAAATAAACCACTTACAAGATTTGATTAATGAAAGAAACCTTAATGTTGATCCTGTTTAACACCCAGCTATGTAATCACACAAATTCCAAGGAACTATACTTAAATATTTATAAGAATCACTCCAATCCTGACATGTGAATATTCTTACTCAAAACCAATCTGTTGTTGCAAATTGAAGCAATGATTTAACTACAAAGTGGATAACCAAAACCTATGAACCAAGAGAAAGATCAATCATTCAAATGAGACTAATTATTGCACAGAAATAGGGAAGAGTAATTATCTCAGTCAACTAATGAAATTGGTAATTACACGAATAGGGGAGGAAAGTATGAGCTAAAGAATTGGTCTTCGACAAATAATTACACATAAACATTCCTGCAATGTTCTATTACCAATCCACAATGCATTAATCCAATAGTATGTTAAATGAAATGAAACAAAATAAATGCCAATCAATCATCTGTGCAAGTAATGCATCTTCACGCTTTGTTCACCAATCCAATTCATTTCAACCAAATCCGTTATAGTATTTGAATAATTGATACAACGTTCACCTATATTTGTGTTGCCTACACAATGCTATGGTTTAATCAAGGGATCGATTCAAGTCAATTCTCATAGAGAAACAACAGTCAATTTAGCGAATAGATCAAGCTTGTTCTAATCAATTAAGATCATGTCCATACATGACTGTTAAAGAGTTTAAGGACTTAATCCAACATTGACCATAGGTAACGATTCAATCAGCTTGTCAAATGACCATACGATGTATTTAAGATGTGATGGTAAATCAAGGTAATGGTGTAGCTCAGTTTGGAAGGCACGCAAAGTTCACACCAAAATCTAATTGCAACTATGACAATAACAAGAACTTCACAATCATTCAACACACTTGTATGCACTAACCAATCAAATGAAACAACGCAATTGAAATGACTTATAATGGAAAAGGGAACTAATTGTAACTAGTTTCATAGTGACATTGTCGATGAAAATACATGGCAAACCCAGATGGGTGGGCCCAGCCACACCGGGGGGATTTTAAACTTACATTAAAAAAATAGTTCTGATCACAATTAGAACATGAGCATCAACATCCCATCAATGAATTCAACTAGAATTCAGAGTAAGAGCATCATAATGATCTTCTATTAAAACTTACATCATGATTATACAATAAATACTTCAAAGGTTTAGCGTGTCCCCTTGACATATTACATTCCCCCCTTTTATAGGAATATGATTATGGTTAAACATTAAACTAAAAATAAGACTTTATAACAGTCGAACAACATTACTCCTTCAGAACAAGTTGGTTTGAGCAGTTGGCTTGAATTGGTCCAACAACTTCATAACCAAACCCCAACTTAGTGTATGGTGCATCTAAAGGAAGGATAACGAAGATCTTGGGATCACATGCATTATTCTCATGGTTGTCGCCATATCCTCATCCATAAGTGCACAAATCCTTGTCCATTGCATTGTTTGAGTGCCAAATTCGCATGTAGCCTTTGAGTATCGAAATAGAGAGTCATGATACATCAACTGTTTCTTCTAGTATTGTCCTACACATTCTGCTAAGAAGTATAAACTCGATTACAATAATGAGTTATTTTAAGAATGTGCTATCTATATTCACTTAAATCTACCAAAACATATCGAAATTCAATAAAAAGAATATTTACCTCAATTGGGGATTGGAACTAGATTAGGACAATAAACTTAGCAAAGCAGTAGGTTCCATAGTGCCAGAAAGAGGTCAAAATTGGGATTGAACTGATAGTAATAGGAACAAAACATGGGATCAACATCCTCCCATGCTTATCCTAATTCATGCCCTCATGCATCCAACAAAAGGGAGACTGTGCTAGCTGAAGGATTAAGACTTCGATCCCTTGCCTGATAGGTGGTGAGCACTTTTGGAATTTCAATGCTAGGTCCCTAGTACTAAACCGTTTCGCAAGCTTGTTGCGAGCTCTCTTCCAACGTAGAAGGTGCTTGTTCTTTCATACCAAAGCATCATTCTCAACATACAGTTTCATATTGGCATCCCTTGCTGATTTACGTCCTTTACAAAATGAAATAAGACCTTGTATTTGTTTGCATATTCTCTAAGCTTGGTAATTATTTTCTGCAGCTTCACAAGCCTAATTTTAAATTCTCCTCAACATCCAGTGTAGGGCTTTTAGTCGTGGGCATTGATAGTTGCGAGGTACTTCCTCTTGGTGATTTTCCTCTATGCTTCTTAGAAGATGACGGATGCAGGATGCTCTTTGTAGCATCCCTGCTTGTTGTCAGTTCAGTGGGAGACAAGTCTTCCATATCCCATGCAATATCCACAGGGGTTTGGAGCTTAGTCGTGGCAGTGGGATCCTCTTCTATGGGAATTTGGGACTGCAGAAGATTGGCCAGGGATATGGATGAGGCTGGTTCCTTCAACAGTTCTCTATGGCATACGGGCCATACTGCGAGTCCGACGGAGTCCTTAAGCCGAAGTTTCAACCACCGAAATTGGGAAAGTTTTGTAGGGGAATCGGGGTTTCGGCATTTAGCCTTAGGGTGGTGCTTTCAGGGTTGAAGGAGGGTTCCATTGGAGAATCCAGAGCATTGCTCTCTATCATGAGACTTAGGTCAGGTTGGGTGGGTTTTTCCTGATCATATTTCCTTTTTCATGGTTAGCTCATGGGGATTTCCATCAGAGTTTTTCGTGTGCCATCTTTTGAGCTACCTACGGCTGTAGGAGGGGGTGTGGAAACATGAGTCGGGGAATGGGTAGGGGTAGACTCAGACTTGGATGGGGGAATTTCTTCTTCGATTTTTAGGGATCGACCCATTGCATGCTGCCTGCCCTTAGTTTGTGTCTCTTGTCCAGGGAACACTTCTATGAGGAAGTCCTCCCACGACCATTTCCATTTCTTCAGCCAAGAAATCAATAAAATCTTGATCAAACTATGATGATATAATGCAATTTCAGACTTTTTTCCATGCGACTGTATTCCCTTTGTCATTTTATGCAAGCTTAACCTTAGGAAATAAGGAATATTGAGGTGCCTACCTTCTGTAAAATGAACCATGAGCCGAATATGATAGAGAAAAACAACAACGAACCTCCCTTGATAGTTCACAAAGCACTGCAGCATTTTCAAGAGTGGATACTATCACTCCTCAATACAGTTACGAAGAACTCCCTTTGTCCAACTAATTGATATGTAGGCTGGTTTCAAGAACATGGTGTAATTCAATACTTCTAACTAGCCACCTTTGAAAAATTTCTCATCGTCAGATGGTAGCCCAATAGCCCTACTTACTGATTCTTTTGTGATCTTGAATTTGAGGTTGCAACTTAGGTGTTTTCACCATTGAAGCTCTGAGCGAATGTGAGTGCCACCTGATCATTATAGCCCTGAAACTTTTGGAGATAAGGCATCTAACCTTTCTCTTCCAGACTCTCCTTACATTGTTCATATTCTAGGTTGCGTGAAAACAGAATGAAGGTGGGTTCATGTCTGTTTTCTCCCATGGAGCCTATGGTTTAACTGTAATCTCTTACATTGCCAGTCTTTGGTTAATTCTTCGCCCATGTCCACAATCAACCTTCATTTTAATTGCAGCTGGATGATTGTCGTGATGATGGGTTAGATATAGGGGATCGATTTCATGATGGTAATTGTCTTGCCTTCTCTAATTGGGAGCACGGGCACTTGAGTGCAGGGTGTGATCTATGGATGAAGCGTGTGAGCATCCCTGCTATGAGGTGGCGTGTTACCACCATGATGACGGAAGGCATCACAGAATGATGGTCGAGCGGCGAGCAGTCATCATGACATAACAAGGATAAATCATAGGAAATGGAAGTGATATGACATGCTGGAGGATAATTGTTTATGAAATCGGGATTGGACAGGTGAGGGCATAGGATATATGATCATGGTGATCATAGGATAGATTCAAAGGCGTACTTCAATGATTAACATTTTAACTATCTATTAGTAAACTCCAAGAAAAATACAAGTGCATACATCAAATACTTGAATGATTTGTGTTGAGTGCGTGATCCATGTGCTTAAGCAATGCCTCCTACAGTTGTGTGCTTGGTGCCTGGATTCTGGAAGATTAACATGCTATGCCTTTGGTAAATAGAGTACTAATCCTAGGAATATGTTCTTAGCTCTCAGCGATTCAGTAGTTCTGATCATTCCTCCACTGCGTATGAAGACAGACCCTGATTCTTCAAAACATATTAACACAGATAAAATAATGCAGGATGGTCTCACGTGTATCTTTTGGCAGTAGCTGAGGGATTATAGGTCCCCATTTTAAGCAAAATATTGGGCCCTTATGTGCAATATGAGCTGCATTTTGGACAGAGTATAGAACATAGACATTTCAAGAACAACATGAAACAGAGGTATTTTGATTAGACATAAAACATAGATATTTGAACAGGGTCATGTAGAATCCGATTCTGAGATCCTCCTAAAAAAACAACTGAAGCTGGATAGGGAATGGGGTATAGATCAACTACTATCCTCCCAGAATCTTCAGATTCCATATCGTAGACCAGGTTGCTCATTATTTCAGTAAAGGAAACTGCTTACAATCCATGGATTTTAACCAGGCCTGGAATGGTGACTGCTTGGGGAATTTATTTTTTGGGAGATGGAAATGGCCAAAACGAGAGCTCCAGGGGGGTTATTTTCCATATTTACCCCTTTGGGCTCGAAAAATAATAATTCACAGCCCAGAGGATCCCTATGCTACTACTACCTTATTGTTTTTAACAAGCCTAAAGTAGTTAGTGCTCGAGGAATTCTTATTTAGAGAGTCTGAATTGCCTAAAGTAGACTCCACTGGTTTCCTTTCTGTAATCATTTCCTTGAGCCCAGAAAAGAACAATTATGTACTTAAGGAATCCCTAAACTACTACTGGTCCATTTCATTTACGAACCTAGATCGGTCATTGCTTGGGACTGGATCAGTCATTGCTTGGGAGCTTCATGTTTAGAGAGTTTGAAGGCTTTCCGAAGAAGACTCCACAAGTTCCTTTTCCATATATAATCCACCAGGACTGGGTAAAGGGATAAACTTCCTCCTTGTGAATTCCTCTTTTATTCTACATGGGTTGTGGGGAGGACCACCTATAGATAACAAAAATGACAGCCCACTAATATATATAACTATATATCTATATATCTATATATATAGATATATATAATAGATCTATATATATATATATATATATATATATATATATATATATATATATATATATAGATATATATATAGATAATAGATAAAAATTAATTAACTAAACCAACAAAGGGCTGGTCATTTGCATGAATCAGATCCAATCCTGGATCCTTTTGAATTTCCTGTAAAAACTGATCATGTGAAAGTGGCTTATGATAAACTTTAAGCCGATGACCATTTACCACAAAAGAATTCATGTCATTATCAATAGTATAGATGCGAATTGAACCATTATCAAAAACTTCAATTGCCTCATATGGTCCTAACCATCTGGTAGAAAGTTTACCTTTGAAATGCTTAAACTTACTATCGTATAATAAGGCCCAGTCGCCTGGATGAAATACTTTCTTCTTAATGAATTTATCATGCCATCAGGCTCTTTGGTTCTGTACTAATGCAGTTCAGTGGTAGGCATCTTGTTGGATTTCATCTAGTTCATTTACCATAGAGCAGTTCATAGGGAGTATGCCGAGTCACATTCCTCCAAGTGATCCAATAAGCCCAAAGTGCCTCTAGTAACTTTTCCGCCCAATCTCTGTGATGCAGTTGAATTGTCTTTGTAAGGGTGGATTCCAACACCTTGTTCGTGGACTCCACTTGCCCATTAGCTTGGGGGTGGTAAGGAGTCGATTTGCGGTGCTTCACTTGATATTTCTCTATAAGTGCCTTGACCAACTTCGATGTAAATTGGGTTCCCTAGTTAGTGACAATTTCACGAGGGACCCCAAATCTTGTAAAGATGTCCTCGAACAAAAACTCCACTACCACCTTTTCAGTGGCAGCGTACAATGCTTTAGCCTCCACCCACTTGGTGACGTAATCAGTGCATACCAAAATATATTTTTTCTTATTTGACATTAGGGAGATGGGCCTTACAAAGTCCAATGCCCACTTCTGAAAGGGTTCAATAGCAATTTGCGATTAAAGGGGCATTTCATCGGAGGCCACCGGTCTCCCCATTCTTTGGCAAGCGTCACAACTTGAAACAAACTTCTTGGCATCCTTGAAGAGTGTAGGCCAATAGTATCTGGTGCAGAGAACTTTATATGCTGTCCTCTTATCGGCAAAATGGCTGCCACAAGGCTCATTATGACTCGCGCTTAGTATGTCATGCATTTCGTCTTCCTGCACACACTACCTCATAATCAAGTCTGGCCCGGTATAGAATATATCTCCCTCAATCCACAAGAAATTAGCATTGCGTTGTACTATATTATGCCTTTCTCCATCTGACATGTTCGGAGGTAGCTTTCCTGATACGAAATAATTAGCAACATCAATGAACCAAGGAATAATGGTAGAAATGGAAAATAGAGCTTCATTTGGGAATTCATCGGGCACTGGTGTTGGCATGCTTTCCTGTGTAAGATTCAAATGAGATAAGAAATCAGCTACCACATTATCCCTTCCAGGCCTATCGATTATAGTTATATTCAATTCTTGTAGAAGCAATAATCATCTAGTTATCCTACCATTAGTAATCAGTTTATTCATTAAAAATCTAACAACAAAATGATCTGTATGGAAAAATGTCTCATAACCAGTAATATAATGTCTAAACTTTCCTATAGCATGTACAACTGCTAATAGTTCTTTTTCAGTGACCATATAATTTAATTCAATGGGAGAGAGATTTTTGCTAACAAAATAAATGGCATAGGGAAATTTATCCTCCCTTTGTCCCAAAACTACTCCCAGTGCAGTGTCTGAAGCATATATACAAATGTGAAAAGGTAAGGACTAGTTCGTCCTCTTAGCACCGGAGCTGTGGACAATCTTTCCTTCAATACCTGAAAAGCCTGTTGATAGTCAACATTCCATACAAAGTCAACATCTTTAGTTAACAATTTAAATAACTGTGCTGCTATTCTAGTGAAATTTTCAATGAATCGTTGATAATATCTTGCGTGCCCTAGAAAACTTCTTACCTCCTTTTGTGACCTCGGAATAGGGATACTCAAAATCATCTTGATTTTTTCCAGGTCGACCTGAATTCCATCAAATGATACATGGTGGCCTAAAACAATCCCCTTAGTTCACATCATCTTACATTTATCACTACTAAGGGCCAGATCCGCTTCTTGACAATGGATCAATACCTTCTCTAGATTTTCCAAGGCTTGCGGAAAATCATCCCCATAGACTGTGAAGTCATCCATATAGACTTCCACACAGTCATGGATTAGGTCAGAAAAGATAGCAAGCACAACTCTTTGGAAGGTGGCAGGAGCATTACAAAGACTGAAGGGAAGGACTTTATATGCATAAGTACCCCATGGGCATGTGAAGGTGGTCTTTTCCTAGTCTTCTTCAGCTATTTGTATTTGATTGTACCCGCTATAACCATCTAGAAAAGAAAAATATTTCTTACCTGCAAGTGTGTCGAGAACTTGATCAATAAAAGGCAATGGAAAATAATCATGCAACGTGGCTTTATTTAATTCTCTTTAATCAATGCAAATCCACCATTTTCCGTTCTTATTTGGGACTACTACCAAAGGTGATACCCACCTGCTATCGAAAATGGGGTAAATGAAATCTGTGGCCAAAATTTTCTCAAGCTCTTCTTTAATGATAGCCTTCAACATTGGGTTCATCCACCTTTGTGGTTGCCGAACAGGTCTCATTTCTTCATTTGTGTGGATATGATGGATGAAAGTGTCTAGATGCATACCTCTCATATCTAAGTAATCGCATGCGAATGCTCCAGTTTGTTCACGAACCATACTCATCAACTACTGCTTTTGTTCTGCATTCAATCCTATGCTAATATGTAGAATTATCCCTTCAAATATTTCCATAGGTTCTATGGTGAGCTCCGGGCTTTCCTCCATGGATGAAAATGAGGTGATGATGGCCGGATGGTAGGTTTCCTGAAACTCATCACTAAACACATGTTGATAACCATTAAACGAGCTGGGATAATTGATGAAAGAACTATTAGCTAGAAACTGCTGCAAAACATGCTCATCAAAATGTTCTTGGAGACCTCTAGAATAATCCAATGTTAACAATGGAAACATGCAGTCTTCGTCTCCATAAGGGTTTTCGAGCCATAATGGTACTTCAGCAGCTGTTTGAGCAGTGGAAAGATGGACAATGTTTGATTGTGATAATCATTTGAAATAATTATTTCCCCATTTCTGCATCCAATGACGGCACCATCAGTTGCCAGCCATGGCCTTCCTAGGACCATAGGGTGTCCAGGTCTAGAGGTTTTTGGAGAAATGACTACAAAGTCTATAGGATAATTCCAAGAGGCAATAGTGACTACTGTATCTTCCAAGGATCCTATTGGTTTGACAACGGATTTATTTGCCATCTCTAAGAGGATAGGGGTGGTTTTTAACCCAGGTAGATGTAGTGACATCATTGTTTAATAGGTTATTGCATTTATTGCAACCCCTAAATCTACAAGAGTATTTGGTAGAAGTACTCCATTTATTTCGATAGTGGTAATGGGATTCTTGGGGTCATTGTATTTGGCAGGCATATTGGAAATCATTGTGGACATTTGACTCTTAATTTTGACATTCTGGTTTTTATGCCCCTTTCTCCCTAATTTCTTAATGTAGAGATCCTTGACAATTTTAGTGTATATAGGGATGTCTCAGATTTCTTGTAAAAGTGGAATTTTAATAAAAACATTCCTAAGCTCATTTTCTAGGTCATATTCAAGCGAGACCTCTTCTTTATTTGCTATCAGTCTCTCCGGGTATGGTGGTTCTGTCAACTCTTTTTTTGTTGTTTGCTAGTTTTCATTTTGCGAATTTTTTTCGAATGACATGGAGGGAACCTCTTATTGAATAAACACAGCCAATTTCCCTTTATTAACTATTTTCCCTAATCACAATTGGATTTTGTTCATAGGAATGGCCGTGATCATGTATGTAGGAAAGGGATGGATATCTATGTTTTGCACAGGTTAAGCTGTCCTATTGTGATTTGGGTTAGGTACGGGTTGTGCAGGAAACAGTGTAGGTCGTGATGGGTTTATATTAGCTGGTGCCTATGGGGGTGGTGTGTTAGTAGGCACAGGTAATAATTGATGTATAGGAGGTGATGTGTTGGCAGGCGCTGGTAATAATTGATGCAGAGGAGGTGGTAGCTGCGTAGGTTGTTGATACATGTTAGGGTTATATGCACGCTGATAGGTTTGCATGGTTGGATTATATGAAGTGATCTGCATATTTGGATAAGGCGTGTAGAATTTGGATTGGGATTGATGGCTGGTGATATAAGGATTCGTTCTCCAATTCTGGTTCCAGGTAGTACTTTGTGGTTGTTGAGAAACCCAAGTGGGGTAGGATGCAAGAAAGGTCCAAGGCTGGGTTTGGCTATATCCTTGAAAATTCGAGCCTGGGAACGAACTCTGACTCTGACCTCTCCAAGTGGGTCTTTTGACTGTTTGAGCTTGGTCAAGGGTTTTGGTATTGCCTTTGTAAATGGCCTATAGACAGAGAAATTATGGACACTTCTTGGTTGGGTGCTCTAGAGTGCAGATTCCACAGGCTTCTATGGAATTCAGAGGACATTTCCTCTCTGCATGTTTACGCCTACACTTGGGACAAAATACCACCATGGCTACCTTTTTGGCCTCATGCTTTTGGTTGATTTTTATGGTGTCAAGTTGGTCGTTGATTGTATTCAAGATGTCAGTTTTCAAATTCTCTAATAGGTTCCCTAGCTCAACTCTGGTGACAACATTAGCTGCAGTTTTCTTTTGCACATAGTCTTGAGAATTGACTCGAAGTTCACAAAGCTTTTTACCTACTTTAGCTTGGCTTCTAGAGTAGGTGCGACAAAGGTCAATGATTTCAGAAAAGGATTTCCTCTAAATGTCCCCACCACTAAGCAAGTTTAATGTTTAGAACACAGTTTTGATTAGTTTTTGGTCTAGGGTGCTTCCATGAGATTTATGAAAGTTGTATAGGAATCTCTCAAGATACTCCTCTAGGTTTATGTCTTTAGTTTGCTGCATCCTAATAATATCATTGATGTCCGTAATCTTACAAAAGTCTTGATATTTTTTAAGAAACGTTGACCTCATGTCATCCCATGTGTATATGGTATGTTGTCCTAGACTCATGAACCACCTAAGGGCTGCGTCTTTTAATATGGCGGGAAACAATTTGAGTTTATGTGCATCGTCATAGTAATTATAGCTACGACATAGAATATCGAATTCGAAGAGAAAAGCATCGAGATCTTTGGATGATTTACTGTATAATAGTGGTAGAGATGCCATCGGAATGTTCTTCATGTTGATGTCATGAGTGACATCTAGGATAGGGAACCCAAAAGTGACTTATTCTTCTTCTTCTTGGTTTCCTCCAAACAGGTTAAAATTTTGTATAGGGCCTTCTCCCTCTTCGTGGCATTCGTCATTGTTTCTGTCCTCACCATCTGCATGTTCCATATTTTCAATAGGTACCCACTGGGGTTTGCTAATTATGGTGTGAACCGAGGGTATTGGAACATGGTAGATGTTGGTTGATTGCACGTCCAAGAGGTCTGGCTGTTCTACTGGTTCTTCTATAGGGTTGTCAAATACAACTTGTTGAATGATCCTTCCTTCTCAATCAAAGAATTCCTGATCTGAAACCACGTTGGCATCAACACTTCCTCCTTCTTATCTTAGACCTGATTAGCAACAGTCAAAATGGGTATATTGACTAATAAAAAAGTTGTAGGAAATTTAGAATTTGAAATAAATCTACCTTTAATGTCCCTAGGTCTACCTATACTCCTACACATAAAGATAAAGGAAAATAGAAATCAAGAACAAACAATGTTCAGTCAGACTTTGGAGCAACCCCACAAAAGTCGATGCATGGCTCTTCACTCACGTCTTACCGTACTCTCTCCACCATCTGATAGTTTTGCAGGCTCTTGAAACTCAATTAATAGTGATTACTTGAATTAGAAATGGCAATTTCCCCAGCAACGACGCCAAACTATTGAGAGATTTAAATGGTCAGATTAAATCCCTTAATATTAATTGTCAACTAGGGGTTCATAAGCACAAATTGCCTTGTGCTTTCTTTGTTTAGGACCATGTCAGACTTTAATCATTTCCTTCTATCAATTTATGAAATAATAACTACTTTCAAATCAAATCATCTAATTGTCAAGAGCAAACCCAACAATCAAATTTAATCTCAAACCTTTACAAATTCTAGTATTCAAATGTGTACTCAATTTTGTATCTCGAGTGATGAAAACAGACTTTTATCCACACCAAACAGTATCAATCAAATCTTTGAATGCTGGTACCAGACCTTCTATGTGAAAAAAACCATTCAATCATTCGTCAATAAGCATCCTATGATGATGGCAGTTCTTACTTGAAGTAATCAAACAGCCTGTACTAATAACCACTCAACTTATTAAACTATTGATGAAAATAACAATTCATTCCTGAAGAAATCTATAACAATCCAACTCTTAAGTAAATGAGTAATCTATCCCGGTAGCACTTGATCAAACAATCATTCCCTTATCAAGACTCAGGAGTTAAATACTAATCTGGAGAAATTACTATGTTTTACTCTATCACTCACTTACTTGTTGTTCTATATTCAAATAAACCACTTACAGGATTTGATTAATGAAAGCAACCCTAACGCTGATCCTGTTTAACACCCAGCTATGTAATCACACAAATTCCAAGGAACTGTACTTAAATCTTTTATGGAATCACTCCAATCCTGACTTGTGAATATTCTTCCTCAAAACCAATATGTTATTGCAATTTCAAGCAATGATTTAACTACAAAGTGGATAACCAAAACCTATGAACCAAGAGAAAGATCAATCATTCAAATGAGACTAATTATTGCACAGAAACAGGGAAGAGTAATCGTCTTAGTCAACTAATGAAATTGGAAATTTCACGAATAGGGGAGGCAAGTATGAGCTAAAGAATTGGTCTTGGACAACTAATTACACACAAACGTTCCTCCAATGTTTTGTTACCAATCCACAGCACATTAATCCAATAGTCTGTTAAATGAAACGAGACAAAATAAAAACCAATCAATCATTTGTGCAAGTAACGCATCTTTACGCTTTGGTCACCAATCCAATTTGTTTCAACCAAATCTGTTATAGTATTTGAACAGTTGTTACAACGTTCACCTATATTCGTGTTGCCTACACAATGCTATGGTTTAATCAAGGGATCGATTCAAGTCAATCCTCTTAGAGAAACAGAGGTCGATTTGGCGAATAGACCAAGCCTGTTCTAATCAATTAAGATCGTGTTCATACATGACTGTTAAAGAGTTGAAGGACTTAATCCGACATTGAACATAGGTAATGATTCAATCAGCTTGTCAAACAACCATACGATCTATTTAAGATGATGATAAATCAAGGTAATGGCATAGCTCTGGTTCAGAAGGCACACAAAGGTCACACCAAAATCTAATTGCAACTATGACAATAATGATAACTTCACAATCATTCAACACACATGTATGCACTAACCAATCAAATGAAACAACACAATTGAACTGACTTATAATGGAAAAGGGAACTAATTGTAACTAGTTTCATAGTGACACTGTTGAAGAAATTATAGAGCAAACCCAGATGGGTGGGCCCGGCCACACTTGGGGGCTTTTAAACCTATAGTAATGAAACGGTTTTGATCACAATTAGAACATGAGCATGAACATCCCATCAATGCATCCAACTAGAATTCAAAGCAAGAGCATCATAACGATCTTCTATTAAAACTTAAGTCACGATTATACAACAAATACTTCAAAGGTTCAACGTGTCCCCTTGACATATTACATCCCCACCTTTTATAGGCATTTGATTACGGTTAAACATTAAACTAAAAATAGTAGTTTATAACAGTTGAACAACATTACTCCTTCAAAACAAGTTGGTTTGAGCGGCTGGCTCAAATTGGTCCAACAACTTCATAACCAAACCCCAACTTAGTGTATGTTGCATCTAAAGGAAGGAGAACAAAAATATTGGGATCACATGAATTCTTCTCATGGCTATTTCCATCTCCTCATCTAGAAGCATGTGACTCCTTGTCCATTGGATTGTTTGAGTGGCAAATCTGCATGTAGCCTTTGAGTACCAAAATAGAGAGTCATGGTACATCAACTGCTTCTTCTACTATTGTCCTGCACATTCTGCTGAAAAGTCTACACTCGATTACAATAATGAGTTAGTTTAAGAATATGATACCTATATTCACTTAAATCTACCGAAAAATAGCCAAATGAAATCAAAAGAAGATTTACCTCAAATGGGGATTGGAACTAGATTAGGACAGTAAAATGATCAAAGAAGTAGGTTCCATAGTGCCAAAAAGAGGTCAAAATGGGGATTGAACTGATAGTAATAGGAACAAAATAGGGGATCAACAGCTGCTATGCAGATTGACCCTAAGGAGACTCAAGATGCAGAAGTCCAAATAGATGAAACGCCTCTTTACACCCCCTTGGTTAGAGAAGCCGTTATTAGAAAATTAAAGAATGAGCTTTTAACAGTTCACCACAAACTAGATCGAAAAAAGGAAAAGGTGGTCCCTTTTCACAAACACCAAGGGCTAAAGAAGAAGTTCGAGGCACTTACCAAGATGAAATATGAGACTCTTTCTCAATACAAGGCTGAGCAAGAGAAGGTTGAAAATTTGGAGGGACAATTGCAGAAAGCTAGAGAACAAATGGAGACTGTCTATTCTCTCTATTTAGACACTCTATCTTGTCGAGCTCCCGCCACCAATTATGCTTCATTTCTTATGGAGAGATATCTCCTGTTAAAAGTTAAGGATGTTAAGGCTAGTAAACCAGCAAAAATTAAAACACCCCTGATTTTATTAAATGTTTCATAGAACATGATGAGAAGGTTCAACGCCTCCTTTGTGAGCTCTATATGCATAATTTTGTTTTAAAGGATGACAGGGATATACACCCTGCCACTTTCATAGGGGACATTCAATTTTAGGCGTTCCTTTCCTTTGCTGCTAATCAGCTAAAATGGGCCAAGGCTTATAACACATTCAAAAGGCGTGAGTATGGCATTGACCTATGGGTCAGAGGAGAACCTACACAGCCACTACTCCTATTTGTCTGGCATAAGAAGTTTATGAAAAAATACGGTGTCGTAGGAAAATTGGGTCTAATCCATACTGATATCATTCAGGTTGGAAAGGAATACTTCCAGGATATTAAAGAAGAAGTCTTGGTTGCACCAAGGAAAATATGGGAAGTTTCCAATAACACTGTGAGGGGCCGAGAGCAATTCGGATACTGTAACTTCCAAGCTACCTCTTCATGTTTTTATAAATATAGCAATATGATTTTAACAATGGGACCAAACTAGATAGGATGCCACTACAAAACCCCAATCATATGGTACCCTCCTAATCAATACCGTAGTGATTATAACTTAAAAGATCATGAGGTAACCTAGGCTTTTGTCGTCCTTAAGTAAAAGAATGGTTTTAGGAATTACAGGGAGGAAGTATACCCTGCTTATTCTCTCACATAGTTGCATCTTAACTATACTCTTGTACGAGTACATGCAACAAGGTAAGATGGGGAGTATGTTGGGACAAGTAAAAGGTATGATTTATCTTCATTTAATGCTTCATTTATCATTCATCCTTATAAGATTATCTCCATTTATAGAATAAAATGAGGAAAATATCAGTTAAATTTGGAAGAAACTATTTGGTGATAGAATAGGTGAATTTAGTATGAAAAACTGATTCTTTGCTATCTTTGTATGCATAGATGTGATTGGGAAAAAGATGTTCAGTTGGCAGGACAACATGAGGCCATAAAGGGGAAAAGCCATGACGTCTATGGTAGACAAGGAAGCAGAAGATCAGTTTGAATACTCTTGTTTTATCATATGATCAGATTTTATATTGTGAAATCCTCGGTATCTCCTGATCCTGAGGATTCACTTCTATCCAAGTTTCTCTTTTATGTTATATAGGGCTGAAAGGAAACTAGATATAGGTTTAGACTTTTAATGTGCAATTATTCTTTTTGAAGCAAAAACAATGTTTATTCATTGACTCTGTCATTTGTTACTTTGAAGTTAATGAAATAAGGTTGCATTTGATACATCTCCATATTCTGAGTTTTTATTAAGCAGAGGATTATGGCGACTCTGGGCCTAGTCATAAGAAGTTCCACTTCCCCTTTGTGTTATAGTTTTACATTTAGTCTTTGCAATTGATTTAATGTTTAGTTATTTCAATTATCTTGAATATTTGTGAAATTGATTTATATTGCTGTTCACTTAGATTTATATTGAACCTGTGAGATATACTTAAGTAGTGCCTTGATTAGAATGAGTGAATGCATGTTTGATTGCCATTCAATTGAATAGATGTTATCATAGATCTTGAGAGACAAGACTGATTAACTCCTATGGATTGCAACATAGAATGTTTACCATTTAGGAATCCTTTATCGCTATTGCTATTCACTTACCGATTGTTGTTCAATTAACTGATTGTTGATTGCTGTTAATTTATTATTGTTGTTCAGTTGAGTAATGTAGATTGATTTGGTTTGTTATAGATTGGTAGTATTCATGGATAATCGTAGTTTCTTTACTTGATTAAATGTGATTAGTCTCAAGCTTATTTGAATGATTCTTAGTGTAATTCTCATTTGCATTCAGTTCCAATTGGTTTCGGAACAAGTTGTATGGAATTACATAGTGTGTTGTGAGCATTCCTTTCATAAATAGTTCTTTGTAGAGTTGTGTGAATTGAATTGAAGAATTAGCCTTTAATGATTGCAACGATTCATCATTAGATAACCTCTAGCTTCACTGCACATACTGTGTTGGCACTCTTGAAATAAAAAGACTTACCTCAGGTTGACAAGCTAATGTAGGGATTAAGATTGTCTGTAAAAAGACATCTTAGTGAGCCAACACCTATCCTGTTTCAGATTCTGCATCTCTAGGCATAAGTTTTTCAGCTGCGCATGGATTTGATAAAATCCCAAGTTAGGATCTTGTATTGGGGTCACATGAAGTCTCATCGCGATCTCTAGGGCCTCTGCCTGAGTTGTTAACTTCTGTTACAACAATGCGTTCCTCAGATGTGGCATTAGTGAGACTACAAACCATTTGCAGTGCTGTCCATCCGTCAAAGTCATATTAGCTTCGCGAATTATACACTTTAGCCTCTGATCTAGCTCCCAAGGAGTCTCGCTTAGTAGCATTGTGATCTCTTTGAATCCAATGATCGACTGCGCTTCTGACTTTAGCCTGCTAAATTCCTTATTTAGCGCAGTTTGGATATCCAAGATTCCCGCATTCAGGTTGTCATTAGAATGCCTAATATACCAAGTCAGTGTGCAATCCTGCAAGGTGCTAACCAATGTTGCTTTCCTGATATTATCATCTGTAACTCCCTGCACTTCCCATACGGTGTTTACAACGAACCAAAACTGGTTCAGATCTTCATTTCCCAATCCCTTAAACATAGACAACTTTATCGTGCTTGCCATAGTAAATTGCGGTGGTGGCGGATGTGGTACAGGTGAAGATGGAGGTGATGGTGGTGAAGTTAGTGGCAGTGTGGGTGTGGGTGGTATGCACGGAATCCTCTGCCTTATCAAATGGATCGCACTTTGTGGAGAGACCTTCACGATCTCTTCCTCATCCCCTCATAGAGGTGAAATCAAAGGGTTATTCTCTAGTACCTTACTTCCTTCATTCCTATAGGTTTTTCCACTCTGCATAGCCCCGAACATCAATGTAATTACATAATCCTCTTTTCACACAATAACATTTTAATCCAAGTATTCAAAGACTTTACGTACTTACCCCGTGGTCCTTTGAGGAAGTGTCGCTCTGCCTCGCTATAGCTGACTGAAGTGTCTATCGCAAATTCAATGATGCATCCTCCTATAATTCGATCGAGCCAGTGATCAACAACACACGTGACCTTATCTTTTGATGCTTCCAATCTGCGCACCAACTCTAAGGTCCACACAATAGGACCGTCAAGCTTCCACCTTCCATGGCTGTCTTCTAGCTTCACGATCCACTCATACAAATCAATAGGGAAAGATGCGAAGAAGATTTCATGAATATCTATGTATAGGTAGAAGTCTAACCACTATTCCTTTGTCAGTCACAGATTCCTATTTTCCTATGCCACGAACTCGCGAGTTCTCTTGTCCAACCAACCTTTAATTTCCTTCTTAGTTGGATTCCAATGATACGACATCAGACATCTCAATGTAGATTCTGGTCCTGGCAACAAAACCATTTGTTGGCTTGAGGGGGCCTAACCCAGGTTCAGAGTTAATTAGCCAAACAAATCCCTACACCACTGGCCCTTTTGGCAACAACCCGTGAAGTGTGGACTGAGGTCTCACCCGAAGCAGTATGGGGGGATGCTGGAACCAAGTTTCTGCACCCTTGAGATGTCTGAGGGGTCGATTTATTCCAATTGTGAATGGCTTCATGCAGGTCACTTCGCGCACTGCCCTGACCTGCGAGGCCTTCGCGATCTATTATAATCCCCTTCGCGTAGCCCTAACCAATGGCTGAGATGCTTTTGTGCTGCTAAGGCAGTGCTCTACGTTATTTCCCCAAGTTACACCACAGATCTTACTTATCTCCTTATAACTTTTAGTTAACTTAGCGTAAACAGATAATTTATCTTATATTCGCTTAATCAACATAATCATATATGTTCTACATCATATAAACAATAGAAATGTAATTTATACCCAATAAATTAAATGCAAAAAACAGTAAATAAATACACAAGAATGGTATAAAACTTCTCTTTATTAATGCTTCTATCTATTATAGATTCAACCCACCTTGCACACTCAGCTGCAGGGGTCCATGCACTTAGCTATGGACTACTAGGCCTCTGCACACTCAGCTGTAGAGCCTTCTCCTACTCTATGATCCAAGACTCTACTCTACTCTTAGGTAAGATTCAATTCTTCATCCTTCATACATTTACTTCCATTTTTTGCTTTAAAACTTAGAGCCTCACTCTATTTATACAATCCCATGGTTCGTGGACTATGGGTAGATCTCTAAAGCCAACATTACATTTACAGATATGAGGGAAGACAACCCTATGACTCATTTAAAAGTTCGCTCTGTGCCCACAAAACACGGAGTCTTTACATTAAAATTAGCCAAAATCTGGGCTTTAAGCCCCACAACTTCCCTTGGGGGATCTCGCACCCAACAGAAGATAATGAGGAAATGCCACGTGGACGAAGTTTTAGCGCCAAGATTTTTGTTGGCTGCACAGTGCGCAAAGGGGGTGCAATACAACTGAGCATGATACTTATGTAAAGAATTCCTAGAAAACTACTGCAAAGCACAGGAGGAGAGAAATGCGTTTCACTATGCCTAGCTCATGAAGGATCCTGAGCGAATCATGGAGTCAAAGGTTTTTTGGATGTAACTGGTTGAGATGCACCTATGTTGATCCAGGTGGATGTTGGTGGCCACCTACCTATCCCATTTGGACCCCCACAACTATCTCTTTCAGTTTTTTAGTTTCCTTAATTGTAGCACAATTTACTATTTTTAGCAATTTTTCGGGTCCTGAACTTCCGGAGCCGTTTTGAGGCCCTAAACGATGTTTTTTGGGAAATATGGGGGCAACATGGGTCCATGGACACATGTTGCCCTTCCCAAAGTTGTATTGCTCGGATATATCTTTCTGACGAGCTATTGTATGCGTCAAACGGAGATCGTATGCCAAAGTTACAACCCCAGGAAATTTATATACCAATTTACCCAAACGGGGCCCACAATTTGGCGTTTCATCTTCTAGGATTACGTTTTAGGATGTGAAGGGTTTTCCATTGTTTCTCAACAATAAATAGGCCTTTGATCCTCATTGTAACACAGTTCAGAGGCATGTAGCCACCACATCTCTTCTAAGAGATAAGCTACCATCACCCTAACTGTTTATTTCCATTTTCTGTTTGTAAGCATATCTCAGTATTTTACATTAATGAAATGAAGTATAATTTCCACTGCATCTTTGTGTTTATGGTTATCTCTGTAATTTGTTGCATTCCTGTTTAAATCTGGATCGGTAGTATCAGAGTGGTCTGCTTTTCTCTGTTTTTCTTTGCATGTCCCCAACGAGGTTAGGATATAAGGAGTTAGGGCTTGAACTGGTCGAACTTTTACAAGACCAGCCCCGTAAATCTCGATGACCTCCCATGGAAGATGAGAAGAAAGACGAGGTGGTAGGAGATCCTATCAGAATCTTGCTCGAAGAAGCCTTCGAGTGATAGAGGAATGCGATGATGGATAGCTTTGTGCAGATCCTTCAGCGGCTACCCAGAGGCGACGCATCGGCTTCCAACATCTACTCTGGAAATGCCACACCCTTTAAGGTACAAGTTAATTTTGAAATCCCCATCTTCGAGGGTCAAATAGATGCAGATCCTGTAGATAAATGGTTAAATCTGCTAGATGGGTATTTTTCTGTTCATGAATTTTCGAGTCGGGAAAAGATTGTTTTCGTTCTTCTCAAAGCATCTCCCCACGTCAAGGACTGGTGGGAAACCTACTGCGAGTAGAAGAATGAAAGCACAGGCTCACTATTTTCAGCTGCACCCACTTTGGATTCATTTTGGGATTCCATCAAGGAGTAGTACTACCCTGTCAAAAGCTATGAGGACAAATACATCAAATGGACCATGTTGCGGCAGGGAAGGGACCAAGATGTGCCAGAGTTCAAAAACATTTTTCATACCCTTCGCACACAGTTGGGTATCAAAGATTCTGATCTGCATCTGGTACTCAAATACCATGGCTGCCTACATAGATCCATCTAGGAAGAGATGGAGTTCCTGAACATCTCCTCACTCAGCATGGCGTATCGATACGCTGTCAAAATCGAGCAAAAGTTCAAACATAAGAAGCAAGACTTTGGATCTGCAAATCTGAAGCCCAAAGGACAAAGCCAAGTCGAGGTGACCCAAGACAACCCGTCGAAGCCATAAGAAAAGAACAACACCACAAAGTCGAAGAAGGACATAGGAAAGTGGTGTGAGTTCCACAAGAGCCCCACTCACAACACAAGTGAGTGTCAGACCAAGCAGTCATTGGTGGCCGAGTTGAAGGCTTCCAAATCAGATGCATGTTCCGACCTTGAGCCTGAACCTAACAAGGGGAATGGCAAAGGGAAGTAGATCATTGATGCGGATCCCAGTGCCACTGTTGCCACCGCCAAGATTTAGAAAAATGAGACAGAAAATCTAGAGGAAGGGGAGTGTCTTTTCCACTCACAAATGTGGGTGAAGGGTTCATCGCTACAATTCATTGTCGGCAGTGGCAGCCAAAAGAACCTCGTTTCAGCAAAGGTCATGAAGCGGTTGGGCCTATCGACTACACCACACCCGTAGCCATATAGTATCGGGTGGCTTCATGAAGGACGAGATCTCAAAGTCCGCTAGCAGTGTCGCCTTCCCTACAGCATCAAGCCCTTCACATATGAGGTATTGTGTGATGTTACACCTCTGGATGTTTGTGATGTACTATTAGACCAGCCATACTTGTGGAGGTGACATGTTGTGTATGAGTCAAGGCCTCGCGCTGTTATTATTTCTTTGGATGATTCATTATATAGGATACTGGTGGTAGCCCCACTTGCTGCCACCTCTTTGATCACTACTAAGAAAGGTAGCAAGCTCATCTCCCAGACCAGGAAATTCATCTATCTGGTTCACTCCCAAAGTAAGGGGAAGATCATCACCACATCCATGACACCCACGAAGGGTTCCTCCATGCAGTAGCAGCAGCAAAGAGATACAGTCATGACAGAACACAGGAACAACTTCTTCTCACCCACAAGGGTACCACAAAACCTTCAAGTGGGCAACAAAGTTTGGTTGCATCTACAGAAAGAACGCCTTACAAGAGCCCATCAGAAGCTCTGACCACTCCAACATGGTCCTTGCAACATTACCAAGGCTATGGGAAACAATGCTTTGGAGCAAAACATTCCTCCATTCCTTCGCTTGCACCGAGTGTTCAGTGTCGACCATCATCGACCATGCTTCCCACCATTACTGGACACATTAGAGATTGCAGAACAGCTCACCTGGGAACAAGTTCAGTGGATGGAGAAACTCAACGCAATGGGGACCATTGCTTCCTAAGGGGGGAGGAATGATCTAGGTGGACGTTGGTGGCCACCCACCTATCCCATTTGTACCCCCACAACTATCTCTTTCAGATTTTCAGTGTCCTTAATTGTAGCACAATTTAATATTTTTAGCAGTTTTTCGGGTCCTCAACTTCCGGAGCCGTTTTGATGCCCTAAACGACGTTTTTTGGGAAATATAGGGGAAAAATGGGTCCATGGACCGATGTTTCCCTTCCAAAAGTTGTATTGATCAGATAGATCTTTCTAATGAGCTATTATATGCGTCAAACGGAGATCATATGCCAAAATTACGACCCCAAGAAATTGATATACCAATTTACCCAAATGGGGCCCACAATTTGGCGTTTCATCTTCTAGGGTTAGGTTTCGGGATGTGAAGGGTTTTCCATTGTTTCTCAACAATAAATAAGCCTTCGAGCCTCATTGTAACACAATTCAGAGAAATGTACCCGCCACATCTCTTCTCAGAGATAAGCTACCATCGCCCTAGCTGTGTATTTCCATTTTCTGTTTGTAAGCATATCTCAGTATTTTACATTAATGAAATGAAGTATAATTTCCATTGCATATTTTTGTTTATGGTTATCTCTGTAATTTTTTGTGTTCCTGTTTAAATCCGGATCATATGCACAGTGATAAATCAGTGGCTAAGGTTGTATCCAACCTTATTTAAGTAGTTGTGGTTTAACGCTGACTTCATAACGTCACAATCAGGGTAAGGCAAGACCCTAAGCATATCTAGCACAAGTTTCCATACTTAGTTTCAGAAACATATGTGCAGGAAATTATGGGAAGTTTGCTAGTGGAGTGGCGACAACCCACGTATGTTGGTGTAGGTACTAGTCAAGGCAGAGAAAGCTTTGTTACTCAGACAACAGTTGTGTAGAAACGAAAAGAAGTAGCACAGGCAGTGGCACAAGCATTGGTTGAGTAGAGAAAGAAAGAAGTTGTTGCTAAGGTAGCTGTTGAAAAAGAGCGCGCTGAGAAAGAGTGTGCTGAGACAAAGTGCACTGACACAGATGAAGTTGAAGCATTGAATTCCCAACATACTGAGGAATAGGAATTGTCCGAGCAGGGTGGAGACGGAGGGGAGGAGCAGAATACTCCCTTCACATTAAAGAAATAGAGTAAGCAGATAACTTCCTGACCAAGGAAGAAGCACAAATCAAATAAACAAGTGCGCATTGACCCAATGATCTCACAGAAGGGCACCATGATGAAATTGGTGACAAAGTCAAAGACACCACAATGGAGTTGTGGCAACAATTTGAGCAGCAATACATGTAGATGCTAGGGAGTGTCCAGAAGGATCTGTGCAAGCTGTAGATCCAGAGAGGTAGGATTCAAGCAAGCGTAGGGAATGTGATCAGGGTGAAAGCGAGCCTAGCACAAGGGAGTGAGAGAGTATTTTAGATAGAAAGGACTCTGGACCTCAGAGTCATCTCCTCACTATAAGGATCAATCTGCATGAAAATAGAGGAATACTGCACTCTACTGGGCATGATCAAAGACATAGGGGTAAACTTAGCCACACTACCACTTCAGACCCTCCATGCACTACATCAGGGGGTCTTAGATGAGATTAGAATCAGAGAGCAGTGCACACTTGCAGTAATCAACAAGGTTAAGGTAAACAACGAATAAATATTCATTGAGAAGGCTCAAGCTCTGAAAGAAAAGGAAGAGCTAGAAGCATGAAGTCAGAGCCTAGAAAAAACAATAACACAAGCGTGCAATTCTGTCCTAGAGTTACATATTCCTTAGGACGTTGCCACTATAACGAAGGTCATAAAATTGGCTATTGCAGTCTATGAATCAAAATATGAGATAGGCAGAGTCACGTTTGACTTCCTGATGAATATAGAAGAATTACAACTGAAGCTCCAGCCGACTACTCCACCAGAGGTTAGGGAGTAGAGCTATGCAACTATAAAGGAGCATATGTATACTATGGAGAATGCGGTCAAATTCTATGATTCCATGGAGTTATGGTATACTTTGCAGGAGGACCCAAACTTTCAAAGGTTAAGTACAAAAATCAGGGAAGCCCAACAAAAATATGATGAGATCAGGGAGACTGTGCACACATTGGCACCAGTCTAGTGCTTTGCGCATTTGCAGGAAGGGAAGCTACTAAATGCACAAGTACAGGAGTTTCAACAAAAATAATCAGTGTTAAATGCTCAGCCTCAACCTTAGAAAAAAGAGGCCAACTAGATTTCCTAGACTATTCAGGAGAAACTGAGAGCGTTGCAGCAAACTCATAGGATTATGCAGCTTGCGGTAGAGGGACCAACTACAGAAAATTTGGTCAAAGACGTGAAGTAGGCTATAGTACAAGGCATCATGGAGCTAGAAGAATTGAATTAGGATTTCAGTGAGCTCCACCACAAAGTAGAGAAGTCAACTGAGTGACTCGAGGGTGAGTCACCATATTTGTGTGGGGGCCTATTGGGATAGGGTCCTTAGGGTTAATTTTGGGTTAGTTTAACCAGTTTTGGTCAAGAATTTTGTAAAGAATGTAAAGTCTCTGTGAAATGTGGAAGCAGAGCACACAACTAAGTAAGAGTCAAAGGGGCTTTATCCCCTTGTATGGGCAAGGGATAGGATGGTTTTGAGACTCACCCATAGGCCGTGGGCCATGGTATTATAATAGAAAAGTTATAAATACTTGATTCATAGCGAGTATAGGGAGATAACTTTTGGTGAAGAACAAGTGTAAGGGAAAAGTGCTAAGGCATGAAAGCTCTATTTTCCTGTACTTAGGCGAAAGGGGAAGGCTCCTGCAGCTGAGTGCACGGGCCCTTGCAGTTGGGTGCGCAGGGTGAAAGAGTTTGTAAATTGAATGATGCATCTAATAAAGACTGATTTTGGAGCCAAATCTATTGCATCTATGCCTTGTTCTTACTTCTGTTTAAGTTTATGCATTATCGCTTAATGATCAGTTTTCTGTGAAATAGAGTGTATTTTCTGCACGAATATGTTAAATCTTTAACATTCATGTTTGAAGAATGTGATGAATTGTTTTTGTGAAGGAATTAGATATATCTAGTAATATAACTAATTGGAATGGGTAGATCTGCACGAAGGAAGATCTAGGGTTGTTATTTATTGAGCAGAATTTGTGAGTTTGCCTCTTTTAGGTCTGATAAGCATGATCGTAGACCTTCGCGAGGGTCTGGGAGCCATTTGGATAGAATTGCAGTAGTGAACCATAGGAAGGCATAGATCTGCATGAAGGTAGATCTGAGCTAAAAGGGCTTAAAAATACATATCACATGATCTCTAGATGCAGAAACCTAGTTCTAGCATCCCCCAATACTGCTTCGGGTGAGACTGCAGTCTGCAATATGCAGGATGTTGCTGAAAGGGCCCACAATTATGGTTTTGTGGTTGGCGTGAATAACTCTAAACCTAGTTTAGTCCCCCTTAAGAAAATAGCTATTATGAACCAAGAAGCTCTACTACAAAATATGACTCTAATCAACATATAACCTCTCATACTGACCATGCTCCCCCTAAGCACATACTAAAATTTTTAGAGATATGCAATTTAATTACAAGGATTTATGAAGAAAATACATGGCCATCGATAAGTACATATGACCTATCCATGTTTACGTCAATGACCATTACACCAAAATATGGGACAAATATGATACATGGCTAATACATGGAATCCATGTCACATGGTTACTCTCCATAAACAAAAGTTTTCATCAACAACATATATGAGGACCTTTTGCAACAACACAAGTCATAACGATAGATAACATTGATTACCAACATGTGATATACTAACCAACATCAACAATGAACATAACATGTATATCCTCCTAATCAAGTACATTAAGAAGAATGATTTAAGCAACAACAATAATAAGGCACCACCAATAGCTTCAACAGATCTATATATATATATATATATATATATATCCTTCTTATCAATAAAGATTCCAATCAACAGTAAGTAGTGCAAGAAGATAGATCAAAAACCATCCTAGCTCAACACATTCTCATAAAATCCAAAGCACTATATAGGTGTCATCAACAGTACTCAATAAACCAATGTCATTAACCATGATTTCAACAATGAGTTGATGGAAGCTTATGAGGAGACCCCCTTGAATCTGTGCCACTTCTTTAACACCACTAAAATTATATGCAGCTACCTAAGTTAAGAACTGCGTACATACGTGACTTCCCTTTTGTTTATGGTGCCGGATACTGCCAACATACAGGGTGTCTCCCTAATGTGAAATCCCAATTAGACCTCACACCATTTGGAGTAGGAGCCCCATCCATAGTATCAACCTAATCACCATAACTGCAAGGTTTTTGTTATACATGATTTATGATTGCGGACAAAAGTATCTCCCCTAGGTTTGGTGGCTAACCTAGAACAACAGAGAGACAAGTAACACAATTCTTTCCTTAAAGTAAATATATGATAGAATTAAACCTACCTAGAATATGTCACGGGCTTTACTCCATATTTAGCTTGGATGCTCCAATTCCAGATCCAATTGCCAAAATTAGAACCTGGAAAGTTAGATAACACAAACCAAGAAACTATGATATCTATATAGCATCATCTAAATACTCTATTCAATAGATAAACATGGTGTTGAAATATATGAAATAGTGACATCACATATAGGAAAACAAAGAATTCTTTGCATTAATATAAATGGAAGGAGTTTACAACCATACTATAGGTGTTGATCTTGTAGAAGAGCTCCTCCAAGCTGACTTGTCCTTTCCTTGAAACGATTTTCACCTCCAATCACCCTAAATGCATGAAATGAAACCTCTCACCACAACACCATAAGGGTAAAATCACTCTCCAAAATCCAACCTCTTTCATATGGAAGGCTGTAAATATATATATAGGAGTGGGGTAAGTTGGGAGTTCTTATCTAATTACCAATCTCAGGTTTTATATCCACCTTTGATGGGAGGATGGGATCAAAGGATAAGGGATGGAAACTCCAAAGTAGGATAGGATAGGATCCATATCTTTTATTTGAGGTAAATGGTTGTAACAAATTCTAGAAGCTTCTGGAAAAGGAGGCTTCAATAATTTCTATCATTTTCCTAAATTTCTAGAACCAACATAGGTGCAAAGGGGAGAAATCTATAGGTGATCAACTTAGAACACAATGGAGCAGCCTGTAGGTGAATTCTATCCAAGAAGAGGCTAGTGTGTGTTGGTCCTAAAACTAGCTCAGATGATGCAATTTAGGACATAAACTCTGGGGATTGAAAGAGACATTCTTAGGGCTTTGTGCAAGATGATGATAAGGGGGAATATGATGTTGATTGATCCTAGTAGGAGGCCTATTGATCGATTATGACAAAATGGCCTATAATAGATTGCCCTCTAAAGCACAAAGTTTGAAATGACGACCAATGACTGAAGTACTTTACCTTGTGACAAGTCAGGATCAAGAAAAAATGATGAGATTCATCTGTTACAATACATTTTCATCATGTCATCTTTATTGATGAGGGAGGCATACCCATACTCAACACATAAACTAACATAACATGTACAATGAGAAAAAGACACATTCATAGATGACAACTGGTGGATCCATGACTAGATGGTTGTCTATATAATCATGGACATCATACATTGTGATCTCTGTATAACTCTTGAAATCGCAACCTGGATGGATGAAACTAAATCTGGGGTCTTCTATCTACTTCACATGACCAACCAATGTACGAGTCCAACCCTGTGAATCAATGAGCTGAGGATGAACATGGTAGACACCATTTGATTACTGACCAATTATGTAAACCGTTAACAAATGTGAGAGAAAGCACTGATGATGTTAATGGCTCTCAAGGTAATACAATATAGTATGTATGGTGTGAATAAATGAGTTGATTTTGAACACCACACAAAATATTTCAGTCGAAGGGCATTGATGTGAACCTGTTGCTAAGAGTGAGGAAAATTTCCATTGATGTATGCAAGCACCAAGGTACAAAAGGGTTGTTTCTAAGTCAAATTCCTGGATAATGTGTTGATTTCAACATGAAGCAGGTCGTCACAGGAGGGCCTTGATGTATCACCCATCAATGACATGAAACAAGTATCATGATTAAGACAGAATGATCATAATGATGCTGATATGGAACATGATCAGGAAAGGAAAACATGGAATTAAGGCTTAAGAGAATTTTAACAAATATTAACTAAATTAATTCTCTTAACACACTGGTGACACTGAATGGAGTTGACAACATTGACCCAAAACCAAAATGGAGGCTCTGAAAATGGTATGATAACCAAAATACAAGTAGATTACCCAACCCAACAAGCACAAAGATGAAGTGGAAGAGTGTCGTGTTCAAGTTTGACTCGCCGCCATTAGAAAATTGAATACCATGTTTTCACAATTTCCCCAACCATATTGGTCAGTACCTCTTTATTTTTTAAAAATCTTGAGGAGGATAACATATGCTTGATCTATAAGTTCATCCTTCATATGAATCCCTCCAAGTATATTTAATGAACCCTGAGAGGGAGTGGTTTGACCTTGTCATGTTCAACAAGTCCATCACTGTTTGATGTTTTAATGAGTCCAGTGAAGGTAAAACTCGACATCTTTTTCATATTTAGAGAGTTTGAAAAAGAGGCGAAAAATAAAACTCCAAATGTCCCTTTTCGTAGATAGTCTCTTAAGTCTGAAAAGGTATAAAACAATATTCAAGAGAACCTCTTAGCCATGTTTGACTAAGGTATTCCTTTTTCATAAATAGTTTATCTCATTTTGAAAAAGGTTAAACTTATGCTGAGTAGACATATTTTCATTTACTTTTATGAGTTCGAAAATACAAGTGCTCAACGATCTTTTCATATTATGGGAGTTTGAAAGGAGATAAAAGAGGAATCCTCCTAGAGGAATGAGTGGCATAAAGGGTAGCAACTAGTTCCGGTCATGATGGAACTGCTCAAAACACACAAGGGTCAAGAGGTTGGATAATACACCCACTCATTGCAGCGGTTCCTCAAGAAAGGGTAAAAATCCAAGTGAAAGCGTATGACCAGTCAAGAAGACAATGATGATGGAATGAAAAATCCAACGTTCATCTGGAAAAAACATGTTGATAAAAGTGGAAATCACGAGGGATAAAATGGAAATGGTTTCATTTTTACAGAAGCTTTAAACATGCGAAACTATGCTTGAAATTGGTTTCATTTTTCCACAAGCTTGAAACAGAGGAAAAAATATGCTTGAAATAAGTTCGCATGCCCATAGCATAATGACTCAATTCGAGGTACATGCCCCCCAAGCTTCATATCTGTTGTGGGGAAAAGTGCCTATGCAGGACGATCCTATCCACCTAAGGTGTGACAGCGCCTTAGCAACAAACGAATACAACTATTATGATTTCTTCCTTTATGAAATGTGAAAGAGGGGAGATTGGCAGACTTACCGTTGTCTTCCAGTTGTCCCTCGATCTAGATCCTCTTCTCTTTGTGTGTCCACAGCTACTTGTCTCCTCGCTTGGTCAAAAGAACAACTACTTGAATCCCACGAGATCACAAGAGAACAGCTACCTGTGACAAGAGAACAGCTACTTGCGACAAGAGAAGGACACAATGCAAAGGCAAATATACATATTCATAAATGATTCAGGATTAGAAGTAAATCAAATACACTAATGCAATCATACAAAATACACCAGCATATAGGAAAGAATCAAGATAGCTTTATTGATAAGTAACAGGGTTCAGGAAGAGATACAACCCATAGGGCTCCAATCCAGCATCTCCTTCCCAGCAAAATGGAATTCCTTCTTCAGCTCCCCTTCAAAGCATTAAGCACCCAATGTTTCCAGCCACAAACCAACAACAATTCTTTGCATTCCCAAAATTCCAGCCTTTAGATCCCATGGAGGTGAGATCCATATATAGATATTTGGAGAGAGGATGAGTCAGCTTGGGATCTGACTAGTGTCCTCTCCCTCTGTCAGTTCTTGAGTCCACTTGGAGGTTCTTGCTTCCACTTGGAGATTTGGAACCTCTTACTCATCACCAGTCGAATTCCCTGATGCAAGTGTCATTTTGGAAGCTTCCTGAGCATTGACACCTTGAGAAATGAGCCTGCCACTTGTCCAGTTACGCTCAGCGTAGGTAGCCTTTGTTGCAGTTGACATTCAATGCAGGTAGACAGTGGAGCAGTTGACATTCAGCGCAGATTCTCAGTGGAGCAGTTGACATGATCCAGAATTGGCTTGTTTTTGAGTGTTTTCAGGTGGAGAACTTCTGTGAATTGCTGTGGTTAGTTAGCCTTGTTCCTCTAGGGGTAGGAACAACATGTTTAGGGACTTTGGATCCCTTAGATTATGGACATTTCATGCTCGATGCTGTAAGGCACAAAAATGTCTATAACAGTTGCCCCCTAAAGTATGAGGCCGTTTATCGGGTGAAATGCTTTATCCAGGAGGGTCCGAAGTTCATCCATCTGCTGGGAGGAGACCTGTAATAAAATACAATACAATACATTATGATTCATTCTGCTTTCATGATCTGGCTGAGGCGGGCATTCCCATGCTCAGCTTTATAAATTCATTTTTGTACATAGAACAGACGATCGTCTGATGGTAGACTGATAATTTTGGCGGAATTATAATCCTTTGAGTAGGATGATCATCTGCTGCAATGATGTACATGTCAAATGTCTTTCTCTTTCCTGAATATATATCGCAGCCCGAATGGATGAAACTAGATCCGGGGTCTTCAAACTCGTTCGATCTTCACTCTAAGTACAAGTCGATCCATGTGAGAATTGCGTTGAATTCGAACATGGAAAGACATTGCTTGATTACCGGCCAATGATGTAAACCATTAACAAGCGCGAGAGGAATCACCGATAATGATAATGACCCTCAAGGTACTGCAGTACAATTCACGTGGTGTGAATAAAGGACTTGGCGTCGAACACCACGCAAAATATTCTAGTCGAAGGTCATTGACGTATACCTGTCACCGGAAGTGAGAAACTTGCCATTGAGGCATGCAAGCTTCAAAGTACTGAAGGGGTTGTTCCTAGATCAACTCCTTGGATAATGAGCTGATGTCGACAAGGAGCGATCCGTCAAAGGAGGGCCTTGATGAATCCCACATCAGTGACACGGAACAGAGCTAATGATTTTAATGGAGGTGAAAACGATCTGTGACGTATGATTCAGGGTGGCGGTCATGGATGGATGAAGGATAATGTATGGCAGTGGATGGGACCCGGTTGACTCTTTCTGAACGACTTCTCTTGAACATATGGCGACACTGATGCGATGGATTGGTAGCATTACCCCAAATACAGATGGTATGGCGAGACCATGGTGATGTGACCGGTGAATGAAACAACCCAACCCGAATGTGGTACGGAGGAAAAGTGTCATGTTCAAGAGCGACCTGCTACCATCAAAGTTTTCTTGATTTTTCCCAATTTTTCCCCAGTCATTGCTGACCAGTACCTCTTTATTTTTGTCAAGCTTGAGGAGGATAACATATGCTTGTTTTATAACCTGCCCTTCGGGCAAGCCCATCGCTATGTTTTAACGAGCTTAGCGATAGGGAAACTCGTTCTCGTCTAAAGACAAGTTTGTCGCTATTTAATAATTTTAACGAGTCTAACGACAAGGATAACTCGGTTATTTTCATTTTTAGAGAGTCTGAAAAGATACATAAAGTTAACTCCAAAATTCCTTTTTCGTCATCTAATCCCTTAAGTCCGAAAAAGTATAAAACAATACAGAAGGGATGAGTTTTCGATAATCTTTAACGAGCCGAATAAAACAAGCGCTCGATCTTTTTGTGCAATAATCCCTCAAGTCCAAAAAGATTAAAATCTAGAGGAGGGATAGCACTTCCGGTCCTTTAACGAGCTGGAAGGCCAAGACTCGGCAATATTTTCATATTTTACGAGTCAATTGAAAAGAGCTTAAAGAAGACTCGTCTTTTGAGGAACGAGTGATAAACAGGGATAGCAACTGATTCCAGGTACAGGTTGGAATTTTCCAATCACGGCAGTGTCACAAGGATGGCTAGATGAAATCACTCTTCGCAGCTGTTCCTCAAAATGGGTAAACAATCATATGGGGTGAACGATCGGCCTAATGAAAAGTGGAGGTGGCAGGTGCAAACACGACCAAGGCTTTTATGGATGATAAATTTACGATCACAGTGGTTATTTACCGGGATAGGTTCATTTTTTAGTTAAAAATGAGCTTAAACACTGGATGAAACTTTGCTCACTGCTTTTATTTATTTTTTAACGAGCATGAAGACCGCGTTAAAACTGCTCGGATCTTGCGTTTATTTTTTAACGAGCATGAACTTTATGCTAAAACTGCTCGAATCTTGTGTTTATTTTTTAACAAGCATGAACTTTATGCTAAAACTGCTCGATTACCCAGTCATAAGATAAGAGTGTCTCATGAAAGATCCCATTTTTTATAGAGCTTGCGCCTTACCAAAGCTATGCTCACTCTCCTTTCTTTATGCAAGTTAGGAAACAACTAACCCAAAAAACAGATAAATAACCGCTCTTTGCTTGCACTCCAAAAGGTTTGCATGCCCCCAGGTATAAAACAGAGTTTCAAGGTTACCTCTACTTACCCTCCACCAAAACATTTGTTTTAATCGAGAGAGGCTTACCTCTTTCAGGTTACCCAAAGATTGTCTCGTTACTCTTTCAAACAAAACACTTCCTCGGCAATGCCTATCGAAATAGACAAAGGTGAGTGAAAAGCAGATTATTTCACTCACATAACTTTGACAAAAGAATCTTATTCCAGAACAACCCCTCTTCCAACCACGGACGGGGTACGGACTAGTCATATTCTCCTGCGGAAACCTACCCTATACCCAAAGTTTTCCTGCCGAAGCAGGCCAGGATGCATGCCCCCTGGGTTCCGGTCATATCCTCCCGGATTACTCGCGCTCATCAGGAGGACGGACCGTGGGTTGAGACACTTCTTGCGTGTATAGACCATTTAGGGATGGTACCTGACTATTTGCGATGTGTGATCCGGGAAACGAAAGTTGGTCTACGAGCTTGACCATTCTTCCTTCATGCGGAAAACACATTACTCTAAAGAGTGAGGAGACTACAGCTCCCATGCAATATATATAGTCTCGTCCAAGGAGTAGGTTATAATCCAAGGGTCCTTGAACAACCATCACGTTCATTTGAACGGTCTTCCCTTTCAATGTTATAGGCACATTGGGGAGGATCCCTAAAGGTCGACTGGTTCCTTTATCAAAACCTGATAGATTTCTCATCTCAGGTAAGAGTGCTGGCGAACCAAGCGCTCTCCAAGAAATAGAGGAAAGGATACTCACAGATGACCTCTCATCAATGATAGTGCCAGCCATTACCATTCTGTATATTTGACAAATAATTCTGAATGGTATACTGGCTGGCAACCGGGGTCTGCCTAGTTGATTCCAATCAAAGGACACAACCAGGGTGCTTGGTGGTGGGACCGAATATATGACCGAATATGCTCTGATGAACTTCCTTCCTGTGATAAAGGAATGGTGGCATTGCCCCCTTGATCATCAGAGTCAGTGCTGATGAAGAGAATTTGGACGGTGTCGTCTTGATTCTCCTCTGTGATGGTGTCATTCGAAGATGGAGCCTCTGAAGGAAAAACCGGGTCAACTGCCGTATCAACCTTTTGAATTTCGTCAGGCATGGATCCAGACGGTTCATCTTCAATGACAGGTGCTTCGGCTGACCACCTGGGCGGGTCAACCGGATTTTCAACTAGCGAGGGACTTGGCAAGAGTTTTTGATATCCAGGAGGGAGATGCGCTCGTAAAATCGGGCGATCTTCCAGAACTCTTTTTGCCTCGTCTAAGAAGGGACAACGGTGGATGGCGTGATCGCCTTCACACAGTCTGCAGGGAAATTTAGCTCTCCCGCTCTGTCCTGGAGCTTCACTCCCACTAGTTGACGGTGAGCAGTCGACATGGCTATCAGAGGTCGACGCTACCGAATTGTGCAGACGGGGGGACCAGTCTCTTAGTATCTGCGGGATACAGGGACAATCTCTATGGAAGTGGTCTCCCCTGCATATGACGCATGGCGATTTAGGCCTTACGAGTGCGGTGTGTGGATTTTTGTTAGATGACATTTGTTTGCCCCCAGTCGCCTTAGGCTCCTTCTTCTTCTTCTCTTTCTTCTTCTTCTCCTTCTTCTCCTTAGGAACTTGGTTTTTAACCCGACCAGTTCCGTCAAGCGAAGAGGAAGGAGGGGAGGAAGATGAAGTTGAAGGCTGGGAGGCAACTCTTGTCTGATCTAACTGTTGACTCGACTGTTCAGGAATGGTGGTATTCTGAACGACATTGGTTGAAAAGAGCCAAACTGGTAGGCCAATTGTCAGTCCTGGAAGCGACAATGTGGCCATGTGGGGCGCACCAACATCTCCCCAAGAGGAGAAGGGACTAGGATTTCCACCCAAGGGAACTCCTTGGTTGGTGTGCTCCATCTTTTCAACCTAAAGATCAACGCAGGATAAAAGGGTGATTGTTCCGTTTAAAATAAATTGTTAACGACGCTTTAGACACAACTTGCTTTTTCAGTTTTAAAGAGTCGAGAAAAAGCTAAAGATGACTCTAGTCTCCTTTGATGTTTTAACGAGCCCGAAGTGACAAATGCTCGGATGGACTTTTTCTGTTATAGAGTCTGAAAAAGGCCAAAATAAACTGCTCTGGAGATCTAGGCAGAGGGTGTGCCAAACTTTTCGCAAAACCACAGAATACTTTTTATGGTACGGGTGGTCGATCTTCGTGAATGCTGTGTTCACTGCATTGCGATCAGTAGGGCGGCCGACACGGCTTCCTAAGGATAAAAGATATATGCCTATAGGGGTCTCCCAATATATACGCGACAGTACGTGGGAGCACAAATCCATACTAGCGCTACCGTCTCTCAGGAGGAATCACCCACCTTCTTCGAGATCGACAGTCACTAGGCTTAACGACGCCAGAACACGTCTCTAGCCTAGACCTCTATGTTGTGCGTTATGTTACAAAGTGTTGTTAGGTTCATTCAGTTTATTTTAGGTTGATCTTTTTAAAGTTTGCCTTTCAAGGTTCACCACGAGATGTATGATACAAATTCCTAAATGCAGTCTAAGATGATAAGCAAGCTTTATTATCTTTCAACTTTGAAAATCTTAGCTACTAAGGGAAAAGAAAAATACTATCTTTTCTCAAAGAGCAATCAGCACACTCTAATGCACTTTCCCTAAATCCAACATGCAAACTATCAAATGCAAAATGCACAATGCAGGTGTTTGTTTTCCACTTTCTTAGTATAAATGCCTACAAAGAAAGCCTTTTGCACAATTTTGAACTTGCTTTTAAAATGATCAATACAAACAAGTACACTTTCTTCGAAAACAACAAGGGTAGAAGAGATTACAATCACTTTGCTACTTTCGAAATAAAGACTTGTTTTGACACTTAAAAGACACAAATTCAAACCAATAAGCAAAAGTAAATCTGTAATCAATCTGCAAACAACCAATGAACTCTCTTCTAAGACCACAATCAATCAGATCTGAATCAAAGGCTACAGGATGACTACTTTACTCATGCAAAGGAAGACTATAAATGATGCCACAAACACATAAAAACATTCACAATATTTTTGTACAAAAAAGAGGTGGAATCTAAGCAAAGAAAAGCTTATCAGACTGGTACCTATGCTAGTTTAAGGCTGCAAAAAACAGAGATCAAAACAGGGCAACAAAGGACAAAGAACCCCAGCTGCACAAGGCCAAACTGGTTCAGCGCAGCCTCAACACTGAGGACTTGACATTCAGCGCAGGTAGCCCCTTCGGGACCTGCGTTGAAATGCAGACTGCCTTCACAGCAGTTGCGCTGAAAGAGAAACTCTCGTTTCCCTTGGGTTCTGGGTCATAAAATGCTCAAAAATCAACTGTTTCAGGCCAAATCAGAAACACAAGCAAGGTATAAACAGAGGGATGCTTTGATAGGGTACTAAAGACTATCACAAGGATCATCAAATCATTTGTGGATCTAGTTTAGATCATAGACAAGTCCAACAACTGGATCAAAACAACAACTTTCTACTTTGCATCCGGGAAAGATGCAGTTCAATAGTTACTGCCAAGTCTATGAAATAAACAAATGACGGAAACACAAATGAAATGAATAAACAAATTCTCCCCAGTGGAGTCGCCAATTTGTTGTGGGGAAAAATGCCTATGCAGGACGATCCTATCCACCTAAGGTGTGACAACGCCTTAGCAACAAACGAATACAGCTATTATGATTTCTTCCTTTATGAAATGTGAAAGATGGGAGATTGGCAGACTTACCGTTGTCTTCCAGTTATCCCTCGATCTAGATCCTCTTCTCTTTGTGTGTCCACAGCTACTTGTCTCCTCGCTTGGTCAAAAGAACAGCTACTTGAATCCCACGAGATCACAAGAGAACAACTACCTGTGACAAGAGAACAGCTACTTGCGAAAAGAGAAGGACACAATGCAAAGGCAAATATACATATTCATAAATGATTCAGGATTAGAAGTAAATCAAATACACTAATTCAATCATACAAAATACACCAGCATATAGGAAAGAATCAAGATAGCTTTATTGATAAGTAACAGGGTTCAGGAAGAGATACAACCCATAGGGCTCCAATCCAGCATCTCCTTCCCAGCAGAATGGAATTCCTTCTTCAGCTCCCCTTCAAAGCATTAAGCACCCAATGTTTCCAGCCACAAACCAACGGCAATTCTTTGCATTCCCAAAATTCCAGCCTTTAGATCCCATGGAGGTGAGATCCATATATAGATATTTGGAGAGAGGATGAGTCAGCTTGGGATCTGACTAGTGTCCTCTCCCTCTGTCAGTTCTTGAGTCCACTTGGAGGTTCTTGCTTCCACTTGGAGATTTGGAACCTCTTACTCATCACCAGTCGAATTCCCTGATGCAAGTGTCATTTTGGAAGCTTCCTGAGCATTGACACCTTGAGAAATGAGCCTGCCACTTGTCCAGTTACGCTCAGCGCAGGTAGCCTTTGTTGCAGTTGACATTCAACGCAGGTAGACAGTGGAGCAGTTGACATTCAGCGCAGATGCTCAGTGGAGCAGTTGACATGATCCAGAATTGGCTTGTTTTTGAGTGTTTTTAGGTGGAGAACTTCTGTGAATTGTTGTGGTTAGTTAGCCTTGTTCCTCTAGGGGTAGGAACAACATGTTTAGGGACTTTGGATCCCTTAGATTATGTACATTTCATGCTCGATGCTGTAAGGCACAAAAATGTCTATAACAATATCATGCACCTAAGTAGATTACTAGGTACTAACAGGTGGATTGAATGAAGGTTCATTTACAAGATCAAGTGAAATCCTCGACTGGGAATTTACGAGATCTAATAAAAGACTCTATTTGAAAGGGGATTTATTTCATTTTTTAATGCGATTGACACAGGAAAATAACTATGCTCATAGGAACCTATTTCATTTCTTAACGAGGTTGACATAATAAAAGAACCATCCTCATAAGAACCTATTTCATTTTTTAATGAGGTTGACATAGTAAAAGAACTATACTCATAAGATATTGTTTCATTTTCTAACGAGCTTGACACAAGAAAAGGAACTCTGCTCTGAATATCTTGTTTCATTTTTTAAGGAGCTCGACACAAGAAAAGGAACTCTGCTCCATGAAACTTGTTTCATTTTTTAACGAGTTTGACACAAGAAAAGGAACTTTTCTCCAAAGTCAGATCATGGAATTTGAGAGACCATGGCTTCCAAGAGGATCTCATCAGATGGGAGAAAAATGCTCTAGAAGGGATACATATCAAAGGATCCAATGGATAGATCAAACTCCAATACCCCCAAGTAAATGACACAATACATCACCTACTAGATCTAGGTCGAAAGAAGTTGAGAAGATAGTGAAATACTCATATTCATCAATAGGTATGTGAATGGGATAGGTTTCCACATAATTAACCTGTGGCAGAGGAGATACCACTTGCATATAAGGACCATTTAGGGATGTTGGTTGATTGGGAGCCAAATTAGGACCAACAAATGAAAGATGGTCAATAGTCACAATTCTTCTTTCATGCAGGAAACACATCACACAAAAGAGTGAAGAGACAAGAGCTCCCATGACATAAACGTAGTCACACCAAAGGAGTAAACTAAAATCCAAAGGGCCTTGGACTACCATCACATTGATATAGATAGTCTTTCCTCCCAAAGTAATAGGTGACTTAGGAAGGATCCCTAACAGTTGACTGGTTACTCTGTTACAATCAACTAGATTCTAGGTAACGGGCACAAGATGCGAAGAACCTAAAGGTTGCCAAGCAGTTGAGGACAAAATACTAACATATGTGCTTCATTTATGATTGTGCCAAGTACGGGAACATTATAAGCATGTACTATGAACTAGAAGGGAACATAAGGAGGAAGGTGATATCCTGTTAGGTGAATCCAATCAAAGGAAATGACCATGCTACTTGGAGGGGGTGTTGTGGGAATGGGAGAACTACCCCTTGTGCTATCTAAATGGGAGGATTGTCCCCCTATACAATGGGAATGGGAGGATTTCCACCAAGTTCATTGGAATCTGAGGAAATAAGAAGAACTTGAGCGGTATGCAACTTACTCTCTACAGGAAAGGTATGATCAAATGTAGGTGGAATAGAGTCAACCATTTTCTCAACCAATGGTTGGTTGGGAATAGACTCATGGGATTCACATTCATAGAGAGTGGGATTGATTGGAGATAGATTCTGATCAATCACTCCATCAACTAGTGGAGGATTGGGAGAAAGCTTTTGGTAACCAGCTAGAAGTCATGGCTGAGAAGTTGTAATGTTTTCCAACACTTTTTAGGCTTCATCCATATAAGGAAAAAGGTGAATAAGTTTATTCCCTTCACATAACTTACATGGGAAATTTGACTTTACCCTTTTTCCCATGGAACTTAGTATCACTAGTTGAGGGTTTGTCACCAACATGATCTCCAGAAGCTGACGACAAAGGCCGATGTGAGCCTATGGACCAAACTTCTAATACCTTGGGAATACCAAGACAGTCTCTAAGAAGGTGGTCACCCTTACATAACATGCAAAGGAATTTAACTTTACGAGGATGATTCGATGATTTTTCCACACTAGTTGCATCCATAGTAATGGTTGTTTGGTTTCCCCCTAGCATATTTTGATTCTTCTTCTTTGTTGGGTGTGGAGCTTGATTATCTTTTGTATTCAAAGGTATTGCCACATTGGACCCCAGTTCATAATGGGGCGGCAATGTCGCCCGTAAAATATTCGTTTCAAGGGGGGTCTTGGGGGGGGCCAACTGCGACCTTTGGGAGCCCCTCCCTGGCGAGGGGATGAGGGGTAGCGCCCCCAAAGCTAAGAATAGATGTAAAATTTCCTTGTAAAATGTTGTAATTTTGTAGTCAATTTGGGTCGTTCATAAGGTAGAGATTTGACGGTAGAAGTTATGTTTAATTTAAGATTTTTTTCCCTAGAAGGCAACCTCTCGCTATATATGAGGGAATTGTATTGCATCTATGTATATCTGTATTCTGAGTGAGGAACAGAGAGGAGATTGAGAGCGAAGAGGGAATTAAAGTGGATCTGATGTAGGTTGTATCTCTTCAGTTTGCTAGATAATATAAAAAGAAGGACTCGTTGTTTCTCTGTGGATGTAGCCCAAACTGGGTGAACCACGTATATTTGTGTCTCTCTTGTTTTATCTATTTTCTGTGTTTATATTTCTGCAATATTTTATGTGTTCCATTGCTCTATAATATATAATTTTCTAACATTCTTCGTTCTTTTCTTCTTCTTCTTAGTTTCCCTATTACTGGAATCAAGAATTTCACCAAGCGAAGAGGAAGAAAGTGATGAAGAAACAATAGGTGAAGAGGGAAAATTGTCAAGTTTAGGATAAACATGAGGTTGATGTTGTTCAAGTGGAGGAGAAATCAGTTGAAAAGAATATTTGGCATTCAGAACCATAAGGGTTGAAAATAAACAAACTAGCAGACCAATGATAAATTCGGGAAAGGACAATGTTTCCATATAAGGAGCACCAATATTTCCAAAAGAAGGAAAAGGACCAAGATTCTGATCAGAGGGGTTCCCTTGATTGGTAGACTTCAAAACTATTTCCATTTGTCTCAACCTAAGATCCACTAAGGAGTTGTTCCGCAGGGAGGATGTTGTTCCTTAATCAATTAATTTATTTTAGAATCTAAAGAAACAAACCAAACAAAGGTGTAACTAGGCATAAAGGTTTACCAAGAAATCTTGAACTGCAATATAGACCTTGGTGAACCAAGGACTTAACATATGGAATCCAATCTCCCCAAATGTTGTGTATCATGGTATACAAGGCGAAAAAATCAGTTACCTATGGATGGATAACAACTTATAGGGGATTCCAAAAATATACTCGACGATACATGGGAGTGTAGTCTATAGTAGTGTTGTCTAATGTATAATTGTTCGATGAGAGCATTCCCATATAATTTTCATGCGTGGAGCGCCATCCAATATACCCTAAGGTACATGGAGTATGATCCTATACACTTACGTATGTGGAACGAGATATCACCCCTGAGATGTAGCACTGGAAAACAACGATAACTCCTACGTTTAACGATACCAAAACACGTCTCTAGCCTAGACCTATAAATGTTTGCATTAATGTTACAAATGCTCCTTAGGTTAATTAAGGTGAATTTTAGAGTTTATCTTGAATTATATTTCGATTTCAAGGCTCAAAATTCGATGTCACCTAAACACACCTATGATGCAACTAATATGAGAAAAATAACTCTTTTCAATTTCAATGAAATCTATATAGTGTAGGGAAGAGGTGAAAACAATGATGCAACAATCAAATATGCAGCAAACAAGAGCTTCCTAACTAGATCTTTCAATTTCACTATTCCAATTCAATTCAAAGCATTAAAAGATGCCAAACCATGCAATGTAATCTATGCATGATTCCCTTGAAAACTATGCAAATGTAATCTATACACAATTTCCTTTCCTGCTGTGAAAATGAGAATTATAACTATGCAAATGTGATCTATGAAAGAGAATTCTTCAAAACAAACACAAGAGGATTCCAATGAAATCAAACATAATATGAGATTTCATGAACAAAGGGTTCAAACCGAAATTGGGTGAAAATTTCAAAAATCAAAAGAGGTGACACTCAAAGGCGATTAACATTCATACACAATTCAACCCCCCTTGACGATTGAGGGGATATTTTTTTTTTTTGCAAAAATGAAAGGAAAAACACGAAATTTCACACTAGGGAATTCCAATTTCACACACAAAACCCTAGATGGAAATCCAAATATTTTTCTTTTCAACACACTTAATTTTAAAAAATGAAGAAAACTAAGATGCAAATGATTAATCACTAATTCGAATGCACTTTTTAGAATGAGGACTAGAACAACAATTCATCCAAGCTACCAATGACCACAAAAAATTAGTTTCCAAGCAACCAAATGATAAGAATAAAGACAAATAAAAACCATTGTTACCAAAGGGAATCAAACCGAAATGTAAACCAAATGGATGCTTTAGAGAGACCACGAGACAAACAAGACTCAGGGAAGGTTAGATGGAAGTAGGCTTATCAAAGAGACACTCACAAACAAGGGCAAGTTTTGTGAGAAAATAGGGGCCAATACTGGTCCAGAAGAGGCACCAATGCTTCGCAACACTAGTATAGAGTGGGCCCAGGTGAGGTACAATTCTCTGTCATAGGCACTAAGGGAGCATTGGTCCATGGATAGAGGGTTCCTACACAAAACCTGCAAAAGAGACTCAATTAAATGACTTCCTAGGTCTGTTCTTGGCTGGGTAAAGAAACAAAGGTCTATTAAAGAGGTAATCACACACAATGGACAAAGGAACCACCAAGGGCATACATTTTTCCCCAGTATGGTCTTGTTCCCTAGTATGGTCGCCAATTTATTATACAAGATTTACAATTGCGAACAAAATTATCTCCCCTAGGTTTAGTGGCTAACCTAGAACAATAGAGAGATGAACACAATGATTTCCTTAAAGTAAATAGATAACATAATGAAACCTACTTGGAATCTATCATGGGCTTCATTCCTTCTTTAGTTTGGATGCTCCAATTTCAACTATGATCGTCAAAATTAGAACCTGCACAATCAGATAACACAAGCCAAGAAACTATGAGATATATGTAGTATCATCAAAATAATTTATTTAATAGATCAACATGGTATTGAAATATATTAAATAATGACATCACATATAGGAAAACAAATAATTTTTTGCATTAATATAAATGGAAAGAGTTTACAACCATAAACAGGTGTTGATCTTGTAGAAGATCTCCTCTAGGCTAACTTGTCATTTCCTTGTCAAAATGTGCACCTACAATCACCCTAAATTCATGAAATCAAACCTCTCACCACAACAATGTAAGGGTAAAATCACTCTCCAAAAGCCAACCTCTTGCGTATGGAAGGCTGTAAATATATAGAGGAGTGGGGTAAGTTGGGAGTTCTTATACAATTACCAATCTAAGGTTTTAAATCGACCTTTGATGGGAGGATGGGATAAAAGGATAAGGGATGGAAACTCCAAAGTAGGATAGGATAGGATCCAGATGTTTTATCTAAGGTAAATGGTTGTAAAAACTTCTAGAAACTTCTAGAAACGGAGGCTTCTGAAATTTCTCTCTTTTTCTCTAATTGCCAGAACCAACATAGGCCACATTGGAGCAAACTATAAGTGAACGCCATCCAGCAAGAGGCCAGGGTGCGTTGATCTTAAAAGTGGCTCATATGATGTAGTTTAGGGAAAAAACTCTGGGGAATGAAAGAGACATGCTTAGGGATTTGTGCAAGACGATTATAAGGGGGAATATGATGTTGATTGATCCCATTAGGAGTCCTATTTATCGGATGAGACAAAATGGCCTATAATAGTTTTCCTTGGTTTCAATGAATAACATAAGAGATTATATACATAACCCTTGAGCAAGCAAGTAAGTTGACATTCTGAAACACTGATTTTAATGTGTAAAAGGAAACATTCACGAGGTGGGAGACAAAAGTGAGTATCTAGAAGTAAGTAATAGTACTAACCTAAGAGAGGTACACGAGAAAAGAAAGATTTGTTAGTATCTAGAGAAATAGTTCACTTAGAAAAAATGTTCATTAAACCACATACAAGACACCTTAAAAAATATAAGTACTAAGGCCACTGAAATAGTTTAATTTCCTTAGTACATTTGAGCGAAACATATATAGAAAACGTCTAAATAATAGTCCTAAGACATTCACAATACATGCATGAAAATGTGTTGTCTTGTCGAGCTTGAATTATAAGGTGAAATATCCAAGTACATAGTTACAATTGTTAGGCATTAGTTCCAAATGTGGAACATTAGGTCGCTTCTTGCATCTCCAAAGAATAGTTTTCTCTCATATTCCAAGTAGAGAAACCTAGACTAGCTCTCCAAAGCTTAAGCCTCCAAAAGCCTTTCGCTTGATTTATGAGGTTGCTTTTATAACAAGGGAAAATACCTTTCATATCCCCATGAATCTTGAACTACCCTCATGACTCTTGGAATTTTAAAGTGTCCTTTGGACTTCTAAACAACTCTTGAATTTCTAATGACTTTTGGAATTCTCCTACAGTCTAAGTGACTTTAATATTCCACATATGACTCTTGGACTTCCACACATTAAATTTTGTCCTTTTATTGAGAATACATAATTACATTCCACATGATGATGTGGCATGACACATGGATACATTTACTATTATGATGTCACTTGTACAAGTACAACTTGACAATGATGACATGGACTTCATGATGAGGTGGCAATGCCAAGCTGTCTTCCTTGCTTCTTCATCTTGTATTCTTGATGATAGATCTGATCTATGCTTCATATTCATGAAATATCCACTTTTTTTCTTATCTATCACCCTCCAAAGGGTCTTTCATCAGTATTGGAATCATCTTAGTAATCATGTAATGCCTTCCTTTTGTCTCGATCCAAGATCTACTTTATGTCTTCATGATTCTTCTTCTTTTTGCTTCTCCTTTGCAAGTGTCCTTTGTTCATCTTATTTACTATATTCCTTGAGAATCACTTGTCATGATGTGATAGTACTCCTTCCAATGAAAATCATTCATGAAAAAGTGAAAACAATCTTAAAAGTATATATTCTATAACTACCTAGCTCATGGGATGATCAACTCATGATAGGCTTGTGAGAGGGTTAAAACAAAAAGGTTTGATTAGGAGGGCACAGTCAAATTTATAAAGGCTCACAAGAGGCCTTCAAGATGTGCTTGTGTGCTCAAGCAAGAGATAGATAGCACCAAGGGCACACTCCAAAGAGATGGAGTGAGGCTTCAGGCCTTCAAGGTGCGCTCATGCACTCAAAGAGACTAAGAAGGTGCAAGGGTGCACTCCAAATAAGAAGCCTTTAGGATACACTCATGTACTTGTTGATGGTGCTGGACTTGCCAACATTCAAGGGATATCCTTGATATGAAGTCCCAACTAAACCTCACACCATTTAGAGTAGGAGTCCAAATAGTGGGTGGTAATGTTATGCCTTAACCATGGAAATGCGCAGAGGAAAATATAATAACTTTGGGTAAGAGCAAGTGTGAGACCCTGTGGAGAGTTGAGTGTGATGCATCAATGTTCCAACACACAAAGGGAAAATGAAGTGCCCCCCTTGGAAGTCTATAATAGTACACAACTTGAAAGGAAAACATGAGCGAAATGACATCACAAGCTAAAATGTAGATTAGTCCACAAGTTAAAGTGATGAGTTAATCTAACAACACGCATTCAACCAGATTCAGATAAATGCACACAAAGTAGTTCATAAGCATGTGCATAATTTAAATAACATATCTTGCCAACGCAACAAGAATAGTCCTAATACATTAACAACATATGCATGAAAGCGTTCTGGCTCTGATATTATAAGTGAAAGTTCCATCCATACATACACCATTGACGACCACTAGCCCTAATAGTGGAACATTATAGTCAATAAAACCTGCTCCTCCAAAGAAGTATACTCGTTATATGCTATGGAGAAGCCAAGGCTCTTCACAATACTCCCAAGCCTTTTCTAAGCCTAAGCATAGCCAAAATCTTGGCTCCTAAAATCCCCTTCTATGATTTATGAGGTTCTATTTATAACAAAGGGTGGGGTGACCCTTGAAATTCCCCTTTCTTTGACTTCGCTCATGAATCTTCAACTTCTTCACTAAATGACACATTACATTACATGATGACTTTTCATATTCCAATATTGACACTTGGAATTTCACTTACAACATATTTACAAATAATATTACATTTTCCACATGTACCCATATAAGACAAAACAAGCTAGAGATAACCTAACAAGACACAACACCATGTTTCTGGAGTTTGGGGAAGTTACACTCAGCAACATCCATTTGGTGCTTCTTGGTCACATATTGGTGCTAAGCTTGGTACTGTGTGATGGTGTCCCCAAACTATTTGATGGTGTCTTTCTGGAAGCAAACTCTTGCCTCCATGGCATCTGGGTATATGGTCTTGGAACTTGTATCCAACTCGTTCTGAAGCATGAGCAACATGGTGTTGACCTTGACAGGACTACCGATGTACTTCTATATGTTGTGTGCATTCAACTCCATGTCTTGCTTGGTGTCCTCTCGTCTCAACTACTCCAAGTACTCATCGATATATAGTCGAACTTGATTCTTAGGCTTAGCATTGGTGAGGGAATTGATTGATGGGATCCTATGCTTTCTCACCATAACATCAAAACTAATGTACAACCACATATATGAGGCTTATATGTCGTTGATGGATGGGGTGAGATGCTTATAGTTTTCGATCAGCATTTGAACCTTCACTTTCTCCAGCTCTGCTTGTGGCTTCGTCTTCTTTGCTAAGTCAATTAGGGTTCCTTTGTACCATATTTTCCATTCTTGTGCATGGGCAATGGCAGCATGTATGTACTTGTTGTGGTAAAACACAACCCTCCCATTTTTGACTTGTTTATTTCAAATAATGGGGATCCTTTCTACAAATTTTTTGGCTTAAACACCTTTTAGAATTTTTATTAAGTTAATTATCCTAGGATTTTGTTAATTTTTCATTTTCTCCAGGTTCTTGTTTTGATTTCTTTGTTGAAATCAATTTTTGGCAAGCTTTCCATCGATACTTGTTTCGCTTCATTTGCTCAACTGGGTTGTAAATAACACTCCTTTGAAATTTAATCATTTATGCCGCCTGAGTTAAAAAATGTATAAAATGTACCAATATTTTAATTTTCATAGTTAAAATATTCGTTTATTATAAATATTAATATTTAATGAAATTTTAATTAATTTTTAATTTTTCTCTAATAACCTTACTAAATAAACCAACCAAATCATAAAACACTTAACTCCACTTAACTTCATTTTATAGCTTAACCATACCTCATTAAACTTGGACCCTAAATAAAATAAAAAGAAAATAAATAATAAACCATTTATAGCATGATCGCATCCATCACAAATCGTACTTCACAGAATTCATGACGAATCAAATTTTACAAACCTCCGAACCTCCGATCCAATGGTTCATGCGATGCGATATGAACATTTTTTGTGATGCGATAAAATTCGAACTATGACTTTTATTTTTAAAGTCATTCTCATATATTCGTTGTTTTAAATTCATTATTAGTAAAAGGCTTAGGGAATATTACATTAACTTATATGTAAATTAATCTTAATATAAATATATTAATTAATATATAATAATTTTAAGTTAATTAAATTTATATACATATAAATAAGTTAAAATTATTCATATATTTTAGTTAGCTAGATTAATATTAATTAATAATTAGTTTAGTTTATGATTAACAATTAAATTAGAATTAATTATTAGATAATTAGAGTTTAATTTAGGATTAGATTTTTAATTAAAATTTTGATTTTTTAGCCTAGCAACAGAAATTCCAGAATTTTGGCAGTTTTGACTCATTAATTTTGAAGGCTCATAAATTAAGTTTTACTTGGCCAAATGAGGCCCAAGACAACTTATTGGAAAGATAAAATCATGGAGAACATTTATGAAGAGGTTTCATTAAAAGATTCGATCATTTATTGGGCCTAAAATTAGGTAGAAGATCAAGCTCCAAATTTTTAAACAAAATCAATTTTCTGAGTTTTATTTTCTTCATTTTCATTTGCCCAAGCCTCTTCTGAGTGTAGATCCATTCGCCCATGATATCCTTGGAAAAATAAATCATCACAGGGATCAATAGAAAATCTCAGATTTCATTTTCAACTAATTATTTAATTGCATTTGATTCGATTTGTTTTAATGCCAGATTTTGCATTTTGAGTTTATTGTTGCATCTTAATTTTTTTTTGATTTGTTTTTATAGGAAAATAGTTGAAGAGATGAGGAGTAAAAGATCTCAATCAATGAGAATGCTCCAACAATTAAAGATTGGAATTTTGAGAAAATAAAAACTGAATGGACAGATTTCCTCTCCAACAAACTTCCTTTTTTAGAATTCATTTGGAAATATTATAAATATCAGATTACAGAGTGTAATATAGTGTGGTGGCTCTCCTCTGTAATTTTGGGCTTCTAAAAGCACTACTGTAAAAGGAATTGGGAGTTGTAGATGGGAAGAGTGAAAATCTTAGATCTGGGGATTATTAAAGATTTTTCTTTTGCATCCTAAATTATGTATGATGGACAGAGTTTGCATTATTGCAGCTCTTGTTTTAAAAGCAGAAGTTCAAGCAATATAAAAGATTATTGGAGACCAGAGCCAGAAAAATGGATTCAATAAATTAGTATTTCTAATACTATTAATTTAAATACTAGTTTCATTTTATGATAACAATAATGTGTCATTTTATTCATGTTTGTGCACTTTTATCGATATGCATAATTTGTCTCAATATTGTTATTATTTATCTCTACTCTTATGGATTAAATTCTAATTTCTAAGTAACTATTTACTCAAAAATATTTCTTATAAAGATGATTTATTAAATAATTATGTGTTGTGAACTATTTCTGCATATTATTGTTTAATTATTGGATTACTGATTTAATAATTAATATCATTTTTGTGAGCTATTTCCTGAGTGTTGTTGATTGAATATTTCAGTTAAGAGGTCTCCACAGGATGTGTTTCGATATTCATAATGTTAGTTAATTGAACTACTTCATTAACTTGACATTCATTAAAATCAAGGCATATTTAAATCTCAATTATTTAATTATCTTGCTCTTAATTGAGTTAGATCTATATCTTCCTAATTGAGATAGGATTAGAATTAGTTCATTTTTCTTGCATTATAGAATAAGTTTGCATTTAGATTAAGTTCTACATTCTTTTAAGTCCTCCTTCCAAAGAGGCAAAACTTTAGTTGTGGCTTGGATGAACCCAAATCAGCTTAAGGGTCATTCTTTTGCCCGATCAGCAAGAAGAATTGATCTGATACCCCTTGCTATTGGTATTTAAAGATACATCTTAAACAATTAGCAATTGGGAAAAGGTAATTGAACCTACTTGAACCAGTTGGAGCCACTACTCCAAATGGAAAAGGAATTTCTTTAAGGTTCGCACCGGGTGGTTATTCCCCAATTTTGAGGCCGACATTTTTGGCCATCAACATTTTTGGCGCTAAAAGGAGGGCTTGAAACTTGTTGTCTATTGGAGTCTTTAAATTTTGAAGTTTTGTTTAATCATGATGGTTCCTCCCAAACTTCCAATCTGGAGCTGTATCTATGGACGTGCATCTTCCAATACTCTACCCAAAGTGGTAAGACTCTTGTCTCAGATAAAGTTTAATGGTAAGAGAAATTCTTCTACTTTTTATCATGTCTTTAAATTTATTCAAAATGTTTCTAATTCTGATTTTCAAGGAATTAATGAAGGCATTTTATGCAGAATTTACTCTCACATTCGCGGCAAAAGCCAAAAACTGGTGTAAAACTCTTCTAGTTGTCTCAATTCACAGTTGGGATCAATTTGTTATAATTTTCATTAGTAAATTTGACGACTATGATTATGAATAGGTATGCGATGAAATTGAATATCTATGAAGGTTTGAAAATGAGTTTGTGACAGATTTTAATATTTGATTTCATTTGAATTGTTTAAAATTTAAAGTCGAAGATAACCCTTCGGAAGAAGAATCACTAGATTGGTTTGAACATATTTGTTCTCTTCCTCCCATTCCCAATCCATATGAAATTAGTTCAAGCTTTGTTCCATCCCCTTCCAACATAAACGATAATTCCAATAAGGATGTGCCAATAAATTATGACAATCTGGCCTCACAAAGCTTGAAAAACTTTTCTATCCAAATGCAAGAAGACAACAACAAACTTTTTGGAGAAAGAGCTACTTTGAAATCTGAAAATTACTCAACATTAAATTCAAAAAATCAGATCGTAAATCATCAAGTACAAGCAGCAATCAAAGTAAATAATAACACGCAAACTACTGTACAAATTTCTGAAATTTTTCATGATGAGAAAATGCCAAATTCAGAGAAGCAATGCACAATTATTCAAGAAAGCACGAGTAGAAAAATGAATGATCTAGAATCTGAAATTTACAATGAGCATAATGTACAAGAGTTCTCAAATAGAGACATTTTTAAATGGATTGTTTCAGATTCACATTTTTCCCCTTATCCTGATATTTTTGTTGATGGTAATTTTCCTTATCTTGTTAGTAAATGATATTTCAGAAAATAAAGAGGTTGATTTAAATGAATTATCAATAAGTTTTTATCAAGATAAAGAAACAATTATTGATCATTCTTTTGTCATTAATGAACACGAAATTTTTATTCCACCTTGTTTTGATATATTGGACGAGATCGAAGGGAATTCTAGAGAATATTATGAAGTCATTTACGATAATTACTCTGACATTAAGGATGTTAATTTCTATTCCTTTCAAGTGGATCCTCATAAGAAAACTCAAATAACATCTGAGAAAGAGGAACATTTCAATTTAGAAATTATTCCAACCAATCCTCATTCTAGAGCAACAAATTATCTTCATGATTTCAACATTCGAGAAAACATTCCAATTTATGATTCATATCATGATCAAGCTCTCATTCCTACTCATAATCATAATTCTCTTTCTAATTCACAAGTTGGAATTGACAATTATTCAAATTCCATTATTTTGACCAATTGTGAAAAAGAAATTATTTCAAAACATTCCCAATTGTGTTGTAACATTAGTTGTATCAATAGTGATTTCATTTTATTTTTTCTTTTTCACTTATTTTGTTTAAATTTAGATTTATTTTCTGATTTTATTTTTCAAATTTTTGACACTTTACGCTGGCATATTGAGCACTTTACTATTGAACGCTCAATTGATGCATTTCCCTATTGGGAAATTGAAGTTTCATATTATAACCATGAACATCAAAAGCTATTAATATTTCAATTTCAATCGATGTTCATCTCTTATCAATTGTGTTTTTCTTCTCAAAGGCAGTGTCAACAAGAGAGTGCATTTTCACAACCTGACCAGCAATCTAATCCAATTAATAATTTTCCATTTTATTTAATAGATTTCCATCCATTTTTCATTGGCCTATTTGAAAACTATTTGGAAATTTTTCCTTCAAGGAAGATCGTTAATAGTTTAACATTTGCAAATAACACTAACAATTTTTTTCAAGTCTTTGGATCTAAAAGCTCTTTTCTACAATATAGCTTGCTATCTTCTCTTTTCAATCCCTTCCAATCATTAATAGAAATCCATCTATATTTCTATGATCCAATTGGTATTCAACTGGAAAGGAAATTCCAAGAGAAGGAGATTTTAATTAAGTTGCTAACAATAACTATGAATTCTACTTACAGATTTAATTTTCTTAGTTCAATTAAATTTGTATTTTTATTGCTAACATTTGAACTTCATATATATGAAGGAATTAAAATGAGAGAATGGTTACACTGGAAATATGAATATACCTAGTCATTTTCATGTATATGGTTGGAATAACAGTAGAATTAATTTAGTTAGTTTGTTTTATGTAGTTAATTTATTCTTAATAGTTTTGCAGATAAAATAAAGCAAAGCAATTTGTCCTTCTCATACACGTTCAGTGAAACATTTTCTTCTCATCGTAAACTTTTTGATTCTTGCTTTCCATTTTTAAATCAAAAATATATTGCAACAATACCTCTACTCATGACTATATCTCTGCCTCTTTTGAATAATGTCTTGACTAAATTTAATTGAGTTTTCACTTGGCACTGATTACCTCAAAGCCACTTTTCTTCATTTTGAGATTTCCTTCTAAGATTTTCTTTTGAAATTTATATATCAAAGGTTTCGATGATACAAAGCTTCTTGACATCATTATCTTGTGAAAAATATAACTGTCTAAGCTCACAAGCTTAATACCAATTTGATTATTATTAATCAGTCTAACTTTTCGCTATAATCACATGAAGTTTATGTTATTTTCCTCGAAATTGGTTAAAATGACCTTAAGGGTGTCCATGCTACTGTGTGCACACATTTGAATAGGTGATTATATTCTTTCATAATGAGTGGTTTTATCCTATTTCGATCTTTAGTTTATTATTTGATGCTGCAATACACATCATATTTATTTACTAAAGACATTATTGAATAGTAACTATAACAATACAATTTTTTCTCTAGTTAATTCGCAATGGGAAGAGGTAATAAATTGTTGTTGCAATTCAAAGCCGAGCATATTCTCATTTACGTTTGTGGTGAATTCTATGAATTTCAGATTTTCTAAACATGAATAATTGATTTACTTTAGCTTGATTGTCCACTCTAATTTAGAATAAATAATGAGATGATTTTGAACAAATTCATAATTTTGATAAATTGAAAGAAGAATTTGAAGATTCATGAGGTAAAACTTACAGACAATTTCCTTCCAGGTACGCATTTACAAGTTCATTTTCATCTATTATTAGTTTCTCTTTTCCTTAGTTTATTTCTGATTCTTGTTTTGTTTCATTTGCAAGTTTTCATTTGTTTTCGAAACTTGAAGTAAGCAGCAAACCCATTTCAAAATTGCAATAGGTACAAAGAAATTTTATTTGTTGTTCATTAGAATTTAAGCATTCTTTAACTTTCCTCTCATTCATTAGAAAACCCAATAGATATTTAGAATAGTATCGCAAGATTCATATTGGAAACATTTCAACTTGATTTTCATATTGTTGATACTATAATGAATATATATTTGCAATATTCCCATCCCACTCATCTTCGTCAATTATTTCATTCTGATGTCGCATCATCCATATCACAACCATTTATATCACAATATTTCATCAGAAGTAGCTCTTAGAATTTTCTGATAACAAATTGCTAATGCAAGACCTTCGATTTGTTACCTCAATCATTCTCTCATAAAATGCTATATCGCATTTCGCATATTAGAGGTTTTCAGTTGAATATACTTCCATTATCTTGAATTGCCAATCTCTGATAATTGACTTCGTCAATATTGCAATGTCCACACAATTTCAGACCTAATATGAAATTTAAATCAAATTCATAAAATATCACGTCCATTCAATCGCAATAATAGTAGGGGCATAGGTCTAAAAGTATCGATGTCCTGGATCTGATATGATATTAAATTCTCATAATAAATTTATCAGGTCCATTCTTCATCGCATATCGCCTGTACTCAAGTTTGTTGATCGTTGATTTCTTTTGAGATCCAAAGCTGGTCCCATCTAAGAGCCACGTTATCCATCTCATTCTCATTATCTCAAGAATCATATTGGCATTTCCAATATGACTATTTTCCAATATTCTAATATGTCGATATCATAATCGTTTCATCGCATTTTTATTATTATTATATATGCTCATATCACAATTCTGAATCTGTGATGTGAAAATCTGCGATGTACGATGTGCGAAGTGCAAAGCGCGATGTGTGATGTGCGATTTGCAATGTGACTATTCCTCGATCCTCGATATAACAATTCTTCAATATTGTGATTGCTCCATCTCATCGCATATATTCCCATTGCATGCTCTCATATCGCAAATTTGCCATTGCAAAAAATATATCACATTGCAAAATTAAACTGACCTTATCTTAATATTTTCCGATGCGACAGACTCCAATGCATGCCTTTGTGCCATTAACATTTAATCGATATATGACATATCAGTAGAGGTAAAATTTTGTAGATTGAACTTTAAGCATGGTGAAGAAACTTACAATGCAAATTATCCAATAAGGTGTTGTGTTGTATGAAATATTTTAAAGCAATTTTGGGTAACCACTATGGGGTTAAAGTAATTGATAATAAATTTGCAACATATTTAAATTATTTTGATTTCTCATATATTTCAATTTTAAATATATAATTCCATAATTAATATCAAATTCAAGACCTCTCTATCTTCACATTTAAATTTCATTATCTTGGATTTGGTCTTAATTTTGGACAATTTATAAAAATCATGGAGTTTATATGAAACTTATAATATTTTGAGAACATTCATCATTGCATATTCTCATTCTCATTTATAATAGATTTGTTTTAATTTCGATTCCCTTGAACACAAAGCATTCCTTTTTTTATATATATATTCTACTACTTCCTATAGTTTAAATAAAATAAATAATGATTTTGGGTTATAAGATTTTGGTTAGTTTGACTTCTTCATGTTTTTAATGTTAACTAAAAGAAGAAGTCAGCTAGTATTGGAGAAACTGATACCTCTCAAGTAAGATCAAATGCAATTATCCAATAGCACATTTCATTAATTTTCATTTCGTTACTTTAGTTTCAGTTTTGTTTTTAAATTCCGTTGATATATAAATCTGTTTTACAACTCTTCATAAAAGCTTTCAATCTTCTGCTAGATCATATTTTGAGCTCCTATACTCTTTTCCTGGTATTGTTTCAGGAAGCAGCGATAATCTTCGTCAAAATAACGACACTAGGAAGTTTTTGAAACTTTAATTTGTTTCATTAATATTGATTTTCTTAGAAACTATTCTGCTTTGAAACAAAACGATCAACAACAAATAGAAATTTTCATTGCGGTTGAATTTTTATCATCACTATTATCTGAAGCTTAAAACATTTATAACCCTGTAATGTAAAATTTATCTAAATCTCGACATAAGAAGGAATGGTTACATGATAATTTTCTTTTACTTCGTTTTGTTGAGACATTGGTATAAATAATCTTGTTAGCCTTTATCATTTAAAACTAGGATTTTCCTTTCATTTTTAAATTTTTTCATTTTTATTTTTGTTTGCTGATTTATTTTCTCACTTTAGCTTAAAAATTCTTTTCCTTTTGTTTTTAGTTTTGATTTTGGTGATGCTACAATGATTTATACAGAAGGCCTTCTTGTTACCTAACAATGGTCAGCATACATAGGAAAAAATTGTTAATAGTCTACTATTGGATTTTTCTTAAAATCTCTTAATAAAGTTTGTTTTTCTTATTATAAAGGTAGACATGCTTAGGGAAGAGATTACAAAACAAGAGAATTTGACAAGGTATCATAAAATCTAAAAATTATTTTTTCATCCAAATTGTAATTATTTTGAGATTTCAATATTTTATTAAGATCTTTCAAAATTCTATTATCAGTTAAGAAAAGTTATTTTTAACCAAGTAAAGACACTTTACAGCGAAGCACCCTTAACTCTGAAATTGTCATTCTTAACTCTTAAGGAGTCAATAATTCTCTCCATCCAAAAAAGTCTTGTTTTTCTAGAGTGTAATCCAAAAATATATTTAAACTTAAAAGATAAGAGGTCTCATCATGAGCCTGCTTACCATGATCATAGGGGAAAAATAGGCTAACATTACCAACACTGCTAAACAAACCAGGGTAATGGCTTATGATTAGAAACAATTATAAGACAAAGGGTCTCATCACGAGCTAGCTTTTTCAGTCCAATTATAACCAGTTAATGGCATTGTCAACTATCTGGCTACTAAACCAAGACAATGGCTTTTAAGAATTAAAAAATAAATAAAAACAAATATAAAGAAAATAAACATATGTAAATGGATTTATATCTAGTTCAATAATTCTTAAATGGATTGGATTCTGAATCAATGATAATTAAAAGATAACCCTATCAAGACTATAGATGTTCGCTGGCAGCAATGGCTCTACCTATGAAAAATGAGTATATTTTAAGCTAAACTATAAAGTGCCCCCTGCATTAACTTTACAACTAATTAATGATTGATATAGAGTTATGAAATACTTTAATCTATGAGGAATTTTAAGAAAAATTACAATTAGATGATTCTTGTTTCTTTTCAGATTAACGAACTTAGTCAAACATTTCAAAATTAATTTTCTCTTATTTAATTATTTTAATTTTAATTTTAGGAAAATCTCATTCATATAAAATAGAGATTACTGGTTCTTCTCCCGTGTGTCGACATTGTTGTGGTAAAACACAACCTCCCCATTTTTGACTTGTTTACTTCAAATAATGGGGACCCTTTCTACAAATATTTTGGCTAAAACACCTTTTAGAATTTTTATTAAGTTAATTATCCTAGGATTTTGTTAATTTTTCATTTTCTTCAGGTTCTTGTTTTGATTACTTTGTTGAAATCGATTTTTGGCAAGTTTCCAATCGATATTTGTTTCACCTCATTTGGTTAACTGGTTTGTAAATGACACTCCTTTTAAATTTAATTATTTATACCACCTAAGTTAAAAAATGTATAAAAGGTACCAATATTTTAATTTTCATAGTTAAAATAGTCATTTATTGTAAATATTAATCTTTAGTTAAATTTTAATTGTTTTTTCTCTAACAATCTTGCTAAATAAACCAGCCAAATTATAGAACACTTAACCCCACTTAACTAGCTTAACCAAACTTCATTAAGCTTAGACCCTAAATAAAATGAAAAGAAAATAAATAGTAAAAATTTTTATAACACAATCACATCTATCACAAATTGCACTTCACAGAATTCACGAGGAATCAAGTTTTACGAACCTCCAATCCAATGGTTCATGCGTTGCCATATGAACATTTCTTGCGATGCGATAAAAGTCGAACTATGACTTTCATTTTTAAAGTCATTCTCATATATTCGTTGTTTTGAATTCATTATTAGTAAAAGGCTTAGGGAATATTACATTAACTTATATGTAAATTAATTTTAATATAAATAAATAAATTAATAAATAATAATTTTAAGTTATATATATATATATATATCTTAAAATTATTTATGTATTTTATTTAGATAGATTAATATTAATTAATAATTAGTTTAGTTTATGATTAATAATTAAATTAGAATTAATTATTAGATAACTAGAGTTTAATTTAGGATTAAAATTTTGATTTTTAACATGGCAACAGAAATTCTAGAATTCTAGCGGTTTTGACTCATTAACTTTGAAGGCTCATAAATTAAGTTTTACTTGGCCAAAAGAGGCTCAGGATGGTTTATTGGAAAGATAAAATCATGGTGAACATTTATGAGAAGATTTCATTAAAATATTCGATCACTTATTGGGTTTAAAATCAGGCAGAAGATCAAGCTCCGAATTTTTAAACAAAATCAATTTTTTGAGTTTTATTTTCTTTATTTTCATTTTCCCAAGCCTCTTCTGAGTGCAGATCCATTCATCCATGATATCCTTGGAAAAATAAATTATCATATGCATCAACCGAAATATCATTTCCTTTTCGATTAATTATTTAATTGCATTTGATTGGATTTGTTTTAATGTCAGATGTTGCATTTTGAGTTTATTGTTGCATCTTAATTTTGTTTTGATTTGGTTTTGTAAGAAAACAGTTGAAGAGATGAGGAGTAAGAGATCCCAATCAATGAGAATGCTCGAGCAATTAAAGATTGGAATTTTGAGCAAATAAAAATTGAATGGATAGATTTCCTCTCCAACAAACTTCCTTCTTTAGAATTCATTTGGAAATATTATAAATAGAAAATTGCAGAATGTAATAAAGTGTGGTGGCTCTTCTCTGCATTTCTAGACTTTTAAAAGCACTACTGTAATAGGAATTGGGAGTTGTAGATAGGAGGAGTGAAAATCTCAGATCTAGGGATTATTAAGGATTTTTCTTTTGCATCCTGAATTATGTATGATGGGCAGAGTTTGCACTATTGCAACTCTTGTTTTGAAAGAAAAAGTTCAAGCAATGTAAAAGACTATTGGAGACTAGAGCCAGAGAAATGGATTCAATAAATTGGTATTTCGAACACTGTTATTTTAAATACTAGTTTCATTTTATGATAATAGAAATGTGTCATTTTATTCATGTTTGTGCACTATTATCGATATGGGTAATTTGTCTCAATGTTGTTATTATTTATCTCTACTCTTGTGAATTAAATTTTGATTTTTGAGTAACTATTTACTCAGAAAACTGTCTTATAAAACTGATTTATTAAATAGTGATGTGTTGTGAACTATTTCCACATATTATTGTTTAATTATTGGATTTACTGATTTAACAATCAATATCATTTTTGTGAGCTATTTCCTGAGTGTTGTTGATTGACTATTTCATTTAAGAGGTCTCCATAGGGTGTGTTTTGAAATTCATAATGTTAGTTAATTGAACTACTTTGTTAACTTGACATTCATTAAAAGCCAAGCATATTTAAATCTCAATTATTTAATTATCTTGCTCTTAATTGGGTTAGATCTATATCTGCCTAATTGAGATAGGATTAGAATTAGTTCATTTTGCTTGCATTATAGAATAAGTTTGCATTTAGATTAAGTTCTACATTCTTTTAAGTCCTCCTCTCAAAGAGGCAAAACTTTAGTTGTGGCTTGGCTAAATCCAAATCAGCTTAAGGGTCATTCTCTTACCTGATCAACAAGAAGAATTAATCTAATATCCATTGCTATTGGTATTTAAAGATGCATCTTAAACCAATAGCAATTGGGAAAAGGTAACTGGACCTACTTGAACCAGTCGGAGCCACCACTCCAAACGAAAAAGGAATTGCTCTAAGGTCCGGACTGGGTGGTTATTCCCCAATGTTGAGGTCGGCATTTTTGGCCATCAACAATTCTTAAGAGTTTGAAAAAACTCTTTGCTCCACTGTTGTACACCATGCACACAGACAACTGCTTTATGCATGGTGAAAAATTCGTCATAGAGCTTCCGCATGGTATCACTAAGCACTGATACTTAAAAAAGTATCAATGTCCTCATGTCCCCCAATGTGGAAACTTCATTCTGTGTTGATGCTCAGAGTTGCTCTGCCTCTTTCCTGGAAACCTACAAGTTCTTTGCCCTTTGTTCATTCTCAACTGTCAAGTACTGAACATTTGACCTTGTTTTTCCAACATAGGCTAAGCTAGCTTGGGAAATGGCAGTGGGATGATTTCTGGTGTCCAACACTATCACCCTTTACTTGATGAATGCTGGTGATGCGTGATCATCCAGAAAGTGCTTCCTCCACACCTATAAAATATTCTTTTAAAAATCGTCAAATGATATATTGTACACATCCATGACTGGAACATCATCAATGAGAACAACATCACCTTGCGTGCTCGGGCTGGTTTTGACACTGGAGGTGGTGGAGACTGAGTGATGACCTGCGGTGTTCATGACATCAGGTCAATGTCTTCATTCTGTGGCTCCTATTCCAACTCCATGTTTGTCACTTCAATCAGATGCTCAGTTTGCTAAGCAAGCTTTCGATCCTGCATTTGTTCACCCTCTTCCTCAGTCACTGGCTGTTCCAACTCATAAACCTATATTAGCGCTATTTTCTCGGTCATTCAACCTTCCCTTTGTTCTTCTCCCTATTTTTTCTTCTCTTCTCTTTCTCTCCTCCTCAACTCTTGTTCTTTCTTCAACTTCTTATCTGTCTCTCGCAGCTTCAGTTCTACTTCCTGCAACTTCTGCATTTCTCTCTTCATTCACTTTGCTCTCTTCATTTACTTTGCTCTCTTCATTCATTGCTTTTTCTTTGCTTCCACTGCCAAATCTTCCTTCTCTAGGATAGGAAATTCCTTCATCTTGTAGCTTTTCTCTCCCTCTCGATTCTCTGCAATAATACTCTTTACGTTGTACTTCATTGGATTTTTTCCTTTTGTTGTTGTTGTTGTTGCTTCTGGAGCTGCTACTGTCTGTAGAGCAGCCTTGCAAGTTCTTTCTATACTAACCGACTCATGGAGTTTGGAGGCATTGTAACAGTACCTCCAAGGGTCCTCCTCTGGCCAATGAAATGTCCTATGGATCCATGAAAAGTAAACTCTCGCACAATGGTCCTTGAAAATACCATGGGGATCATATGGCTTAAAGTCCTTGGTGCCGAACTCAAATTTCACTATGTCCTTAGCCTTGACATCTGCATATTTCAATCTCTTAATCTTTTATAGCCCAATCCACATAGGAAAAGCAGGCCATAGTGAGGTGGTATGATACTTCTTGCATGATTAGTTTGTCAGTGGCATACCTTGGTAGGACATGTGGAGGCTTCTCTCCTCCAAACACTCTAATGAAGGTGCCACCTGGTGAGGCATACCAATCTTCAATGTTTACTATCACCTCCATTACTTCTCAAGACATGCAAGGTGGATCATCCTTAAAGATAAGCTTGTACAATGGGATGATAAAATTGTCAGTTAGCCTTGCCATCACACCTCAATAGCTATAGCCAGAAAGAATATTGCAATAGATGTTGATGACAATTTCTTTTAGTGTCCATGTCTAGCTCATGCCAGGGAATTGCTAGGCACATATTGCATCCAATAAATATGCATACATGTAAAACCTTGCTTGCTCATTCTTGGGTGGATTCTAAGCCTTAGCCACATGGGACTTCAACTGATGAGCCAACATATCCGACCATTTGAATGGCCTCCCATCATTCACCAACTTGTCTAGTAAGACCACCCACCCTTTCAAAAATATTTATGTTTTCCCTTCACCATATATTATGCAGGCAAAGATGATCAAGAACTAGCAAGCCTTCCTGAGGGACTTCGTCTTATAAACATTGGTAGGTGTCTGTCTAAACTTCGACAACTCTTTCACCCAGCGCTTGACAACATCTCTCATGTTCACATAGCTATGGGTGGCATAGAAGAGTGAGTCCATGCACTTCAACAGCTCAGGTAAGTGATATCTCTGCTGAAAGTTCCTTGTCGAGAAGGTGGAAATATCTCTCTCGTTGGCACTGCTCAATGTCATAGTCTGCTCATATGTATGTGAGACAATCCAGCTGATGATGTCTGCACATGGAAAGGTAGGGTACCTTCATGCAACCTTATATAACCCTAATCCCTGATGCTAAGATAAACTTGCCGATCCTCTAAGTATGCCTTGAAGTCCTCTGCAAAAGTGTCTTTGATCTGCTTCCATGTTAGTGTTGTTCCATTCTCAATGAACAACTGAGTATCTGCATATACTGGTAAATCCACTGATATCTACTCAACTGCTTCCCTAGTACTGTTGTCGAAGGTTTCCTTAGATGCAAAACTCTTTGATGCCATGTTAATTGTAACTAATAGAGAGATGCTCAACAATTGTTGTGCCTATGGGATAGAAAGGACACTCATGGCAGGAGAATGTCAGCTAAAAGAAAAAAAAAATCAAGACAAGAACAAGTAGCAAGTCAGTCTCATAATGGGAAGGATTGCACAATTTTGGCTAATAGAGGGGATTGGATGACTATGGGAACTACGCATTGTGCAGTCCCAACAACTAGTGTGGGGGCTTGGTGACTTGAATTGCGTAGTACACAATTCAGTTTGGGACAAGGCCTGGGAGAAAATGCACATTGCGCAGTCTTAGTGGCCAAGCCGGGAGATAAGCTCTTGGAATTGCACAGTGCACAGTTAGAGCCAACCCAAGCTAGGTTATGCACAATTCTAGAAGCCAAGTGATGAGCCTCATCATTGGGTAATTATATGGGCCTTAATTCGCCTCCTATTTTAGTCAAACCAACTTTTCTCACAACTTATTACATGTTTTTTATTATATTTTGTTTATGAGATGTGTTAGAGTTGGATATTATGCCTAGTCGACTAATATGCATTGAATGTAGGATTGAAGGAGAAAATCAAGGAATTTTGGCAAAGAATAAGGTTAAAACTCGAATGGGACAAGGGAGAGGGATTGTAGGAGGTAAATCCTCCTCATTTACTTCTCCCCCATTCGAATATTCCTCCATTTATCACACTAGCTTGGAGTGCAAGAAACCAAGTCATGAGGATTGGAAGGTAGCCAAGCAAGTGAGTTTTATCTCAAGTTTGGGAGCTGAGCCTCCCTAATTTTAAGGAAGTTGTTGGGAACTTCAGTTGTATAAGTAGAGAGGCCTAGAGCCTCATTAGGATTCTAATTTTTGTTGTAAAACTCTAAGTTATTTTCGAGGTCTAGCCTTGTGGAAGTTTTATTGATGTAATTTTTTGTTTTGGTAATAAGAATGAGTTTTGTTTTAAGCCAGCACTGAGTTAACTCAGAGAGCTGAAAATCTTGGATTAGGGCCCAACCCTAGTAGCCAAGGCTCCTCTTTCTTGTATCTGTATGTTTAGATTAGTCTCATAGCTTCATTGTTAATTTGTCTTTAGATGTATTTTTGATGCAAATAGTGTAGATTGGACTAGTTTTTTATTAGTTTGCTTCCATTTGTGCCTTATGTTATCACTAAGATTTTCCTAGAAGTTGTAATAAGAGGAAAGGGGTCCGAGGTAACTACAAACCAACTTTTGGGTACAAAATCTAGCCAATCTGTATCCAGAGAGGGCTCTCTCTTTAAAGTTTAGCTTTGTTTTGCAAGATATTAGGCTAGTTATGAAAGCTTAAGGGTTTTGATTGGATTTGGTGGTGAAATTCAATAGCAGAGGGTTGGAACTGAATATTTCAGGCCATTGGGCTCATGGAGTCAAAATAAATGGCTCAACTGGATTTGGTTTTTCAGCAAACGATGGCTTCACAGGGCAAGATAGCTAAACAGGGAGCAAATGATAACTTGAAAAGATGGGATGGGCTCAAAAGGGAAGAAGGGCAATTAAGAATCCTTCCACATGTTTTGAGAAGAGGGGATTTAAATGATAACCAATAAAAAGCAATTAAGGATTTTTTAGTAAATGATCAAAATGATAAACTAAGAAGCAGGAGCAATTAAGAATTCCTTGCCTATGATAGTTTAGAGGAAAACATGAAGAATAAAAATGATTGAAAACAGATTGCACTTAAGCACTTTCTGAATTATACTTTTTCGTTTTAATATTAATATATGGAACATAATTGAAATATTAGATAAGAAAACAATAATGAACGGGATATAAAATACTTATTTGTCTGGTGTTTTGCACATGAATCCTGAGAAAAGTCCTTTGTATTAATCCTTCCTCCAGCCAACCATACAAGAGTTTGTCCAATAGCACTTTATTCCAAAGTAATTAGTTTTACAGAAATGTCTAAGAATCCATTCTCAATACTTTGAATGAGAGAGTATTTATACAAAAAAAATTACAATAAAATATCTCATAACAAAGTGAGATATATTCTGAGATGACTAACTATATGTTACATGAAAATAGAGACAAATGGTCTCGTAGGTAGCAGATAGAGGCAAACTGATGTTTTGTTGTCCCTATTATTGAGAGTGTGCTAGAGTCAGGTCCTATAATTTGGCATCTTGTTGTCTTTGATGTAATTCTGTGCTGGTTGCTCTGCTTTTCCTCTTCTTACTAATACACTTTAACTTGCTCTGATACTCTTTACCTGTTTGATCTCTGTTTATCCTCTTTACCATCATTAACTGTAGTAAAACCAAAATTCACTTTTTACCAAGGACAATTTACAAAATTTCTAACATTTCTTCCCACCATTTTGGCTGTGGTATTCTGGTTTTTTGAAGTTTTCTGAGGGTTTCATCAGTTTTAGTGTACCTGAAAAAGGTAGGCTAAATTGTGAACAAGTGCTTTAGCTCATGCTTGACATAGAACATGTTCTCTAGACTATCATGGAGAACTCTGCCTGTAGGCAGTGCCTTTGATGCTGATGCACTTGTTGATGAACTTGCTTGGTTGCCTGCATATTGATTCAATTTGTCCACATAATCTATATGCCTCATTAATTTGTCATTAATAACTAAAGGACTAGGTAGCCCTTTGTTCTGAAAAATACCAAATTTCTCCATAAAAGCATTAATTTCCTCCTACATGTCATGGCATCTTCTTTCTAAATTTTGCATCAGAGACCTTTTAGTTAATACCCTTTTGACTTCTAGAATAGTCCCTATTCTGTCTTCAATGCCCAGTTCTTCAAGTTGGTACTTATTCTTGTTGTTCAAAAAATTTATGAGCCTGATTGCTTCCTTAGGCATCTTTCCTAATTCTGCTCGTCTTTTGAATCTCTTCTCGCGCTGCCTTTACCAAATCAATCTGCTAAAAAATTATTTGGATTAATGGCCAAACATCATTTATTGACTGAATGATGTTGGTCCAAAGAATCCTTCTAATATCTGCCAAGGGTTTGTCAAATGTAATGTATTTTTCTAATGATTTTACCTTGTTTTCTAATCCTTTAATTTCCCTTTTCTTTTCTGCAACATTTATCTTTGAAAGATCATACCTCTGTTCTAAGGTAACATATTGCTCTTTTACCTTTTGTAACTCTGAAACTTGGAGTTTCATTTCCTCCATTGATCTTATCAGTTCCTCTGTGCTCAAATTTGAAGTATTTTCCTATGTTGTTCCTGCTATTCCTGCTGTTGCTGCTTTCGTTGTACCCATGACTACCTCAGCTGTGACTAAGGGGGAATTTGGAGCCAAAGATGTTACAAGGGTTGAAGGGATTGTAGTTGAGACTACTGGTGTCACATTGGGAGGCTGAGATGTCGACTCTCCCTGCTTGTCCTTCAATGATTTTTCTAATTCTTGGTCGGTCTTAGTCAATCATTCATTAAGTTTTAAGAGTAAGTCCATCAGCTCTTCTTCAGACTTTTGCTTTATGATCTTAGTAGTTTGTGGATGTCTTGAAGGAGAAAATTTTAGCTACTTTCTTAAGGCTGCTATGTCTTCATCTTTCTTTTTAATTAAGGCTTCTGCAACCTTCACATCTTGAGGATCATGACCCAACCCAATGATCAATTCTTCTAAAGATTTTATTCTGTTGTCTTTAGCCCGTGAGGAGGTTTTCTCTAGCTGTAGTTGGGCCGTTTTATTATTCAAATAATTTTCCGGTATTTGGGCCATCATAGCCTTACCAATCAATGTAGAATAAATCATCTCTCCCGTTTTTTTGTGCAACTCAATTTGGTCCAAAGGATGAATGTCCTTTGCCATGACCTCAAAATTGGTTCTAAGATAGTCTGCTGCTGATTGAGGCTGTTGCACTTTAGGTTTGAAATAACTCATTATCATTTTACCTTCCTTGATGTCATAGGCTGACATCAATCTGTTTTGATTAGTGGGAGCCATTTTCAAATATTGATTGTAAACTTGGAGCCTTAATGGATCATTTTTGGCTTTTATTTCTATAAACTTCTTCTTGATATCTGAAGTGTCTTTTCTTGGTGGCCTGAAAGATGATACCTCTGCACTTTGTTGTCTCTCTAGCTTCTGCCTCTGTGAGCTAGTAGATGTTCCACCTACTGGGAAAGTTTGATGACTATCTACTCCTTCTTTCCTTTGACTATCAGTAGTCTCTTCAATAAATTCCTCCTCTGAAAGAGGATTTAACCTATGCCTTTTAGCACCAGGTTGTTCTGAGGGTCCACTGGCAGGGGTAGCTACTTCCCTGTCTCTCTTTTTATTCTTTTCCTCATTCAGAGGAGTCTACAAGATTGGAGGTTCTCCCACATTGCCTTGAGTTGGAGGAGTGTGCATTTGGGCCTGTTTCTTAGAATTTTTTGGTTGCTTAGACATTATATATTGTTTTGTGGCTTGAGTGCTAGTCTCTAGTCCCTTTCCCTTGGATGTTTCTGTAACTGGTGTGCTGGTATCCTGTGAGTGCTGCTAAGAGGTTTTAGTTGTAGAGGCACTAATCCCTGACCTTTGAGAAGACTCAAATCGTACCTGCCCAAAAGAATCCAGGTCAAGTGTTTTCTCAAGATCCCTCATAACATTTTCTATATTGACCTGTTCACTATCAGTTTCTACTAGGGTCCCCTCCCTCCATTCATCCATATTGGAAAATTGTTCAATCTTTGGGATTTTATGATGTATATATGGTGACAGTCTATTCTTCATTCTTCTATCACATATGAAGCTATGAGGGTCATATGGCATCCAACCAAAACTTTTGTGTAACTTAAGGTGATCTTCTAAAATTCTTTCTGCTTCTCTCCATGCTTCCCTAGTGTTGCAAACAAAAGGGCCTAATTGATTCTTGATTCTGAGTTGTGCTTTCTTTTTGGCTTTGCAAAAATGAACCATGTCTGAATTTATCATTTGTCTGAAATATTCCAATGCAAACAGTCTCATTGGAACATATTTTGGTAACTTGAAAGGGCAGAGCTCACACCCATATATCCTAATTTCTGTATGGTTCTTGTATAAATACCAATCACCTATTCTGTACTGCTTGGAGAGCTGAAGGATCCTCTTAATGTCACCATTGATCCTAGGAGGGGAAATCCCTGTCAATAAGGTGGTTACTGGATGAACAAACTGATCAATGAACTCATTGTAGGAGTAAGGGGAATCATGGAAAATGGGACTCCAAAAAATAACAAACCTTGGATTGCCTTTGGTATCAAGTTTCATGATAGGGAAAAGGAAGTTTTCTGACTGATAATATAGCATGAGATGATAAATGAAGGTGGTATACTTGAAAACTCTTTGATTTTCTAGTCTTGTGAACTGGTCATGAATTTTATCAGCAATAAAGGAGGCATAGTCATACTTAACAACAGGGGGCTGTCCAGGAGTAAAAATTGACAACAACACTAGGGTTATCTCATCAACAAACTCACTAGTGTTGAATCCCATAATCAAAGATATCATATCAACTATAATTCTTCCCATTTCTATGAAGAAAGTTTGCAGATAAGGAGGTGGACCCTTAGGCTGATGTTTCTGTAACATGAAAGTCTGACAGATGCGATTAAGTTCTGATTGGGATAGTTTAGTTGATTTCTCAAGTAAATATCCAATGGAAATGGGAGTGAGAGCTTGACTGTGGTGAAATTGCAACATTTCATTGATGGATTCAACAGTTATTGGGAAGAGGACTGTTTGGCTTGGAGACATAACTGCTCTGCGGTTAGGGTCATAATTGGCATGGCATTGATGAATTATATCAGGGAAAACATGGACCGAGGGGAAAAAATACATGGGAAGGTTAGATTCCCACAGTCCTAGGACATCATAGCCATTCACGTAGTTGTCTCTACATTGGCAAAAAACTTTGAGGTGATTTTTATAGGCCGCTAGGTCTTTTATTTGGAAGTCCTGGTCTGCCAAAGGTAGGTAGTCCAAATCTTTATGAGGGGCATTTATAGGTGCAATATTCAAAGCCACCGGGGTTTTCATTTCTTGTTCTTGTGGATTCAGAAAGGGAATTTAGGTTTTCTTTGTGAAATAGGGAACACAGAGGCTATGGGGAACTTAATTAACGAAAATAATAACTGAATTATTATAAATTTGGGCCTTTTCTGTCAATTTACAGTGGAAAACAAGAGCTTGCAGGGTTTTGTTGGAAATTGGATAAATACCTATGTTTGGGGGATGAACAGTGAAATACAGGTACTGGTAGTGGCTAACAGGCTCCAGGCTGCATCGGCTGCAAGTTTTGAGCAGGTTGGTGGTCGAAAAACTTCAAACTAGTTGACCTCGACGTCCTTTTGCATGGGAGCACATGTTTACAGTATGAAGCAGTGAAAATGACTTATTTTTTTTATTTACAAAGTCAAGGTTTGGCGAGGTTTTTTGGTTTCCAGACAGATGACATCAGCGGGGAATGATATGACATTTTTGTTGTATGTGGGAAGGCGGTAAGTGGTTTCATATCACACCACTTTTGGGTACGGGTGGTAATAAGCTGGGAGCCAGCGATTCCATAAATCTTTCGACGCGTGGCAGAGGCACTATGCAAAACCGCTTTGTGATTGCACACTAACGCGCTATCACAAAGGTTCATGCGATATTCATAATGGCCATCAGATCTGGAGGATGTGATCAGATGGTTGACGGAAGGTGCAATATGAGGGAGTTTAATAGGTGGGCCCGATATGATTAAGGGTTAATTAAATCGTGCCGGGAGTGGCGAGATAGGTCGGGGAAGGTTATTAATTAACCATAAGGGTTAATTATTCCCATATTGATGCAGCAGGGGGATTTATGGGCTATTAATTAGTTACGGATTAACTAATTAATACCTATTGGGATGTATTATGACTATAATTAACCAAGGGCAGGATATATAGAAATTCGGGGTTTTTCATATTTATATAATACGGGAAAGGGTAAACATTATCAGGGATTTATATAGTATAAGTTAAAAATTAATATGACAATGAAATGAAAAGCGCTAAGTATAAAACAGTTGATTTGTGTATCTAACTTAGGCTTAAGTGAAAAAGGGTTTTCATGAGAAATTATGTAAAATGACTTATGAAAGTGAATGGAAGATTTATAAATGGTTTTAAGTACTTAGGCTTTTAAATTATTGGGCTGAGGGTCTGGTTCTTCTAGAAGTCAGAGAAATGCTCTGATCCCCTCCAATTTAGCAAATACCTTAGCACTTAAGGGAAATTAATGAATAATTAGGGAAAATGAGAAGGGGAGTTAATTATTCTAACTTTGCCTTGCTTGAGATGCTTTCAATGTACTGTATGCCTTGGCCTTGTGATAAAAGTAAAACATTAACATACTTAGAGTCATCATTCATCACATATAATTTTGCAACATCATCTACTTACCTTACTTACTTTAACCTAGCATTTTTTATTCTTTATTAGGGTGCATTTAGACTGGAAAACCCTTATCAAATTTTCCTTTTCTTTAACATGGCAAAGGCTATCTAAATCTGTGCTTATTACATCCAAGGGCTCAGATTAAACTGTTGAGCTCTATATTTACTCTACCTATCTACTTATCTGCCAAGATTACACTGTTTGGTCAGATATTTATTCTCTATTTCTACGACATGAAATTGAAAATGAATTAGCCAAGTTTAAACAGTTTGACTATTCATGAATTGTGGCATAAGTGACAAGTTGCACACAATTGTTTATTACACAAAGTGAAAAAGTAGTGGCATTTAGACTTGTACACTTTCTTGGTCTATCTTTTGTTTGGGGTTAATTTTCTTTCATTCTTTGACCATCTTTTATTCTTTTTACCCTTTGAGTTTTCTTTTAGGGCATACCCTCTTTACATTTTTTTGTTGGAGATCAGATGCACAACAATATATAAAAAACATATACACAACTATTAAAAACATGCACAGGAGACACAGCTTTTTAACGTGGTTCACCCAACCAATCTGGGCTACGTCCACCAAACATAGGCATCGACAATCTTTATTAATCAAACAGGAGATTACAAAATTAATCAAATCCTCACAAACTCTCACACACTTCAAACCATCCGTATGGATACCTATTTTATAGCAAGGAGAATCTAACTACCTCATAAATCCTCTCACATCAAATTTAGGATGCATTAACTCCCTCCCAACAACCTGGAGCTAATCTAGCAACAAATTCCTATTGTTGTCATCTACTGAGATTTTTGCCTATTTTATATAAAACAGAAAATCTCAACAATCTCCACCTTGACAACAATTAGCCTGATGCCCTGTTTCTTTATTATTTTATTTTTTCTGCAAGCCAAGAGAAGCCAAACACCATCGTAGCTTCTCTAACAAAACTGGTTTCGTGAACATGTCTGCACAATTCTCCTTTGTATGCACCTTTTCAAGAGAGACTCCCCTTTCAGTGATAACCTGTCTTACAAAATGGTACTTAATTGGAATATGCTTTGATTTACTATGATAGGCCAGATTCTTAGCCAAATGTATTGCACTTTGACTATCACAAAGTAACCTGATGTTGTCCCGTAACCTACCAAACTCACCAAGCAAACCTTTCAACCAAATCGCCTCTTTGCAAGCATGCGAAGCAGCAATGTATTCTGCTTCAGTAGTGGATAAAGCAACAATGTTTTGTAGCTTTGACATCTAGCTAATAGCTCCACCTGCAAGAGTAAAGACATACCTTGAAGTTGACCTTATCTTATCCAAATCACCTACAAAATAAGAATCAACATATCTGCAAACGGATTCACTACTCTTATTGTAAGTAATACAATAACTACTTGTGCCTCTCAAATACCGAAGCACCCATTTCACTGCTGACCAATGCTCTTTACCCAGATTTTCCATGTACCTGCTGACAACCCCAACTGTATGTGAAATATCTGGTCGCGTACACACCATCGCATACATCAAACATCCTACTACATTGGCATATGGAATTCGAGACATATAATCCTTTTCTTCATCTGTATTAGGACATAAACTGGAAGAAAGCTTGAAATGGGAAGCTAAAGGGACTGACACAGGCTTCACGTTATTCATACCAAACCTCAAAAGTATTTTCTCAATATACTTTTGTTGTGATAGCCATAGCTTACCATTGCTCCTGTCTCTGAAAATTTCCATGCCCAAAATCTGTCTTGCTGCTCCTAGATCTTTCATATCAAATGTCCTTGCCATCTGAGCCTTCAACCTGTTGATTTCTTCTATGCTTTTGCTTGCTAAAAGCATATCGTCAACATACAATACCAAGATAATGAATATGCCATTATTTAACTGTTTAAAATAAACACAATGATCATATTCACTTCTAACATATTTCTGACTCAACATGAAAGAAACAAACTTCTTATGCCACTGTCGAGGCGACTGCTTCAGGCCATATAATGACTTCTTGAGCCTGCAGACAAATTTCTCACTGCGATGCTGAACAAACCCTTCCGGTTGTTCCATATAAATTTCCTCATCTAAGTCTCCATGTAGAAATGAAGTCTTAACATCTAACTGCTGCAACTCTAAATCAAGAAAAGCCACTAATGCTAACACCATTCTAATTGAAACAATTTTAACTACTGGTGAAAAAATCTCATGAAAGTCAATGCCGGCTTTCTAAGAAAACCCTTTTGGAACCAGCCTTTCTTTGTACCTGTCTTCCGTATCATTCACACCTCGTTTCAGCTTGAAAACCCATTTACACCCCACAATTTTCCTGTCTTTCGGAAGCTCAACCAGATCCCATGTGCTGTTCTTACCCAAGGCCATCATTTCGTCCTTCATGGCTGCTTTCCACTTGCCACTTTTCGAACCTTCTATTGCTTCCTGATAGCACAGAGGTTCATTGTCATTAGCAGTAAAAGCAACATAAGTGACATAATCATCATACCTTCTCGGTGGCCATTTGATTCTTGTCAACCTCCTTAAGGATGTTTCTGGCACTTCCTCAATTGGCTGACTACCATCTGTAGGAACTTCTTGATGATCAGTATCTGAGACCTATTCATGATCTATACCTGAACCCTGTTCATGTTCTGATTCTGAAACCTGTTCATGACTAGTATCTGAACTATGGTCATCATGACTATCATTAGAAATGCTATCAAACTGAATGTGCTGAAAGTCAGATACATCATCCTGTTTCAATCTACTATCTACATCTAACTGTACAAGAGAGGATTCATTAAACTTTACATCTCTGTTGATGATGATTTTGCGGGTAGTAGGATCCCACAATCTATATCCCTTTGTTCCAACACCATACCCAACAAAGATATACCTTTTAGACTTTGGATCTAATTTAGTTCGCTGATGTTTAGGCACTAGAGCATATGCATCACAACCAAACACTTTGAGTTTAGAATAGTCACAAGGGTGTCCTTTCCATACCTCTTGCGGAATCTTGCAGCCTATCGCTGTCGATGGAGATCGGTTTATCACATAACAAGTTGTTGCCACCGCTTCCGTCCACAACTCCTTTTGCAACCCGGCGTTACTCAACATACTCCTTGCTCTCTCTAGAAGAGTCCTGTTCATGCGTTCAGCAACTCCATTCTGCTGAGGAGTATAAACCGTGGTCTTATGTCTCTCGATCCCTGCATCCTTGCAATAGTTGTCAAACTCCTTGGAAGTAAACTCACCACCATTGTCAGTTCTTAAACATTTTATTGTTCTACCAGTGTTGTTTTCTACCAATGCTCTAAACTGCTTGAAAACTGAAAAAACATCAGACTTCCTTTTCAACATGTAGACCCACACTGTTAGCGCTTGGAATTTCACCTCAGGCTGAAAAAGGTAAACTCCAAGGCAACATCAAACCACTTAGCCTCGTAGCTAGCCCTACGGGGCAGGAGAGGGCTCTCTCCAGTCTATCTCAGTAAAGATCTTCAATGGGCGAGATGACCAATGGGGAAACACTGATTTTAGGCTAGTAAACTGATCAAGAGGTTTAAATTGGGATTTTTAGGTTTTTGGTGGAAAATTGGGGAATGACAATTTCGGGTGCGGGGATTGGACACAGTTTTCGCAGGGGGTTCTTTGGGGCGAGGTAGGAGACAGTATTGATGCCTTTGATAGAGGTGGATGGATGAGAATGACTGGTGAGGAGTTAAGGAGAGCAAGCAATAACCTTGAATTCCCCTTAAACAGTTGAAAACATTGATATTAAGCAAACTTAAAAGCAGAGCATGACAGTCATGAATTCTACTTTAACACTTCATTTGCCTAATTTGCAGAAGGAAAAGTAAGGAAATGATTCACATAACACACTTACAAGTACAAAGAGAAACACACCATCAATACATGTGACCACAAGGATCCCAAAAAGGACTGCAAAACCCTGGTCTTCCTTTGCCAAAAATTGTAGAGGTACAGTGAGTAATACAATAAGAGCTTCTCCCTCAAGAGTCCAACCATGAAAATGAGCAAGAAAGTGCATAATATAGGCCATCTAATATCTTTCCCTGCCTCTAGGGGTTGAGCTCACTATCCTAGGAGCTGTTTCAACCAATTCTAAACTAAGCACTGAAAACTAGGCAATCAAAACAACTTGCCTTTATAAGCTAGGAAACCAATTCATTCATTACATTTTACCTATCTGATGAATGAATCTTCTAGAAGAGATAAATAAGTGCCTAAACATCATAAAATTACATCATTTACAGCAAGGAGGATGAAAATCAACTCCCAAAAAGTCAAATCCAGTCAAACTACGCTTTGCTGAGCTGTAGGTTGATTTCCTGTACAAACTGCCTGATGGGTCGTGTGCAATTCCTGGACGGGTCACGCGCCTTTGGAGGCACTTCCAGGTGTCCAAATGAGGCAAGAGTGGGCTTGTTGAAAAGGTTTGGATGTCGACTTTCCAACCCAAGTAGAATTTCTGAATTTGGTTGTCATTTGCCCCTCCAAAATTGCAATCTCCCAAGACTGCTTTCTGTGTGTCAAAAATGTGGCAGAAAGTCATTTTTTGCTTGTTTTTTGACTTTCTGGAGACCCAAAACTTGGTGAAATTTCCTAGTAATGGCTGAGCATGTGTAACTTTCCATGAAAAATCTAGAAATGTTGAGTTTTCCCAAAATGGAGTTGCCAAACGAAAGGGTCGCGCGCGGCACGCGACCCCTCGGTGAAGAAAACCTGTTTTTTGCCAGAAAAATAAAAAATGACCCAAAATGCTCAAATTTTTTTGAAATTTGTGCTGGAGTTGAGTTATTTAGTATCATGCTCCTTCAAAGAAGCCTCAGCCAAGATATGGAGGGGGTCAGGCCTTTTCCTTTGTTTTTGTGCTTTGACCAACCGTCTTTGGAGCACTTTCATTCTTGCCTTGCATACGTGCATCCGCGCCCGATAATAATTTTTCATGTTCCGGAGCAAGTTATTATCTTGGTTGGCCTTGGCCAGCAACCTCTCCAAATGAGCATTGACCCGAAGAAGCATAGCCTCTCGCTCAACGGGTACCAAATCGCCGGGTCTCAAGTTTGCTGCTGTCACTTCCAACAGTCCTTCTTTAAATGCCATGATTTGCCACAAAACCAACACTTTAGCTTACTCTTCTTCCCTTTCGACTTTGAACGTGAGTCGCTCGGCCTCCTGGGGCGTCTTTCTTTCGAATGACCTCTAACCATCATAGCTTCTGATGTAAAGGTTTCTGAATGCGACCTTCTCCTTGTTTCTTCCGATAATAAGGATGCAACTACATCATCAAACTCAATAGTTTCTGATGAACTAACACTTATAGAAGTAACAAAATGATCCCATGATTCGGGCAACGAGCACAATAAAGTAATAGCTTTATCCTCGGATTGAATATTTACTTCTATACTTTGTAATTGCACAAGAAGAGTATTAAAAGCATTTAAATGATCAGCAATCGATGTACCTTCCTTCATTCGCAAACTGTACAACTGTCGCTTCAGGAGAATCCTATTGGTTAAGGATTTGGTCATGTACAGTTTCTCCAGTTTCGTCCACAAATCAGCAGCTGTTGTCTCCGATACGATATTAAATAGGACATCATCAGCTAGACACAGTCGAATAGCACTGATTGCTCGTTCATCCATCTCAGCCCACTCATTATCTGTGATGTTGTAAGGCTGTTTGGATTTGCCCAACAACGCCTTTGCCACACCATGTTGGACAAGAAAATCGTACATCTTCACCTTCCAGATCTCAAAATTATTTTTGCCATTAAACTTCTCAATTTCAAACCGGGCACTCTGAGTTTTCGCCATTTTGTATCAACCAAAAAACACAATAATCTCCAAAATCCAAAAAATAGTTAATCTGAAAACACTGCCTATGCCTTACTCCCTTTGTTTTTTATTTAAAAAAAAACTTTTTGAATGGTAAGTGCCTTCTTAATGGTCCATATGCTTAATGGTCAAAGCCAAATTTTAACCAAAAAAAAAAAACGACTTTCTTTACTTAGCATAAGTCCATCGTTTTATTTTCCTCACTAAAAGACAATCGAATTCTTTTATGTGAAAAACAATCGAATACTTTTATGTGAAAATGGTCCGCATTTAGCTTTTAAAATGGTCAGCTGTTGGTATTTAGGCATCAAAATTTTTATGAGAAGGACAGCTCCATACAGCCAACACTTCACGCAGGGTTGAGGCGCACCACAAAACTGAAAAATCAATCAAAATAATGCCATTCTGATACCAAATCTAACACAATTTTAATTGAAACGGGATTACCAATTCTTTGTATCCACGCATCAGCACCAGTGGAATACCACGCACTAGCAATGATCCACGCACCAATGGAATACCACGCAGGTTTGGTAAACAGCTTCCACGCAGATCTCTACCACCAAGTCTCCAGCACCAGCAATCAATCGAATACCACCAGTGCTCCACGCAGCAACACTGTCATACGCCAGCAGTTTCCACAATGCAACACCGCTGTAATATAACAGCAGTCTCCACAACGCACTCCACGCAGGTTGGATAGCAGTCCAAAACGCACCAGCACCTCCACGCCTTTGCGCTCCACCTCCAGTACGCAAATCCAACTCGGCTAGCAATCTCCACGCAGCTGGTAAACGACGTCTACGCACAGCAATATGCAGCTACTTCAAACCTCCGCTCAGCAAATATATGTTATATAATTCGGCCTTCCCAACAGATTAACAACAGAGCAACGGATATACGCTCCACCTCCACGATATAGTAGCAGAACAGTGCTGATGTGGATATACGCAGCTCACTCGACGCCTCCAACATGCTCTGATACCATTTGTTGGAGATCAGATGCACAACAATATATAAAAAACATATGCATAGTTATTAAAAACATGCACAGGAGACACAGCTTTTAACGTGGCTCACCCAACCAATTTGGGCTACATCCACCAAAAATAGGCATCAACAATCTTTATTAATCAAATAGGAGATTACAAAATTAATCAAATCCTCACAAACTCTCACACACTTCAAACCATCCGTATGGATACCTGTTTTATAGCAAGGAGAATCTAACTGCCTCATAAATCCTCTCACATCAAATTTAGGATGCATTAACTCCCTCCCAACAACCTGGAGCTAATCTAGCAACAAATTCCTATTGTTGTCATCTACTGAGATTTTTGCCTATTTTATATAAAACAAAAAATCTCAACAATTTTAAATTTTTTGATTTTTTGAAAATACGGAAAAACTTTGCAACAAGTAAAGGTATGAACATATTACATACCTCATCAAGTCAATCATGACATATGACACCTATTGGTATAGGGGCCTGACACATTACTTTAGGAGCAGGTTAGCAGGGATAAAAGGAGCACCACAAGCCTATTAGTAGGTTTCTTGGCCTCATTTCCTCCCTTTGGGATCATGATTTCAGGAAGGGACCCTTATGTAGCCCCATAAACACAAATTTCTATTTCTAGTATGAATTTTAGAGTTTAGTGTATTTAAGTTAACATTTGATCAGTTTTTCAAAGTAGGATTTCCTTTCCATCTCTTCTATCTTCATTCTTGCAGTAGATCTCATCCATGCTTTCATTCCTTTCAACAATTTTCCTCATGCACGAGGTAGACAGTTAGTCATTAATTATACTTTTCTAGCTCATGAGAATGCTTCTTGTTTACATATCTTTCTGGAAATTACAAATGTTTTATGCAGATTAGGTGCTTCAAGAGTAGACAGATACTTCATAACTAGCAACCACCTTCCACTTCATCCACCATAGTCATTCCTTTTTTTCATCATTGCCTTCACTAGTTTTCATCATTTTACATAGAAATTCTTCTAAGCACACTGAGCAAATCCAACTATCTTCTATCCTTGTTGTTGACTTTTCAGTGATCCTTGACCTTTTCTCACTTCATTCCACCCATCTACCACCTTCCCTAAATCTTCCATTGCCTCCAACACCTCCCATTTTTCTCTCGGCTGTATCTTGATGGATTTACAGGGAATCCTATAGGTTTCTAGTACATCCTGTAGGTTTTCCTATAATGGCGTGTTTTTAGGCCGAATTGAGGGAAAACCTCTAGGAAGACACCAACGGTCACCCAAGGATTTCCCACAACATCCAACCATCTCCTAATCCTTCCATCCATCCTCCAACATCCTTAATTCACCTACCACATCACCAAAAGAAATTAGTTTGCATACTTGATTTTACATGAAAAGACAAAAAGACAAAAATAGATTTATTTCAGTAATTTTACTTGCACATTAGTGATGTTTGAGGTTTTTTACTTCCATGTTTATATAGTAGCATTTGGTTCATGTTAATTTCACATTATTGCAAAGCATAGTTTCTTGGAAGTTAATTAGGAAATGGTGTGATTTAGCATTGAATTTCGGTCTTTTTCATTATTGCAGTAGAGTAGCTCTCCATTAGAGTGGATTTCCCTTTCTTCTATCAAGAAACCAAGCTTCTTCTGACTCCAGATAAGTATAGCTTGAAAACCCCAGTGGTCTCTCACCAGTCGAATAGTGACAAAAGGCAGAACCATCACTTTTACTTGTGTATACAACACTGTCATTTCCAAGTTTGTACGAACTCCGGGTTGATAAAGTAAAGTTGGTAGCCCAAGAGTTGCAGCATTCGTGCTAAAATACTGGTGCTCATCACATTTTGGCGCCATTTCCGGGGAGATGTCTGAGTAATATGTGATTACTACTTCTTTCTTCTATTTCTTGTCTCTAATATTCTGCCATTAGTTTATTTCTACAAAAGTAGTTTAGTTTCTTCCTTTTTCATTCTACATTTTCTCCTTTCCTTTCCATTTTGCAAGCAAGATTTCAATTCAACAAATATTTTTTTCATTTAGTTAGTAGTTCTCATTCAATCAGTAATTTGAATTCTACAAGGTACTTTCCAAGTTTGAAAAAAAACACACAAACCAAACCAAAAACATTTCCTTTCATGCCTCATTGGAGTAGGGATAACTTAGGGAAATTTTTGTCAAATACCCCTACTGCACCAAACAACCAACCTTCCCTCTTCTTCAGTGGTTGTTAACTGGAGGAACCCTTAGGTGAGAAACTTGACATATTTGAAGAACCTACAGGGGAAGAAGAAGAAGAAGAACCCATTCCTACTGAACCAATGGCTGAAAACAGAAATGATAAAGGGAATAAAGAGAGAGTTGAGGGTGCCTTCCCCATCCGGGAAACCAATAGGGACGCTAAGATGAAAAATATAAGCCCCTTTTCCCTATCTCATTTCCATGGCTTGACCATAGAAGATCCCAACACTTTCCTATTTGAGTTTTCTGTTATATGCCGAACCTATGACTATACAGATAATCAGCAGAAGTTAAAACTATTTCCATCTACCCTCAAGGATGCAACATTGTGCTAGTTCATAGGTTTACCTAGGGATAACATCACAACTTGGGCTTAGATGCAACAAGCCTTTAACAACAAGTATCAAGAATATTGTAGGTCAAAAGGATACTAAGGAGGAAATTTTTAGGATGACCATAGGCAATGATGAATCCCTACAGGATTATGAAGAAAGATTCCAGCTTAGTTACAAAAGGGCCAGGTGCACACTTGATCTTGAGTCACTAAAGCTGGTCCTGCTTAGGGGAGTAAGGGAAGATCTTCTGGATACCCTACACTTGTTAGAAGGAGGAGATATCTACCAATTACCCTATGAGGATATCAATACTATCTTTAGAAACCATTCTAGGGTAGCTAGGAAAAAGGGTGGGGGTAGTCAACCTATGGTCAGTACATCCTCTTCCAACTCATCCATCAAGGATGAAATTGGAAACATGTTGACATATTTCAAGAGTGAGATGTTGCAAACCCTTGCCTTATAAATTGATACTATACAGATTAAGAGAAAGCAGGAGGAAGCAAAGAGAGCCTTGGCAATTTTCTGTCCTAGATGCACCAGGAGGAACCCTAAGAATGAATGTCCATTGAATTCTATTGAAATTTGCTCAGCCTATGAAGAAAACCACTCCATAGATAAGTGCCCTTCTTTTCATAGACTCAAAGTTGTATATCAAGGAGCTGAAGGGGTAATTAAGTAGCTCTACTACATAAACCAAAGGAGACCTCATGGGCCTAGACCATACCAGTAGGGCATGCAAGGGTCATCCCATGCATATTATGACCCCAACCAAACCATATCCATACCTTCTTGGGGACCCCCCGCTCATCCTTCCCGATCTACACCTCCTCCTTGGTCCTTTGCATCTCAATATCACTCCCAAATAGCCAGCTAGTCATTTCAACCATATGCTCCGCCACAACCTCAGTGGAATGCACTGCCCCATGGGTGGAGGCCCCAATACAACAATGTTTCAACTTTATTGCCTTCGCCACCTACCCAACCACAACTGTTACACTTTGCTCCTCCCAAGAAACCCCAGACGCATACCCAGCCAAATATGAACCCGAACAACAGACAGGCTCAACAAGTATACTATGGAGAGACATCATATCTAACTTATGCTATGGTAATCCAGGAGATTAACCTGAGATTTGGGAGAGTTATCCTGGATAACCAACCTCCACCTCCACCTAGGGAGGTTGAGGAAGAAAGAGAGGAAATCATTCTTAAAGTAAATCCACCCTTTCTTGAGAGATTAACCCAACCACACCAGCCTACCCTAGAAGAGAATGAACTTCTGGGAGAATTGAAAAATCTATGTGTAAAGATTCCACTTCTCCAAGCAATAAAAGATGTTCTTATTTACAATAAGTTGGTTAAGGAGAAGTGCTTCAAGCATATAAGGAGGCGAAGAAGAGATGCCCCTACCATTAATGTCATTGGACAACTGTCTGACTTAATGCTAGGGCAGGTAATCTGTCCAAAGTATTTGGACCCTGGAAGCCCTGTAGTAGATGTTCACATCAATGGCACCATTTTCCCACACACGTTGATTGATCTTGGGGCTGCCATTAATGTGATGACCAAGGACACCATGCTCAAGCTCAACCTCCAAGGTTCATTGAGGAATACCACAACAGTTCTGCAACTTGCAAACTGCTCCATAGTGACCTCTGAGGGGATTATGGAGGATGTGATGGTCTCCATCAACTCTTGGGAGTACCCTACAAATTTCCTAGTTCTCTAGCCTAAGGCTAAGCTTACTGGTTATGCTCTCATCCTTGGGAGACCTTGGCTGGCCATTGTCGATGCTTACATCAGCTGCAAAGCTGGGAATATGACCATCAAGAATGGGCATATGTCCAAGTAGTTAGTCCTATACCCTCCTGTTCAGCCATCTCTAAAGCATGATTTACCTTGATGGTTGGAGGAGTAAGAAGACAAAGTTTATTTCGCCCAACTTTATATTTTATAAACAACCATGGGAGGAAGACAAAAAGATAAAGATGATTTGATTAAACACTTTCTCCAAAGTCCAACTCCCAGTACATTGCCCTTAGAAGATGTAGTAAAGGAAACCCAAAACAATCATCTAATTGACCTATGCTTGGCCGATTCCAACCCCCTCTATGTCAAAATCATTAATTTGGCCCTGAGAGAACCTTGAAAATCAATCCATCTCTGTCTGCTCTCCAAGAAGAGAAGTTATGCAACATGTTAAAGGAACATCTAGATGCTTTCGCTTGGAGTTATAAAGAAATTAAGGGAGTGCACTCCTCAGTGTGTACTCACCACATATACATCAAAGAAGGTTGTAGGCCAGTCCAGAAACCCCAAAGGAGAATGAATCTAGCTCTTAAAAATATAGTCAAAGAAGAACTGCAAAAATTGCTTGATGTAAGATTCATGTACCCTATCTTCGACAGTGAGTGGGTCTCTCATTTGGTGTTAGTTCCAAAGAAAAATGGTAAGTGGAAGATTTGTGTTGATTATAGGGAGTTGAACAAAGCCACAAAGAAGGACCATTTTCCTCTACCTTTCATTGACCAAGTGTTAGATGGCCTGGTAGGAAAAAAGTTTTTCTCTTTCCCAGATGGATTCAACGGGTAAAACCAAATCCAGATCAACCCGAAAGACCAGGATAAAACCATCTTCACTTTTCCTTGGGGTACTTTTGCCTATAGGGTCCTTCCTTTTGGCCTATGCAATTCTCCTGCCACTTTCTAGAGAGAAGTCCTGAGTATTTTTGTCGAGTTAGTCCATGATGCAGTAGAAACTTATATGGATGATTTTACACCTTATGGATGTGATTGTCAAGAGGCTTTGTCCAACCTAGGCAAAGTACTGCACAAATGCATTGAAATGAACCTGTCTCTCAGTCCTGAAAAATGTGAATTCTTGATGACTACAAGGACCATTCTAGGTCATTGATGAGCCTTGGTATTGCAACAAGAATGTTGCAACTCTCAAGGCTACTGACTTTAATTATCAACCCGGGGTTCGTACAAAATTAAGAGGTATCGGAACTATATGTGTAGCATACAATATGTCCTTTTTTTTCTATCATAATGTAGTGGAGTGTATGTACTGAATTCAAATCTTAAACTAATTGAAAAAAATGAAATGTTCGAAATGGAACCTTAACCTATTGCAAGAAAGAAAGTACAAGGAAAGAGAATGAAATCAAATGCTAAAACACACCATTTTCTAACTAACTCCTAAAAGGCTTTGCTTCAAAATAATGTTAAGTTAACATGTATGAAATCCTAATATCCTAAGCATTCAGATTCAAAACATCAAACCTTCTACTGTTGTGCATGTAAATGAATAAAATAAATTTGTTTTTCTTTTTGTCTTTTTCATGTGAGAGTGTGAAAGCTAATCTCTTTTGGTGATGTGGAAGATGGCTTGGAGATGATGATAATTGGTTAGAAGGCTTGGGAGACAAGTAGGGACCCTTTGCTATCTTCCTAGAGGATTTTTCCTCAATTCAGCCTCAAAACAAGAATTCCTACAGGATGCTACAGTGATTTTCTACAGGATCCCCTGATTTCCTACAAGATGTACAGATTTACAATAATTCATCGAATGACCAAGAAAATCAAATCCAAATTGGATGGGAAAAATTTTGGTATTAAATAGGATGTCTTAGGTCATCATTCCAAGTGGAATCACTAAAAAATACCTCTGTTAACCCATGCAAAAAAAATAAAAAACATTACTAGTCGAAAATATAGAAATTCGAGAACTAGTGAGCTAGTAAATATAAACAATTCCTAACCAAATCAAGTGTAAATGAAATGGGCTAATTTTTGTTATGAACTAGAATATTTTTGTGATCTAATGCAAGTAGTACCAACTCTATTGAAGCTTTTTAGCATGCTCTAAAAAATAGCAAAAATTTACCATTCTTTGCTAAAAGGAGGTCGAACAATCTAGATTTGGGAATAAGAAGACTAATCCAAGCAGCTCAATGATTACTATGAACTTCCAAAGCTTTTACATGGATGAAATAATGCTTGTGATCCTGCAAAATAACTTACATCAACCATTTAACTCAATCCTACAAAAAGAAATTATTAATCCTAAATGCAGGAATAGAAATGCATAAAAACTAGAGATGCATGTGAATAAGCAATGAAAAGAATGAAAGAAAATTATACAAAAGGGCTCTGAGGTTCCTAGGATGGAAAATCCCAAGGAAACTCAGAGACCTATGGAGGAGAACAAGATTTAGAAGCTGAAAATGACACCAATCTTCATTATTTTCATTAATCGAATTACATCTCTACAAGAAAATACAATGGAGCTGCAAGAATACAAGCTCTCTCCACAATAACACTAATGAAAAATATCCCCATAGAGGAAAATTAGATTTGGTACTTATACAAAATTATTAGGGAATCATTCTCCATGAATGGAGGAAGCTTTCCCCACCAAAAATCCTTCATTAGTGGATCTAGTCCACAATACTAGGAATTTGCATCAAATGGCAGGGAACACATTCCTAGATTTTCTCAATCATTACCTAGAGGCAAATTCGACATGGTTCTTATAAGAAATGATTAATAATCATTATCCATGCATAGAGGAAGCTTTCCCCACCGAAATCCCTTGATTAGTGGATCTGCTCCCTTGATTGGTGGATCTGCTTCCTTGATTAGTGGAACACATTCCTAGATTTTCTCAATCATTGGAGTTCCACAATTTGTGTCATAATTCCATAATATCTTGTTGAATTATTATTTATTATTGATCCTCTAGTAGTAGGGAATAAGTCCCTAAATTATCTCCCCCTCCAACTCTTCATAACCTGCCTAATATTCTCATAATATTCCACAAAAAATAAATAATATTAGACACAAATATTCAATTATTCATAAACCTTCCTGATGAATATATTAAAGTTAAAAATAAATCATCTAATGCAAAAAGAGAGGTTTAATGTGTTGAAGGATGGTCATAGGCCTTAATTTATGTTTTAATCTAGAGGCATGGGCCTCAATTTATGTCTAATTTAGAGGCCCATCATACCCCCAGCGAAAATTGTTGCTCATCCTCTGAGTAACTTAGTGACCTCATTGTGCCTTATCCATGGCCCTAGTGGCCTCTCTCTTGTGCATTAATAATCTTGCCTATAAGCTCTGCAAGGACAAGCCCAAAAACATATTTGTTCAAAGAAAAATAATTGTTTCTTGAGACCATTAGCTTGCTTTCTTGCCCTTATTAAAGATGAGTCCGTGAATATTTTTTTGTTTAGCAAGGTTTTCCATATCCTTATTCCACCATTTATTTGCCTTAGGACAGTCTCCTGTAGGATTTCTGGGTCATTGTAATTCCTATAGAATCATCCTATAGAAAACAAAGTCCCTTTGTAAATTGAAGTAAACGAATGGAAAAAATGACAGAAATGGTGGAGGAATGAATGGTAATGAGTGGTAAAATAAAAATGTGAGTGACATGGGTCTCTTTTTATCCTCCTTTGCTCCTTGACTGTCCTTCTTGCTAACTTGCAAATAGAAATTTCATGAAAATGGAGAGGATGCTCTCTTTGTTTTTTTTTCAAGAATGAAATGGGATGGATGAATGATGAACAGATGGTGATCATGAAGTGGATAGAGGGCTTGGAGTGTTGTGGTGACCTTGGCCTTTGCAAAAATTTCTTCTTTTAACCGCTGTCCTCATTCCTTGAAATGATCACCCTTCATAATTTGACTTTTCAACATTGCATGAGTGAAGGAGTGAGTTGCAATTAAATAACTGAAGGCGGCTGAGACTGCGGACCAATCCTTAATTTATAAAACCTCAACTCTCATGAATTGACAACAATTTTCTAATTATAATATGCTCAAGAAAAGAGGTCAAGAATATTGCATACCTGTACCTACCTGATGTTTGTTGGAGAGACATGCATGCTATTGCTGAGTTGATGTTGATGTGTAGGTGTTGATGGTGATGTTGATGATTTTGATGCTGTTGCTAAGCTACGGAGGAGCTTCTTTGACCTTTGGATCTCCTTTAAAACTGCTCACTATCAATCCTATAGGTGTTGTTCTGTATCCTGTAGGTTTATAGGACAACGACATTTTGTCCATATCTCCCAAACTGTAGACTGGATTGAGCTGAAACATTTTGAGCATATTGTCATCATCATTATGCATCTCTCCATAAAACAAATTTGGTCAATGGATGCATGGATCTTGAGAAAAACTAAAAATGGTTGAAGGTGATGGAGGCTAATTTCTTGGAAACCGTGCACTAGAATTTACTGAAATTTCTTGGGCATGTTACCATCATCCATATGCATCTCCCCATGAAACAAATTTTTAAATGGATGCAAGGATATTGAAAAATAAAAAAATGGCTGAAGGTGATGGAGGTCAATTTCTTGGAAACCATGCACTAGAATTCGCTGAAATTTCTTGAGCATGTTACCATCATCCATATACATCTCCCCCTGAAACAACTTGGCAAATGGATGCATGTTTTTCAAGTTATGGCAAAAACAAATTTCTGCACTATGTATTTTTGTATCATGTAGGAAAAAAGAGCACCTTGTAGTTTTTTAGGACAACAAGCAAATTGAATGGTAGAAGCTTGAGAATGATGGGTGGATGGTGAAAATAGATGAGGGTGATGGATTGGCATGGTTGTGGCCTTGTTGGAGTTCATTTGGGCGAAGTAGGAGAAAGTCAAAATTTGACCTTTTTTACTAGGCTTGATCAATTTTCCTTTTGGTGCCAACTTGTTCTTGTTGCTTGCAGATGTTGGAGAGTACATGCATTCATAAGAGAGATACACAAAGCAAAGATTTTTTTATTTTTTCCTCTTTTTTTTTCTTCTAAGCCTACTAGCTGCCTCAAGGAGGTTTTCAACTAGTAGGTCTGCTTAGGCACCTCAAAGGAGGTTTTCACCTAGGACCTTTTCTTTTTTTCCATTTTTTTTTAATTTTTTCCCAACCCATTGACCGCCACATGGAGGTTTTCAATCAATGAGCCAATTTAGGGCACTTCAAAGGAGGTTTTCACCTGAGATTTTTTTTTTTTCTACCCTACGCTACTTGAAAAACAAAATCACTTTCAAGTATAAGAATACTTCCAATGGAGCCATGTGCACATCAAGATGACAGACAAAATGATGTGGAGGCTTGAAATGTATGCTTTGACATGTACCTGGATTTGAGTGATCAAATGCTTTGACTTTGATGAATACAAGCACAATTGAAGAAGAGAGTATTGTTGCAACTTAGTGACTGTCTGGAACCATATTTCAATATAGTTGTGATGTCTCTGGTCCACTTGTTGATTTGGATCATCTTGTATGTCTTCTTCTACCATGACCTTCAAGTCTTCCTGTTTTTGCTGAGTGATCTCTTGAATACATGGAGGATTTGATGGTAACCATGAGGGAGCTTTCTCATTGTCCGATTCTGATGTCTGCTCTTCATCAATTGTAGCCCATGGTTCTGTGGTCTTCTCTTTTGAGTCTTGTTCTTCTGGATGTGGTCCTTCAATGATATCAATATAATCTCTTTTTTTCAATATTCTTCCCGAGCTAGAGTGAATACCATTGATCTCAAGAGGAGATGTTTGGAAGTGTTGTACCTCAGCATTGTAAGTGGGCTGAGCTAATTCAATGTGTGGGTTTGGAAATGGTGGTACAGGTAGTTGAGTGGGAGTATATATTTGAGATGGATGTGGATGAGGTTGTGGTTGTGGTGGAGGTCAATGGTAAGGATAACATGGAGTTTGGTATTGAGGATATTGAGGAAAATACTAAGTAGATTGTGGTTGGATTCCATAAGTTCCTTTCCAACTTTGTTGCCAAGATTGGTTTTGGGGTTGAGATGGCCAATGTTGCCAAGGAAAGGGTGTGTTCCAATTACTTGGGGTGAAAGTGCATAAGATTGAAATTGTGACTTAGGCTCTTGCATCATATCAGGCTGAATAGGCTGCCATGGTCCTCTTGGAGCTACATAACATTGTTGCATTGACAATTGACTTGCTCCATTGTCCTCTTGGTGAACTTCCTTCAACCTTAGTAATGAGGAGAAACATTTAACATCATGTGATTCTGCATGGAAAACACAAACATATTCTTTTTGCTCATTCTGTATTCTTAAAATTTCTACTTGTTTGGTTAGATTGCTAAGAATTTATGTTTTTAAATCATCAAACAAATTTCCAAGTTTAGCTTGACTTACCAACCTTGATATTGATTTACTTACTCTTGCCTTTCCTCTTGATATGTGTTTGCATGTTTCACAAATTTCTTCAAATGATAATTGATATACATCACCTCTACTTATGATATTAAGGATATCAATCCACTCATCCCTAATTGTTCTAAGTAAGAGGGTTTTTAGTGTGTCGGATCCTAAATGATGTAGTTTTCCCCTCTTAACATTGTACATGAACCTCTCTATTAGATCCTCAAGGCTCTCATCTTCTCTTTGATTCATTCTAAATATTTCTTCTTTAATATCATGATCTTTATAGTTTTCTATAAATATCTTTTGCATATCATTCCATGATATTATTGAAATAGTCCCTAAACTCATGAACCATTTAAGAGCTTTGTCCTTCAATGTTGCCACAAATAATCTTATTTTTTTAGTTTTTAATAAGTAACCATAAGATCTACAAACAATTTCAAATTCAAAGAGAAAGGTTTCCAGATCCTCTCACCTTAGACCATGAAATTTTGGAAGAAAAGAGGGAGGGATGTTCTTCATGTGCACACTACCATCAATATCTTGAATGAGAAATCTGAGAGGATCTTCCTCATTGTCATCATCTCCATCCATTTCTTCTACATTATTTGTCATCTTCTTCTTATACCTGCAAAAGTGAATGGTGATGTGGCTCTTACTGCACCACATGATCAATTGGGGGGGTGGGTTGGTGTTGGAATTTTTTTTTATTTTTTATGATTGAATGAAAACACTAATGCAATGCACTTTTCCTATTTTTGAAATCAAATATGCCTAATGCAATTATTTTTTTGATTTTGCAAAAAATAAAAATAAATGAATCAACTAGGGAAGAAAAAAATACATACTTTGACTCATCCCCGGCAACGACGCCAAAAAGTGATGAGTCTTGGTATTGCAACAAGAATGTTGCAACTCTCAAGTCTACCGACTTTAATTATCAACCTGGTGTTTGTACAAACTTAAGAGGTATCGGCACTATATGTGCATCATACAATGTGTCCTTCCTTTTTTGTCATAATGTAATAGAGTGTATGTACTGAATTCAAATCCTAAACTAATTGAAGAAAATGAAATGTTCGAAATGGAACCTTAACAGATTGCAAGAAAGAAAGTACAAGGAAAGAGATTGAAATCAAATGCTAAAACACACCATTTTCTAACTAACTCCTAAGAGTCTTTGCTTCAAAATAATGCTAAGTTAAAATGTATGCAATCCTACTATCCTAAGCATGCAGATTCAAACCATCAAACTTTCTACTGTTGTGCATGTAAATAAATAAAATAAATTTGTTTTTCTTTTTGTATTTTTCATGTGAGAGTGTGAAAGATAATCTCTTTTGGTGATGTGGCAGGTGGATTGGAGATGATGGTGAATGGTCATAAGGATTGGGAGACAAGTAGGGACCCATTTCTAGCTTCCTAGAGGATTTTTCCTCAATTTGTCCTCAAAACAGGGTTTCCTACAAGATTCTATAGTGATTGCCTACAGGATCCCCTGATTTCCTACAGGATATACAGATTTACAATAATTCATTGAATGACCAAGAAAATCAAATCCAAATTGGATGGGACAAATTTTGGTATTAACTAGGATTTCTTAAGTCTCCATTCTAGGTGGAATCACTCAAAAAGACCTTTGTTAAACCATGCTAAAAAAAAAAAAAACCTTACTAGTCGAAAATCTAGAAATTCGAGAACTAGTGAGCTAGTAAATCTAAAAATTCCTAACCAAATCAAGTGTAAATGCAATGGGGTAATTTTTTTATGAACTAGAATGTTTTTGTGATCTAATGCAAGTGGAACCAACTCGATTGAAGCTTTTTAGCATGCTCTAAAAAATAGCATAAATTTATTGTTCTTTGCTAAATGGAGGTCCAGTAATCTAGATTTGGGAATAAGAAGACTAATCCAAGTAGCTCAATGATTACTATGAACTTCAAAAGATTTTTCAAGGATGAAATAATTCTTGTGATCCTGCAAAATAACTTACATCAACCATTTAACTCAATCCTACAACAAGAAATTATTAATCCTAAATGCAGAAATAGAAATGAATAAAAACTAGAGATGCATGTGAATAAGCAATGAAAAAAAGGAAAGAAAATGATACAAAAGGGCTTTGAGGTTTCTGGGATGGCCAAGCCCAAGGAAACTCAGAGACCTATGGAGGAGAACATGATTTAGAAGCTGGACATGACACCAATATTCATTATTTTCATCAATCAAATTACATCCATGCAAGAAAATACAATGGAGCTGCAAGAATACAAGCTCTCTCCATAATAAGACTAATGAAAAATCCCCCCCTAGAGGCAAATTCGACTTGTTACTTATACAAAATGATTAGGAATCATTTCCCATGAATCAAGGAAGCTTTCCCCACCAAAATCCCTTGATTAGTGGATCTGGTCCCCAATACTAGGAATTTGCATTAAATGGCAGGAAACACATTCCTAGATTTTCTCAATCATTCCCTAGAGGAAAATTCAACTTGGTACTTATACAAAATGATTAATAATCATTCCCCATGGATGGAGGAAGCTTTCCCCACCGAAATCCCTTGATTAGCGAATCTTTTCGCTTGATTGGTGGATCTACTCCCTTGATTAGTGGAACACATTCCTAGATTTTCTCAATTGTTGGAGTTCCACAATTTGTGTTATAATTCCATAATATCTTGTTGACTTATTATTTATTATTAATACTCGAGTAGTAGGGAACAAGTCCCTAAATTATCTCCTCCTCCAACTCTTCATAATCTGCCCAATATTCTCATAATATTCCACAAAAAATCAATAATATTAGGCACAAATATTCAATTACTCATAAACCTTCCTAATGAATATATTAAAGTTAAAAATAAATTATCTAATGCAAAAAGAGAGGTTTAATGTCCTGAAGGATGGTCATAGACCTTAATTTATGTTTTAATTTAAAGGCAAGGGCCTCAATTTATGTCTAATTTAGAGGCTCATCATACCCCCCTGCTGAAAGTGTTGCTCATCCTTTAAGCAACTTAGTGACCTCATTGTGCCTCATCCATGGCTCTTGTGGCCTCTCTCTTGTGCATTAAGAATCTTGGCTATAAGATCTATTACACAAAAATATCGTCACCATGATTATTTGCAGTCAGTATGGGTCTATCACCACTTGTACTGTCCTCCTAAGAAAGTCTCAAACCTCAGCTCTTCAAGTCAAGCTTTGAAAATGAGAGAAAGACATTGAAAATCAACAAAGCTCTGGTTCCGCACTTTCTCTCAATGTTGCCTGCAATCCCGCACCTCCTGTTTACAAAAACTGCGAACCTGTTTACAAAAACTGTGGACCTGCTCGCTCTGTCCCTAAAGGTGTGGGTGCAGACCCCTGTGAAAGTAAAAAAGGTGCAAGTTTATTCTAAAAAACTCACTTTGGGTTAATTATAGATGATTCTAGAAGGAATTTTGACGTGGATTGGCCGCTCTTAGGTGGTTCATGCATCCCAAAAGAGAAGGATCTAATCCCTTGATGAGAGGAGCTATCCCTTTGAAGGAGGGCTTTATCCCTTTCAAGGAGGACCTAGTAACTTCCTTCCATTGCACTATAAATTCAGGCATTGGGCTGGTTGCTAGAGAGGTTGGAAGCTGAACGTTTTTGAGGGTAAATGCTGGTGAAATTAAGACTTCCTAGTTGAGCTTGAGAGGAGAGATCACATACCTTTTTGGCTTCATTGGGAAGAGAGTGAAACTTGTCAAAGTAGAGGAGACTTCTTGCTGGACCATGGGAGGAGCTTGTACAGCGTCAAGGCACAGGTTGTAAAGTTCTTCTTTAATTAGAATTAATACAATCAGATTCATTTTTCTCAACAAATGGTCTCATGTCATTTGTTTCATGAATTCCTTGACTTTCATGTTAAATATGTTTTATGATATTGGCTATTCAGGTGCTATTTAATTTGTTTGCTTGTTTTTGTTTTGCAGATTCTCGACAAGGGAGCTCATTTGGGTTGAAGGAACGAGGCTTCCACAAACTTGCATTTGACCCAAGGTAGGCCTAAAACACTTGTTTGCCTTTGTTTATAAATGCATATTTAGAGAAAGATAGTTTGTGATTGGTTTGCTTGCCATTAGGTCTTCTTTAGATTCTAGGAAGGTCTATCTTGTCCGCAAGATCGACTCATTCCGTGTGACAAAATGGCGACTCCACTGGGGACTTGATTTTTTCCTTGTTTTTACTTTGACCCGAGAAACTATGTTTTTGTTTCTGTTTTTGGCTTGTTGTGTGTGGAATTGGGTATAAATAGTAGACCCAGGGTTATTTTTTGTTTTTCATAACTTTGGGAGAGGACCGCACCCTAGCCTTTTGACATAGTGCGTACTTATCCGCACTTTTGCTTTTAGCACAGAGCGGTACCGCACCTGTGTTAACTGTGGATCTGCGGACCCTATCAAAATTTTGAAAAACCTAAGATTTCCTCTGTTAGTTAGCTTAGTTTTTGTTTAGAAGTTATTATCCACTGCCCAGACCTGCATATAACCTGTTAGAAGCTTTCCTTAGGTTGATTTCATTGGTGTTAGGGTTTTAGGTGAAATTCCTAGAAGTTTTGCTTGTTGGGTTTGTTTTTCATTTTGGTCTTGTAGTAGCTCTGAGCATAGAAGTTGTAGGAACCTCAAATCACCTTGGATTCTACCAACCTTCTTATGAGTCTGACCATTTGTGAAATCTACCTTTGTTGAGGAATCTGCCTTGTGTTTTCTCTTTACAAAACTTCGAAAATCTTGTGTTTAAAAGTTTGGATTTTCATTTTTAAAAAGAAAACAAAATTGGTTGTTTTTGACTGATTTGTGATTCTGCATAAATTGGTCCTTAGTTTACATCTAGCTAAGTAAAACATCCTTAAAAGGGACATCTTGTAGGCTTTGACTTCAAATAGGTTTTTATAATTTATAGATCTCAAAGTTAGTCGTTTTCATAGTTTTGAGTGTTTTATAAACAAAATAAAAAAATCTCTTTTGGAAAAGTTTGTTTTTGTAGTGGTTCAGTGCTTTGAAAAGAAAAGGGAATTTTTGTGAAAATAACTAGTTGTCTCATTTTGAGTGCATTGGAAAGGACAAAAGCTCTTCTTTTAATTTTTTGGTTAAGAAAGATTTGTGTTTACAAAGTATTTGCATTCTCAAAATCTTTCCTAGCTAGAAGTTCATCGAAGGGAAAAGATTGTTTAAATCATCTTAAGTGCATTTTTAGTGATTTTGAGTCGAGTCTTCATACCATGAGTTTCATCTCCGCACCTTTTGACTTAAACAAAAACCAATAAAAATAACGCTTAAAGTAAAATTCATCTAGTAATATTTTATTTCTAGGTCTCTGATACACCAACATATCTTAGGCTAGTGTCTTGGAGTAGGAGAGTAATTAACTCTCCAAGACAGTAAAAACAAACAAGTAGCTGTATCTTGTGGTAGGGAAGAAATCCAATTGTTGCATTTATGCTCTGGGAAAGCTCCTCTTAAAGGAGAAGAATGAGATCGTGTCCGAACCAGTGTGGGAATCAATCCTTCCTCATTGGGAACGACGCCATATATTCATGTATTAAAAACGGTAAACCTCGGATTAACCATTGTCGCGGAGCCTGGGGTCACTTGTTGGTAAACCTTGGATTATGTCAAGGATCCTTCAAGGGGATTGAGCTTGCTACTCTGCCCTTGCGTGCGTATCGGATCGTAGACTGTTCCCCCAGGTATATTTGTTTCAGTTGGTAACCTTAGTGGCCATATTCTTTAGGATTCTTCCTAAGGTGACAGTGGTGGGAAGATCCCATTGTACCTGGAGCAGACGTCGGCTAGGCTCACTTGGATTTTCTGGGGGGTTCTCTTCACTTGAGACGGTTAAGTGGAGGAATTTGTGCCAGTCTATTCATTAAGTAGGTTGTCGGGGTAACTGTTCCAACCGCCATTTCTGTATTGAACTCTGCGACATTGGATTTCATCACCAACTAGTGTTTTCAGTACGGAAAGTTACTATTTGTGTGTGTTTGATCTCCTAGATTCTTTAGGCGTGTGATTCAAAATTGTTTGGTTCTTTAGAGGCTTTAGGTGGTTTTTATTGAGATTTTGCTTTGTTTGTGTGTGAAGTAGTCAAAATTTTTTAACCGTGTCTGAATTACCGAGGAAGTCCCATAGACTTCGGGGCCAACCTCCTGAGTTTTCATCAAGCTGGCCTGAAGGGTTGCGAGTCCTCGTAACTCCTAGAGACAGTAGAGTTGGGTCACCTGAAGAAGGAGAGTCTTCTTTGGTGGTACATCCTGATTTTCAAGCTTTAGTAGCAGATTATAATCCACAATCAGTGTCTATTTCCGAAGTTATTGGTAGCTTTTCATCTACTAGTGATATAGGTGAGGAACCTGAAATATTTGAACCTGAAAGTGAATTTGCTGCTACTCCGACATCGGAGTTTACTTCTCCAGCTTCTAGTGGTCCTGGTTCACCTAGGGTAGAAAGAATAATTACCCAAAATCTTCCTTCTGGACTTATAGCTATCGAAGAACTTGCTCTGGAAGAAGAAGTAGGCATCCCTATCCCTGAAAATCAACCTGCTATTGAGCTAAGGGAGTGTGAATCAATTTTTTACAGTCCACCTAGGAGCAATGCTTGGTATCTTTCTTTGACTAATTTCTTAGAAAACCCAGGGTTAAGTTTTTCACCACCTCGTGTTCCTTATCACCCAACACCTAGAGGTTATTATCCTCCGTTAAATATGTCAAGAAAGTCGTCCATGTTTACTCAATCGCCAGAATATTTTTTGTACGGCAGTCCTTCTGTTCCCTCTGGGTATCAGTCACTTTCTAGTACTTTTTCAGGAGCATCTCCTCAACCCATTGAACAAGGGTTATTAACTGGAAGCAATGGTACTAAGCCGTTGAGCGTAGAAGATATTCTCATGATGTCAGGTACTATTCCCAATCCTCAACCTCAAGGTGGCGAGTTACCGCCTGGGGGGCAGCCTCAAAATACTCAATTATCACCTGGGGCCAACCTCAAGGTACCCAATTTGTGCCTGGGGGGCAACCTCAAGGACAACACATACCTACGGGACAGTACGTTCCTCAAGGTCAACCCCAGTATCAGTACGTGCCTCAAGGGTATCAACCCCAACGTTAATACTCGAACCAAGGTTTCCAACCACCCTCCGGTCAATCATATGTTCAAGGAACGGGAAATGTACCTTTGAATTATCAATCCTACCCTCAACCTGGTTATGGTCCTCAATATTCTCAACCTGTTATGGGTCCATACCCCCAAATGAATTTAGTGTGGGATCCATCGCAAACTCAACAGGTCTTGCAACCGAATGTACAGTTGTCATCTCAAATTGGACAACCCTTAGTTTCTGGTACACCCCAGCAACCTGTCCAGTCTTCTATTCAAACTTCTGTACCTTCGGTAGTTTCTCATCCTGGGCCTAGTACGCCTCGTACTCCGCCTCAAATGCCTGCTGCAACCGCCGCAACATCTGTTCAATCTACCCCACCTACTTTTGGAGTATGGACAGCTCTGGTTTCTACTGTTCCTGTATCTACTCCTCAGACATCTTTACCTCCGTCTGGATCCACGATTCAAACTTCGATTCAGATGCCTGTAGGACAACCTGGTTCAAGTACGGTTGTCACAAGTCAAGCACAATTTACTTATCAACCGTACCAGGGACAGTACCAATTCGGTCCTGCTGTGCAGCAACCAGTCTATCAGTATCAACCGTACCCTGGGTACACATATCAACAACCTCAACAACCCCAGTACAGTCTGGTTAATCCTGGTTTTCCGGGAGGATACAATATCCCAAAGGCAATCCCTATTCCTAGTTATCCTGGATATCCTCCTCCGGGGGCTGGTCTCATGACCCAGAGTTTTAGGGACCCTAATCGTCAGTTACCGTTTATCGCAACTTTGGACTTGCCTGACTTGTCATGCCTAACGAACGATCCCATTAATTATCTTCTGTTTTGGTCGCCAATGCCGAATAAGTTTCCTAGTGATATTCCCAAGTTCGAAGGCAAATCAGGAGAGGACCCGTCGAACCATGTGATGACTTATCACCTCTAGTGTGTGTCTAACTCCATTTCAGATGATTCAATCCGTCTAAGGCTTTTCCAGTGCACTCTAATTGGTCTCGCGGCAGAGTGGTACATTGAGTTACTGTGAGGCACTTTTTATAATTTTAGTCAGTTAGCTACCTCGTTTTTAACTCATTTTCAGTTGCCAGTCAGATATGACAATGGCACGGAGTTACTAACTTCATTAAAGCAATTGACGTCCACTTATATTTCAGATCATATTCATGAATGGAGACGTCGAAGACGTTTAGTGAAGGCTTTTATTCCGGATCAGATCTTGGCTGAATGGTTTGTAAAATCTTTGTTGCCAAAGATCACTGAAGATGTAGCTAAGGCCGGAGTTGTTACTGAGGAGCAAGTAATTGCTCAAGCACAGTACCTTGACTTGGTCTATACTCAGTCAGGTACGTTACACGAGAGAATCCCCGATCTTCCCAAGCAAAATAAAATCGCTACAGCTCCTTCGGGATCTCATGCCGCTGATGGTATGATTAGTACGGTTAACACTAAAAGTAAGAAGAAGTCTTCCAAGAATTCTTCTCCTATCATAACCTTGCCTGATTCCCCGATAAAAGATTCTTCCATGGATATTTCCGCCGATATTCACGTTGTAGAGTCATCTACAGCCAAATCAAAATCCGGTGGCAAGAAGAAAGTGAAGAAGAAGAATAAAACGGACAAAATTCAAAAGAGAAACTTGAAAAATCAGAATCTAATGATGAAAAGTGCAAACCTCGTTATCCTTGTCTCATTTGTGATGAAGAACATTTTACAAGAGACTGCCCTCATCGTGCAGAGGTTGCGAAGATTGTCAAAGGTTCCCAAATGCTTGTTGTTTTGAAGTATCCTTTTCCAAGTCAAGACAATAGAATGATAGGTTCTTCCTCGAGTGCCAATGAAGAACCCATACTGATGATGTCCCATGTTAGGATTGCGACTTGATTGCATGATTATGGTAGTAAAAGTCCTGTTGATGGTAAAGAAGCAGAATCTTCTCATTCTAATCCATCAACCTCAGCTCCCGGTTTCGATCCACTACAGATCGAGAAACCTAATCCAGACTTGGTAATCAAACTTCCTGCCAAGGGTATACTTCGAAAGTCATCTTTCAATCCACATGCGAGAGTGGCTCAGAACTATAACATTGTTGAGGATTTAGTTGTTTCACCCTCAGCAATGTCGGCTTTGGAAGTGCTGCAATCATGTCCAGCACAGCGTAAATTACTTTTGTCGGCTATAGGAGTTTTTGATGTTCAGGACTCGAACCTAATAATTTTCGATCTAGAAAGTAGTACACCGTGCTTACCTCATCAAATGGCTTTCCAAATTCCAGTGATAGTAAAAAACAGGCCTATTCATCGGATTGTGATTGATGAGGGAGCCTCAACGTGTATTATGTCGATACAGTGTTGGAGATCACTTGGTTCTCCTTCGCTAAATCAATCTCCGACGATTCTAAAGGCCTTTGACGGCCGTGGGTTTCATCCTTTTAGCATTCTACAGGATTTACCTATAGGGGTTGAAGGAAAAACCATTAATCTAGATGTGGAGGTGGTTGATGCCCCTCTAGATTACAACCTTCTCTTGGGTCGTAGCTGGTCTTACGCTATGACAGTTTTCGTTTCATCGGTCTTTCGGGTTATAAAGTTTTCACATAATGGAAAGATCGTAACAATAGACCAGCTGGCTTACTTTTCATCTGACCCAGCCTCTTCTGAAAGTATTCAGCATGTCGGTAAAACGACTATCCCGTATAAGGATGTTGGAGTAGGACTAGTTAAAGATGCCAGTTTACTGGGAACTTTTCCTTTTCCTCCGATCAACGCATCATCTTCATTTTGCAACCATTCGTATGATTACATCAGACACCATTGTTTATGATGATCATTGGATCATTCCTTTTGAATCTGAGATAGACTCATTTGGTAATGTCATGCCTTTAAGTCCATATGAAATTGCGTATGAGGCTGTGCAATCGTTTATCGACCCATCTTCAACTGAAATTGACTTAATGAATGTGGTCCGTGAGGAATCACTTTTCACATCAAGCTCAGATTCAATCACATTTTCTGAACTTGTTCACTCTGATGAGCAAATTCGTGAAATCCTATGTGTAGATGATTTACCATGGGAAGATCTCCATCACAGATCTTCATTTTTACCCGAGAATGATCGTTTTGAAAATGATTTTTCATCGATTTTTATGACTGAATATATCAAGGAACCTCACAATCCAATGAAACATTCTGATTCAGAGTTAAATTTGGGAAACATCTCTCGAACTATTCCTATTGACATTTCGGTTAAGCCTAGAATTGTTGAGAACATTCATATAGGTGCCTCGTGTACAGAAGACGAAATTCAAATATATAAGGCCCTATTTCAAGAATTTCGCGACGTGTTTGCCTGGTCATATGTGGAAATGCTAGGAATTGATCCCGCAATTGTTGTTCATGAAATAAAGACTTACCCGGACGCTAAACTCGTCCGGCAACGTTTGCGTCATATTCACCCAAGAAAAGTTGCTGCTATTAAAGTAAAAGTTGAAAAATTACTCAAAGCAGGTTTCATTTATCCAATCCCGTTAACAGATTGGGTATCGAATATTGTTCCGGTTAACAAAAAGCAAGGGACAATAAGAATATGTATCGATTATAGGGACATTAACTGAGCCTGTCCAAAGGACAATTACCCAACTCCCTATATCGATCAAATCATTGATGATTGTGCCGGCAGCGAAATATTCTCCTTCATGGATGGTTTTTCCGAATACAATCAAATCAATATTCTACCTACCGATCAACCAAAAACGGCTTTCATTTGTCCATCGGGGACATTTGCTTATTGAAAATTACCTTTTGGGCTCAAGAATGAGGGAGCAACTTTTCAGAGGGCCATGTCTTACGCGTTTCATGACATCAAGCACATTGTGCAACCCTATCTCGATGATTTTCCTGCTCATTCATTACATCGAGCTGATCATCTCATCCATTTACGAGCAATTTTTATGAGGTGTAGGCATTATCGGATTCGATTGAATCCACACAAGTGTGTTTTCTGTATAGAAACAGGTCGATTGCTGGGGTTTGTTGTTTCGAAAGTTGGCATTCGCGTCGATCTCTCGAAGGTTGAAGCTATTGTCATTGCCTCCTCCTTCGAGTCTTCGCCAACTCCAAAGTTTGCAAGGGAAAGCAAACTTTTTATGACGATTCATTCCTAACTATGCTGAGGTTACAAAGGGTTTTACCCGGTTGTTGAAACAGAATACTCCATTCTATTGGGATGAGATAGCTCGAAAATCTTTTGATGCACTAAAACACGCGTTAACCCATGCACCGTTACTGCATCCTCCCAACTACAACTAGGATTACTTCTTGTATCTCGCCGCTTCTCATTCCACCATTGGAATGGTCTTAGTTCAGGAAGATGAATTTGGTACTGAACATGTGATATATTACCTTAGTTGCACTTTAAATCCAACTGAGCTAAAATATTCACATGTGGAGAAATTAGCATTGGCCGCTGTTCAAGCTGTCCAACATTTTCGTCACTACATTTTACTCTGTAAAACTACAGTAATTTCGGATTGCAACCCTATGATCTACATTTTGACCAAGAAATTTCTAGGGGGCAAGTACTCTAAATGGATTGTTTTCCTGTAGGAGTTCGACTTGGAATTTGAAAAATCTAAGTCTAAGAAATCTTTAGCTTTTGCGGAGTTGATGTGTGATTTCCCTCGTGCTGACACGGAGATTGTGGCAGAGGAGCCCATTGCGGACGAATCCTTGTTTCTAATCAGCACTTTAGATCCATGGTATGGGGATATCATCGTTTATCTCCAGACCCAATCCTTTCGGCCAGAAATTTCAAGGTCAGAACGTCGGAAAATATGATTCCAGTCCCAACAATTCAGGATTATTGGAGATACTCTTTATCGCCGTGGGGCGGACTCTGTTTTTCGAAGTTGTTTAACTCACGAGGAAGATGAAAGGGTTCTCAATGACTGTCACTCTGGAGCGTGTGGCAGTCATATGTCTGGGTATGCCACAACCCAAAAGATATTACGCACTGGCTACTTCTGGTCGTCTTTGTTTAAAGATTGTATTACCGCGGTCCGAAAATGCCACAACTGCCAAATTTTTGATCGAACGATGTGCGCTCCATCTTCTCCTCTCCACCCTATAATTTTCGTTGGTCCTTTTGCCAAATGGGGTATCGATTTTATTACATGTAACCCTCACTCGGCTGGGGGGCATGCGTATATCATCCTTGCGGTAGATTATTTTACCAAGTGGGTTGAGGCGATGCCTACATTTGAGGAAGATGGCAAGACAACTGCAATTTTCGTGTTCAATCATATAATTGCTAGGTTTGGTGTCCCACAGGCGATTATCACTGATCATGGGCGTCATTTTCGAAACGTTATGATGACCGAACTTACAGGCCAGCTTGGTTTGCGTCATGATAGTTCAACCCCTTATTATCCACAAGCTAATGGTCTGGTTGAATCCATCAACAAAGTTTTAGTCATCATGATCCGACGAATCATTGGGATTCATCGGTCGAATTGGCATAACATGTTATTTTCAGCGCTTTGTGCGTATCGTACCTCAGTAAAAACATCAATAGGGTTCACTCCTTTCCAACTAGTTTATGGTCTGGAAGCTGTGTTACCCATTGAATGTGAAATCCCGTCATTGCAAATGGCCATCGAGTTACTTCCAGCCACCTCCGAAGAGGAAAAACATTTGTTATACTCAGCTCAATTAGATGAGAATCGACATGATGCTGCATTGGCGATCGAGACTCACACAAAACGTATGAAAGTTCAGTATGATCGAAATGTGACCCCTCGAAATTTTTCGGAAGGAGATCTAGTCTTAGTTTATGATCAAGCTAATGATAAATTAGGCGCTGGAAAATTAGTTTCTATGTGGCATGGTCCCTATGTTGTCAAGCAAAAGCTAGCAAAAGGGGCCTATGAATTGGTAGACTTTGACGGGGACTCTATGGGTAAACCCAGAAATGGTCTTTACCTGAAGAGTTATTATGCTTAAAGAATGGGTATGGAGATTTTTAGTTAGGATAGTTTTTCTTTCTAGCTGGTGTGTTTTAGTTTAAATAGTGTGCTTAGCTTAGAGAGTGTTTTTTTCGTCATTATTCCTGCTTATCTTGGTTTTACTCTTGATATTGCAGATGTCGATGCCTCTCCAAACATACATTGGTTTTGCTGATGGTGCTTGTCGTAATACAGGGAACATTTCTTCCGCAGCTTGGGTTATCTATTCGCCCTCTGACGAGTTGGTATCTATGCATGGGGTAAGCCTCGGTCAAACAACGAACAACATTGCCGAGTATAGTGCAGTGATTGAGTTATTATCTGAATCTATTTCATTTGGGATTCGGAGTTTGATAGTGAGGTTAGATTCTGAACTCATTGTATTACAGCTTAATAGAGTGTATGCCATTAGAAATCCAGTGTTATTGAGATTATTTTTTAGAGTGCGTCTCTTGGAACGTGAATTTGATTATATTGAATATCAGCATATCCCAAGATCTTTAAATACATTAGCTGATGCAATTGCTTCTCGAATGTTAAGTAGACATTTGCAATAATCATACATGTTCCATAACATGATTCACAAGATAAGCCGGTAATAGTGATATATATATATATATATAGGAGTGTGTCAAAAAATACATCGTCCTCGATCATAGGTTGAAAAACAACTTATGATCGACAAAAATTTCATATGTGCCCACAATAGGCGATCATCCTATCACTGGTGATGATCTCGATAAGAAACCACTGCACGGGCCACCTTGTAAAGGAACCTCCTAAAAGGTCCTGGGACCCCAATCACATAGCGCTGAAGTCGACGAGGAATATCATCTATGGTGGTCTCCGGAATATCTCCTGTCAAGCGCTCTAGATGACTCTCCAACTCGGCCAAAACCTCTGTTGATTCGTCCTGTGGGGCTAGCGCGGCTGCAACTCGTTGTTTCCTCTCGTAAGGCCGGAGAGCGGCTAGTTGCTGTGGACCCACATCTGCATTTGAAACTTTTACTATCAGTTTTGGGACGATAGAAAAATAATAAAAAAATTAAAATAGGAAAATGTTGAAAATGATTTTACCTGAGTCATCTCATTGCTCTCTTGGTGGAAGAGCTATGTCTGGGTCACCACGAAAATCTACCCCAGCATAAGGGAAGTCGTGAATAGAAAAAACCTGGTTTTCCAACCATTGGAAATACTCAGGTTTGAATTGAACAACCTCTGTCCCCTCGTCTGGATGGCGGGCCATAACTGCGACCCATCGCATCAGTTTGGGCTCTCAAGGAAGCCCAGCTCCAACAGTAAGCTACTGCGGGATCAACATGGGAACCCTCTCCAGACCAAAGCTCACAATCAAAGCCCCATAACCAAAGGTCTTTATTTGTCCGTTTTTGGCTCTGGTCAGTTGGCCTTTTACATTGGCCAACACAGCATCGCACCAGTTGAAGATGGTGCCTCGAAAGCAGTCAATTGCCATCCGCATCTGGGATCCAGTGGCAATATGTAACGCGGCACTCCCGCAAAGTCTGGTGACAGTAAATGCAATCACCATGAGTTCAGGAAGGGATATGGTTTTTATTTCTACCCCTTTGTCTCTAGCCTGGCTGTTGTAGATTTCTAGTCGGAGGCTATCGACAGACTAGCCACCTGGCCTAGTCCCGAATAGAGTCAAGTCTTCGCCTCTCTTAGGCAAACCCGTAAAGAAATATATGTCTTCCAACTCGATTTCGAGCTGGTGGCCACCAATTAAGAAGCACTAGTCCTGTATGCTCCATCTGTCAACCAGCCACTGTAAGAAATCCACCTGGGCCCTCATGCCAGGTATGGCCCAGAATTTGTACAAGCCGCAAGCCTTCGATGCATCCATCGAAGGTTGGTGATTCAACGCAGCTAGATCCACGTCCTCATGCTCTCGTTCACGCCAATATAGCATGATGTACTCTCTGCATCCAATAAAAAGATAAATTAGAATGCTAGAAATTAATTTGTTTGGGTCAAATTTAAGAATTTTTGGGTTAAAAACCCTTGCTGCGGGGACCGCACCCTCTGGGTTAGACACAGTGCGTGGGTCCACACTTTGCCTACATGGAAGGTGCGGACCCCTGACTTTTTCCCCATTGAGAAAAAGTCGGGGTCTGCGGGCTACCAGTGTTACGCCTGCGGGCCCCCGCGCGCGGGTTTGAAGCCTAAAAACCCTCCAAAAAATGAAATAAAAACCTAAAACAAAAAATGAAACGGTTAAAAATGAAGAGTAGGATGATGTGGATTACCTGGAGAAGACGATGTTCGATTCCGACGGTTGGATTCTCCGCAATCTTCACGGGAAGTTTTCTGAACAAAAGCACTATTTTCTCACTCAAAACTCAAACGGTAAAAATGAATTGACAAAAGCCCTTTTTATAAGTTTTTTGAGTAAATAAATTGCAAATTTGTTTATGTTTCACTTTGGAAAGGTATTTTTGCAGCATTTTTATCCATTTCAAATAGGTATGAGTAATGTTTGCGTTTTTGTTCAAGATAACGGATTATTCAGGAAAAATCTATCATTTTCGACGAAAAAACATTTAGAGTCACCTTTAAGCACTTTTCTGACTCCTAAAACATGAAAAGGTTGCCGAGTTTTTCTTTTAAACTCGTTAAAAAGGAACTAAAAGACGGTCCACTTACAGCTCTTTTCTGACCGTAAAAACATGAAAAGATTGCCGGATTTTTGTCATTTCAAATTCGATATTGGTTATAAAACGACGTGTCGTTGATCGCTTTTTTTACTTTTTCGGATCAGGGGCACTAATTACGAAAAGTACTCCTTGGTCGTAAAGATCAAGCGGTTCTCTCAAGTATTATTTTATACTTTTTCGGGCTTGGGAGACACAAATTTACGAAAAAGGTCAACCCTGGAGTCTTCTTAAGTTTTTTCAGACTCTCTAAAATTGAAAAACGTCGAGTTTCTGCTATACTGGACTCGTTAAAATTCCACAGTAAAGGACCTATTCAATTACAAATAGGAATGAACCACTCCTTCTTAGGGTTCGAATTTAAACTAAGTTGGACTCATCCAAAGGATGAGCTTATAATCAAGCAAATGTTATCCTCCTCAAGCTTGTCAAAAATAAAGAGGTACTTGCCAGAAATGGTGGGGGAAAAGAGAGAAAAATGAGCCTGTTTGTCATACTTTGTAACCACTCTTGAACACGACACTTTTATTCACCCGGGTTGGGAAATCCTTTGCCTAATAGTTGATCAAACCACATTGAAAGTCTTCAACCGGTTTCTGGGTATTAACTTTGGGTCAATTGTCACCAAACCATCTGTTGTGTCGTTATGTGTTCAAGAGGTCATTGCCAATAAGCCATTCATCTGCAAAATATCTGTCATCCATCTTGACCATCCCTGAGTCAGTCCTTGCAACTAAATTTCTTCAACTTGATCTATGATTTCGTGTTGTGGGCTTGCCCGCGACGGATCGGTTTCTATCGACTTCAACTCATTATCTAGAAAGATGATCTAGAAATCGTCAGTGCCTTGGGATCTGCATGCCTCAATGGCAGGTCTCTCGCCTTTAACGACAGGTTGCATCATTGACCTTTGATCAAAGGGTTCAATGACATGTTCAACATCAACACATTTATTCACATCTCATGGATTGTACTAAGTACTTTGAGAGCCATTGACATCACTGGTGGTTTCTATCACACTTGTTAACAGTTTACATCATTGACTGGTAATCAAGTGGTTTCTACCATGTTCGACTTCAACACATTCATTTGCATGGATAGAATCGTACTGTTTCGGGAAGTAGAAATGAAGACCCTGGATCTAGTTTCCACAATCCAGGCTGCGAGGAATTTTGTATTCATTATATAATGGACTATTCATAAACAGATGGCTGTGTCCATACTGTGTCCACATGAGTTTATACTTGTGATGTCTTACAAGATCATTCCTGTATCAGAGCAGTAGTTATTTTTCTAAGTCAGTTTTGATCTGAGTATGGGAATGCCTACCTCAGCGATGATATGATCTCATATATATATCTTGCATTGAATGTTTTTACAGGTTCCGACCGGGCTCTCCACAAGATGATCCTCGAAATGATAAAGTACTTCACTCTTCCTAAATGATAAATGAAATCCTCATCTACTACAGACTTCGCACTTTAGGGGGCAATCGGTTACACAAAAATATCGTCACCATGATTATTTGCAGTCAGTATGGGTCTATCACCACTTGTACTGTCCTCCTAAGCAAGTCTCAGACCTCAGCTCTTCAAGTCAAGCTTTGAAAATGAGAGAAAGACATTGAAAATCAACAAAGCTCTGGTTCCACACTTTCTCTCACTGTTGCCTGCAGTCCTGCACCTCCTGTTTACAAAAACTGCGGACCTGCCCGCTCTGTCCCTAAAGGTGTGGGTGCGGACCCCTGTGAAAGTAAAAAAGGTGCAAGTTTATTCTAAAAAACTCACTTTGGGTTAATTCTAGATGATTCTAGAAGGAATTTTGACGTGGATTGGCCGCTCTTAGGTGGTTCATGCATCCCAAAAGAGAAGGAGCTAATCCCTTGATGAGAGGAGCTATCCCTTTGAAGGAGGCCTTTATCCCTTTGAAGGAGGACCTAGTAACTTCCCTCCATTGCACTATAAATTCAGGCATTGGGCTGGTTGCTGGAGAGGTTGGAAGCTTAACATTTTTGAGGGTAAATGCTGGTGAAATTAAGACTTCCTAGTTGAGCTTGAGAGGAGAGATCACATACCGTTTTGGCTTCATTGGGAAGAGAGTGAAACTTGTCAAAGTAGAGGAGACTTCTTGTTGGACCCTGGGAGGAGCTTGTACAGCGTCAAGGCACAGGTTGTAAAGTTCTTCTTTAATTAGAATTAATACAATCAGATTCATTTTTCTCAACAAATGGTCTCATGTCATTTGTTTCATGAATTCCTTGACTTTCATGTTAAATATGTTTTATGATATTGGCTATTCAGATGCTATTTAATTTGTTTGCTTGTTTGTGTTTGCAGATTCGTGACAAGGGAGCTCATTTGGATTGAAGGAGCGAGGCTTCCACAAACTTGCGTTGGACCCAAGGTAGGCCTAAAACACTTGTTTGCCTTGGTTTATAAATGCATATTTAGAGAAAGATAGTTTGTGATTGGTTTGCTTGTCATTAGGTCTTCTTTAGATTCTAGGAAGGTCTATCTTGTCCGCAAGACCGACTCATTCCGTGTGACAAGATTTGCAAGGAAAAGGCCAAAAAAATATTTGTTCAAAGAAAAATCATTGTTTCTTGAGACCATTAGCTTGCTTTCTTTGTTGGGTCGTGTTATATTCTTTCCACGATTAGCCCACGTAATTAACTGGGGGGTTAGGAGGGGGGCGGATCCCCCCCTTCATTGTGTCGATTGCGTAACGGGGGCAGTCACAGGGGGTTTGAGGGGTGTAGGCAAACCCACTGTATGGGGTCCAAGGTAGCACCCCAAAAAATTTTGGTTTTGGACCCTATGTTAGGTTGGGCAGACCTACCTATGGTTTTGTGCATGATTTTCGCACATGGTTTTGGATGCAATGGTTTTTGGTCCATGGTATTGGATGCTTCAGCATGTATAAATATGTATTGTAACATTGAAAGGAACATAATGAAAAATCAAGTTGGTAGTCTCGGTTTTGGGATACAGTGGCAAAATCTCTGTGTCTATGTGTTTTATGTGTTATACTCTCACATTATTTATTTTTTGTGTTTTAGAATTCGTATGCAGGTAATTTATGTATGGGGTTAAGACCTACATTTGGTATCAGAGCTATTTTGGATTCAAGGGGATGCCTTTGTTGCTGAGGGGTTTCGCTCGGGCCTGTGGTAGACCCTGATCAGTGGGAGATCTGTGAGATCGATTCTAGTGGTAAATGAAGATGGTGAGTAGTGGAAAGATAGAGATCAAGAAATTTAATGGTCGGAGTTTTCAGTTGTGGAAGCTCAAGATGGAGGATCTGTTGGTGGATAAAGATCAGTGGATCGGAGTAGATCCGGGTACTAAACCAACGGGAGTGTCTAATGAAGAATGGAAGAATTTGGATCGGAAGGCAAAGAGCACAATACGATTGTGTGTCTCAGATTCAGTGTTGCTGAATGTATCAGTGGAAGCTACGGCGAAGGCTTTGTGGGACAAGTTAGGGACTTTGTACCAATCTAAGTCTCTTGGTGAATAAATTGTTCCTACGGAAAAAGATATATAACCTGAGGATGAAAGATGGAGACTTGATGCCAAAGCATCTGAATGTGTTTCATACTATGGTAAGTTAGTTATAGTCTGTTGATATCAAAATTTCAGATGAAGATAAGTGCATCAGTTTGTCGTGTTCTCTACCAGATTTGTGGGATAGTCTGGTTATTGTAATAGGTAGCAATGCAACTGCCTTGCAGTTTGATGAAATAGTCTTATCCTTGCTAATGGAGGAGATGAGACAAAAAATATGGAGAGCCAGAATGGTGATGCCTTATCTATACGAGGATGGTCCCAGAACATAAACAAAAATAAGTCATCGAGTGGAAGATCTAAATCTAGAGAGAGATCTAAATCTCCAGGAAAACCTGTAAAGGTGGTGTGCTGGAAATGCGGAAAGGAAGGGCACTACAAAAGGGACTATAAATCTAAAGCTCTTGATAAAGGAAAGGGATCGTATGATGCTCCTTCTACAGAGGCAAAAACCACCTTAGATGAAGGTGGGGATGTGTACTTGGCTTCTTCAAGTACCCATGTAGATCATGAGGCATGGTTGATTGACTCAGGTGCATCCTTTCACTTCACTCCCCATAGAGAGTGGTTCTACAAGTATGATAAATACAGTGGTGGTGATTTCTTTTTAGGGGATGATAGGAAGGCTAGAATCGTTGGTCGCAGAAAAGTAAAGTTGAAGTTGCAAGGTGCAAGGGTTACAACACTTCTGGGTGTTCTAGATATTCCTGCATTGGCCATGTTAGTGCTTGAAATTTCACCTCAGGCTGAAAAAGGTAAACTCCAAGGCAACATCAAACCACTTAGCCTCGTAGCTAGCCCTACGGGGCAGGAGAGGGCTCTCTCCGGTCTATCTCGGTAAAGATCTTCAATGGGCAAGATAACCAATAAGGAAACACTGATTTTAGGCTAGTAAACTAATAAAAAAATTTGAATTGCGATTTTTAGGGTTTTGGTGGAAAATTGGGGAAAGGCAATTTTGGGTGCGGGGATTGGACACAGTTTTTGCAGGGGGTTCTTTGGGGCAAGGTAGGAGACTGTACTGATGCCTTTGAATTAAGTGAATGGATAGGAATGACCGGTGAGGAGCTAAAGAGAGCAAGAAACCTTCAAGAGTTCTCTTTAAACAGATGAAAACATAAATATTAAGCAAACTTAAGAGCAGAGCATGGCAATCATAAATTCTACTTTAACACTTCATTTGCCTAATTTGCAGAAGGAAAAGTAAGAAGAATGAATCACATAACAAACTTTCAATTACAAAAGAGAAACACACCATCAATACATGTAACCACAGGAATCCCAAAAAGGACTGCAAAACCCTGGTCTTTCTTCCTTTGCCAAAATTGCAGAGATACAATGAGTAATACAATAGAAGCTTTCTCCCTCAAGATTCCAACCCTCCAACCTATGAAAATGACTAAGAAAATACATAATATAGGCAAGCTAACACCTTTCCTTGCCTCTAGGGGTCGAGCTCATCCTTCTAGGAGCTGTCTCAACCAATTCTAAACTGAGCACTAAAATCTAGGCAGTCAAAACAACTTGCCTCTATAAGCTAGGAAACCAATTCATTCATTAAATGTTTGTTATTTCATGAATGAATCTTCTAGAATAGGTAAATAAGTGCCATGTCAACATGAAAATACATTAATTACATCAAAGAGGGTGAAAAATCCCATCACAAGTCAAAACTGGTCAAAGCTGGGCGAATTCCTGAGTTGTAGATGAAAAATTGGCAAACTTTCCCAACAGGTCGCGCCCTGATCCTGAACAGGTCGCGCGCCTTTGGAGCTTCTTTTGAGGCACTTCCAGGTGTCCAAATGAGGCAAAAGTGGGCTTTTTGGAAAGGTATGGATGTCTACTTTCCAACCCAAGTGGAATTTCTGGATGTGGTGGCCATTTGCCACTCCACAATTGCAATCTCCCAAGACTGCTTCCTGTGTGTCAAAAAGGTGGCAGAAAGTCATTTTTTGCTTGTTTTTTGACCTTCTGGAGGCTCAAAACTTGATGAAATATCTTGGTAATTGCTGAGTAGGTGTATCTTTGCATGAAAAATCCAAAAATGTTGAGTTTTCCCGAAATAGAGCTGCCCATCGAATAGGTCGCGTGCGGCGCGCGACCTGTTGGTGAAGAAAACCTGTGTGTGGCACAAAAAATTTACAATTGACAAAATTTTCTCCAATTTTTTGGAAATTTGGGCTGGGGGTCCCTAATCAAGTACCATGCTCAGTCAAAGAGGCTTTGGACAAAATTTGGAGTGGATCAGGACTTTTCCGACGTTTTAGTGCCTTGGCCAACCTCCTTGGATCTAGCGATTGTAATTGTGACATTTCTCTAAAACCATGACATCTGTGCAAAAAGTGAAGGAGGTTTTTATTCTTTGGCGTGTTTTGGACAAAAACCTCTCTCAGTTTTCCAAAATTCATCTTTGATTGCTCTGAAACATCTTTTGAGTGAAACTGATCCCGATGTGTGAAACAAGGGATTTTGTCGAAATGAAGCGAAATGAAGGGGATAAGGGGCTTCTAAATTCTTGAGGAAATTTTTGGGAGTAGGACGGGATGTTAGGAAGTAGGGGAAAGTGGAATCCCAGAGATTGAGTGAAAGGAAGGGGTCCAAAAGGGCAAAACACAGGTCCAACCTAGAAAATTGCCAGGTTGTAGCAAGAAACTAGGGTTTGTGCGAAAATGAGGAATTTGGGGGATCTCAGTGATGGGAAGCATTTAATAAGGTACTTTAAGGATAGGGGAAGGTGTATGAACATCAGGATCCAAGTTTTACCGATGATTTGACCGTCCAAGAGAAATTGCCTTCAAAACCCTAGGAGAGGGAAATGACCTTGCCTAGGCGCAACTGAAGCATGAACAAGGTGTAAAATGACTCATTAGACACTGAGATGATAATGACAACCCTATGAATGATGATAGACTCAGCTGAATAGTGACATAGATTGACATTTGGGCAACTTTGAACAGAGTGAAAGCAAACCCTAGACCTAATGCCTAGTGACCAAATTTTGCTTGAAGACTCACTGAAATGACAAAATTTGACCTTGACACTTTAAAATCACTTTGTAAGAGCATATTTGATCACTGGAGGAAGTCTGGAAAGACTGACACTAACAGGCCAGAAATCTGATTTTTGTAAGCAAGATGGATGATGCAGGTGTAAAAACAATGTTGAGAAGGATACTTGCAAGATGGTTCAGGGTGCATTGGTATTGATGAGGGGAGTTCATATTGGAACTCTGTACAACCTACAAGGTAGCACCGTTGTTGATGGGTGCAACAATTCTATGGTTCCTGAAAGTGGAGCAGAAAATCTAGTGGTCTTTGGAGAGAAGACCATGTTGTGGCATCAAAGGCTTGAACATATTGGAGAGACGGGCCTACGAATACTTCATGGTAAAGGTATGGTAGAAGGTATGAGTAATAGATATCTGGATTTTGATTTCTCTGAAAATTGTGTATATGAGAAGCAGAATCAGGTGAGTTTCCCCTCTAGTGGTAAGAAGGTGAAACAAATATTAGAGCTTGTGCACAGTGATGTGTTTGGACCTGTGAAGGTTCCATCACAGGGTAAGTCTGTGTACTATGTATCATTTATAGATGAATTCTCAAGGAATACATGGACATATTTCCTTAAGAATAAATCTGAAGTCTTTGACAAGTTTAAAGAATTTAAGGCTCTGGTGGAAAACCAGATAGAGAAGAAGATAAAGGTGTTGAGGACAGATAACGATGGAAAGTTTTACAGTAAGGAATTTGAATAATTTTGTAAGAAGTGTGGTATAGCACGGCAGAAGACTACTCCATATACACCTCAGCAAAATGGAGTTGCAGAAAGAATGAACAAGACATTGATGGAAAGGGAAAGAAGCATGCTCAATGGTGTCAGGTTAGGATAGGAATTCTGGGAAGAGGTGGTGGAGATAGCATGTTACTTGGTTAACAAATCACCTTAATCATCATTGGAGGATAAGACTCCACAAGAGGTTTGGATTGGTAAGAAACCCTCTCTTTCACATCAGAGGGTATTTGGATGTGATGCATATGTACATGTTCCAAAGGAGAAACGAACCAAGTTGGATAGTAAATCTGAAAAGTGCATCTTTATTGGGTATAAGGATGGTTTAAAGGGTTATAAGCTTTGGAACCCAGTAACAAGGAAGGTTGTGTACAACCGAGATGTGGTGTTTAGAGAGGTAAAAGATGTTATTAAACATGAAGTCCAACCAAAGGAACCTGAGAAGATAAAGTTTGAGCTTAAGAAGGAAGAATCAGACTCTACAGCAGAGGAGGAATCAGAAGATGAAGAGTCGTAGACTCGAGTGTGAGAAGATCAATTTGAGAAGGAAGGCAGCCAGAAAGGTATAGTCCATCTGCTTTCTGTTCAAATTTTTCTTTATCTATTACTGATGATGATCCCAAAATTGTGAAGGAAGCAGTAGATTCAGAGGATGGAAAACTCTAGAAAGAGGCCATGGTTGATGAAATAGCATATTTGCACAAAAATGAGGCTTGGGATCTGGTGGAGTTGCTGGCTGGAAGGAAACCCATTGGTAGCAAATGGGTGTTCAAGAAGAAGACAAATGCAGAAGGAAAGGTGGAGAAATACAAAGCTCGGTTGGTAGCAAAAGGTTATTCCTAGGTGACGGGAATTTATTTTGGTGATATTTTTTCTCCTATTGCCAAGGTAGCTTCTATTAGAATACTTTTATTTGTTGCTGCTGCTTTAGATTTTGAAGTGGAATAGATGGATGTGAAGACAACATTTCTTCATGGGGATTTGGAAGAGGAGGTCTACATGAAGCAACCTGAAGGCTTTGCGGTGAAGGGTAAGAAAGATCTGGTATGCAAGTTAAAGAAGTGTTTGTATGGGTTAAAACAGTCACCAAGGATGTGGTATTAGAAATTTGATATATTTATACAGGGACTTGGTTTCACCAGAAGCAAAGAAGATCACTGTGTGTATTTTAAATTAATTGGTGGCCATGTTGGTTATCTGGTTTTATATGTGGATGATATGTTGCTGGTTGGAAATGACAAAGAAATTATCCAGGAATTGAAGACCCAATTGTCCTCCAAATTCGACACGAAAGATCTTGGTGATGCAGACTATATTTTGGGCATGGAAATTAAAAGATATCGATCAAAGAGGAAGCTCTGGTTAAACCAGAGGAAGTATGTCGAGACAATATTGCAGAGGTTTAATATGCATGATAGTAAACTGGTGAAGGTTCCTATTCTTGTAGGTGTAAAGTTATCTGCTGAACAGTATCCCAAGACACAAGAAGAGGAAGAGGATATGTCCTGTGTTCCATATGTAAGTGCAAGCCGTAGCCTGATGTATGTGATGGTTTGTACTAGACTAGACATTACACATGCAGTGGGAGTATTGAGTAGGTTTATGTCAAAACCAAGGAAGGAGCATTGGACATTTGTGAAGTAGGTTTTCAGGTATTTGTGTGGCACTAGTGATTATGGTTTTTGCTACCAAGGAAGACCAGGATTAGATAGAGTTTTGGATATCCGTGGCTTTGTTGATGCGAATTGGGCTAGAGATCTAGATTAGAGAGGATCTACAAGTGGGTATGTATTTAACCTATTTGCAGGTATAGTCAGTTGGATGAGTAAGAAACAATCTGTAGTGGCACTATCAACTACAGAGGCAGAATACATGGCAGCCACTCATGCAAGCAAGGAAGCAGTTTGGTTGCAGATATTGTGTTCAAGTATGGGGTTAGTATAGGGAGCTATAAGGATAGACTGTGACAGCTAAAGTGAAATTTTCTTGGCAAAGGACCCTGATTACCATTCAAATACAAAGCGAATTGATGTTCAGTATCACTTTGTGAGGGATATGATAGAAGAAAAAAAGGTGTTTGCTGATAAAGGTGGACATTTTGAAGAATATTGCAGATGCATTGACAAAATCTGTGAGCTCTGAGAAGTTATCTTGGTGTAGATAAAAAATGGGCATTGCAGGGCTAGATAAATGACTAAGCTCCCTTGTGCCCCCCTGTGGAAAGAAAACAACAAGTGGGAGAATGTTGGGTTGTGTTATATTCTTTCCACAACTAGCCCATGTAGTTAACAGGGGGTTAGGATGGGGGTGGAGCCCCCCCTTCGTTGTGCCAATTGCATAACGGGGGGAGTCACAGGGGGTTTGATGGGTGTAGGTAACCCCACTCTATGAGGTCTAGGGCAGCACCCTGGAAAATTTTGGTTTTGGACCCTATGTTAGGTTGGATGGACCTACTTATGGTTTTGTGCATGATTTTTGCACATAGTTTTGGACGCGATGGTTTTCGGTCCATGGTATTGGATACTTCGGCATGTATGAATATGTATTGTAACATTGAAATGAACATAATGAAAAATCAAGCTGGTAGTCCCGCTTTTGGGATATAATGGGAAAAACTCTGTGAATATGTGTTTTATGTGTTATGCTCTCACATTGTTTATTTTATGTGTTTTAGAATTCGTGTGCAGGTAATTTATGTATGGGGTTAAAACCTACATTATTGTCCTTATTCAAGATGAGTTCGTGAATATTTTTTTTTGTTTAGAAATGTCTTCCATATCCTTATCAACCTTCTGCTACCTTGTTCCACCATTTATTTGCCTTAGGATTACCTCCTATAGGATTTTTGGGTCACTGTAATTCCTACAGGATCATCGTGTAGAAAACATAGTCCCTTTGTAAACTGAAGGAAAGGAGTGGAAAAAATAACAGAAATCGTGGAGGAATGAATGGTAATGAGTGGTAAAATAAAAAATTGAGTGACAAGAGTCTCTTTTTTATCCTCCTTTGCTTCTTGACCGTCCTTCCTGCTGACCTACAAATGGAAATTTGATGAAAATGGAGAGGATGCTCTCTTTGTTTTTCTTTTTCAAGAATGAAATGGAATAGATGAATGATGAATAGATGGTGAGTATGAAGTGGATGGAAGGCTTGGAGTGTTGTGGTGACCATGGCCTTTGCAAAAATTTCTTCTTTTAATTACTGTCCTCATTCCTTGAAATGATCACCCTTCATAATTTGACTTTTCAATATTGCATGAGTGAAGGAGTGAATTGCAATTAACTAGTTGAAGGTGGCTGAGACTGCTGACCAATCCTTAGCTTATAAAACCTCATCTCTTATGCATTGACAACGAATTTCTAACTATAATATGCTCAAGAGAAGAGGTCAAGAATATTGCATACCTGTACCTACCTGATGGTTGTTGAAGAGACATGCATGTTGCTGTTGAGTTGATGTTAATGTGTAGGTTTTGATGGTGATGTTGATGATTCTTATGTTGTTGCTAAGCTCTGGAGGAGCTTCTTTGACCTTTGGATTTCCTTTAAAATTGCTCCTTGCTAATCTTGTAGGTGTTGTTCGATATCCTTTAGATTTATAGGACAATGACGTTTTGTATATATCTCCAAAATGGTAGACTAGATTGAGTTGAAACTTTTTGAGCATGTTGCCATCATCATTATGCACCTCCCCATAAAAAAAGTTTGGTCAATGGATACACGTTTCTTGAGAAACACTAAAAATAGCTGAAGGTGATGGAGGCCATTTTATTGGAAATCATGCACTGGAATTTTCTGAAATTGCTTGGACATGTTACCATCATCCGTGTGCATCTCCCCATGAAACAACTTTTTAAATGGATGCACGAATATTGAGAAAATGAAAAAATGGCTTAAGGTGATGGAGGCCAATTTCTTGGAAACCATGTACTGAAATTTGCTGAAATTTCTTGAGCATGTTACCATCATCCATATGCATATCCCCCTGAAACAACTTGGCAAATGGATGCATGTTTTTCAAGTTATGGCAAAAATAAATTTCTTCTCTATGTATTTTTGTATCCTGTAGGAAAACAGAGCATCCTGTAGTATTTTAGGATAGAAAGAAAACTGAATGGTAGAAGCTTGAGAATGATGGGTGGAAGGTGAAAATAGATGAGGGTCATGGATTGAAATGGGCTTGGCCTTGTTGGATCATTTGGGCAAAGTAGGAGAAGGTCAAAATTTGACTTCTTTTGATTAGGCTTGACTATTTTTCCTTTTGGTACCGACTTGTTCTTGTTTTTTTATGCTAATGGAAAAACCTGTGAGAAATTTATGAAACCAACGTTTCGGACTAGCTAGGTGAGTCCATCATCAGGGCAATGAGATCTGTATTTTGAGAAGAGAGAGTCAAGAAAATTATGAAGCTATTAATAGATGAATAGAAAGATATCTGATATCTTTTAGCTTATAATGTCGGCCTGATTGATTTACACTTATTAATTAATATATATATATATATATATATATATATATATATATATATATATATATATATAAAATTATTTAATAAATTTTATTTAAGAGATTGTTTAATATTAATATTATGATTTAAATTTTAGGTTTTAATGATTGAAACCTGAACGTATTTGCTTGCTATATATTACATTATTTTATGTGTTAATCTATATATTTGAATTATATTATTTAATTTAATTGTATATCATTTATTTATTTGTTTGTAATTTGTAATATATATATATATATATATATATATATATATATATATCTTTAACAGTTTATCTACTAATTTAATTACTTATTATTCATTATTTATTTATTTATTTATTTTATATTTATTAATTAATTAATTATTATTATTATTTATATCTTCTTCTTTTTTTTAATACAATTTAATCATTATTCTTATTATTAGTTATTTATCAATTAGTTTATTATTGTTATACATATTATTATTATTATTATTATAATAATTATTATAATTATTATTATTCCTATTATAATTATTATTCTTATTCTTTATGATTATTAATATTGTTATTATAAAGATATTATATTTATATTTTTTGTTATTTAAATTATGTGATATGATATATAAATGAGTTATTTGTTATGAAATAGTTTGAATTGAAGAAATTATTATTTGTATTTATTTATTTAATTAATTATTTATATTTTGATTTGTCAAATGTTGTCAAAAGGGAGTATTAGATTAATTTAATGTTTTTTTTTTTTTTTTTCATTTTTTTTAATTGTTCTTGTTGCTTGCAGATGTTGGAGAGTACATGAATTCATGAGAGAGATACATGCAGTAAAGGTTTTTTTTTTTTTTTCTTCCTCTTTTTTCTTCTTGTAGGCCTACTAGCCACGTCAAGGAGGTTTTCAACTAGTAGGATTGCCTAGGTGCCTCAAAAGGAGGTTTTCAATCAATGAGCCAATCTGAGGCACCTCAAAGGAGGTTTTCACTTGAGATTTTCTTTTTTTCATTTTTTTTTGTTACCCTACCCTACTTGAAAAACAAAATCATTTTCAAGTATAATAATACTTCCAAGGGAGCCATGTGCATGTCAATATGACAAACAAAATGATGTGGAGGCTTGAAATGTATGCCTGACATGTACCTGGATTTGAGTGATGAAATGCTTTGACTTGATGAATACAAGCACAATTGAAGAAGAGAGTATTATTGCAACTCCGTGACTATCTGGAACCATATTTCAATATAGTTGTGATGTCTCTGGTCTACTTGCTGATTTGGATCATCTTATATGTCTTTTTCTACCATGACCTTCAAGTGTTCCTCTTTTTGTTGGTTGATCTCTTGAATACATGGAGGATTTGATAGTAACCATGAGGGAGCTTTCTCACTCTCCAATTTTGATGTTTGCTCTTCATTAATCGCAGCTCATGGTTCTGTGGTCTTCTCTTTTGAGTCTTCTTCTTCTGGATGTGGTTCTTCAATGATATCAATATAATCTCGTTTTTGCAATACTCTTCCTGAGGTAGGGTAAATACCAATGATCTCAAGAGGAGATGTTTGGAAGTGTTGTACGTCATCATTGTAAGTGGGTTGATCTACTTCAATGTGTGGGTTTGGAAATGGTGGTACAGGTAGTTAAGTGGGAGTGTATATTTGAGATGGATGTGGATGAGGTTGTGGTTGTGGTAGAGGTGAATGGTAAGGATAACATGGAGTTTGGTATGGAGGATATTGAGGAAAATACTGAGGATATTGTGGATGGATCCCATAATTTCCTTGCTAACCTTGTTGCCAAGATTGGTTTTGGGGTTGAGATGGCCAATGTTGCCAAGGAGAGGGTGTGTTCTAATTATTTTGAGGTGGATGTGCATAAGATTGAAATTGTGACTTAGGCTCTTGCATCATATTAAGCTGAATAGGCTACCATGGTCCTCTTGGAGCTACATAACATTGTTACATTTACAATTGACTTGCTCCATTATCTTCTTGGTGAAATTCCTTCAACATTGGTAATGAGGAGAAAAATTTACCATCATGTGATTCTGCATGGACAACACAAACATCCTATTTTTGCTCATTTTGTATTATTAACATTTCTGCTTGTTTGGTTAGATTGCTAAGAATTTATATTCTAAAATCATCAAACAAATTTCCAAGTTTAGCTTGACTTACTGACATTGATGCTGATTTACCTACTCTTGTCTTTCCTCTTGATATGTGTTTGCATGTTTCACAAATTTCTTCAAATGATAATTGATATACATCACCTTTACTCATGATATTAAGGAGATCAATCCACTCATCCTAATTGTTCTAAGTAAGAGGGTTTTTAGTGTGTCAGATCCTAAATAATGTAGTTTTCCCCTCTTAACATTGTACATGAAACTCTCTATTAGATCCTCAAGGCTCTCATCTTCTCTTTGATTCATTCTAAAGATTTTTTTCTTTAAGATCATGATCTTTATATTTTTCTATAAATATCTTTTTCACAGCATTCCATGATGTATTGAATTAGTCCCTAAACTCATGAACCATCTAAGAGCTCTATCCTTCAATGTTGCCGAAAACAATCTCAGTTTTTGAGTTTTTAATAAGTAACCATAATATCTACAAACAATTTCAATTTCAAAGAGAAAGGTTTCCAGATCCTCTCACCTTAGACCATGAAATTTTGGAAGAAAAGAGGGAGGGATGTTCTTCATGTGCACAGTACCATCAGTATATTGAATGGGAAATCTTAGAGGATCTTCCTCATTATTATCATATCCATCCATTTTTTCTACATTCCTTGTCATCTTCTTCTTCTACCTGCAAAATTGAATGGTGATGTGGCTTTTATTGCACCACGTGATCAATTGGGGGGTGGGTTGGCATTGGAGATTTTTTTGTTGTTGTTATGATTGAATGAAAACACTAATGCAATGCACTTTTCCTATTTTTGAAATCAAATATACCTAATGCAATTATTTTTTTTTGTTTTTGCAAAAAATAAAAATAAATGAATCAACTAGGGAAGAAAACAATGCATACTTTGACACCTCCCTGACAACGGTGCCAAAAAGTGATGAGCCTCGGTATTGCAACAAGAATGTTGTAACTCTCAAGGCTACCAACTTTTAATTATAAAACCGGGGTTTGTACAAACTCAAGAGGTATCGACATTATATATGCATCATAAAATGTGTCCTTCCTTTGTTGTCATAATTCAATGGAGTGTATGTATTGAATTCAAATCCTAAACTAATTGAAGAAAATTAAATGTTTGAAATGGAACCTTAACCTATTGCAGGAAAGAAAGTACAAGGAAAGAGAATGAAATCAAATGCTAAAACACACCATTTTATAACTAACTCCTAAGAGGCTTTGCTTCAAAAGAATGCTAAGTTAATATGTATGTAATCCTACTATCCTAAGCATGCATATTCAAACCATCAAACCTTCTACTGCTGTGCATGTAAATTATTAAAATAAATTTGTTTTTCTTTTTGTCCTTTTCATGTGAGAGTGTGAAATCTAATCTCTTTTGGTGATGTGAAAGGTGGCTTGGAGATGATGGTGAATGGTCATAAGGCTTAGGAGACAAGTAGGGACCATTTTCTATATTCCTAGAGGATTTTTCCTCAATTAGGCCTCAAAACAGGGTTTCCTACAGGATGCTATAGTGACTTCCTACAGGATCCCCTGATTTCCTACAGGATGTACATATTTACAATAATTCATCGAATGACCAAGAAAATCAAATAAAAATTGGATGAGACAAATTTTGGTATTAACTAGGATTTCTTAGGTCTCCATTCCAAGGGGAATCACTCAAAAATACCTCTGCTAATCCATGCAAAAAAAAAAAACATTATTAGTCAAAAATCTAGAAATTCGAGAACTAGTGGGATAGTAAATCTAAAAAATGGCTAACCAAATCTAGTATAAATGCAATGGGGTAATTTTTTTTTATGAAATATAATATTTTTTTGATCTAATGCAAGTGGAACCAACTCGATTGAAGCTTTTTAGAATGCTCTAAAAAATTGCATAAATTTACTGTTCTTTGCTAAAAAGGAGGTCCAACAATCTAGATTTGGGAATAAGAAGATTAATCCAAGCAGCTCAATGATTATTATGAACTTCAAAAGCTTTTTCAAGGATTAAATAATTATTTTTATCCTGCAAAATAACTTACATCAACCATTTAACTCAATCCTACAACAAGAAATTATTAATCCTAAATGCAGAAATAGAAATGAATAAAAACTAGAGATGCATGTGAATAGGCAATGAAAAGAAGAAAAGAAAATGATATGAAGGGCTTTAAGGTTCCTATGATGGCCAAGCCCAAGGAAAATCAGAGACATATGGAGGAGAATAAGATTTAGAAGCTGAACATGACACCAATCTTCACTATTTTTATCAATCGAATTAGATCTCTACAAGAAAATACAATGGAGCTACAAGAATACAAGCTCTCTCCACAATAACACTAATGAAAAATCTCCCCCTTGAGGAAAATTTGACTTGGTACTTATACAAAATGATTAGGAATGATTACCCATGAATGGAGGAAGCTTTCCCTACCAAAATCCCTTGATTAGTGGATCTAGTCCCTAATACTAGGAATTTGCATTAAATGGCAGGGAACACATTCCTAGATTTTCTCAATCATTCCCCAGAGGAAAATTCGACTTGGTACTTATGAGAAATTATTAAGAATCATTCCCCATGGATGTAGAAAGCTTTCCCCACTGAAATCCATTGATTAGTGGAGTTTCTCCCTTGATTGGTGGATCTACTCCCTTGATTAGTGGAACACATTCCTAGATTTTCTCAATCATTGGAATTTCACAATTTGTGCCATAATTCCATAATATCTTGTTGACTTATTATTTATTATTGATCCTCTAGTAGTAGGGAACAAGTCCCTAAATTATCTCCTCCTCCAAATCTTCATAATGTGCCCAATATTCTCATAATATTCCACAAAAAATAAATAATATTAGGCACAAATATTCAATTATTCATAAACCTTCCTAATGAATATATTAAAGTTAAAAATAAATTACCTAATGCAAAAGGAGAGGTTTAATGTGCTGAATGATGGTCATAGACCTTAATTTATGTTTTAATTTAGAGGCATGGGCCCCAATTTATGTCTAATTTAGAGGCCCATCAGTCATTCAATATCTCAGCAAGGACTGCAGGTGGGCCCAAACAAAGTAGCTATCATCCAAAGGGTCCCACCTCCTCAAAAGTAGAGAGATGTTAGAAGTTTCCTAGGGTTAGTTGGATACTGCCGAAGGTTCATAAAGGACTTCAGCAAGTTGGCCTCTCCTTTATTTGGTTTTTTGGCGAAGGACACTGAGTTTATATGGTCAAAAAGTTGTCAAGAGGCCTTAAACACCCTCAAGAACAAGTTAACCACTGAACCAATTCTCTGAAGCTCAAATTCAGCTCTTCCTTTTCATATTCATGCTGATGCCTCACACAAAGCCATAGGAGTAGCTCTAGGTCAGATAGATGAAAAATTTCCTTATGCTATCTACTTTATCAGTAAGAATCTGTCAAAGGCTGAACTGAGCTACACAGTGACCGAAAAAGAACTCCTGGATGTTGTGCATTCATTGAACAAATTTAGGCATTATATTAAAAGCTATCAAACATTTGTACATATTAACCATGCTGCAATCATATATTTAATGAATAAACCAGATGTGAATGCTCAGATTATAAGATGGTTACTTTTATTACAGAAATTTGATCTAAATATTGTTGATAAGCCTAGTAAGGAAAATGTTGTTGCAAACATTTTGTCCAAATTAAATTTTCCTATAGGTGAAGAAGGAATGCTTGATGACCAGTTACCGGATGAGCACTTATTTTCTATTTCAGTTCTCTCTCCATGGTTTACTGATGTAGCAAACTATTTTGTATCTGCACAGTTCCCACTGAACTTGTCCTCCAAAGAGAAAAATAAGATAGTAAGGAAGAGCGCCCCCTTCACTTGGATTGGGGGAAATCTCTTCAGACTTGGCTCAGATCAAATCTTGAGAAGGTGTGTCAGGGAGGAGGAAATCTTTGACATCCTTCTAACCTATCATGATGAGCCTTGTGGAGGTCACTTTGCGGCAAAGATGACAACATTCAAAGTGTTGCAAGTAGGCTATTATTGGCCCACTCTTCATCAAGATGTGAAAAGATATACTAGTCAGTGTGATTGGTGCCAAAGGATGGGAAGGCCTCCTCCAAGAGATGAAATGCCTTTGCAGCCTCAGGTGACTTTCAAGCCATTTTAGAAGTGGAGCATGGACTTCGTTGGACCTATTGACCCACCTTCCAAACAAAAACAATACATCATTGTTTGTACTGACTATCTGACTAAGTGGGCTGAAACCAAGGAAATTAAAGCAACAACAAAGGAGAAGGTAGCTAAGTTCCTAAGGGAGAATGTATTCTACAAATTTGGGTACCCTAGAGAGTTGGTCAAAGACCAAGGCAGCCAGTTTACCTCCAACATGATTGAAGACTTTCTCAGCTAGGACAAGATCAAGCACAAAACCTCCACTCCTTATCATCCACAAGCAAATGGGCAAGTGGAGGTGACCAATAGAGCACTGGAGGGAATCTTGACCAAAGTGGTAAGCAACAACAGGAAGGATTGGGCAGATAGACTAGTTGAGGCCACCTAGGCCTATAATACCACCTGGAAGACCACCATTAGATTCACACCCTATCAGTTGGTCTATGGAAAAAAGGCCCTGCTGTCCATTGAATTTGAGTATAACACATTAATGATGGCAACCCAACTAGATCTAGACCTCAGCAGTGCACAAAAAGAGAGATTGCTCTAGTTGAATGGTTTATATAAGTTCAAAATGTGGGTCATCCTGCATACAAAGGTAATTCAACTTCAGAGGAAGATATGACATGATAAGAATATCAAGGAAAAGAAATTTCAAGAAGGTGATTGGGCTTTGTTATATGATTCTAGGTATAAAGACTTCAAGGGAAAGTTAAGGACAAGATGGCTAGGACCTTATGTTGTAGAAATATGCCATGATAATGGTTCAGTACAGATCAAAACCATAGATGAAGAGGCCATTCCTTTACTTGTTAATGGACACCGATTGAAAATTTACAAGAGACCATTATCAAAACAAGAGTTCATTGATGGTATCAATAAAATAGTGATGGTAGTGGAGCAAGTTTCAGCTCCTACCTCATCAAATCACTGAGAAAAAAAGAAAAGAAAAAAGAATAAGGACTTAGGTGAAAACCTCCATGAGGTGCCTGAGTCCCACTATCGGGTTGAAAACCTCTTGGGGTGGCCCAATGGTGTCAATAAAAAAAAGGAGAAAAAAAATGAGAATAAAAAGATCCCTGGGTGAAAACCTCTCTTGAGGTGCCCAGGGAAAACAACTAGGATGAAAACCTCTTAGAGGCATCCTAGTTGTTTTTTTTTTTAAAGGAAAAAAGAGAAAAATCATGAAAATTTCTATTTTGCAGGTAAGCAAGAAGGATGATCAGAGAGCAAAAAGAGACCTATTTCTCTCACATTTTTATTTTTCCACTCATTGTTATTCATCACTCCATCATTTCTTTCATTTTTTCCACTCCTTTTCTTTAGTTTACAAGGGGACTATGTTTTCTACAGGATCCTTTGTAAACCTACAAGATCCCCTGAAAACCTACAGGATCCCCTGAAAACCTACAGGATGACACTGTAGGAATTACAGTGACCTAGAAATCCTATAGGAAGTGACCCTAAGAAAAAAATGACCTGCCATGTCAATAAAATAGCACCCCTGCATCATCATTCCATTACCATGCCTATGTCCACCTTCGTCACCCCTGCATTCACCCTTAAAAAAAATTAGTTTCAATTATTTTTTTCACAGTCTTCGAAAAAAGAAGGAAACAGAGAGTAGAAGGGAGCATCACCTGAGAATTTCTCATTATTCACACTCCTAGTCTCCCTCTCCATTCATGTCACCATCCTCAAAATCCCAGCAGAGTGTATGATTAAGAGTTCTGAGGGAGAAGCAACTACAGGACATCCTATAGGAAATATTGTAGTAGCCTATCCCACATAATACAAATCATGAGAACAACAAGCTTCCATCATGATGATGTAAGAGTAGAAGGAACTCTAAAGTAGCAACAATACCATCATCTTCAACACCAGGTACTTGCACAATAAAGGGATCATCAGAAAACAACAAAAAAGGGAAGAATAATATCATGCAACTAGTACACACAGCAAGCACCTCCTATCTTCAACAACTGCAACAGGATATTAGCACCACAAGTAAGTATCCCGCTCACTCTCTCATGTGCATAATATAGTCAAAAGATGTAAAGGTTATGAGTAAGTTGGTTTATAAGCGAAAGGTGGCTAGTTAACTTGGCCACCTTCAATCAGCCAACAAAGAAAAAACAATTTGTCCTCTCACACGTGGCAGAAGTCAACTCAAAAATAGAAAGGAGAAGGACAAAAGAAGTTAAGGCTATAGAAGCATGAAGTGGGAGTTGATTACGAGGAGTGGGGAATGACCTAAAATGGAAACCGTACCTTGGTTTCCAGCACACCACCTCACCCCAAATGACCATAAGAGGAAATAATTGCCTTCCCCATGCATTCATGCATTCATTTCCGCGAGGCTCGCTCTCACAAGTCACTCTCATAAAAAGGAAAACTCCATTGTTTTTCTACACATGAATTCCTACAGGATTGCACAGGAAATCCTACAGGATTGCACATAGGATTCCTATAAGATACATGAGGTAGTCTATAGGATAGGCCGAGAGGAGTTTCAGAGGGGAAAACACAGGGGTTGGCCACAAAAAACACTATGAAGATGTATGATCTATAATTACATCCCTCTTTCCAAGTAAATTGAACAAAAAATCCTATAGTTTGAGTGAATTTAGTAGCTGTGAAAGAGAATTGTCCACACAGTCATTTTAGTTTTTTACTTCTGCATTCGAAAATTGTATCAGCCATATCATCTCCTCAAACTTCACCAACCAAGATGACAAGAGGGTTTAATAGAAGGGATCCCATTAACACTGTGAGAATCCAACAACACCCTCAGGTGCTAGAAATCTTCACAAGGCATAATTGGATGGGATATTTCAAAAATTAAGGGGGTATGATGATGACGCGGCCCAATATTTTTCTCTTTCCCTCATTCCACTTACCAGAGTCCATGCCACTGTTGTGGTAATAGGCTGTTGGGTGTGGAGCCTGATTATCTTCTTTATTCAAAGATATCACCGCATTGGACCCCAGTTCATAATGTTGCGGCAACGCCCCCCGTAATATTTACGCTGCAAGGAGGGGTCCAGGGGGGGCAGTTGTGACCTTTTGGAGCCCCCCCGAAGCTAAAAGCAGATGTAAAATTTCCTTGTAAAATGTTGCGATTTCATAGTCAATCTAAGTCGTTCATTAGGCGGAGATCTGACTGTAGAAGTTATGTTTCATTTAGGGTTTTTCCCTAGAAGGCAACTCCTCGCTATATATGATGGAATTGTATTGCATCTATGTAGATATGTATTATGAGCGAGAGAGAAGAGGGAATTACAACGTATCTGTTGTAGGTTGTATCTCTTCAATTTTCTAGATAATATAAAAGGAAGGACTGGTTATTTCTCTGTGGACATAGCCCAAATTGGGTGAACCATGTATATTTGTGTCCCTCTTGTTTTATGTGTTTTCTGTGTTTGTATTTCTGCGATATATTTAGGTGTTCTGTTGCTTTGTAATATATAATTTTCTAATAGAGGCCTCTCCATAGAGCTCACCCCTGAACTCATCACCAGAGTTACTACACTTCCCCTAGGAGTACCATGGAGGAAGGAAGACAAATGAGATAGCCAGATTTCCAAAAGGAAATTCTTTTTAGAAGGTGAGGAACCCATTGAGGACAAGAATGGAGTAAGGAGAGAAGTTCTGCCATATCCCTGGAATGAGGTGAGCTACCAACTTATCAAATACACATCATGTGAGGGTAGGTACAGGTTGGTCGATGGCTATCATTTTAGGCTTCTTGAAGAGTTTAGATTTGGAGTAGAAACCACCCCTCACCACAATATCAGCATACCATACTTCCTGCTGCAATCACTCATAGACACAATCATCAAGGTGTAAGAGGCAACTTCCCAATATTCAACTCACCATGGGTTAATTAGAATCCTTATAGAAGATGCCCTCCAAAACCTCAGAATTCCTTTATAATGGTTAGTTTTTAGAGACATTCAGGCAGAGAAGGACATCAAATCTCTCACATATGATCGTAGTCCTAGTGTCAGTGGAAAGGATGAGGAAGAGACTGAAGGATTGTTATCCTGTAGGAGTTCGACTTGGAATTTGAAAAATCTAAGTCTAAGAAATCTTTAGCTTTTGCGGAGTTGATGTGTGATTTCCCTCTTGCTGACACGGAGATTGTGGCGGAGGAGCCCATTGCGGACGAATCCTTGTTTCTAATCAGCACTTTAGATCCATGGTATGGGGATATCATCGTTTATCTCCAGACCCAATCCTTTCGGCCAGAAATTTCAAGGTCAGAACGTCGGAAAATATGATTCCAGTCCCAACAATTCAGGATTATTGGAGATACTCTTTATCATCGTGGGGCAGACTCTGTTTTTCGACGTTGTTTAACTCACAAGGAAGCTGAAAGGGTTCTCAATGACTGTCACTCTGGAGTGTGTGGCAGTCATATGTCTGGGTATGCCACAACCCAAAAGATATTACGCACTGTCTACTTCTGGCCGTCTTTGTTTAAAGATTGTATTACCGCGGTCCGAAAATGCCACAACTGCCAAATTTTTGATCGAAAGATGCGCGCTCCATCTGCTCCTCTCCACCCTATAATTGTCGTTGGTCCTTTTGCCAAATGGGGTATCGATTTTATTACATGTAACCCTCACTCGGCTGGGGGGCATGCGTATATCATCCTTGTGGTAGATTATTTTACCAAGTGGGTCGAGGCGATGCCTACATTTGAGGCAGACGGCAAGAAAACTGCAATTTTCATGTTCAATCATATAATTGCTAGGTTTGGTTTCCCACAGGTGATTATCACTGATCATGGGCGTCATTTTCGAAACGTTATGATGACCGAACTTACAGGCCAGCTTGGTTTGCGTCATGATAGTTCAACCCCTTATTATCCACAAGCTAATGGTCTGGTTGAATCCATCAACAAAGTTTTAGTCATCATGATCCGACGAATCATTGGGATTCATCGGTCGAATTGGCATAACATGCTATTTTCAGCGCTTTGGGCGTATCGTACCTCAGTAAAAACATCAACAGGGTTCACTCCTTTCCAACTAGTTTATGGTCTGGAAGCTGTGTTACCCATTGAATGCGAAATCCCGTCATTGCAAATGGCCATCGAGTTACTTCCAGCCACCTCCGAAGAGGAAAAACGTTTGTTATACTTGGCTCAATTAGATGAGAATCGACATGATGCTGCATTGGCGATCAAGACTCACACAAAACGTATGAAAGTTCAGTATGATCGAAATGTGACCCCTCGAAATTTTTCGGAAGGAGATCTGGTCTTAGTTTACGATCAAGCTAATGATAAATTAGGCGCTGGAAAATTAGTTCCTATGTGGCATGGTCCCTATGTTGTCAAGCGAAAGCTAGCAAAAGGGGCCTATGAATTGGTAGACTTTGACGGGGACTCTATGGGTAAACCCAGAAATGGTCTTTACCTGAAGAGTTATTATGCTTAAAGAATGGGTATGGAGATTTTTAGTTAGGATAGTTTTTCTTTCTAGCTGGTGTGTTTTAGTTTAAATAGTGTGCTTAGCTTAGAGAGTGTTTTTTTCGTCATTATTCATGCTTATCTTGGTTTTACTCTTGATATTGCAGATGTCGATGCCTCTCCAAACATACATTGGTTTTGCTGATGGTGCTTGTCGTAATACAGGGAACATTTCTTCCGCAGCTTGGGTTATCTATTCGCCCTCTGACGAGTTGGTATCTATGCATGGGGTAAGCCTCGGTCAAACAACGAACAACATTGCCGAGTATAGTGCAGTGATTGAGTTATTATCTGAATCTATTTCATTTGGGATTCGGAGTTTGATAGTGAGGTTAGATTCTGAACTCATTGTATTACAGCTTAATAGAGTGTATGCCATTAGAAATCCAGTGTTATTGAGATTATTTTTTAGAGTGCGTCTCTTGGAACGTGAATTTGATTATATTGAATATCAACATATCCCAAGATCTTTAAATACATTAGCTGATGCAATTGCTTCTCGAATGTTAAGTAGACATTTGCAATAATCATACATGTAAATTTAAAACCATTCCATAACATGATTCACAAGATAAGCCGGTAATAGTGATATATATATATAGGAGTGTGTCAAAAAATACATCGTCCTCGATCATAGGTTGAAAAACAACTTATGATCGACAAAAATTTCATATGTGCCCACAATAGGCGATCATCCTATCACTGGTGATGATCTCGATAAGAAACCATTGCACGGGCCACCTTGTAAAGGAACCTCCTAAAAGGTCCTGGGACCCTAATCACATAGCGCTGAAGTCGACGAGGAATGTCATCTATGGTGGTCTCCGGAACATCTCCTGTCAAGCGCTCTAGATGACTCTCCAACTCGGCCAAAACCTCTGTTGATTCGTCCTGTGGGGCTGGCGCAGCTGCAACTCGTTGTTTCCTCTCGTAAGGCCGGAGAGCGGCTAGTCGCTGTGGACCCACATCTGCATTTGAAACTTTTACTATCAGTTTTGGGACGATAGAAAAATAATAAAAAAAATTAAAATAGGAAAATGTTGAAAATGATTTTACCTGAGTCATCTCATTGCTCTCCTGGTGGAAGAGCTATGTCTGGGTCACCACAAAAATCTACCCTAGCATAAGGGAAGTCGTGAATAGAAAAAACCTGGTTTTCCAACCATTGGAAATACTCAGGTTTGAATCGAACAACCTCTGTCCCCTCGTCTGGATGGCGGGCCATAACTGCGACCCATCACATCAGTTTGGGCTCTCGAGGAAGCCCAGCTCCAATAGTAAGCTACTGCGGGATCAACATGGGAACCCTCTCCAGACCAAAGCTCACAACCAAAGCCCCATAACCAAAGGTCTTTACTTGTCCGTTTTTGGCTCTGGTCAGTTGGCCTTTTACATTGGCCAACACAGCATCGCACCAGTTGAAGATGGTGCCTCGAAAGCAGTCAATTGCCATCCGCATCTGGGATCCAGTGGCAATATGTAACGCGGCACTCCCGCAAAGTCTGGTGACAGTAAATGCGATCACCATGAGTTCAGGAAGGGATATGGTTTTTATTTCTACCCCTTTGTCTCTAGCCTTGCTGTTGCAGAACTCTAGCCGGAGGCTATCGACAGACTAGCCACCTGGCCTAGTCCCGAATAGAGTCAAGTCTTCGCCTCTCTTAGGCAAACCAGTAAAGAAATATATGTCTGCCAACTCGATTTCGAGCTAGTGGCCACCAATTAAGAAGCACTAGTCCTGTATGCTCCATCTGTCAACCAGCCACTGTAAGAAATCCACATGGGCCCTCATGCCAGGTATGGCCCAGAATTTGTACAAGCCGCAGGCCTTCGATGCATCCATCGAAGGTTGGTGATTCAACGCAGCTAGATCCACGTCCTCATGCTCTCGTTCACGCCAATATAGCATGATGTACTCTCTGCATCCAATAAAAAGATAAATTAGAATGCTAGAAATTAATTTGTTTGGGTCAAATTTAAGAATTTTTGGGTTAAAAACCCTTGCTGCGGGGACCGCACCCTCTGGGTTAGACACAGTGCGTGGGTCCACACTTTGCCTACATGGAAGGTGTGGACCCCTGACTTTTTCCCCATTGAGAAAAAGTCGGGGTCTGCGGGCTACCAGTGTTACGCCTGCGGGCCCCCGCGCACGGGTTTTAAGCCTAAAAACCCTCCAAAAAATGAAATAAAAACCTAAAACAAAAAATGAAACGGTTAAAAATGAAGAGTAGGATGATGTGGATTACCTGGAGAAGACGACGTTCGATTCCGACGGTTGGATTCTCCACAATCTTCACGGGAAGTTTTCTGAACAAAAGCACTATTTTCTCACTCAAAACTCAAACGGTAAAAATGAATTGACAAAAGCCCTTTTTATAAGTTTTTTGAGTAAATAAATTGAAAATTTGTTTATGTTTCACTTTGGAAAGGTATTTTTGTAACATTTTTATCCATTTCAAATAGGTATGAGTAATGTTTGCATTTTTGTTCAGGATAACGGATTATTCAGGAAAGATCTATCATTTTCGACGAAAAAACATTTAGAGTCACCTTTAAGCACTTTTCTGACTCCTAAAACATGAAAAGATTGCCGAGTTTTTCTTTTAAACTCGTTAAAATGGAACTAAAAGACGGTCCACTTACAGCTCTTTTCTGACCGTAAAAACATGAAAAGATTTCCGGATTTTTGTCATTTCAAATTCGATATTGGTTATAAAACGACGTGTCGTTGGTCGCTTTTTTTACTTTTTCGGATCAGGGGCACTAATTACGAAAAGTACTCCTTGGTCGTAAAGATCAAGCGGTTCTCTCAAGTATTATTTTATACTTTTTCGGGCTTGGGAGACACAAATTTACGAAAAAGGTCAACCCTGGAGTCTTCTTAAGTTTTTTCAGACTCTCTAAAATTGAAAAACATCGAGTTTCTGCTATACTGGACTCATTAAAATTCCACAGTAAAGGACCTGTTCAATTACAAATAAGAATGAACCACTCCTTCTTAGGGTTCAAATTTAAACTAAGTTGGACTCATCCAAAGGATGAGCTTATAATCAAGCAAATGTTATCCTCCTCAAGCTTGTCAAAAATAAAGAGGTACTTGCCAGAAATGGTGGGGGAAAAGAGAGAAAAATGAGCCTGTTTGTCATACTTTGTAACCACTCTTGAACATGACACTTTTATTCACCTGGGTTGGGAAATCCTTTGCCTAATAGTTGATCAAACCACATTGAAAGTCTTCAGCCGATTTCTGGGTATTAACTTTGGGTCAATTGTCACCAAACCATCTGTTGTGTCATTATGTGTTCAAGAGGTCATTGCCAATAAGCCATTCATCTGCAAAATATCTGTCATCCATCTTGACCATCCCTGAGTCAGTCCTTGCAACTAAATTTCTTCAACTTGATCTATGATTTCTTGTTGTGGGCTTGCCTGCGACGGATCGCTTTCTATCGACTTCAACTCATTATCTAGAAAGATGATCTAGAAATCGTCAGTACCTTGGGATCTGCATGCCTCAATTGCAGGTCTCTCGCCTTTAACGACAGGTTGCATCATTGACCTTTGATCAAAGGGTTCAATGACATGTTCAACATCAACACATTTATTCACATCTCATGGATTGTACTAAGTACTTTGAGAGCCATTGACATCACTGGTGGTTTCTATCACACTTGTTAACAGTTTACATCATTGACTGGTAATCAAGTGGTTTCTACCATGTTCGACTTCAACACATTCATTTGCATGGATAGAATCGTACTGTTTCGGGAAGTAGAAATGAAGACCCTGGATCAAGTTTCCACAATCCAGGCTGCGAGGAATTTTGTATTCATTATATAATGGACTATTCATAAACAGATGGCTGCGTCCATACTGTGTCCACATGAGTTTATACTTGTGATGTCTTACAAGATCATTCCTGTATCAGAGCAGTAGTTAGTTTTCTAAGTCAGTTTTGATCTGAGTATGGGAATGCCTACCTCAGCGATGATATGATCTCATATATATATCTTGCATTGAATGTTTTTACAGGTTCCGATCGGGCTCTCCACAAGATGATCCTCGAAATGATAAAGTACTTCACAGAAGTCTAAATTCCTTAATTACTTCACTCTTCCTAAATGATAAATGAAATCCTCATCTACTACAGACTTCGCACTTTAGGGGGCAATCGGTTACACAAAAATATCGTCACCATGATTATTTGCAGTCAGTATGGGTCTATCACCACTTGTACTGTCCTCCTAAGCAAGTCTCAGACCTCAGCTCTTCAAGTCAAGCTCTGAAAATGAGAGAAAGACATTGAAAATCAACAAAGCTCTGGTTCCGCACTTTCTCTCACTGTTGCCTGCAGTCCTGCACCTCCTGTTTACAAAAACTACGGACTTGCCCGCTCTGTCCCTAAAGGTGTGGGTGCGGACCCCTGTGAAAGTAAAAAAGGTGCAAGTTTATTCTAAAAAACTAACTTTGGGTTAATTCTAGATGATTCTAGAAGGAATTTTGACGTGGATTGGCCGCTCTTAGGTGGTTCATGCATCCCAAAAGAGAAGGAGCTAATCCCTTGATGAGAGGAGCTATCCCTTTGAAGGAGGCCTTTATCCCTTTGAAGGAGGACCTAGTAACTTCCCTCCATTGCACTATAAATTCAGGCATTGGGCTGGTTGCTAGAGAGGTTGGAAGCTTAACATTTTTGAGGGTAAATGCTGGTGAAATTAAGACTTCCTAGTTGAGCTTGAGAGGAGAGATCACATACCGTTCTGGCTTCATTGGGAAGAGAGTGAAACTTGTCAAAGTAGAGGAGACTTCTTGCTGGACCCTGGGAGGAGCTTGTACAGCGTCAAGGCACAGGTTGTAAAGTTCTTCTTTAATTAGAATTAATACAATCAGATTCATTTTTCTCAACAAATGGTCTCATGTCATTTGTTTCATGAATTCCTTGACTTTCATGTTAAATATGTTTTATGATATTGGCTATTCAGATGCTATTTAATTTGTTTGCTTGTTTGTGTTTGCAGATTCGCGACAAGGGAGCTCATTTGGATTGAAGGAGCGAGGCTTCCACAAACTTGCGTTGGACCCAAGGTAGGCCTAAAACACTTGTTTGCCTTGGTTTATAAATGCATATTTAGAGAAAGATAGTTTGTGATTGGTTTGCTTGTCATTAGGTCTTCTTTAGATTCTAGGAAGGTCTATCTTGTCCGCAAGACCGACTCATTCCGTGTGACAAGATTTGCAAGGAAAAGGCCAAAAAAATATTTGTTCAAAGAAAAATCATTGTTTCTTGAGACCATTAGCTTGCTTTCTTTGTTGGGTCATGTTATATTCTTTCCACGATTAGCCCACGTAATTAACTGGGGGGTTAGGAGGGGGGCGGATCCCCCCCTTCATTGTGTCGATTGCGTAACGGGGGGAGTCACAGGGGGTTTGAGGGGTGTAGGCAAACCCACTGTATGGGGTCCAAGGTAGCACCCCAAAAAATTTTGGTTTTGGACCCTATGTTAGGTTGGGCAGACCTACCTATGGTTTTGTGCATGATTTTCTCACATGGTTTTGGATGCAATGGTTTTTGGTCCATGGTATTGGATGCTTCAGGATGTATAAATATGTATTGTAACATTGAAAGGAACATAATGAAAAATCAAGTTGGTAGTCTCGGTTTTGGGATACAGTGGCAAAATCTCTGTGTCTATGTGTTTTATGTGTTATACTCTCACATTATTTATTTTTTGTGTTTTAGAATTCGTATGCAGGTAATTTATGTATGGGGTTAAGACCTACATTTGGTATCAGAGCTATTTTGGATTCAAGGGGATGCCTTTGTTGCTGAGGGGTTTCGCTTGAGCCTGTGGTAGACCCTGATCAGTGGGAGATCTGTGAGATCGATTCTAGTGGTAAATGAAGATGGTGAGTAGTGGAAAGATAGAGATCAAGAAATTTAATGGTCGGAGTTTTGAGTTGTGGAAGCTCAAGATGGAGGATCTGTTGGTGGATAAAGATCAGTGGATCAGAGTAGATCCGGGTACTAAACCAACGGGAGTGTCTGATGAAGAATGGAAGAAGTTGGATCGGAAGGCAAAGAGCACAATACGATTGTGTGTCTCAGATTCAGTGTTGCTGAATGTATCAGTGGAAGCTACGGCGAAGGCTTTGTGGGACAAGTTAGGGACTTTGTACCAATCTAAGTCTCTGGTGAATAAATTGTTCCTACGGAAAAAGATATATAACCTGAGGATGAAAGATGGAGACTCGATGCCAGAGCATCTGAATTTGTTTCAGACTATGGTAAGTTAGTTATAGTCTGTTGATATCAAAATTTCAGATGAAGATAAGTGCATCAGTTTTTTGTGTTCTCTACGAGATTTGTGGGATAGTCTGGTTATTGTAATAGGTAGCAATGCAACTGCCTTGCAGTTTGATGAAATAGTCTTATCCTTGCTAACGGAGGAGATGAGACAAAAAATATGGAGAGCCAGAATGGTGATGCCTTATCTGTACGAGGATGGTCCCAGAACATAAACAAAAATAAGTCATCGAGTGGAAGATCTAAATCTAGAGAGAGATCTAAATCTCCAGGAAAACCTGTAAAGGTGGTGTGCTGGAAATGCGGAAAGGAAGGGCGCTACAAAAGGGACTATAAATCTAAAGCTCTTGATAAAGGAAAGGGATCGTATGATGCTCCTTCTACAGAGGCGAAAACCACCTTAGATGAAGGTGGGGATGTGTACTTGGCTTCTTCAAGTACCCATGTAGATCATGAGGCATGGTTGATTGACTCAGGTGCATCCTTTCACTTCACTCCCCATAGAGAGTGGTTCTACAAGTATGATAAATACAATGGTGGTGATTTCTTTTTAGGGGATGATAGGAAGGCTAGAATCATTGGTCGCGGAAAAGTAAAGTTGAAGTTGCAAGGTGCAAGGGTTACAACACTTCTGGGTGTTCTAGATATTCCTGCATTGGCCATGTTAGTGCTTGAAATTTCACCTCAGGCTGAAAAAGGTAAACTCCAAGGCAACATCAAACCACTTAGCCTCGTAGCTAGCCCTACGGGGCAGGAGAGGGCTCTCTCCGGTCTATCTCGGTAAAGATCTTCAATGGGCAAGATAACCAATAAGGAAACACTAATTTTAGGCTAGTAAACTAATAAAAAAGTTTGAATTGCGATTTTTAGGGTTTTGGTGGAAAATTGGGGAAAGGCAATTTTGGGTGCGGGGATTGGACACAGTTTTTGCAGGGGGTTCTTTGGGGCAAGGTAGGAGACTGTACTGATGCCTTTGAATTAAGTGAATGGATAGGAATGACCGGTGAGGAGCTAAAGAGAGCAAGAAACCTTCAAGAGTTCTCTTTAGACAGATGAAAACATAAATATTAAGCAAACTTAAGAGCAGAGCATGGCAATCATAAATTCTACTTTAACACTTCATTTGCCTAATTTGCAGAAGGAAAAGTAAGAAGAATGAATCAAATAACAAACTTAAAATTACAAAAGAGAAACACACCATCAATACATGTAACCACAAGAATGCCAAAAAGGACTGCAAAACCCTGGTCTTTCTTCCTTTGCCAAAATTGCAGAGATACAATGAGTAATACAATAGAAGCTTTCTCCCTCAAGAGTCCAACCCTCCAACCTCTGAAAATGACTAAGAAAATACATAATATAGGCAAGCTAACACCTTTCCTTGCCTCTAGGGGTCGAGCTCATCCTTCTAGGAGCTGTCTCAACCAATTCTAAACTGAGCACTAAAATCTAGGCAGTCAAAACAACTTGCCTCTATAAGCTAGGAAACCAATTCATTCATTAAATGTTTGCTATTTCATGAATGAATCTTCTAGAATAGGTAAATAAATGCCATGTCAACATGAAAATACATTAATTACATCAAAGAGGGTGAAAAATCCCATCACAAGTCAAAACTGGTCAAAGTTGGGCGAATTCCTGAGCTGTAGATGAAAAATTGGCAAACTTTCCCAACAGGTCGCGCCCTGATCCTGAACAGGTCGCGCGCCTTTGGAGCTGCTTTTGAGGCACTTCCAGGTGTCCAAATGAGGCAAAAGTGGGCTTGTTGGAAAGGTATGGATGTCTACTTTCCAACCCAAGTTGAATTTCTGGATGTGGTGGCCATTTGCCACTCCACAATTGCAATCTCCCAAGACTGCTTCCTGTGTGTCAAAAAGGTGGCAGAAAGTCATTTTTTGCTTGTTTTTTGACCTTCTGGAGGCTCAAAACTTGATGAAATCTCTTGGTAATTGCTGAGCAGGTGTATCTTTGCATGAAAAATCCAAAAATGCTGAGTTTTCCCGAAATAGAGCTGCCCATCGAATAGGTCGCGCTGAAGAAAACCTGTTTGTGGCACAAAAAATTCACAATTGACAAAATTTTCTCCAATTTTTTTGAAATTTGGGCTGGGGGTCCCTAATCAAGTACCCTGCTCAGTCAAAGAGGCTTTGGCCAAAATTTGGAGTGGATCAGGACTTTTCCGTCATTTTAGTGCCTTGGCCAGCCTCCTTGGATCTGGCGATTGTAATTGTGACATTTCTCTAAAACCATGACATCTGTGCAAAAAGTGAAGGAGGTTTTTATTCTTTGGCATGTTTTGGACAAAAACGTCTCTCAGTTTTCCAAAATTTCATCTTTGATTGCTCTGAAATATCTTTTGAGTGAAACTGATCCCGATGTGTGAAACAAGGGATTTTGTCGAAATGAAGCGAAATGAAGGGGATAAGGGGCTTCTAAATTCTTCAGGAAATTTTTGGGAGTAGGGCGGGATGTTAGGAAGCAGGGGAAAGTGGAATCTTAGAGATTGAGTGACAGGAAGGGGTCCAAAAGGGCAAAACACAGGTCCAACCTAGAAAATTGCCAGGTTGTAGCAAGAAACTAGGGTTTGTGCGAAAATGAGGAATTTGGGGGATCTCAGTGATGGGAAGCATTTAATAAGGTACTTTAAGGATAGGGGAAGGTGTATGAACATCAGGATCCAAGTTTTGTCGATGATTTGACCGTCCAAGAGAAATTGCCTTCAAAACCCTAGGAGAGGGAAATGACCTTGCCTAGGCACAACTAAAGCATGAACAAGGTGTAAAATGACTCATTAGACACTGAGATGATAATGAAAACCCTATGAATGATGATAGACTCAGCTGAATAGTGACATAGGTTGACATTTGGGCAACTTTGAACAGAGTGAAAGCAAACCCTAGACCTAATGCCTAGTGACCAAATTTTGCTTGAAGACTCACTGAAATGACAAAATTTGACCTTGACACTTTAAAATCACTTTGTAAGAGCATATTTGATCACTGGAGGAAGTCTGGAAATACTGACACTAACAGGCCAGAAATCTGATTTTTGTAAGCAAGATGGATGATGCAGGTGTAAAAACAATGTTGAGAAGGATACCTGCAAGATGGTTCAGGGTGCATTGCTATTGATGAGGGGAGTTCATATTGGAACTCTGTACAACCTGCAAGGTAGCACCGTTGTTGATGGGTGCAACAATTCTATGGTTCCTGAAAGTGGAGCAGAAAATCTAGTGGTCTCTGGAGAGAAGACCATGTTGTGGCATCAAAGGCTTGAACATATTGGAGAGACGGGCCTACGAATACTTCATGGTAAAGGTATGGTAGAAGGTATGAGTAATAGATCTCTAGATTTTGATTTCTCTGAAAATTGTGTATATGAGAAGCAGAATCAAGTGAGTTTCCCCTCTAGTGGTAAGAAGGTGAAACAAATATTAGAGCTTGTGCACAGTGATGTGTTTGGACCTGTGAAGTTTCCATCACTGGGTAAGTCTGTGTACTATGTATCATTTATAGATGAATTCTCAAGGAATACATGGACATATTTCCTTAAGAATAAATCTGAAGTCTTTGACAAGTTTAAAGAATTTAAGGCTCTGGTGGAAAACCAGATAGAGAAGAAGATAAAGGTGTTGAGGACAGATAACGGTGGAAAGTTTTACAGTAAGGAATTTGAATAATTTTGTAAGAAGTGTGGTATAGCACAGCAGAAGACTACTCCATATACACCTCAGCAAAATGGAGTTGCAGAAAGAATGAACAAGACATTGATGGAAAGGGAAAGAAGCATGCTCAATGGTGTTGGGTTAGGATAGGAATTCTGGGAAGAGGTGGTGGAGATAGCATGTTACTTGGTTAACAAATCACCTTAATCATCATTGGAGGATAAGACTCCACAAGAGGTTTGGATTGGTAAGAAACCCTCTCTTTCACATCAGAGGGTATTTGGATGTGATGCATATGTACATGTTCCAAAGGAGAAACGAACCAAGTTGGATAGTAAATCTGAAAAGTGCATCTTTATTGGGTATAAGGATGGTTTAAAGGGTTATAAGCTTTGGAACCCAGTAACAAGGAAGGTTGTGTACAACCGAGATGTGGTGTTTAGAGAGGTAAAAGATGTTATTAAACATGAAGTCCAACCAAAGGAACCTGAGAAGATAAAGTTTGAGCTTAAGAAGGAAGAATCAGACTCTACAGCAGAGGAGGAATCAGAAGATGAAGAGTCATAGACTCGAGTGTGAGAAGATCAATTTGAGAAGGAAGGCAGCCAGAAAGGTATAGTCCATCTGCTTTCTGTTCAAATTTTGCTTTATCTATTACTGATGATGATCCCAAAATTGTGAAGGAAGTAGTAGATTCAGAGGATGGAAAACTCTAGAAAGAGGCCATGGTTGATGAAATAGCATATTTGCACAAAAATGAGGCTTGGGATCTGGTGGAGTTGCTGGCTGGAAGGAAAACCATTGGTAGCAAATGGGTGTTCAAGAAGAAGACAAATGCAGAAGGAAAGGTGGAGAAATACAAAGCTCGGTTGGTAGCAAAAGGTTATTCCTAGGTGACGGGAATTTATTTTGGTGATATTTTTTCTCCTATTGCCAAGGTAGCTTCTATTAGATTACTTTTATTTGTTGCTGCTGCTTTAGATTTTGAAGTGGAACAGATGGATGTGAAGACAACATTTATTCATGGGGATCTGGAAGAGGAGGTCTACATGAAGCAACCTGAAGGCTTTGCGGTGAAGGGTAAGAAAGATCTGGTATGCAAGTTGAAGAAGTGTTTGTATGGGTTAAAACAGTCACCAAGGATGTGGTATTAGAAATTTGATATATTTATACAGGGACTTGGTTTCACCAGAAGCAAAGAAGATCACTGTGTGTATTTTAAATTAATTGGTGGCCATGTTGGTTATCTGGTTTTATATGTGGATGATATGTTGCTGGTTGGAAATGACAAAGAAATTATCCAGGAATTGAAGACCCAATTGTCCTCCAAATTCGAAACGAAAGATCTTGGTGATGCATACTATATTTTGGGCATGGAAATTAAAAGAGATCGATCAAAGAGGAAGCTCTGGTTAAACCAAAGGAAGTATGTCGAGACAATATTGCAGAGGTTTAATATGCATGATAGTAAACCGGTGAAGGTTCCTATTCTTGTAGGTGTAAAGTTATCTGCTGAACAGTATCCCAAGACACAAGAAGAGGAAGAGGATATGTCCTGTGTTCCATATGTAAGTGCAAGTCGTAGCCTGATGTATGCGATGGTTTGTACTAGACTAGACATTACACATGCAGTGGGAGTATTGAGTAGGTTTATGTCAAAACCAAGGAAGGAGCATTGGACATTTGTGAAGTAGGTTTTCAGGTATTTGCGTGGCACTAGTGATTATGGTTTTTGCTACCAAGGAATACCAGGATTGGATAGAGTTTTGGATATCCGTGGCTTTGTTGATGCGAATTGGGCTAGAGATCTGGATTAGAGAGGATCTACAAGTGGGTATGTATTTAACCTATTTGGAGGTGTAGTCAGTTGGATGAGTAAGAAACAATCTGTAGTGGCACTATCAACTACAGAGGCAGAATACATGGCAGCCACTCATGCAAGCAAGGAAGCAGTTTGGTTGCAGATATTGTGTTCAAGTATGGGGTTAGTATAGGGAGCTATAAGGATAGACTGTGACAGCTAAAGTGCAATTTTCTTGGCAAAGGACCCTGATTACCATTCAAAGACAAAGCGAATTGATGTTCAGTATCACTTTGTGAGGGATATGATAGAAGAAAAAAAGGTGTTTGTTGATAAAGGTGGACATTTTGAAGAATATTGCAGATGCATTGACAAAATCTGTGAGCTCTGAGAAGTTATCTTGGTGTAGATAAAAAATGGGCATTGCAGGGCTAGATAAATGACTAAGCTCCCTTGTGCCCCCCTGTGGAAAGAAAACAACAAGTGGGAGAATGTTGGGTTGTGTTATATTCTTTCCACAACTAGCCCATGTAGTTAACGGGGGGTTAGTATGGGGGTGGAGCCCCCCCTTCGTTGTGCCAATTGCATAACGGGGGGAGTCACAGGGGGTTTGATGGGTGTAGGTAACCCCACTCTATGAGGTCCAGGGCAGCACCCTGGAAAATTTTGGTTTTGGATCCTATGTTAGGTTGGATGGACCTACTTATGGTTTTGTGCATGATTTTTGCACATAGTTTTGGACGCGATGGTTTTCGGTCCATGGTATTGGATGCTTCGGCATGTATGAATATGTATTGTAACATTGAAATGAACATAATGAAAAATCAAGCTGGTAGTCCCGATTTTGGGATACAATGGGAAAAACTCTGTGAATATGTGTTATGCTCTCACATTGTTTATTTTATGTGTTTTAGAATTCGTGTGCAGGTAATTTATGTATGGGGTTAAAACCTACATTATTGTCCTTATTCAAGATGAGTTCGTGAATATTTTTTTTTGTTTAGAAAGGTCTTCCATATCCTTATCAACCTTCTGCTACCTTGTTCCACCATTTATTTGCCTTAGGATTACCTCCTATAGGATTTTTGGGTCACTGTAATTCCTACAGGATCATCGTGTAGAAAACGTAGTCCCTTTGTAAACTGAAGGAAAGGAGTGGAAAAAATAACAGAAATCGTGGAGGAATGAATGGTAATGAGTGGTAAAATAAAAAATTGAGTGACAGGAGTCTCTTTTTTATCCTCCTTTGCTTCTTGACCGTCCTTCCTGCTGACCTACAAATGGAAATTTGATGAAAATGGAGAGGATGCTCTCTTTGTTTTTCTTTTTCAAGAATGAAATGGAATGGATGAATGATGAATAGATGGTGAGTATGAAGTGGATGGAAGGCTTGGAGTGTTGTGGTGACCTTGGCCTTTGCAAAAATTTCTTCTTTTAATTACTCTCCTCATTCCTTGAAATGATCACCCTTCATAATTTGACTTTTCAATATTGCATGAGTGAAGGAGTGAATTGCAATTAACTAGTTGAAGGTGGTTGAGACTGTTGACCAATCCTTAGCTTATAAAAGCTCATCTCTTATGCATTGACAACAAATTTCTAACTATAATATGCTCAAGAAAAGAGGTCAAGAATATTGCATACTTGTACCTACCTGATGGTTGTTGAAGAGACATGCATGTTGTTGTTGAGTTGATGTTAATGTGTAGGTTTTGATGGTGATGTTGATGATTCTTATGTTGTTGCTAAGCTCTGGAGGAGCTTCTTTGACCTTTGGATTTCCTTTAAAATTGCTCCTTGCTAATCTTGTAGGTGTTGTTCGATATCCTTTAGATTTATAGGACAATGACGTTTTGTATATATCTCCAAAATGGTAGACTAGATTGAGTTGAAACTTTTTGAGCATGTTGCCATCATCATTATGCAACTCCCCATAAAAAAAGTTTGGTCAATGGATACACGTTTCTTGAGAAACACTAAAAATAGCTGAAGGTGATGGAGGCCATTTTATTGGAAATCATGCACTGGAATTTTCTGAAATTGCTTGGACATGTTACCATCATCCGTGTGCATCTCCCCATGAAACAACTTTTTAAATGGATGCACGAATATTTAGAAAATGAAAAAATGGCTTAAGGTGATGGAGGCCAATTTCTTGGAAACCGTGTACTGAAATTTGCTGAAATTTCTTGAGCATGTTACCATCATCCATATGCATATCCCCCTGAAACAACTTGGCAAATGGATGCATGTTTTTCAAGTTATGGTAAAAATAAATTTCTTCTCTATGTATTTTTGTATCCTGTAGGAAAACAGAGCATCCTGTAGTATTTTAGGATAGAAAGAAAACTGAATGGTAGAAGCTTGAGAATGATGGGTGGAAGGTGAAAATAGATGAGGGTCATGGATTGAAATGGGCTTGGCCTTGTTGGATCATTTGGGCAAAGTAGGAGAAGGTCAAAATTTGACTTCTTTTGATTAGGCTTGACTAATTTTCCTTTTGGTACCGACTTGTTCTTGTTTTTTTATGCTAATGGAAAAACCTGTGAGAAATTTATGAAACCAACGTTCCGGACTAGCTAGGTGAGTCCATCATCAGGGCAATGAGATCTGTATTTTGAGAAGAGAGAGTCAAGAAAATTATGAAGCTATTAATAGATAAATAGAAAGATATCTGATATCTTTTAGCTTATAATGTCGGCCTGATTGATTTACACTTATTAATTAATATATATATATATATATATATATATATATATATATATATATATATATATATATATATATATATATATTAAATTATTTAATAAATTTTATTTAAGAGATTGTTTAATATTAATATTATGATTTAAATTTTAGGTTTTAATGATTGAAACCTTAATGTATTTGCTTGCTATATATTACATTATTTTATGTGTTAATCTATATATTTGAATTATATTATTTAATTTAATTGTATATCATTTATTTATTTGTTTGTAATTTGTAATATATATATATATATATATATATATATTTATCTTTAATAGTTTATCTACTAATTTAATTACTTATTATTCATTTTTTATTTATTTATTTTATATTTATTAATTAATTATTATTATTATTTATATCTTTTTTTTAATACAATTTAATCATTATTCTTATTATTAGTTATTTATCAATTAGTTTATTATTGTTATACATATTATTATTATTATTATTATTATTATTATTATTAATATTGTTATTATAAAGATATTATATTTATATTTTTTGTTATTTAAATTATGTGATATGATATATAAATGAGTTATTTGTTATGAAATAGTTTGAATTGAAGAAATTATTATTTTTATTTATTTATTTAATTAATTATTTATATTTTGATTTGTCAAATGTTGTCAAAAGGGAGTATTAGATTAATTTAATGTTTTTTTTTTTTCATTTTTTTTAATTGTTCTTGTTGCTTGCAGATGTTGGAGAGTACATGAATTCATGAGAGAGATACATGTAGTAAAGGTTTTTTTTTTTTTTTTCTTCCTCTTTTTTCTTCTTGTAGGCCTACTAGCCACGTCAAGGAGGTTTTCAACTAGTAGGATTGCCTAGGTGCCTCAAAAGGAGGTTTTCAATCAATGAGCCAATCTGAGGCACCTCAAAGGAGGTTTTCACCTGAGATTTTTTTTTTTTCATTTTTTTTTTGTTACCCTACACTACTTGAAAAACAAAATCATTTTCAAGTATAATAATACTTCCAAGGGAGCCATGTGCATGTCAATATGACAGACAAAATGATGTGGAGGCTTGAAATGTATGCCTGACATGTACCTGGATTTGAGTGATGAAATGCTTTGACTTGATGAATACAAGCACAATTGAAGAAGAGAGTATTATTGCAACTTCGTGACTGTCTGGAACCATATTTCAATATAGTTGTGATGTCTCTGGTCTACTTGCTGATTTGGATCATCTTATATGTCTTCTTCTACCATGACCTTCAAGTGTTCCTCTTTTTGTTGGTTGATCACTTGAATACATGGAGGATTTGATAGTAACCATGAGGGAGCTTTCTCACTCTCCAATTTTGATGTTTGCTCTTCATTAATCGCAGCCCATGGTTCTGTGGTCTTCTCTTTTGAGTCTTCTTCTTCTGGATGTGGTTCTTCAATGATATCAATATAATCTCGTTTTTGCAATACTCTTCCTGAGGTAGGGTAAATACCAATGATCTCAAGAGGAGATGTTTGGAAGTGTTGTACCTCATCATTGTAAGTGGGTTGATTTACTTCAATGTGTGGGTTTGGAAATGGTGGTACAGGTTGTTATCACCTAGAACTACAGTCACATGTATATAATTTTTGTCCAAAGTTCACTGTCAAAAATTGGTGTCAAATGGGTTTTGTCCTATGTTTCTTACTTAGGGGTCATGTTTCTAAAGGGTCTTGATGTGAATCATTATCTAATACTATTGGTCATCCTCCATCATGATTGCATAATCCATGTCTTATCTTGTACATGTCACTGGTCATTTCCGTATTTTCGCAGCGCAGTCTTATTGGTTGATTTTGCAGCGCAATTATGTTTTAGCCATTTCGCAGTGCGTCAGCATCCAGCCGTTTCACAGCGCATTTTGCTAATTTATAACTATCTGCGCTACGAAATCGCAGATTCAGGCATTTTGCAGCGCAGTTTCCTAAAGGGTCACGTCTGGGGATGAGTCATTGTCTCCGTCCGGTTATTGTCAGTTGGCGTACCTCCCAAACACTTATGAGCCATCACTTCACCAATAGATTCATAGGCATGCACATAAAAATCATTCAAATGGTTTTATCATGCATGGATGTTTTATGATGTTTGTAAATGATGCATAAAGTGGCCAGCTTGTGTGATAAGATATTCGAATTGCAAACGAGCCTGAGTTTCTTTTTCAAGTGAGCCTGATTACAAGCGAGCCTACGTTCTAAAAAATTGAATTTTCCATTTTAGCTGAGGCTGGGGGTCATTCTCTGTGCAAAAATTTTGAAAGCGGAATGGAGAGGAAGGAGCATAGGTCTGGAAGATGTCAGAGAACAGAGCCTGAAGGATTGGACCTTGCATTGAGAGATGAAGGTGTGAGGAAAGCTTTCAAGGATGCTGGCTGTTGGAATTTCTGTGAGAAGCTGCAGGGTGGTCATGGTCAGGTAACAAAAGAGTTTGCCTTAAACTTTACAGGTTTAAATTCTAAAGTATCTATGTTAGAGGTTCAAGTATCTCTAGAGGCAATTGCTAATGTAACTGAGATTCCAAGAGGGGGGCAGGAATGGTTCAAGAACTTCAAATTTGATATGAACCCCTGCAAAGAGTTCTTGAAAGAGGCATATGTGCATGAAGATCTAACAAAGGCTGTGCCTAGAAATTATGTTAAGGAGCACTATGCCCTTCTTCTTACCTGTATTCAAAAGTATTTAACCTGTGAGGGGAGATATAATAAGGTTTACTCCTATCATTTTAAGTTGTTGTTGCATTTTACGGGTAAGGCATATATAGATATTCCATTTTACTTGTTTCGTAGTCTCAGCAAAATGTGTGACAAAGTTCAATTAAGAAAGGATGACTGTGAGACATCATTATTTCACCATGGTTTAGTGAAACTGTTAGTGCTGGATGGTCTTCAGAAAATTGGTAGGGATTGGAACTCTTTTATCTTTATGGCTGGTTTCCAGAGTAAAACAGGCCTTACTCCACAGCCGGTTAGAGAAAGAGAAGAATCAGTTGAGGAACCCACAATAGCTGAGCTTAGAAAGGAGGTAAAGGATAAAAAGAAGACCAAGTCTAAATTGAAAAAATCAGTGAAGCCCTTGGTTATTAAAGAGCCACCTCAGCCATCATCAAAAGAGGAGGTCAAGCACAAGAAAGATGTACCTGGATCAAGTGGGTCTGAAAAAGTATCAAGAGTCAAGACCAGGAGTCAAATAAGCAAAGAAAAGGGCAAATCAATAGCTGTGGAGGAAAGTCCAATATCTAAGGCCAGCTTGAGTGATTTGCTTGAGGCCATTGAGTTTGAGCAGGTTGAACCAGTGCATATTGAACCAATGCACATTGATTTGACTCAATCATCACCGGAGAGCACTAAAAAATCCAAAGCTTCAAAGAGACTAAGGTTTGATGAACCTGGTGAGGAATTTATTTTCAAACCACGAAGGCCGGTTACAAGGAAACAAGTAAGGGAAGCTGAGAAGCTGCATAAAGGAGAGAAAGTTGTAAAGGTGCCCAGAATAGAGGTAGTTGAAGAATTGTCTAGAACAGAGGAGGCAGAACAAATCAAGAAAAAAGGCAAGAACAGAACAGTCATTATTTTCCAAGGGGGTAATATCATAGCCATAAAGAACCAGATGGAGGCAGCAAAAGATGAAATTGCCAAGGCAAAGAATGTCACTGGGGAGCTTGCAGTCAGGTATGCCAACTATCGAAGAGATGTGTTAAAAGGTAGTAAAAACCTAGTGGGTCAAGTGGATTCAGTGGCTGATGTGTATACATGGACAGTTCTAGCTCTCAAACAAGCTAAACTCATCAGAAAAATGAACATGTGTTTAAGAGCTGAAAACAAAGCTTTAAGGAGAGAGGTTGCAGATTTAAAAGCACAGCTAGGTTAACTGGCTGCTCATTGATGATGAGAAAGGTCATATTCTAAATTTTGTCAAATTTTGTTTAAGTTCCATTATTCTGAAGGCATATAGGTCTCTTCCACCTGTAAAGGAGGTTTAAAAAGTCAAAAGTCCAAGCAAAAAATTCCTTAAGGCAAATACACTCTGTTTTAGCAAAAACAGCAGTTTCGTAGCGCGCTACGAAACTGCTGTAGGTGTTGTTGTATGATGAAGACAAATAGTTTGATGGTAGGATCAGAAAATTATCAAAGGAAATACCTAAGGAACATTAAGGAGACCACATGAGGCTAGCATAGCCATTCAGATAATGACAAGTGTGCCTTTTTGTAAAGGTGAAATATTTTGTCTTAAGTTAAAGCTTTGATAAAGGTACTTTATTACCGGTTGTTAGGGTTTTGGAAGGAGATGCATACGAGGAGTCTTGGCTTGCACACCTGTCCATCAACGAAGCCTCCAACACATCTGGAAACATGGTGATGCTCGTTATTTTTGGGGTATTAAAGAGCTGGGAACATGCTGCTTAATTTTTGAAGAATGGTGGGAGACAAGGACCGGAAAAACAGGGGTTTTATCCTTATGATTAATGAACCATCAGCGCATTCAGTATCCAAAGCTAGCTTGTTCATTGCATCCTTCTCTCAGCTATCTCGGCCAAACTGAAAGGAGACAGGTGTCAAGGATCAAGAAAGAATCATGTTACGAGGAGGATAGAATTAGAGTTTTAGTTTAGTTGGGACTCGTTGTAATTACAGCTCAACATTTAATGTATTTAATGAGTTAGTTAAATTGTAGATAGGGGTAATTAGTAGCAGTCATCGAGCTCCCCTCATGCTGGAGGAGGAAGCTCAAATTAGTTAAGGGTGTATCTCTATATATAGATCAAACTTCAATGTAATGGAGGTTGGATGTTTTGGAGAAGACTGTTTTGGTTTATGTATAAACAGATTTCAGTAATGCAAATGACTGTTTTTTCTTCTCAGGATTCACAAAGGATCTTCTTGTTCAAATGTGTGATGGTATATTTTCTTTAATGTTCTTTTACAGTTTTGTTAATGCATAATCACTCAAAACTCATGGATCATGCTCTGACTTCCTGTATGCCTTTGCAAACTGTGGTTTCAAAGTCATGTTTGAACATTTAAATGTTAAGTGCCCTGATTTCTATGAAAAGATAGTGTTATTGTTTACTGAGATATGAGTGACTCCATAAGCCCAATGGGAATCAATTCAATGTTGTCCAGCTAGCATACTTGTTCATGTGTCTTATAAGAGTTAGCCATCTTGTCATTAGTCAACATTCATAACCTTTGAGAGAGCCCTCTCAGACTAAGGAGGCTAAGCCTTAGTCAAAAGCCTGGTTTGAAATAGTTACACAGAGTCTTACTGATTGGCAGCCTTCAGTGCTTGATTTTGTGATAACATTTTGGTGCGTCTGCCGGGAGCCTGAAGATTACTCATTCCCGTAGTTATAAGACTGAATTTCTGAAGGTAGCAGGAGTTCAAAAAGGTTTTCGAGGCTGCATTCTACCTTGGTGACTCCATGAATTTTAAAGTTTAAAAGGTGGCTTCGAGAGGGAGGTATACAAGGAGTAATCCTGACCCAAACCCACCTAGTCCTGTGGAAAATCCTAATATCATCTCAAGGAGTAAACAAAGATTTTCTGATATACCAGGTACTTCAAATATTTCAAAGTCTTTGTTTCCTGAGTTTTCTAGAAGTCCTGAAGATAAAATTGTTGATGATAAAATCCAAGAAGTGTTGTTGAGGTCTGAAAACGAAGAAGAGCTTATTGGTATCATTTTGGATTTACAAAAGAAAGGTATTGATACTTCATCTTTAGTGTCACAAAAAGATAAAGAAGAGTTTTGGGAAATTGTTACTTCTGAATTGTTATTAGAGGAGGAGGATTTGAAACAGCTCAAGGAGCTTGACCCTTTTGAAGTTTTGCTTAAATCTAAAACTGGTTTACCTCTCCCAAATTGGAGTTCTTTTGTCAGTGGCTTACAAAGTCCCAATAGCCCTTTCTGTATTCATACTTTATCTTCTGCCTCTGCTAGTCCAAAAAGTCCTCAGACAACATCTCATATTAGTTCTGGTCCCCCTAGTCACACAGTACTTGTTATCCCTGCTCCTCCTTTCATTATGGTTGTACCTGCTAGGTATGCTCCTCTAGCTCTCCCTGCTGTTTTGCATGATCTCCCTAGTAAATATGCTGCTAGGATTCCAACATGGGGAGGAGATGATGAAATTTCAGCTGAGGAACATGTGGATAGATTCAATGACTTTGTTGATAGGGAAGAAGTAGATGATGAAGATGTAAAGTTAAGACTGTTTGCTCAAACCTTTGTTGGGGAAGTCCGAAAATGGTTTAAATCCCTTGGATTTGGTAGCATTCATAGTTGGCTTGAATTTGAAGATAGTTTTCTGAGAAAATGGGGAAATAGGACCAATCCTGTTCAAGCCCTCACTGAATATAATAGTTTAAGAAGAGCTCCAGATGAAACTGTCCAAAAATTTTCTAAGAGGTTTAATAAAGTATATAATTCCATTCCAGCACATTTGAAACCTCCTGGAGCTTTGGCACAGTTAAGATATGCTGAGTCATTTGATTCAGATTTCTCTCTTTTACTCAGAGAAAGAGAGTCTGCTACTCTTGCTGACATGCAGAATGATGCAGTTAAGGTAGAGGTGAATATGCTAGCTGCTAAGAAGTCAAAGATGTCAAAGACTAAGATAAAGGAAGAGGAGAAACCTTCTACCTCTGCTCAAGAAGACAAGTTTGAAACCATGATGAAAACCATGGAGAAATTGATGGATCAATTAGCACTTGGGAATACTGCTGCTCCCCAAGCACAACAAGAACCTCGGTTTAGGAACCCTCAATTTAGAAGGCCTCAAAATCAGCAAAGGCCGAGGGAAAATAGAAATCAGCAAGCAGATCCTTCAGTGAGACCTCCTTTCCAACAAAACATGGTGGATGAAGAGGAAGAACCTGAGGTACCTGAGGAGTCTATTCATTGCTTTGGTGAAGAAGACTCAGAAATTTTCTTAACAAAAGAGGAACATCATGAGTCTAGTTTGGTAAAGGTAGAAGAGGAACCTTCAGATTTCTTAAAAGGTTATCAGCATGCCATATTTGAAATTCAGAAGCAGTATAATCTCAGAAACCGAGATGTCCCTATTACAGCAAATAAAGCACAGCCCAAGAAAAATGTTTCAAAGGCAGTTGAAGATAAAAAGGAAAAGTCAAAGCAGATTGATGGTAAAGGTGATTCCTCTATTGATAAAAAGGATATTCAAAACCCTGCACCTCCTAAGGAACTTGAAAGGTCTAGTTCTGTTTTTAATATAGAAAATGAGATTGCAAAAATCAAAATATCAGTCCCATTTAATGAAATTCTGAAAGTAGACAAATATAGAAGCAAGATTGTGGAAATGCTTAATTCTCCACCAGGAGGGGCTGATATTCTAAGTGTGCAAGAGGATAATCCTATTATCTGTTTAGGACCAAGACTTGAGGATGAACAAAATGATGAGTTCCCTCCTTTTTATATAAGCATTAATATCCATGATATGACTCTACATAATGCTATGCTGGATTCAGGGGCATCACATAATCTCATGCCTAAGGTAATCATGGAAAGAATGGGATTAGAAGTAACTAGACCATACAAAGATTTATTTTCTTTTGATTCAAAGAGAGTTCATTGCATTGGGTTGATAAAAGATGTTGTTGTGGCACTCACACAAATCCCAGCAAAAACAACTGTCATGGACATTGTTGTTGCAGACATTCCACCTAAGTTTGGGATGCTTCTTTCAAGGTCGTGGGCTGCAAAAATCAAGGGTACTATGCAAATGGATTTGACATATGCTACTATCCCAGTGTTTGGCGAACAAAGGAGGTTGTATCGTGAAACAAGGATGGCATATATGGTAAGCAGCAAAGACAAGCCTCAGAATTTTCCTATTTACTCATGTGATACAGGTCTGGGATCAGCTATCTTGTTCAATGAATCAGTTGGTAAAGAATCACAAGAGGAACTTGCAGAAAATCAGGGTCTGGAGGTACAACAAAGAAATGAAATAGATATCAATGGTTGTTGGTCCCTATATTTTGATGGAGCAGCAGGGAAAGAAGGCGCAGGAGCTGGAATTTGGATTACTAGTCCAACAGAAGAAAGTAAGTTTCTGTCATTCAAATTAAAATTTGATTGTACCAATAACATGGCTGAGTACAAATCTCTGGTGTTAGGCCTGGAAACCTTGATAGAATTGAAGGCAAAAAACATTGCTGTTTGTGGAGATTCTGAATTGATTATTAAGCAAGTAGAAGGTGCATATCAAACAAAGGATGCTAGGATGAGAGCTTACAGAAATTTAGTTTTGGAGTTGTTGGAAAAGTTTCAATCTTACTCCTTCACTATAAAAACCAGAGATCAGAATTCTATTGCAGATTCTCTTGCTGTTGCAGCCAGTCTTTTTATTATTCCCAAACATTCTTCTGATAGCTATGAAGTGAAAGTTCGCCATAGGCCAGTCATCCCAGATAATATCATAAACTGGCAAGTCTTTGAAGATGATCAGCAGGTAAGAAACTTTCTTGAGTTGAAAGAGGAGTTTGAGCATAATCAAATAGATCAGCAGAATATGTTAGCAGAGACAAGGGAAAAGTCTGAAGTGTTGCAACTACAAAACAACCTAATTCCAAAAGGCCTTATTCCACTTGAAAAATTATTTGATCAAAATGATGTGTTTAAAGCACCAAGATTTCAAGATAATGAAGAGGAAATAGAAAGTTGTAATTTAGGTGACTCAGTTGTGCCCAAATTAGTCAAGATTTCAAAGTTCTTATCAGCTGATATGAAGGTCAAATATGTTGAAATGATGAAGAAATTCATTGATGTTTTTGCATGGAGCTATGCTGATTTGAAGCAGTATGATTCTTCAATCATACAACACACCATTCCAATTAAGCAAAATGAGAAGCCTTTTAAGCAGAAATTAAGGAGGATTAATCCCCTTCTGATGCCACTGATTGAAAAGGAGGTGAAAAAGCTTTTTGATGCAAAAATTATTGTTCCAATCAGATTCTCAAACTGGCTTGCTAATTTGGTACCAGTTAGGAAAAAGAATGGGGAGATTAGAATTTGCATAGATTTCAGGAACTTAAACAAGGCTTCACTGAAAGATAATTACCCTCTTCCTAAAATGGATCTGATTTTGCAAAATATTGTTGGTTCCCAAAGAATGTCTATGCTGGATGGTTTCTCAGGGTATAATCAGATCCTTGTTCATCCAGATGATCAGGAGAAGACAGCTTTCACTACACCATGGGGCACATTTATGTATGCAAAGATGCCCTTTGGCCTCATGAATGCAGGAACGACTTTCCAGAGGGCTATGGACATTTTTTTTGCTGAAGAAAAAGATAAATCAGTGGTGGTATATCTTGATGATATCACAGTCTTTTCAAAGAAGGAAGAAGATCACTTAAAGCACCTTGAAAGGATCTTACTAAAGTGTAGGAGGTTTGGTATTTCTTTAAACCCAACCAAAAGTATCTTTGCTTTAACTTCTGGCAAATTGCTTGGACATATTATTTCTGAAGAGGGAATTAAGATTGATCCTAATAGAGTTAGTGCTATTCAAAGGCTAGATTTGCCAAGGAGCAAGAAAGAGGTTCAATCCTTTCTTGGAAAGGTTAATTTTGTTAGAAGATTTATTCCTAACTTTGCTGAAGTGGTCAAACATATAACAAAGATGTTAAGGAAAGGAGCAGATTTTAAATGGACAGCTGAAGCCAAGAAATCATTTGAAGAAATCAAAGGGGCACTTTCTCAAGCACCAGTCCTTATCAGCCCGGATTTTACCAAGGAGTTTCTGGTCTTCACATTTGCTTCTGAAGATACAATTGCTGGAGTTTTATTGCAAAAAGGAAGCCAAGGTATTGAACAACCCATTTCTTTCTTTAGCAAGACATTGGCTAATGCTGAATTGAAATATAATATCTTAGAAAAGCAAGCATATGCATTGGTAAAAGCAATTAAGGATTTCAGAATTTATGTGTTGCACTCTCATATTGTTGCATACGTGCCAAGTACTGTTATAAAAGATATTCTTACACAAGCTGACCCAGATGGAAAAAGAGGGAAATGGATAGCAAAGCTGTTGGAATATGACATTGAGATCAAGCCCACCAAGTTGGTGAAGGGTCAAGGCTTAGCAAAGTTGTTGACTCAGTCAAATCTTGATTGCATTGATATCAATTTTAGCACAGAAATCTCAGAAATTTCTGAGAATGAAGAAGAATTGGTCCAAATCAGTGAAATTTTTTTGATTTCAGAATGGTATAAGGATGTAGCATTTGTTTTGCAGCACAATAGAGCCCCTGATAACCTTTCAAAATCTAAAGCTCGGTTTACTAAGCTGAAATCTCTCAGGTATTTTGTATATGACCAAAATTTATTTTGGAAGGATGCAGGAGGAATATTATTAAATTGTCTCATTGAAGAAGAAGCTGATATGGTAATAGATGAATTTCATAAGGGAGATTGTGGAGGCCATCACTATTGGAAAGCCACTGCAAACAAAGTTTTGAGAGCTGGATATTTTTGGCCAACTATGTTCAGAGACATTTATAAAAAGATAGCATCATGCCATGAATGTCAAGTATTTGAAGGAAAAAGAAAGCTCGTGCCAATGCCATTGGCTCCTATTTATGTTGAATCCCCTTTCCAGCAGTGGGGATTAGATTTTATAGGGGAAATCCATCCTCCTTCCTCAGGACAACATCGCTAGATTCTCACAGCCACCGATTATTTTACAAAGTGGATAGAGGCAATACCTACCAGGCAAGCCAATGATTCAGTGATAATTTCCTTTTTAGAAAATAACATTTTATCAAGGTTTGGTTGTCCAATCAAGATTATCACAGACAATGCCCAGGCTTTTAAGTCTAAAAGAATGATAAATTTTTGTCATCAATACCACATTTCCCTTGGTCATTCCACTGCTTATTATCCACAGGGAAATGGCTTGGCTGAGAGTTCAAACAAGAGCCTTGTGAGAATTATTAAGAAGCTGCTGCAGGATAATAAAAAGGCTTGGCATTTGAAATTGAAGTATGCCTTGTGGGCTGATCGAATTTGCACAAAGAGGTCCATTGGAACATCGCCATATGAACTTGTGTATGGAGCAGAGGCAATTTTCCCAACATCTCTTGGGGTACCAGTTATGAAGCTAATTCAGGGATTAGAAGAGGAACCAAATGCCATACAGCAAAGGATTAATCAGTTGATAGCTTTGCAGGAGAAAAGAAATGAAGTGTTTGAAGACCATCAACAAAACCATAATAGAGTCAAGAGAGCATTTGACAAGAATATCAAAGAGGTCACATTTCAGATTAATGATAAAGTCCTGAAATGGGAAGCCAGAATTGAAGAGAAAGGTAAACATGGTAAATTTGAAAATTTATGGAAAGGGCCATATCAGATTTCTGCTTTCCATGGAAATAACACCTACATTCTGCAGGAAGTTGATGGAACACCATATGCTGGAAGACCTGTTAATGGCAGGTTCTTAAAGCATTACCATCAGTGAAAGTCTACCAAGTATCTCATGAGCATTGTATATAACCGTTTTATGAATTTTTCCTGTTGAAAATAAATGACAAGCTGAACAGAAAAGCTTTAGCCCAAGGAGAAGGCCCACAAAGCTAGAAAGGAATGCTTGTCAGCTGTGTGTATGTTTTATAAAATGGACAAAGCACTGGTTCTACGAGTTCTTAGTGTACTACAGGAGCATACTATCCCAAGTGGAGCCACTGTTATCACCTAGAACTACAGTCACATGTATATAATTTTTGTCCAAAGTTCACTGTCAAAAATTGGTGTCAAATGGGTTTTGTCCTATGTTTCTTACTTAGGGGTCATGTTTCTAAAGGGTCTTGATGTGAATCATTATCTAATACTATTGGTCATCCTCCATCATGATTGCATAAGCCATGTCTTATCTTGTACATGTCACTGGTCCTTTCCGTATTTTCGCAGCGCAGTCTTATTGGTTGATTTTGCAGCGCAATTATGTTTTAGCCATTTCGCAGCGCGTCAGCATCCAGCTGTTTCGCACCGCATTTTGCTAATTTATAACTATCTGCGCTACGAAATCATGGATTCGGGCATTTTGCAGCGCAGTTTCCTAAAGGGTCACGTCTGGGGATGAGTCATTGTCTCCGTCCGGTTATTGTCAGTTGGCGTACCTCCCAAACACTTATGAGCCATCACTTCACCAATAGATTCATAGGCATGCACATAAAAATCATTCAAACGGTTTTATCATGCATGGATGTTTTATGATGTTTGTAAATGATGCATAAAGTGGCCAGCTTGTGTGATAAGATATTAGAATTGCAAATGAGCCCGAGTTTCTTTTTCAAGTGAGCCTGATTACAAGCGAGCCTGCGTTCTAAAAAATTGAATTTTCCGTTTGAGCTGAGGCTGGGGGTCATTCTCTGTGCAAAAATTTCGAAAGCGGAATGGAGAGGAAGGAGCATAGGTTTGGAAGATGTTAGAGAACAGAGCCTGAAGGATTGGACCTTGCATTGAGAGATGAAGGTGTGAGGAAAGCTTTCAAGGATGCTGGCTGTTGGAATTTCTGTGAGAAGCTGCAGGGTGGTCATGGTCAGGTAACAAAAGAGTTTGCCTTAAACTTTACAGGTTTAAATTCTAAAGTATCTATGTTAGAGGTTCAAGTATCTCCAGAGGCAATTGCTAATGTAACTGAGATTCCAAGAGGGGGGCAGGAATGGTTCAAGAACTTCAAATTTGATATGAACCCCTGCAAAGAGTTCTTGAAAGAGGCATATGTGCATGAAGATCTAACAAAGGCTGTGCCTAGAAATTATGTTAAGGAGAACTATGCCCTTCTTCTTACCTGTATTCAAAAGTATTTAACCTGTGAGGGGAGATATAATAAGGTTTACTCCTATCATTTTAAGTTGTTGTTGCATTTTACGGGTAAGGCATATATAGATATTCCATTTTACTTGTTTCGTAGTCTCAGCAAAATGTGTGACAAAGTTCAATTAAGAAAGGATGACTGTGAGACATCATTATTTCACCATGGTTTAGTGAAACTGTTAGTGCTGGATGGTCTTCAGAAAATTGGTAGGGATTGGAACTCTTTTATCTTTATGGCTGGTTTCCAGAGTAAAACAGGCCTTACTCCACAGCCGGTTAGAGAAAGAGAAGAATCAGTTGAGGAACCCACAATAGCTGAGCTTAGAAAGGAGGTAAAGGATAAAAAGAAGACCAAGTCTAAATTGAAAAAATCAGTGAAGCCCTTGGTTATTAAAGAGCCACCTCAGCCATCATCAAAAGAGGAGGTCAAGCACAAGAAAGATGTACCTGGATCAAGTGGGTCTGAAAAAGTATCAAGAGTTAAGACCAGGAGTCAAATAAGCAAAGAAAAGGGCAAATCAGTAGCTGTGGAGGAAAGTCCAATATCTAAGGCCAGCTTGAGTGATTTGCTTGAGGCCATTGAGTTTGAGCAGGTTGAACCAGTGCATATTGAACCAATGCACATTGATTTGACTCAATCATCACCGGAGAGCACTAAAAAATCCAAAGCTTCAAAGAGACTAAGGTTTGATGAACCTGGTGAGGAATTTATTTTCAAACCACGAAGGCTGGTTACAAGGAAACAAGTAAGGGAAGCTGAGAAGCTGCATAAAGGAGAGAAAGTTGTAAAGGTGCCCAGAACAGAGGTAGTTGAAGAATTGTCTAGAACAGAGGAGGCAGAACAAATCAAGCAAAAAGGCAAGAACAGAACAGTCATTATTTCCCAAGGGGGTAATATCATAGCCATAAAGAACCAGATGGAGGCAGCAAAAGATGAAATTGCCAAGGCAAAGAATGTCACTAGGGAGCTTGCAGTCAGGTATGCCAACTATCGAAGAGCTGTATTAAAAGGTAGTAAAAACCTAGTGGATCAAGTGGATTCAGTGGATGATGTGTATACATGGACAGTTCTAGCTCTCAAACAAGCTAAACTCATCAGAAAAATGAACATGTGTTTAAGAGCTGAAAACAAAGCTTTAAGGAGAGAGGTTGCAGATTTAAAAGCACAGCTAGGTTAACTGGCTGCTCATTGATGATGAGAAAGGTCATATTCTAAATTTTGTCAAATTTTGTTTAAGTTCCATTATTCTAAAGGCATATAGGTCTCTGCCACCTGTAAAGGAGGTGTAAAAAGTAAAAAGTCCAAGCAAAAAATTCCTTAAGGCAAATACACTCTGTTTTAGCAAAAACAGCAGTTTCGTAGCGCGCTACGAAACTGCTGTAGGTGTTGTTGTATGATGAAGACAAATAGTTTGATGGTAGGATCAGAAAATTATCAAAGGAAATACCTAAGGAACATTAAGGAGACCACATGAGGCTAGCATAGCCATTCAGATAATGACAAGTGTGCCTTTTTGTAAAGGTGAAATATTTTGTCTTAAGTTAAAGCTTTGATAAAGGTACTTTATTACCAGTTGTTAGGGTTTTGGAAGGAGATGCATACGAGGAGTCTTGGCTTGCACACCTGTCCATCAACGAAGCCTCCAACACATTTGGAAACATGGTGATGCTCATTATTTTTGGGGTATTAAAGAGCTGGGAACATGCTGCTTAATTTTTTAAGAATGGCGGGAGACAAGGACCGGAAAAACAGGGGTTTTATCCTTATGATTAATGAACCATCAGCGCATTCAGTATCCAAAGCTAGCTTGTTCATTGCATCCTTCTCTCAGCTATCTCGACCAAACTGAAAGGAGACAGGTGTCAAGGATCAAGAAAGAATCATGTTACGAGGAGGATAGAATTAGAGTTTTAGTTTAGTTGGGACTCTTTGTAATTACAGCTCAGCATTTAATGTATTTAATGAGTTAGTTAAATGGTAGATAGGGGTAATTAGTAGCAGTCATCGAGCTCCCCTCATGCTGGAGGAGGAAGCTCAAATTAGTTAAGGGTGTATCTCTATATATAGATCAAACTTCGATGTAATGGAGGTTGGATGTTTTGGAGAAGACTGTTTTGGTTTATGTATAAACAGATTTCAGTAATGCAAATGACTGTTTTTTCTTCTCAGGATTCACAAAGGATCTTCTTGTTCAAATGTGTGATGGTATATTTTCTTTAATGTTCTTTTACAGTTTTGTTAATGCATAATCACTCAGAACTCATGGATCATGCTCTGACTTCCTGTATGCCTTTGCAAACCGTGGTTTCAAAGTTATGTTTGAACATTTAGATGTTAAGTGCCCTGATTTCTATGAAAAGATAGTGTTATTGTTTACTGAGATATGAGTGACTCCATAAGCCCAATGGGAATCAATTCAATGTTGTCCAGCCAGCATACTTGTTCATGTGTCTTATAAGAGTTAGCCATCTTGTCATTAGTCAACATTCATAACCTTTGAGAGAGCCCTCTCAGACTAAGGAGGCTAAGCCTTAGTCAAAAGCCTGGTTTGAAATAGTTACACAGAGTCTTACTGATTGGCAGCCTTCAGTGCTTGATTTTGTGATAACACAGGTAGTTAAGTGGGAGTGTATATTTGAGATGGATGTGGATGAGGTTGTGGTTGTGGTAGAGGTGAATGGTAAGGATAACATGGAGTTTGGTATGGAGGATATTGAGGAAAATACTGAGGATATTGTGGATGGATCCCATAATTTCCTTGCCAACCTTGTTGCCAAGATTGGTTTTGGGGTTGAGATGGCCAATGTTGCCAAGGAGAGGGTGTGTTCTAATTATTTTGAGGTGGATGTGCATAAGATTGAAATTGTGACTTAGGCTCTTGCATCATATTAAGCTGAATAGGCTACCATGGTCCTCTTGGAGCTACATAACATTGTTACATTTACAATTGACTTGCTCCATTATCTTCTTGGTGAAATTCCTTCAAAATTGGTAATGAGGAGAAAAATTTACCATCATGTGATTCTGCATGGACAACACAAACATCCTATTTTTGCTCATTTTGTATTATTAACATTTCTACTTGTTTGGTTAGATTGCTAAGAATTTATATTCTAAAATCATCAAACAAATTTCCAAGTTTAGCTTGACTTACTAACATTGATGCTGATTTACCTACTCTTGTCTTTCCTCTTGATATGTGTTTGCATGTTTCACAAATTTCTTCAAATGATAATTGATATACATCACCTTTACTCATGATATTAAGGAGATCAATCCACTCATCCTAATTGTTCTAAGTAAGAGGGTTTTTAGTGTGTCAGATCCTAAATGATGTAGTTTTCCCCTCTTAACATTGTACATGAAACTCTCTATTAGATCCTCAAGGCTCTCATCTTCTCTTTGATTCATTCTAAAGATTTTTTTCTTTAAGATCATGATATTTATATTTTTCTATAAATATCTTTTTCACAGCATTCCATGATGTATTGAATTAGTCCCTAAACTCATGAACCATCTAAGACCTCTATCCTTCAATGTTGCCGAAAACAATCTCAGTTTTTGAGTTTTTAATAAGTAACCATAAGATCTACAAACAATTTCAATTTCAAAGAGAAAGGTTTCCAGATCCTCTCACCTTAGACCATGAAATTTTGGAAGAAAAGAGGGAGGGATGTTCTTCATGTGCACAGTACCATCAGTATATTGAATGGGAAATCTTAGAGGATCTTCCTCATTATTATCATATCCATCCATTTTTTCTACATTCCTTGTCATCTTCTTCTTATACCTGCAAAATTGAATGGTGATGTGGCTTTTATTGCACCACGTGATCAATTGGGGGGTGGGTTGGCGTTGGAGATTTTTTTTTGTTGTTATGATTAAATGAAAACACTAATGCAATGCACTTTTCCTATTTTTGAAATCAAATATACCTAATGCAATTATTTTTTTTGTTTTTGCAAAAAATAAAAATAAATGAATCAACTAGGGAAGAAAACAATGCATACTTTGACACCTCCCTGACAACGGTGCCAAAAAGTGATGAGCCTCGGTATTGCAACAAGAATGTTGTAACTCTCAAGGCTACCAACTTTTAATTATAAAACCGGGGTTTGTACAAACTCAAGAGGTATCGACATTATATATGCATCATAAAATGTGTCCTTCCTTTGTTGTCATAATTCAATGGAGTGTATGTATTGAATTCAAATCCTAAACTAATTGAAGAAAATTAAATGTTTGAAATGGAACCTTAACCTATTGCAGGAAAGAAAGTGCAAGGAAAGAGAATGAAATCAAATGCTAAAACACATCATTTTATAACTAACTCCTAAGAGGCTTTGCTTCAAAAGAATGCTAAGTTAATATGTATGTAATCGTACTATCCTAAGCATGCATATTCAAACCATCAAACCTTCTACTGCTGTGCATGTAAATTATTAAAATAAATTTGTTTTTCTTTTTGTCCTTTTCATGTGAGAGTGTGAAATCTAATCTCTTTTGGTGATGTGGAAGGTGGCCTGGAGAAGATGGTGAATGGTCATAAGGCTTAGGAGACAAGTAGGGACCATTTGCTATATTCCTAGAGGATTTTTCCTCAATTCGGCCTCAAAACAGAGTTTCCTACAGGATGCTATAGTGACTTCCTACAGGATCCCCTGATTTCCTACAGGATGTACATATTTACAATAATTCATCGAATGACCAAGAAAATCAAATAAAAATTGGATGAGACAAATTTTGGTATTAACTAGGATTTCTTAGGTCTCCATTCCAAGTGGAATCACTCAAAAATACCTCCGCTAATCCATGCAAAAAAAAAAAACATTATTAGTCAAAAATCTAGAAATTCGAGAACTAGTGGGATAGTAAATCTAAAAAATGCCTAACCAAATATAGTATAAATGAAATGGGGTAATTTTTTTTTATGAAATATAATATTTTTTTGATCTAATGCAAGTGGAACCAACTCAATTGAAGCTTTTTAGAATGCTCTAAAAAATTGCATAAATTTACTGTTCTTTGCTAAAAAGGAGGTCCAACAATCTAGATTTGGGAATAAGAAGATTAATCCAAGCAGCTCAATGATTATTATGAACTTCAAAATCTTTTTCAAGGATTAAATAATTATTTTTATCCTGCAAAATAACTTACATCAACCATTTAACTCAATCCTACAACAAGAAATTATTAATCCTAAATGCAGAAATAGAAATGAATAAAAACTAGAGATGCATGTGAACAGGCAATGAAAAGAAGAAAAGAAAATGATATGAAGGGCTTTAAGGTTCCTATGATGGCCAACCCCAAGGAAAATCAGAGACATATGGAGGAGAATAAGATTTAGAAGCTGAACATGACACCAATCTTCACTATTTTTATCAATCGAATTAGATCTCTACAAGAAAATACAATGGAGCTACAAGAATACAAGCTCTCTCCGCAATAACACTAATGAATAATCTCCCCCTTGAGGAAAATTTGACTTGGTACTTATACAAAATGATTAGGAATGATTACCCATGAATGGAGGAAGCTTTCCCTACCAAAATCCCTTGATTAGTGGATCTAGTCCCTAATACTAGGAATTTGCATTAAATGGCAGGGAACACATTCCTAGATTTTCTCAATCATTCCCCAGAGGAAAATTCGACTTGGTACTTATGAAAAATTATTAAGAATCATTCCCCATGGATGGAGAAAGCTTTCCCCACTGAAATCCATTGATTAGTGGAGTTTCTCCCTTGATTGGTGGATCTACTCCCTTGATTAGTGGAACACATTCCTAGATTTTCTCAATCATTGGAATTTCACAATTTGTGCCATAATTCCATAATATCTTGTTGACTTATTATTTATTATTGATCCTCTAGTAGTAGGGAACAAGTCCCTAAATTATCTCCTCCTCCAAATCTTCATAATGTGCCCAATATTCTCATAATATTCCATAAAAAATAAATAATATTAGGCACAAATATTCAGTTATTCATAAACCTTCCTAATGAATATATTAAAGTTAAAAATAAATTACCTAATGCAAAAGGAGAGGTTTAATGTGCTGAATGATGGTCATAGACCTTAATTTATGTTTTAATTTAGAGGCATGGGCCTCAATTTATGTCTAATTTAGAGGCCCATCAGTGATTCAATATCTCAGCAAGGACTGCAGGTGGGCCCAAACAAAGTAGCTATCATCCAAAGGGTCCCACCTCCTCAAAATTAGAGAGATGTTAGAAGTTTCCTAGGGTTAGTTGGATACTGCCGAAGGTTCATAAAGAACTTCAGCAAGTTGGCCTCTCCTTTATTTGGTTTTTTGGCGAAGGACACTGAGTTTATATGGTCAAAAAGTTGTCAAGAGGCCTTAAACACCCTAAAGAACAAGTTAACCACTGAACCAATTCTCTGAAGCTCAAATTCAGCTCTTCCTTTTCATATTCATGCTGATGCCTCACACAAAGCCATAGGAGTAGCCCTAGGTCAGATAGATTAAAAATTTCCTGATGCTATCTACTTTATTAGTAAGAATCTGTCAAAGGCTGAACTGAGCTACACAGTGACCGAAAAAGAACTCCTGGATGTTGTGCATTCATTGAACAAATTTAGGCATTATATTAAAAGCTATCAAACATTTGTACATATTAACCATGCTGCAATCATATATTTAATGAATAAACCAGATGTGAATGCTCGGATTATAAGATGGTTACTTTTATTACAGAAATTTGATCTAAATATTGTTGATAAGCCTAGTAAGGAAACTGTTGTTGCAAACATTTTGTCCAAATTAAATTTTCCTATAGGTGAAGAAGGAATGCTTGATGACCAGTTACCGGATGAGCACTTATTTTCTATTTCAGTTCTCTCTCCATGGTTTACTGATATAGCAAAATATTTTGTATCTGCACAGTTCCCACTGAACTTGTCCTCCAAAGAGAAAAACAAGATAGTAAGGAAGAGCGCCCCTTTCACTTGGATTGGGGGAAATCTCTTCAGACTTGGCTCAGATCAAATCTTGAGAAGGTGTGTCAGGGAGGAGGAAATCTTTGACATCCTTCTAACCTATCATGATGAGCCTTGTGGAGGTCACTTTGCAGCAAAGATGACAACATTCAAAGTGTTGCAAGTAGGCTATTATTGGCCCACTCTTCATCAAGATGTGAAAAGATATACTAGTCAGTGTGATTGGTGCCAAAGGATGGGAAGGCCTCCTCCAAGAGATGAAATGCCTTTGCAGCCTCAGGTGACTTTCAAGCCATTTTAGAAGTGGAGCATGGACTTCGTTGGACCTATTGACCCACCTTCCAAACAAAAACAATACATCATTGTTTGTACTGACTATCTGACTAAGTGGGCTGAAACCAAGGAAATTAAAGCAACAACAAAGGAGAAGGTAGCTAAGTTCCTAAGGGAGAATGTATTCTACAAATTTGGGTACCCTAGAGAGTTGGTCAAAGACCAAGGCAGCCAGTTTACCTCCAACATGATTGAAGACTTTCTCAGCTAGGACAAGATCAAGCACAAAACCTCCACTCCTTATCATCCACAAGCTAATGGGCAGGTGGAGGTGACCAATAGAGCACTGGAGGGAATCTTGACCAAAGTGGTAAGCAACAGCAGGAAGGATTGGGCAGATAGACTAGTTGAGGTCACCTAGGCCTATAATACCACATGGAAGACCACCACTAGATTCACACCCTATCAGTTGGTCTATGGAAAAAAGGCCATGCTGTCCATTGAATTTGAGTATAACACATTAATGATGGCAACCCAACTAGATCTAGACCTCAGCAGTGCACAAAAAGAGAGATTGCTCTAGTTGAATGGTTTATATAAGTTCAGAATGTGGGTCATCCTGCATACAAAGGTAATTCAACTTTAGAGGAAGATATGACATGATAAGAATATCAAGGAAAAGAAATTTCAAGAAGGTGATTGGGCTTTGTTATATGATTCTAGGTATAAATACTTCAAGGGAAAGTTAAGGACAAGATGTCTAGGACCTTATGTTGTAGAAATATGCCATGGTAATGGTTCAGTACAGATCAAAACCATAGATGAAGAGGCCATTCCTTTACTTGTTAATGGACACCGATTGAAAATTTACAAGAGACCATTATCAAAAAAAGAGTTCATTGATGGTATCAATAAAATAGTTATGGTAGTGGAGCAAGTTTCAACTCCTACCTCATCAAATCACTGAGAAAAAAAGAAAAGAAAAAAGAATAAGGACTCAGGTGAAAACTTCCATGAGGTGCCTGAGTCCCACTATCGGGTTGAAAACCTCTTGGGGTGGCCCAATGGTGTCAATAAAAAAAAGGAGAAAAAAAATGAGAATAAAAAGATCCCTGGGTGAAAACCTCTCTTGAGATGCCCAGGGAAAACAACTAGGATGAAAACCTCTTAGAGGCATCCTAGTTGTTTTTTTTTTTAAAGTAAAAAAGAGAAAAATCATGAAAATTTCTATTTTGCAGGTAAGCAAGAAGGACGATTAGAGAGCAAAAAGAGACCTATTTCTCTCACATTTTTATTTTTCCACTCATTGTTATTCATCACTCCACCATTTCTTTCATTTTTTCCACTCCTTTTATTTAGTTTACAAGGGGACTATGTTTTCTACGGGATCCTTTGTAAACCTACAGGATCCCCTGAAAACCTACAGGATCCCCTGAAAACCTATAGGATGACCCTGTAGGAATTACAGTGACCTAGAAATCCTATAGGAAGTGACCCTAAGAAAAAAATGACCTGCTATGTCAATAAAATAGCACCCCTACATCATCATTCCATTACCATGCCTATGTCCACCTTCATCACCCCTGCATTCACCCTTAAAAAAAATCAGTTTCAATTGTTTTTTTCACAGTCTTCGAAAAAAGAAGGAAACAGAGAGTAGAAGGGAGCATCACCTGAGAATTTCTCATTATTCACACTCCTAGTCTCCCTCTCCATCCATGTCACCATCCTCAAAATCCCAGCAAAGTGTATGATTAAGAGTTCTGAGGGAGAAGCAACTACAGGACATCCTGTAGGAAATATTGTAGTAGCCTATCCCACATAATACAAATCATGAGAACAACAAGATTCCATCATGATGATGTAAGAGTAGAAGGAACTCTAAAGTAGCAACAATACCATCATCTTCAACACCAGGTACTTGCACAATAAAGGAATCATCAGAAAACAACAAAAAAGGGAAGAATAATATCATGAAACTAGTACACACAGCAAGCACCTCCTGTCTTCAACAACTGCAACAGGATATTACCACCACAAGTAAGTATCCCGCTCACTCTCTCATGTGCATAATATAGTCAAAAGATGTAAAGGTTATGAGTAAGTTGGTTTATAAGCGAAAGGTGGCTAGTTAACTTGGCCACCTTCAATCAGCCAACAAAGAAAAAACAATTTGTCCTCTCACACGTGGCAGAAGTCAACTCAAAAATAGAAAGGAGAAGGACAAAAGAAGTTAAGGCTATAGAAGCATGAAGTGGGAGTTGATTACGAGGAGTGGGGAATGACCTAAAATGGAAACCGTACCTTGGTTTCCAGCACACCACCTCACCCCAAATGACCATAAGAGGAAATAATTGCCTTCCCCATGCATTCATGCATTCATTTCCTCGAGGCTCGCTCTCACAAGTCACTCTCATAAAAAGGAAAACTCCATTGTTTTTTCTACACATGAATTCCTACAGGATTGCACAGGAAATCCTACAGGATTGCACATAGGATTCCTATAAGATACATGAGGCAGTCTATAGGATAGGCCGAGAGGAGTTTTAGAGGGGAAAACACAGGGGTTGGCCACAAAAAACACTATGAAGATGTATGATCTATAATTACATCCCTCTTTCCAAGTAAATTGAACAAAAAATCCTATAGTTTGAGTGAATTTAGTAGCTGTGCAAGAGAATTGTCCACACAGTCATTTTAGTTTTTTACTTCTGCATTTGAAAATTGTATCAACCATATCATCTCCTCAAACTTCACCAACCAAGATGACAAGAGGGTTTAATAGAAGGGATCCCATTAACACTGTGAGAATCCAACAACACCCTCAGGTGCTAGAAATCTTCACAAGGCATAATTGGATGGGAAATTTCAAAAATTAAGGGGGTATGATGATGACGCGGCCCAATATTTTTCTCTTTCCCTCATTCCACTTACCAGAGTCCATGCCACTGTTGTGGTAATAGGCTGTTGGGTGTGGAGCCTGATTGTCTTCTTTATTCAAAGATATCACCGCATTGGACCCGAGTTCATAATGTTGCGGCAACGCCACCCGTAATATTTACGCTGAAGGAGGGGTCCAGGGGGGCAATTGTGACCTTTTGGAGCCCCCCCGAAGCTAAAAGTAGATGTAAAATTTCCTTGTAAAATTTTGCGATTTCATAGTCAATCTAAGTCGTTCATTAGGCGGAGATCTGACTGTAGAAGTTATGTTTCATTTAGGGTTTTTCCCTAGAAGGCAACTCCTCGCTATATATGATGGAATTGTATTGCATCTATGTAGATATGTATTATGAGCGAGAGAGAAGAGGGAATTACAACGTATCTGTTGTAGGTTGTATCTCTTCAATTTTCTAGATAATATAAAAGGAAGGACTGGTTATTTCTTTGTGTACATAGCCCAAATTGGGTGAACCATGTATATTTGTGTCTCTCTTGTTTTATGTGTTTTCTGTGTTTGTATTTCTGCGATATATTTAGGTTTTCTGTTGCTTTGTAATATATAATTTTCTAATAGAGGCCTCTCCATAGAGCTCACCCCTGAACTCATCACCAGAGTTACTACACTTCCCCTAGGAGTACCATGGAGGAAGGAAGACAAATGAGATAGCCAGATTTCCAAAAGCAAATTCTTTTTAGAAGGTGAGGAACCCATTGAGGACAAGAATGGAGTAAGGAGAGAAATTCTGCCATATCCCTGGAATGACGTGAGCTACCAACTTATCAAATACACATCATGTGAGGGTAGGTACAGGTTGGTCGATGGCTATCATTTTAGGCTTCTTGAAGAGTTTAGATTAGGAGTAGAAACCACCCCTCACCACAAGATCAGCATACCATACTTCCTGCTGCAATCACTCATAGACACAATCATCAAGGTGTAAGAGGCAACTTCCCAATATTCAACTCACCATGGGTTAATTAGAATCCTTATAGAAGATGCCCTCCAAAACCTCAGAATTCCTTTATAATGGTTAGTTTTTAGAGACATTTAGGCAGAGAAGGACATCAAATCTCTCACATATGATCGTAGTCCTAGTGTCAGTGGAAAGGATGAGGAAGAGACTGAAGGAAAGGAAGAAGAAGTAGAGCAGGAAGAAGAAGAAGCAAAAGGAGATGAAGATGAGATGGATGAAGAAGAAGATGAAATAGAAGAAAATGAGGAAGATGAAGAAGAAGAGGAGAAAGAGAAGGAGGATGATGAAGAAATAGAGGAGGATGTTAAGGAGGAAACTGATAAAGAAGATGAGGATCTACAAGAGGAATAAGAAAGGAAATACATAGGTGAAGAAAGCAATGGGAAAGAGGGGGTAGAAGACAAGGAGGAGTCACCTAGGGTGTCTCCAAAACCCTTTGGGAGAGAGGCAGCAACTACCTTCACTGCTCTTAGCACCCCCATTAAGAAAAAAGGCAAAAGACAAAGGCATACCCCCTTATATATCAGGACAAGGAAAAGCACAAGAATAAGGCAGGGGAAACCCCAAACACCAACCAAAATTCCCATTATGATTGAGGAATCACCTAAAAAACAAGAGAAAATGCCTTCTCCTAAGTCTCCTATCACCTATGTGAGAAGGCCTATGACTAGATCCACCTCTTCCAAGGGAAAAGAAATCCTACATGATACACAATAGGATCTACAGGAAGCTGAAGCAGTCCTACAGGATACTCTGTTGAACCTACAGGAGATACAAAAATTGGAAAAGGAGGGAGTCTAACAACAAGAAACTAAAGAAGAGGACCCATAGTTAAAGGAACCTAGCCCCAACCTAACCTTGACTCCTACTGCAGGTTTATTGAAGGAGGCATGGTCATTCCTCGAAAATTTGCTATTCCACTATTCTTCGAGCTTGAGAAGGAGAAAGCCAGAACTCATCGATGGATGCAGATTGCCAAATCCAAGGGGGTGGAAGGCATTGGGCACATCGAGGAGAAACTCAAGGAGATGGGTAGAGAGCTAAGTAGCTTGAGAGACAGAGAAGCCATAATGAAGAATCAACTAGAAACAGAAAATTCATGGTTAAGAGGACAATTGCAAGAAAGAGAGAATCAATTGGCATGTATGGCCAGTATCTCTTTGGAAGCAATCCAATTTAGGATGCCAACTAAATCCTATGCCCTATACCTTAAGGAAAATGGTTGCAGTTCCAGATCAAGACCCTAGCACAGAGAGGCACCATGCCATTTTAGGACTACAAGCAGTTCATTGATCTTTATGATCAGAGCACACTAGAAGATAGGGCCAAGGTGTCTGAGTTTTATTTGCATAACATGGCCTTAACAAACATGAATGTATGGGACCCTAATTCCAAGCTAGGATATTTACAGTTGATGGCTTTGGCATCATGGATGAACCATGAGGAATCAAGGGCTACATAGATGAAGAAGATATTGGTAAGAGAACAAACTAAACCTCTTATGATCAGAGCTAAATAGTTAGATCCCATGGCCCTCATCAGTACCCATAATTTTATTACAAATGATCCTCAGCTTGAACCCAAGTATCTTGCTGCCCAATAGAAAACAATTTCACATTTTGAGGACATGTTCAAGATGTTAGGGGATGATAGCATACATTCTTGCCTGAGGAGATGGAACACATTTCCATACAACTTAAAGATAAGAGAGTACTACTCTCCTCACAGATTTAGAGAAGCACTAAACAGGACACCCATGTTCAACCAATCTATGCAAAGGCCGAAAGTCAATTAGATTGGCTTGAAACTCAATCCACCACTATTATTAGGGATGCTAGAAGGAAGGAAGGAAGAAGAAGAAAAGAGGTAATGGGAAGAGGTAGAAAAGAAATCAGGCTTCTATGAACAAGAAGAGGAAACCACAATAGAGGCATGGGATGTGAGGGAGGCCACTAGAGCTATGAAGGATATGGATATTGATTGAGTTGCTCAAAGGATAAGCAACACTTTCAGTAGGGGGGTGATGATGATCCTCATCATTGGGTAATTATATGGGCCTTAATTCACATCCTAGCTTAGTCCAACCAAATTTTCTCACAACTTATTACATTATTTTGATTATATTTTGTTTATGAGATGACTTAGATTTGGATATTATGCCTAGTGGACTAATGTGCATTGAATGCAGGATTGAAGGAGAAAATCAAGAAATTTTGGCAAAGACTAAGGTTAAAACTTGAATGGGACAAGGGAGAGGGATTGTAGGAGGTAAATCCTCCTTATTTAATTCTCCCCCATTCGAATATTCCTCCATTTATCACACTAGCTCAGAGTGCAAGCAACCAAGTCAAGAGGATTAGAAGGCAGACGAGAGAGTGAGAGACAAAGAGCTAGTTTATCTCGATTTTGGGAGCCGAGCCTCCCTAATTTTAAGGAAGTCATTGGGGACTTTAGTTGTATAAGTAGAGAGGCCTAGAGCCTCATTAGGATTCAAATTTTTGTTGTAAAACTCTAAGTTATTTTCGAGCTCCAGACTTGTGGAAGTTTTATTGATGTAATTTTATGTTTTGGTAATAAGAATGAGTTTTGTTTTGAGCCAGCACTGAGTTAACTCAAAGGGTTGAAGCTCTTGGGTTAGGGCCCAACCCTAGCATCCAAGGCTCCTCTTTCTTGTATCTGTATGTTTATATTAGTCTCATAGCTTCATTGTTAATTTGTCTTTAGATGTATTTTCATTGCAAGTAGTGTAGATTGGATTGGTTGTTTATTAGTTTGCTTCCATTTGTGCCTTACTTCAGGAGTAGGTTAGCAGGGATAAAAGGAGCACCACAAGGCTATCAATAGGTGTCTTGGCCTCATTTCATCCCTTTGGGATCATGATTTGAGGAAGGGATCCTTATGCAGCCCCAAAAACATAGTTTTCTATTTCTAGTATGAGCTTTAGAGTTTACTGTATTTAAGTTAACATTTGATCAGTTTTTCAAAGTAGGATTTCCTTGCCATCTCTTCTATCTTCATTCTTGTAGTAGATCTCATCCATGCTTTCATTCCTTTCATCAATTTTCCTCATGCACAAGGTAGACAGTTAGTCATTAATTCTGTTTTTCTAGCTTATGAGAATGCTTCTTGTTTACATAGCTTTTTGGAAATTACACATGTTTTATGCACATCAAGTTATTCAGGAGTAGACAGAGACTTCATAACCAGCAACCACCTTCCACTTCATCCACCATAGTCATTCCTTGTTTTCACCATTGCCTTCACTAGTTTTCATCATTTTACATAGAAATTATTCCAAGCACATTGAGCAAATCCAACCATCTTCTATCCTTGTTGTTGACTTCTGAGTGATCCTAGACCTTTTCTCACTTCATTCCACCCATCTACCACCTTCCCTAAGCCTTCCATCACCTCCAACACCTCCCATTTTTCTCTCGGTTGTATCCTGTAGGTTTACAGGGAATCCTGTAGGTTTCTAGTACATCCTGTAGGTTTTCCTGTAATGGCTTGTTTTGAGGCCGAATTGAGGGAAAACCTCTAGGAAGCCACCAAAGGTCACCCAAGGTTCTCCCACACCATCCATCCATCTCCTAACCCTTCTAGCCATCCTCCAACATACTTAATTCACATGCCACGTCACCAAAAGAAATTAGTTTGCATAATTGATTTTGCATGAAAAGAAAAAAAGACCAAAACAGATCTATTCAGTACCTTTACTAAAACATTAGTGATGTTTGATGTTTTTTACTAAAATTCTTAGATAGTAGCATTTAGTTCATGTTAATTTCACATTATTGCAAAGCATAGTTTCTTGGTAGTTAATTAGGAAATGGTGTGATTTAGCATTGAATTTCGGTCTTTTTCATTATTGCAATAGAGTAGCTCTCCCTTAGAGTGGATTTCCCTTTCTTCCATCAAGAAACCAAGCTTCTTCTAAATCCATAGAATTCTGGCTTGAAAACCCCAGTGGTCTCTCACCAGCTAAACAGTGACAAAAGGAAAAACCATCACTTTTACTTGTGTATACAACACTGTCACCTCCAAGTTTATACGAACCCCATGTTGATAAAGTAAAGTTGGTAGCCTAGGAGTTACAACATTCTTGCTGCAATACTAGTGCTCATCACTAAGCCAGAGGCTTGAGTCTCCAGATTATGTAGAGCTAGTTGTACACTATGAGATCCAGGCAAGGGGACCCATATATGCTCAAGGGGAATGTGAAAAATAAGAAGATATGAAAGATAATGTGATGGTGAGTTCATATTTGACTAATTTTTTATGAATGCATGTGAAACTAGTGCAAAAATTGATTAAACTAAAGGAAAAAGAAGCATGTGAGGGGAGTTGCTGCAACGACGACTGTTGGTGAAAAAATGGGAAAACTCATGTGACACTCGTGAAAGGAAATATAAAACTTAAAACAACACTTATACAAGCTAAAAAAAGTTAAAACGCGAAAAGTTGCGTAAAGGAACAAGTGAAACAACACTCTCACAAACTAAACAACAAAAAGAGACAAAAAAAGCGACAAAAGACGAGAAAAAAAAAAGTCACCCAAATTGTGACAACGATCGTACCGAAGGCTCCTTGAACTCCTCAGGAATGCTAGAGCTCTAAGATTGAGTATGGAAATGAGCTCTAGTAGCGTCAGTTAAATTGATTTGGTCAAGTTAGTTTTTATGATGCACATGCCTAAATAAAGGAAAAAGCGACACTTAGCGGAAGTTTCTAAAAAGAGTGCAAGTGCCTCCTTTAGGTTACCACAAATAGATCCATATTTTTTAGGGACATTTTTCTCTTTTTTCTTTTTGTCCTTTTCGGGAAAACTGCAATGCATTACTTGGAAAGATTGCACAGTTCTGAGAAGGACTGAGAAAATCTTTAGCTCATGCACTATGCAATTTATGAGCACAGTGAGGTCTGAATAATTTCTAGGTTTAGTGTTGGGCCGCCCCTCCATGACTGTGCATTCTTAGAGCTCAAGGCTTGCTAGCAATTAGGACTACGCAATTCCTAACAACAAGGGCAATTTCCCTCCAAGAATTGTGCAACTTTTTGAGGCAAGCCCAAAAATGTTAAGGGACCAAGTCAAGAGGTCGGCTTGTGGGTCAGAAAATGAACTAAGTGAGAAAACACAAGCCAAGATAAAAGGAATAAGCCTATGGAGTAGGAATATTCTTGGGAAATGATGTAAGAGGGAAATTTTCTGCAAGGCATGTTCTTCATGATAGGAAAACACATGAGGGTCACTGTAGAGGTCCTCTAGGATCAAGGAATGGGGAGTACAGGGACAATGAAAAAATGTTGTGTAACAAAGACTTAGTCGAAGCACAAGAACCTGTATTAGTGCAAGATGAGTTGCTGTGGTTTAGAAGGAAGGCTCCAAAATTGAAGCATAAGCAAAATTTTGGAGGTTGGTTGTAGCCGCTACAACATTTGTGACACTCTAGTAGAACTCCATCTTTCTATATGGACCTTGTCTCATGTAAAGCGATTCTAACTCTTCTAGAAGTATTGTTTAGTTCTTCGATTATCATAGCTTCTTCACATAGCTTGAGTTAAAGATGTAGCCCCTACGATTCCATTTATCGACAACACACATACCAAGGCAAGTCAAATTGAGTTGTTTCGATTGGGTATGAAGGTTATATAAATGTAGAAGTAAAATAGACTGTTTGAGTTTTAGTTTCATCTCTAGTGTTTCTCTGCTGTTAGTAGGCTTGGATTGTGTTAGAGTCCTATAGTGATAGGATTCATAATTTTGAATTGGCTGAGGTTAAATCTTGTAATATTGTAAATACCTTGCTTTATGCAAATGTTTTCCATATTAAAATTAAAAAATGTAAAGAGGGTATGTCCTAAAAGAAATATCAAAGGACAAGAAAAATAAGAAAAGATCAAAAAATACAAAAAAAAAATGAAAAAATATGAACCCAAAACAAAAAACAGATCATGAAAGTGTGCAAGTGCAAGTGCCACTACTTTTTACTTTACAGTCTTAAATAATGGTTGTCTCCAGCTTGTCATACATGCCACAACCCATGATAGTCAAACTACTTAATCTTGACTACTTCATGCTTTGAATTTTTTGTTTATAGTTAGAGAATAAAATGTGACTAGATAGTTTAATCTTGGTAGATCATTAGATAGGTAGAGAAAATAAAAGGATTTCATCAGTTTAATTTGAGCTCTTGGAAGAAGTAAGGTTAGAAGTAAATAGTTTGTTTTATAAAAGAAAAGGAAAGAAAAGGGTTTGCTAGCTTAAGTGCACCCACCAAAGTGAAGAAAAAATGTTAAGGTAGGTAAAAGGGCAAGTAAAGAAAGGTTGCAGAAATACAAGTCATTTGGAGCATAGGAACTACTATCATGCTTAACTATGTGTTTCAAGTGTGCAAGAGCAGTTATCAATGAAAAAACATGCGTATAAGCTGATTTTCCTAACTCCCCCTTCATTACATTTCACCCCCACTATATACTCACTAACTCCCCTCTTACCCCTTCATGGCTTATAAAATACCCCTTTTTCCCTCCATTTTTACCCTTACTTCCTTATCCCATACTTTCCCCTAGAAATTCCTTTTAAAATCCCTTCCCCCTCATTGAAATCATCATTATGTTCCATAAATCCATTTTTCCTAGGGTAAAAACCCTTTTCCCCCTTTGTGAAAATTTATTTTCCCCTTTTCTAATCTAAGAACCCATAAATCAACTTATCCTAAGTTTAAAACCCTTCTGCCTTGCAAAAACCAGCCCGATGGATCATTAAGTTAATCTGCGATTTAAAACTTAATTAAACAGGCTTAAGTGTATTTGATTAGGCGGGCCCCTCCTTAACCATTCCCCCTGTCCCCTCCGTGCATCTTTTTAGTGCAACCACCGTTCGATTAACACCCATCTCATCTAATGGTTATCACTCCATTTCATGCACATTCCATTTTTGAGCTTTAATGGCCCAAGAGCACCCGAAATGGGCGGTTTTGCCTAGACCCAATTTCATGACATGTCATCTTCACATCATTTTGCGTCCCCTCCAAATTTTACCACCCTACCCCCAAAAGTGGTGTGAAGAAGGGAAAAACCACCCTCTCGAAACTAGTCACTGTTAATGACCAAATTTCCTGCTTTTCTCAGTTCTCACCCAATAAAGCCCCGCAAACACCATTTTTACATTTTTTGACCATATGCACATTGAAAGCCTAAGATTTTTTGCACACCAGAAATCTACAACCGCCAATCAACTACCAGTCACCATCTTGCCTCTAGCACTCGTCCAAAGCCAACACTTGTCATCTGCGACCTAAAACCTCAACTAAATTCACAACACCAACCTCTGGTTTCAGGTATTCTACAAAATACACCACATTTTCCCCTTTTTAATATAAAAGTTCAAGTAATTCAAGATTGAATAAATTAAATTAAGCTTTCTACCCCTGAATTAATTGATTTGCACCCAGACCCTTAAAAACCTTGTAAAACCTAGACCACTGGTCAAACCCTGCAAAGTCAATTTCTGATTTTTACCTCTGTTTTCCACACAATGTCTATCCACATTTCCCTAGATGCTAAGCCTATTTCAACCCCCCACCTTGACCAAGATCACCTACCTTTGGCTAATAGGGATTTTCAAATTAAAGATACATCCTCTGCCTTTGAAAGAATGAAGCTCCACTTCTGGAGCAAAGATATATTTTTAAATCATGCTGATGATATTCACCTCTAGGAGTCAAATCTACCCGTCTACTTATTCCCAGAAGTCCATAGTCTCCCGTACATTATCCACTATTGTCATACCTGTTACATCCCCAGCCAAAGGGCTATAGTAGGACCCAATCAACATCTGCTCTTCAATATCACTCTAGAATCCATCAATCAGATGTTACAAGTCTAGTCTAGCCCAAATTTAGCTCCTTTGTCCATTGGAGGACTTCTAGACCTGTACAACTCTATTGATGAGGACAAAGCTAAGCAAGTGTTCAAGAATTTCATAGTTGCAAAAGAGCATATACCAAATTTTACTCCTCCATACATGGCCCCCATATTTTCACAAACTGCTAGGCATATTATCACCATGGTATCTTCCATCCTTGAATACAGGACAAATGAACATGTAGATGAAGTAATTTTTGCATTCTTGTGCCTTTTTACCCTTGGTAAAGCTCTTGCCATCAAGTTTGATTATGCTTAGTTCATTGCAGACAAAATGCATGAACAACTCATCAGATTTCCCACTGAAAGAGTGTTTAAATTCTCTGTAGTATTGTATTATTTGTTTTTGTACTACCAAACTAATAAATTCCCCATGAAGATCATAAAATGTGACAATAGAGGAAAAGAGAGGTCTGTGCTCTATTGGACACCTATTGTCCAGAAATATTCCACTGTCTCTGATTATAAGGACTTCATAGATTCCTTTGCCCACCTAGTGATGAATATGCTAACAGGGACTGTGAAACCCATGGTTAGTCCTTAGATCAAAAAGGTGCTTCAGCTGGCTAAAAACAATAAGATAGGAGACTGGGACTTGTACCAGAATCACACAGAGATCAAAGTCTATGGCTACCACTTGGCTCCATATAAATTGCCAAAGTATCTTCCCTTGAGAATTTTTTCCTTGGAACATTTCAAGCAAATCATCAACTTAGATGATGTCCACTTTGTGGCTTCAAAGAAGAGGACCCAATTCAGAGTCAAAAGTGAACTGGGCCCCTTTATTTGCAATAATAGACAAGTTGGACCAGAGGCAGACAATATGTTACAGGAGTTGAAATTTACGAAGAGTTTTATGTGGCAGTATGACCCTCATGGAGTAATAAAAAAAATGAGAACCAGGGTTAAACTAGCTCCTTATGCACATTATTTAGTACCTGAAATTGAAATATATGCCAACCAAACTGAATGTTTGGAAAACACTTTGGTAGATAAAGATAGCACAATTATTGATGTTGAAAATGCTCTGTATGATATTGAGCAACAGATTGACCTGAGTGAGTTCTTGTAGGTCCCAGATCAAGGGCAAAAGATGGATACTCCCTCTGCATTACAAAAACCTCTGAATAAGGAGAAAAACCCTTAAAAAGACAAGAGACTTCCAATTCCTAGATGGAAACAGTGGATGAACAAGTAGACCCAAGGAAAAGGAGAAAATTGAATCTTGCTTTTGAACAGGAGGAACACAGTGAAGCAGAAATGGCAGAGCTAGAAACAGAGTCAGAACCAATGCCAGAGACAGTGCCAGGCACAACAGTTCAGAAAGGAAAAGAGGAAATCAATGAACCTACAACTTCTAACACTCAGCTGTTAGAGAGACATAAGTCAGCAGACGTCTCTTCCTTTGTCAGACCAACTAACAATGAAAGAACCATCAAAGATAGATATAAGGAGTTCAAATTAAGAAATGCAAAATTTAAAGCTGAGACATATGCTCAGTGTTTCAAGCATTCAACTCCTAACCAGAGCCAACTAATGTCTGCATTTGATATTGAGGAAGGAAAGGTGCAAATGTCATATATGCATCCAATAGTGCCACAACCCAAATCTTCAGCAAATTATAAGAAGGCCACATTTGAAGTGTTGGAAGAGGACATCCATCCCTTGGACCAAATAGAGTTTCAAAAACAAGCTATAGAAATGACATACTCCACCTTGACTGGTAAGGCCATGGATGCATACAGGTTACAAGAGTCCTTAAATAATATAATTGCACAGATGAAGCTAGAAAAGGCCTCCTCTCAAGCCAAGGACACCAGGATTAAATCCTTAGAAGACCTGGTCATTGAAATGGGCCATGATCCTGCAAATATTAAGGCAGCAGAACAATTGATCAAAAATAAAAATGAAGATATAACAGCTTTGAAGAAACAATGAAAACTCCCTGCTTCATTACACCCATAGACCACAAGGGTGTTAGAAAGGAAAACTGTCCATGAGGAAATGCTTGACTTGGTGTTACAATTGAACGCCTAGCTGAAAGAAATGGAGAGAGAAATGGACAAGTTGACCAAGTGGGGCAGCCTCCAGGAAGTTGTAGCCACTGTCATCCCAATAGTCACCACAACAGTACCATCTACATTGGTTGAAACATTAGCTCCTACAACTCCATTGGCCATTGCATTGCCTACAACATCACCATCTACTTCAGCAACAACGTCAACTGTAGTGGATTCTATAGGAGAAGAAGCCAATAGTTTGGCTAAGGAAATGGAAGAGATGTCCCTCAAAGCTATTGAAATCAGGAAACTGGAAGAGAAAGTAAACAGTCTGGAGACAAGCTATAAACTTTCTCAAATTATGAATAAAGAGGAACAACAAAAGGTAGCAAGATTAATAGAGAGGATAAAGAAACTAGAGAAAGAAATGACTCTAGGTGAGCCATTGGGACAGGCAAAAGAAAAACTTTGGACCAATATCATTGACTCTGTCAATGATATTTTGCCATCCATTCAAGTAATTTTTGAGCAGATTGACCTGGTTAAAGAGGCCACAGAGGCCATTCAAAGAGTCAGAACAAAGCTGGAAGGGATGCCAGAAGAGGCAACCAGGATCATTGACTTTTTGAATTCAAAAAACAAATACGAACTTGAAGAATTGGATATTAATGATAGGACAAGGACAATCCTAGAAATAAAAAGAGTCCTTACTAAAAGGAATTTGATGCACAACTTAGAAGACAAGTGTCAGACCATGCAACTTTCCATAGATAGATTTAAGTTCTAGTTTGATACTTTGATATAGAAAGGTTTGCCAAGTCCTTTAGTAATTAATGATAAACTGATGACACAGAAGGATTACGACAAGAAGCCTAGGGAAATGGCCAAAAATCAAGTCAACAATGCAGCCATCCATAACACAGCAAAACAAGGGATGCCCTCTGGTAAAGTCCTTTACCAAGCTTTAGAGAACTTGTTTTACCTCTAGCATGAGGGGAAACACCTGTTTGTAAATAATCCTACATTTACTAAGCATACAGAGGTTGATGAGGTCTTCAGAAAGTTGAAGAACATTCAGCTACCAATTGAAGAGAGATGGGAATAGTTAACAGACTTACTTTAATTCAAAGTAAGTCCAAAAATTAACACAATTTGGTAAAAACAAAATGGTGAAAGTAAATGGGTAGTTGTCCTAGTCAAAGAGTATTAGTGAAAGAAGATAAATCAAAGAGTATCAGATGATAGCTAAAATATCAATAAACTAAATATCAAAAGAAATCAGATGTAATAGTGCCAAAAAGCGATCGGTTAGAAAGGTGGCATTACCTTTCTAGAATTAGATATTTTTTTCCTAAAATAAATCCCAAGTCATTTTGGGATATTTTGTAAATAATATTGTATAAATACTTCATAATTCAAAGTATGTAAGGTGGATTTTACTAGACATTTCTATAGACCTTTTGATCAGAAGACCCAGAGGGTTATTATATCATTTGCTGAGCTAGCAAGCTAGATTGATAAATAAAGATCAGATATTTCCAAGGATTCATGTGTTCAGCGAACTTCAGAGAAGTATTCTCATGTGTTATTGTTATTTTTCTCAAGTTATTCATAATCTTTATTTTTATTTTATTTTATTTTTTATTTTTTATTTTTTTTATTTTTATTTTTATTTTTATTTTTATTTTTTATTTTTATTTTTAATTTTTTTTTAATTTTTAATTTTTATTTATTTATTTTTATTTTATTTATTTTTATTTTATTTTTATTTTATTTTTTATTTTATTTTTTTATTTTATTTTTTTATTTTTTATTTTTTATATTTTTTATTTTTATTTTTATTTTTATTTTTTTTTTATTTTTCTGAATCTAAGTGTTATAACTAGAATAATACTTCAGAATTTGTTTAATTACACTCTGTCTTAACAATTATACATTTAAATGTTTTTTGTTGATATCTAAGTTAAGGAATTCTTAGTTGCTCCTTGGTTTAGATTGATTTCTTGAATATCCAGGTTAAAGGATTCTTAATTTCCCTTTGATCCCAATTACCCCTTCATTCCTCATTCATTATTCGGTCTGAGAACCCTTAATTTCTCTCTCACCCCTAGTGAAACCCTTTCACCCCTCTATTTCAAAGATCTAAGAAACACTCTGCTGTCTTGCCATTTGAACATTCCCTTTACTGAGTTAATCCAAATTTTCTTCCTTATTGTTTGACTCCATAGCCCAATGGTCTAAAAGACATCAATCTATCCATCTATTTAAGTAATCCCACCATCCAATCTTAGATACAAATCAAAATCCTAATAACAATCATAACTAGCCTAAAATTTAATAAACAAAGTTAAATCATACAAAGGGTGTCGTCTTTGAGTTTAGGATGGTTAGAACTTATGCTCCAAAGTTGGTTAGTGGTTACCTCAGAAATTTCTTTCTTCTGATAGCTTCTAAAGAAATTACTGAGTGATAACAGATTGTACCTCGGTGGAGTCACTTCAGGAACACAAGCATTTCTCGGTTGCCAACGAGCCTCGACAGTACCCTGGCGGAGTTACTTGCTTCACCTCTCTACATAGGAAGGCTTTCTCTTATTTCACTTTTTTTTTCAAAGAAATGTCCATATGTACTTATTTATTTCATGAGGTGAAAGAGGGATCTCCACTTATTGAGAGTAGAAGAGGTTGTCACTCCAGAGAAGGATATTTCTATATACCTCTAACATTCCTGTTAATGTTTTCCCCCTGTTCTTACTCTACTTGACTGAGTTGACAAGGGTTAGCCGAAAATAGAAAAGCGATTTGAATAGGCAGTATTAGTTAAGTGTGCAAGCATAGTGATTTCACCATGACTCTCCCCGAAAGGAACACATTTTCCATCAGGGTATCATTGACTAGAAGAAACGCAAGACTCACACAAATAGAGGGAATAAACAAATAACCAAGTGTTGATAGTTGTATAAGTTCCTCTTGGATTTCACCTTGCTAAGTCTAAGAAACCAAACACAATTTCATGCAGAAACTAGCCTACAAGTGCGAAGGAAGAAAAACAAATGAAATAAGCAAGACAAAGTAGAAAAATCAAGAAACATACAAGAAAATAAAATCTACTCCTACTTCTAACCTAATCATAACATAGGCCAACTCATGTGAAGTGATACTTCCAATGCAGCCATTAACACATTGGTTGGCCCATATACGTGAAAGCATGACCGACAAGAAAGAGATACAAGTAAACCAACCAACAAGAAAGATGAAATAATGTAAACCAATACGTTCAAAGCTTGAATGCATCCACAACAAAGTAAAAATGGAAAGCACATGCAAGGAATTTTATGGATGTACCATGGTGTCCTAACACATTGCGAGTGGAAGACAAGCATGTACACACCTCCGAACTTGAAAAACAAGAAAAAATAAAGAAAGAAGAAAACTTTTGTTTTGCAACAGTGCTTGCTACGTACGACTCCTTCAATGCTTGAGAAATAGGATCGCATGATTCTAGTGGAGGATGCACAAATGGTAAGATAAATTTATTTTCAATGTGAACAACAAAGTGATGAGGAGCCTAGAAATATTCAATTGATTTCTGATCCAAAGTGGAATTGACGTCAAGGCTACGAGAACCTGACATAACCATTAGCTCGAGTGGAAGTGCCTCAACAACTTGAGGAGTTTCCAATTCATTAGAAGATGGATCATCAAAGACCGATGGCTTAGAAAGATCAAGAATGGAAAAATCATCATCGTGATCGGATGAATGAATGAAAAGATAACAATAGCCATGATGAGAGAGTTCAATATGATGAACAATGACATCCTCATGATTTGACGAATCGTACAAAGGGGAAGATGAAAAAGGAGAAATTTCACCCTATATGTTTCTAGAAAGGTAAGATGAGAGATTGGGAGGATCATGGAAGACAAATTTTTCCTCTCCACATTCAGATGAAAAAATGGCATTCCACATGCTCTGCAAATGAACAGAAATAGAAACATCTGGGAATGAATTTTCACTAGATGGAACATAACTGAAAAATCATTGAAGATATCAAGATAAAGTGGATGAGGTGCGAATAGAAGAAGGTTATCCTTCACTGCAGATTCTTGTTCAGACTCCCACACACACTCTTCAAAAATGATATTTGAAGTTGGTTTTTCAACACCAACTCCATCCAAAACTTGACCCTCGTGAACATCACAATTGAGATCCAAGACACAACACACCAAAATCTGGAGGATCAAAGGGACTGAAGGATAGAGGATGAGGAGATAAGACCACATGACAACCATCAAAGTTATAGTCCAAATCTGCATAGAAATCCTGAGCAAGTGGGGTAGGAGGAAATGGTGATAGATCAACATATGGATGGTTAACTTCTCCCACCTTGACTTGCGAAGTTAGAGTTGTTTGATGGGAAGGGGATAAAGGGTCACTTGGAACAACAACCTTGTCTATCTCATATTTAGAAGCTCTAATATCAAGGCATGTTGGGAGAGGTTTGAAATATTCTAACTCATGTGGATTCTCAGAAACATGAACAAGATATTGAAATATTTCATCCAAGAATTCCCAGTCAACTTCATCTTCAGGAAATTCAAAACAATAATGAAGAAAATGATCGTGAAAATCTTAAAGAGATTCGTTAGGTGATTTTCACAATTTTAATATTTTTCTATTAAGGGATTTACGATCATAAATAATGAAAGCACAACTTGATTATCTAAAATACTGATCAAAAGAGTGTATAGAGGTTGTGGGAAATGTGTAACACCATTACTCTTCATGCCCTTCAAACGTGAAAGAGAACAACCCATAGGCAATATCATCAAAAGGTACATCATCCCTATCATAGAAGCCAACAAAAGCAATTGTGTGCCTAAACAAGGTTGTTCCACCCTCGCCATTAAACCTATATATGGACAAGTCATTTAAAATGTTCATCGACACTTCAAAATGTGCAGAGTTAGAAAAACATGTTGGGGTTTTGATTTGGAAAGAAGTCATGAAATATGTGCAGAAATTCAAAACAAACTTCAAGGGCTCAACTTGTCATCTGGCCCTCCTTCTAGTGCCAGAAATATTGACGGTGCTGGACCTGCCAAAATTCAGGGGTTCTTCTTGATATGAAGTCCCAACTAGAGCTCACACTATTTGGAATAGGAGTCCCAACAATGGGTGGTAATGTTATGCCTTGACCACAGAAACAAGCAGAGGAAAGTATGATAACTTTGGGTAAGAGAAAGTGTGTGACCCTACGAAGATTTGAGTGCGATGCATGAAGGTTCCAACAAATGAAGGGAAAAGGAAGTGCACCCCTTGGAAGCTTGGAATAGTACACAGCTTGAAAGGAACAAACAAGCATAATGAAATCACAAGCTAAAATGCAGAATAGTACACAAGTTAACGTGATGAGTTAATCCAACAACGCACATTCAACCATACTCATACAAATGCATACAAAATATTTTATAAGCATATGTGTAAGTTAAATCTCAAACATTTCCAATGTAACAAGATTAGTCCTACTACATTAAAAACATATGCATGAAAGCATGCTGACTCTGATATTATTATTATAAGTGAAGGTTCAATCCATACATACACCATTGACGACCACTAGCCCCAATAGTGGAACATTACGGTCAAGAACACCTTCTCCTCCAAAGAATTATACTCTCTCTATGCTTTGGAGAATCCAAGGCTCTTTACAATACTCCCAAGCCTTTTCTAAGCCTAAGCCTAGCCAAAATGGCTCCCAAAAGCCCCTTCTATAAGTTATGAGGTTCTACTTATAAAAAAGGGTGGGGTGACCCTTGAGATTCCCCTTTGTGACTCTTTGACTTCCCTCACGACTCTTCAACTTCTTCACTAAATGACACATTATGTTACATGATGACTTTTCATACTCCAATACTGACACATGGAACTTCACTTACAACATATTTAGAAATAATATTACATCTTCCACATGTACCCATATAAGACAAAATAGGCTAGAGACAACCTAACAAGACCTAGCACTATGATTCTAGAGTTTGGGGAAATTCTAGCTCAACAACATCCATTTGGTGCTTCTTGTTCACATATCGATGCCAAGCTTGGTACTGTGTGATGGTGTCCCCAAAACATTCAATGGTGTCTTTTTGGAAGTGGAATCTTGCCTCCATGGCATCTGGGTATATGGTCTTGGAACTTGTATCCAACTCGTATTGAAGCATGAGAAGCATGGTGTTGACCTTGACAGGACCGTGGATATACTTCTACATGTTGTGTGTGTTCAACTTTATGTCTTCCCTGGTGGCCTCTAGCCTCAACTGCTCCAAGTACCCATCAATCTCTAGCCAGACTTGGTTCTTGGGTTTAGCACTAGTGAGGGAACCGATTGATGGGATCCTGTGCTTTCTCACCATGACATCCAAACTATTGTACAACTGCACATGTGAGGCCTATATGTTGTCAATGAATGTGACAAGCTTCTCATAGTTCTTGATCAACATTCAGACCTTCACTTTCTCCAACTCTTCCTGTGGCTTCATCTTCTTTGCTAAGTCAAGCAGGGCCCCTTTGTACCACATTTTCCATTCTTGTACATGGGCGATGTCAGCATGTATGTCCTTAAGAGTTTGAACAAACTCTTTTCTCCGCTGTTGTAGGCCATGCACATGGATAACTACTTCATGCATGGTGAAAAATCCATCATAGAGCTTCCGCATGGTATCATCAAGTGTTAATACTTACATGAGTATCATTGTCCACATATCCCCCAATGCGGAAACTACATTTTGTGCTGATGCTTAGATTTGTTTTGCCTATTGCTCGACAGCTTGCAAGTTCTTTGCTAGTTTTTCATTCTCGATTGAAGGTGCTGAACATTTGAGCTTGTTGCTCCTGCATAGGCCAAGGTAGCTTGGGAAATGGAAGTTGGATGCTTTCTGGTGTTTGACACTGTCACCCTTTCCTTGATGAATGTAGGTGATGCATTATCATCCGCAAAGTGCTTCCTATGCCTATATAATCTTCTTCTACAACTCATCAAATGATAGATTGTACACATCCATGACTGGATCATCATCATTAAGAGCATCATCTCTTATCTCACTCAGGGCTGGTCTTAACACTGGAGGTGGTGGAGACTAAGTGATGACATATGGTGCTTGCAACATCAAGTCAATGTCTTCATTCTATGGCTCTTGTTCCAACTCCATGTCTTTCACTTTGATCAATTTCTCAATCCACTGAGAAAGATCTTGATCTTGCATCTGTTCACCCTCTTCCTCAGCTATTGGATGTTCTGGCTCATCAACCTGTATCAGTGCTGTTTTCTCTATCATTATGCCTTGCCTTTGTTCTTCTCCCAATTTCTACTTCTCTTCTCTATCTCTCCTCCTCAACTCTTGTTCTCCTTCAACTTCTTCTTTGTCTCCTACAACTTCAGTTCTTCTTCCTGCAACCCTTCTTTTCTCTCTTACTTTTCCCTGCTCTCTTCATCTGATGCTCCCTTTTTACTTCCTTTACCAAATTTTCCTTCTCCAGGATAGGATCTGCCTTCATCTTACAACTTTTCTCTATTAGATATCATTTTTGGGATTCAACTGCGTTAAGTAAGTCATTCAAACGTATGACCATTTCCATGAGAGGTAGTCGTAACTGACTAATTTCTCATGATTTTTGAATAGTTCACTTAGCACTCATTGCATCGGGTGATGCTCACAGGGGTGAAGAAGTGGGATTGAAACTAGTGAAATGTGGAGAACGAATCACATAGCATCAATCATCACTTCCAGGGCTTGCACCCGGTAACCAGGACTTCCCAGGAGGTCACCCATCCCAGAACTCCTCTGGCTCAAGCGCGCTTAACTGTGGAGTTTTCCCCACAATCAAGCCCACTTAGCTTGCTACCCCATTTGCAAAACCTTAGCAAGTATTGTGCCTCATGAACCATTCAAGTAGAGATCCCTTGACTCTTTTTGAATTTAAGTATGGGGGATTTACGCAGTGCATTATATTAGATATCATTTTTGGGATTCAACTGCGTTAAGTAAGTCATTCAAACGTATGACCATTTCCATGAGAGGTAGTCGTAACTGACTAATTTCTCATGATTTTTGAATAGTTCACTTAGCACTCATTGCATCGGGTGATGCTCACAGGGGTGAAGAAGTGGGATTGAAACTAGTGAAATGTGGAGAACGAATCACATAGCATCAATCATCACTTCCGGGGCTTGCACCCGGTAACCAGGACTTCCCAGGAGGTCACCCATCCCAGAACTCCTCTGGCTCAAGCGCGCTTAACTGTGGAGTTTTCCCCACAATCAAGCCCACTTAGCTTGCTACCCCATTTGCAAAACCTTAGCAAGTATTGTGCCTCATGAACCATTCAAGTAGAGATCCCTTGACTCTTTTTGAATTTAAGTATGGGGGATTTACGCAGTGCATTATATTAGATATCATTTTTGGGATTCAACTGCGTTAAGTAAGTCATTCAAACGTATGACCATTTCCATGAGAGGTAGTCGTAACTGACTAATTTCTCATGATTTTTGAATAGTTCACTTAGCACTCATTGCATCGGGTGACTCATTGCATCGGGTGATGCTCACAGGGGTGAAGAAGTGGGATTGAAACTAGTGAAATGTGGAGAACGAATCACATAGCATCAATCATCACTTCCGGGGCTTGCACCCGGTAACCAGGACTTCCCAGGAGGTCACCCATCCCAGAACTCCTCTGGCTCAAGCGCGCTTAACTGTGGAGTTTTCCCCACAATCAAGCCCACTTAGCTTGCTACCCCATTTGCAAAACCTTAGCAAGTATTGTGCCTCATGAACCATTCAAGTAGAGATCCCTTGACTCTTTTTGAATTTAAGTATGGGGGATTTACGCAGTGCATTATATTAGATATCATTTTTGGGATTCAACTGCGTTAAGTAAGTCATTCAAACGTATGACCATTTCCATGAGAGGTAGTCGTAACTGACTAATTTCTCATGATTTTTGAATAGTTCACTTAGGTAGTCGTAACTTTTCTCTACCTCTAAGTTCTCAAGAACCTTCCTCTTTCCCTTGTCCTTCATTGGATTGCTACCTTCTACTATTGTTGTTGCTTCCAAAGCTATTGTTATCTGCAAAGCAACCTTCCAAGTTCTTTCTATACTAATTGTTGGTTTGAGGGGGCTTGACCCAGGTTCAGAGTGTGCTATGAATCAACAAAATCGTAAACTACTGGTCCTTTTGGAAATAGCCTGCAAGTAGATCGTAGTTTCCCCCAAAGCAGTTATGGGAGGCTGTAGAACCGGGCTTCTACTACCGAAGGTATATCTGCATAGTGGCATTGTGTATTTACTTCTACTTTATATTAATATTATAACTTTGCGTGCATAAGAACTTCGCACAGATGACTACTTTAACATAATTATATTAAACCCATAAATTCTAACAAATAACAGTATATCTTAAAGTTCTTTGCATAATTAAGTGAAAAACATTCATTACGATACTAACAATAACAAAGACTGAACACAGAAATATATACACTTCTTCACCAAAACTTATTCTTTATTAATATGAATCTTCAGTACATACATGTCTTCAACCTGCGCAACCAGTTGCAAGTGGTCTGCACACTCAGCTATAGATTCTTCCAGGCCTCCGAACATTTAGCTGCGGAGCCTTCCCCAAAACTATAGGCTACAGATGCGAATACAAAGATTCAATTTACTTATGATATGATCTATATTGATTACAAATTATTAAATCTCCTTAAATACATTTCATATTTACCAAAAACCATGTTTGTTGGGACAAGGTCCCCTAGGGTCAATTTTTCAAATAGTTTTGTTATTTTTGTAAAGTCTCTGCATTTTGAGGAGCGGAGTGCGAAGGTCATTAGATGTCAAAGCTGCTTTAGGAAGGTCAAATCCCCTTAGTTTGTTATAAGTATTTTTGTGATCCGCCCATGGTTCACCAACCATGGTATTGTAAAAAAAGATGATATAAAAGAGTCATAGGAGGTCATAGGGAAGTCAAAAAAGATAAAAAAGAACATAGATAGGAAAGCTTTGGGTCTGTATTGCCTACTCTATACGTAAGCGAAGGGGAAGGCTCTTGCAGCTATGCATGGAGACCTTGGTAACTTCTGCAGTTATGAGCGCAGGGAAGAAAGAGTCTGTAATAAAAGATCTAAACATAATAAAGACTATTTTGGAGAAATATTTGTGTATCTGTGCATTTATTTTTACTTCTCTATTTACTATGAATTCACTCTGTTTATTTCAATTATCATAAGAAACACTTAATAGCTGCTAGAAAGTGGTATATCTATTAGTTTACTTTATGTTATGAATGTTTAAAGAAATCGACGTAGTGTTGGAATATGTTATCTGTAAGTTACTATAATTTCTACGTTTCAAGGGTTAGGGTTCACTAAGGAGTAGAAGAAACCCATCACACAGACCTCTGGATGCAGAAACCCGGTTCTGTCATCCCCCAATAATGCCTCAGGTGAGACTACAACCTGTGATATGCGGGTTGTTTTTGAAAGGGATGACAATGTAGGGTTTTGTTGGTGGCACAAATAACTCTGAACCTGGGTCTAGACCCCCTCAAGCCAGAAAATGGTTTTGTTGCTGGAATCGAGATCTGTTTGAGGAATGTGTGATGTCGAATAAATGGTTCCCAACTAAGAAGGAGATCAAGAAGTGGATAGATCATAAGCTATAAAAATTTGTAGCCCAGGAAAACAAGAATCCATAGTTGTCGAAGAAGAGTGGTTGAATAGATACCTATATACAGACGAACAAGAAATTTTCTTCTGCTCTTTTCCGTGCAAATTATATGAATGGTTGTCTAAATTGGTGAACAATCAAGGTACGTGGAAGTTGGATAACCCTATTGTGTAGACTCCAAAGTTGGTGAAGCGCTTGGAAGCTTTAGAAAACCAGATCACGAGGGTTGTCGATTACTGGATCGATATAATTTTGGACAGATTCATTAATGAGTTCACGATCGATACATATGTCAATTATAGTGAAGTTGAACGTCGGTTTTTCAAAGGACCAAGAGGTAAGTATTTGAAGTCCCTAAAAACTTGGATTAAAATGCTATTGTGTGAGAAAATGGTTATGCCATTGAATTAATGTTTAGAAGAGACTTGACGGGAACTACGTGGAGTGGAAAGACATTCATAAGAGATCTAGATTTAGGTGCTGAGTACAACCCTTTTTTGGGAGCGTCTGATAGTGAGGAAGAAAGTAGTATTCTGAAAATACCTCAAGGTGCGCTGCAGACAGTAAATCAGGGTATCATGGGGATACCACATCCATCCACTCCACCTCCACCATCACCTCCACCTCACACATCTATACCTCTGCCTCCACCCCCACCTCAACTATTTAACATGGTGAATGCTATTAAGATGCATGTATTCAAGGTCTAGGGATAGAAGACCTTGAACAATTTTGGTTTGTAGAAGATGCTATGTGGAAGTCACAACAAATTACACATGGTGACCTAAATAAAGTGTAGCTGGTCATAGCCTTGCAAGATAGAGCGCTTAGCTGATACATTAAGTACTGTTCAACTCATCCAAATGTGACACTAAAGGAAATGAAAGAAGCGCTAAATAATGAATTCAAGAAGCCTAAGTCGCAACCCAGTCAATAATAGAGGTCAAAGAGATCAAATAGAAGATGAATGAGTCAGCATGGGACTTCGATTTGAGGTTGAAATGTCTGCGCCAATGGGCTAATATGAAGATCACAGATGAACAACACAAGGACTGGTATATTGCTTCCCTATTACCCCATCTGAGATTGCCACTGTCGCATCAAAAGATTGGAACGTAGGCCGAGGCAGTAGAGATTGCTACGAAATTGGAAGCCTCACCTATTCATGATATGAATCTGGGAGTGTAGCAGATTAATTCATAGCTACCTAGCTTGCATATGGGGTTGTAGAGCCTCAAGAATGGAAAAGAAGTGCAAAATGAGGTGCACACGAAAGTATGGTGTTTGAAATGTAAGGGCCATGTTCATTAAAAGGACCATTGCCTGGTGTATCAAAATTACCTTGTTGGGGGTGGACCTATCCCTCTGCAGCAAGAAAACACAACTGGGCCAAGTACAAGAGTGGTACCCTGGTGGGATATTTCTCAAATTACAGGAAAACACATGATGGACAATTTTCATTTGCTGTAAAAGTTTGTGCAGACTTTCCAACACCTGTTTTGTAGTTTCTGTAAGTATGTGGGTCATGACGAGTGAAATTGTTGAAGTTATGAATTGATGATGGATAGAACACCAACATATAGAGTACAGATGGATCCTCATCCTTAGGGTCAAGGTGCAACTACAGCGCGCGAAGGATTTCAGGGTCAAGGAGGAGGAGCTAGAAGAGGTCATGGCCAAATCATCTGTTTCAATTGTGGAGAACCAGGTCACTTTGCACGAGATTTTCAGAATCCAATGCACCCCTCATACCAATATTGTCAAAATATTGATCATGTCATAGAATATTTTCCTATACTCATCGCGAAGATGCAAGGACAAAAGACCCAGAATCAGCACCCTACTCAGAACATCCAGATGACAAGATCAGAACTGCGCAAAGAGGGTCCTAGTGTTAATATCATCACATGAAGCAAAATAGATACCGAGGAGGATAAAGGGAAACAACCAGAGGAAAATTTATGGGTACGTAAGACTTCTAACAAGGAGACTGGATTTGATGTGAATAAAGTAAAGGAAATGTTTATGGAAGAAAAAAGGAGCTTCCACATCAAGAACTCAAAATTCGTGCACGAAGAAACCTGAAGGAGTTAGTACTATGTAAGAAATAGATCTGCCAGTGCTGACATATTTATTACAGACCTGCATGAAGCTCCTAAGGGTCAAAAAAGTAGTAGAAGGACTGCATGATTTGATAGATAAATTCACTAGCAAGAATAAGCCACTTCCAAAACAATGCATGATACATAAGGTGGACAAAAGTAAGAAAAGTACTGGTCGCAAAATGAGATTGACTGCCCAGATTGGAGAATTCAAAATGGACCAGGTAATTCTTGATTTGGGGTCTGATATAAATGTTCTATCGAAGAAAACCTAGGAAATAATGGGATGAACAACACTACAGTGGTCCCCAATTCAACTGAGAATGGCGAATCAGTAAAATATTATTCCTATGGGGCGCCTACATGGGGTGACTATGTATATTGAAGGGGCATGTACCATAACCGATTTTGAAGTGATCGAAATAGTGGATGACAGTAACCCATACCCAGCACTACTTGGGATTAATTAGGCCTTTGACATGAATGAAGTACCTTAAGAAACATAGTATGACATTTGAAAAGAAATAATTAAGGGTTATTGTTACGTGATATACTAAACTGGTTTGCGATTATTATGAGGAGGATGATATTGAGAAAATGTATAAGCTTACTGTGTGGGATGAATATTGGATCAACCCTACGATAGATGGTTGAATTACGTGGGAGAAGGACAACTCCTACAATTCATATTCAGATGAGGAGCTCAAACACTGGAAAAACAGGTTGCATGAGGTATCATTGTTGTGATGCAATAGGATCACTAAGTCACTCTGATGTATATCCACTGAGGTATGCAACTTACCGTATTACGATGGTTTAGAAGATGTCAATTTATTTTTGGATAAATTTGAAAAGGATGTACCAGAGGAAAATTGGTTCCAGGCACTAGACATCACACTAAGATCTACACCTACTAGATGGTGGGGCATGCATAAGAACAACTTTGCAGATTGGAAGGAATATCAATGGATGATGAAGCTACAGTTTGGGTATCCCAATACCCGCCTTACAAAGAAATATATAGGGAAGTATGACCTGTGTGAGAATTTGGCTCAATGGATGAATGAATGGGGAGAAGAACCACAACCAGAATGGGTTCATATATTCTTCCATAATTTGGATACGATCCCGATGAACCGGTATCTAGAAATAGAGCTACGACATGGAACCACAGAATGGGATGTTCTGAAGGAAACTTTTCTACTCACTTTCAGATTTGAAGATGGATTTGAGTGTATTGACAAAATGTTACAAGAGATCAAGGATGAAATATTTAGAATTCTAGAAGAACATATTGCACGGGTACAACCAGATTGGAGTACATAGTTGTGCCATGCGCTCAAATTCTATAATGTGATCACTGAGGAAGGCAAACAAGATCCTAGGAACATCAAAATTCCTAAGTTAGAAGGACAGTGTGAAGTCACGGGGCCTAAGGTGGAAGTCCCTGATATATCACAACCCTTGAAGACCAAGCAAGTGAATACTGGAGCAGAAGTGCAGACGAAGTTCACAAACATAGGCAAATATTGGGACGATGACATAGTTAACAAAGTTGCAGAGTTATTGTAGGAGTATCAGGACTTGTTTCCCACCAAGTTCTCTGTTCTGAAAGGGATAGTAGGGGATCTAGGTGTGATGAATATCACTCTAAAGCTAGCTACAAAGGCAATGAAGTAGCACCCTTACCGATTGAATCCTAAGTATAAGTAAAAAGTGCACGACGAATTGGATAAGATGCTTGCAACTGGGATTATTGAGCCTGTTGAGGAACCAGACTAGGTTAGTCCTATGGTGGTTAAGAAAAATAATATGAAGGGTGAGATTTAGATATGCATAGACTTAAGGAAATTGAATGATGCTTATGTCCACTATCCATTTCCCATGCCATTCATAGATGAATTACTGGAAAATGTTGGAGGTTAGGAAGCCTATTCATTTACAGATGGGTTCTCAAGGTATCATCAGATCAAGATTGCACCGGGGGATTGGAGTAAGATCACCTTCGTGACTAAATGGGGCTATTTTCAGTATAGAATTATCCATTTTAGACTTATGAATGCCCCTGTAATCTTCTCTAGGGTGGTAGTCACATCTTTCAAATAATTTATTCACAAGTTTTTAGAGGTTTACTTCAATGATTGGATAATGTTTGGGCTAGTAAAGAGACATGTTGCCAATCTTTGCCTCATGTTCGATACTTATCAAAAGTATCATATATCCCTCAACTTGAAGAAATTCATATTCCGCACACCATATGGGATACTCTTGGGCCATGTTGTTAGCAAGCAAGGATTGATGGTAGACCCAACAAAAATTGTAGTGATTACTAATTTGGAGTCTCCAAAGAATCTCAAACAATTGCATGAGACATTGGGCCACATAGGGTATTATAGCAAATTCATCAAACCGTGTCCATAGATCACTGTGCCCATGGAAAAATTGGTGAAAAAGGATGTGACGTTTTGCTGGGAAGATGATTTCCAGAAGAGTTTGGATGTTTTAAAGGAAAAAATGGTGAGCACGCCCATTTTAGTGTTCCATGATTAGAAGGAGTTCCACATCCATGTAGATGCATCCTGCATAGCACTAGGAGTTGTGCTAACCCAACTAGATGAAGGTGATATCGACTATCCGATAGCGTTTGCGAGTAGGAAGTTATCGAAAGCAGAAAATAATTATTCAACCATAGAGCGCGAAGGGTTAGAAATGGTGTATGTGCTCTAGAAGTTCAGAAACTATTTGTTGGGTTTGCACTTCAATATGTACATAGACCATTCTTCTTTGAAGTACCTAGTCAACAAGCCTATGTTGGGGGGAAAGTTGTAGATGGCTACTAATCTTTCAAGAATTTGACTTTGAAGTAATTGTGAAGCCGAGGTGACTGAATGTTGGACCAAATCACCTCTCGCGGATTGAGAATGGTGACGAACCTACAAATCTGGAGGAAGGATTGCTTGATGTGTAGCTCTTTACTGTGCACGTCACAGATGACCATTCCATAGACATAATCCAATTCTTGTCTATAGGTACAACTCTTGAAGGGCATATGGCACAACAAAAGAAGGAATTGTTGGTCTGGGTTGCATATTTCTTTGTTACCATAGGACATTTATATAAAATGGGATCTGATGAAATATTGAGTAGGTATGTCTCAAAGTATGAATGACAAAGTATCCTCACCGAAGTGCGTGAAGAGGTTGCAGGAGGAAATTATGTGGGAAGAGAAACTGCACATAAAATCCTATGATCATGACTATGGTGGCCGACTATGCATAAGGATTCCAAGGTTTATTGTAGGGCATGTGATGTATGTCAAAGAACGGGAAGGCCATCATGAAGAGATGAATTTAATTTAAACCCAAAGGTGTCATTACCAGAATTTGATAAATGGGAGATAGACTTCGTGGGACCAATTCAGCGATTGGGAAAGAAGACAGTAGCTAGATACATCATTACAACAACCAAATATTTAACGAGGTGGGCTGAGGTGCAACCTCTAAAGGATTGTAGTGCAACAACAACTACAAAATTCATTTTTGAATATATCCTATCTCAGCTTGGCTGCCCTAAGTTCTTAAAGAGGCTCCCCTAATAAGTCTTTCTGGATCTGGTAGAGGATTAGCAATCTCAAAATCAGAATGTGATCTAGTGTTCTTAAAAGGAGCCAGCTTGGACTAGTGGAATTGCTAGGTGAAATATTTTGACCTATATCCTTATCCTTTATTCACCTTAAAGGAAAGGGAGAATCGTTTCCCCAGGGAAAATTTATCTTTCAATCCTTCGCTCCTCGGCAACGAAGCCAATCTAATGTTGTCCTTTGAGATAACCTAAGGTCAATTAGTTATGCCAAAGCATCTATAATTTTTTGTTGTTTTAAATGATTGGATGACTAGTGAACTGTTTATAAACAGGTGCTTTAAACATAGATAGATTCTTAATAAAATAAAAGGTTGTTCTTTAACTGCACATGATTATTTTGATTTTAGTGAGATGGATAAGTAGAATATGGAGAGATATAATTGATTTAATATTCAAATTGAGTATTTAACCATTTATAAGCAGACATTAAGAAAATAATGTTTTCTTAACCAACAAAATACAAGCAGACTATCACAGAGATCTAGTGTAATTTATTCTCAAAAAGGAATTTACAATAACAGATAGTTCTATAAATTTATCTCTTATTTAAATTGAAACTTCACAGAGGATCCAAAATGAAACTGAAATTCATTAAATTTTAAATAAGATAACTACAAAAGACATGATTTATATGAAGAAGACATAATGAATTAACAAGATGAAATACAACTCACTGAGAGACAGACCATATGAGGCAAATCTAGAATCTTTTATTATCTCGAAAATGCTCCAGCTTAGTATAAATCTGCTTGAAAACTTGTTCAATGGTTCAACCCTAAAAACTTCGACAAAATGAAGTATTTAAACAAAATTTATAAAAATATTACAATAAATTACCGAGTGACACGACATTCTATTATTAACTTACAACTAACATAAAAGAAATAATGCGATCAAAAGGAATGCATCTGTTGAAGTGATCTGAACATCTGGCCCTACTTTGGAGGAGAACAGTTGTTGAGTGGCCATTATTCGGGTGCTGTGCTAGTGAAGCTGACCTGTCTTTTTAATCTTGGAATTCAAAAAACTTTTCCCATCGCTCTTCTTCTGGAATAATAATCTTTGTCACCTTGCAGTAGATCTCATCTACCTCAGTAGACCAAACAAACATGGGTTTTACTGCAAAAATGTGTTTTATCTCATGTTGGAAAAAAATTATCTTGTTGATAGCTTCGTAAAAACCTCTCCCTATCATAGAACATTTGATGTTGGAAGACTTAGTTGTATACTTGGCAATGTCCCGAAGCTTGTTCATGTAGTCTTCCCTGGTCATTAATTTGTCATTCATCACAAATAAGGAAGGCATACCTTTCTTGTTCAATGCATCTATTCTAGTGGAAAACTTGTTAACTACTACCTCCAGAGTGTGACACTTATCTGTCAAGTATACAGCTAAGTTCTTCTTTGTTAGAACTTTCTTTACCTCTAGGATAGTTTCTGTTCTATCATCTACTCCTAGATCATCCAGCTCATATCTATTTTTGGAATTGAGGAACTTTATGATGTTATTGGTTGTCGTAGGCATTTCTCCGAATTCAACATTAATAGTAGAAATTGTTTTCTTGGATTTCTCCATCAATTCCTTTTGCTCGAATATAATCTAGATACATGGCCAAATTTCATCTATTTCTTCAATAATATTGTTCCATATGATTTCTTTAAAATGACCCAGTGTGTATCCAATAGAAGACTCAGTTGTTGACTTCTTCCATGCCTCTTGTTATCACTGAAAATGCTGTAGTAAAAAATTTTTAGCTTGGCTTAAAGTCAGGGTATTTTCGCAGCGCCAGAATTCTTTTTAGCAGTTTCGCAGCGCTACCTGTTTGAGTGGTTTCGTAGCGTGCTACGAAACTGGGGATTTGTTTGAGTTTTCAGTGAAGGTCCAAATCCTAGCATGCTTATTGTACAGAGTTCTTCTTCCCTCCAGGAATGTTGATGAGAGCAGTGGCAGTATGTTCAAGGAGACACCTTATGATGATGCAGCTATTGTAGGATTGCCATCAAATACATTAAGGGAGTTATCTCTGAATTCTGGCTCATGGGTGATTGTGAAAGATGTACATACTAATGTGGGAGACTTGCAGGAGATGTTGTGTTGAATCCTCTAGACAAAGAATCTATTAAATGTTATAAGTCATAGAGTGTTTGATATTTGGGATTGTCTTTTCACAATCTGTAACTTCTTTCACAAAGCAGGGCGCCACAATGGATTGAAAGATTTGAAAAATATTTATGATAAAGTTCATGTTCCCGTTTGTTGGGTATTGGTGTTCAAAGTTGGATTAGGTAATAAAGGGGCTGCGCTTGCAAATAGCATTTCCAATTGGCTAAATGTGGCACTTCTATCAATCTATGTTAAATCTTCCCCTGCATGCAAGAAGACATGGACATCTTTCTCAAGGGAAGCTTTATATGACATTACAAACTTTCTTAAGCTTACTATTCTATCTGCAGTAATGCGTTGCTTGGAATACTGGTCTTTTGAAATGCTTGTTCTCTTCTCCGGTTTGTTGCCTAAGCCTGAACTTGAGATATCAGTTCTCTCCATCTGTCTTAGCACTCATGCAGTTGCATATATGATCCCCTTTGGCGTGGGTGCTGCTGTAAGTACACGAGTTTCCAATGAACTAGGAGCTGGACGCTCACGCACTGCACAGTTATCAGTGTGTGTCGGGGTTTGTATGGAAGTCAATGAGGCTCTTATGATAAGATATATTTTATTCTCTATCAGAAATGTATGGGGCTATGTTTATAGAAATGAAGTAGAGGTAGTTGAATGCATTTCAACCATGATGCCACTGCTTGTACCCTCAACATTTATGGATGCCATCCAAGGTGTTCTATCAGGTATTGCTAGAGGATGTGGATGGCAAACGTTGGGTGCCTATGCAAACCTTGGGGCATACTATGTGGTTGGCATGCCTATAGCTGTCATTTTAGCCTTTGCACTGCATGCTGGCGGCAGGGGACTTTCGGCATTTGAGCACCTGTTCTGTTGCTAAGAACATTGCGCTAACAAAGGAAAATCTTATCAAAAATTTATCACTGCTGCACAGAAAAGGATATATGGGAGCACCCAAAAGAAGTTGATCAGGTTTTGGTTAAATATGAGCGCCTTCAAAAATTTCGCATTCATACTCCAAGGTATGCACTTGTGAACAGAGATTACCCCTATTAAGAGTTGAACTACTTTGTGGAGTAAGGGATTTTGTTCAAAACCATGCATAGCGAATTATCAAGCCTTTTGTGGAAAAAACCAGTTTATGGAGATGATCACAGTGTCTATGGTTTAGTGGCCAATCTTCTGGCTCATCATATGTTTTCGAGCCTCTTACACTATTATGGAGGATTGAACTCGCGTTATCAAAGGCAAACAGAGCGAAAAGTTGTAGAAGGACAATGGGATTTCCAAGAGCTAAGGCCGCTGCATTACTTGTATCTTTTTGTCCGACAATATCCATATGGAGGAGGCGAAGGCAGATATGAAAAATGCAGTTCTGAAAGAGTCCAAGTGCAATGTCTGTAACATGAGATCACTGGAATAGTATGAACGCAATAGTATCAATGATTTGGTTGTTGCTAATTGAGTGACATCCTTGAATACTTGATCTGGTCATTAATTGTTTTTTTTCTTCAATTGAATGAACCTCCAAAGGGGTAATGTAAATGCATTAATTCTCAAATGGTTCGTTGATTCGACCTTCAAAAAAAGGTAATGAAGATGTTACTATATACACCTGCGCCATCCGAACAGGGTTCTTTTCGTTCAAGACTTTCGTTCTATCCTCGTAAACTATCTGAGCAATCTGAGGATAAAAGTTAAATGTAATTTAATGTGGACATCATGCACTTTTAAACAAGAACGAAATTTTAGGTCATTGGTTTGGCACCGACGTGAGTCATAATACAGATGGCGCTGAAGGAGTTAGGTTTAGCCTTTTGGCTGATCTATATACGTCCACGTCCTCGGTATCATGCTAAATCGAATCCTCATGACCGTGAATGATGTTAAGGGGCGCATAAGAAAGGGCCTACAATTTATTTCTCCGGAGCCTACAGAATCGAGACAATTGGATGGCGGAGAATTCAAGTAGCAGACAACAAAACCAGTGAATCTCCATCTGGCGGTTCGTTTGCAACTCGTGCCTAACCTCATGATATCTTCCAAGCAGTAAATACTTTATCTGATGTGTTTTCTCAGAAAGGGAGTTCATTTGTTCATAATATATTACAGAGAAGATCTAGGTTGCTTCCAGAAGAAACAGATGGATCCTCGGCTTTACTTAATTCACCGGTTCATATCACAGCTCTGAAATTTGAGAATTAAATTAACCAAGTGCTTCATGGCCTAAAAAACAGAGTCTCAAGAAGCAGAATATAAGTTTGCCTATGAAGAACTATATTTCCTCTGTTACTTACAATACCTTGTTGCTGGGAGAATTCATACATCCAGCAGTCGAATGCCATGGTGTTGCACGAATAGTCAGAGGCTGTGCAATTTATATCAGAGAAACTGGAGCACTTTGCCAAATAGTGGTGACCGGAGTATACTCTTTAAATGTTTTCCTTTCTGCGCCAGTTATGATTCTTTTTATTTAAATTCATATTACAGTTTCAGGTGAAGATGATTTTTAGAATTGGAAAGGGCTATTTTGTATACAGTAAGTCGAAGGCCTTAGCTGCGCTAAATGGTATGAGGATGGAAAACTCAAACAAACTGGAAACGATCTATGGTCTATCTCCTTCAGGTGTGAGGAGTATCTTGAGCAAAGGGTTATACCCACAGAAGGATCAAGACATTATTACTCATCTTCTGTGGATGGTCCAGTACGCAGTAAATTACCTTACATGGATGTTGTGGGAGGTTCCAAGAGTCCTTTAACAGAGGAGACAAGTTTTTCCTCAGGAGAGATATTTGTTGCAAGCAAACCTTTTCAAAACAATCAAGTGCTTAAGCCATGAACACTGATGATTATTTAGAAAACCAGAGAGGAAGAGTGTATTTTTTGGAATCACACAGCAGTTTCGTAGCGCGCTACGAAACTGCTGTAGGTGATGATTTTAAAAGCGCAGAGCAGCTAGTCTGACACGGTGAGCAGGAGTTGAGGAAAAGGAACAGCTGTTTATCAAGACCACCTACAGCACATCAGAAACCTGGCATCGTTCCATACCTGGAGTTATTAAAAGATTTGGGAACATGCTGCTATACTTTAGGAGAATGTTGGGAGACAGAGACCGTTAAGATAGGAGCATCTCTTCTGGTCAATTAATGAGCTATCAGCGCTCTTAAGCATCCTAAATCAGCATCCATTGCACCTGTAGCTCAGCCATATCAGATTAATTGGAGGAGGACAGCTGTCAAAGCATTCAAGAAAGCATCAAACATACGAGGAGAATGAAATTAGTATTTTATTTTGATTAGGATAGTGTGTAATTATAGTTCAGCATATTTGTAATTAATGCATTAGTGAGTAGCATGTAGGAATAATTAATAACCACCTTCGAGGCTCCCCTCATGCTGGAGGAGGATGCTCGAGGTGTTTTAGTATGCTTGCCTATATATGGGCCAAGGTTAGATGTAGAAGGGGTTGGATTGTATATACAAAAACAGAGTTTTCTAGAGCTTATGAAAGGACTGTTACAGTAATGGCAAACAGGGTTTTTTTTTCTTCCCAAGATTCTCAATGCATTTTTTTGTTCAAATGTGATGATGGTTTAGTTTCTTAATGTTCTTTTTACAGCCTTGTTATGGCACAATCCCTCAGAATTCATATTATATGCTCTGACTTCCTGTGTGCTTGATAAGCTGTGGGTTTTGGTGAAGCATGTTTGAACATCACTCAGAATTCATTTTTTAATGCTCTGACTTCCTGTATGTTCAGCAGGCTTTGATTTAGGTAAATTATGTTTGAACATCTGATGATGCAAAGAGCCTTGGCTTCTATGAGATGACTGTGATTTGGTTTATTAACTGTGAGAGACTCCATAGCCCAATGAAGACCAATTTGATGTATGTCCAACCAGCTATATTTTTATAAATGTGTGAAGAGTTAGCCCTCTAGTGTTTGAAGGATTTTGTCAAGAGTCGTGAGAGAGCCCTCTCTGATTAGGAAGGCTAATTCCTAATCTAAAGTATGGTCTGAAACAGTTACATGAGACCTTGCTTGGTTGCAGTCCCTAGTACTGGTTTTGTGATAACACCTCTATTTGATTTTGAGCTCTCTGTAGCTCTGGTGCATGAAAAGTCTCAGTCTTCATTTGATCTCTTCAGTTTGGAGAGACATGTTTTCTACTGCATTTGCCAACTGATCTGCAACATCCCCTGTACTTGTTGTAGAAGATATGGTTGTAGGAATGGTTGTGATAGGGAGTGCTTCCAAAGAGACAACAACTATTTTGGGAGTTGTATCCTTTTATTTAATCAACTTTTCCATTTCTGTCTTGATTTTCTTCAACTGTGCACTCTGCTCCATGATTAGCTTTATCATATCTGCCTTTTGTGTCTCTGTTTCTTCAATATCCTTGGCCAAAGGATCTTCTGTAGCTGGAAATTTTAACTGATTCCTTAATGCTTCTATGTCTAATTTTTCTTCTTTATAAGCTCTTATGTAACATTGATGTTTGAAGGGTCATAACCCACTTTTATCACCAAGTCCTCCAGAGTTTTAATCCTGGTATCTTTGGCCAGTCCAGAGACCTTCTCCATCTTCAGTTGTGATTGAACATCGGCCAATGTAATTTGCATTTTAGAAAAATTCATAGTAGTGTTAGTGACAGTTGAAAAAATAATTTCTCTAGTCTGTTTTTGCATATCCATTTGGTCAATGGGATGTATATCTTTTACATCAAACTCAAATGTTGTCTTCTTGTAGTTTGATGCTGCCTTGGGCTTAGGAACCTATGCCTGGAGGAATGCCATTTGCATTTTACCTTTCTCTGAATCAGAGGTTGATAGCAACATTCTTTGAGTACCGGAAGTATTCTTCCAAAACTGATTGTAGGTGTTAATCTTTAAGGCCTCATTCCTTACTTTTATCTCCTTGAAAATGTCCATTATACTTTTCTTTGTCTCCCCTGTAGTAAATGTGCTGGTCTAGATAATTTGTTGCCGCTCTTGTGAAGTCGTGGAGGTAGTGGGGGATAGTGTGGACTGATCACCCACTAATGAGGAAACAAGTGGCTCATTAGTGTTGATAATGTTCTCCTGCTCTAAGTCCTTTGAGAGGCTTAGTTTGGAACTAGGCTTGGCCTTTTTCGTATACATAATTTTAAATCCTTCACTAAAAATAGTCCCTGAAGGTTACTCTTCTTCTCTTAGCTATTCTCTCTTGCATGGTAGGAGTCTATATTGTATAGGATGATACCAACTGCTCCTCTGCTTCTTGTAGGGTATTCTCAACCCATTCTAGCTAGTTCTTGTACTTTTCTATCTTTGGTCTGGCTGTGTGAAAATAAGGAGTAGATTTGGTTTCTACTCTTAATTTAGAAATGATCCCTAATGGATCATATGACCAGGTAAAGCTAAGGCTGAATTGCATTTCTTTCAATATCTTATCTGCTTCGTCCCCTGCTGCCCTGCTCTTGCAAATGAAAGGTCCAATCTGTGTTTTGATTTTGAACCGAGGCTTCTTCTTGGCAGAAACAAAGTGGATTTCATCCATATTTAGCATCTACCTTATGTACTCTATATAAAAAATCCTCATTGGGATGAATTTAGGAAGCTTGTAAGGTGCAAGACTACACCCAAATATTCTCAGTTCTATTTAGTTTTCGTAGAGGTACCAATCCCTTGTCTGAACATGGTCTGATAGCTGCAACACCTTTCTATTCTCCTCACTGATCCTCGGTTCTATTCTACTACTTAAGAGACTGATTTTTGGATGCACAAACATTTCTATGAACTGTTTATATGTGTATTCCTTTTGTTCCTTCATCACCAGAGTAGTCCAAAAGATGACTGAATGTTGGTTTCCTTTTTCATCCAGCTTTTGTAAAGCAAGGTTGATGTTGTCTCCCTGAAAGTATAAGAACATATAAACTAACAAAAAAGAATAATTGAACACCTCCTCAGTTAGGAATTTTATAATCTTTTGATGAATTGAATCTGCAAGAAATTGGATAAAGTTAAACATGATGGAGGGCTTGGAATTAGCAGAGAAAATGGACAGAAATCCTATGATGGGCTCATCTACTCACTGATCTGAGTAGTAGCCAAGGAGGTAAGAGATAATTGTGATAATCTGCATGGCTCTCTCAGGGAAAATGGAGGAGGGATAGGGAGGATTTTTCTTTGGAAATGAGGCATCTTTTGTTAAGAAAATTTCCAAGGTTTTGGCCCTTTTAGCAAAGTCTAATTTCTAGTACAGTTCAGCAAGTGATTCATAGGAAAAGGGGGTGGAATTCTCTACTGTGAGGGCTTACATCATTTGTTCTATGTCTTGAGGAGTGATAGAAAATAAAATTTCTCTAGTAGGGGTAATGATGGCCCTTTGTCTTGGCAAATAAGATGCATGAAACTTCCTAACAAATTCTGGTGTGTTGTGGGTACGAGGAAAAATGTAGAGAGGTAAATTGGACTCCCATAGCTAAATGTCATTGTATTTGTCTATATATTTGTCTTAAAGCTAGCAATACATCTCAAAGAGGCCAAATTCACAGATATTTTCATCGATTTTAAGGTCTCTGTCAGTTAAAGGGATGTGGTGAAAATCAATGGGAGGATAGACCAGAGGGTTGACAGGTTCTTCTGGTCCTTTTTCCTTTAGAGGCATCTTGGGATAAGGCTAAGGATAGTAGTGAAAATTGGATTTGAGGTTTCAATACATAGAGACGTGGTAGTTTTTGGGGGCAAGAACAGAGGCAATACACTGAAAACAAATAAGCAGACAGTGTCACTGGTGGGTGAAAACGTCGGAGTTTAGCCCAACAAACCTGTAACAAAGCAATAATAGTGACAATGCATGAATTAAGTAACTAGTTAATGGATGAATGGGAGGTTTATGTAATAGTGTGGCTTCTCCATTGAAGGTGGTGTGGGTCCATTGGATTAAAAAATAAACCATTTACTGCTTAATGAATTAATTATGGAGGGATTGGATGTAATTGGTGGAGTTAATAGGAAAATGACGTGGCAAAAGGTGAGTGGTGGGAGCGCAATGGGTAGAAGAGTGGTATCAGGAGTGATGGAAACTTCTTTTCGGGGGGGGAGAGCAGTTAGCAGTTTCACCCAAGGGGTGTCCAAAAAGCTATGGTGTTGACACGTAGGGGAGGGCGTGGTTTCGTATACTGCCCATTTCGGACACCCCCCCCGGACGGTAAAGTTCAGATGGTGAGGGGGGGACGAAATACAGTGTGGGCTGTTAGATCTTGGGAGATTGGCGAAGATGAAGTGAGAGGTGGTAGAGAGCTAACATGACATGACAGGACACTCGGTGGGGCCGGTGAGAATTAATTTAGTGTATAGTTGGGAATATTTGTGATGTATGGGGAGGTAACAAAACTTAGGAATAGGTGGGTGGATGAAAAGTATGAGGGGAGGGATGATGTTGGGGTTTAAAACTTTGGGATAGGGAATTAATACACCAAAATTAATTGATATATAACTCTTTAGATTAAAACCTTTACTCTTTTGCCTTTTTGCTTCTACACGTGAAAACAATACTTGACTTTTCCAATGTGGTGAATTTTGACTAGGATCCTGTGCATTTATAAAAATATGAAATGAGGCCATTCTTTTATTTTTGCTTCCGTAACATTTTATTTTCCTTTTGCCTTATTTGTTTAGGGCAGCTAACACCTATCATTTTATTGATATGGATGCCTATAAAACATTAAATTGGCCTAACATTTTAACTTTTCTTTCTTTTGCATCCATATCATAACTTAACATTTTAAAATTATTTTTGGCTAATATACTAACTTATCATAACCAAATAATGTTACAACATCGGCTCCAACTAGGGACTGCTTCCCCCTGTGGGATGCAGAGAACATGCAGGTCTAAGTGCCTTCTCCTTGGGATATGGAGTCTTTGCTGAAACAGATACTCACTTGCAAATTTTCAATAATAAAATAAAATCTTCTGATATTTACATATGATGAATGAATGGATGAAAAATTAATACTGAATATAATGTTTCAAGTATTTCCCATTGATTAGCAATGAGGAATACTCTCCTTCCAAATTTTGTAGGATGAATGTATTGTTCCCTTTGACTTCTGCAATGCTAAATGGACCAAACTAGAGGTTTTCAAAATTTTCATGCTTGCCTTTATCTTCTCTCCTTGTATCCCATCTAAGAACTAAGTCACATTTCTTGAAATTTCGTTCTCTAGCCTTTCTGTCAAACAATTATTTCATCTTGTTTTGATATTTCCTTAGCTTGTACTGAATTTCATCCCTATCTTCTTAATTTGATTAATCATTCTTGATAAATCATCTTTTCCTTCATAGGATTCGTGAGGAATCTCATAACAGGTAAATTTAAATGAGTAGCAAAAACTTCTTCCTTGCCATAAACTAATTGGAAAGGAGACTTGCCTATTGATCTCTTAGGAGAAACTTTGTTTTCCCAAATTGCATGGATTAGATGGTTGTCCCAACTCTTTTTATGGTCTTCAAGAGTTTTCTTAATGACCTTAACTAAGCTCTTGTTGGAGGACTCTGCTAGCCCATTACCCTGTGGATAGTATGGTGTAGAATGGTGTAAAAGGATTGAATACTTTTGACAGAACTCAATCATTTTAACACTGCTGAAATTTGCTGCATTATCTGTAACAATCTGCTGAGGACATCTAAATCTTGATATGATGTTTTCTTCAAGAAATTTAATCACAACAGTATCGATTTCATTTTTAACAACTATGGCTTCCACCCACTTGGTAAAATAGTTTGTAGGGGGGGGGAGCAGTTAGCAGTTTCACCCAAAGGGTGTCCAAAAAGTTATGGTGTTGACACGTAGGGGAGGGCGCGGTTTCGTATACTGCCCGTTTCGGACACCCCCCCCCAGACGGTAAAGTTCAGATGGTGATGGGGGACGAAATATAGTATGGGCCGTCAGATCTTGGGAGATTGGCGAAGATGAAATGAGAGGTGGTAGAGAGTTAACATGACATGACAGGACACTCGGTGGGGCCGGTGAGAATTAATTTTGTGTATAGTTGGGAATATTTGTGATGTATGGGGAGGTAACAAAACTTAGGAATAGGTGGGTGGATGAAAAATATGAGGGGAGGGATGATGTTGGGGTTTAAAACTTTGGGATAGGGAATTAATACACCAAAATTAATTGATATATAACTCTTTAGATTAAAACCTTTACTCTTTTGCCTTTTTGCTTCTGCACATGAAAACAATACTTGACTTTTCCAATGTGGTGAATTTTGACTAGGATCCTGTGCATTTATAAAAATATGAAATGAAGCCATTCTTTTATTTTTTCTTCCGTAACATTTTATTTTCCTTTTGCCTTATTTGTTTAGGGCGGCTAACACCTATCATTTTATTGATATGGATGCCTATAAAACATTAAATTGGCCTAACATTTTAACTTTTCTTTCTTTTGCATCCATATCCTAACTTAACATTTTAAAATTATTTTTGGCTAATATACTAACTTATCAAAACCAAATAATGTTACAACATCGGCTCCAACTAGGGACTGCTTCCCCCTGTGGGATGCAGAGAACAAGCAGGTCCAAGTGCCTTCTCCTTGGGCTATGGAGTCTTTGCTGAAACAGATACTCACTTGCAAATTTTCAATAATAAAATAAAATCTTCTGATATTTACATATGATGAATGAATGGATGAAAAATTAATACTGAATATAATGTTTCAAGTATTTCCCATTGATTAGCAATGAGGAATACTCTCCTTCCAAATTTTGTAGGATGAATGTATTGTTCCCTTTGACTTCGGCAATGCTTAATGGACCAAACTAGAGGTTGTCAAAATTTTCATGCTTGCCTTTATCTTCTCTCCTTGTATCCCATCTAAGAACTAAGTCACATTTCTTAAAATTTCTTTCTCTAGCCTTTCTGTCAAACAATTATTTCATCTTGTTTTGATATTTCCTTAGCTTGTACTGAATTTCATCCCTATCTTCTTAATTTGATTAATCCTTCTTAATAAATCATCTTTTTCTTCATAGGATTCGTGAAGGAATCTCATAACAGGTAAAGTTAAATGAGTAGGAAAAACTTCTTCCTTGCCATAAACTAATTGGAAAGGAGACTTGCCTATTGATCTCCTAGGAGAAACTTTGTTTGCCCAAATTGCATGGATTAGATGGATGTCCCAACTCTTTTTATAGTCTTCAAGAGTCTTCTTAATGACCTTAACTAAGCTCTTGTCGGAGGACTCTGCTAGCCCATTACCCTGTGGATAGTATGGTGTAGAATGGTGTGAAAGGATTGAATACTTTTGACAGAACTCAATCATTTTAACACTTCTGAAAGTTGTTGCATTGTCTGTAACAATCTGCTCAGGACATCCAAATCTTGATATGATGTTTTCTTCAAGAATTAATCACAATAGTATCGATTTCATTTTTAACAACTATGGCTTCTACCCGCTTGGTAAAATAGTTTGTAGCAATTAAAATCTATCTGTGTTGATTACTTGATTGTGGATGAATTTCCCCTATAAAGTCCAATCCCCATTGTAGAAAAGGAGCATGATCCAATATTGGAACCAAAGGAAGTGTTGGCAGCTTCTATTTTCCTGCAAATAATTGGCATGGTATGCAACTCCTTACTCTTGCTCCAACCTCTTTAAAAATTGTAGGCCAGTAGAAACCTACTTTTAAAATTTTGTAGGTTGTTGCTCTCCAGGCATAGTGTCCACCACAAAACCCTACATGAAACTGATCTATAATTCCCTCCATTTCATTTTCCGTTAAACAAAGAAGAAGGATATTAAGAGGGTCTTTCTAGTATAGATTAGCCTTGATAATGCAGTATTTTACTGCTTTAAATTTCAGGGCTTTTCACTGTTTCAAATTAAGAATAGTTGGACATTGAAAATCCCTAAGAAACTGCACAATATCACAATACCAATTAGAGAGTAGATATTTCTGATCTATGTGAACAAGAATGGCTTGATTTGAAGAAAGAGGTTCTTGTGGATTCTCCCCTTGTATAAGAGGAGGAGGTTCTTGTGGATTCTCCTCAGATATTAAGGAAGGTTCTTGTGGATTCTCCCCTAATATTAAGGAAAGTTCTTATGGATTCTCCCCAGATGAAATTTTAGAAACCAGATTTATCCCCAATACTTTGCAGTTGGACTCAACTAACAATTTGGCCAGGCCTTGGCCTTTTACTAGCTTTGTGGTCTTAATTTCAAGGTCGAATTCAAGGATTTTAGCAATCCATCTCCCTCTTCTTTCATCAGTATCAGGCTGAGTCAAAATATTTTCAATATCATGATTAGGGACATAATATGTAATTTGTGAATGCATGACATAGGTTCTAAAGGATTTGAGGGCTTGAATTAAGGAATAAGCTTGTTTTTCAATAATATCATACCAAAGTTCAACATCCCTCATAACTTTAGAAAAGAATGCTATGGGCTGGTCATCACCATTTGTGTTCTTCTATAAGAGTACAACAGCCAAGTTTGTCTCGGATGCAAAAAAAAAATGCTAAAAGGTGAAGAATAATCAGGGCTAGCTAATGTATGGGCCTCAGACATAGCCTTTTTGATCTGATCAAAAGCATATCTAGCAGAAACTGTCCATTTCACTTCATTTTTTTTCTTTAGCAGATCAGTTATATCCTTAACTATCTCTGCATAATTAGGGATGAACGTTATGAGAAAATTAATATTTCCAAGGAAGGTTTGTATCTCTTTCTTATTCCTTAGTAGAGATAGGGTCTGAATAGCTGAAACTCTCTTTGGGTCAATAATTTATAAGTCCCTCCTTGGAGATTATATGCCCTAGTAATTTCCCTTCCTTTACAACAACTAAATATTTCTTTAGATTGATGGATATGCCAAATTTATTGTGCCTATCAAAAACCTTAATCAAGTGTTTTAAATGATTTTCATTAGAATCAGAGAAAAAAGTTAAATCATCTAAATAAATGACAGTAAATTTATATGTTTTACCTACAAAGGCTAGATCCATGGCTCTCTGGAAAGTGGCTCCAACATTAGTTAACCCAAATGGAATTCTAGCATACATAAATGTACCCCAAGGTGTGGTGAAAGCAGTTTTGTCTTGGTCATCTTGAATTACCATGATTTGGTTGTAACCAGAAAATCCATCTAGCATAGAAATCCTATTTGCACCTGAAAATTTATGAAGTAGATGATCCATTTTGGGCAATCTATAGTTATCCTTTAAAGATGATTTGTTCAGATTTAGGAAGTCTACACATAGCCTAATCTCACCATATTTCTTTCTGATAGGAACTAGGTTGGCTACCCAATCATAATACCTTAAAGGTACTAAGATATGAGTGTTTGGTAGCTTTTTAATTTATTTCTCAATGGTTGGAAGTAGTATGGGATTGATTCTTCTTAGTTTTTGTTGAAAGGGTTTTGCTTCTAGTTTCAAAGGAATCTTATGCTCAATCAAAGATGTATCATAAGTTTTTAACTCATTATAAGACCAGGCAAAGACATCCTTGTAATTTTTAAGAAGATTCAAATATTTGATTTTTACATCCAAAGGTAAGGTTGATGATAATTTAACATTTCTCACATCATTCAAAGTCCCAATATTTCATTCTTTGGTTTCTTCTTCAAGTGAGTTAAACAAGGGGTTTTTAGAGACATCGTTATTATCAATAGTTTTTCCAATGGAACTAATCCTTTAGGGATAAAATTATTAGATAATTGGATGATATCATGATCAAAAATTTTAGGACTGAATGAAGTTTTTGGATTTTGGTGATTTGATTCTTGAACATCGCTTTGATCTTATTTAATTTGCATATTTGAGAATTCATCAGTGACTTGAAGGAAAGATTTTAATTGTTCATCATCTTCAAAAATCTTCTAGTGTTTAAGGTTATCAGGAATTGATGGTCTATACTTGACTTGAATTTGGTATTCTAACAATACTGGCTTATGGATTTTGAAAGAGCTTGCTAAGACATCTAGTGAGTCAGCATGCATATTTTCATCTCTCGGAACAACAATTATGTTAAATCCTAGGAATAAATTTTGAATTATGTCCCAAGCTTCATTTCTATAGGACCTAAGCCTTGGGTGTTTTGTTTGACATAGATTTCTAACCTGCTTCACTATAATCTCAAAATCAAAAAAGAAACTCAAGTTTTGAACCTTTAAACTCCTAGCTAGCTCAAGACCAAGAAGAAAAGCCTCATACTCAGCCACATTATTGGTGACCTTAAATTCAAGTTTACATGAATGAGTTATGTTTTCTTTATTTGGTGAAATTAAAATAATTCCTACTCGTGCCCCTTCTTTTGAGCAAGAGCCATCAAAGTAAAGTTTCCAAATATCTGATTCTACAATCTTAGGTTTAGAAATTATATTTTCAATGGAAAGTTGAGTGTTTGATGCATTTTGTGAAGACAACTGAAAGCAACCAAAATCCTGATCTACTACATAGATAGGTGGTTTTTTGCTTGATCAGAAATATAAACAGTATGAAGGAATCTGACTTCCCTATATAACCTTAAATGTTCACCTCTGTAGATTGGAATAGTAGCAAAAGACATGTGCATCTGAAGTGATCCTCCAAGTTTAACACAACATGATCTAGATAGGAGCATGCCAAACTTGGGAGTAATATTAGTGACAACTATGTCTAAAACTATACTCTTGACAGGTATTTGAGCTGAGGTCACAACTAGGTCTTTGTTCAATCCTAGGCATGGTACTTTCTTTGAATCAAAGGAGTAAAGATCATGAAAATATTAGGTAACTTGTAACTAAAGCTGGTCCATAATTACCTTTGGCATAAGGTTATGAGAAGCTCAAGAATACAACATGCAATTATACAAAAGAAAGTCATGAGATTTTAAAGTTACATAAAATGGTGGAACAATTTCATCAATCATATCAGAACTAGGGCCAAACACTACTGAGGGATTTTCATCTTTCAAAATAATAACATCTCCCTCAATATCTACACTAGAGGACTATATCCATTTAGACACTTTATATTTATAACTAAGGTTTTTGGAAAGTTTAGCTAAAGGTATAGGAATCTTGACCCTTTACAATTCCTTTTCAATATTAAAAGTTGTCAAAATAGTCTTGTCAAATGAAAAGGTTTCAGTGGATGACTTTGTAGTCTAAGGTGTTAGAGTTTGTGTTTGAATGAATTTTATTGCAGGTTAAATTATAGTGGTAGATTTTGAAGGTCTACCAGGACCTAATCTTGGTCTTAGATCATACCTCTTATTCAATTCTGCAATTATAAATTTAGAGAATGTTAGGTATTTTGAAAGTTGAGCATCTCCTTGTTCTTGTTAAAAAGATTGAGGTGAAGATGAAGGAACTATTGCCATTTGTACTATTGAAGAATCAATATTATTGATATCTTCAGTGATTAAAGGGCCTGTATCCTGTGGCTATTGATCATCAATCAACAAAGGTGGTTGAACGTTTTGATCATAACTTGGTCTCTGAAGAATATTCATTTGAGGAGCTCTTCAGAATTGAGTTTAAGCTTGAGGTCTGACAGCAGTTTGCTGAGCAGTTCTAGGTTGTGTTTCAAATTTAGAAATGTTATTAGAAATGTTTCTAAGTAAAGATGTAATTTCATCAATCTTCTGATATTCAAGTTTAGACTTGGAAGAAGAAGAGTCATCAACCCTAGCTTTTACTTTTCTTTCTTCTTTCTCTGCTTTAGCTTTAAGTTTGCTAGAAGCTAACCTATTTTCTTCTACCTCTATAGCATTTTTCTGCATGTCTTCTAATGTATTAGAAACCCTTTCCTTTAGCATGACTACAAAGTCATCTTCAAATGATTCTGAAAATCTTACCTTTGTAGCTGCTACTAGTGGTTTACAATCAATAGGCATTTTATGATAGAGTTTGTTAAATATTTTTATGAATTCAGCAACTGGTACACCAGGGTTTCTCTTTAATTCTTCAAATTCAGTGAGAAAGTAAACAATATCTTTCTTTACCCCCCATTGGTTTTTAAGGATAGTTATGATCTCATTCCATGTCCTAATAGAGTCAACTCTAAGTTGCCTAAACCAGATCCTAACATTTCCTTCTAAAGATTGTACAAATAATATCATATAAACATCTTCCTATTCTATGTTCATATTTTTAGCAAAATCTAGGAAAGTTGATACATGATCCTCTACTGAGGGACCTGTTTCTCCATTAAATCTTGGTAGATGTTTTAGATATCCATCAAGAAAATTTCCCAAATTTGTAGGGAGCACTAGAGCAGCATAACTTTCTTGGACAATGGGTCGAAAAATCATAACAGCAAGAGTATGGGGTGACTGAGTGGATGATGATGAGGAAGAGGAAGATGATGAAGATGAAGATGAATCGGTAGGGGTATTAGTATGTGGAAGAGAGAAAGAGGGAGGATACCTCTTTGAGGATTTCAAAGGGGTTTTGATAACCATCTTCTGAAGTCTTGGTGGAAATTCCTCATTATCAAACAAAGGATTCAAATAGACATAAAATGTCTCTTCAATATTAGTAGAGGTTGATGGAATAGAATAAGGAGTTGGAGTAATGAACTCTTGAGGCTTGAATTCAGGTAAATTTAAATCCAATTCTTCCTCAGATGAAGGTGATTTAATAGGAATGGATGGGACTTGATATTACTCAAGTGAATGTATTAAAAAGGTTGATGGAAGATCTACTCCTCTAGAATGGAGTTCAAAAAATCTAGGAGGTAGTTCAGTCCAATCAGGATGGAATGGCACAAATGAAAATTGATCTACATATGAGATGTCTTTAGGGTGTAAAGCTGAAGAAGAAGAAGGGGTTCTATGTCTTCTCCTTGAAGAGGCTCCCCTAATAAGTATTTCTGGATCTGGTAGAGGGTTAACAATCTCAAAACCAGAATGTGATCTAGTGTGCTTAAAAGGAGCCAACTTGGACTAGTGGAATCACCAGGTGAAAGATTTTGACCTATATCCTTATCCTTTATTCACCTTAAAAGAAAGGGAGAATCGTTTCTCCAAGGAAAAATTTACCTTTCAATCCTTTGCTCCCCGGCAACAACACCAATTTGATGTTGTCCTTTGAGATAACCTAAGGTCAATTAGTTATGACAAAGCATCTATAATGTTTTGTTGTTTTAAATGATTGGATGACTAGCCAATTGTTTATAAACAGGTGCTTTAAACTTAGATAGATTCTTAATAAATAAAAGGTTGTTCTTTAATTGCACATGGTTATTTTGATTTTAGTGGGATGGATAAGTAGAATATGGAGAAATGTAATTGATTTAATATTCAAACTGAGTATTTAACCATTTATAAGAAGAAATTAAGAAAACAGTGTTTTCTTAATCAACAAAATACAAACAGACAATCACAAAGATCTAGTGTAATTTATTCTCAAAGAGGAATATATAATAACAGATAGTTATGTAAATTTATCTCTTATTTAAATTACAACTTCACAGAGGATCCAAAATGAAACTGAAATTCAATTAAATTTTAAATCAAATAACTGCAAAAGATATGATTTATATGAAGAAGACATAATGAATTAACAAGATGAAATACAACTCACTAAAAGATAGACCATATGAGGAAAATCCAGAATATTTTATTATGTCAAAAAATGCTCCAACTTAGTACAAATATGCTTGATAATGTGTTCAAGGGTTCAACCCTGAATACTTCAACAGAATGAAATATTTAAACAAAATTTACAAAAATATTACAATAAATGCCTGAGTGACACAAAATTCTATTATTAACTTAGAATTAATGGAAAAGAAATAATGCGATCAAAAGGAATGCATCTGTTGAAGTGATCTGAACATTTGGCCCTGCTTTGGAGGAGAATAGTTAGTGAGTGGCCACTATTCGGGTGCTATGCTAGTGAATTTGACCTATCTTTTTAATCCTAGAATTCACACAACTTTTCCCACCACTCTTCTTCTAGAATAATAATCTTTGTCACCTTGCGGTAGATCTCATCTACCTCAGTATACCGAGAAAAAGTGGTTTTTATTGCAAAAATGTGTTTTATCTCATGTTGGATAAAACTTATGTTGCTGATAGCTTCATCAAAAGCTCTTCGTTTCATAGAACATTTGATGTTGGGAGACTTAGCTATATCCTTGGCAATGTCCTGAAGCTTCTTCATGTAGTCTTTTGTGGTCATTAATTTGTCATTGATCACAAATAAGGAAGGCAAACCTTTCTTGTTCAATACATTTATTCTAGTGAAAAACCTGTTAATTGTTGCCTCCAGAGTGTGACACTTCTTTGTCAGTTGTACAACCAAGTCCTTCTTTGTTGGAACTTTCTTTACCTCCAGGATGATTTTTTTTTTGTCATCTACTCCTAGATCATCTAGCTCATATCTGTTTTTTGAATTGAGGAAATTTATGATGCTGTTGGTTGTAGCAGGCATTTCTCCCAATCCATCATTGATAGTAGAAATGGTTTGCTTGGCTTTCTCCATCAATTCCTTCTGCTCGAATATAATCTGGATACATGGCTAGATTTCATCTATTTCTTCAATAATATTGCTCCATATGATTTCTTTAACATGTCCCAGTGTGTATCCAATAGAAGACTTAGCTGCTGACTTCTTCCATGCCTCTATTTGATTTTTAGCTCTCTGTAGATTTGGTGCATGAAAAGTCTCAGTATCCATTTGATGATCCTGTAGAAGTTTGACTTGATCCTGCAAATCTTTTATCTCTTCAGTCTGGAGAGACATGTTTTGTACTACGTTTTCCAACTGATCTACAACAAACCATGTACTTGTCGTAGAATATATGGTTGTGATAGGGAGTGCTTCCAACAAGACAACAACTATTTTGGGAGTTTTCTCCTTTTATTTAATCAAATTTTCCATTTATGTCTGAATTTGCTTCAACTGTGCACTCTACTCCATGATGAGCTTGATCATATCTACCTTTTGTGTCTCTATTTCTTCAATATCCTTGGCTAGAGGATCTTCTGTAGTTTCCAATTTTAACTGCTTCCTTAATGCTGCTATGTCTAAATTCTTTTTATTTATAAGCTCTTACACAACATTGATGTTTGAAGGGTCATAACCCACTTTGATCACCAAGTCCTCCAGAGTTTAATCCTGGTGTCTTTGGCAAGTGCAGAGACCTTCTCCATCTTCATTTGTGATTGAACATTGGCCAATGTAACCTGCAGGTTATACAAACTCACAGCAGTGTTAGTGATAGTGGAAAATATCATTTCTCCAGTTTGTTTCTGCATCTGCATTTGGTCAATGGGATGTATATCTTTTACATCAAACTCAAATGTTGTCTTATTGTAGTGTGATGTTTCCTTGGGCTCGGGAACTTATGCCTGGAGCAATGCCATTTGAATTTTCCCTTTCTCTAAATCAAAAGCTGATAGCAGCCTGCTTTAAGCACCAGAAGTGTGCTTCTAGAACTGATTGTAGGTGTTAATATTTAAGGCCTCATTCCTTACTTTTATCTCCTTGAAAATGTCCATTATACTTTCCTCTGTCTCCCCTGTAGTAGATGTGTTGGTCTGCATAATTTTCTGCTACTCTTGTGAATTCGTGGAGGTAGTGGGAGACAGTGTGGTCTAATCACCCACTAATGAGGAAATAAGTGGCTCATTAGTGGTGATAATGTTCTCCTGTTCCGAATCCTTGCTGATGCTTAGTTTGGAACTAAGCTTGGCCTTTTTCCTATACATAATTTTAAATCCTTCACTGAAAATTTCAGTCCTTGAAGGGGACTCTTCTTCTCTGCATCTCTTAGCTATTTTCTCTTGCATGGTAGGAGTCTATATTATAGAGGATGATACCAGCTGCTCCTCTACCTCTTGTAGTGTATTCTCAACCCATTCTAGCTGTTTTTTGTACTTTTCAATCTCTGGTCTAACTGTGTGAAAATAAGGAGTAGATTTGGTTTCTACTCTTAATTTAGAAATGATCCCTAATGGATCATATGACCAGGTAAAGCTAAGGCTAAACTGCATTTCTTTTAGTATCTTATCTGCTTCTTCCCCTGCTGCCCTGTTGTTGCAAATGAAAGACCCAATCTATGTTTTGATTTTGAACTGGGACTTCCTCTTGGCATAAACAAAGTGGATTTAATCCATATTTAGCATTTGTCTTATGTATTCTAGTGCAAAAATCTCATTCAGAGGAATTTAGGAAGCTTGTAAGGTGCAAGCTCACACCCTATTATTCTCAATTCTGTATAGTTTTGGTAGAGGTACCAATCCCTTGTCCGAACTTGGTCTGATCACTGCAACACCTTTCTAATATCCTTACCAATCCTCGGTTCTATTATGCTACTTAGGATACTGATTGCTAGATGCCCAAATATTTCTATGAATTGTTTATATGTGTATTCCTTTTGTTCCTTCATCACGAGAGTAGTCCAAAAGATGATTGACTGCTGGTTTCCTTTTTCTTCTAGCTTTTGTAAAGCAAGGTTGATGTTGCCTCCTTGAAAGTACAAGAACATATAAAATAACACAAAATAATTCTAGAATACCTCCTCATTTGGGAATTTGATAAGCTACTGATGAATTGAATCTGCAACAAATTGGCTAAAGTTAAACATGATGGAGGGTTTGGAATTAGTAGAGAAAATGGACATAAATCCTATGATGGCCTCATCTACCCACTAATCTAAGTATTATCCAAGGAGGTAAGAGATACTTGTGATAATATGTTTGGCTCTCTTAGGGAAAATGGAGGAGGGACAGGGAGGATTTTTTTTGGCAATGAGGCATCTTCTGTCAAGAAAAGTTCCAGTGTTTTGGCCCTTTTAGCAAAGTGTAATTTCTAGTATAGTTCAACAAGTACTTCATAGGAAAAGGGGGTGGCATTCTCTACTATGGGAGCTTGCATCATCTAGTTTATGGCTTTAGGAGTGATAGTAAACATAATTTATCTAGTAGGGGTAATGACCGCCCTTTGGCTTGGAAAATAAGATGCATGACACTTCCTAAAAAATTATGGGGTGTTGTGGGTACAAGGAAAAATGTAGTGGGGTAAATTGGACTCCCACAGCTGAATGTCATCAGATTTGTCTATATATTTGTCTTCGAGCCAACAATACATCTCAATGAGGTCAAATTCACAGAGAGTTTCATGGATTTTAAGGTCTCTGTCAACTAAAGGAATGTGGTGAAAATCAATGGGGGGATAGATAATAGGGTTGACAGGTTCTTATGGTCTTTTTACCTTTGGAGGCATCTTGGGATAAGGCTAAGGAAAATAGTGAAAATTGAATTTGAGGTTTCAATACAGAGAGAGGTGGTAGGTTTTAGGGGCAACAACAGAGGAAATAGGCTTAAAAAAGTAAGAAGACAGTGTCGTTGGTGGCTGAAACGTCGGAGCTCAGCCCAGCAAACCTGTAACAAAGCAATAATAGTGACAATGCATGAATTCAGTAACCAGTTAATGAATGAAGGGGAGGTTTATATAACAGTGTATCTTTTCCATTGAAGGTGGCGCGGGTCCATTGGATTAATGGCTAAACCATTTACTACTTAACGACCTAATTATGGAGGGAGTGGATGTAATTGGTGGAGTTAATGGGCAAATGATGTGGTGGAAGGTGAGTGGCGGGAGCGCAATGGGTAGGAGAGTTGTATCGAGAGTGAGGGAAACTGCTTTTTGGAGGGTGGAGGGAGCAGTTAGTTGTTTCAATGGAGGGGGGTCCAAAAAGCTATGGTGTTGACATGTAGAAGCAGGCACGGTTTCGTATACCACCCATTTCAGAACCCCCACCCCTACCCCCACCCCCACAACCCCACCCCCCGACAATAAAGTTTAGATGGTGAGGGGGGGGGCTGAAATACAACATGGGCCATCAGACCTTGGGAGATGGGTGGAGATGAAGTGAGAGGTGGTGGAGAGTTAACATGACGTGATGGGACACTCGTAGGGATGGTGGGAATTAATTTAGTGTATAGTTGGGAATATTTGCAATGTATGGGGACTTAACAAAACTTAGGAATAGGTGGGTGGAGGAAAAATATGAGTAGAGGGATGATGTTGGGGTTTAAAACTTAGGGATAGGGAATTAATACACAAAAATTAACTCATATATAAATCTTTAGAGTAAAACCTTTACTCTTTTGCCTTTCTTCTTCTGCACATGAAAACAATACTTGACTTTTCCCAATGTGGCGCATTTTGACTAGCAGCATGTGCATTTATAAAAATATGAAATGAAGCCATTCTTTTCTTTTTTCTTCCCTAACATTTTATTTTTCTTTTTCCTTATTTGTTTAGGGCAGCTAACACCTATAATTTTATTGATATTGATGCCTACAAAACATTAAATTGGCCTAACATTTTATCTTTTCTTTCTTTTGCATCCATATCGTAACTTAACATTTTAAAATTATTTTTGGCTAATATACTAACTTATCAAAACCAAATAATGTTACAATAGGAGGTGTAGTTCAACTCGCAAAGTTGAATGGGAAGTTGTTTCTAGGAAAGCTCAATGGGAGTTGGTTAAAGTTGTACAGGGGTGATCATGCCCCTGTGCAATGACTATATGTATGTGGGATAGTCTTAGTACTCTAGGCAGTGGGAAGGGAGTGTGAGGCTATAAACTACATTGCTAGAAGGATGGTTGGGTGAAGCAAATGGGTTGAGCAATGAATCAAGGGAAGGTGCAGAGGGGAGTTGTGATGAAGGAGCTACGCTAGTATGGTGGATCCTGTGCAGCTTGGCCAAAAAATGACCATTGAAAGCACTGTAGCTGATTGGATAGCGATTTTTCCGTTAAAAGGAGCGGGTGGGTGGGAGAATTTAATATGCATATTTATGGAAAATTTGAATTCAAATTGGGCTATATATATAGATTCCTGCCCCACATTCGAACACTTTGCTTCCTGAGAAATTCCCTTGAGATGTTGCACTTTCGTTTGCCTCAAGAAAATTGTTGTATGTCTACCAAGGATTGGGAAATAATTAAAGAGAAAATTTCATAACTGAGATTCACAAAATTAACTGACTGGGAGTGCAAAATATTCATTAGGAGAATGACTCCAACTTGGCCTGAGCCAGAGCAGGCCTAACCTGTACCTACAGGGTTACCTACTACAACACCTAGGTCGCCAAGGCCTAAGCCATTTGCTTCCACGATGGGAGATAAGAATCCGAAGAAGTCTTAGCAAGCACTAATGTGGAAATCCTCACGCAAAAATTTGACGAAGATCCGATAGAAGGGAAAAATGGATTGATCCAAGCAGATAACTGAGCCCCTAGACTTAGATGAGGAAGAACTAGTCGGGGGTGTTGAGCCTATATTGATGCAGAGGAGGTTGAGATGATAACTCAGCTATCGCCATATATAACACCAAGAAAATCCTTGGCTAAAGTACCTAAAGGCCTGGACTCAACAAAGTTCATGGTCTCCACACCTTTGCTACCAGAGAATGTGTCGTTTGAGGGAAATTTTCTAGCTTGGATACCGTACTTAAAAATGGAGGATTGGGACTTGGGGGACCACGTGAAGTTCCTACAGTTGGAGCCAAGAAAGTACCTAAAGAAGGTATATTATGAAGAATCAGAGGTCACATGGCTTGAGCCGATGAAATGGGTGGCCGGAGTTGGGTGCACGGGGCTACTGAATATGTTGTGGGTGCCGCATTTTAGCCGCAATGCTATAAACACAGTTTGTGTGCATCAAATTTTGACGCTGGTGCATGATGGGTGCCTCTAGTTGGGAGGGCCCATCCCAATCACTGATATGATAATCCAGATAATAACTTTGTTGTCATATCAAGGAGTGGACCTTGCGGAGGATTTTGTGGGAAAGCCGCAGGAGAAGAAATTGGAAAATCAAATGAAGAGCGACTTCAGGTTGACAAAGAAGTCACACAACTATGAAATAAGTTCCATATCCGATGACGTGGTGCAGTTCACTGCAAAAATCTTGGCTAGAAAAATCATGAGGAAGTTCCACACCGATGAAGTTTCGATGCCAATAGTCTCTTTGGCTACACAGTGCACAAAAGGAGTCCAATATAATTGGGCTCAATACCTATGTCACGAATTTTTGGAGGGATGCAGAGAAGCCTAGGATAAGGGCAAGGTATTCCACTACGTGTGGATGTTGTTGTTGATCATGTTGGTGGCATGGAGGACACCTAAAGAAAGTCAGTTCCCTTAGCATGATTTAGACCTACCAAAGGCATCAAAGTTCTCTTCATTGTGGGACACTAAAGACCCCGAGGGTGTTATGGAGACAAAGATATTTTTGTTCTTATCTGAGTTAGAACTGAGGATGGTGATTAACCAGCAGCCAAGGTTATCACAAAGTTTTCATGTGCAATACAACAATGTTGTAGATTTCAAGGCAAATTTCCATAATTTTCAAATCCATGTAAAGAAAGACACCACACACACATGGCATAAGTTTCCATACTTAGCTGCCGAGGTTGATATTCTGGGGGTTATCAATAAATGGATGAGTGACTGCCTCACCCCCTCTGATGTTGGCGTGAAAACTAGTAAGGTTGCTGAAGGTGAAACAACACAGACTGTAGTGAAAACAAAAAAGAAGGAGGAAACACGTAAGGCTTCTGCAAAAGAGAAGGTCGTGGCAAAAGAAAAGGTTGCGCAATAGAAATAAGATGTTGCAAGGGAGAAAGAAGCAACCAAAGAATGAGTCTCTACCAAAGATGATCAAGATCTTGGGGGGGTGCCCCTAAGATCTAAAAGATTGAAATGGCTTTTGGGGGAGAGGCCCCCAAGATTAGAAAAATTGAAATGCCAGAGGAAAAAGAGGAGAATGCCCAATAAGCAAACCACAAAGAGATTTTTTATTAAAACGGAGAATAACTGTAAAAGGTGCATTGTGGTAGACAAAATGTCCTTTTACAAAATGTGACTTGTTACTTATAGTATTTTTCAGTTACAATACCATGGGTCAATTCCATGGGTGAATGAATACCATGGGTGGATGTCACAATACCATGGAAAAATACCATAGGTGAATGAATACCATGGGTGGATGTCACTTACAATACCATGGGTGGATGCCACTTACAATACCATGGGTGGATGAATACCATAGGTTGATGCCATTTTCCATTTAGATCATTCCTCCCTCCTTAAGAAGCAATGGTCCTCATTGCGTGAAGTTCCCTTCTGCGAAGCCTTTGTTGAATATGAAGAGCCACTGAAGAGAAGGGTTTTACATGGTTAACCCATAACCATGATGAAAAAAGATGCAAGGATAGAGATACCATGTAATGCTTGTGACTGTTAATGTCAGTTTCTTCATCCCTCCATCAGTGATCAAATTTCTCTTTTTGCATGCGTGTTAGGTGTCCCATCCGATTAGCTGCATTCCATTAGGTCATGGATCAACTGATGGTAGTGGTTCATTATCAATTTCCCTCATAGTATTTACCTACTGGCCTATTTTCACATGTTTAGGTCATTTACTGTCATTTTATTTCATTCCATTTACCAAAATCTTTTTTAGGGTTTTAGGTCTCACTAGGTCCAAGGTTTGCCACCGTGGTCATGAAAAACTCAATAAAAGGTCAACAAGCACATGAGGAGGTTTTATAAGTTCATAAAATTACAAATTCATTGATGATATGCTTCATAAATGGTTTTTACCTCCAAACTCTATTTTGAGGTGAAAACAGGGTTTTTTCCATTTCATGTACAAATTTTATGTAATTTCAATGTTTCTATATGTAATAAGTTCCAGCTACTGCCCTTGGTCACCTTGCCAACTCCAGCCACTGCAAGAAACAAAAACATCAATGCATCAGTTCATCAAGTGATCAAGAAGAGTCAAACTCCAAAATGAAAAAAAAAGTTTTTAAAAGCAAAGTGGATAAGACTTTGGAAAAGTGGGTTTGTAAATGAAAATTTAAAACCAAGGGGATATAAAGTTCTTCTTTGTGTTTGAAAGTCTTCATTTTGTGCAAGAGAGTGAGCTAAAAGGAAAAAATTGGGTTTTGGGAGAAAGAGGTGAAATTTAGCAAAAAACTGGAATTTTCACCGGCGCTACGCACCTGGGCACTGGCGCTATGCACCTGCCTGGCGCTATGCACCTGGCGCAGGTTTTGCACTGAGATTTGGTCATGCGCTATGCATACAAAGTGCGCTACGCACCTAGGAGGCAGTGCTACGCACCTGCCTGTTGAGCTTCAAATCAAATTTCATCACCTTCCTCTGCCTCCAAATTCACAATTAACCTCTCAGCAAGTAAGTGAAGCCTCTCATCCTATCTAATAATCAATTTTTCATCAGTGGTGGTGATTTGCATGTCAAAAAAGCTAAACCCTAGCTGTCTCTAAATTGGCTTGCAAAATTTGCATAGGGTATTGTCTTTTGCTGTTTTTATTCCCCTGTGATCATCTTCCTACACCCCATTCCCTTACACTAAATTTCCCTAAATCCCTTCCTCTTTCCCTCTCCCAAAATTATTGGCACTCATTCCCTATTACAAAACCCTAACCCTATACATTCTCAAAACCCTAATTCCCATTTCCTATACCCTCATACATTCCTTCCACCATCAATACCCTCATTCATAGTCATAATATCAGTTAATCCCTCGTTTCCCAAAATAAAAACAACAGTCGCCCTACTCACCCTCATACTTTAAAAATCTCTTCATACTCATCATTTTTCAGTGCAAATTTGTAAGTATAGAGACAGACTTAGCATATGAGAGGGATGATGAAAATGTCAGTGATTCTTCCCAAGAGGCTCATGTACCAAGTAAACCACATAAAGGAGGAAAACATATCTGGGAGGAGCCCACCACTCTCATAGAATTACTTGCTTGCCCTCTTGCAATAACCTGTTTTAAACATCAGTCTTGTTACCAGTTTTTTGAAATGGTGGAGAGGGTTAAATATCACCATGAGCTTGCTAGGTTATTTGTTCTTCATCTTCAAAATGGCCAGGTGAACCTAGTCAGTGTCTCTTTCACTTTGACACCTGAAACCATTGCAGCAGCAACAGGCATCCCTAATGTGGGTGAACAGTGGAATAAGGGGCAACATGTGGGTAGAGAGCATTATGAGCCTTACATCAAGTTTAGTTATCAGAGGCAAGTTAGTAGGGTCTTTCCTTTCAAATACTTGTAGGATACTTATGCTCCACTCATGAAGCTCATCATCAAGTATTTTACCTGTGAGGGGAGGTTTTCCCATCTATATACATACCATGTCAGATTGCTGATGCATTTCACAAGAGTGAGGATGATGAACCTCCCATACTTTATATGCAGGAATATTGAGAAGATGGCTCTATATGTGTAAAGGAAACCTATTCCGTAGTAGTTCAGTAGCATTTACCATTTCTCATTAATTAAAATTTTTGTTTTGCATCAGCTAAGCTTGCTGAATATTTCATGGTATACCTTCATTGCACATGAGGTTTTCAAAAGCCCTCAGGTGACTCCATCGGTGCTTCATGAGGAAGGAGGGCCTTCAAACCAGCCAGATGTTCATGAGACTGAAACTACAGGTGTGCCAATGTTTGTCACTTATGAGAAAGGCACCAGGAGACTTTTTGCAGTTGCCAAACGAGTACTATCTCCACCTGGGGTGGAAGGGGTCTTGTTTTCTTCACCAGACCACAGGAAAATGCTATCTTCACTTGGGGTGAAAGGGGCTTTGCCTTCTTCTTCAGCTAAACAGGTAAAGGACAAAGATAAAGGAAAGCAACAGGTGCAGGATGAAGGCCCTACTGAAGGGCAAGACAGAGGTTTTGTCTTGGTTGAGGAGGATGACATTGATTTGGGCCCTCAAAGCTCAAAACTCAAAGATATGATCATCAAAGAAAAAGAGGCTGAAATCCAAGCCTTGTCACTTGACCTTGAGAGGGCCAAATGGATCATTAACTTCCTTGAGCAAGATAAAAAGCGACTGGAGGACAAACAAACTATCATGGAGCTACAAACAATTAGAGAAAATAGGTAAGCAGCAAAAAGAAGGAAAATCAAAATGACACCCCTTGAGCAAGAAATTGAGGCTGACCAGGAATCATGGTTAGAGAGGGCAAACATTCACTTGGAGAAAATGCTTGAGAAAGCTAACAAGGAGAAGAAAATGTTGCGCCATATGGCCTATCACTACTTAACCCGGAATAAAATCTGCAAAACAAGGGTGAAAAGGTTAAAGGCTAAACTAAAGAGAGATTTGAGGAGAAAAAAAGGGCAAGATAAGCTCAAGATCTTGGCTGAAGCATCATTGGCCTAGCATAGCACATAAAAAGGATCACTCTTTCCAAATTTCAAGAAATTTGGTGAAGTTTTTGTCATTTTTGAATTTTTTGAGGCAAAAAATAGGTTTTTTCAGCAGGCGCGTAACACCATTGGCACAATGCTTTTGATGGGGGCCTCGATTTGCAAAAAACTTTACATTTTTGGAATCACCATGAAAAGTTATGCATGCTCAGAAATGGATGAGAAGTTTTGACAAGCTCTTGACCTCCAGAAGGGCCAAAAACACCCAAAAAGTTACCTCTCTGCCACTTTTTTGCCACACAGGAAGCAGTCTTGGGAGATTGCATTTTTGGAGGGAAAATGGACTCCAAATTAAAAAATTGAAGTTGTCCCAGAAAATAGAATCACCAAGATTTCCAATGAGCTATTCTGCACCTGATGTGAACTTCGGGAATACTTCCAAAACTGGTCTGGAAAAAGCGTTATGCATAGGATCAGTGGCGCTACACATAGGAGAAAAAATTGCCAGTTTTGCCTGTTTGCTCAGAATTTCACCTAGTTTTCTACTAGTTTGACTTTTTCTTCTCTCTTAGGTAAATTCATGATGTAATATGATGTAACTTGATGTAGCATGATGTAAAAATTATGAAAAATGACTTAAGGAGGTAGATACATCAATTAGAGTTTTTTTGATGATGAATGAATCAGTTTCATAGTTTTAGAGGCAAGCTGTTCCACTGCCTATTTTTCAGTTCCTAGTTTAGATATTGTTGAAACAGCTTCTTGACTCATGGATTCAACCCTTGATGGCTAGCATAGGTGTTTTTATACCTATATCTTGTACTTTCTTAATCATTTGTCAAGGTTGGACTTTGGTGGATGCATTGAGCTACTTTGTACATCACTTCTGTAGTTTGGCAAGGAAATAAACCAAGGTTTTTCAGCATTTTGTGGGATTCTTGTGGTAATGTGAATTAGCATTGTTTTGATCTCCGTTATTTAGTTTATATTATGTTTATATGTGCCATCATCTCTCTCATTCTACATAACTAAATGAATCAATATTAAAGGGTGGAATCCATTGGTGTTTCAGTGCTCTGCCTTGGGGTTTATTTAGTTTTGAATGTTTTCTACTGTTTGAAGAGGACTCATGACATTTGCATGCCCTCTCCAACTCCTCACCAGTCTTTAGACTAACCATTAAATTCATTTCAAAGTGCTAAAACACTTGCCTACCTTGCCCCACAGAAACTTCTGTAAATCTGTGTTAATTTCCTGGACCCAAAGCTGCCTTCCTCATCTGATCTAGCAACCAACCATTAAAATCTATCAAATTCCTCTGAGAAAACATACCTAGCCTAAAATTAGTATTCATATCAGTCATCTCAAGCCTTACTTGCCATATTTTATTTGATATTGACAAGGAGAGAGCCCTCTCCAGACCTGGTAGGGCTAGCTACCAAGTTAAGCGTGGTTTGATGTTACCCTAGACTTGCCTTCCTTCAACTTGAGGTAGATTTAGGCAATAACAATGACCAACTGTGATACTAACAGTGTGCAGACAAGAAAATGGACTTCGATGAAGTGTGGGTTTGTGGATGAGCCATAACCATGATGAACGAATATTCGAGGATAAAGATACCTTGTAATTCTTGTGACCAACTTTGATATTGATAGTGTGCGGCCTAGCAAATGGACTTCGATGAAGTGTGAATTTGTGGATGACCCATAACCATGAAAAATGAAGATCCAAGGATAGAGATACCCTATAATGCTTATGGCCAACTGTGATACTAACAGTTTGCTGCCTAACAAATGGACTTCGATGACAAGGATTTTGTGCGGTTGACTCATAATTGTGATGTTGGTTGTTGATGAAGTAGTAGGTGCTTACATAGCCTGGGGTGGGAGGGAACATCTCCAAATAACCCAAGCTGAAGGCTGCTATGTTGAAACTGATGAATGTGAAGCAGGTGCCTAGTAAAACGGGGTGGGACGACACGTCTCCAAAGGGAACCCGCTCCGAAAGCTACACCAGAATTAAAATGAACATAACTCAATCAATATAACTCAAAATATTTATTATAACCTATTTTTGGAAACATAAGGACAATTTTGCATCTTCCCATGTGTTGGAAATCCTTATATGGACACTCTAGAATCTTATATTCACACTGCAACGTTTCCGCCGTCCACAAAAGTTCTATAAAAATAACTAATTTTAAATCAGCGATATCTCCAACATCCGAACTCCAATTCAACCCATTTTATTTTTGAAATTGAATGATTTTTTGAGAGGAACTCAGATCTAGAATCACTTTTCTAAAATTATGTACCAAAATTGCAAAAAGTATATAGGAGATTCGCCATCCACGAATTCCTATCAGAAACATTTCTGCAACATAGCTGATTTTAAATCAGCGATATCTCCCTCATCTGAACTCTGATTTGGCCAATTGTTTTTTTCAATTTGGGTATTTTTTTGAAAGGAATCCAGATATGTTATTTTTGTTTGTAATTTTTTCACCAAAAATTTTAGAACTAATTTGCAAACTCACTGCCCAAAAACATTCCTGTAAGAAAATGGAAAAGGAAAAATTCTTCCCACTTGGCCCAAGAAAATACTCTGTGGAGGATGTAGCACATGTTTGAAGTTTGTTGAATATTACTGTAAAAGTTGAAACTGTAATATGCATCAAACCCCCATTCCCATGGAATCATAACCTGCTTTGATACCACTGATCCAGTTCTTGGGGGGAGGCCCCCAAGATCTAAAAGATTGAAATGGATTTTGGGGGAGAGGCCCCCAAGATTAGAAAAATTGAAATGCCAAAAGAAAAAGAGGAGAATTCCAAATAAACAAACCACAAATATTTTTTTTATTAAAATGGAGAATAATTGTAAAAGTTACATTGTGGCGAACAAACTACCCTTTTACAAAATGCTACTTGTTACTTATAGTATTTTTTAGTTACAATACCATGGGTCAATTCCATGGGTGAATGAATACCATGGGTGGATGTTACTTACAATACCATGGGTGGATGCCACTTACAATACCATGGGTAAGTTCCATGGGTGGATGAATATTGTGGGTTGATACCATTTTCCATTTGGATCAAAAGAGACTGACACGGCCAAGGAGAAGACTACCACTATGTCGCAGGCCACCATTTCCCTTGGCAAGTCAAACACGGAGTGCACAAATGTGGAGGGAGAGATAGAGGGAGAAGAGGAAGGAGGTGCAGGCTTGGAGTCCCCCTTCATCATCAAGAAGAGGCAAAAGAGGAGTTATATAGGGATGCGCAAAAAGAAGAAGTCAGACAAATCAATGAGCACGATGCCTTTGGTCCTCATGGAGGGGGACCTAGATGAGATTGGTGATGTGGTCCGCGGTGCCATTGAGAATATTTTGGGCCACATCGAAGAACAGTACCACCAAATGTTGGATAAGGTGCAGTAGGGCCTAAAGGAGTTGTAGGTCCAAACATGTATCATTCAAGTCAGCATGGGATAGGAGAGCCTGAAGCAAGCAAGCCTAAAATAAACGAGTCGGTTGGCCTTAGCATTAGAGATCACCACGGACATCTGCACAATGTAGTTACCAGAGAGAGCACTACATGTTAAGCCATCAAAAGATGGGCACACCTCTTACACATGAAGGATTTGAGTTTTAACCTGGCGGTGCTTCCTATCCATACACTGCGTGAGCTACATCAAGGGGTGTTATATGAGCTCCAAGATCGGGAACAATGCACACTATTGATCATTAACGAGGTCAAAACCAATAATCAACAGATGTTTGAGGAAAAGGCACAGGCCCTCAAGGAAAGGGAGAAAGTAATGGCGTGAAGTCAGTAGCTGGAAGCAGCAATAACACAAGCCTATAGTGAGATTCCCGAGCTCTAGATTCCTGCATAAATGACACTGGTGGAGAAGATTCAGAAGCTATATGTTGTAGTAAAGGAGTCGAAGGAGGAAATTGGAAAAGTTAGATTTGAGATGCAACTACAAATCTCTGAGCTTCAACTTAAGTTATAGCCAACCACTCCTCTAGAAGTTAGATAATAGCGGGAGGTTTCTATTAAAGGAGAAATGGCTACCTTAGAAGCTGCAATCAAAGGCTGCACTCAGTTGTTGAACAAGCCATGGAATTGTAGACCTCGTTGTGGGAGGATCCAACTCTACAAAAGATTGAATTTGATATTTGGGAAAAGCAGATGCAGCTCGATGAGATCAGGTTTATAATGTGAACCTTAGCAATAGTGAAAAGGTTCACCATATTGTAGGAGGGAAAGCTCATCCAGAGCAAGATCGATGAGTTGCGTTGCAAGGAATCCATTAACCTTCAAAGATGTAGCCCTGGAAGGATGAGGTAATTCAATTGAAACTATCAGTACAGGGAAAGTTAAAGGCCATGCAATAGATACATAAAACCATGGGCCTTGCAGTCGAAGGCCCAACCATAGAAAAATTAGGTGAAGAAGTTTGTCAGGCCATTGTGCAAGGGAAAACAAATATTAGGGGAATTTTGAGGTCTAAAATGGGCCTCCTAAGAAAAATGTATAACCAAAATAAAATTTATAAGAACCAATAGGATTCAAGATGATGATGTCAACCATGGGGGATAATTCACCATTTTGGAGTAAAAAAGTAAAAAGATTAAAAAATAATAAAATAATAAAACTACTTTTTCAATTCATATTTTAAATTTATCTCCCTAAGGTTTTACTCAAATTTCAAGTGATATTACTTGTTGGATTCAAAATTTGATTCCTCATCCAAAGAGTACCCATGTTGCATACTTTTGATGGACACTACTACACAAAAAATGAGAAATACATGAAAAAACATGATTGCAATCACGTTTTTCATGTATTTCTCATTTTTTGTGTAGCCAGGTCCTTCGAAAATATGCAACATGGGTACTCTTTGGATGAGGAATCAAATGTTGCATCCAACAAGCATTTTTGCTTGAAATTTGAGGAAACCCATAGGGAGATAAGTTGAAAATACGAGTTGAAAAAATAGTTTTTTTTCTTTTTTCCCTCTAAAATCTGATGATGTAATCTAATCTTATTTTATTATTTCCACTATTATTTTATATTTTCCTTAGGAGGTCCATTTTAGACCTCAAAATTCCCCTAATTCTTGTAAGTACTGAAGAAAGAGTTTAGTGAACTAAAAGCGAAGATCGAGGCACCACCAGCAGAGTGACTCGAGGATGAGTCAAGACTTTGTGTTGGGGGGCTGTTGGGACAGGGTCCCTTGGGGTCAATTTTGCAAATAGTTTTGTGTAAAGTCCCCGAATTTTGAGGAGCGGAGCGAGAAGGTCGTTAGAGGTAAAAGGGGATTTAGGAAGGTTAAAGCCCCTTAGTTTGTTAGAAGTTAAGTTGTTTTGTGATCCGCCCATGGTTTGTGGACCATGGTATTGTAAGAGAAGATGATATAAAAGAGTCATAGGAGGTCATAGGGAAGTTAGAAAAGATAGAAAAGAACACAGATAGGCAAGTTTTGGGTCTATATTACCTACTCAGTACTAATGTGAACGGGAAGGCTCCTAAAACTGTGTGTGTGGAGACCTTGGTAAGTCTGCAACTAAGTGCACGAGGCCTTGCAGCAGTGTGCATAGGTAAGAAAGAGTCTGTAATAGAAGATCTAAACATAATATAGACTATTTTGGATCAACATATGTGTATTTGTGAGTTTATGTTTACTTCTGAATTTACTGTGAATTCACTTTGTTTATCGCAATTATTAGAAGAAACACTTAGTAGATGCACGAAAGTGGTAGATTTGTTAGGTTACTTGATATTATGAATGTTTAAAGAAATTAGCGTAGGGTTAGAATTTGTTTTCTATAAGTTACTATAATTTCCACATTTCAAGGGTTAGGGTTCACAAAGGTCAGTATAAATCCCTAGGAGTAACAAAAACCCATCACACAGACCTCTGGATGCAGAAACCTGGTTATGTCATCCCCCAATACTTCCTCGGGTGAGAGTGCAGCTTGCACTATGCAGGTTGTTTCCCAAAAGGTCGACAATGTAGGGTTTTGTTGGTTGGCACAGCTAACTCTGAACCTGGGTCTAGACCCCATCAAGCCAACAATGGTCCACATACTATGGATCCACAAAACAAGTACTAATACTCGATACCCATTACAAAATATGGGCTTTATACAATCCCCAAAGCCCTACAAATCTGCGTGATGAATATATCTTCGCCAGCTCCACGTGGTCTGTTCCTTCGTTTGTGAGGTCTTCTACCCAAAACTTGGACCAAGTTGGGCCATGCCAAACAAACCCCTAACACTCAGCCATGACTCATCCCGAGTCACTCAGCTTTGATGCCCTTGATCTTTGTTGTGATCCCATTGTACACTGTGTTATATTGCTAGAGCATTTCTACCATCATTTTTTCTTCCTTACACACTTCCTTTAGCAAAGCTTCTGTAGTAGGGCCAATAGTTTTATGCAGTATCTCCATTTCCATTTTCTTCAATTCCTTTAGCCTCTCATCTACTGCTTGTGAAATTTGCATGGTTTCCTCCTACCATGACTGAGTCCTTTCCTGCACTATCTATTCTTTCCTCCGAAGCTCATCTATTTGCATCTGGAGGTTCTTCGCTTCAGAAATGATGGCAAGCCTCTGCAAGATTAGTAAGATCTTCACAGCTGCCAGTATCTCATCGCACTGCTTCTACATGGCCTACAATGCCTCCTCAATCTTTAGGACGTTTAGATCCTCCTATAGTGAAGTCCAAATATACATCATATCGTCAAGCAATTTTCCACAACCTACCACTGTATTAGATATTGCTTTCAATATTTCAATGAGGTCCCTTTATCTCTTCACCCAAACCTCTGGTGGCATCACTGGCTACAACCTTATCTACAACTCTGATATCTACACTTCGTATTCAAATTTCAACTTAGCAATAACATTCTTTGAGTCTTTGATCATGAAGGTGAGCTTTGCGACCTTTTCTGCTGGTGCTTCATCCTCTTGGACCTGCACATCTAGAACTATGCTGCAAGTTTCAACAATGGCCTTCTCCAGCTATTCTCATTGCTTCCTTGCTTCCTCCCTATCCTTGGCCAATTGCTTTAGTTCCTTCTGCATTGTTTCTTTTTTCGACTCTGCCTTTTCTTTTAAAAGTGACATATGCTGCTCTTGTTCCTGCAATTTTGCAGTGATACCTTGGTAAAATTCATGCAATATCTAGAGGGGTAGTGCAATGACATTCATTTGGACATTGCACCATGCTTTGGCTCTCTCTTTGTTTGTTGTTGCTTCAAACTTCAGTTCCCCAAATGGCACGTGTAACATCTTGACTTTATAAGTTGTTTCTAGTATTTTTTCCAGATGCAATGGTTGGGTTACGTGCTCCAGTTGCCTCACTACCCGTGACAACGCCTTTAGCTCTACGATGCCCTTCTGTACCTCAGCCAATATCTTTTTTCTGCGATCAACAATCTTGTACCAAGTCTTCGTGTTGATCTCTTGGATATTTTTTTCTATCTCGTTGATGTCCCTTCCTGCGGAGTAATTTATATTCCCTTCCCCACTTTCAGCTATAGGTGGCACTAATAATTCCACCCCCTTTATTTTCTTGCAAAGCTCGAGGGACATAGTCATGCCTGTATATCTTCAGTCTACTATCATTCACTCATTTTGGAATCATCTAACCATTCAGCTTCGAGAGTTGAAAAACACCCCCATATGAAATGTTCTTGATGATATATGGCCCCAACCAATGTGTTTTTAATTTTCCCAAGAACTTCACGAACTTACTATCATATAATAATACAATATCCCCTTCTCGAAATATCTTCTTTTTGATATGCTTGTCATACCAAGCTTTCTCCCTTACTTTCTGTAATTGTTGATGAAATCCCACTATGAATCTATCTTCTTCTAAAGATAATATCTATGACATTATTTCCTTCATCATGTTGGGCTCTGCCATATCTATGACAACTTTAATTGTCAAACCCGACACAATGTGTTCCATAGGCATAACTAATTCTTGTCCATATACCAAACTGAAAGGTGTTTGCCTAGTCAATTTATTGCATTTTTTTCTGTATGCCACAACACTATTGAAATCCTCATAATTTCCAAATCCCCTATGATGCCTTTCATGTCTAAAAAATTAGTGGGAAATAATTCTTGGTATTTATGCAACAAATCTGTTATCTTGTTAACAATGTCTTTGTCCCGGTAAACTCCTATTGTTGTATATTTCCCTTCCTTGTCTTCAATGGTTTCATTATATCAGGCATCTCTATCTTAGGTCCATTCACTTCGCGATGTCCCTTTGACTCTTTGATATCAATGTTGCGAGGATCGTAGTCCTCTTCTGTAGTGAGATTATGTCATTTATCACATTTTGTATATGCTTAGCCCAATCAAGTTACCAGATAACTGGAACTTTGTTTTCAAAAATATTCTTCTTAACTATATTCAGAGTTGCATCTGTATGTGGACAATCATCTTCAAATATAAATTTCATCACAAATCCATCCACCATCTCCACCAAGCTAGCAGTACCATGTCGAAGCTCTGTTTCTAGATACCAATTCAGATGGATTGTCTCCAGAGTATGGATGAAGCCATGCACCCATTCTTCTTGTGGAATTTTTGCCCAAGCTGCCATATAGAGTTGTATGTGGTCTCTAGGATCATTCTGGCTATTATACTTGTCTGCAAGCTCTATTTCTACTTGTCCAAATCTTACCCACATTAATCTCCTACATTTTTTACAATCTCCTATATTCTCCTTATGAGTACCCCACCGTCTAGTAGCAGTAGCCCTTAGTGCTTGATCCAAAGCTAACAATCTCTGACATTCTGGTACCCGTTTTTCATAATCTCTAAATAAAGTATTTACATCACCCAAACCACCATATAAAGGTAAATCACATACCTCAGCTATCATGCAGCGCACTACTTTAGTAGATCCTTTTTCACTTGAATTTGTAAGGTACATTCAGATGATCATTTAGAAAAATTCTAATTTTTAATAAATTTGAATCTTGATGCATGGACATATTGAACTACCACCAAAATTCCTTATCAACATCCTCACCTATATAGGATGAAGTACATAGGCTAATATGATATTATCTAAAATTCAAGTTATTTAAGTCACTATCCTTCATTTCAATACTAGAAATAAGTGACAAATTTCTTTGTTCTATAGAAGTATGAGTTGGGATAAATGTGAAAAGTGGAGACACAATCTAATATTCCATTCTCTGAAGTTCTAGTCAGTGAAGTTATTCTCCTTCGTTTTGATAGTAGAAATAAGTGGCAATGTTTTTTTTGTCTTGTAGAATTATGAGTTGGGACAACTGTTTGACAACTAAATTGCTCTTGTATGCTTCTAATTGTGTTGCTATAATAAAATTCTTATGAACTCTGTTATAAATGGATTGAGATCCTATTACATCCTCTTAGTGTTGATTTCCGGCATTAGTATCTTAGGATTACTCAACAATTTGGGGAAGTAAACATGGTAGATGATGTGGGAAAACTATTATTAACTCATTAACAACAAATGAGACATCAACACAACAATCACACTTATGTCTAGAATATAGAATAGAACAACCTAACCCTTACACTTTGTAGCATACCATGAACATGAAATTTCTTAAACCATAAAAATCTTTTGTGTTCACATCTGAGCTAAGGCTGCCATGTGCCATGGTTTGGATTATCAAATTTGCATCCACATTATATTTAAGTGTTGAATGGGAACTGCCTTCTTTGTTTGCTCGAAATCTTTTCCAAACACCACCTAATAGTCATCCAATAGAACAATGGTGAGACTTGTCCTTTTGATCCATTCCCCCAACTTGATTCGAACATCCTTGACCATACCAACAATCGTCTACTCATCTGAGTTGATGGACTTGAATGAGGTTGAATTGGCTCAAAATACAATCATATACTCCTCACCACATCCTCTCTCCCAAAGTTACAATTCGTGGCACTCTAGCTACTTCCACAGTGAAATTGATATTTAGTTGAAATATACCTTCCTACAACAAGATACAAATAAGCGTTGAGTAATGTCAACAAAATTGCAGAAAATGTCTTCATCCAGCAAGATACATCATATAATAGAGAGCTGAGAAAAGTCAACCAAATTAATGAAAGGGTATACTATAGAACACATAATTTTGTGCATAATCATAGTAAATATAAAACCAATACTTAGTTTTGCAGAGTCTAAGTTTTGGTCATTATCAAAAGCTATGCGAAAATTGTTCCTAGATTGTTTATTATGCATACTAGAGGTTTCTGGGAGAACTCAAACTCTAGAGAACTGAACTCCACCGAAATTATTGCCTACCTACAACATATTGCTGGATGTTTTTCTACTATGCAAGTAAAAGGAATTTCTACAGCCCTAAGAAATGCTCTCTCATAATTTCTGTTGCTATATTTACACTATTCAGTTGAAATAATTAATAATAATAATCCTCTAATTTTAAGGTCACTTCCTAGCCAAATACCAAATTTTCTCATGATCAAATAAATGAATATCCCAACACCAAGGAGTGTAGGCTTCACACTAGCCTAAATCTTCTAAATTCCATATTTTGGGCATGGAATTGCCCCACAGCACGTTTTTGGGCTCAAAGCCCAAGTTTTGGTCAAAGGTTTTGTAAGACTCCGTGAACTACGGGTGCAGAGCGTGAAGTACAGGTTAAGTCATAAGGTTGTTCGCCCTAAAGTAATGTAATGTAAAGTCATGTCGGCCAATCCATGGTCTACGGAGCATGGGATTGTATAAATAGAGCAAGGCTCTAAGTTGAAAAGATAGTATGTGATAGAGTGAGTAGCAAAGGAATGGTTCGAGCTTAGAGTAGGATTCTAAGTGTATTGGGTCGTAGTAGTAGGAAGAGGCTCTGTAGCTGAGTGCACAGAGGCCTAGTAGAGTCCACAGCTGAGTGCACAGACCCCTGCAATTGAGTGCGCAGGGCGATGTCGAGTCTGTAAGCGGGATTGAAGATTAATAAAGAGAAGTTGATTTTTATTTCTGTGTATTTTTTGTGTAATATTTTCTTTGTGTTTGTATTAGTTTATGTATCATGTGCACTGATATGATTGCTGAATATGTTGTAATAACCATAAATCTTACACACACAAGTTAAGTAATCGGTTAATTAGAAAGGAACTTGGGTATTATATGGGCCGCGCCCTGAGTAGGGCTGCACGGAGACAATAGCACGGGTTGTGAAGGACTAACAAGTGTGTGTAGTGATAGGTTGGACCGTGAACCTCCAGAAGCCCATCAGACATCCCCAGGGTGTAGAAACTTAGTTCTAGCACCCTCCCATACTACTTCCGGTGAGACCTTAGTCCGCGCTCCATAAATTGTTGCTGAAAGGGCCAATAGTATCAAGATTTTCTTGGCTAAATCACCTCTGAACCTGGGTCAGGCCCATACAAGCCAACAAATGGTTCTGTTGCCAGGACCGACATTTGCATAAAGGATGTCTGATGTTGTGCCGCTAGAATCCAATGAAGAAAGAAATTGAACAGTGGTTGGACAAGAAGATTCATGAGTTTGTGGCACAGGAGAACAAAAATCCACGAGTATCTAAGGAACAGTGGTTGTAACGCTACTTGTATACGGAAATCCATGAAATTTTCTTCGCATATTTTCCATCTGAGCTATATAAGTGGATCGTGAAGTTAGCAGACAGACAGGGAAGGTGTAGGCTCGACAAACCAATAGTGTGGACTATGGAACTAGTGCGCAGACTAAGAAGCATCAGAAGATAAGATAGCGTGAGCTGTGGACCACTAGCTGGACCAAATAATAGGAGGATTTATCATTGAGTTTGTGGTAGACACGACTGTCAGCTACAGTGAGGTAGAGCGATGTTTTCTCAAGGGATCGCAAGGTAAGTATATTAAATCCTTGAACATTGGGATTAAGATGCTATTGTGTGAAAAGTGGGTTATGCGAATAAATTAATGTTTGGGACTACGCGAAGTGGGAAGATCTATAGAAGTGGAAGTAGTGAGGAGTTGGAAAACAGTCCCTTAATTTCACCCTCGCGGGAAAGCAAGGAGGAGCTCGCGAAAGTTTCTTCAAGAAGGGCAATTAGTTTGATTAGACGGATAATTCCATGTTTACCACCCCCACCCACACCGCCACCCGTTTCACCCCCCTCACCTCCATCTCCACCCACTCCATCTTTGCCACCACAGCAGTTCAGTATGGTGAGTGCGATCAAATTTTTGGTGTTAAGAGGGGTAGGAAATGAACATCCAGACTAGTTCTGGTTCATGGTAAGAGCAGTGTGGGAAGCATAGGGCGTCGTGGATGATAATATTAAAAAGGATACACTAGTGAGTGCACTGTAGGATCACGCATTAACGTGTTATATCAAGCATTCTAATGACCACCCGAACGTAGGAATTGCAGAGATCCAGACTGAGCTGAACAGGGAATTTAGCAGGCCAAAATTAGAGACACAATCAATCATCAGGTTTAAAGAGATTGTAATTCTCCTGAGTGAGATCCCCTGGGATTTGGACCAAAGACTAAAGAGTATGATCCACAAATCCAATATGATGTTAACAAATGCACAACATCATGCATGGTTTGTGGCTTCACTTACACCACACTTAAGGACGGTGTTGTCACAACAAAAACTTTCCACCCAGGTCAAAGCATTGGAGACGGAAATGAGATTGCATGAGACCCCTATACAAGACCCTGGGTTGGGAGTCCAACAAATCCATGCGCAACTACAGAATCTGTGTCTGGAGATGCAAAGTTTGAAACAGGATAGGACAACTCGGTCAGAGGTGCGCGAGGAATTATGGTGCATAAAATGCGAAGGCCAAGGGCACAACAAGGACCACTATCCAGTGTTCGCGAACTACTTGGCATGGCGAGGGCCAATGCCATTAAGACCGGAGGCATAGGCAGGGCCGAGCACGACATCTGTATTATGGTCTGTGATCTGCCAAATAGGAAGAAAACACACCACAGATAATTGTCGTTTGTTGTAGAAGTATATGCAGACATCCCAACAATTGTTTTGTAATTTCTGCAGGTCAGTAGGCCATGACAAATGCACTTGTTGAAGCTATGAACTAATGATGGATCGGGCTCCTGCCTATAGGGTGCAGGCCAAAACGTGAGCCCTCAACCCAAATGCAGGGAGGGTGTGTGTTGGGTTTCAGGGGTGCGGTTGGGGTCAAGGTGGAATGGGACCAGGAAGGGGTCACGACCAGATAATTTGTTACAATTGTGGAGGGCCAGGGCATTATGCCCTCGATTGCACAAACCTGACGAGGATATCATGTTGGTATTGTAATCAGTTTGATCATGAGACAGAAGATTTCCCTTTGTTGATAGCGAAGATGCGTGAAAAGGAGGTACTCTAGCCCCCTCTGACCCAGAATTTACAAATGATGAGGTCTGAACTACGCGAAGAAGACCCAAATGTAAACATGATGCTTAAGAGTGGTATGACCACGAGAGATGATAAAGGGAAGCAGCCAGAAGAAAGCACGTGGTTTCGCAAGGCTCCTACAAAGGAACTCGAACTTGACTTAGAACGCCCAAAGGAGACATTCATGGAAACTAAGAAGAGCTTCATGGAGGCCTCCACTTCAGGTAGTGAGGATCAACTAGAACCAGGGATGGATCCTTCAATGCTCACTACCTTTATCGAGACATGCATGAAACTGTTGCGTGACAGCAAGGCAATCAGAGGGCTACATGAACTTATCACTAGGTGTGCGGGGTCAAGAGAACCATGCGTGGTCCGAAAACTTGAAAAACATGCATTGCGCACAAGAAGGGAGATGAAGTTGACTGCGTAAATAGGCCAGTATGAAATGGATCAAGTAATCCTAGATCTAGGTTTGGATGTGAATGTACTACCAAAGACATGTGAACGCATACAATGGTCCCCTATTCAGTTACGAATGGCGAACCAACAGAAGATTTTGCCCATGGGAAGATTGCAAGGGGTGACAGTCGATATTGAAGGCGCGAGCGTGCAGGCAGATTTTGAAGTGATAGAGATTTTCGATGACAGCAATCCCTATCCCACGCTACTAGGAATAGATTGGGCTTCCAATATGAATGGAGTCATAAATTTGAAGAAGCGCAAAATGACCTTTGAGAAAAAGTCAATGCATGTAGTAGTACCATTTGATCCAGCTGAAGGAGCGCAATACACTAAACCGGTGCATGACGACGATAGTGATGACGATCTAAACTGTATCTACAAGATAACTATATAAGGAGAGGATTGGGTGAAAGGATTTTGTGGGAGTGTGAAATCTCTTGCACTTCGGGTTCAGATGAAGAGATAGAGCAATGGTAGAATCGACTGCATGAAGTAACAACATTGAACTGCAACATGATGATCAGGTCATTGTGTTGTGTAACAACAGAGGCAAGGGGGCTGCCGACATATGATGGATTGTCAGTGGTAGATGAATTTCTAAGAAAATTTTAAAGTGACGTACCAGAACAGCCGTGGTTTGATGCGCTGAAGTGGGCACTACGTGCAACACCTGCTTGACGGTGGGGTATGCATCAAGGAAATTTTGATGACTGGTGCAGATGTAGAAGGATGATGCGCCTACATTTTGGAAAACCACAAATATGACTAGTAGACAAATATGACATACGAGATGATCCATGCACACACCTTGCAAAATGGACCAAGGTCTATGGGGAAGAGCCCTAGCTTGAATGGGTACACTTATTCTACCATACCTTGGACGTCATACCCCTGAATTGGTATATGAGGATGGAGCTCCGCCATGGTACAGGCGAATGGGATGTCTTGCACAATGGATTCTTATCAACATTCACATTTGAAGATCATTGGTTAGATACTGTTGACGATGCGCTACAAGTAGTAAAAGTCGCTATCTTTAAAATACCACAAGAGCCAATGGTAGTACTTCAGCTAGAATGGGCGACACAGTTAAGTAGCGCATTGGACTGTTATAATGTGAATGTTGAGGAGGATGATGAGGATCCACAAAACATTAACATTTCAGAAACAGAAGGCTCTCGCGAGATTCATGGCCCATCACTTGAAGAACCCAACATCACTGTGCCACTAAAGACGAAGTAGGTCAACATTGGAACGGAGGCAGAACCAAAATACGTAATTCTTGGGGACTATTGGGATGATGCCACGGTCGATAAGGTCGCTGAGTTACTCTGTGAATACCAAGACTTGTTCCCAACCAAAATTATGGACTTAAGAGGGATCATTGGCGATTTAGGGATGATGAAGATCACCCTGAACCTAACATGAAGCCTGTTAAGCAACAACCTTACCACTTGAATCAAAGTATAAAGAAAAGGTCCACAACGAATTAGACAAAATGCTCATAACCAGAATTATTGAATCAGTGGAAGAATCTGACTTGGTGAGTCCCATGGTAGTACAGGTGAAAAAGAAGAAGGGTGAAATAAGAATATGCGTAGACCTCAGGAAGCTAAACGATGCTTGTGTACATGATTCATTCCCAACACCATTCACAGATGAAGTACTAGAGAATGTTGGCGGTCAGGAAGCATACTCATTCACGGATGGGTTCTTAGGGTACCATCAGATCAAGATCATGCCAGAAGATAGGAGCAAGACGACCTTCACAATAGAATGGGGATGCTTTCAATACACCATAATGCCATTTGGACTGAAGAACGTGCCAGCTATATTTTTGCGCATTGTGATAGCCACATTCAAAGAATACATCCACAAGTTTTTGGAGGTCTATTTGGATGATTTGATTGTTTTTGGATTAGTTAATCACCATGTAGCGAGCTTACACTTGATGCTGGATACTTGCCGCCGACACCAGATTGTGCTGAACCTGAAGAAGTGCACATTCCTCATTCCCTTTGGAAACCTACTGGGACATGTGGTCTGCAAACAAGGACTGATGGTGGACCCTGCGAAGATTGTCATTATCCTCAATTTGGAAGCACCGCGAAGTGTTAAACAATTGTGCGCTACCTTGGGACACACTGGATACTATAGGAAGTTCATCAAAAGTTATGCCCAAATAACCGCATCGATGGAAAAGCTATTAAAAAAAGATGTTACATATTGCTGGAATGATGATTGCATGAAGATTTTGGATGTCTTGAAGGGGAAACTAGCCTCTGCACCAATCCTGGTCTTCTTGAAATGGGACATGGAATTTCATGTACATGTTGATGCATTGTGTATCACGTTGGGAGCCGTACTCACAAAGGAAGGCGCAAAGGGTGTAGATCACTCGATCGCATTTGCAAGTCAAAGATTGTCCAAAGCAGAAAAGAACTACTCTACCACCGAGTGGGAGGGGTTGGCAATGGTGTACGCACTCCAAAAATACCGACACTATTTACTAGGAGGACATTTCAAGATGTATACCGACCATTCTGCATTGAAATACCTGGTGAACAAGCCTATGTTGGGGGGGCACATTAGCAGATGACTTTTACTGTTTCAAGAATATGATTTTGAGATCATAGTCAAGCCGGGACGCTTAAACGCAGGACCAGACCACTTGTCATGAATTGAGATGGGCAAGGAACCAAAAAATTTAGAGGAGGGAAAACCTGATGCACAGATCTTTGTAGTGCGTGTCATGGACGAACACTTCAAAGATATAATCCATTTTCTAACAACAGGGACTGTGCTAAAGGAATACTCAATCCAACAGAAGAAGGAATTGGTGGTGCGTGTGACAGACTTTTCTGTCATCACGGGGCACCTCTACAAGATGGGAAATGATGAGATATTGTGAAGATACATACCTGAATTTGAATGAGGTCAGAGCCTCAGGGAAGCACATGGGGGCTCTGCAAGAGGAGACTATGCAGGACGCGCAACCACACAAAAGATTCTTCGTGCAGGATTATGGTGGCTGGCCCTGCACTAGGATTCCAAGGCGCACTGTAAGGCTTGCGATATATGTCAAAGGATAGGAAAACCATCATGAATGGATGAGATGCCACTAAATCCCAAAATGACACTACATTTGTTTGAGAAATGGGTGATTGACTTCATGGGCCTGATCAAACCTCAAGGAAAGACGATTGTCCGCTACATCATCACCACGAAGGAATACCTGACATGATGGGTGGAAGCACAACCGGTTAAGGACTGCATGATCACTACGACTACAAATTTTTTGTTCGAAAACGTGGTGACATGATTTGGCTATCTGAAAATCTTAATGAGCGATCGTGGAACACATTTCTTGAATGAAACCATCAGTGTGCTCACAGAAGAGTTCCTAGTGTATCATCAGAATAGTACACCTTACCACCCACAGATTAATGGAACAGTAGAGGCATTCAATAAAATACTGGAGACTGCGCTAACCAAAGTATGTAACGCACAGTGGAATAACTGGGACCTGCGCATACCCGCTGTGTTATGGGCGTACAGGACAACGTGCAAGAAATTGATGGGATAGACACCATTCTGATTGGTCTATGGTACAGAAGCAGTCATGCCAATGGAATACATCGTACCTAATCTACGAATAGCAACACTCACAGGCATGACGGACTACGAAGCTCTGGCAGAAAGGCTCGCGCAATTAGAAGAACTTGAGGAAGAATAGTTTTTGGCTAGATTTCATCAACAAGTACAAAATCAGCGTGAAAAGGCCTAGCATGACTGCCATATCAAGTTGCACACCTTCAAGGTAAAAGACTTAGTGCTATTGTATGACAGTAAGTTTGAAACATTTCCGAGAAAATTCAGAATGTACTGGCTAGGACCATACATGATAAAGGAGGTCACAAACGGAGGAGCGGTCCAACTAGTCAAACTTAATGGAGAACCCTTCCCAGGAAACATAAACAGCAGTCGCCTGAAGCCCTGCACAGGTGAGTCGACTATCTGACTAACCGAACAAAGCACAGTCTTTGTGATGCGAGGAGCCAGACAAAGGTGTGGGACTATAAACACACACACCAGAAGCTAGTACCAAGGAAAGAACATGATTCAAATTTGGATGGTTCGGGAGCATGCATGCAACAGCTCCAGCAAACCATAGAACAGTGTGTCATGGATCTCCAGGCAGTACAAGGACAATTGGCGGGGCTCCGTGCCAAAATCACCACTCCAGCAGAGTGACTTGGGACGAGTCATGATGATTGCCTTGGGGGTCTGTTGGGCATGGAATCCCATCATAGCATGTTTTTGTGCTCAAAGCCCAAGTTTTGGTCAAAGGTTTTGCAAGACTCTACGAATTACGAGCGTGGAGCGCAAAGTAGAGGTTAAGTCATAGGGTTGTCCGCCCTAAAGTAATGTAATGTAACATAAAGTCATGTTGGCCTACCCATGGTCCATGGACCATGGGATTGTATAAATAGAGTGAGGCTCTAAGTTGAAAATATAGTAGATGATAGAGTGAATAGCGAAGGAATGGTTCAAGCTTTGAGTAGGATTCTAAGTGTATTGGGTCATAGTAGTAGGAAGAGGCTCTGTAGCTGAGTGCGCAGAGGCCTAGTAGAGTTCGTAGCTGAGTGCATGGACCCCTACAGCTGAGTTTGTAGGGCGGTATCGAGTCTGTAAGAGGGATTGAAGATTAATAAAGATAAGTCGATTCTTATTTTTGTGTATTTGTTGTGCATTATTTTCTTTGTGTTTGTATTAGTTTATGTATCACGTGCACCGATATGATTGTTGAATATGTTGTAATAACGATAAATCTTACACGCACAATTTAAGTAATCGGTTAATTAGCAAGGAACTTAGGTATTATACAGGTCGCACCCCGAGTAGGGTTGCGCAGAGACAACAGCACAGGTTGTGAAGGACTAACAAGTGCACGTAGCGACGGGTCTTACCACGAACCTCCAAAAGCCCATCAGACATCCCCGGGGTGCGGAAACCTAGTTCTAGCACCCTCCCATATTACTTCGGGTAAGACCTTAGTTCGCGCTTCGCAGACTATTGCCGAAAGGGCCAGTAGTATCGGGATTTTCTTGGCTAAATCACCTCTAAACCTGGGTCAGGCCTATACAAGCCAACACCATTTGTGACTAAATCTTTTGCTAACCATATTATATTTTTAAGGCCCCATCCTCCTTTTTCTTTAGCAATGGTTGTAGAATTCCAAGCAGTGAGAGAAGATGTTTTTCTTTCTTCTTGTTGTCACTAGTTTGTTTTTTTACATCTATTTGTTTTAAGGTGATTCAATACACTGTTACATACACTTGTTACAAATAGGAAGTGTTGATGGCTTCCCCATCCCACCTACAAGGCTTATCAATAAAATTTTGTGATTCTTGTTAGCAAGACTATTTGAGTTTTCCTCTTTGACTATTTTTGTAGATACGAAAGGAAAATATTTTTTTAACCAAACATAACCATGTCACACAAGTTGACAAGATGGAAATGGATGCTCTTGGTGCTTGTTTTAATGAGAAATCCCATTGCATTGCTACCACCCTAGTTTAAATTGTGTATCAATTTTAATCACTTTTAACATCTTGACTACATTAAACATTAGATTTTATGAATGATTGGATGACACCTTTTATATTTAAATAATCAATATAGGGTGTATCAATTTTAATCACTTTTAAAATCTTGGCTACATTAAACATTATATTTTATGAATGATTAGATGACACCTTTTATATTTAAATAATCAATATTTGCAATATTATTACAAGGTCATTATTACTATTATTATATCCAAAATTTTCTCCATATTCTCCTTGTTCTCCTTGTGCAGTATCCATATTATCCTTGTGCATTGTAGCCAATGTCCTTCCTTGCATGTAGTCAAGCTCTAGTATTGTAAAATATACCTTAATTGGTGCAAAAGGCTCAAGTAAAACATCTCTAGACATACCCTAAGAGAGAGACAAGCTAGAAATGGATCCATTCAGGTGACTAGGGCATGGGGTCAATTAAGAGTGGGTTACCATAGGATTTAGGCCAATAGACTTGGGTAAGATCAAGAACATACACTCAATACCTTAACATCAAGAAAATACACTCACTCAATACCTTAATATGAAGAACATAAACTCAATACCTTTTATGATGTGGTTTTATTTTTCTGGATAAATGATTTTCTTTTATCATGGATTTTGGTTAGATTGTTTTCTTTTACAATGGATTTTGAACTAGATTTCCACTCTGCAGGAAGGTCTTGTCAACCTATGGTTGTAGGTTAGTTTACATTTCCACTGTTGCTATTGAGATAATCTTTTGAGGTTCAAATCAAGTAACATACCAGAGAAACCTCAAATAAAGTAGCCTACCAAAGTTTTCTCTTGAGTAGAGCATGACAAACTATATTTCTTCCCCTCAATACTTACCTTACTTTCTTCAAAAATCTATGCCTTTTCCAGGACCCCATATTTCTTTCCCTGAAAGAGTAAGTTATAATTTAGAAAAAACCATTCCATCTTCCTATTTGAGCCTTCCTTATACCATTTCCCCTTCAAAGAGCTTTGTGAAGAGATAATTTGGAATGCGACATGGCATGCCCGAAATCCCCAAGAAATTCATGGGAAATAAGGTTGAATTCACCCCAAAAAGAGTGATTCTAAGATGGATTTGACCTAAAATATACAGAAGTCATTTTAGTTCCATAAGCAAAGAAAGAAACACCTATAGCATAAGGACCAACAACGATAGTAACAAGGGTGGATCTAGAACCACCTACAGAAGAAAGGGTGGTAACATATGTTCCAAAGCTAGTTGTTTAGTATCCTATAGAGATTGTAGAGCTAGATGTTCCATATTGTATCTTAGTTCATTCGTGAATCAAACAATAGCATTAGTTAGTCAACTACATAGCTATGGAATATTGTGTGAGCTTGGAAGCAAATAGATGTTGAGAAATGGCAACAAGAAATTCCAGTTTAGTTTACCTTGAATTAAATTGAGAATTAAAATCTAATTCTATTCTCATAACAACTTGTAAATAGTTAGTTAAGTTTAGTTGACTTAATTAACTTAGGAATTTCAAGTTGGAAGTCATGCATATATTCTCCCTAGGTTTTAGGGGTCTAGTATGAGTTTAAATTGAGTTGTAAATTAGATCACTCAGTTTACTAAGTTATATTCAATTAAATTAGTTCCAAACTATTTGTGGAACTAATAGAGAGTTAAAAGTCAGTTGGTGCACTAGTGCATCAACAAGTGTCACTCTAGTTAACATAACATTCCCTCATCAAGAACTCATGCATGTCAATACTGAGAAAGACCCAGTTGAGACTAGAGTGCAGGGACAACGTACTATTGGTTGTGTGATTTACTGAGCTATAAAGATCATGCATGCAATAAGAGAATAACCTATGTTTGGATTGCGCAGTTTTGGAAGCATGATTTCCCTTTAAATATGGGTTATTCATCCTAGGAATTATGCAAGAGATTAAGGGTTTGGAGAGTTGCAAAATTGGCTAAGTGTTAGCCAAGAGCTAGCTTGTGAGATGAGAGAGTAGAGCATAGTTGTACGGAATTGTTCCAGTGAGAACAAGCTTTGTATCCTCACTCATATTTCTGATATATGCAATACAGATAGTGGGGTTTTGAGTAGTGACTTTCCTCGGATACATCTTGTGTTATGTGCCATTGATTTATCTTCTTATTGTTAAAAATATTTTAATCAATCTATTGGATTTCATTGGTTGAAAGTAGAAGTAGATTCTTGTCATGTACTTTAGTATGTTGCATGAGCTTGTGAATCTACAAGGATTTATACATGGTATCAGAGCTAACAACAATATACTAGAGGAGGTTTCGACATTTTGAGTTCAGGGTTATGGGTGAAATTCAAATTTGCATTTCATAATTCAGGATCGACAATTGTCGTTCTATAGCTTGCAGCTTGAGTATGCCTTGGATGGAAACTCAAATTATATAGCCTAGAAGGACAAGATGGAGGTCGTGTTGGAGGATAAAGGCTTGAAGGAATTCATTGATGAGGAAATTCCTAAGCCACCAGCATCGAATGCTCAAAATATGGCTGAATGGAAGAAATGTGTGGCAAGGATGAGGCAGATAATCCTTGAGGGGAGTTCAAGACCACATTGTCTCGAGTTTCCATGGGAAGGAAACTCTGCATGTAGATGGTAGTGTGGAGAATCATAAGGCTATATTTGTGGCCTATGGCTTTTCACTAGTAGAAGGGATTGACTATGATGAGACCTTTCATCCTATTGCAAGGTATTCATCAATGAGATCTATATTAGCACTATCAACACAGATGTGTTGGAAGATACATGAGATGGATGTGAAGACAACCTTCCTTAATTGCATGATTGAGGAAGAGGTGTACATAGAGCATCCTAAACGTTTTTAGACCTTTGACCATGAGTCGCATGTGTGTTGGCTCAAGAGATCGTTTCATGGGTTGAAGAAAGCACCCCATGCTTGGTACACCAGGATATATAACTACTTCACCAAGTTGGGCTTCACAAAGAGTGAAGCGGATGTAAACCTGTACAACATAGTGGTGGAAGGTAAGTTGTTGATCATTGTACTTTATGTTAATGATCTCATAAGGACAGGTGATGATCAATTAATCAAGTCTTGCAAGGAGGACCTTGAAAGAGAGTTTGAGATGAAGTACATGGGGCTCTTGCACTAATTTCTTAGCATGGAGGTATGGAAGGGTGATGGGGAGTTGTTTATGTCTTAGGGAAAGTATGCCAATGAGATACTGAGTAGATTCTGCATGGAGAGCAGCAAACCCATGGAGACTCCTTTAATAGGTAACTTGAGGAAGGAGGATGCTACTTCAGGGGAAGTGATAGAAGCTACTATTTATAGAAAGATTATGGGTTCACTCATGTACTTGGTGAACACATGACCGGATATATGCTATGCAGTTAACCAACTTATTTAAGTGATGGTTAGGCCTACCAATCTATATCATAAGGAGGCAAAGCATGTGTTGAGATACCTCATGGTACTTCCCAGTATGGATTATGGTACATACAGATAGAGGGAGTGAAGCTTCAAGGCTTCACCGATGCAGATTGGGTAGGGAGTCCATCCGACTGGAAGAGCACATCAAGAGGGATCTTGAGTATTGGATCAGTGACAATTTCTTGGTACAACAAGAAACACAGATTAGTTGCACTTAGTTCGGCAGAGGCAGAGTACATGGTTGTGAGTCAGGAAACATGTGAGGCCATCTGGACGAGGAAGATCATGGTTGGGCTGTTTGGTCAGGAGATGGATCCAACTATGATTTACTGCTATAATCAGAGTTGTATCAAACTCTCTGAAAATCTAGTTTTTCATGGTCAGTCCAAGCATATTGATATCCGATATCATCATCTTAGAGATTGTGTATTGAGGCGGATTAGATTGTTAGAGTATATTCCCATGGAGGAGCAAGATATTAACATTTTTACAAAGGCATTGTCAAGATGTAAAGTCGAGTTTCACAGAGACAAGTTCAGGGTAGTTGATAATCCCTTTCTTATTGAGAGGGAGTGTTCAGAAATGGAAACAAGAAATTCCAGTTTAATTTTTCATTGAATTAAATTGAGAATTAAAATCAAATTCTATTCTCATAGCAACTTGTAAATAGTTAATTAAGTTTAATTAACTTAGGAATTTCAACTTAGAAGTCTTTTGGAAATCATGTATATTTTCTCCTTAAGTTTTAGGGGTCTAGTATGAGTTTAAATTGAGTTGTAAATTAGATCACTCAGTATATTGAGTTATGTTCACTTAAATTAGTTCCAAACTATTTGTGGAACTAATAGAGAGTTAACAATCATTTTGTACACTAGTGCATCAAAACATGTAACTATAGTTAAGTGATTATTCCCTCATCAGAAACTCATGCATGTTGATTATGAGAAATACCAAGTTGAGACTAGAGTGCAGGGACAATGTACTATCAGTTGTGTGATTTACCGAATTGTAAAGATCATGCATGCAATCAAAGAGGAACCTATGTTTAGATTGTGCAGTTTTGGAAGTATGAATTCCCTTTAAATATGGTCTATTCATCCTAGGAATTATGCAAGAGATTATGGGCTTGGATGGATGCAGAATTGGCTAAGTGTTAGCCAAGAGCTAGCTTGTGAGCTGAGAGAGTAGAGCATACTTGTGCAGAATTGTTCTAGTGAGAACAAGATTTGTAACTTCACTCATATTTATGATATATGCAATACAAATATCAGGGTTTTGAGCAGTGGATTTCCCCAGATACATCTTGTGTTATGTTCCATTTATTTATCTTCTTCTTGTTCATATTGTTTTCATCGATCTATTGGCTTTTGCTGGTTGAGAGTAGAAGTAGATTCTTGTCCTGTGCTTTAGGACATTGCATGAGCTTGTGAATCTATAGTATTTTTTGCAAGAGATAGGAGAAAAGCCTAATGAAATTGGACCAATTAATTCATTTGTTACAAATAGGAAGTTGTTGGGATAGGGTCCTTGGGGTCAAGTTTGAGTCAAATTATGGTTAAAATTTGTAATCTTGTTTTGTAAGCATGTAAAGTCTCCACAAAATATGGAAGCGGAGCGTGAAGCTATTATTAGTCAAAGAGGCTTTAGTCCCTTAAGTGGGTAAGTGATAAAGAGTTTTGAGACCCGCCCATAGTCCGTAGACCATGGTATTGTAAGCAGAATGTTATATATAGGTGAGTCATAGTGAGTCTAAGGAAGTAACTTTTTGATAAGAATTTTTTTAAGGGCAAGAAGCTAAGGTAGGAAAGGTCTTTTTCCTATACTTGTGTGAAAAGGGAAGGCTCCTGCAGTTGAGTGGATGGAGACCTTGTAAGTCCACAGGCTAAGTGCATGGGCCCCTGCAGCTGAGTGCACAGGGAAAAGAAGTCTGTAATTGCACGATTATACTTAATAAAGACAATTTTGAACCAATACGGATGCATCTGAATCTTATTTACTACTTCTGCAAGTTTATGTAGCTTCACTCTTAGCTATGATTTACATGAATTAATGTTTGTTTGCTGTGTGAAAATACTAGATCTGTAATATTTATGCATGTTATGAATGAATATAAACCTTCATAAATATCTAGAAGTTGTTTAAGTTCATTTACAATAATTGTATGTTCGAAAGGGTTAAAGGTGGGCAAAGGTAGATCTAAGACATAAGGACTACAGGATCCTATCACACAGGCCTTTGGATACAGAAACCTAGTTTTTTCATCCCCCAATACTGCTTTGGTTGAGACTACAACCTACACTATGTAGGTTGTTTCTGAAAAGGCCAACAGTTAGGGTTTTGTTGGTTGGCACAGATAACATTGAACCTGGGTCAAGCCCCATGAAGCATTAGAACACTTTTCTCTCTAAAAATTTCTTGTGATATTTCTTGCCTTAAGTTGATGAATGTGTCTAATTGGGAAGAATGTTTTAAGCACCCAGGGCTAGCTAATGTGTCTGAAACTTTTTGTAAGGCCTTCTTGGACATAATGATAGCCACTAACACCACAGAAGCCACAAGTTTTGAAGCTCCAGCCCCTGAAGTCGTGCCAGAAATGGAAGCAACACCCTTTGTACCTACAGCACCGAGGTCACCTAGGCCTAAGACATCTATTGCTGAGAAGAAATGAAAGAAACTATAACCAGTTCTAGTGAGGCAGTCACCAAGGAAAAACCCCATTAAGATTCGCCAAAAGGGAAAATGGACAAGTCAAAATAGCTGCATGAACCCTTGGATCTTGGTGAAGAGGAGCTTCGTGGAGGCCTTGAGGAGTTGGATGCCAAAGAGGGTGAGCCTATAACTCGTCTCCTGAAGTATATCCCACCACAAAAGGGAAAAGAGAAGGTACCAAGGGACCTAGATACTACAAAGTTCATGGTTTCTACACCACTATTGCTGGAGAAAGTGGTATTTGAAGGCGTGCTATTAAGGCTCATTCCATCAATTAAGATGGAAGATTTGGATCTAACAAATCATGAGAAATTCCCCTAGCTTGCACCGAATAAGTATTTGGCATGGATCTATTATGAAGATATCGACATAACGCGACTGGAGCCAATGAAATGGGTCACAGGGGTTGAGAAGGCAAGATTGCTGAACATGTTGTGCATGCCACATTTCAACAAAAAAATCATCAACATGGTCTATGTGTGACAATTTCTTACCCTAGTACATGATGGGTGTCTCTAGTTGGGAGAACCCATCCCCATTATGGACATGTTGATCCACCGCATTACAATGTTGCCCTACCAAGGTGTGGATCTAGTCGAGGCATTTGGAGGTAAAGCCAAAGAAAAGCAACTAACAGACCAAATGAAGGGCAAGTTTTGCTGAGTAAAGGAGTTGTGCAGATACTCCATTCGCTCTATTATAGACAAGGCAGTCTAGTTTTCTGCGCAGATCTTGGCCTACAAGATCATGAGGAATTGTTATACGGACGAGGTTGCGGCACCAGTAATTTCATTAGTTGCGTAATGCGTTAAAGGTGTATAGTAAAACTGGGGGTAGTACCTCTACAATGAATTTCTGGCAAACTATCGTGAAGCATAGGATGAAGGTAAGGCATTCCATGATTCCTAGCTATTATTGTTGATTTCCCTCGTTGCGTGGAGGTTTCCATAATACAGTCAATTCCCTCCATAGGAACCTGATTTACCAAAATCCATGAAGTTCGCTTTGCTATGGGTGACAAAGGACCCTACGCGGGGCATGGAAACTAAGATGTTTTGGGTGCTGGTTGAGATGGGGCTCCGCATGGTGATCAACTAGAGGCCGAGGCCATCACCAACGCTATATGAAATTTTGAAGGCTTATGCAGAGTTTAAGGTGGATTTTCATAATGTGTCTATCCGTGAGAGAAAGGATCAGAAGAAGACATTGTACAAGTTTTCATACCTGGTGGATGACACTGACGTATAGGATATTGTGGGGAAATGCCCAGGAGAGTGGTTGCACCCATCAGATCTTGGTGTGAGTATAGACAAGGTTGGGGAGATTTACTCTGCACAGACCACAGTAGCACAAAAGAAAAAAGAGGCTAAGCAGGCTGCAACTTAAGAGAAATATTCACAACAGAAGAAAGAAGTTGCTGCCAAGGCAGCTATAGCTCAATAGAAAGCTTCACAACAAAAGAAGGAAGTTGTTGCCAAGGTGGCTAAAGATAAGGCATATGTTGCAAAAAAGTGTGTTGCTAAGGAGACCACTATCGATGTTGTGGAGTATGCTTCTTAGCATGCTAAGGACAAAGGGGAATCTGATGTCAAAGGAGGCAGGGGTGAGGAGAAGAGCACTCCCTTTAAACTACAGAAGACAACCAAGAAGACAACTTCTAGACCTAGAAAAATGCAGAAATCTGACAAGCACACACACATTGATCCAATGGTCCTCACTAAGGGGGACTTGGATGAAATTGGAGATAAGGTTCACGACACCACGATGGAATTGTAGACGTAGTTCAAACAACAATACTACTGGGTGTTGGGGGATGTGTAGAAGGATCTGCACAGCCTGTAGATTTAGACAGTACGATTGCAAGCGAGAGTTGGTTAGGCGAGCGGAATTCAAGTGAGCCTGCAACAAGCGAGCGCAACTATGTTGGATACTGATCGGACTCTAGATCTTAGAATCATTCCACTGCGAAAGGGGTCCTTACGTGTGCAGGGAGAGGAAGGAAACACTTAGTTGTCATAGCTCAACGACTTGGGTGTCAATCTCATGGCACTTCCTATTCAAACCCTCCATGAATTACATCAACAAGTATCTAATGCATTAAGGGATAGGGAGCAACGTGTGCTGCTATTAATCACCGAAGTGAAGACCAACAATGAGAAGATATTCGCATAAAAGGCACAGGCGCTAAAGTAGAGGGAAGAAATGGCCACGCACAACCAAAATTTGGGGACAACCATTACACATGCATGTAATACGGTGCCAGAACTCAACATTCCCAAAGATGCTAAGTTAGCATAAAAAATTTTGGAAGTTGGCTGTAGCGGTCATGGAATCAAAGGAGGAAATCAGTTGAATCTGATTTGAACTTCAAATGCAAATCTTAGAGTTGTAGTTGAAGTTGCAGCCAAACACTCTACCAGAAGTACGGGAGCAACGATTAAAGAGGGAATGACCACTTTGGACACAACAGTCAAGGATTTCATAGATCTCTTTGAGAAGGCCACAGAACTTTGGACATATCTGCAAGAGGATCCCACTCTATAGAAAATTGGTATAGATATAGGGGAGAAGTAGCAGCAGTTTGACGAAATCAGGTCGACTGCACACACTTTGGCGCCAGCTCAGCGCTTCGCTCAGTTACAGGAAAGAAAATAGCTACAAATAGCAATTGAAGAACTGAAATGTAAAGAGGCCATCTTGAGGGCCAGGACACAACCATGGATAGAGGAAGTCTGCCGGCTTACTTTGTCAGTTCAAGAAAAGTTGAAAACCATCCAGTAGATGCAAAGGATGATGGGCCTCGTAGTTGAAGGCCCTACTACAGAGAAGCTGGTTGAAGAATTACAATAGGCCATGGTGTAGGGTACTGCTAATTTGCAGGTGCTGAAGATGGAGTTCTGTGAACTCCAAGACAAGATTGTTGCATTAGTAAAGTGACTTGAGGGTGAGTCACCCAATTTGTGTTGGGGGCCTATTGGGATAGGGTCCTTGGGGAAAGTTTGAGTCAAATTTTGGTTAAAATTTGTAATATTCTTTGTAAGCATGTAAAGTCTCTGTGAAATATGGAAGCAAAGCACAAAGATAGTATGAGTCAAAGTGGCTTTATTCCCTTAGGTGGGTAAGTGATAGAGAGTTTTGAGACCTTCCCATGGTCCGTGGACTATGGTATTATAAGTATAATGCTATATATAGGTGAGTCATAGTGAGTATAAAGAAGTAATGTTTTTATAAGAATTCTTGTAAGGGAAAGAAGCTAAGGCAGGAAAGGTTTGTTTCCTATACTTAAGCGAAAGGGGAAGGCTCCTATAGCTAAGTGCATGGAGACCTTGGCAAGTCCATAGGCTAAGTGTGTGGGCCTCGGTAGCTGATTGCGTAGGGAAAATAAGTCTGTAATTGAACAATTATACTTAATAAAGACAATTTTGAGTCAATGCTGATGCATCTAAATCTTATTTACTACTTCTGCAAGTTTATGTAGCTTCGCTCTGAGCTATGATTTACATGAATTAATGCTTGTTTGATGCATGAAAATAGTAGATCTATAATGCTTATGCATGTTATGAATGAATATAAACCTTTGCAAAAATCTAGAAGTTGTTTAAGTGCATTTATAGTAATTGTCTATTCGGAAGGGTTAAAGGTGCACGGAGGTAGATCTTAGCCACAAGGGCTACAAGAATCTATCACATAGGCCCATGGATGTAGAAACCTAGTTCTGTCATCCCTCAATATTGGTTCGGGTGAAACTGCAGCCTGTGCTACGCAGGTTGTTGTTGAAAGGGCCAATAGTTAGGGTTTTCTTGGTTGGCATAGATAACGCTGAACATGGGTCAGGCCCCATCAAGCCAACATAAGGGTTGATGGCTTCCCCCATCTCACCTGCAATGCTTATCAATAAAATTTTGTCATTCTTGTCAGAAAGACTATTTGAGTTTGCCTCTTTGACTATTTTTGTAGATATAAAAGGGTTGATAGGGAAAAATCAAATATAAAGTCAAGCCTATCCATGGAGAAATGTCCTTCTACATGGGCCAGTCAACAAAAGCCATCTAAATGAGCAGCATTCCCTATCTATCACATAATTATAGAGAGACACAAATGAAGGTAATATATCCCAAATTTTGAATGCAATTTACGAGATTGCATTATCGGGAATAGGTTAACTAAGATACCTGCATTATACAATTGCGTCAAGGTGGGGATCCAATGCAAGGAAAAACCAACTTGGCTTACACAAGCGATTGTAAAGAGGACAATGTGGAAATCCACACCATATATTCTCCAAAAGATCATACATGAAAATGACTGGAGAGTAGTTTCTATAAAATAAAATCTTGCCCCAAAGACCAATAGTGAAAAAGTGATTAAGATTACCATGACTGAATTTACTAAAGAGATGATCAGGCATACTACACACTTTCTTCCATTGCTTGACAGACTCATCGAGCTCCCATATACTAATCTTCCAAAGAAAGTGATCCCCCATGGAAAGGGAGGGTTTTCTTGGGTTAGAATTATGCTTCTCACTTGGCCAAAGAAAGTGATCCACCGAACGAACCATTCTATCTTGGCAAAGAAAGAGACAAGAGAAAATAGATTGATTGATGCCTGCCCTAGTTCCTAAATTGATGTCTTCAAGAGCCTAATTGTCTTGGTTCTTTCCAAGCTTCAAAACTCCAAGATCCTCGATACCCCTAACAAGAATCAAGGACCCCTCATGCTCCAATATATGCACAAAAACCACAGGGGGAATGGTAAACTCAACCAAATGCCAAGTTCTGATATAAACATCAAAGTTAGGACCATGGGTGAGGCAAAACAAAATGAAAAATCCTATCGGTTTTGGTGAATAAATTACATACAACAATGAACTTCTTTTTGTTCTCTGCTACCAACAGACCCCCACCTAATACTATAGGCTTAACAAAACGAAGCTTTTCCATGGAAAATTAACCCAGTACAAGGGCTTTGAAATACCTTGCCAATAGTAGTAACCAGCTTGCCTCAAACAATAACACATTCATCCTTATCTTGCTTTGAAAATTACCTATGGTTTTCTACAGTCTGACCTATGCTTTTCCACCACTTGAATTGAGCTAAAAAAGATAAATACTCACTAGTGAAAAATCCCAATGGTCTCCTTGGCATTGCTATGCTCTGAGTGAAAAATCTCGATGGTATCCTTGGCACTGCTCCACTCTAATATATTTTTTATAAGCCAAAGTCTCTTTCTTGAAAACAAGTCATGACCCATGTAAAACTCACGAATGGAGACTGTATAATTTATATAGGAAAATCCCCTAAATTCAACCCTACCTTTGATTTGCAAACCAGGAAATCAGGATGATTGTAACCAAATCCAACCTCCAACCTAGGAAATTGAGTGATTGTAAGCAAATAAAACCTCTAAACCAGGCAAATCGGGGTTTTCACTGTTTATCTGCCTTATTTTTTTATGGCTAAAATGTAATAAATATTTATTTTTTAAATAAAATTTGGGCTAACTATAGAAAATGGGTGTAATATAATAAAATTTCCCCTCCAAAATATAAAACCCATTAAATTTCACCCTTGGGCTACTATTCGCCCCTAAAAATTTATATGCATGTCTTGGCTACATCATCACTCTCCTAAACCCTATGGTAGTTTTGGTAACATTAGTAGTATCGTCTTCCCCAAAATGTTGGGTAATCACCATAAGGATGGGTTGTACTGCTTATGTAAACATAGGTATAGGAAAAAAGCCAGCAATTGGAAAGGATTGGTGGCTAGGAGCCAAAATCATCTGTAAGAAAGCTTATTGTTCCCCAGCTAGAAGAGCGTAATAGCTTTAGAACAAGGTAGTTTTAGTAAACTTTTTAGAGTCAGGAGAAACTGGGTACACTAGATATTTTTTATTAGTTTTGGATTTATCTCCAGGATCTTCACTCCAGTAGATGATACAAATAAATTTTTGTCTTCAACATAAGATGCGACAAGCCATGAAATAAACTTCGGAAAATGATAGGAAGATGGTGCAATTTGGTAATACAACCATGACTCCACTACCCTAAAGGGGTCTTCTCCCTTGAAATGGCAATCATACATGTCAAAATGGAGGTTTGGCAGGTGGTAGGAGCATGGCGATTCATAGATTTAAGATTCTATGTCCATGAGAGGCTTAATGTTCAAATAGGATTTCACCTCTCATGGATTAGGGGTTGTAGGCATAGGCTTCTTCATTTTGAGCATAAGGATAAAAACTATAAATAAAAGGCCTGTAGATTTTCTGATAAGTGAACAACATCGCAGACCAGTGTAGCACCAAGAGGAATTGACTTTAGGAAATAATATTTTAAATTCAAACGGCTAACGGGTCAAATTTTTATAGGTGGGGGAAAATGGTAACGTGACAACAGGTGAGCTCGTGAGAACGTGACAAGTGGCAGTAAGCGATTAGGGGGATGTCTGGATGAAAATCAAAAGAGGAATACCTTTACCTTTTACCATAACACTTGCTTGTAGATGTTGATGGCACCTTGATGTATGGTGTGGTGGGAGTGGTCCCTACCTTTATCCGGTAGGTGGACAAGTAGGAGTCAGGATCGAGCTGAGACCTCTCAGTGTTTATCTGGGTCATTGACCCGCCAGATCTTCTTTGTTGAATTTTCTCCTCTGGGGGGTGGCACTGACATAAGAGTTGGTCATTTCCCCCCTGTAATGCTTCCGAAGGCTGGACGGATCTCGATGAATGACGATCCACCCGAAACCTACTCAGAGTTTAAGCGAAGGGCCCCACTTTCCATTAACCTCTAGCTCTTTGATTTTTGTGTCCATGAAAATAAAAGTGTTTAATATTGCCTTTTCCTAAGTGTGTTTAGTGTGCAATAAGAACCTATCTTTTTTTTTCCTTTTTCCAACCTGGGTGTGTGTGTTCTTTTCTTGCATAGAGATAGATCTAGGACCATTCGATTAAGATGTAATCATGTTAAAGAGGAGAACAACAAAACCTACAAGTGGTAGATTGTGGGGCCATGATGTAATCAAGTTGAAGCTTTTAATAAAAATAAGATTGGTGTATTTTGTATATGATTCTCATGTTCTTTATGTTTATGATGTTATTTTTTACAAGATTGAGTTGTGTTGTTGATCCATGAATACTTGTTAAAGTGATTAAAAAGTGAAATTTGTGAAGAATTGTATAATTTGGCCACACTAATGTGTTAGAAGTAACTTATTTGGTATGGGGTGGGTCCAAAATGGTAGCACACCAAATGGTCTGATGAAATATACAAAATGTGGTACTGATATGCACTACTATGTAGGAAGAGAGTAGACGAAGTGTTGGTTAATTGTAATGCACCTGAGGTTTGATAGAAGACACAAAATGTAATATGGATATGCACCATTATGCGGGGAGAAACTAGAGGAATTGATTGCTAATAGTTAATGATGTGTTGTGGAATGCTTGAGACAAAGTATTGGGTTGAGGTAAGCATAATTTATAAAATTGGGTTGTAACACCTGCCTCCCACATCTACCCAAGTAACCGACCAACCGGGGTACACATGTGATGAGAAGTTACTATGATATGATTCGAATCCCTATGTGTCATGTAAGGAAGTGAAACCATTGGAACACATGACACAAACCTTCCACATCAGAAATAGAATTCCCAGGAGCCATTCTAACCACTCAGGTAACCATCCCTTGAGACCTACTAAAGTTTTAGTTCACCAAACCCATGGACGCTCCCTTGATATGGACAGGGGTGCATTTGGGAGGCTCTAGAAGCTCCCACAACAAGTGCAAGGGTGCTTCCAGAGATTATTTTCCCTAGCGTTGTGCTCATGTGTTGGGAACAGGTCCCCAAGGGTCAATGTTTGGGTTAAAAGACCAAGTTTTGGAGTTAAAGGCCCAAGTTTTGTATAAAGAATGTAAAGTCCCCACATTTTATGGTCACAAAGCATGAAGATGTAAAGAGTCATCAAAGGGTTTTTTCCCTTAGTTTATGTAACTTGTGTCGGATTTATGAGATCCACCCTTGGTCTCCGGACCATGGGATTGTATAAAAAGGGAAGTATTAGAAGAGTCTAAGGCAGTTTTTAGTTCAGTTAAAATATGTTTTGAAGAGTCATTGATTTAATGGGTGTGTGAGAGCTAAGAGTGAAGAGTCTTAGCATAGGAAAGAGGCTCTGTAGCTATGAGAACAGATGCCTAGGGTAGAATTCCACAGCTGAGTGCGCGGGCCCCTGTAGCTGTGTGCCCAAGGTAGTTAGAGTCTGTACAAGAGATCTAAACATCAATAAAGAGAATTGTTATGGAATTACCTACGTATGAGTTATTTTACTTCTGCTATGAATGCATGCAGTTGTGTTATGTTGAATACTTGGTGTATGATTTAATACTGTTTTGATGCACAAATCTATGTGTTTTACTTTGTTATATTAACACAAGTAAGAATATATTTTTACGCGAAGATAATCATAATGCATGTCGAAGTTATCCACTACTTAAGCTAATTTGGCTAAACACAACAGTAAGTGTAATTACAGAGGAACATAAGTGTCTGAATTGCCTATTTAGGGTATGTGAAAGACGGTGGTAGACCTTCATGGAGGTCTAGAAGACAACTAAGGGAAGTATATTGATAAGCCCTAAAAGGATTACTGATCTATGTGAAGGAAGGGTTAGGGTATAAAGTGACATCACTGTCATCTTAGGTTGCGGAAACTTGGTTCCTACATCCCCCCATACTGATTTAGGTGAGACTTCATTCCACACTCTGTGGATTGATGCCGAAAGGGCCAGTAGTGTAGTGATTTGCATGGCAAATTATTGTTGAACCTGGGTCAGGGCCCATTAAGCCAAAAAATGGTTCCATTACCGAGATCAAGATTTTCATAAAGAGATGTGTGATGTCGTATCACTAGAATCCAACTAAAAAGGATATCGAATACTGGTCGGATTGAAAGATCCACGAATTCACTGCACAAGAGAACAAGAATCTGTGATTGAAAAAAGGACAGTGGTTGGACAGATATATGTCAATAGAGATACACAAGATCTTATTTTTCTCCTTCCCAATCGAATTGTACGAGTGGGTCATGAAATTGGCAAACATCCAAGGAAGGCAGACGCTTGACGGTCCAATAGTCTGGACCCTAGAGTTAGTGCATAGATTAGAAGCCTCTGAAGATAATATCACACATGTTGTCGATCATTGGCTTGATCGTATCATAGGAGGGTTCGTGACAGAGTTCACAGTCGATACCTCAGTCAATTACAGTGAAGCAAAGCACCACTTCTTCAAGGGGTTGTGAGGTAAGTATATAAGGTATTTAAATACTTGGATTAAGATGCTCTTATGTGAAAAGTGGGTTATGCAGCTACCTTGATGTTCGGGGCTACGTGAAGTGGAAAGACCTTTAGGAATAGAGGAAAAACAGGCCCTAAATATAGCCCTTTGATAGAACCTCCTTTGAGTGATGATGAGGAAGCAACACAGGCTTCTCCTTAGAGCGTTGTTTAGTTGATAAAGCAAGGGTTCCTACGAATACCCCATCCACCCTCATCACCTCCATCTTCACCTCCACCACATACACCTTCACCTACACCATCACCACCTCCACCACTGTTCAATATGGCGAACTTAGTAAAGCTACCTGTGTTCACAGGCTTGGGAAATGAGGATCTGAACCAGTTTTGCTTCATCATGAAGGCTGTATGGGAAGCTTAGGGTATCACATATGATCAAATGAAGAAAGAAACATTGGTTAGTGCTTTGCAGGAATGCGCACTAATGTGGTACATTAAGTACTACATTGATAACCTGATGTCTGCATTGGCAGATATTCAAACTGCACTGAATAAGGAATTCAGTAGACCTAAGTCTGAAGCGTAATCAATTGTGGGATTCAAAGAGATCATGATGAAGCCTGGTGAGACACCCTGGGATCTGGATTAGAGATTGAAGTGTACAATCTGCGAAGCTAACATGAATCTGACAGATGGGTAGCATCACGAATGGCTTGTATCTTCACTCCCGCCTCATCTAAGGGTTGTGCTATCACAACAAAATATTGGGACCCAGGCGGAAGCTCTGGAAATTGTGATGAGATTGCATGAGACACTAATGCAAGATGCTAATTTGGGGGTTCAATAGATTCATGCACAGTTGTAGAACCTTTTCCTAGAAATGTAGAGTGTGAAGAACAATATAACAGTTCAACCAGAGGTGCACGAAGAATTTTGGTGCCTGAAATGAAAAATCCACGGCCATGACAAAGATCCCTACCCAATCTTTGCGAATTATGTTGCAGCAGGAGGACGAATACCTCTAAGGCCATAAGCTCCAACATGGCCAAGTATTGGGCCCATGCTATGGTGTGCTATCTGTCAGGTAGCCGGAAAACATGTGACAGACAATTGTCATTTACTGCAGAAATTTATACAGATACCGCAACAACTCTTATACAACTTCTGTCAATTGGTGGGTCATGATGAGTGCAATTTCATAGTTACAAGTTAATGATGGATAGAACACCCACATATAGGGTTCAGGTAGAAACCTAGCCTCCAGACCAAGGCATTGGGGGAGCGTGAGGTGAATATTAGGGGCATAGATGAGGCCTAGGTGGAGGAGGACCTAGTAGAGGTTGGGGACATGTCATTTGTTACAATTGTTGAGGACCAGGACACTCAATGTGAGACTCCCCGAATCCGACATGTTTTTCATGCCGATATTGTACTCAGTTTGACCATGCAACTGAAGATTTCTTGATATTGATAGCTAAGATACATGAAAAGGGGGCACAGCCTCTGCACCCAACTCAGAACCTGCAGATGATGAGGGTTGAGCCTCATGAAGAGGATCTCGAGGTAAATATTGCACTGCAGAGTGGGATGATGAATGGCGAAGATAAGTGGAAGCAGCCTGAAGAAAGTGAATGGGTCCGCAAAGCTCCAGAAAAGGAGGTCAAGTTTGATCTTAAGCATGGATGGGAAACACTTATGGAAGCAAAGAAAAGCTTTGTTGAAGCCTCTACCTTAGGAATTCAAGATAATCCAGCTAAAGAGATGGACCCTTCCGTGCTTACTATTTTCTTGGAGACTTGTATGAAGTTGCTCCATGACAGCAAGGCTGTGAAAGGACTAGAGGAACTGATAAATAAGTGTGCCGGGGAAGAAAACGCTCATGATGGGCCGCACGTAGTCAGGAAGATTGGTAAGCATAAGGCAAGAATGGGGCGTGAGATGAGACTCACTACACAGATAGGGAAATACGAGATGGATCAAGTAATTCTGGATATGGGGTTGGATGTGAATGTTCTACCTAAACATACATGGGAAAGGATGGGGAGACTTGTGCTGCAGTGGTCTCCGATTCAGTTAATGATGGAAAATCAACAGAAAATTATCCCCATGGGAATATTGTAGGGAGTAACAGTGGACATTGAGGGCACGAATGCATTGGTTGACTTCGAAGTGATAGAGATTGTGGATGACAACAATCACTACCTTGTGCTCCTTGGGATTTATTGGGCCATTAACATGAATGGGGTAATCAATTTGAAGAAGTGGAATATGATATTTGAGAAGAAATCACTCCACGTAGTAGTGCCCCTAGACCCTACATAAGGATCATGCTATACTGAACAAGTCTGCGATTATGAAAGTGATGATGATTTGGACCAAATTTATAAGATAATGGTGTGAGATCAGGATTGCATGAATTCGACAGTAGATGGACATATTGCATGGGACCGCGAAAGCTCCTGCACTTCAGATTCAAATGAGGAGTTGGAGCACTGGTAGAATCGACTGCATGAAGTATCTACGTTGCACTGTAATATGATGACCAAGTCATCATCAGAGGTAAGAAATTTTCCTTACTATGATGTCTTAATTGATGTCGATAAATTTTTGGAGGCATTCAAAAGGGAAGTGCTAGAAAAGCATCACTTCTAGGTCTTGGATTGGGTGCTATGCTTGCGATATGGTGGGGTATGCACAAAGACAATTTTCATGGTTGGCGTGTGTACAGAAAGATGATGAAATTGCAGTTTGGTCACCCACAAGAGCGGCTAATAGAGAAATATGATGGAAGGAATGACCCTCGTGATCACCTAGCCAAATGAACTAAGGTTTATGGAGTGGAGCCTTAGGCTGAATGGGTACATCTGTTTTTTCATACTTTGGACATAATACCGATGAAGTGGTGCTTGGAGAAAGAGATCTGCCATCGCACTGAAGAATGGGATGTTTTGCGACAAAGATTCTTGATGACGTTTAGCTTTGAGGATGGGTTTGAAAGTATTAACGAGGCGCTACAGGAAGTTAAGGCAGTGATATTCAGAGCACCACAGGATCCCTTGGACTTAATTCAACTAGATTGCACCACCTAGATGAGCCACGTGTTGGAGTGCTACAATGTGACTGTCGAAGAATAGGACGAGGACCCAAGGAACATTAACATCCTAGAGACTGAAGGTCACTGCAAAGTTGAAGGACCACAAATTGAAAATCCAGATATCACCACGCCACTAAGAAAAAACAAGTGAACATTAAGATAGAATCAAAGCTAAAATTTGCAAAAAATGGGGACTACTGGGATGATGCAATAGTAGATAAGGTCGCTGAATTGCTCTGCGAATATTAGGACTTGTTCCCTACAAATTTTTCAGATTTGAATGGGATAATAGGGGACCTGGGAGTCATGAAAATTACATTGAAATTGGACACGAAGCCAATCAAGCAGAGGCCTTATCACCTCAATTCGAAGTATAAAGAAAGGGTCTGCTTAGAGTTGGATAAAATGCTTGCAGCGGGCATCATTGAACCAGTAGAAGAGTCTGATTGGGTAAGCCCAATAGTAGTTCAGGACAAGAAACAGAAGCATGAAATAAGGATATACGTAGATCTTAGGAAGTTTAATGACACCTGCATACATGATCCCTTTTGTTGTCTTATTGGGGCCCGACCTAGGTTCAGAGTTGATTTAGGCAAACAAATCTCGATACTATTGGCCCTTTTAGCAACAATCCGTGGAGTGTGGACTGAGGTCTCACCTGAAGTAGTATGGGAGGGTGCTAGAACCAGGTTTCTGCACCCTGGATATGTCTTATGAGTTCAAGTGATCTACGGTTCGACCCAGCGCACACGTCGTTGTGCGCACTTTCCCGTACCTCGCAGCCTGAGATGCTGCGTTCGCGTAGCCCTACTCGGGGGCCAAACACTGTTATTACCCCAGTCCTTACTAGAATTCCAATGTTAGTTTATTATTTTAGTGTACTTGTGTGCTTTAAGTTATACTTAACAACATAAATCATTCATACAGGTGCGCATAGTAAATAAATAGTATATTTGCAATTTATATCAAATATGCATTAATCCAAGAACAAATACACAAATTGATATCAAACTTCTCTTTATTAATACCTTCTTTTGTTATAGACTTGACTCCAACCTGCACACTCAGCTATAGGGGTCCGCACACTCAGGTGTAGACTACTAGGCCTCTACACACTCAGCTACAGAGCCTTCTCTTACTCTACAACCCAAAGACACACTTCACCTAGTCACTTAGACTCTTTCTCTTTTATTTTAATACTTCGCTATCTCTTACACTTAGAGCCTCGCTCTATTTATACAATCCCATGGTTCGAATACCATGGGTAGGCTGACATTACATTACAGAACTAGGGCAGACAACCCTCTAACTCTATCGTACATTTCGCGCTCCGCACCCACACTTCGTGGAGTCTTTACAACAATATCGGGTCAAAACTTAGGCTTTGAGCCCCAAAACATGCCTTTTGGAGATTCCATGCCCAACATACCCTCAACACAAACATCATGACTCACCCTTGAGTCACTCTGTCACTACGTTGATCTTTGCATGGAGTCTCTCCAACTATTCTCGAACTGTGCTAAGGTCAGTAGCGCACTCAGCTTCTTGTTGTTCCTTTGTGTCTGAACTATTTCCATACATCTATACTGGTATCTGATGCATATGTTTATAGTCCCATGCCTTTATCCAGTTCCTTGGAGTATGAAGACTGTGCTTCGGCTAGCTAGTCAGATAGTCAACCCACCCGTGTAGGGCTTCAAATAGCTGCCATTCACTTTGTCTGGGAAGGGTTCTCCATTTAGTTTGATTAGCTAGACCGTGCCTTTGTCTGTGTCCTCCTTAACCACATATGGTCCCAACTAATGAATTCTGAACTTTCCCAGGAACTTTTCAAACTTACTGTCATACAACAACACTAAGTCATTTACCTTAAAGGTTCACAACTTAATATGGCAATTGTGTCAGGCCTTTTCACACTGCTTTTGTACCTGCTGATGAAAACCCGCCAGATACTATTCCTCCTCAAGTTCTTCCAATTGTGCGAGCCTTTCTTCCAGAGCTTCGCGATCTGTCATACCTATGAGCACGACTATTTGTAGACTAGGTACAATATACTCCATTGTCATGATAACTTCCACATTGTAAACTAACCAGAAAGGTGTTTGTTTATCGGTTTCCTGCTCGTTGTCCTATAAGCCCATAGTACTACAGGTATGCGTAGGTCCCAATTTTTTTGCACACTTTGGTTAGCACAGTCTCTAGTATTTTTTTGAACACTTCTACTATCCCATTGGCTTGTGGGTGATACAATGTTCTTTTCTGATGATACACCTGGAACTCTTCTGTGAGCGCGTTGATGGTTTCATTCAGGAAATGTGTACCGTGAACACTCATTAATATCTTTGGACATCCAAATCAGGTCAACATGTGTTCAAACAAAAACTTCATAGCCATAGCGGCCGTGCAGTCTTTAACTAGTTGCGCTTCTGCCCAACGCATCAAATACTCCATCGTGGAGATGATGTTGCATGCACCCATTTTTCCCTGAGGTTTGAAAGGTCCCACAAAGTCGATTTCCCATTTCTCAAACGGTTGTAACGTCATTTGTGGATTTATTAGCATCTCGTCCCTCCGTGATGGTTTTCTGGTCCTTTGACATATATTGCAGGCCTTACAGTGTGATTTTGAATCCTAGTGAAGGGTTGGCCACCACAACCCTGGATGAAGAATCTTTTGTGTAGTTGCTCGTCCTACATAGTGTCCTCCTGCAATGCCCCCATGTGCTTTTGTGAGGATCTAACTTTGTTCAAATTCAGGTATGTACTTTCACAATATCTCATCATTTCACATTTTATATAGGTGCCCCGCGATGATAGAAAAATCCGCTACGCGCACCACCAATTCCTTCTTCTGTTGGACAAAGTATTCCTTCAGCATGGTCCCTATTGTCAGAGAGTGGATGTGTCCATCCACGATGCACACAGCAAATATTTGTGCGTCAAGTAATCCTTCATCCAAAATAGTAGGTTCCTCCTCTCTCTCAATACACGACAAATGATCTGGTCTTGCTTTCAGGCGTCCAGGTTTTACCACGACCTCAAAGTCATATTCTTGGAACAATAAGAGCCACCTACATATGCACCCCCTGAACATAGGCTTATTGACCAAGTAATTTAGCACAGAATTGTATGTATACATCTTGAAATGTCCTCCCAGCAAATAGTGTTGGTATTTTTGGAGTGTGTACACCATCGCTAACCCCTCGTGCTCAGTTGTGGAATAGTTCTTCTCAACTTTAGACAATCTACAACTTGAAAACATGATAGGTTGATCCAAGCCCTCTTCGCCCTCTTGTGTCAGCAATGCTCCCAGCGCAATACACAATGCATCAACATGGACATGAAACTCCACATCCCATTTTGGGAAGACCAGGATTGGAGCGGAAGCCAATTTCCCCTTAAGGACATCCAGGCTCTTCATGCAATCATCATTCCAGCAAAATGTGACATGCTTTTTCAATAGTTTCTCCATCAACGTGGTGATTTGGGTATAGCTTTTGATGAAATTCCTATAGTACCCTGTGTGTCCCAAGGTAGCATGCAACTATTTAAAACTTCGCGGTGCTTCCAAATTCAGAATTACTGCAATCTTCACGGGGTCTACCATTAGTCCCTGTTTATAAACCACATGTCCCAGTAGGTTCCCAAAGGGAACGAGGAATGTACACTTCTTAAGGTTCACCGCAATCTAGTGTCATTGGCAAGTATCTGGCATCAAGCATAAGCTTGCTACGTGGTGTTTAACCAATCCAAAGAAAGTCCAATCATCCAGATAGACCTCTAGGAATTTGTGAATATATTCTTTGAAGGTGGCAACAACTATGCGCAAAAAGATGGTTAGCGCATTCTTTAACCCAAACTGCATGACGGTGTACTAAAAAAAGCCCCATTTAGTGGCGAAGGTGGTCTTGCTCTTGTCTTCTGGCATGTTTTTGATCTGGTGGTACCCTAAGAACCCATCCATGAAGGAATATGCTTCTTGCCCGAAAACATTTTCTAATACTTCATCTGTGAACGGTGTCGGGAATGGGTCGTGTACAAAGGCATCATTCAACTTCCTGAGGTCCACGCATATTCTTATCTCACCCTTCTGATTTTTCTCCTGCGCTACCATAGGGCTCACCCAGTCGGATTCTTCCACTGGTTCAATAATTCCGGCTACGAGCATTTTGTCTAGTTCTATGTGGACCTTTTCCTTATACTTCGTATTCAAGCAGTAAGGTCTCTACTTAACCGTCTTCGCGATGGGTTTTCATGTGATCTTCATCATCCATAAGTCACCAATGATCCTTTTTAAGTCTATAATCTTGGTCGAGAATAAGTCTTGGTACTCGTGAAGTAACTCAGTGAACTTATCCACCATGGCATCATCCCAATAATCACTGAGCGTTGCATATTTTGGTTCAGCCTCCGTCCCAATGTTTACCTGCTTTGTTTTTAGTGGTGTGATGATGTCAAGATCTTCAATCATTGGTCATTGAAACTCGCAACAACCTTTAGTTTCTAGAATGTTAATTTTTCGTGGATCCTCATCATCCTCCTCAATATTTACATTTTAACACTCCAGCGCGTAGCTCAGCATGGTCACCCATTCTAGTTGAAGCACTTCCATTGGCTCCAGGGGTATTTTTGTTGGCTTGTTGGGGCCTAACCCAGGTTCAGAGATGATTTAGCCAAACAAATCCCAGTACTACTGGCCCTTTTGGCACCAGTCCGTGGAGTGTAGACTGAGGTCGCACCCGAAGAAGTATGGGAGGGTGCTAGAACTAGGTTTCTGCACCTTGGAGATGTCTGATGGTATCCAGTGGTCCACAATTCGTCCCTTCATGCACATCGCTATCCGCACTTACCCTTACCTCACAGCCTGAGATGTTGCCTTCGCGCAGCCTTACTCGGGGCTTAAACAATGTTATTACGCAAGTCCTTCATCGCAGCTGATATTAGGTGATTAACTGAACTTATTTATACACTTTTAGTTATATTCAACACTATTCATAATTCATATAAGTGTGTGCAGTAAATAAACAGTATAATTGCAAGTAATATCAAACATGTAATAATTCAGAACAGATACACAGGATTCAGGTAAAGCTTCTCTTTATTATTTTCTTCCTTCTATTACAGACTCAACCCTACCCTGTGCACTCAGCTACAAGGGTCCGTGGACTCAGCTGCAGAGCCTCTTCCTACTACTACGACCCAAGACACTTAGACTCTTGCTCTATGCTCTGCTATCTTTCAGACTCCATTTGTTGGTTAACTGCTTTACAACTTAGAGCCTCGCTCTATTTATACAATCCCATGGTCTATAGACCATGGGTAGGCCGACATACATTCAAAACTTAGGGCGGACAACCCTATGACTCTAACATACAATTCGCGCTTCATGCCCGCAATTCACGGAGTTTTTACAACAATATTACTCAAAACTTGGGCTTTGAGCCCCAAAACATGTTGTGGGGGGACTCCATGCCAAGGAAGCCCCCAAAACAAACATCGTGAATTGCCCTCGAGTCACTCTATCAACACGACGATCTTGGCACCGAGTTCCTCTAGCTGGTCCTGAATGGTCTTGATGTCTACAACGCACTGAGTTTCTACTTGTTGCACCTACTGCATTCTCTCTTCTGAGACCTTTGTAACTAAAATCTTTCCATACAACCATACCAATACATATTTATAGTCCTGCGTCCTTGTCTAGCTCTCTGAAGCGCAAATACTGTACTACTATCAGCTAGTTAGATAGCTGGCCCACCTGTGTAAGGCTTCAAGCGGCTTCCGTTCACTTTTCCTGGGAAAGGTTCTCCATTTAATTTGACGGGCTGAACCGCGCCTCCATCTGTGACTTCCTTAACCACGTATGGTCCTACCCAATGCATCTTGAATTTGCCCAAAAAATTTTCAAACTTACTGTCGTATAGTACTACTAAGTCATTTACTTTGAATGTGCACAGCTTAATATGGCAATCATGCCAAGATTTTTCACACTGTTTGTGAACCAGCTGATGAAAACCTGCCAAGAACTGTTTGTTAGTTCCAATCTTCGTAGACTATTACTAGGGATCAAAATGGGCTCTTGCTATGTCTGGTTTTCAGAGATGTTTTGCACCCGATCTTCAATGCGAAACATGTCATAAGTGTGTTCATCAAAAACAACTCAGAAAAATCTTTCTAATGGTATATCACACTCCCAAAATTGGCTCCTAGATCAGAACATATGACCTAATGAATGATTGACTCAAAGATCTCCCAGTGTGGAAATTTGTGTATTGAATGATCTAGAGGAAGCTAGGAGATGCCAGTGGCTCGTTTTATGGCTGGATTGTGATAGAGAATGAGAGAACATAGCATTTGAGGTCTATTTCCATGCTGCTAATCCTCATCTCAACATATGGTGAGCTTGTTTCTCTGCTTTGATTGAAAGATATATCCATGAATCTATGCTGAGGGCACTGTACATTGTAGACTGTGATATTGTTGGTGAAAGGAATACAGTTCTTGGTCTCATGGTTCTAGAGAAGAATTACTTGGAGATGTATAAGTATGAATCTTGGAGAGGTTCAACTATTCCAACATTTATGACTCGACAACAATTTGTTCCAACAAGATTACTGATGCAAATATGCATGATCATATCAAAAAGCTATTAGATCGGCACTATGCTACCAAAGATGCAAAATACATAGTTTTGTCCAACAAACTTGGGTGAGGCAATTGTTATGGACTATGATGCCATGGGATATGAACTATGGAAACCACACCTTCGTGCCATGATGGAATGTGACATGAAAGCAGTGAATATAGGTTCAAAGAATAAAGTAGAGGTTTTATAGACTTGCTTGCAGTAGGATTTAAAGAGACTATCTAGGTCATCAAATCATTGAAGCACAAACCCTCCACTTACTCTGGTTCCTAGGAAGTGGGTTTGCAAGGAAAATAGAACTAAAGCTATGGAAAGGTATTTAAATCACACCTCTTTGGGAACCCCACAATCATATCAATAGACCTAGAAGTTAGCAAGGTGGTTCTACAAAATGAAAGGTAGAGGGGCTGATTCTTGCATCAAAGAAAACATCAAAAGGTAACACTCAAGATGATAGCTATTATAAGCATACTGTGGATCTACCTCAGACAAGTTTCAGCCTCAAAGCAAATTTTGTAGTACGTGAGCCAGAAATACAAAAATTATGGGATGAGGAAAAAGTGTTGAAGAGGCTTCTGATTAGGAAAAATGGGGAATATTTCACTCTCCATGATGGACCACCTAATGCTAATGGGGAATTGCATATTCACCATGCCTTAAATAAGATACTAAAGTATTTTATCAACCGATATAAGCTTCTTCAAGATTACAAGGTAAACTATGTGCTTGGTTGGGACTATCATGGTCTACCTATTGAGTTGAAAGTTTTGTAGTCTATGGATTTATAGGCAAGGAAGGACCTCTCTCCATTGGAACTAAGAAAGAAAGCTACTAAATTTGCTAAGAAAACAATCAATCTTCAGAGGATATCATTTAATAGATATGGTGTCTGGGGAGATTGGGACAATCCTTATATGAGACTTGCACCAAAATATGAAGTTGCACAGATTGAAGTGTTTGGCCAAATGGTTCTTCTAGACTGCACTTGCTGAAGCTGAATTAGAGTACCCTGAGGGACATACATCAAAAAGTCTCTATGTTGTTTTCAAGTTGGTTAATCTGCCTAATACTTCCCCTAATGTTTTGAAATATCTTTTTCCGAATGGGGGCTTGGCTATATGGACTACAACTCCATGGACAATTCCTGGAAATTTTGTTGTTGCATTGAATGAACAACTTCGTTATGTAGTGGTCGAGGTACATCCATATGTACATGAAGCAGAAGAGATTGTTTCTACCACTGGTAGAGATCAAAGAAATCTTGTTTCTGCCCTGAAAAATGGACAAAGGAACCGATTTCTTGTAGTGGCAGAAGATCTCATTTCCACTTTACAGTCTAAGTGGAGAGTCAATCTTCAAGTTAAGGGAACATTTCTTGGTTCGACTCTTGAGTATTGTAGAACATAAATATCCTTATGACTGGAGGACTAAAAAGCCTAAAATATTTAGAGCAACAGAACAGTGGTTTGCCTCTGTGGAGGCATTTTGGCAAGCTGCTCTGCATGCAATCAAACAAGTAAAATGGATTCCATCTCAGGGCAAGAGCTGAATAACATCCATGATAGATAGCCGATCTGATTGGTGTATCTCACGATAGAGAATATGGGGTGTTCCTATTCCAGTTTTCTATCATGTGGACTCTGGAAAACTATTGATGAATGAAGAAAATATAGCCCATGTCAAGTCTATTGTAGCACAAAAAGGAATTGATGCATGGTGGTACATGAACACTGAGGAACTTCTCCCTGAAAATATCGTGGTGGAGCTGGAAAATATAAAAAATGCACTGACACAATGGATGTTTGGTTTGATTCTAGGACTTCATGGGCTGTTGTTGTGAAAGGAAGAGAGGGGTTGTTTTGGCCTTCCGATTTATATCTTTAAGGAAATGATAAGATAAAACCTGAGGGTGGGAAAAATCAAAAGGAGGCAAACTAGATAAGTTGCAGCATAGTTCTGAAGAAACTATGGAAACTAATAAGGGTATTGGTCCCATGGAAGTATTGTTGAAGGCCTAGCTCAAAAACAAATTCCATGCACCCTGCATCCACAACACACACAAGTTAAAAATCAAGCCAAGCCAATATAAGGAGATGGAGTTGTGCGTTCAGAAGAGGCACTGTGCTTATGGGGATTTCCACAGTGTAAATTTACACTGCAATGTGCTTCTGGAGTGTAACGCTGTGCGTAGGACCCAGCATTGGGAGGCATCACCCATCATCGACATCCTATGAAACCTGTTAGTGTCAGTCTTTCCAGCCTTCCTACAGTGATCAAATATGCTCTTACAAAGTGGTCTCAGAGTGTCAAGGTCAAATTTTGTCATTTCAGTGAGTCTTCAAGCCAAAATTTGGTCACTAGGCATTAGGTCTAGGGTTTGACCAAATGTCAGTCTATGTCATCATTCAGCTGAGTGTATCATCATTCAGAGGGTTTTCATCATCATGTCAGTGTCTAATGAGTCATTTCACACCTTGTCCATGCTTCAGTTGCCACCCAGGCAAGGTCATTTCCCTCTCCTAGGGTTTTGAAGGCAATTTCTCTTGGATGGTCAAATCACCGGCAAAACTTGTTTCCTGATGTTCATACACCTTCCCCTATCCTTAAAGTACCTTATCAAACACTTCCCATCCCTTAGATCCGCCAAATTCCTCATTTTTGCACAAACCCTAGTTTCTAGCTACAACCTGGCAATTTTCTAGGTTTGACCTGTGTTTTGCCCTTTTGGACCCCTTCCCCTCACTCAATCTCTGAGATTCCACTTTCCCCTGCTTCCTAACATCCCTCCCTACTTCCGAAAATTTCCCCAAGAATTTAGAAGCCCCCTATCCCCTTCATTTCGCTCCATTTCGACAAAATCCCTTGTTTCACACATCGGGACAAGTTTCACTCAAAAGTTGTTTCTGAGCAATAAAAGATGAATATTGGAAAACTGAGAGAGGTTTTTGTCCATAACATGCCAAAGAAGAAAAACCTCCTTCAATTTTTACACAGGTGTCATGGTTTGAGAGAAATGTCAAAAATACCGGCGAGAACGAAGGTGCTCCAAGGACGGTTGGCCAAAGCACAAAAATGAAGGAAAACGCCCGATCCACTCCAAAATTTGGCCAAAGCCTCTTTGAATGAGCATGGTACTTGATTGGGGACTCCCAGCCCAAATTTCAAGAAATTTGGAGAAAATTTTGTCATTTGTGAATTTTTTGTGCAATTTACAGGTTTTGGCCATTGGAGTGGTCTCACCCCGCGCGCGACCACTCGGGAGGACTGCTCAGAATCACAAAAAGTTGACATTTTTGGAAAGGGCATGCAAAAACTAGAATTACCTATACTTGGGGTCAACTTGATTTTGAGATTTGGGCCTCCAAAAGCTCAAAATACATCAAAATTTTGACTTTCTGCCCACTTTTTGAGTTGCAGAAAGTGACCTTGGGAGAATTGACTTTTGAGGGGTCAAATCAACTCCAAATCTAGAAATTCCACTTGGGATGGAAAGTAGACACACAGAGCTTTCCAATGAGCCATCTTGCACTTTATTTGGACAACTGGAACCCACTCAAAAAGTGCTACAAAGGGGCGCGACCACTCGAGCTAAAATTGCCAGTTTTGACTTTTCAGGCCTGCAAACTCTGTTTTTTACCTTGGTTGATTATTTGTACTTGTAAATGATGGATTGTTGGGTAATTTTCATGGCACATGGATACATTTACTCTCCTTTAACACTTCTAGAAGTTTCCTTGATGTAAATAGTGAATATTTAATGCATGGATGAGTTAGCTAAGTTTTAGAGGCAAGTTGTTTTGACTGCCTATTATCTAGTTCTTAGTTTAGAATTAGTTCAAACTGCTCCTAGGAAGCTGAGCTCGACCCCTAGAGGTGGAGAAAGGAGTTAGATCAGCTATATTATGCCTTCTCATCCTCATTTTGATGGTTGGACTCTTGAGGGAGAAGCTCTATTGTATATTTTACTTGTATCTCTGCAATTTGAGGAAAAGGAAGGCCAGGGTTTTGCAGACATCATTGTGGATTCTTGTGGATTATTGTGTTGATGGTGTGTTTCCTACTTGTCATTGTAAGTGTGTTTATGTGTTCCATCTCTTATTCTATTGCTGCTAATCAAACAAAAGAAGTGATAAAGTTTGAATTCATGCATGCCATGCTCAGCTTTTAATTTTGTTTGATATTTATGTTTTCCACTGTCCAAAGAGGATTCAAAGCCATTGTTTGCCCTCTTTATCTCCCTCTCTTTCTTCCTTGATCATCCATCTCAGCTTAAGGCATCAGCACAAACTCCTTCCTTGCCCCAAAGACCCACCTGCAAAAACTGAGCTCAATCCCCGCACCCTGAATTGCACTCCCTCCAATTGCCACCAAAAACCCCAAAAACTTTAAATCAACCCTCCTTATCAGTTTACTAGCCTAATATCAGTGTTCCTAATTGGGTTAGCTCATCCCATTGAATATTTTACTGAGATTGACCGGAGAGAGCCTTCTCATACCTCGTAGGGCTAGCTACGAGGTGAAATGGTTTGATGTTGCCTTGAAGGTTTACCTTCCTCAGCCTAGGGTGAAATCTCAAGCGCTAACAAAACCCATTACAATGCAAGAGATCATAGAGATTACGAAGGAATTAACAATTAGGCGACAATCAACACTAGTACAAGTTGGCATGTCAAATTTCTTGAGCAGAAACAGAATCTTGGTCTAGGTGACATGTTTCTTTCGGTAGTTTGGTGAATCTGTGGCACAGGAAGATTATTAGAATGGGCTTCATAACAAATCATAACTTGAAATCAAGATATGATTTCCATAGTTATATGATCAGTTCTATGGAGGAAGAATTTAAAGAAATCATTGGTATCAACACACAACTGTGGGGCTTTGTTATCACATTTATGCTATTGAATATAAATGGATCAAACTTGTACTTCTGGATTTCCCTTATTCCTTTCATCCTTGTACTTCTTGTTGGAGCAAAGCTGCAGCATGTGATTGCAACACTCATCTTAGAGAATGCAAGAATGTCTGGATGTTTTGTAGGGCCAAAACTAAGGCCCCGAGATGAACTATTTTGGTTCAACAGATCAGAGTTACTTTTATTATTGATACATTCCATTCTTTTTTAGAATGCATTCGAATTGACTTCTTTCTTTTGGTTTTGGTGGAAGTTTAGTTATGACTCTTATTTTCTCCGTCAACATTTGCATGTCTACATACATCTGATATTAGGATTCGCTGGACAGTTCCTTTGTAGCTATAGTACCTTACCACTTTATGCACTTGTCACTCAGATGGGAACATATTACAAGGCAGTGTTGATACCACCCAGAATCAGAAAAACAATTGAAGGGTGGGGGAAAGAAGCGAAGAGGAAAAGAAGGCTTGGTGCGGTGACTAATGACTCAACTATAAGAAGTTGTGATCAGAGCACCGTATGCTCAAGTGAAGATAATCATCAGGCCATTTGTCAAGGTAGCTACACTGGCAGATCCACTAATGAGATAAATCACAATGGAGTAACCAATTGTAATGGGAATGGTCAGAGTGAGATTGAGATGTAGACTGACAGTGCAGGACCCATGGTTGTAGGTGCAAATTTGAATCGTGACAGTGTTCCTTGACAAAACTCAGCTTCAGTTCCTCAAGGACATCATGTAGAGGGCATTGACAAATTTCTTGGGATACTCTGCCCAGCTAGGATCAAGATTCAAGATGATCAAATGATTGAAGTGAAGGTGCAGTCAATGAGCATCTAGTTTTTAGTTTGAAACTACTGCCCCTATATACATGTCATTTTGTACTTGTAGCGATGACCTTGTCATTTGGAAGCAAATTTGTGCAAATAAAAGGTTTCATATGGTGGACCTGTATATATACATCGCCTACACTACAAAAGATGGTTCTACCAAATATTTCATCTGGAAGAGTGTTAAACAAATCACTGTAAATTCTCATCGCTCACCGCTCATCAAACACCAACCATTTGATTGATGGTTACAACCACCCCATCCATGCAGTCCGACAAATGAACACATATTACAGATGGCAAGTGTCTCAGCCATGAAATCAACAGCGCTGAGTTTTTGAAGGGGATAGATGGTAGCGTTCAAATATTCCAATGGACAGGTGGCAGAGTTTGTAGGCTTGAAATCAACAACTATTAAAACATTCCAGATTTCCAGCGATGATTCCAAACAAACTTTGGCAGGCAATTCGACTTGTGGCAGCAAACCAATTTCTCTTCTTTTTTATGAGATTTAATTAGATTATTTAGTTATAATTTAATTTATGTTATAGGACGGCAGCACATATTTAGTTTTGATTTTGATTTTAATTAATTTTTCCTATGTTTAGGAAATCATAATTAATATTTAATAGGGTATATATAGGGTGATTTTTGAAGATGTAGAGGTTCGAATTTTAAAGCAGAGGAGGCTACTTTTGACTGTGTAACATTTTTCTTGAATATTATTTTAATGCAGCAACTTCTGCCTTTTAGATTTGGGATCCATCACATTGTTTAATGTGAAGCATGTTTTTCTTTTAAATTCATTTCCATGCTTTGTTTTTCTGCTAATTTCGTTACAACATTCTCTGAGGGAAGTGTTAGGAATCCATCAATGCCACAATGCTCCTTTCATAATGATTATGTTGTTTAATGTAGTGGTTATCTTCTCAGAATCCATCCTCTGTTAGATGCTCTGTTGAGTAACCCTGTGCTTCTCTTTCTTCTAAAGTTGCCACTGTAGATCCATCCCCTGATTGATTCCTACAGGGCAGCGGGCTTTCTCCTCTTTCCTTCTCTCATTTACATCTTTTATCTGGCTGAACATTGCACTTATTTTGCCCCAAGTTTGCTAGCAGAAGCTAGCCCCAAAATCCATAGCCCAATGGTCCCTTCTCTTGCTATTTTTGACCCACAATTTTCAACCAAATTTTCATTCTTCATAGCCAGCCTAATATTCATTTATTTCAACCACCCTTAGTGGGCAAAGAGAGAGCCCTCTATGGTCTGGCATGGCTAGATGCCATATCAAAAGTTTGGTCTATGGTTACCTCAAAATTGCCTCTTCTTATCCTTGAGGTTCATTTTGAGTGCTAACACCGTTCCTCCTCAAGTTCTTCCAATTGCGCGAGTCTTTCTTCTAGAGCTTCATGGTCCGACATCCCTCTGAGTGCTGCTATTCAAAGACTAGGTACAATATATTCCATTGGCATGACAGCTTCCATGCCATAGAATAACCGGAAAGGGGTTTGTCCCATTAGTTTCTTGCACATTGTTCTATAAGCCCATAGTACTGCAAGGATGCGCAGGTCCCAATCGCTTTGTTGTGCATTGTACACTTTCATCAGCACAGTTTCCAGTATTTTTTTGAATGCCTCTACTGTCCCATTCGCTTGTGGGTGATACAGTGTACTCTTCTAATGATATATCTAGAATTATTCCGTGAGCGTGCTGATGGTTTCGTTCAGAAAATGTGTTCTGCAATCACTCATTAGGATCTTTGGACAGCCAAATCTGGTCAACACGTTGTCAAACAAGAACTTTTCAGCCATAGTGACCATGCAATCTTTCACTGGTTGTGCTTCCACCCATCATGTTAGGTATTCCGTCACAGTGATGATGTAGTGCATGCCTGTCTTTCCCTAATGTTTGATCAGTCCCATGAAGTCGATTGCCCATTTTTCTAACGACTACAGTGTCATTTGTGGATTTAACAGTATATCGTCCCTCCTTGATGGTTTTCCAGTTCTTTGACATATATCGTAAGCCTTACAATGTGCTTTTGAATCCTGGTTTAGGGTTGGCCACCACAACCCTGCATGGAGAATCTTTTGTGCAGTTGCTCGTCTTGCATAGTGTCCTCCTGCAGCGCCCCCATGTGCTTCCACGAGGATCTGACTTCTTTCAAATTTGGGTATGTATCTTCACAATATCACATCATTTCCCATTTTGTATAGGTGCCTTGCGATGACAGAAAAATCTATCGCGTGTACCACCAATTCCTTCTTTTGTTGGATGGAATATTCCTACAGCACAATCCTTGTTGTCATAAAAATGGATTATATCTTCGAAGTGTCACCCGCGACGCGCACTGCAAAGAGTTGTGCATAAGGTAATCCTTCCTCCAGATTAGTGGGTTCCTTGCCCATATCAATGTACGATAAATGTTCTGGTCTTGCGTTCAAGCATCCCAGCTTGGCTACGACCTCGAAATCATATTCCTAGAACAATAGTAGCCACCTGCATATGCGCCCCCCCAACACAGGCTTATTAACCAGGTATTTTAGTGTGGAATGGTTGGTATACATCTTGAAATGTCCTCCTAACAAATAATGTCAGTATTTTTGGAGTGCATACACCATTGCCAACCCCTCGTGCTTGGTGGTGGAATAGTTCTTCTTGGCTTTAGACAATCTTCAACTTGCAAACGCGATAGGGTGATCCACGCCCTCCATGCCCTCCTATGTGAGTACTGCTCCCAGCGCAATACACGATGCATCAACATGTACATGAAACTCCACATCCCATTTTGGGAAGACTAGGATTGGAGCAGAGGCCAATTTCCCCTTCAGGACATCCAAACTCTTCATGCAATCATCATTCCAACAAAATGTAACATCCTTTTTCAATAGCTTTTCCATCGACGATGTTATTTGGGCATAGCTTTTGATGAACTTCCTATAGTACCCTGTATGTCCCAAGGTAGCGTGCAGCTGTTTAACACTTCGCGGTGCTTCCAAATTTAGAATAACGACAATCTTCATAGGGTCGACCATTAGCCCTTGTTTGCAGATCACATGTCCTAATAGGTTCCCAAAGGGAACCAAAAATGTGCACTTCTTAAGGTTCAATGCAATCTGGTGTCGTCGGAAAGTATCTAGCATCAAGTGTAAGCTTTCTACGTGGTGCTTAACCAATCCAAAGATCGTCCAGTCATCTAGATAGACATCCAGGAACTTGTGGATCTATGCTTTGAATGTGGCAACAACAATGCGCGAGAAAATGGCTAGCGCATTCTTCAGTCCAAACGGCATGACGGTGTATTGAAAGCATCCCCATTCTGTTACGAAGGTTGTTTTTCTCCTATCTTTCGGTGCGATCTTGATCTGCTGATACCCCAAGAACCCATCTCTCAACGAGTATGCTTATTGTCCACCAACATTTTCCAATACCTCATCTATGAACGGTGTCGAGAATGGATTGTGCACATAGACATCATTAAGCTTTCTGAGGTCAACACATATTCTTATTTCCCCCTTCTGCGTTTTCCCCTGTACTACCATAGGACGCACCAAGTGGGATTCTTCTACTGGTTCAATAGTTCCGGCTACGAGAATTTTGTCTAGTTTTACATGGACCTTTTCCTTGTACTTAGGATTCAAGCAATAAGGCCTCTGCTTAACCAGCTTCGCGTCAGGTTTTAGGGTGATCCTCATCATTCCTATGTCGCCAATGATCCCTTTTAAGTCCATAATTTTGGTCGGGAATAAGTCTTGATATTCACAAAGTAACTCCGCGACCTTATCTACCATGGCATCATCCCAATAGTCTCCAAGTGTTGCATACTTTGGTTCCACCTCCATTCCAATGTTTACCTGTTTTGTTTTTAGCGGTATGGTGATGTTGGGGTCCTCAATCAATGGTCCTTGAACCTCGCGACAGCCTTCCATTTCTGGAATGTTAATATTTCATGGGTCCTCATCATCCTCCTCAACATTTACATTGTAACACTCCAGTGCGCAACCCAACTGTGTGGCCCATTTTGGCTGAAGCACATCTGTTGGCTCCTGGGGTATTTTGAAGATAGTTGCTTTTACTACTTGTAGCACATCATCAAAAGTATCCCACCAACAACCTTCAAGCATGAAAATTAATAGAAATCCCTAGCACAAAATATCCCATTCGCTCATACCATGGCAAAGCTCTATCTCAGTATACCAATTCATGGGTATGACATCGAGGGTATGACAGAACAAATGCACCCATTCAGGCTGTGGCTCATCCCATAGGCCTTGGTCCATTTCACGAGGTGTGTATGTGGATCATCCTGTCCATCGTACTTGTCTTCTAGCCACATTTGTGGTTTCCCAAATCATAGGCGCATCATCCTTCTACATCTGCACCAATCCTCAAAGCTTTTTTGATGCATACCCCACCACCTTGCGGGTGTAGCGTGCAGTGCCCATTTCATAGCATCAAAATGTTGTTGTTTTGGTACTTCGCTCTCAAATTTGTTCAGGAACTCATCCACTGCTATCAACCCATCATACCTAGGTAGATCCCTTATCTATGTGGTCACATAGCGCAGTGATCTTACCACCATGTTGCAATTGAGTGTAGTTACTTCGTGTAACTGATTCTACAATTGTTTTATTTCTTTGTCTGAATCCGAAGTGTAGGAGCTTTCACACTCCCATGAAATCCTACCATCTGTTGTTGGATTCACCCAATCTTACTCTCGAGCAGTTATCTTGTACACACAATCGAGATTATCATCACTATCACCATCGCGCATCGGTTCTATGTAGTGCGCTCCTTCTGCAGGGTCTAAAGGTACTACTACGCATAGTGACTTTTTCTCAAAAATCATTTTTTTCTTCTTTAGATTTATTACTCTGTTCATATCAATGGCCCAATCTATTCCTATTAGCACAGGATAGGGATTTCCGTCATCGACAATCTCTATCACTTCGAAATCTACCAGCGTACTAGCACCTTCGATATTTATTGTTATCCACTGCAATCTTCCCATCGGTAGGATCTTCTGCCGGTTCGCCATTCGCAATTGAATAGGAGACCAATGTAGCACGGGTCTACCCATGCGTTCCCATGTTTGTTTTTGCAGTACATCTGCATCTGATTTGAGATCCAAAATTACTTGATCCATTTCATACTCTCTGATTTGCGCAATCGATCTCATTTCCCCTCTTGTTTGCAATGCATGCTTTCCAAGTTTTCAGACTACGTGTGGTTCTCCTGACCCCGCGCACCTAGTAATAAGTTCCTACAGTCCTTTTACAGCCTTGCAGTCTCGCAATAGTTTCATGCATGTCTCCAGAAAGGTAGTGAGCATTGAATGATCCATCTCTGGTTCTAGTTGATCCTTACTACCTGAAGTGGAGGCCTCCATGAAGCTCTTCTTAGCTTCCATGAATGTCTCCTTTGCGTGCTCCAAATCAAATTCAAGTTCCTTTGTAGGAGCCTTGTGAACCCATGCACTTTCTTTTGGCTACTTACATTTGTCATCTCCGGTTGCAATACCACTTTAAAGCACTATGTTTACATTCGGGTCATCTTCGCACAGCTCAGACCTCATCATTTGTAGGTTCTGAGTCGGGGGAGGCTGGAGTACTCCTTTATTGTGCAACCTCACTATTAGTGTAGGGAATTCCTCCATATCATGATCAAATTGGGTAGAATATAAAAATGATGCTCTCGTTGGATTCGTACAATCACAGGCATAGTGTCCTAGCCCTTCGCAATTGTAACAAATTAGTTGTCTGTGACCCCTTCCTGGTCCCATTCCACCTCGACCTCGTCCATGCCCCTGAAATCTAGCATGCGCCATGCCTGCATTTGGATCAAGGGCTCATGTTTTGGTCTGTACTCTATAGGTAGGGGTCCAATCTATCATTAACTCGTAACTTCTGCAGGTGCACTCATCATGGCCTACCGATCTGCAGAAATTACAAAATAATTTCTAGGACGTCTTTGTATACTTCTGCAATAGGTGACAGTTATCCATAGTGTGTTTTCTTCCAATCTGACAAATCGTGCACCATAATGTAGGCGCCATGCTCGGGCCTACTTTTCCCTCTAGTCTTAACGGCATTGACCCTCCTCTTGCCAAGTAATTCATTGAAACTAGATAGTGGTCCTTGTCATGCCCCTGACCTTTACATTTTATGCACCATACCTCCTCGTGCGCCTCTGGCCGAGTTGCCTTGTCTTGTTTTAAACTATGCATTTCCAAATTTTGCAGTTGCACGTGGATTTATTAGACTCCCAGACTAGGATCTTGTATAGGGGTCTCATGCAATCTCATTGCAATCTCCAACACTTCAGCCTAGGTGGATAGCTTTTTTTGTGACAGCGTCATCCTTAAATGCGATGTTAGTGACACTACAAACCATGCACAGTGTTGTCCATTCGTCAAGGTCATGTTGGCTTCATGAATCATACTCTTCAGTCTTTGGTCTAGATCCCATGGGGTCTCACCTGGAAGCATCATGATTTCCTTAAACCCAATAATCGATTATGTCTCTGATTTTAGCCTGCTAAATTCCCTATTCAGTGCGGCTTGGATATCTGCAATCCCTTTGTTTGGATGGTCATTAGAATGCTTAATGTACTACGTTAGTGCACGATCCTGCAACACACTTACTAGCGTAGCCTTCTTGATATTTTCATCCACGACTCCTTGTGCTTCCCATACAACCTTTACTACGAACCAGAATTGGTCCGGATCTTCGTTCCCAACTCCTCTGAATACGGAAATTTGATCACACTCACCATATTGAACTGTGGTGGCAGTGGAGGTGGTGTGGGTGGAGATGGGGGTGGTGATGGTGAAACTGGTGGTGGCATAGGTGGGGGTGGTATGCACAGAATTCACTGCCTTATCAGAATGATCAAGCTTCTCGAAGAAACTTTCACGAGATCCTCCTTGCTCTCCTGTGAGGGTGAAATCAATGGACTAGTTTCTAATTCTTTTCTACCTCCGTTTCTATAGATATTCCCACTTCGCGTAGTCCCAAACATTAATTTATTCACATAACCTTCTTCTCACACAGTAGCATTTTAATCCAGGTATTCAAAGATTTAAGGTACTTACCTCACAGTCCCTTGAGGAAGCGACGTTCCACCTCGTTGTAGCTGACAGTCATATCTACCATGAACTCGGTGATAAATCACCTATAATTTGATCAAGCCAATAGTCCACAACGCATGTGATCTTATCTTTTGATGCTTCTAGTCTGCGCACCAATTTTGGAGTCCACAAAATTGGCTTGTCGAGCCTACACCTTCCCTGATTGTTTGCTAGCTTCATGATCCACTCATACAGCTCAGAGGGGAAGGATGGAAAGAAAATTTCATGGATTTCCATATATAAGTAGTGCTCTAACCATTGTTCCTTTGATACTTGTGGATTCCTATTTTCCTGTGCTGTGAATTCGTGAATCTTCCTGTCCAACCACCCTTCAATTTCTTTCTTTGTTGGATCCCAGTAACATGGCATCAGACATCCCTTATGCAAATCTCGGTCCCAGCAACAGAACCATTTTTTGGCTTGTTGGGGCCTGACCCAGGTTCAAAGATGATTTAGCCAAACAAATCCTGGTACTACTGGCCCTTTCGGCAACAGTCCGTGAAGCGTAGACTGAGGTCTCACTTGAAGTAGTATGGGAGGGTGCTAGAACCAAGTTTCCACACCCTGGAGATGTTTGATGTTATCCAATGGTACACGGTTCGACCTTGTACACACGTTGCTACGCGCATTTACCCTTACCTCGTAGCTTGATATACTACCTTTATGCAGCCTTACTTGGGGATCGAATAATGTTATTACCCAAGTTCTTCCTCACCACTAATATTAGGTGATTAATTGAACTTATTTATACACTTTTAGTTATATTCAACACTATTCATGATTCATATAAGTGCGTGCAGTAAATAAACAGTATAATTGCAAGTAATATCAAACATGTAATAACTCAGAACAGATACACAGGATTCAGGTAAATCTTCCCTTTATTATTTTCTTCCTTTTGTTACAGACTCAACCCTACCCTACGCACTCAATTGCAAGGGTCCGCGCACTCAGTGCAGACTCTACTAGGCCTCTACGCACTCAGCTGCAGAGCCTCTTCCTACTACTATGACCCAAGACACTTAGACTCTTGCTCTATGCTCCACTCTCTTTTAGACTCCATCCATTGGTTAACTGCTTTACAACTTAGAGCCTCACTCTATTTATACAATCCCATGGTTCGGAGACCATGGGTAGGCCAACACTACATTCAAAATTTAGGGCGGACAGCCCTATGACTCTAACATACAATTCACGCTCTATGCCCACACTTCGTGGAGTTTTTACAATAATATTACTCAAAACTTGGGCTTTGAGCCCCAAAACATGCTGTGGGGGGATTCCATGCCCAACAATTTTGAAGATAGCTTCTTTTACTGATTGTACGGCATCATCAACAGTATCCCACCAACGATCCTCAAACGTGAAGGTTAACAGGAATCCTTTGCACAAGATATCCCATTTGCTCGTGCCATGGCAGAGCTTCATCTCAGTTTACCAATTCATGGGTATGATTTCTAGGGTATGACAAAATAGATGCACCCATTCAGGTTATGGCTCTTCCTCGTAGACCTTGGTCCTTTTAGCGAGGTGTGCACGTGGATCATCCTGTCCGTCATACTTGTCTATTAGCCTCATCTAAGGTGTCCCAAACTGCATGCGTATCATCCTTCTGCATTTGCACCATTTCTCAAAACTTCTTTGATGTGTACCCCACCATCTTGCGAGTGTTGCATGTAGTGCCCATTTCAGAGCATCAAAAAGCTACTGTTTTGGCACTTCTCTTTCAAATTAGTTTAGGAAATCATCCACCTCGCTCAACCCATCATACATAGACTGATCTCTTACTTTTGTTGCTACACAACGTAGTGACCTTATCATCATGTTCCATTTGAGTGTGGTTACCTCGTGTAACCGGTTTTTCCATAGTTCTACTTCTTCATCTGAATCTGAGGTGCAGGAGCTTTCACGCTCCCACGAAATCCTGCCATCCATTGTTGGATTCACCGAATCCTGCTCTCACACGGTTATCTTGTAGATACAGTCTAGATCATCATTGTTGTCACAGTCATGCATCGGCTCTGTGTAGCACGATCCTTCTGCAGGGTGTAAAGGTACCAATACATGGAGTCACTTTTTTATCAAAAATCATCTTGCGATTCTTTAGATTTATCACTCCATTCATGTTAGTGGCTAAATCTATTCCGAGTAGTGCGGGATAGGGATTGTTTTCATCAACAATCTGTATCACTTTGAAATCTACAAATGCGCTCGCACCTTTGATATCCACCATTATTCGCTATAGTCTCCCTATCGGTAGGATCTTTTGTTGGTTCGCCATTTGCAATTGAATAGGAGACCATTGTAACACGGGCCTACCCATGCACCTACATTGGTAGGACGTTCACATCTGATCCTAGATCCAAAATCACTTGATCCATTTCATATTCCCTGATCTACATGGTAAATCTCATTTCCCTTCTTGTTCGCATTGTGTGCTTTCTGAGCTTCTATACTATGTGTGGTTCTCTTGGTCCAGCACATCTAGTGATGAGTTCTTGAAGCCCCTTCAATGCTTTGTTGTTGTGCAGCAGCTTCATGCATGTCTCCAGAAAGGTAGTGAGCATTGATGGGTCCATCTTCAGTTCTAGTTTGTATTTACTACCTGAAATGGAGGCCTCTGTGAAGCTCTTCTTAGCTTCCATGAACGTCTCCATAGCGTGCTCCAAATCAAATTTTGGTTCCTTTGTTGGAGCCTTGCAAACTGAGGCACTCTCTTTGAGCTTCTTGGCCTTGTCATCTCCTGTCATGATACCACTTCTAAGCACGATGTTTACATTCTGGTCCTCCTCACATAGCTTAGACCTCATCATTTGTAGGTTCTGAGTCAGGGGAGGTTGGAGTGCTCCTTTATCGCACAACCTCGCTATCAGCATGGGATAGTCCTCCATCTCATGATCAAACTGGGTACAATATAAGCATGATGGCCACGTTAGATTTTTACAATTGCGGGCATAATTCCCTGGCCCATTGCAATTGTAACAAATCAGCTATTCGTGACCCCTTCCTGGCCCCATTCCACCTCGACCTTGTCTACGCCCATGAAATCCAGTGCGCACCATCCCTACATTTTGATCGAGGGCCCGTGTTTCGGTATGAACTATATAGGTAAGCTCATCATGGCCTACTGACCTGCAAAAATTATAGAACAACTGTTGGGACATCCCCATATACTTCTATAATAGATGGCATTTATCTGTAGCATGCTTCCCTCCTATCTGACAAATCATGCACCATAATGCAAGCATTGTGCTTGGTCCTGCTTATGCCTCTGGTCTCAATGGCATTAGCCTTCCTCCTGCCAGGTAGTTCACGAAGACTAGACAATGATCCTTGTCATGTCCTTAGCCTTTGCACTTTATGCACCATACTTCCTCGTGTGCTTCTGGGCAAGTTGTCCTATCTTGTTTCAGGATTTACATCTCAAGACACAAGTTTTTCAGCTGCGCATGGATCTGTTGGACTCCCAAGTTAGTATCTTGTATTGGGGTCTTGTGCAGTCTCATTGTGATCTCCAAGGCCTCGGCCTGAGTTGAAAGCTTCTATTGTGACAGCGCGTTCCTTGGATGTGGGGTTAGCGACGCTACAAACCATGCATGGTGTTGCCCATCTGTCAAGGTCATGTTGGCTTCATGAATCATACACTTTAGTCTTTGATCTAGCTCCTAGGGGGTCTCACTTGGAAGCATCGTGATTTCCTTAAATCCAATAGTCGACTGTGTCTCTGATTTTGGCCTTCTAAATTCCCTATTTAGTGCAGCTTGGATATCCGCGATCCCTGCATTTCTATTCTCATTGGAATGCTTAATGTAACACATTAGTGTGTGGTCCTGCAATGCACTCACCAGCGTTGCCTTCTTTATATTGTCATCCGTGACTCCTTGTGCTTCCCATACAGCCTTTACCATGAACCAAAATTGGTTCGGATCTTCATTCCCTACTCCTTTGAACACCGTAAATTTTATTGTGCTTGCCATATTGGACTATGGTGGTGGCAAAGGTGGTGTGGGTGAAGATGGAGGTGAAGATGGTGATACTGGGAAAGGAAAGTCTAGGGTAACATCAAACCACACTTAACCTAGTAGCTAGCCCTACCAGGTTGGGAGAGGGCTCTCTCCTTCTCAATCTCAAGAAAATATAGCAAATGAGGCTTGAGATGACTGATGTAAAGACTAATTTTAGGCTAGGTATATGCTCAGAGGAGTTTGATTGAATTTTATGTTGGTTTGTTGGATCAAAAGTGAAAGGCAATTTTGGGTTTGGGGAATGGACTCAGTCTTGTAGAGTTTTCTGTGGGGAGAAGTAGGAAAATGCTTTAGTACTCTGAAATAAGTGAAATGGAAAGTCTTAAGACTGGTGAGGAGTTGGAGAGGGCATGAAAATATCAGGAATCCTCTTCAAACAGTAGAAAACATATCAAACAAATTAAACCCTAAGGTAGAGCACTGTAACATCAATAATTTCTAGCTTTATACTTGATTCATCTAGTTAAGCTGAAATGAGAGAGATAATGGCACACATAAACACATGATAACTTGAATTACAGAAGGAGAAACAATAATAAATCACCTTGCCAAAATAATCCCACAAAATGCTGCAAACCCTGGTCTATTTCCTTGCCAAATTGCAGAGATGAATGTACAATGATGCTCAAAGCTTTCACAAGAGCCCAACCTTCTACCAAAGTGCAACCCCTGCACTATGAAATTCATAAAATATATACATTTTCTCATCCTTGTACTAAGGGAATTGAGCTCAACCATTTTCTTCAAAATAGAATCAATTACATTAAACTTGGGCCGAATTTATGAAAATAGGTGTTGAAGATGAACTCATATCTCCTAAACCATAGCACCTGTTACAAAAATGAAAGATGTTTTTGTAGATAAGGTCATTTTAGAGAAAACCCTCTCTCAAATTTGGGAAATTCGTTTCCAGTTGCTCGCATTATGTTCCACAAAATCATATCTAAAACAAAAAATCAATAAAAATTTAAACCTGTGAAAATGAGCTGTAAATATCTAGTCACATATCCCAATTCATGACACCTGTGAATAAACTGAAAGTGATTTTTGTTATATGGCTCATGGTTAACAAAAACCTCCTTGGGTTTTTCAAAATTACTTTCCATATGGTGTAAACTGGCACCGCACTAAAATGACTAAAACAGTAAAAAATATGAAAATTTTGCTTTGTTTTAATGTAGGCTCCAAATATCACTGTATATCTCCCACGTAGTAGCACTTGTGCATAAACTAAAGGAGTTTTTGGTTATTTGGATGGGATGAACAAAAACCTCTTTCACTTTTGAAAAATTCCTTACCATTATTTCAGACACTCATTTTGTACTAAACTTGTCATTGTGTGCAGCAACTGACCTCAAAACATGCATAACCAAGAATCACTCATTCATTTTGATCATATCTTCTAATCTGAGAGCTGGTTATGGGAGTATGATATACCGTTGGAAATATTTTTCCAAGCTTCTTCTGATGGACACACTTGTGACATGATTTGTGCTGAACATCATGTGCAAAACATCTAATAAAACCAAACATAGTAAGAGCTCATGTTGATCCCTGGTGATAGGCTACGAAGACTGGAACTAACATCGGCTCCATTGGGGATGGCAGCTCCTTGGAGGTGTTAAGAACACCATAGACCAAGTGCCTCATCCATTGGGCAATGTGGTCAAACAACTGCAAACCCAAAACAACTCATACCAATCCAAAAACATATACATACTGCAACATGTACATAAACAAATACTGAAAACTGAAATGTTGCCTCGGGTAGCTTATTTATGTACAAATCTAACCCACTTTGCTACAAAATTGATAGATCAAGTAATGTTGTAATGCCATATCAACCAATCAAGTAATTGTGACAAGGATGCTGCTTGAAAGTGCTTCAACTAGGATGCAAATGTACATGCCGACAACCATACATGCACATAACGAGTCTGGTTGTGTAAAAGACAATTTGATCTATCATTCAAGCTTCAAAAAAATTCCATGTACGTTGCAATAGGATCAAAAAACCAGACTCTATTTGCTGCCCCAACTCCTCAATACATGCTTCCAGCTGCAAACTATCAATGCAAATATCCACGGGCAGCCTTACCTTCTATTCCTTCTGTTGAAAAAGGTCCCCAAAGAATGGGACTCGACAGTCCAGATCCTGGGACTGTATTTGGGTCTCCAATTCAATTAGATCTCCTTCAATTTTGATGGCAAACTCTTGCAAAAAATTGAGCTTAACTTCATGGCTGCATCGACAGGATTTCAGATAAGAAGAAAGAGATGAAGCAAAGTTCTCATCTACCTCATCATCCGTGCACATATCTTCCCATTCTCTAAAACCTTGAATAGAGGGCACCTCTATTTTGAATTCTTCCTCTTTCTCCATCCATGTTTCAAGAAAGATATGCCAAAAATCTGTAAAGGACTTAATAGATCTGATAGGAAAACCTTCAATCCATTTTCTACATTTGCCTTGAAACGAATCAAAGAACAATCTGATGAAGACATCTTCTTTTTTAACTCTAAGAATTTCCACAAATGTTTTAAAATTTTCTATATGTTCTAGAGTCAAAGTCAGATCTTCCCCATTGAATTTAGGGCCATTACTCAAAATGTATGCATCCTTTGGTAATTGATTAGGAAAACCAGGAAGATTAGAAAAATCGATACATGAATACCTTGAACAAATAGAAGCAACATCTAAGTCCTTCATTTAGCCAGTGGAGCCACCATCAATACTTTGAAACTAGGGACTTTGAATAGTGGAGTTGCCAGGTAGATGATTTCAGCCTTCATATATGTCTGACTACTGTCCACCATCAGAAATCAGATCTGTAACTTGAATGATCTTTCTCGGAGAAGATCTGTCACTTCTTCCACAAGGGCGTTTAGAATGCTTTCAAGTCAGATGTTCAGTTCATAAACTAAACTAGAGATTGACTGAAGCAGCATTCATCTACTATGCACTTGCAGAGCAAGAGTAGTTCGAAGGCTACTTGGCTAACTTCAGGCTCTGTCTGTAGTTTATAAACCAAACAACAATAAAAAACAAACAAAATTTTCGTTCCCCGGTGGAGTCGCCACTATGTTAGGGCCTAAATCTACCTCAGGCTGAGAAAGGCAAGTCTAGGGTAACATCAAACCACGCTTAACTTTGTAGCTAGCCCTACTAGGTCGGGAGAAGGTTCTCTCCTTGTCAATCTCAAGAAAATATAGCAAATGAGGCTTGAGATGACTGATGTAAAGACTAATTTTAGGTTAGGTATATGCTCAGAGGAGTTTGATTGAATTTTATGTTGGTCTGCTGGATCAAAAGTGAAAGGCAGTTTTGGGTCTAGGGAATGGACTTAGTCTTGAAGAGTTTTCTATGGGGCGAGGTAGGCAAATACTTTAGTACTCTGAAATAAGTGAAATGAAAAGTTTTAAGACTGGTGAGGAGTTGGAGAGGGCATGAAAATATCAGGAATACTCTTCAAACAGTAGAAAACATATCAACCTAAATAAACCCTAAGGTAGAGCATTGCAACATCAATTATTTCTACCTTTATACTTGATTCATTTAGTTAAGCTAAAATGAGAGAGATAATGGCACACATAAACACATGATAACTTGAATTACAGAAGGAGAAACAATACTAAATCACCTTGCCACAATAATCCCACAAAATGTTGCAAACCCTGGTCTATTTCCTTGCCAAACTGTAGAGATGAATGTACAATGATGCTCAAAGCTTTCAAAAGAGTCCAACCTTCTACCAAATTCCAACCCCTACATTATGAAATTCATAAAATATATACATTTTCTCATCCTTGTACTAAGGGAATTGAGCTCAACCATTTTCTTCAAAATAGAATCAGTTACATTAAACTTGGGCTGCATTTCTGAAAATAGGTGTTGAAGATGAACTCATATCTCCTAAACCATAGCACCTGTTACAAAAATGAAAGATGTCTTTGTAGATAAGGTCATGGTAGAGAAAAACCTCTCTCAAATTTGGGAAATTCATTTCCAGTTGCTCGCAATCTGTTCCACAAAATCATATCTAAAACATAAAATCATTAAAAATTTAAATCTGTGAAAATGAGCTGTAAATATCTAGTCACATATCCAAATTCATGACACCTGTGAATAGAAGGAAAGAGGTTTTAGTTATATGGCTCATTTTTAACAAAAACCTCCTTGTTGTTTTCAAAATTACTTTCCATCTGGTGTAAAATGGCACCACACTAAAATGACTAAAATAGTAAAAAATATGAAAATTTTTCTTTGTTTTAATGTAGGCTCCAAATATCACTATATATCTCCCACATAGTATCACCTGTGCATAAACTAAAGGAGTTTTTTGTTTTTTGGTATGTGATGAAAAAAAGCCCCTTTCACTTTTGAAAAATTCCTTACCATTATTTCAGAAACTGATTTTCTACTAAACTTGTCATTGTGTGCAACAACTGACCTCAAAACATGCATAACCAAGAATCACTCATTCATTTCGATCATATCTTCTAATCCGGGAGCCGGTTACAGGAGTGTGATATACTGTTGGAAATATTTTTCCGAGCTTCTTCTGATGGACACACTTGTGACATGATTTGTGTTGAACATCATGTGTAAAACGTCTAACAAAAATAGACATAGTAAGAGCTCATGTTGATCCCTGGTGATAGGTTGCGAAGACTGGAACTAACATAGGCAGGGGTGGTATGCGCGGAATTCATTGTCTTATCAGACTGATCACACTTCTTGGTGAAACTTTCACAAGCTCTTCCTTGCTCTCCCATGGAGGTGAAATCAAGGGACTAGTCTCTACTTTTGCGCTACCTTTGTTTCTGTATATCTTCCCACTTCACGTAGCCCCAAACATCAATTTATTCGCATAACCCACTTTTCACATAACAACATTTCAATCCAAGTGTTCAAATATTTATTGTACTTACCTCGCAGTCCTTTGAGGAAGCATCGTTCTGCCTCACTATAGCTGGCTGAAGTATCTACCGCGAAATTGGTGATAAACCCTCCTATAATTCAATCAAGCCAATGGTCCACAACGTGCACGATCTTATCTTCTGATGCTTCCAGTCTGCGCACCAACTCTGGAGTCCACACAATAGGTTTGTCAAGCTTACACCTTCCCAAATTGTTTGCTAGCTTCGCGACCCACCCATACAACTCAGAGGGGAATGATGCAAAGAAAATTTCATGGATTTCCGTATATAAGTAGTATTCTAACCACTCTTCCTTCGATACTCGCAGATTCCTATTTTTTCTGTGTCGCGAACTCGTGAATATTTCTATCCAACCACTCTTCAATTTTTTTCTTTGTCAGATTCCAGTGACACAACATCATACATCTCTTATGCAGATCCTGGTCCTGGCAATGGAACCATTTGTTGGCTTTTTGGGGCTTGACCCAGGTTCAAAGTTGATGTAGCCAGTCAAATCCCGGTACTACTAGACCTTTTGGCAACAGTCCACGGAGCGTGGACTGAGGCCTCACCTAAAGTAGTATGGGAGGATGCTATAACTAGGTTTCCACACCCTGGAGATGTCTGATGAGTTCAAGTGGTCCGCGGATCGACCCGGCACGCACATCGCTATGTGCACTTTCCTGTACCTCGCAGTCTGAGATGTTGCCTTTGTGCAGCCCTACTCAGGGTTTGAACACTATTATTACCTCAGTCCTTACTAGAATTCCAATGTTAGTTTATTATTTTAGAATACTTGCATGCTTCAAATTATACTTAACAACATAAATCATTCATACAGGTGCGCACAGTAAATAAACAATATATTTGCAATTTATATCAAACATGCATTAATCCAAGAACAAATACATAGATTGATACCAAACTTCTCTATATTAATCCCTTCTTTGGTTAAATACTTGACTCCGCCCTACGCACTCAGCTGCAGGGGTCCGTGCACTCAGCTGCAAACTATTAGGCCTCTGTGCACTTAGTTGTAGAGCGTTCTCCTACTCTACGACCAAAGACACACTTCACCTAGTCACTTAGACTCTTGCTCTTCTCTTTTACTACTTCTTCGCTATCTCTTACACTTAGAGCCTCACTCTATTTATACAATCCCATGGTCTACAGACCATGGGTAGGCTGACATTACATTACAAAACTAGGGTGGACAACCCTGTGACTCTATCATACATTTCGCGCTCTGCACCTGAACTTCGCAGAGTATTTACAACAATATCATATCAAACCCTAGGCTTTGAGCCCCAAAACATGCCTTGGGGGGATTCCATGCCCAACACCTTTCCAACTCCATTACCTGACGAGGTGCTGGATAATGTAGGAGGATAGGAGGCATATTCATTGATGGATGGGTTCTCGGTGTACCATCAGATCAAGATCGCGCTAGAGGATAGAAGTAAGATGAATTTTGCGACTGAATGGGGATGCTTTCAGTATACTGTGTTGTCATTTGGATTGAAGAGCTACTATAGGGATTAATGCACGAGTGTTTGGTGATGTAGAAAACCCTCAAGTATCTTCCCGGGATCCTTGGTAGACAGTTAGATTAGCTGCAGTTGTCACAAAGATACATGCATATATATGTTTAACAAACGAATATCAAAGCGAGAAGGAATTATTACCTTGAGTCTTAGTTTGGTGTTGCTGGAGAGCGCAATGCAGCTAGGTGAAATACCCCTGAGCCGACTCTAGATCAAAACCTGTAGATAGCAAAGACAAGCATAATATCACAACATAAAACCTTAATAAACAAATGCATGAACATATAGAAGATATCTAGTTACATATAACTAAGCCACTCATGCTAAAAGATATTGAATAAAAATATAAACAAGTTACACTACCAACATCACGGAGTGGACAACACAACTACAGTTCTATATTGATGTAGAAAGAGTGATTACAAGCATCAGTTGCATCAGCCTTCCCTTACCCCTCTAGCTCCTCTCTCTCTCCCTTCTTAACCTCTTATGATGCCTTAATCTGAGGCTCTGCTCGACAGTCAAATAGGAAATCCTTTCAAATAGTTCAATCTCTTTCCCAATGGCCCTAGCCTTGCATATATAGCATGTGATGTTAGGGTTTCCAAGTCCTTCATGAGTTCCATTAGGCAAAAGCAGTGATGTTTCCATGACTTACCGCTATTTCCCGTTTGCATACCCCATTAGTGTTATAAGCATATTTGGGCACATCAACCCCAAAATCATATGTCGATCATATTAGGGCTCATCAATCCCTAAAAGAGTTGTTTTATACCCTAAAGAAGCTTAGTCATTTGAATGCCTCATTCCCCGAAAGTTCCATCTCACAAATCATCCAGAAAGTGCCTAAACTGAACCATATCTGAAAGCCCTGTGTTAAGGTGAGAAGCATCTCACCTACTACACTATATAAGTGAGATGCATCGCGGTTTGGCCCTTTGGTAAGTGTGATGGGTGAGGTTGGACAAAATTCTGAGACAATTTTTTAGTTGGTTGCTCATGGAATCTTCTAGAAACTTCTCTTGTGCCACTTGCCTCTCTGAATTCTCCCAAGGATGACCAAGGGAACTAGGAAACAATCTCCAATTCCCCTCTCTTGAGGAACTAATTTCAACAAATGGAATGGCATTAATCATCCCCATTAATGACTCACCCTCTTCGAATCATCTATAAAAGGATCTCCCGTCCAAGAGATCAGAGGGCTGAATTATTCTGAGTTGTAAGGAAGTGCTGCTAGTTTCAGTATTGAGGTGAGAGCATTGTGATATTGCTGGTGTGTTCTTGCTGATTCATGAGGTGAAGAAGGCTTGAAGCTGGGAGGATGGCATTGGATCAGACTTCTTATGGGTTGTAATTCTCCTTGATATCAATAAAGTTATTTAAGATTTTTCCCAATTGATTGCATTAATTGTAAATGCATTCATTTGTTTATCATATTTTTTATTCTATGATGTTTATGCTATGATGGATCATTATGCTTTGACAGGTCTTTGTTTTTGTAGCTATGCAAGTACTCTCCAAGCGTGTTAAGTACAAGGAGGAGTTATGGGATTGACAAAAGGAGAGAGAGATCAAGCGAGGATTCAAACGAAAGTTATAGGTTGGTCTTTCATAATCTCTTTCTTATTTGTCACTCATAGGAAAAGATATTGAATTGCTTTAACTGTTGTTTCTAGGTTATCTACCAAACCTAGAGGGTTAGTCGTTCGAAAAGAGACTAATTTTCCCAGAAACAAATTGGAAACTATGCTAGGGAAAACCAGATGAGTGTTTGTCGCTATTTTTTGTTCTATGTTGAATTATATAAACTATAGACAGAGTCTAAAGCTAGCCAGGAAGCTTTCGAACCGCTCTTGTTCTGCAATTGCGTAGTAGATAAATGTTGCTTTAGTCAATCTCTGGTTTAGTTTATGAATTAAACATTTGACTTGAAAACACATCTAGATTCCCTTTTGGTAGATTAGTAACCTCTTAGGACATTCCATCATACTTTGCTTATCATTGTTCATCAAAATCAAGCTTAATCCATTGAAAACTACTGCAAATTTGAGCCAAAACCATTTTCAGAAGCGCTCCTTGACCATCACATTGTCTTCCACTGTGACTTGATATGCATCTCACTTCCTGAGTGAGAAAAGTGCGATGCATCTAACTCTCTGTAGAGGCCAGGTGCGATGATTGATTGAACTCAATTTCCAATCTAGGAGTTGAGGGTTTTTTTACTAGTTTTCATTCTTGTTTGGTTGCTTGCTAAATTTGAACAATACCTCATCACTGAAGCTAACTTACATCACTCAAATCAGCCTCTATTTAGAATAGGATTAGTAAATGTTTTTGTGTTTGTTTTTCATTTACAATCCATTGTCAAAAGTAATATTAATCGATTTGTCATTTTGATAGAAAAGTGTCATAAAATCTTCCATTTTTTGTCGAAAAAGTGAAGTGTCACAAATCCTCCTTCATAACTTATCGATTAAACTATTCTTGATGCATTTGATTTGATTTGAGTTCATTCAAAGTGTCAAAAAGATATTTCCTCAAGTTTGAAAGTGTCATTTTGAGTCTTCCTTTCTCTCTCTGAAGAAAAATTGTAGAAAATTGCCATTTTGTGTGAAACATTTTGAATCATTGTTGCATTTATTTTTCCTTCTTGAATCATTCACATTAGGGAGAGATGAAAACAAATACATGCATTTTTCATTGTGCATATTAAGGTTTGTGAATGCTTGATAGGAATAGCTAGGGAAATTGCATTAGATGTGCTCTTTGCTCTTTGTCAAAGATCTGATTGCTCTATCCTTTACTACCTAAGGTTTTCATCGTTCAAACTAAATCAAAAGTTTGTTTATCATGATAGTTGCATTTTAGGAATTGTGAACATACATCACACAGTGAACCCTAAAAGGAAAAATTTTAAGAAATATCAACTTAAAATGAACCTCAATTAATCTAATAACGCATTGGAACCTAATGCAACACATCTAGAGGTCTAGGCTAGAGACGTGTTCCGGTGTCGTTAAACCTAGTGGCTATCATTTTCATTGAAGGTTGGGTGATTCCTCCTCTTTGATATGACAAGTTCTAGCATGGATTTGTGCTCCCCATACCGTCGCATATATATTGGGAGACCATAATAGACTTAAATCCTTTATCCATAGGAAACCAAGTTTACCGCCTTATCAATTGCAATGCTCTGAACACAAAATTCGGGAAGATTGACTACCGTACATAAAGTCCCTGGTAATTTCTCTTTAATTTATCATGAACGTGTAGATTGCAATTGTTCTAGTAACCCTTTTTGTCTAGATTCTCCAGAGTAGTCACTTTAATTCCTTTTCGACTCTTTAAAATAAAAGGTTCATCTGAGCACTTGTCCTTTCAGGCTCATTAAAAATCAAAGGCAACTAGAGTCATATTTAAATTTTTCTTGACTCTTTAAAACTGAAAAAGCAAAGTTGTGTCCAAGTATCATTAAAATTAATTGATCGCGAATAACATCCCTATTCCCTAGTTGATCCTAAGTTAAAAAATATGGCGACAAATCCGGAATCCACTGATCAAGGAATTCCTTCTGATGGGAATCCTAGTCCTTTTCCTTCTTTTGGAAATATTGGTGCTCCTTATATGGCTACATTGTCCCTTCCAGGATTTACCATTGGCTTGCTAGTCTGGTTGTTTTCAATCTCCTTGGTTCAAAATGTCATGAATTCTCCGCAATTGAGTACACCTCCAACTGGAAAAAATCAACCTCCAGTTGATCCTAAAGTTGACCCTTTGCCTTCTTCCTCGTTTGTTTCTTCCTCCCCTTCTTCCTCTTCACCTGGTGAAACTATTGGTACTAGTAACCAGGTGGCTAAGAAGAAGAAGAAAGGGAAGAAGAAAATTCAACAGAAGGGAAACCAAACAACCATTGCCGTGAATGCAACCACTGATGAGAAACCATCCGTTAAACCTCACAAAGTTCGATATCCATGCAAACTTTATGCGGGAAACCATCTTCTTTGAAGTTATCTTGATATTCCTCAGATCTTAGAAGAATGGTCTTCCCGTTCAAATCATCCTGTGTCATCAACTTCTGGAAATCATGTTGGTGACACACCAGCAACTAGTGATAGTAAAGTTCATGGAAAGAAGGGAAAAGTCAAGTTTCCATGGAGGTTGTGTGAAGGGAATCACCCCATTCACTTTTTTCCCTATCTGGATGAAGCTAAGAAAGTGTTGGATAACCTTCCTGCTTCACCGTAGTGACTTCCATCTGGTTATAGGAAACTCTCCCTAAATCCTTCACTAGTTGATGAGCCAACTGACCAAAATCAACCGTCAGTTGAACCCACTCTCTCTGAAAGTGAATCCTATGAGTCTATACCCGACCAAAATCAACATGTCGAGGTAATAGTTGACCCGATTTCACCTTTGGTAAATCATACCTTTTTCGAAGAGAGTGAACACCATACCACTCAGGTTCTTTTTGTTTCTTCAGATTCAAATGAGATTGGGGGCAATCCTACTGTTCCATCAAGACAGGAGGAAAATCCTCCCACTCTCGTAACTCAAGGGGTTAATTCTCCCATTTCTACAGTACCCCCTCCAAGTAGTCTAGTCACTTCCTTTGATTGGAATCGACTGGCAGGATTTCGCCTTCCTTCTTATGTGCCTTTCCATAACATAGTACAAATTTGTAAAATGATTGTATATGGCACTATTATATATGAAGGTGCATCATTGAGTATCCTTTCCTCAACTACTTGGAAAGCGCTTGGTTCGCCACCACTTGTACCTGTTACACAAAATTTGTTGGGTTTTAACAGAGGAACGAGTCAACCGTTAGGGATCCTCCCTCAGTTACCTATAATTTGGGAGGAAAAACTATTTATCTAAATGTGATGGCAGTCCCAGGCCCATTAGATTATAATTTACTTCTTGGGCGCAACTATGTTTATGACATGGGAGCTATTGTTTCAACACTCTTCCCAGTGATTTGTTTTCCGCATGAAGGCAGGATTGTCACCATTGACCAGCTTTCATTTCCCGGTCCAAATATGGCTCCCAGTCAACCATCTTCCCTAAGTGGTCCTTTTGTACCAATGGTATCAGCCCTACCACAGGTTAATTATGTGTCAGCCTCATTAAAAAATGAAACAAGGAGTATGAGGATAGTTCTTTTACTGTGTAAACCTTGTTAAAAAATGAAACAGGCCTCTGAGGATAGTTCATTGTCTTGTGTCAACCTCATTAAAAAATGAAACAAGGTTATTTGAGGATACTTCTTTACTATGTCAACCTCATTAAAAAAATGAAACAAGCCAATGAGAATAGTTCCTTATCTTGTGTCAAGCTCGTTCAAAAATGAAACAAGTAATTTGAGGATAGTTCATGGTCTTGTATCAACCTCGTTAAAAATGAAACAAGGGTTCGAGGATAGTTCCTTGTCTTGTGTCAACCTCTATAAAAAATAAAACAAGGGTTAATGAGGATAGTTCTTTTACTGTGTCAACCTCATTAAAAAATGAAAAAGCTCTTATGAGGACAATTCCTTGTCTTGTGTCAACCTCGTTAAAAAATGAAACAAGGAATATGAGCATAGTTCCTTGTCTTGTGACAAGCTCATTAAAAAATGAAACAAGGTCCCCTAGATCAAAGTTCCAAGTCGAGTCTTTGAGTAGATCTTGTAAAATCCCAGTCAAGGCTTTCACTTGATCTCGTAAAATAACCTTCATTCCATCCGCCTGATAGCCACGAGTAGTCTACTTAGGTGAATGTAATGAAGCTTGGGAGGCATCCACCTAGTGGTAAAGATAACTTTCCCTGTAGGTTATGTGAAGGGAATCACTCCATTCACCTTTGTCTATCTGGATGAAGCCAAAAAGGTGTTGGATAACCATCTTGTTGTTGGGTGTGGAGCTTGATTATCTTCTGTATTCAAAGGTTTTAGCCAGATGTATACCCTAGGAAGACTGTACACCCCTCCATGTGGGGGGGACTTGTCGCCCTCGTGGGGGTCCGGGGGGGCTAATCCTCCCCTAGCTGGGGGGCCCGGGGGCCAGTTGGGGTTCGGGGGCAGCGCCCCCGAGGCTAAAAAAATAGATGTAAAATTGCCTTGTAAAAGTCTAGTAATTTCTAGTCAATCTGAGCCGTTCATTAGGCGGATATCTAACGGTGGAAGTTATGTTTAGTTTAGGGTTTTTTTGCCCTAGAAGGAAACCCCTCACTATATATGAGGGAATTGTATTACATCTATGTATATCTGTATTCGGGGTGAGGAAAAGAGAGGAGATTGAGAGTAAAGAGGGAGTTACAGCGAATCTGTTGTAGGTTGTATCTCTTTAGTTTGCTGGATAATATAATAAAAGAAGGACTGGATGTTTCTCCGTGGATGTAGCCCAAACTGGGTGAACCATGTATATCTGTGTCTCTCTTGTTTTATGTGTTTTTTGTGTTAATACTTCTGCAATATTTTATATGTTCCATTTCTTTGTAATATATAATTTTCTAACAATTGGTATTAGAACCGAAGGTCTATTTGGCTGATAAACTTGCCGAAAAGAGAAGGGTTCCTAGTTCGAGTGGGAGCAATGGAGAAAGATGGTAGGTTTAGGGTCGAAAAATTCAATGGCGAAAACTGCCAGCTGTGGAAGATGCAGATGGAAGATTATCTGTATCAGAGAGATTTGTACCTACCATTGAGCGGAATGACAAAGAATCCGACGAGTATGACAGAAAGAGAATGGAATATTCTCGACAGAAAGGCACTTGGAACAATACGGTTGTGCCTAGCGGCGTCGGTAGCATTTAATATTTCACAACAGAGGGTTTAATGTCGGCATTGGCCAAACTATATGAAAACCCTCAGCCTCAAATAAGGTATTTCTTATGAAGCGTTTATTTAATGTGAAGATGTCAGAAGGTGGATCTATTGCTGATCATTTAAATGATTTTAATACAGTTACAAGTCAGTTAAGTTCTGTAGGGGTAAATTTTGATGATGAAGTTAGGGCTCTGTTATTTCTGTGCTCATTGCTAGAAAGTTGGAATGGTTTAGTTATGGCCATTAGTAACTCTATATCTAGATATAGTACTTTAAAGTTTGATGATGTTGTCGGTGCAATCCTTAGTGAGGAAATGTGACGGAAAAGCTTTGGTGAGACACCAGGTAATGCTTTGACTGCAGAGACTAGGGGAAGAAAAATGGAAAGAGGAAAGATCCCTAGATATTGTAGTAAGTCAAGAAAAGGTAGATCCAAGTCCAGATCGGGGATAGTGTGTTGGAAATGTGGGAAGAAAGGACACCTGAAGAAAGGCTGCAAGTCTCGGAAGGGAAAAGAAGGAGACGCAAAGAAAGAAACTAATCATGAAGTGAATGTAACAAGTGATGTGTTGCAAGATGCTTTGATTAATTCACTAGAAAATATTATTGATGCCTGTGTGGTCGATTCAGGGGCCTCATTCCATGCCATACTTGATAAGAAACATTTTCATGATTATGTTCAAGGAGATTTTGGACAGGTTCAATTGGGTGACGATAAACCTTGTAAAATCGTTGGAATGGGTACAGTTTTCATAAAACAACAGAATGGAAATCAATGGCTATTGAAGGAGGTAAGGCATGTTTCAGATTTGAAGAAAAGTCTGATTTCAACAGGGTAGTTGGGAGGTGAAGGTTGCGTAAGTACTTTCACAGATAAAACCTGGAAGGTCACTAAAGGATCCTTGGTAATAGCAAAAGGAGGAAAGGTTGGTACATTGTATTTATGCAATGTCATTTCTAATTTTGTTAATGATTTAACCTCTACAGGAGAAGATACGACATTCTGGCATCATAGGCTCAGGCACATGAGTGACAAGGGGCTGCAGATTCCTCACTCAAGAAATTTGCTGCCAGGTTTGAAGCATGTTGATTTAAAATTCTGTGAAAATTGTGTTTATGGAAAACAAAAGAGAGTCATATTCCTTAGAGTTGGGAAAGAAAATAAGAGCGAAAAATTAAAGCTTCTGCATACAGATGTATGGGGACCTGCTCAGGTATCATCTCTTGGTGGCTCTCGTTATTATGCTACTTTTATTGATGATGCAACTAGAAAAACCTGGATTTATTGTATTTAAAATAAATCTGATGTATTTGATACTTTCAAGAAATGGAAAGCTTTGGTTGAAAATGAGACAGCGAAAAGGTTGAAGTGTATCAGATCAGATAATGGAAGTGAATATTGCAGCAAATAGTTTGATAGGTACTGTTTAGAGAATGGAATTCATAGAAAGAAGATAGTTCCAGGAATGCCACAAGAAAATGGTGTGTCAGAAAGGATGAACAGGACAATCATGGAGCGTGCAAGGTGCATGAGATTACATGCAGGATTTCCTTTACATTTTTGGGCAGATGTTACAGACACTGTTGTATATCTAATAAACAGAGGGCCTTTAAGTTCCTTGGATGGTGGTATTCCAGAGGAGGAATGGACAGGTAAAAAGGTAAACTACTCATTTTTAAAGAATTTTGGTTGTGAAGCCTTTGTCCACATTAATAAAGAAAATAGAACAAAGCTTGAGGCAAAATCAAAGAAATATACCTTTATTGGATATGGTGTTAATGATTTTGGTTATCACTTATATGATTATGAAAATCACAAAATCATTAGGAGCAGAGATGTAATATTCAATGAAAAGGTCTTGTATAAGAATTAGTTGTAGGAAAAGAAACAGGAAAAAAAAACAGAGAATACACAGTGCTTGACGATATCGCAAGAAAAGTGATGGTGCCTGAAAATCATAATGATCAACAGCTAGAACAACAACCACAATAGCAACAAGCACGTTAACACCTAAAAGTGGTGTTAGAAGATCTACCAGGATAAGTAGACCCCCTGAATGATATTCTCCTTCATTATATTATGTATTTTTGACTGATTTTGGTGAACCGGAATGTTATGAAGAAGCAGTGCAGGTGGAAACCAGGAAGAAGTGGGAGCAAGCTATGAAAGAAGAGATGTACTCCTTAGCACATAACCAGACTTGGGACTTAGTCAGGTTTCCTGTAGGTAAAACAACATTGCAGAATAAATGGGTTTATAATTTGAAGGAAGAAGATGGAGGTAGAAAAAGGTATAAAGCTAGACTTGTGGTGAAAGGGTTTGCACAGAAAAAGCGTATAGACTTTGATGAGATATTTTCTCCTATTGTGAAAATGAATTCAATCAAAACTATTCTAAGTCTAGTAGCAGCTAAAGATTTGCATATTGAGCAGTTAGATGTAAAGACATCCTTTCTCCATGGGGATTTGGAGGAAGAGATATATATGCAGCAGCCACAAGGATATGAGATAAAAGGGAAGGAGAAACTAGTGTGCAAGTTGAAGAAGATCTTGTATGGCTTAAAATAGGCTCCAAGGCAGTGGTATCTAAAATTTGACAGGTTTATATCTGAACAATGTTATACTAGATATCACTCTGACCATTGTGTTTATCTCAAAAGGCAAAATGATGGCAGCTATATTATATAGTTATTGTATGTAGATGGCATGCTTGTTACAGGTTCTAACATGCAGGAAATAAATGTGCTCAAAAGTAAATTGGCAAACACATTTGCAATGAAGGATTTGGGTGCTGCAAAACAAATCCTTGGTATGAGAATAACTAGAGACAGTAAGAATCACAAATTAACATTATCTCAAAGTGAGTACATAGAAAAGGTGTTGAAAAGGTTTAATATGCAGAATGCAAAACTAGTTGGTATACCTTTGGCTAGCCATTTCAAATTAATTAAGGAGGCGTGTCCCGAGACTCGGGAAGAAATGGCTCATATGTCTAAAGTTCCATATGCATTAGCAGTTGGAAGCTTAATGTATGCAATGGTCTGCACAAGGCCTGATATTGCACATGCAGTGGGAGTTGTAAGCAGGTACATGAACAATCTAGGAAAAGAACATTGGATGGCGGTGAAGTGGATTCTCGGGTATTTGAGAGGTACCACAAATCAAGCATTATGCTTTGGTGGTTCAAACATTGTTCTACAAGGATATGTTGATGCAGATGTGGCAGGTGACAGAGATAACAGGAGGAGCACTACAGGATATGTATTTACTGTAGGTGGAACAACTGTCAGTTGGGTTTTAAAAATCCAAAGTTTTGTTGCACTTTCAACAACAGAAGTAGAGTATGTTGCTGCTACAGAGGCTAGTAAAGAAAGATTTGCTTACAAAGGTTTCTAGATGAATTGGGTAAAAAGCTAGAGTTGGGCAGGTTATACAGTGATAGCCAGAGTGCCATACATCTTGCAAAGAACTCTGCATTTCATTCCAAGACTAAACATATACATCACAAGTACCATTTCATACGGTTAGCATTGGAAGATGGACAGTTGAAGCTAGAAAAGATACACACTAGCCAAAATCCTGCAGATATGTTAACAAAAGTTGTAACTAGGGAGAAATTGAGAATTTACTCAACTTCAATTGGTCTTCGAGTATGATGAAGAAGATGAGAAACAGCCAGGTCCAAAGCGGAGTCATTTTCTAGCAAATGAAGTAGCGATGGAGTTGCTATAATTAGTCTCCAAGTGGGAGATAGTTGGGTGTGGAGCTTGGTTATCATCTGTATTCAAAGGTTTCAGGCGGATGTATACCCCAGGAAGACTGTAAACCCCTCCACGCAGGGGGGGTGTGGGGGGGACTTATCCCCCTCGCAGGGGTTCGGGGGAGCTAATCCCCCTTGGCTGGGGGGCCCGGGGGCCAGCGGTCCCCCGGCGGGGGTTCAGGGATAGCGCCCCCGAAGCTAAAAAAAAATAGATGTAAAATTGCCTTGTAAAGTCTAGTAATTTCTAGTCATCTGAGCCATTCATTAGGCAGATGATCTGACGGTGGAAGTTATGTTTAGTTTAGGGTTTCTTTTCCTTAGAAGGCAACCCCTCACAATATATGAGGGAATTGTATTGCATCTATGTATGTCTGTATTCGGAGTGAGGAAAAGAGAGGAGATTGAGAGCGAAGAGGGAGTTATAGCGGATCTGCTGTAGGTTGTATCTCTTCAGTTTGCAGGATAATATAATAAAATAAGGATTGGATGTTTCTCCATGGATGTATCCCAAACTGGGTGAACCACGTATATCTGTGTCTCTCTTGTTTTATGCATTTTCTGTGTTTATATTTCTGCAATATTTTATGTGTTCCATTGCTCTGTAATATATAATTTTCTTACACCTGCTTCACCACAACGACTTCCATATGGTTACAGAAGACTCTCCCTTTCACCATGTTGGGGGCATGTAAACTAATCTCAAGCATAGTTTTTCATTTTAAGCTTGTGTAAGAATAAAACTGAATCCAAGCTTAGGTTGTCATTTCAAGCTTGTGTAAACATGAAACTGAATCCAAGCATAGTTCCCTATGGTTCAAGCTTGTGTAAAAATGAACCCATTTCAATTTTTAGCCCTCGTGATTGCCATTTTATCAACCTTTTTTTCAGATGAGCCTTGGTTGTTTTCATCCCATCTCCACCATCCCTTTGGTCGATCATATGCTTTCACTTGGTTGTTTTACCCTTTTTGAGGAACAGTTGCAATGAGTGGTCTTATTAACCAGCCTCTTCACATAAATCAACATGTTTTGAGAAGTTCCAACATCACCGGAACCAGTTGCTACCCTAAAAACCACTCGTTCCTCAAAATGGAGTCCTCTTTAAACTCTTTTCAGACTCTTTAAATAAGAAAAGATAGTCAAGTGCTTGTCTCTTCCAGCTCGTTAAAGTATTGGAAACAGCATCCCTCTTGTATTATTTTATCCTTTTTCAGACCTGAGGGATTATTTTACGAAAAAGAAATTATTGAGTTTTCTTTTCGTCCCGTTTTAAAATCTCTAAAAATGAAAAGGACCAAGTTATCTTTGTTGTTAAACTCGTTAAAATAACAGTGACAAACTTGTCCATCTAGACAAGACCGAGTTTCACCATCACTAGACTCGTTAAGACATCAAATAGCGATGGGGTTTCCCAAAGGGAGAATTATAGAATAAGCATGTGTTATCCTCCTTAATCTTGATAAAAAATAAAGAGGTACTGGTCAGCAATGACAAGGGAAAAATGGGAAAAATCTTGAAAACTTATGGTAGTGAGTCGCTCTTGAACATGACACTTTCACTCCATCTCCGTGACTAAGTTGGGTTGGGTTATTATGTTTGATGGTCATCATACCATTGGTCTATCACACCATCCATCACCCTTATTTTGGGTCAAACGCTACCAATTCATCATAGTGTCGCCAATATGTTCAAGAGAAGTCATCCAGTTAAAGTCACATACACTGCAATACTTCCAACCTTCATTTTTCATGACTACCATTCCTAGACCTTGTGTCTTCAGTTCATTTTTACCTCCAGAAATCATTTGCTTCATTTCGTGTTGTAGATGTGGGATACATCAAGGCCCTCCTACGATGAGTCGCTTCTTATCGACATCAGCTCACTATCCAGGAAGTTGACTTAGAAACACCCTTCCAGTGCTTTGAATGTTGTTTACATCAATGGCAAATTTCTGTCTTTTGGCGACAGGTTGACATCAACGGCCTTCAACCGAAAGATTTTGTGTGGTGTTCAACATCGAATCATGTATTCACACCACATGAAATGTACTGTAGTACCTTGAGGATCATTATCATTATCAGTGATCCCTCTCGCGTCTGTTAACAGCTCACATCATTGGCTGGTAATCAGGCGATCTATTTCCATGTTTGACCTCAGAACATCTCTTCACATGGTCTGACTTGTACATCGAGCGAAAATTGAACGAGCTTGAAGACCTCAGATCTAGTTTCATCCATCCAGGCTGTGATATATTTAGGGATACAAAAACATCAAATGTACAAAGGATCTACACAGATGGTCATCCTAATCATGGATTATGACTCTATATCTATAGAATCACAAGTCTGTATCTGCAGATGACTATCTGATCTATGTACATGAAATGAGAATTTATAATGCTGAGCATGGGAATGCCTCCCTCAGCTAGTTCATGAAAAATCATATTATCATGATGTACTGTATTGTAATTTATGCAACTCACCTTCCAGTTCGAAACATCTGATCCTCATGATAAAGCATTTCACCTGACATGAACATTTATGACCTTATGCTTTAGGGGGCAACTGTTATAGACATATTTGGGCACATCAACCCCAAACTCATATGTCGATGATATTAGGGCTCATCAACACATAAAAGAGTTGTTTTATACCCTAAAGAAGCTTAGTCATCTAAATGCCTCATTCCCCAAAAGTTCTATCTCAGAAATCATCCAGAAAGTGGCTAAACTGAATCATATCTGAAAGCCCTATGTTAGGGTGAGATGCATCTCACCTGCTAAACTGTCTAAGTGAGATGCATCGTAGTTTGTCCCTTTAGTAAGTGCGATGGGCGAGGTTGGACAAAATTCTAGGACAGTTTGTTGGTTGGTTTCTCATGGAATATTCTAGAAACTTCTCCTGTGCCACTTGCTTCTCTGAATTTGCCCAAGGATGACCAACGGAACTAGGAAACCATCTCCAATTCCCCTCTTGAGGAACTAATTTCAAAAAATGGAATGGCATTCATCATCCCCATTGATGACTCACCCTCTTGCAATCATCTATAAAATGATCTCCTATCCAAGAGATCAGAGGGCTGAATTATTCTAAGTTGTAAGGAAGTGCTGCTAGTTTCAGTATTGAGGTGAGAGCATTGTGATATTGTTGGTGTTTTCTTGCTAATTCAAGAGGTGAAGAAGTCTTGAAGCTGGGAGGATGGTGTTGGATCAAACTTCTTATGGGTTGTAATTCTCCTTGATATCAATAAAGTTCTTCAATATTTTTCCCAATTGAATGTGTTAATTGTAAATGCATTCATTTGTTTATCATATTTCTGAATCTATGATGTTTATGCTGTGATGGATCATTATGATTTGACAGGTCCTTTTTTCTGTAGTTGTGCAGGTACTCTCCAAGCGTGTTAAGTATGGGGAGGAGTTACGGGATCAACCAAAGGAAAGGGAGATCAAGCGAGGATTCAAGCGAAAGTTACAGGTTGGTATTTCATAATCTCTTTCTTGTCTATCACTCATAGGAAAGATATTGAATTGCTTTGACTGTTGTTTCTAGGTTAGCTACCAAACCTAGAGGGTTAGTCATTCGAAAAGACACTAATTTTCCCGGAAACAATTAGGAATTAGTAATTCCCCCAAACAGGTCAAATTCTGATGTCTCCCTACTTTTATGAGCTGACATAGGTGAGAATCTATGGATATTTTCTCAGTCAATTCACTCCTTTGACCCATATAAACTAATGTAGGGTCACTAATGTTGTTCCTGAGGTAACAAGTAGAGTTACCCTAGGCACTAATGTACCCTTATGCTTGCTAAGAAGCTTTATAAAGTAGGTTGATAGTGTCTAGACAACGTTGGCTTGACAAGTGGGCCTGTGAACTTGGCCAGTCCTTTAGTCATAATGTCTTTATCCTTTGAGATGATGAGGAGGTCATTTTCCTGTATAACAAGAATGCACCAACGATCTTCTCGCGTGTAGTCATTGTAGTGTTCAAGGACTTCATTCACAAGTTTTTGGAGGTATACTTTGATGATTGGACGGTGTTTGGGTTGGTAAAGTGCCATGTAGCTAGTCTATGCTTGATGTTGGATACATGCCGGAGGTACCAGATTGCACTCAATTTGAAGAAATGCTTGTTCTGTGTCCCTTTTGGGATCTTGCTGGGTCACATGGCATGCAAACAAGGTTTGATGGTAGACCCTACTAATATTGTGGTTATAATTAATTTTGAGGCACCAAGAAGTGTGAAACAGCTACGCACAACATTGGGGCGTATAGGATAAAATAGAAAGTTCATCAAAAGATATGCCCAGATTACTGCGTCAATGGAGAAGCTGCTAAAGAAGGATGCTACGTTCTATTGGAATGAAGAGTGTTAGCAAAACTTAGATGTGTTGAAGGAAAATATGGTCACCATGCCGATCCTAGTTTTCCTAGATTGGAAGAAGGAATTCCATGTGCATGTGGACGAGTCATGTATTGCTCTCGGGGTAGTACTGACATAGGCCGGCAAGGGAGCATTGGATCACCCTATAGAGTTTGCAAGTAGAAAATTGTCTAAAGCTAAGAAGAACTATTCAACAATAGAGCAAGAAGGATTGGCTATGATGTATGTGCTTCAAAAGTTCAAACATTACTTATTAGGTGGACATTTCAAGATGTATACAAACCATTTTGCATTGAAGTACCTGGTTAACAAGCCTTTGTTGGGGGGGAAGATATGCAAATGGTTGTTGTTGTTTTAGGAATATGACTTCGAAGTTATTGTAAAGCTAGGACGATTGAATGTAGGACCACATTATCTATCGCACATGAAATAGGAGAGGAGCCTACTAATTTGGAGGAAGGACTGCCTGATGTGTAACTCTTTGTAGTATGTGTTGTGGACAATCACTTTGCAGATATAATACACTTCCTGGCGACGGGGACGGCTCCAGAAGGGTATACTAGTCAACAAAAGAAGGAGCTAGTTGTGCATGAGGTAGAATTATATGTCATTGCAGGGCATTTATATAAAACAGGCTTGGATGAAATCCTGTGATGTTATGTACCTGACTTTGAATGAAATAACATCCATGTTGAAGCTCATGGAGGAGCCGTGAGAGGATATTATGCAATAAAAGCAACATCACAGAAGATTTTACGTGCTGGGTTATGGTGGCTGACGCTTCATGAGGATTCCAAGTCTTATTGTAAGGAATGTGATGCATGTCAGAGGATAAGCTGACCATCATGGATGGACGAGCTACCTTTGAATCCGTAGATGTCATTACAGTCATTCGAAAAGTAGGTGATTGATTTTGTGTGACCAATTCAGCCTCCAGGAAAGAAGACAGGTGCACGATACATCATCACCGTGACGGAGTATTTGACCAGATGGGTGGAGGCGTAGCTTGTGAAGGACTGTACTAGGGCCATAGTAGCAAAGTTCATCTTTGAGTATGTACTGACTAGACTTGGTTGCTCAAAGATTTTGATGAGAGATTATGGTACACATTTCCTTAATGAGACGATCAGTGCACTGACAGAGGAGTTCCAGGTTTGTCATCAGAAGAGTACACCATATCACCCATAGGCTAATGGATGGTTGAATCATTTAATAAGATATTGGAGAACGTTTTGATGAAGTTTTGAAATGCACAAAGAAATGAATGGGATGTGCATGTACTTGCGGTGCTATGGGCTTACAAGATGACCTGCAAAAAGCTGACTACAGAAATGCCTTTTAGGCTGGTTTATGGTGTAGAAGTTATGATGCTGATGGAGTACATTGTACCTAGTCTACACATAGCAGCATTCATAGGAATGGTAGATCACGGAGCCCTGGAAGAAAGGCTCGCGTAGCTAACAGAGTTGGAAGAGGATATATTTTTGACTAGATCCCGTCAGCAAGTTCAAAAGGAGTGCAAAAAGGCATGGCACGGTCGGCACATCAAACTGCCCACCTTCAAGTTAAATGATTTAGTATTATTGTATGACAACAAGTTTGATAAATTTCCAGGAAAATTTCAGATGCATTGGCTGGGGCCCTATGTCATCAAGGAGATTACCGATGGTGGAGCAGTTTAGCTGGTGAAGTTGAATGGAAAACCATTTCCAGAGAAGGTAAATGGCAACCGATTGAAGACATACATTGGGGATCCGGCCAGACGACTATATGGTGGAGGCATAGTCTTAGCGCTCCAAGTAGCTGAAAGGAGGCGTGAGACTATAAACTATAGTGCCTGGGTTGTAGAGCTACATGACTAGGGGACTACGTGGAAGGAAGGAATGTCACAGTATCAACAGAAGCGTGAAGGGAGTTGCGCTATAGGAGGAGAGACTGCGTAGGGTAGCCAGAAAGTGAACGTTGTGGTCATTGTTGATGAGTTGACAGTGGGAAAATGGCTAAGTGGAGCAAGGGGGTGTCATTTAAGTCAAAATTTAAGAGCGACATCTGTGAAGATCTATTGCCAATATAGCATTTATGAGCAGATTTTTGGGGGAACACTCGTATTCAAATTCAATTTTTCCTATAAACTACAGATTTTTGCCCAACGAAAAACACTTTTCATTTTGAGAATTGAGGTGTTGACCTATTAGGCGCGCATGAACCTTGACTATGGGGTGGTTCCAAAATGGTAGCACACCAAATGGTGTGATGAAATATAAAAAATGTGGTATGGATATGCACTACTATGTAGGAAGAGAGTAGAGGAAGTGTTGGTTAATTTTAATGCACCTGAGATTTGATAGAAGACACAAAATGTAATATGGATATGCACCATTATGTAGGTAGAAAGTAGAGGAATTGATTGCTAATGGTTAATGATGTGTTGTGGAATGCTTGAGACAAAGTATTGGGTTGAGGTAAGCATAATTTATAAAACTAGGTTGTAACACCCGCCTCCCACATCTACCCAAGTAACTGGCCAACTGTGGTACACATGTGATGAGAAGTTACTATGATATGATTTGAATCCCTATGTGTCAAGTAAGGAAGTGAAACAAGTGGAACACATGACACAGACCTTTGACATCAGAAATATAACTCCCAGGAGCCATTCTAACCACTCAAGTAACCATCCCTCGAGACAAACTGAAGTTTTAGTGCTCCAAACCCATGGACGCTCCCGTGATATGGACAAGGGTGCATCTGGGAGGCTCCAGAAGCTCCCAAAACAAGGGCAAGGGTGCTTCCAGAGATTTTACTCCCTATTTTTGTGTTCGTGTGTTGGGAACAAGTCCCCTAGGGTCAATGTCGGGGTTAGAAGCCCAAGTTTTTGGTTAAAGGCCCAAGTTTTATATAAAGAATGTAAAGTACCCACATTTTATGGTCATTGAGTGTAGAGATGTAAAGAGTCAATAAAGGGTTTCTGCCCTTAGTTTAAGTAACTTGTGTCAGATTTATGAGATCCACCCTTGGTCCGTGGACCATGGGATTGTATAAAAAGGGAAGCATTAGAAGAGTCTAAGGCAGTTTTTAGTTCAATTCAGATATGTTTTGAAGTCATTGATGTAATGGGTCTATGAGAACTAAGTGCGAAGAGTCTTAGCGTAGGAAAGAGGATCTATAGCTATGTGCACAGAAGCCTAGGGTAGAAATCCGCAGCTGAGTGCGTGGACCGCTGCAACTATTGCCCTAGGGTAGTTAGAGTTTGTAGAGGAGATATGAACATCAATAAAGAGAATTATTTTGAAATTAGCTATGTATGATCTATTTTACTTCTGCTATGAATGTATGCGATTGTGTTATGTTGAATTATAGGTTTATAATTTAATACTGTATTGATGCATGAATCTATGTGTTTTACTTTGTTATATGAATGCAAGTAATAATATTTGTTTATGCAAAGATAATCATAATGCATGTCGAAGTTTTCCACTACTTAAGCTAATCTGGGTAAACACAACAGTAAGTGTAATTACAGAGGTGCATAAGTGTTTGAATCACCTATTTAGGGTATGTCAAAGAGAGTCATAGACCTTTGCAGAGGTCTAGAAGACAACTAAGGGAAGTATATCGATAAGCCCTAAAAGGCTTATCGATCTGTGCGAAGGAAGGGTTAGGGTATAAAGAGACATCACCACCATATGAGGTTGTGGAAACTTGGTTCCTACATCCCCACATCCTGCTTCGGGTGAGACTTCAGTCCACGCTTCGCGGATTGATGCCGAAAGGGCCAGTAGTGTAGGGATTTTCTAAAGTAATGTTGAACCTGGGTCAGGGCCCATCAGGCCAAAAAAATGGTTCCATTGCCAGGACTAGGATTTTCATAAAGAGATGTGTGATGTCACATCACTGGAATGCAACAAAGAAGGAGATCGAAGACTGGTTGGATTGAAAGATCCACGAATTCAGTGCACAAGAGAACAGGAATCCACGATTGATGAAATAAGAGAGATACACAAGATCTTATTTTGTTCCTTCCCGATCGAATTGTACGAGTGGGTCGTGAAATTGGTAGACATCCAAGGAAGGTGGAGGCTTGACAGTCCAATAATCTGGACCCCAAAGTTAGTGTGGATATTAGAAGCCTTTGAAGATAATACTATACACACTGTCAATCATTGGCTTGATCATATCATAGGAGGGTTCGTGACAGATTTCGTGGTCTATACCTCAATCAATTACAGTGAAGCAGAGCGCCACTTCTTCAAAGGGCCATGAGGTAAGTATTTAAGGTATTTAAATACCTCGATTAATATGCTCTTGTTTGAAAAGCAGGCTATGTAGCTACCTTGATGTTTGGGTCTAAGCGAAGTGGAAAAACCTTTAGGAACAGAGGAAAAATAGGCCCTAAATATAGCCCTCTCATAGAACCTCCTCTGAGTGATGACGAGGAAGTAGCATAGGCTTCTCTGCAAAACTGATAAAGCAAGGGTTCCCACGAATACCCCATCCACCCTCATCACCTCCATCTTCACCTCCATTGCATACACCTTCACCTGCACCACCGCCACCTTCGCCACCATTCAGTATGGCGAACTCAGTAAAGCTACTTGTGTTCAAGGGCTTGGGAAATGAGGATCCAAACCAGTTTTGGTTCATCATGAAGGCTGTATGGGAAGCTCAGGGTATCATAGATGATCAAATGAAGAAATAAACGTTGGTTAGTGCTTTGTAGGAACCGCGCTAACGTGGTACATTAAGTACTGCAGTGATAACCTGACATCTACATTTGCAGATATTCAGACCACACTGAATAAGGAATTCACTAGACCTAAGTTTGAAGCACAATCAATTGTGGGATTCAAAGAGATCATGATGAAGCTTGGAGAGACACCCTGGGATCTGGATCAGATATTGAAGTGTACAATCCACGAAGCTAACATGAATCTGACAGATGGGCAACATCATGAATGGTTTGTGGCTTCACTCCCACCTCATCTAAGGGTTGCGCTATCACGGAAAAATATTGGGACCCAGGTGGAAGCTCTGGAAATTGCAATGAGATTGCATGAGACACTGATGCAAGATGCTAATTTGGGGGTTCAACACATTCATGCGCAGTTGCAGAAACTTTTCCTAGAAATGCAGAGTGTGAAGAACGATATAACAGTTTGGCCAGAGGTGCACAAAGAAGTTTGGTGCCTGAAATGCAAAATCTAGGGCCATGACAAAGATCACTGCCTAGTCTTCGCAAATTATGTTGCAGCAGGAGGACCAATACCTATGAGGCTGGAAGCTCCAGTAGGGCCAAGTACAGGACCCGCGCCATGGTGTTTTATCTGTCAGGTAGCTGGAAAAAATGCAACAAACAATTGCCATTTTCTGCAAAAAATTATACAGACACCGCAACAACACTTATACAACTTTTGTCAATCGATGCATCATGATGAGCACAATTACCATAGTTACGAGTTAATGATGGATAGAACACCTGCATATAGGGCGTAGGCAGAAACCAGGCCTCTGGACCAAGGTGCTGGGGGAGTGTGAGGTGAATATCAGGGGCGTAGATGAGGCCTAGGTGTAGGAGGACCTGGTAGAGGTCGGGGACAAGTCATTTGTTACAACTGTGGAGCACTGGGACACTACGTGCGAGACTTCCCAAATCCAACGCATCTATCATGCTGATATTGTACTTAGTTTGACCATGCAACTAAAGGTTGCCCGGTATTGATAGCTAAGATACACGAAAAGGGGGTGCAGCATCTGCATCTGACTCAGAACCTGCAGATGATGAGGGATGAGCCTCACGAAGAGGATCCCGAGGTAAATATTGTACGGCGTGTTGGCATTATGAGACAAGTATTGTCCTTGATGGCAAACCACTCTGATGACAAATCTTAGTGCAGACGGTCAGCAGCAAGGAATTGATGATCAGACTATAAGAAGAAGAGAAAATTCATATACGCAGGTTCATCAAGCCCAAGTCGCGTGTACACGCCGGTTGACTTCAGTAAAAGCGTGTGTATGTGGAAAACTTATTTTTGGTCCGTGGCGGTTATTCCTTGGAAGTTGTGCCTATGGTTTCGGACCATGGTGTCTCGACGGACGTGTCGATCCCTAGTTTTGAGGATGATGGTATTGGATTTCTATGGTTTTGGCTCTTGGTATTGAACAAGGCCTAAGGCTATATAAGGAGAAGGAAATCATTAGGCAAGTGTATCTGAAAAGTCTTGAATATCTGATGAAGTATTAGATCCAGTGTGCAGGTTATTGGTTGATGATGTTTTGCTTGATCTGAGCTAAAAAGAGATCTCATCGGTTGATGGAGAACAAGATCTAAGGAGAGATCGGGATCAAATGGTTTGAAATGAACTATCTTTATATGGTTGATTATGCGTGTTTCTAGATCTGCATACTGACGCAATATTATATTCTGGGTATAACTGATATCTGGTACAGCTGCAAGTGATGAAAAATTATTTTTAGATCTGTACGCAGGTTGTCTTCGGTAAAACCGCGTGTATACGCGGGTTGCTCTATTGAAGTAGCGTGTATCTTTTGAAGCTTGATTTTTGGGTTTGCAGTTGGGTTTGGCTGTTATTGCAGAGTTCTGTAGTCTGCTCTGTGTTCTGGTGATTGGGTTTGACAGGGTTTCAGTGGTTCAGTAATTCAAAGATTGATGATGCTAGTATTGATTGTTTTATGCTTCAATGATTTGTGAATGAATCATGGTCTTCAGATTGTAATGTTGTGCCTCAGGAGTATCCAGTCTGAAAATTGATGAAAAGTGGTACCTGAAGGAAAGAAGATTGTAGGCCAGCACCTACGTACTAGTATCCTAGCTAGTACAAGAGCAAAGGGGGTTGGAGCTCCCTTCCAAGGAAGTTTGGAGAACGAGAGAAGGTTGAAGCCTTCTGCAGGCTGTAGCCTGCGTACTGGTATAAGGCTGCACCAGTACAAAAGATTGTAAACTGAAGTTCTTATTAAAGAAAGATAGAGACGACTTGCAGCAGGTGGTTTTCACCCACATTGGGTTTCCACCTTATATCATGGTGTTCATGTGTGTGGTTTTTGTGTGATGATCTGTTCTGTTATACTGCACCTGTTTACTCTTAATATGGTGAATAATGACCTGATGCACTTAACTGAAGATAAACTAACTGAATTATAAGTTTTCTGGTTATACGTTGTTTTCTTTAGACACAGTAGCGTGTACACGCTGGTTCACTTGACTGAAGTAGCGTATATGTTTCTGAGCATTGAAAAAGTTTTATTGATCTGATAATACTGATTCACCCCCCCTCTCAGTATTATTTCCAACACTGCGGAGGGGGATGACGATTGGCAAAGAAAAGTGGAAGTAGCCTGAAGAAAGTGAATGGGTCCGCAAAGCTCTGGAAAAGGAGGTCGAGTTTGATCTGGAGCGTGCATGGGAAACATTTATGGAAGAAAAGAAAATATTCGTTGAAGCCTCTACCTCCAAAATTCAGGATAATGTTGAAAATGGCAACAAGAAATGCTAAAAATAACATTGCTATAAATAGCAGTTCGGGTACCAATGTTGGACATAGCAACAAGGAATGAAAAATGGAAGTGTTAAAAATAGCATTGCTATAAATAGCATTTCGGGATGGATTCCAATTTTAGTTAGTCTGTAAACTAAAATTGAGAAGTAAAATTCGAATTTGATCTTAGCAGTTGTTTGTAAAATAATTAATTTATTCATCTTGAGTTAATTAGCTAAGGAAAATCAAACATAAAGTATATGTGGGGACATGCAATAATTTCTCCATTAATTGAGGAATTTATCCATCAGTTAAAGAGATAAGGATGAGTTACAATATTGAGTTGTAATTAGTTGGCTCAGTCAACTAAATCAAGTCCAGTTAGATTAATTCAAATAGTTTGTTGAATTAATTGTGAGTTCAGTTAGTTAATGCTTGAATGCATGTAACTATTGCACTTCAGATAACTGAATATTCTCTCATAAATAACTCATGCATGTTAGTTCAGACAAAGACCCAGTTGATATCAGAGGAGGGATCGTGTACTATCAGTTGGATGGATTTTTCCTATAAAGAAACTCATCCATGTAGAAGGAATTATCTCCTTCAGGTTTTTACAGTTATTTCAGAGGTCAGAGCAGTGTGTGAGGGATTATTACACACAGGTGGTAGCTTGAGGACCGAGGAGAAACTGCACAAGGAAATAGGAGGCTTGGAGGGCAGAGGAGAAGGTTTGTGAGAAGCCTTTGACTATCTATGAGCAGCAGAGGGATTGTACTGAGAGCTGGATAGCTTGTGAGCTAAAGCTTTGTGTAATCCGAACATATTTTCACTTGTATGATAATATAGAGATCGGGGTTTTTTGCTGAGGCTTTCCCCAATGTATTCTTCTGTGTTCATGTGTGATTGATTTCTCTTCATCTGTTATATGTGTTCTATTTGATCTTTCTCATAATTGATTAAGCTTCCACAAATTTTGTTGTAGAAGTAGATCTTGTATTTTTCTTTAGTATATTGCATAATCTGTTGATCTATAGTGGGAATTTCTACATGGTATCAGAGCCAAGTTTATCGGAGCAGTGAACAGTATATGAAGAAGAGAATTCGAAGAGAAAAAATTTGGGTTGCGAGTTTTCAAAGCAGATCTGAAAATTTTTGTGCAAAATTTTCAGAAACAAATAGCATATCTAGATTCCTTGTGATAAAATATCCAAATTTAAAAAAAAAAGTCGGCTGAATCAGAGTTCGGATGAGGGAGAAATCGTTGATTTAAAATCAGCTCTTTTTCTAGAAAATTTCATGATGGCAGGGAAGATGAAAAAGATTGGTGTGCTAGCCAAGAACCTGTATGCACTTGAGGTACAAGATGCATGCAAAGCCTTGAGAAGCAAGGCAAAGGTTAGATACTTGGTGGTTGAGAGGGAGAGTAAATTACCTCTCAACATGCAGCACCGAAAGAAGTCTCAGAGAATTGTGGAGGAGCCACAATTGGTGAAGCCCCTTTAGGAGGTTGTGGAGCAACCACAACTAGAGAAGCCGAGAGGAGACCGAGTGGAGGCATCCACTCATGCAGAGGCCTCTGGTAGGGGGAAATTTCGAGCCAAGTGGGCAGAGGGATCACATGCATCCATACCTCCAGGTCGAAGGTGGGGCGATGTGACGTGATAGTCCTAAGAAGGCTAAAATAGGGGTAGGATCCTCGAGGTACCTAGCCTCTTGGATTAGACCTTGATATGGGAGCCATGATGAGGAGTAGCAGGACTAGTTGAGTGGGTAGAGGTAGGTGCGGATGGAGCGACAGAGAGAGCTACAGTGCAGGAATCCCAAGGCAGTGCAGAGCTAGCAGGCTGCAACAATGCAAGAGGCACAAGAGTGTTGCACTAGTGTAGGATGGCACAGAGAAGTGCGCAATGGTGTGAGATGCATGGAGTGTTGTAGCAGCTCAGAGGTCAGAGAGGGAGCACTTGTCAGTGGCAGAGGGAGTTTCAGCATCATAGTATGTTTCTAGCCCAACAAAGAGGTCAGTTGGGGTTTTTTTTTGTTTCTAGAGTTGCTGGAGCAACCACACTTGGGAGAAGTGTTGCATGCAGAAAATTTCAAAGGTTCAGGATCGGGTTCAAGTTGAATGCCTTTCTTGTTGAGAGGGAGTGTTGAAAATGGCAACAAGAAATGCTAAAAATAACATTGCTATAAATAGCAGTTCAGGTACCAGTGTTGGACATAGCAACAAGGAATGAAAAATGGAAGTGCTAAAAATAGCATTGCAATATATAGCATTTCGGGATGGATTCCAATTTTAGTTAATCCCTGAACTAAAATTGAGAAATAAAATTTGAATTTGATCTTAGTAGTTGTTTGTAAAATAATTAATTTATTCATCTTGAGTTAATTGGTTAAGGAAAATCAAACATGAAGTCTATGTGGGGACATGCAACAGTTTTTCCATTAATTGAGGAATTTATCCATCAGTTAAAGAGATAAGGATGAGTTTTAATATTGAGTTGTAATTAGTTGGCTCAGTTAATTGAGTCAAGTCCAGTTAGATTAATTCAAATAGTTTGTTGAATTAATTGTGAGTTTAGTTAGTTAATGCTTGCATGCATGTAACTGTTACACTTCAAATAACTGAATATTCTCTCATAAATAACTCATGCATGTCAATTCAGATAGAGACCCAGTTGAGATCGGAGGAGGGACAATGTACTATCAGTTGGATGGATTTTTCCTATAAAGAAACTCATCCATGTAGAAGGAATTATGTCCTTTAGGTTTGTTTAGTTATTTCAGAGGTCAGAGTAGTGTGTGAGGGATTATTACACACAAGTGGTAGCTTGAGGACCAAGGAGAAACTACGCAAGGAAATAGGAGGCTTGTAGGGCAAAGGAGAAGGTTTGTGAGAAGCCTTTAACTCTCTATGAGTAGCAAAGGGATTGTACTGAGAGTTGTATACCTTGTGAGCTAAAGCTTTGTGTAAATCAGACATATTTCCACTTGTATGATAATACAAAGATCGAGGTTTTTAGCTAAGGCTTTCCCCAAAGTATTCTTCTATGTTCATGTGTGATTGATTTCTCTTCATCTGTTATATGTGTTCTATTTGATCTTTCTCATAATTGATTAAGCTTCTGCAAGGTTTGTTGTAGAAGTAAATCTTGTATTTTGCTTTAGTATATTGCATAATTTGTTGATCTATAGTGGGAATTTCTACAGATAAGAGAGCTGAAGAGATGGACCCTTCCATGCTTACTACTTTCTTGGAGACCTGTATAAAGTTTTTGTATGATAGTAAGGCTATGAAAGAACTACAGGAACTGATAAATAAGTGTGTTGGGAAAGAAAATACTCATGATGGGCCACACTTAATCAGGAGTATTGGTAAGCATAAGGCAAGAACGAGGCATGAGATGAGGCTTGCTATGCATATAGGGGAATATGAGATGGATCAAGTAATTCTGGGTCTGGGGTCGGATGTGAATGTTTTGCTATACATGGGAAAGGATGGGGAGACTTGTGTCGCAGTGATATCCGATTCAGTTAAGGATGGAAAATCAACAGAAAATTATCCCCATGGGAATATTGTAGGGAGTAACAGTGGACATTGAGGGCACGAGTGAATTGGCTGACTTCGAAGTGATAAAGATTATGGATGATAGCAATCCCTACCCTATGCTCCTTGGGATTGGTTGGGCCATTGACATGCATGGGGTAATCAATTTGAAGAAGCAGAAGATGATATTTGAGAAGAAATAGCTTTGCGTAGTAGTGCCCCTGGACCCTGTAGAAGGATCGTGCTATACTGAACCAGTCCGCGATTATGAAAGCGGTGATGATTTGGACCAGATTTATAAGATAACGGTGCGAGATCAGGATTGGGTGAATCTGATAGCGGATGGACGTATTGCATGGGACCGTGAAAGCTCCTACACTTCAGATGAGGATGAGGATTTTGAGCACTGGCAGAATCAACTGCATGAATTATCTACATTGCGCTGTAAAATGGTGACCAAGTCATTGCGATGTGTATCGTCAGAGGTAAGAAATATTCCTTACTATGATGTCTTAATTGATGTTGATAAATTTTTGGATGCATTTGAAAGGGAAGTGCCAGAGAAGCATCGCTTCTAGGCCTTGAATTGGGCGCTACGCCTGCGAGATGGTGGGGTACTCACAAAGATTGTTTTCATGATTGGTGTGTGTACAGAAAGATGATGAGATTGTGGTTTGGTCACCCACAAGAATGGTTAACAGAGAAATATGATGGAAGGAATGACCCGTGCAATCACCTGGCCAAATGAACTAAGGTTTACGGAGCGAAGCCTCAGCCTGAATGGGTTCATATGTTTTGTCATACTTTGACATAATACTGATGAACTGGTACTTGGAGAAAGAGCTTTTCCATTACACTAAAGAATGGGACGTTTTGCGACAGATATCCTTGATGACGTTTTTAGCTTTGAGGATGGGTTTGAAAGTATTAACGAGTCACTACAGGAAGTTAAGGCAGCAATCTTCAGAGTACCACAGGACCCCTTGGACTTAATTCAACTGGATTGGACCACCCAGCTGAGCCATCCGTTGGAGTGCTACAATGTGACTGTTGAAGAAGAGGACGACGACCCGAGGAACATTAACATCCCAAAGACTGTAGGTCACCGCAAAGTTGAAGGACCGCAAATTGAGAATCCAGATATCATCGTGCCACTGAGAACGAAACAAGTGAACATTATTATAGAAGCAAAGCCAAAATTTGACAAAAATGGTGACTACTGGGATTATGCAATAGTAGATAAGGTCGTTGAATTGCTCTGTGAATATTAGGACTTGTTCCCTATGAAGTTTTCAGATTTGAAAGGGATAGTAGGGGACCTGGGAGTCATGAAAATTACACTGAAACTAGACGTCAAGCCAATCAAGTAGAGGCCTTATCACCTCAATCCGAAGTATAAAGAAAGGATCCGCTTAGAGTTAGATAAAATGCTTGCGGCAAGCATCATTGAACCAGTAGAAGAGTCTGATTGGGTAAGCCCAATAGTAGTTCATGATAGGAAACATAAGGATAAATAAGGATATGCGTAGATCTCAGGAAGTTGAATGATGCCTACGTACATGATCCCTTTCAAACTCCATTCACTGACGAGCTGTTGGATAATGTAGGAGGACAAGAGGCATATTCATTCATGGATGGGTTCTCCGGTACAATTAGATCAAGATCGCGATAGAGGATAGAAGGAAGACAACTTTCACGACTGAATGGGGATGCTTTCAAAATATTGTGAGGCTATTTGGATTGAAGAATTGCTATAGGGATTAATGCACAGGTGTTTGGTGATGTAGAAAACCCTCAAGGATCTTCCCGAGATCCTCGACAGACAGTTAGATTAGTTGCAGCTGTCACAAAGATACATGCATATCTATGTTTAACAAATGAATATCAAAGTGAGAAGGAATTATTACCTTGAGTCTTAGTGTGGTGTTGTTGGAGAACACAATGCAGCTAGGCGAAGACCCATAAGCTGACTCTAGATCAAAACCTTTAGATAGCAAAGAAAAGCATAATATCATAGCATAAAACCTTGATAAACAAATGCATGAACGTATAGAAGATATCTAGTTGCATATAACTAAGCCACTCATGCTAAAAGATATTGAATAAACATATAAACAATTTATGCTACTAACATCACAGAGTGGACAACACAATTAGAGTTCTATATTGATGTAGAAAGAGTGATTACAACCATCAGTTGCATCAGCCTTCCCTTACCCCTCCAGCTCATCTCTCTCTCTCCCCCTTCTTAACCTCTTCTGATGACTTAGTCTGAGACTCTACTCAACAGTCAAATAGGAAATCCTTTCAAATGGTTCAACCTCTTTCCCAATGGACCTAGCCTTGCATATATAGCATGTGAGGTTAGGTTTGCCAAGTCCTTCATGAGTTCCATTAGGCAAAAGGAATGATGTTTCCATGACTTAGCACTCTTTCCCATTTACATACTCCATTAGGAATTAGTAATTCCCCTAAACAGGTCGAGTTATGATGTTTCCCTGCTTTTATGAGCTGACATAGGAGAGAATTTAGGGATATTTTCTTAGTCAATTCACTCCTTTGACCCATTGAAACTGATGTAGGGTCACTAACATTGTTCCCGAGGTAACAGGTAGAGTTATCCTAGGCACTAATGCACCCTTATGCTTGCTGAGAAGATTTATAAAGTAGGTTGATAGTGTCTAAACAATGTTAGCTTGACAAGTGGGCCTGTGAACTTGTCCAGTCCTTTAGTCATCGTGTCTTTATCCTCTGAGCTGATGAGGAGGTCATTTTCTTGTATAACAAGAATGCACCAACGATATTATCGTGTGTAGTCATTGTAGCATTCAAGGACCTCATTCACAAGTTTTTGGAGGTATACTTCAATGATTGGATGGTTTTTTGGTTGGTAAAGCGCCACGTAGCTAGTCTATGCTTGATGTTGGATACATGTCGGAGGTACTAGATTGCGTTCAATTTGAAGAAATGCTTATTCTATGTCCCTTTTGGGATCTTGTTGGGTCACATGGTATGCAGAAAAGGCTTGATGGTAGACCCTGCTAATATCGTGGTTATAATTAATTTGGAGGCACCAAGAAGTGTGAAACAGTTGCGCGCAACGTTGCAGCATATAGGATAGTATAGAAATTTCATCAAAAGCTATGCCCAGATTACTTCGTCGATGGAGAAGCTTCTAAAGAAGGATGCTACATTTTGTTGGAATGAAGAGTGTCAACAAAGCTTAGATGTGTTGAAGGAAAAGATAGTCACCACGTCGATCCTAGTCTTCCCGGATTGGAAGAAGGAATTTCATGTGCATGTGGACACGTCAAGTATTGCGCTCAGGGTAGTACTGACACAGGCTGACGAGGGAGAGTTGGATCACCCTATATTGTTTAAAAGAAGAAAATTGTCTAAATCTAATAAGAACTATTCAACGACAGAGCACAAAGGATTGGCTATGATGTATGCGCTTCAGAAGTTTAGACATTACTTATTAGTCAGACATTTCAAGATGTATACAGACCATTTTGCATTGAAGTACCTGGTTAACAAGCCTGTGTTTGCGGGGGAGATATGTAGATGGCTATTGTTGTTTCAGGAATATGACTTCGAAGCTATTGTAAAGCCAAGACAACTGAATAAAATACTAGATCATATGTCACACATTGAAATAGGAGAGGAGCCTACTAATTTGGAGGAAGGACTGCCTAACGTGTAGCCCTTTGTAGTACATGTTGCGGACAGTCACCTTGCAGATATCATACACTTCCTGGTGATGGGGATGGCTCCAAAAGGGTATAATAGTCAACAAAAAAAGGAGCTAGTGGTGCGCGCAATAGAATTTTCTGTCATTGCAGGGAATTTATATAAAATGGGCTCGGATGAAATCCTGTGATGTTATGTACCTAACTTTGAATGAAACAACATCCATGTTGAAGTTCATGGAGGAGTCACAGGAGGATATTATGTAGGAAAATCAATATTGTAGGAGATTTTACGCGCTAGTTTATGGTGGGCGACGCTTCATAAGGATTCCAAGTCTTATTGTAAGGCATTTGATGCATGTCAGAGGACGGGAAGACCATCCTAGAGGGATGAGATACCTTTGAATCCACATATGTCATTACAGTTGTTCGAAAAGTAGGTGATTGATTTTGTGGGACCAATTTAGCCTCCAGGAAAGAAGACAGGTGCGTGATACATCATCACCGCGAGAGAGTATTTGACCAAATGGGTGGAGGCACAGTCTATGAAGGACTGTACCATGGAAGTAGTAGCAAAGTTCATCTTTGAGTATATACTAACTAGATTTGGTTGCTTAGATATTTTGATGAGCGATTGGGGTACACATTTCCTTAGTGAAATGATCAGCGCACTGATGGAGGAATTCCAGGTTTATTATCAGAAGAGTATGCCATATCACCCACAAACTAATGGGATGGTAGGAGCATTTAATAATATATTGTAGAATGTGTTGACGAAGGTTTGCAATGCACAAAGAAATGAATGGGATGTGCGCGTAATCGCGGTGCTATGGGCTTACAGGATGACTTGCAAAAAGCTGACTAGAGAAATGCCTTTCATGCTGGTTTATGGTGTAGAAGCTATGATGCCGATGGAGTACATTATACATAGTCTACACATAGTGGCATTCACAGGAATGGCGGATCACGGAGCCCTAGAAGAAAGGCTCGCGTAACTAACAGAGCTAGAAGAGGATAGATTTTTGACTAGATTCCATCAAGTTCAAAAGGAGTGCGAAAAGGCATGGCACGATCGGCACATCAAACTACGCACCTTCAAGTTAAAAGATTTAGTATTATTGTATGACAACAAGTTTGATAAATTTCCAGGAAAAATTTGGATGCATTGGCTAGGGCCCTATGTAATCAAGGAGATTACCGATGGTGGAGCAGTTCAGCTAGTGAATTTGAATGGAGAACCATTTCTAGGGAAGGTAAATGGTAGTCGATTGAAGCTGTTAGAGCTCCAGGAAACTCTCCTAGGTTGTAGCTTGGAGATGCCTGGTAACATATAATCTTCAATATGGTTCTAGGAACTTATTGGGATGGGTGGTGGCTTGGTTCAATCCGGATAACCACTTCTACTCTTTTCTCACTCCATACATGCATGAACATCCTCAGACTACAAGTCTTTAAACCACCAATGCTCAATAGTTTGGGAATTAGGTGAATAGACAAAGAATACTAACCACACCAGTAGATGCATATAGAATGTATGATGGCCAGTTGCAACTAGTAAAGAAACTTGTAAATCTAATCTATCAATGTAGAGATAAGATGACAGTTATCTTGCATTAGATATAGAAGAAACCTAGATGACCTATTCAACAACAGATCCAATTCTCCAATGCAGAGATAAGATGATAGTTATCTAGCATTAGACATAGGAGAAAGCACGAACAAACCAATCCAGGTGCAAGTTTAGAAAAAGAAGGGGAATGGACATTGAGCATGTAACAGCAAAAGAATCTTGTATTTTTGAAAATGAAGATGAGACACTGCAAGTTATAGAGTATCTACAGCCTCCAGAAGTTGAACTGCACAAAAAAAACCAACTCTAATTAAATCTTGCTTTCGGCTATTTATAGTTTAATTTTACAATGATCTTTAGCCGTTTAGGGCTGGACATGTATTAATCGACCACCTACTGGCATTAACTATCTAATTGCATTCAAGGACGTAATTTCCTTCCCATCACAAAAAAATTAATCAATTATGGTACTGCGTTGTCCTGCTAGGTAGTTGGCTTGATTATGGTCGTGGAGCTCCATGACTATTTAATTCTGTTTGCTAGATCATGTTGTGGCCTTCTTCCTTCAGCCATGCTTTTTGTTAATTCAGTTCAACGGTCTTATTGTCATCAAGATGATAGAATTGGCCACCTTCTTCTCCAGATAACAGGTAGGGAGTGGAGTATGAGGTGCATGGGTGGATGGATGTGTTGAATCAGATAGAAAGAGAGGTGACAGAGTGGTGGAGGACGGTCGGGAGCGACCGTGCATGAGGGTCGTCAAGTCGAGGGGAATGCATAGTGGAGATCATGCGCAGGAGGTTTGAGGTCATGGTGGCAACGAGACATGTCTAGACCATTATATCTCAGGTGGACAAATCGAACGGTTATCGGGTGGAAGAGGCACATGGGTGATATCACCCGGGGGTGGTTTGATTTGAGTGGTAATGGTTTTTTATCAGAAAGGCCTCGGGCAGTAAGTGGAAAGTGTCGGAACTCGCCCGATGCCATTTAGTGGATGACACATAGCGGCGAAGGAGAGAGAGAAACTGGCCTCATCGGACGGGTACTTTTTGCACTAGTTGTTTATGTCATATGGGTAATAGCCATTAGATCTGGTAGGGTTGATCTGATGGCAGAGATGCAATGAAGGTATGAGATGTCTTTGGGGAATGTGCTATAAGCGCGTAAGACATACATGTAAGGTTTTATGGGTATTTTTGGCTTTTTCGCTTGGGGCTAAGGCCAAAGGGGTGTTTTGTTGAGACTAGAAGGTTAATAAAGGAGGCAGGAAAGGTAAAGTGTGAGCGGGGTAAGGGACGAAGTGGAAGATGGCCTGTGTGGGACCCCTTTAAGAATAGCAAAGCCAACTAAAACTTTCCATTGACCTCCAAAAAGTCAGCACTGCACTTTAGGGCTAACACTGGCTCCTTCTGGGGATGAAATCCTCCCTGTGAGGTTTCAAGAACTGTAGACCACTGCCTTTTACATAAGAAACAAGATCAAAAATACTACCTAGTATTCCATTGGGCATGGAGTCTATCTTAGCCTACACTAAAACTTTAAAAATAACATATTTACAATACTGAGGCCTGAAAGCCTTAAATGAAATAAAGTTTCAAAAACCACCCATTGACTGGGCCATCAAAAGAACTTTCTCCTTCTAAACTTTGCAGACTGAAAGTGTTGTTCCTTTGAACCTGAGAGATGACAAACAGTCCTGTCCATAAAGCATCGAATTTACCATGATTGCTTTCTTTTCCTTCATTGCATCCCATTTGAGAACCCAGTCACCAACCTGAAAATTGTCCATCTCTACCTTTTTGTCAAAGGCTTCCTTGATTCTCCTTTGATGTATTTCTGACTTCTCAATCAGTTGATCTCTGATCTGGTGAACTTCAGCCAAGTCACACATCCTCCTTGCCATGTCGCTTTCCTCATCCTGTTCCTCTTGCAAGAATTTAGCCATAGGGAGGATCAATTGGATTGAAAAAAATAGCCTTAGTGAATTACACCAGCTTGAATGGAGAGTTCCCTATGGATTTCTTGGTGGTAACTCTGTCAGCCCATAATGCAAACTTCAGCTTGGAATCCCAGTTCCTTTTGTTGTCTTCCAGCAGTTTTTTGATTATCCTCACCAGGCTCTTATTTGATGATTCTGCCAAGCCATTTCCTTGAGGATAATATGAGGTAGAATGCACTAATTTAATGCCCATTTCTTCACACATATCCACCAAGTCCTTTTCTCTGAAAGCTGCTACATTATCAGTGACTAGCTTGGTTGGGGATCCAAATCTAGTGAAAATATTCTTAGTTAAGAACTTCATGACAACCTAGTGATCAACCTTCTTAGTGGGTATGGCCTCAATCCATTTGGTAAAATAATTAGTGGCTACTAAGATCCACCTATGCTGGCCACTAGAATGTGGATTAATCTCCCCTATGAAATCTAAACCCCACTGTTGGAAAGGACCATTAGTGTGTATTGGTTTCAGGGGAAAAGATTTCAACTGTTGTCTGTAGAGCTATAAAAAGGGACTCTTTCACCTCTAATTACCTCACATTAATATGTCAATCCGGGAACGTTTCGTTATTTCAAAGAGTGTCTCAGTCTGAGGCTATCATTTGCCAGAGTAATGCTAGTAGTACAGTGTTCAGAAATACAAGAGTAAATGGATGATTGTCTACAGCTTAACCACTTCAAAAGATTAAATCACACCTTCAAAAGACTAAGCAACTTATCAGTCAAGGGTTCCATAGCACTAACCCATCCCTTTGGAAATTGATGGAAAAGGAAATCAGAGAACAGATCGTGGATCTGGGAGCCGGACAGTGGATGTCAATGCTCACTACAGTCTGCAATCGTTCTTCACACTAATACCAAGAATTGGAACGGCAAATAAGAAATGGAACAGTAACTAAGAAATCGAATAGCAAGTTTGAAATGGAACAGCAAATCCGAAATGGAACAACAAATCTGAAATGGAACAGCAGCTAAGAAATAGAACAGCAACTAAGTCTCGCAACCAATAACCTCTTAGTCTATTAGATCAAATGCATTAATCGTAATCTAGAGGAATCAAACGGAAATATTTCACTCTTAAGGGTGGATTGAATAACACACACCAATGGAACAACATTGATTACTGATAAATTATGGAACAACACTTAAAAACCACATACGCATGCAGCACACTTAAATAGTAATCTGATCCAAGTATCGATCTCAGTTAGAAAGAATACGATTGCATTTCAAAATAGAACAACATTGTTCGTAAATCCAACAGTCACAAAGAACATAACTTCCCAGATGAATTCCGTAACGTTAATGAACAGGTGCATAGCACAGAAGCTCTGTAATGGAACAGTAACAGTATTTTGTAAAGACTAGCAGTATTAGATCAACTCTTAAAAGAACAGTAATATGATGCAGAGTCAATACAATTGTTCTGTCTGTAGAAGCATTAATGAATTAAACATAATAGAGCATGTGATGTAAACTTATAAAACACACCAGATTACCAAATGACGTCAATAGGAAAACCACGCATGAACCAAACGTAATAATACAGGAGCAAGTGTCCTCCAGGGCCGGGCCCTTAGCCTCCAGGGGTACACTGCTTAAAGTTATTCCAGACTCAGAGATGAAATAATAACCAAGTTTGTATTAATGCATAGAGCAGAATTACAATAAACCAGTTCTTAACGAGACTCGATGATCAAAGTTTTGATCTTTAAAGGAAATTACATAAAAGCATAACCGTTTCTAACTCTCCCTCGAGCTAACAGTGCTGCCCCTTTTATAAGGGTGACGGCGGAGATATCTAGGTGCAGAAATAGATAAAACAACGATCCCTTAGGATCAAGGATCCTGAGGGATTCGCCAAACTCTTAGTCCTCAGTCATTCCTTTTCTCTCCTGCGCCGAGCTGATATCTCCACCTCCTTTCCCAGGCTGATTCACTTTGATTTTATTTTCCTTGTTTGAATTCAGTCTCCCGTCAAAGGGACAACGGTTAACCCGTCCTTGTCCTTTCCTTTGGAACGACAACTTCTCGTTTTTCCTCCTTTCTGCATAAGGAAATGACAATTGTCAGTGTTTTCGTCTTTCATATTAATCTCACATGGTCCATTATAATTCTTTATTATTTTCCTAGTTCATGATGCAAAAGGTTTGTAAATTTCAATGAAAAGATATTGAAATAATCATCAAAAACATACCTTCTTTAGTACTCCACACACCCCCCTGCTTACCCTGTTTCATGCCCTCATGAAAAACATTGTAGTTGACATGTAAGGCAGTGAGAGAATAGGTTGGAGATGGAATCTCATGTGGAGGCCTACAGCCATGATGAGTAACTAGGAAGTCAAAGAAATGGCATGTCTGACCCTCGGGCGTCTCATACAGGGCTTGGTATCTGGTTGCAGGGTGCCAAATAATTGGACTCCGGAACCTATATCCTAACCAGGATGGCCCTGCCCTCAAAATGATTTCACCATAGAGGTGCAAGCGGTTGGCAGCTAATTTAAAATTCTCATACTTAAACGGTTCCCTGAGCTGGATATTCGGATTAGAGATTTGATACCGAAATTTCGCTGCATCAATGGCAAGGTCTTTGATAGAGAAAAAGTATTCTAATCCCTGCCGAATGAGTGCCTCATGCATGGGTCCTAATGCTTCAATTACACCCAGAGTCTTCATGAGGTTTCTATGTGCTCTCCACAACTATACTGGGTCCCTAGGCTCAGCCCTTACCCACAAATCTAGTTCGTTTTCTTGCCTTTGGAAAGTATTATACGCTTTAAGCCATGTAATTTGATTAACCCCAAATGAGATGAACGCCTGCAATTGGACATCCACAACAAAAGGCCCAGGGTTCAACTCAGTATCCTGGTCTAATACAAGGTTATGTAAATAGAACTCACACAGTAGCCTCTGGACTTTTACCCCGTAGTGCTTGCAGCAGTCTATAAAATCATTGACAGTGTTAATTTGTATGGGAGCACCTGGTTTAACAGCCTTTATTTTTAGTTGCAAATACCTTTCCAGTAGAAATAAGGCATAATTCTTGGCAGGGGCTCTACATGCTAAGACGTCATTGTATAAAGAACACAAGGTATCCATCTGCTTGATAACGATATCTAACCTACGAGTTACCTTTGCGAATTTCTCTTGTTCCCTTCGCCACCCTTCAAAGGCCTGGATTTTGGATAGAATGACGTTCCTAAGCTACTGCTGTAGCTCTTCATACTTTTCGCGGGGGACCGTTTGCTCCCTAAGCTCTTCTGCTTCTTGCTGAGCTTGCTTCAAATCCTTTTGCAGGGTTACTGTTTTTGGATCTTTTCTCCATGCGGCAGTGGAGGCCAGGAGTTTTACCTGAACTTTCTTATTGCGTTGCTTTGAGTTCATAACCCTTATTACTATCGAAAGTGGTGCCTTCGTCTGAATTTCCTTATCACGGGTCATCATCTCATCCATTTCTATCTTAACGTGGATATTAGTCCATTGTTGTTCCTTTTCTATTGGAACAGCAGTCTGTTTCTTAGCATCAGTTGGAACAACAGCCTAGTTTTCGACAGGGTTTTGAATAGCAGGATGGATTCTGGTCCTCCGCCCCTTTGCCTTGAGGGGTTTTGCTGGACTGGTCACATTTTTCCTTCCCGAAGTTCTTTTTACCCTTTGCCTTGCTTTTAGAATCCTAATTTGCTGGTGGAGCTGGACTATTATATTCACTAAACTCTGTTGTTCCTTTCGCAGTTCTTTAATTTCCAAAGTTTCCTTAGAAGGAACAGCAGGTTGTTCACTGCGGCCTGGACTGTGACTAATTCCCGGATTTTCCTTCTGGGGTGTTTCTTCACCGTCCTGCTCTGGCTGTTCCGAGGCAAGAACCCTAACTGGTTCTGTTATTTCTTGGGCGACCTCTCTTTTTGCCCCTGTTTCCTCTGGAATTTCTTCTAGTGTATTTTGGTTAGGAACGGATTGTTCCTATTCAGTATCTCCTATCATCTTTTCATCATGAATAGGTAGATTCTCTTCTCCTGCCTCCTTTGCATGTGGTTCTTCAGGTGCATTTTCCTCCTGGGGTTTCTTCTTGGCATGGGGGTCTGATGGACTGGAAGGTTGGCCATATTCGCCCATATTGGCCAAGACTTCGGCCAATTAGTCTTCTCCCACTGGGTCCTGCAATGGGCTACCTTCCTGTTGTTCTGTTTCCTCCTCCTGCTCGGATTGCTCGGCTTCTTATTCCTTATCTTCCTCGGTTTGAGTTTCTTTTTCTCCTTCTTCTTCAGATTCTTCGACTTCTTCTTCGGTTTCTTCTTCTTCTTCAGACTGCTCGGCCTCTTCTTATTTTTCTTCTTCTTATTGCGATTGCTCAGCCTCCTCTTTTGGATGTGAGGGTTGCTCATCTTCAATTTCTATTAGCTTGCTGGTGTTTTCTTGGGGCTTCTCCATCGTCCCTCGTAGTCGTGCTAGCCGAACCGATTTCTTGCATTTTTCTGGCCGTTCGGGTGTACCAGTGGCATGTTTACGCTTTGCCAATTCCCTGCGTTTTCCTAGACGCTCGGGTGTGCCGGTGGCATGTTTACGCTTTGCCAATTCCCTACGATTTTCTGGACGCTCAGGTGTACTAGTGGCATGTTTACGTTTTGGGGATGGTGCGGTCAATCCCCATTTATCATGGCATTTAGCTCTTCCCAGCTGCTCTGCTGCTGGGTGAGGCTATGGCTGACAATTAACCGAATCAACCCATGATGACTAACAACTGACTCTACATGATGTGCCTTTTTTATGCTCTGTGCAACGTCATGAAGTAACTGTTGGCATTATGATACAAGTGTTGTCCTTGATGGCAACTCACTCAGAGAAAGGTACAGGTGATGGCAACTTAATCAGAGGACAGATCTTAGTGCAGTAAAGAATTGATGATCAGACTACAAGTATGAAGAGAAAATATATACACGCTGGTTCACTATATACCAAGTCGCGTATACAAGCAGGTTCACTATATACCAAGTCGCGTATACGCAGGTTCACTATATACCAAGTCGCGTGTACACGCAGGTTGGCTTCAGTAAAAGAGCGTGTATGTGGAAAACTTATCTTTGGTCCGTGGCAGTTATTCCTTGGAAGTTGTGCCTATGGTTTTGGACCATGGTGTCTCGACAGACGTGTTGATCCCTAGTTTTGAAGTTGATGGTATTGTGTTGCTATGGTTTTGGCCCGTGGTATTGTGAAGGGCCTAAGGCTATATAAGGAGAAGATCATTAGGCAAAGAGATATGCAATGTGTGTCTGACGAAGTGAGAAGATCTGGTATTGCTGTTTATCTGTTCGGGACGCTTGGCATGGGTCGGATCTGACAGCGAAGGCATAAGTAATTATTTCTAGATCTGCACGCGGGTTGCCTTTGGAGAAAGCGCGTATACACGCGGTTTTGGTACAGTGAAGTAGCGTACACATAATAAGATTTGATATTTCAGGTTGCTGCTGATTCTGGTGGTTGTTGCAGAGTTCTGGGCTCTAGTTTGGGTTCTGTGTTCTTGATGACAGGGTTTCAGTGATTCAGTATTGGGTTGTTTAATGAATTAGGATGCAAGTATAAGTTGATGATTGTATTGTGGTAATGTTTGTTTTGTACTCTTGGATCCAGTCTGAAAATTGATGAAACGTGGTCCCTGAAGGAAAGAAGGTTGTAGGGTCAGCACCTACGTACTAGTAAATGGATCGGCTAGTACAAGAGTTGAGGGGGTTGTAGCTCCCTTCCAGAAGTAGTTGGAAAACGAGAGAGGGTTGTAGCCCTCTGCAGGTTGTAGCCTGCGTACTGGTAAAGGACTGCACCAGTACATTGTAAAAGAAGTTTCTTATTAAAGAAGAAAGAGACGAATTGCAGCAGGTGGTTTTCACCCACATTGGGTTTCCACCTTATATAATGGTGTTCATGTGTGTGGCTCTTGTGTGATGTTCTGTTCTGTTATACTGCACCTGTTTACTGTTAATATGCTTAATAATGTTCTGATGCATTTACTGAAGATTAAGCTAACTGAATTATAAGATCTCTGGATATACGCTAGTTGCATTAGACACAGTAGCGTGTACACGCGGGTTCACTTAATTGAAGTAGCGTATATGTTTCTGAGTATGAAATTGGAAAGGTTTTACTGATCTGATAATACTGATTCACCCCCCCCCCTCTCAGTATTATTTCCAACAATTGGTATCGGAGCAGGTCCTTCAGAGGAAGCTTGATCGCTTGAAGGAAAAGATCCATCAGAATGGCTAATCCAGAAAGAGAGGCACACATCAGGCCACCAGTCTTTTACGGGAACAATTTTACTCACTGGAAGATAAGAACCACTGCATATCTACAATCACTTGGAGCAGAAATTTGGGGAATCGTAGAAGGAGGATACAAATTCCCATCAACAACTCCTACAGATCCAGCAGAGAAAAAGCAATATGAGCTCAATGCCAAAGCTATTACTGTCCTATTGAGTAGTTTGACACAATTAGAATTTATGAAGATCATGCATTTCAAATCAGCTAAGGAAATATGGGACAAAATCGTCACAAGCTACGAAGGAGATGATCAGGTAAAAAGAGCAAAGCTTCAAACTATCAGAATCTGGTATGAAACTCTTAAGATGCATAGTAATGAAAGCATAGCTAATTATTTCCTGCGTATGGATGAGATTGTGAATTGTATGAGGGATCTGGGTGAAGAATTTGAGGAAGTTGTCTTAGTTGAAAAGGTTTTGAGATCTTTGTCTGCTAAATTTGATTCTAAAGTATCTGCCATAGAAGAGAAGGAGAATGTGCAGAAAATCACCATGTCACAGCTTCACGGGATCTTAACTGCTTTTGAAATGCGACAAGACGTACCACTAGAAGCCGCATTTGAAGTGTCAGAGGAAGAAGATGAGGTAAATTTTGTCAAGAATCTTGAACGGGGAACTGGACGGTTCAAAGGTAAGCTACCTTTCAAATGTTTCTATGTGGTAGAGTTGGTCACTATGCTGCTAGATGCCCTCATAACAAAGGAAAGGTATCTGAAGAAGATGGTAGAAGCTATTAAACCCATATTAAAAGTTCATTCAATGATAGTGAAGATATTAGAAGTCTCATGGCACATGAAAAGAAGAATGCTTCATCCAATAATAGCGAAGATATTAAAAGTATCATGGCACATGAAAAGAAGAATGCAGAAACTGAAGAAGTTACCAAATTAAATGAAAAATTGGAGACAGTAACCAGGGTAAGGGAGAAATTGCAGGATGTAGTAAAGGATCAGAGCATAACTATTCAAAGGCTTGAATCAAAGATCCTCTCTCTAAAAGAAGATCTTAAAAAATCAAGAGAACAGAACAGAGAAGCTCTTGAAGATCAAGAACATGAAGTGATCAAACTAAAGCGACAAGTGGAAGAAGGAAGAAGAGCTGAAGAAGACCTAAGGAATCAGTATCTGAAAAAGGAAGAACAACATCAAGTTGAGGTAAATATCTTGAAAGGTAAACTAGAAGAAAAGGATAAGCTTTTACGATTTCAAGATAGTACTAAAGTCTTGGATGATATTCTTAATAGCCAAAGGTCTCCTGCTATCAAAACTGGTCTTGGTTTTCATGAATATGTTGAAGGTGAATCTAGTTCACAAGGTGAGGCAAGAAACTCTAAGGAGAAATCTGAAATGCTCAACAAAGAACAACCAAGGAAAGAAATTCCTCAAGGAATATCCTTTACTCCTAACTATGGACGTGATAGACGATTATTTTCTCCACTGAATAATGTTGAATGTCATATATGTCATAATCTTGGACATGTTGCAGCCAGATGTAGAAGTAGAATGGTTCAAGACCATTACAAAAGATCATTGCATCCCAGGTATTTTAGAGGATATTGCTTTGCCTGCAATGCATATGGACATAAAGCAATTGATTGTGATAGAAGGAACATGAAATATGTAAGATGTTATACATGCAACAAATATGGACATAAAGCAAGGGAATGCAGGAGCAGATTTCAAAATTCAAAACAAGAGGACCATACAACATCACAGTTCCAGGAATTGAAGAAGACAGAGACAGAAAAGTGTGGCATAACTCAGTCAGCTGACATAACAGACACAGGGGAATCTGAAAGTGATGAATTTCAGTATTCCTTGCATACGCTGATATAATGAAGACAAGTCGCGTATATACGCGAGTTACAGGCTGCAAAGTCGCGTATATGAAGAAAGGGAAGCAGAACAGACCCAGGTTCAGTCATGGTTGGCTCAGGCTCAGGGGGAGCAGAACAGACTCAAGAAATGGTTGGCTCACACTCAGGGGGAGCATATACTTCAAATAATTCATTGTTGGCATTATGGTTAGAAGTTGCTGATGAAACTAAATGATACATCTTGTTGTTTGATCAAAGGAATAGTATTGCAGACTGATGCTTATGGTACAGATCTGAATGGCTGGTCTTAGAACCTGCATCTGCACAGGGGGAGCATGGATAGATTGGTACACTTTGGCATAAACAAAGGGGGAGCCAAATCAGAAACTTCAGCATGTACTCAGGGAGAGTATGGACAGCAGTATGGATAGTAGAAGGTATACCGAAGAAGAAAATATCTTGGTCCGCCCTTTGCCCTTGATGTCAAAGGGGGAGAGTGACTTGGTGTGGTGGTTGCCATCAAGTCCAAAGGGGGAGATTGTTGGCATTATGATACAAGTGTTGTCCTTGATGGAAATTCACTCAGAGAAAGGTACAGGTGATGGCAACTTAATCAGAGGACAGATCTTAGTGCAGTAAAGAATTGATGATCAGACTACAAGTATGAAGAGAAAATATATACACGCTGGTTCAATATATACCAAGTCGCGTATACAAGCAGGTTCACTATATACCAAGTCGCGTATACGCAGGTTCACTATATACCAAGTCGTGTGTACACGCAGGTTGGCTTCAGTAAAAGAGCGTGTATCTGGAAAACTTATCTTTGGTCCGTGGCAGTTATTCCTTGGAAGTTGTGCCTATGGTTTTGGACCATGGTGTCTGGTTGAAGGGAAAGTACCCCTAGGGTCCTTTGGGCTAAGACTCTACCAGACTGAAAATTGCTTATTCAAAGAAACATACACACAGCCATCATTTTTACTTTTAAGCAAATTCTAATGTTAAGGGTACGTACCTAAGGTCCTACGTTCGAGAAGGCATTTAGGGTCCAAACCCTTCTTGGAGTTCCCTTCTTCTTCCTTTGACCTGCAAGACAAACAAATCAAAGAACACAACAATACATGTACAAATACTTATGTATAAACCATCTTTATGCTATAAAGTTAGTTATAAAAATCTTTAAGTAACCACTTGCATAAGAATTCAAAACAAGAATCTCATAAGCATAAAGAAAGATTGTTTCGGGAACAAAGACGTGTTTCTTTATATATGAAGGAAAATAAAGTACATATAACGGAAAGATATCACCTGAACACCTTCAGCAGGCTCCAAGCATAGCTTCCTCTCGGATTCGTTCCAGCCTCAAGCCTCCAACAAGAGCTCCTTCCAAGTCTTACTCAATGATGATATCAAGGATGAATGATCACAAATACACATGGAAACAAGGGTTTCCTATGCAAAATGGGGGAAGTGCAGAAAGAACCAAGGACTTCAGACCTGGTCTAAGGGGAAAATCTCAGCATAATAATCTTGCTCTCATTTCTCTCTCCTTTTGGCCTTCCCTTTGATGTCTTTTTATACCATCTCCAGAGTAGTTTTTTAGTTAGGAGTTGGTTGGGAACAGTTGGGCCACGGGCACTAACAGGTGATCCAGCAGGTAAAACCCGCGATCTCTGCCCGAAAATAAGGAATTATATTTTTTTTTAAGTGTTTTAATACATACACGCGGGTTGGGTATACACAGACCCGCGTGTACACGCATTTAACTCAGGGCAATGTCGCGTATAGGGAATAAAACACTGTTTTTTAAATTTTTGGACCAGGTCTGGAAGGAGGGGTTGCCCTAGGCCATGAGTGGAGCATCACAAACCATAAGTGTGAGATTTGGAGCTATAACAGTGTCTCGACGGACGTGTTGATCCCTAGTTTTGAAGTTGATGGTATTGTGTTGCTATGGTTTTGGCCCGTGGTATTGTGAAGGGCCTAAGGCTATATAAGGAGAAGATCATTAGGCAAAGAGATATGCAATGTGTGTCTGACGAAGTGAGAAGATCTGGTATTGTTGTTTATATGTTCGGGATGCTTGGCATGGGTCGGATCTGACAGCGAAGGCATAAGTAATTATTTCTAGATCTACACGCGGGTTGCCTTTGGAGAAAGCACGTATACACGCAGTTTTGGTACAGTGAAGTAGCGTATGCATAATAAGATTTGATATTTCAGGTTGCTGCTGATTCTGGTGGTTGTTGCAGAGTTCTGGGCTCTGGTTTGGGTTATGTGTTCTTGATGACAGGGTTTCAGTGATTCAGTATTGGGTTGTTTAATGAATTATGATGCAAGTATAAGTTGATGATTGTATTGTGGTAATGTTTGTTTTGTACTCTTGGATCCAGTCTGAAAATTGATGAAACGTGATCCCTGAAGGAAAGAAGGTTGTAGGGTCAGCACCTACGTACTAGTAAATGGATCGGCTAGTACAAGAGCTGAGGGGGTTGTAGCTCCCTTCCAGAAGTAGTTGGAAAACGAGAGAGGGTTGTAGCCCTCTGCAGGTTGTAGCCTGCGTACTGGTAAAGGACTGCACCAGTACATTGTAAAAGAAGTTTCTTATTAAAGAAGAAAGAGACGAATTGCAGCAGGTGGTTTTCACCCACATTGGGTTTCCACCTTATATCATGGTGTTCATGTGTATGGCTCTTGTGTGATGTTCTGTTCTGTTATACTGCACCTGTTTACTGTTAATATGCTTAATAATGTTCTGATGCATTTACTGAAGATTAAGCTAACTGAATTATAAGATCTCTGGATATACGCTAGTTGCATTAGACACAGTAGCGTGTACACGCGGGTTCACTTAATTGAAGTATCGTATATGTTTCTGAGTATGAAATTGGAAAGGTTTTACTGATCTGATAATACTGATTCACCCCCCCCCCCCCCTCTTAGTATTATTTCCAACAATTGGTATCGGAGCAGGTCCTTCAGAGGAAGCTTGATCGCTTGAAGGAAAAGATCCATCAGAATGGCTAATCCAGAAAGAGAGGCACACATTAGGCCACCAGTCTTTGACGGGAACAATTTTACTCACTGGAAGATAAGAACCACTGCATATCTACAATCACTTGGAGCAGAAATTTTGGGAATCGTAGAAGGAGGATACAAATTCCCATCAGCAACTCCTACAGATCCAGCAGAGAAAAAGAAATATGAGCTCAATGCCAAAGCTGTTACTGTCCTATTGAGTAGTTTGACACAATCAGAATTTATGAAGATCATGCATTTCAAATCAGCTAAGGAAATATGGGATAAAATCGTCACAAGCTACGAAGGAGATGATCAGGTAAAAAGAGCAAAGCTTCAAACTCTCAGAATCCGGTATGAAACTCTTAAGATGCATAGTAATGAAAGCATAGTTAATTATTTCCTGCGTATGGATGAGATTGTGAATTGTATGAGGGATCTGGGTGAAGAATTTGAGGAAGTTGTCTTAGTTGAAAAGGTTTTGAGATCTTTGTCTGCTAAATTTGATTCTAAAGTATCTGCCATAGAAGAGAAGGAGAATGTGCAGAAAATCACCATGTCACAGCTTCACGGGATCTTAACTGCTTTTGAAATGCGACAAGAGGTACCACTAGAAGCCGCATTTGAAGTGTCAGAGGAAGAAGATGAGGTAAATTTTGTCAAGAATCTTGAACGGGGAACTGGACGGTTCAAAGGTAAGCTACCTTTCAAATGTTTTCTATGTGGTAGAGTTGGTCACTATGCTGTTAGATGCCCTCATAACAAAGGAAAGGTATCTGAAGAAGATGGTAGAAGCTATTATACCCATATTAAAAGTTCATTCAATGATAGTGAATATATTAGAAGTCTCATGGCACATGGAAAGAAGAATGCTTCATCCAATAATAGCGAAGATATTAAAAGTATCATGGCACATGAAAAGAAGAATACATAAACAGAAGAAGTTACCAAATTAAATGAACAATTGGAGACATTAACCAGGGTAAGGGAGCAATTGCAGGATGTAGTAAAGGATCAGAGCATAACTATTCAAAGGCTTGAATCAAAGATCCTCTCTCTAAAAGAAGATCTTAAAAAATCAAGAGAACAGAATAGAGAAGCTCTTGAAGATGAAGAACATGAAGTGATCAAACTAAAGCGACAAGTGGAAGAAGGAAGAAGAGCTGAAGAAGACCTAAGGAATCAGTATCTGAAAAAGGAAGAACAACATCAAGTTGAGGTAAATATCTTGAAAGGTAAACTAGAAGAAAAGGATAAGCTTTTACGATTTCAAGATAGTACTAAAGTCTTGGATGATATTCTTAATAGCCAAAGGTCTCCTGCTATCAAAACTGGTCTTGGTTTTCATGAATATGTTGAAGGTGAATCTAGTTCACAAGGTGAGGCAAGAAACTCTAAGGAGAAATCTGAAATGCTCAACAAAGAACAACCAAGGAAAGAAATTCCTCAAGGAAGATCCTTTACTCCTAACTATGGACGTGATAGACGATTATTTTCTCCACTGAATAATGTTGAATATCATATATGTCATAATCTTGGACATGTTGCAGCCAGATGTAGAAGTAGAATGGTTCAAGACCATTACAAAAGATCATTGCATCCCAGGTATTTCAGAGGATATTGCTTTGCCTGCAATGCATATGGACATAAAGCAATTGATTGTGACAGAAGGAACATGAAATATGTAAGATGTTATACATGCAACAAATATGGACATAAAGCAAGGGAATGCAGGAGCAGATTTCAAAATTCAAAACAAGAGGACCATACATCATCACAGTTCCAGGAATTGAAGAAGACAGAGACAGAAAAGTGTGGCATAACTCAGTCAGCTGACATAACAGACACAGGGGAATCTGAAAGTGATGAATTTCAGTATTCCTTGCATACGCTGATATAATGAAGACAAGTTGCGTATATATGCGAGTTACAGGCTGCAAAGTCGCGTATATGAAGAAAGGGCAGCAGAACAGACCCAGGTTCAGTCATGGTTGGCTCAGGCTCAGGGGGAGCAGAACAGACTCAGGAAATGGTTGGCTCACACTTAGGGGGAGCATATACTTCAAATAATTCATTGTTGGCATTATGGTTAGAAGTTGCTGATGAAACTAAATGATACATCTTGTTGTTTGATCAAAGGAATAGTATTGCAGACTGATGCTTATGGTACAGATCTGAATGGTTGGTCTTAGAACCTGCATCTGCACAGGGGGAGCATGGATAGATTGGTACACTTTGGTATAAACAAAGGGGGAGCCAAATCAGAAACTTCAACATGTACTCAGGGAGAGTATGGACAGTAGTATGGATAGCAGAAGGTATACCGAATAAGAAAATATCTTGGTCCGCCCTTTGCCCTTGATGTCAAAGGGGGAGAGTGACTTGGTGTGGTGGTTGCCATCAAGTCCAAAGGGGGAGATTGTTGGCATTATGATACAAGTGTTGTCCTTGATGGAAACTCACTCAGAGAAAGGTACAGGTGATGGCAACTTAATCAGAGGACATATCTTAGTGCAGTAAAGAATTGATGATCAGACTACAAGTATGAAGAGAAAATATATACACGCTGGTTCAATATATACCAAGTCGCGTATACAATCAGGTTCACTATATACCAAGTCGCGTATACGCAGTTTCACTATATACCAAGTCGCGTGTACACGCAGGTTGGCTTCAGTAAAAGAGCGTGTATGTGGAAAACTTATCTTTGGTCCGTGGCGGTTATTCCTTGGAAGTTATGCCTATGGTTTTGGACCATGGTGTCTCGACGGACGTGTTGATCCCTAGTTTTGAAGTTGATGGTATTGTGTTGCTATGGTTTTGGCCCGTGGTATTGTGAAGGGCCTAAGGCTATATAAGGAGAAGATCATTAGGCAAAGAGATATGCAATGTGTGTCTGATGAAGTGAGAAGATTTGGTATTGCTGTTTATCTGTTCGGGACGCTTGGCATGGGTTGGATCTGATAGCGAAGGCATAAGTAATTATTTCTAGATCTGCACGCGGGTTGCCTTTGGAGAAAGCACGTATACACGCGGTTTTGGTACAGTGAAGTAGCGTATGCATAATAAGATTTGATATTTCAGGTTGCTGTTGATTCTGGTGGTTGTTGCAGAGTTCTGGGCTCTGGTTTGGGTTCTTTGTTCTTGATGACAGGGTTTCAGTGATTCAGTATTGGGTTGTTTAATGAATTATGATGCAAGTATAAGTTGATGATTGTATTGCGGTAATGTTTGTTTTGTACTCTTGGATCCAGTCTGAAAATTGATGAAACGTGGTCCCTGAAGGAAAGAAGGTTGTAGGGTCAGTACCTACGTACTAGTAAATGGATCGGCTAGTACAAGAGCTGAGGGGGTTGTAGCTCCCTTCCAGAAGTAGTTGGAAAACAAGAGAGGGTTGTAGCCCTCTGCAGGTTGTAGCCTGCGTACTGGTAAAGGACTGCACCAGTACATTGTAAAAGAAGTTTCTTATTAAAGAAGAAAGAGACGAATTGCAGCAGGTGGTTTTCACCCACATTGGGTTTCCACCTTATATCATGGTGTTCATGTGTGTGGCTCTTGTGTGATGTTCTGTTCTGTTATACTGCACCTGTTTACTGTTAATATGCTTAATAATGTTCTGATGCATTTACTGAAGATTAAGCTAACTGAATTATAAGATCTCTGGATATACGCTAGTTGCATTAGACACAGTAGCGTGTACACGCGGGTTCACTTAATTGAAGTAGCGTATATGTTTCTGAGTATGAAATTGGAAAGGTTTTACTGATCTGATAATACTGATTCACCCCCCCCCCCCTCTCAGTATTATTTCCAACAGTAACGAATTCAAAAATGCAGGTAAATTCACAGAGCATTTTTTCTTTAGTATAGCTAAGAGTTTAAGATGTCGTCGTCTTACCATGTCTTTTCTGCCTTCACAGGTGATGTAGCTTTGAATTCTTTGCCAATTCTCCCCACGACTCTCCTAGTGCTACTGGTAGAACTCCCTTCCCTCTAATGGCCAGGCTCTAGCCTTCGTCTTGGAAGATTTCTATAACCTTCTACAATCTTTCCTTTTTTAACGTCCATACAGGTCTAGTGGCTGGTAGTCCCGAGACTTCTGCGATTATGTCATTAGTGACTGCTATGTGTCTCCCCCTTACTGTGGAGTAATCCTCTTGCAAATTCTGCAAGAATTCAATTGCCACAGTCTCGTTAGACTCCTGCAAGCAGTTGAGATAAGTCAGCCACCCTGCTCTTGCCAGGATTTCCTGGGCAGTAGTAGAGACTATTAACACTTGCGGTTCTCTCCGAATCGATCTTCCTCCCATGGTTTCATTGTAAACTCTTAATGGAACGATAGCTGTTTGTGCTGTTGAAACACAGAGAGGCTGACAAATGCAAGACTTGTTCAAAATCTAATGCTACAGAGTATACAATAGAACTAGCTTATGAACAGCAAGTCATGCAGAAAAAATAAAAATAGTATGTCGTTGAGCCGTGCCATACCCTAGTACACAACTTCCTGAATAGTGGGTTGACACGTAACCCAGGGAATGATGAGGTTAACCTCCCCCCCCCCGCAATGTGATAGGTTGTCCATGCCATCAAATAAAGGAGCAGCGCCCGCTCTGAACCAGAGTCATAAAGGAACAGTGTATGGCAATATGCCATGTTTACAAAAGCAGCAAATTACCGTAATCGAGGCATGGAGTTGGATCGCTTAATACGTCAGAAGCTGATGTGATTGATGCGAGGCTGGGAGGATAGGACATCTGCCATACATTCCAAGTCTGATGCGGTCATTGTCAACTGCTTTGCCATGATTGGCGATAATATATTTACATGCGATATATGATTCGAGAAATAATATATGATCAATTACTAAGGTATAAGAAACAGAGGGGTGCTAGTAACTTACCTATTGGTGTAAATAATGTGACTTCAATACCATTAAAAATGCTCTGCTGCTGACAGGTGTCCATAACCTTGGTAGAGTTGTTTATTTCACCCATGGAACCATGATCCTTTGTGTATGCTTAGGGAATGTTGTGTGATGTCAAAATGTAGGCCATTATGTTGGCTTGCTGACTAGTTAACCACAATGCCATTCACGAGGAAGGAACGAAAAGTGGGCAGGTCGGCTCGTGATGAGACCTCCTATTCCAAGGGTTGTTTATTTGGTATACCCTTTGGACCATATCCCTGGTGTGGTGGCCATAGTGGGAATGCCACTTCACTTTCGTCCTCGTGATCATGGTAGGCTGGCTCTTGATGAGACCCCCTATCCTGCATTTGACAACTTATAAGTCATGTTTGCTCTTTTTCTTCTTTGTTTTTCATAAAGTACTTTCCCTTATTTATACACAAACAGTGGTTCAACACTCCTTAAGAGTAGGAATGGTGGAAGAAGTCTTGACATCTCAATAGGTAGATACAAACCCTTTGCTCTTATTCCTAAATAATGATCAAAGAGGATGAAAAGGGATCATCATGATAAAGATAACCAATTAGAGCAGAATTAGTAGAACAATGGTAGCAAAAGATGATAAATAAGCGTGTCCTTCCTTTTGTCCTCTTACCAATTCAGAGCAATTTCTTATAAAGATAGTGATTTATGATTGACTGATTCCAGTATGTTGTGATTTTATATCCATCGCATAAGTGCATAGCTGTATTCTAAAAGACTTGCAAGAACAGGAGCAACAAGCATCCTCAATTTAGAACAGCAAAAGGAACAAGTTGTTTCTCAAGGAGAGCAAAAACATGCAAGGGACAACAGAAGAGCAGAAATGTTGTTCCTTTCGAAAAGGAACAGTAGAAAATGCAAATGTCGTTCCTTTGAAAAAGGAACAACAAAAATGGAAAGCGCTATTCCTTTGGAAAAGGAACAGCAGAACACACAGGTGTCGTTCCTTTGTAAAAGGAACAACAGAACATACTAATGCAGTTCCTTTGAAAAAGGAACAACAGAAATCGAAAAAAAAAAAATGATGTTCCTTTGGAAAAGGAACAACAGAAGCATACAGAAATGTTGTTCCTTTGAAAAAGGAACAAAAGAAATCGAAAATGTTGTTCCTTTTGAAAAGGAACAACAAAACAAGCAAAAATGTCGTTCCTTTGGAAAAGGAACAACAGAAATCGAAAATGTTGTTCCTTTGGAAAAGGAACAGCAAAACAAGCAAAAATGTCGTTCCTTTGGAAAAGGAACAGAAAAAATCGAAAATGCTATTTCTTTGGAAAAGAAACAACAAAACAAGCAAAAATGTTGTTCCTTTGGAAAAGGAACATCAAAGATCGAAAATGTTGTTCCTTTGGAGAAGGAACGGCAAAACAAGAAAAAATGCCATTCCTTTGGAAAAGGAACAGCAGAAACACAAAGAAAAAAACAAATTACAACAAAATGATGGCTGATCCAAGGGGGGTTGCTCTTTTGACAAAGGAACAGCCAGAAGAAAAAGTAGTTCTTTTGAGAAAAAAGGAACAGCAAAAATAGCAGCAAAACGTTGATTCAAAAATATGTACAAAAATGATTCAAAAAAAGGAATTATGTACAAACTGTAAAAAGAAATAAATTCGTTAATGAATTACAGGTGAGGAAGACTTCTCTTCCTCCCCCAAAATCTCCATATCAGAGTCTTGGTGTAACTGCTGGCAGAAGGACTCCTAAGTAAGTGGTTTGCGATAGAGATGAACTCGGTCACCATTTTCCTTAAAGGCATATCCAGAACCATCAATAGTGATTAGAGTAAGGGTCCCATTGTCATGTACCTTCTGGATTTCATATGGTCCCAACCAACAAGTCTGGAGTTTCCCGGAGAAGTCCTGAAACCTGGAGTCGTACAAAAGAGCCCAGTCTCCTTCATGGAAGACTTTGTTTTTAATGAGAGCATCATGTTATTTAGCTCGCTGCTATTGGATCAGGGTAGTGTTTTGAAGTGCAGAGAGCCTAATTTCGTCCAGCTCATTACTCTGCTGCAATCAATTAATTTGTGCCTCGGTTAAATCTAAGCCAACTTCCTGTGCTGTTCGTAATGTTTGGATTTCGAATTCTATGGGGAGAATGGGTTGTTTTCCAAACACTAATTGATACGGTGAGTAACCGTTGGTGCTTCTCCATATTGTTCTGTAAGCCCACAGTGCTTCAGGTAGTCTGGCAGCCCAATCACGTCTGTGTGACGCAATGGTTTTCGTTAGGATTGCTTCTATTATTTTATTGTTGCTTTCTACCTGCCCATTTTCCTATGGGTGGTATGGAGTAGTGATTTTATGCTGGACATGATAGTTGTTGAGTGTTGCAGCTATTTTTTTCCTAGCAGACTGTGGTCCACTGTCTGTAATTATTTCTCTTGGAAGGCCATAACATACAAATAGATGGAACAGGAACTGTATGACAGAGTCCTCTGTAGCTCTTGCCAATGCCTCTGCTTCAACCCACTTGGTGACATATTCTGTTGCCACCAAAATATATGTTTTATGGTTTGATGATGGGTTAATTGGTCCAACGAAATCAAGAGCCCATCGCTCGAATGGTTCGATGACTAGCTGTGGTCTCAGAGGCATCTCATCGGACTGACCAGGGCATCCTGCTCTCTGGCAACTATCACAGGCTTGGACAAATTTCTTTGCATCTTTGAAAATCGTGGGCCAATAATACCCTGTCTGCAGCACTTTATGTCTAGTTCTGCGATCGACAAAATTTCCACCACATGGTCCATCATGGCAGGCTTTTAAAATGTCAAAGATTTCATCTTTTCGAATGCATCTCCTAATATGCATGTCTGCCCCTGTATGGAACAAATAGCCCCCAATCCAAGAAAATCGAGCACTCTGCTAAACAATCTGTTTCCACTCATTAGGGGTTAGATGCTTCCATAATTTACCCACTGCTAGATAATTGGCAACATCAGCATACCAGGGTGTTTGAATAGCCACAACAAACAAATTCTTGTCTGGAAATTGGTCTTCAACTGCTGCTGCATCAATTGGCTTTGGAATTCTTGAGAGAAAATCGGCTACAGGATTTTCTTTGCTAGGTCGATCCTTGATTGTAATGTCAAATTCCTGCAATAAAATCAGCCATCTAGTTATTCTGCCATTTGTGACAGGCTTATTTGCTAGATATTTTATGGCAGAATGATCTGTATACAAGATAACAGGATATCCAGTAATGTAATGTCTAAACTTATTGATAGCATGTATTACAGCTAGAAATTCTTTTTCAATAACAGTATAGTTTAGTTTAGCAGGAGATAAATTTTTGTTGATGTAGTAAATTGCATATGGTTTTTTATTATCTTCCTGCCCAAGGACTGCTCCAATGGCTGTATCTAAGGCATCAGATGATATCTAAAATGGAAAATCCCAATTTGGTCCTCGAAGAACTGGGGCTGTGGACACAAGCTGCTTCAGATCCTTGAAAGCACGTTCACATTTTTCTGTCCAAAGGAAATCAACGTTACCAATTAGTGCATACAGAGGTGCAACAATGTGCGAATAATGTTCTATAAATCTCCTATAATAACCAGAAAATCCAAGAAAATTACGTACCTCCGTCTGAGTAGTAGGAGTGGGAATAAGCAAAATTATTTGGATTTTGGCTAGGTCTACCTGAATGCCAGCTGCTGAAATATAATGTCCTAGGATAAGTCCTTCCGTCATCATCATATAGCATTTTTCGTGGCTTAAACAAAGCCTGATAGCAATGCAGCGTTGTAGGACTTTTTCTAGGGTATCTAAGGCTGGATCAAAATCATCTCTGTATGGTGTAAAGTCATCCATGTATACTTCCAGTCCTTCATTTATTAAATCTGCAAAAATGCTAAGGATAGCCCTTTGGAATGTGGCAGGAGCATTGAATAAGCCAAAAGGTAGAACTCGGTAGGAAAATGTTCCCCAAGGACAAGTAAAAGTAGTTTTGTCTTGATCTTTAGGGGCAATCTGAATCTGATTGTATCCACTGAAGCCATCCAGGAAAGAAAAGAATATCCTTCCTGCCAAAGTGTCTAATACTTGGTCGATGAATGGGAGAGGGAAGTGGTCTTTTTGTGTTGCTTTATTTAGCTCTCTGTAGTCCACACAGATTCTCCATTTCCCATTCTTTTTTTGTACCACCACAAGCGGAGAGACCCATTTACTATCAGAGATAGGGTAGATAAAATTGACATCTAAAAGTTTTTGAAGTTCAGCTTTTACCACATCTTTTAGATGAGGATTTAGTCTCCTCTGAGGTTGACGAATAGGTCTTGCATCTTTTTCTATATAAATGTGGTGTGTACATAATTGGGGGTCAATTCCTTTCATATCAAGATATTCCCATGAAAATTCTTCTTTATATTTCCTTAACAAATGGATGAGCTTCATTTCTTGCTCGAGTGTGAGGTTGGCATTAATATTTAAGGTTTTACCCGGTTCAATCTCCACAATTTTACTATTTGCAACGGACGTAACAGGTATTGTTTGATCATGCGTATCTTTCAGAGGATCTTCTTCTAATTCATTATCAAATGCTGCTTCTATCATATGACACTATGTGCAGGATCTGGATTCGATTTGACTAATGAAATTATTAATGGCATCATCTTCTGTTTGGTCTTTGAAATCAAGTGCCTCTTGTATGGTTAATGGAGATCTAATGTTATCAGTAAGGTATGATACAGGGTGCTTATTAGTTTTGATTATTGTGACACTTGGCTGCGCTAGAGGATATAGAACTATGTTCTTGATATTTGGTCCTCTGGTTATGGTCATATTTCCTTGCCGACAGCCAATATAACCATCGGCAGTGGCAAGCCAAGGTCTACCTAAAATCAATGGATGTCCATCAAGTCAGGTTTTGGGATTTATTATTAGGAAATCAGTTGGATATTCCCAGGAATAAACAGAGACCATGACATCATGCAGTGTACCCTCTGGCCTAACCACAGATCAGTCAGGCAATTCTAGCAAGGTAGAGGTGGGTTCTACAGATGTAATGCCTAGCTTTTGGCAAGTAGTGGTTGTTAAGATATTAATTGCAGCTCCTAGATCAACTAAGGCATGGGACAAGGTCTGACCATAAATTTGGACAGTTACAATTGGATTTCCTGGGTTTGCATATTTAATGGGTATTTCTTTTCCTGATAGTAAGTCAGATAGGTGTCGATGACTTGGACTCTTGGATTATTTGTTATATTCCTCCTTGGTTTCTTTATGCACAATTCTTTGATAGTTTTTGCATATATCGGGATGTCTTGAATGTCTTGGAGGAATGGAATTTTTATGTACAGATTTTGTAATTCTCCCAAAATGTCAAAATAAGGGTATTGTATAGGTCGAGGTATGACTAATCATTCTGGGAATGGGGGAGAGGATGTGGTTGCTTGATTATGAGTTTGTTGTTTATTCACATCCTCTTGTTGTGACAGATGTTCTCTGGGTAATTGATTGTCAACCTGAACTTGTAGAAATTTTGAATAATTTAACACATATTCAATGGAGATTATCCTGATCATGTACTAATGCGGAAAACATACACAATACATAAGCTCCTCTACGTTGATCAAGAATATAGCAGCATCAATAACAATAAAACATCAAGAGCATTCACACATTAACACAGTATGTATCACGGGGAAAGCATCTCGCTAAAAACCCCACACTATCTGTATATTAATGATTGAGTCATGTAACATTACACAGAATAATACTTCTCACAAGTATCTCCACCTCTGTTACACACAATACAGCTCAGATCTGATCTCCAAATCTCTTCCACTGCTTGCCTGCCTCCACTGCTCAATACCTGCTCAAGAACTGATGAGAATTGCTTCCCAAACTCGATTTTCACCTGCAAAATAGTCACTCACTCTTTGTGGACGTGATAAAAGGCTAAAATGTGGGCCAAATACGTGAGCAAACTCATTGGCATACTCAATCCTTTGATTGTGCAAGATCTGGTGCACAACTATAGTCACAACTGATAGCAATCTGATTCTCTACCACCTGTCCCTGTTGAACTGAACATGCACTGACATGCAACTGAGTTAACTGATGTATTCTTTAGTTGTATTATGAGTTAATAATTAGTTTAACAACTCATCATTAGTCTATCTGCAGTTAGACTAACTACAACCAGTTTAACTAAGTTAAACTGAACACAACTCCATCAACTGTACCTCCAGTCCACTAAACTCAACTCACTTGAGTTCTAACTGAAGTCATGCATGCAACAACTCAACTGACTCATAAGAAAAACGAATTTCCTTCTGACAGCTGCATGTGCCACTTCCGTAGCTCAAACTGAAGTGCTCCAAGAGAATAAGATTAAGTTTATAGTCCAAATATTATTGTGAGATAATAATATTTGACTTTTCTATTTTTGACAGCCAGTCTAAAAATAGACTTGATCACTCACACTGTGATCACTCACACTTTCATCAAAAATAGAAGTCCATCTATTTTCCCAACTTGATCAATCATCCATAAACATAGACATGATCCATATGTCTAAAAATAGACATAGTCTAAAAATAGACTTGCGCCAAAAATAGCCTGCGGGCCCACTTAGTGAAGGCGACTCTTTTCACTAAGCTCCATCATCTTGTTGCAATCTCAACAGAACTGTCTTATCTCCTTCAATTTCAATAACATGCCCAGATCTTAACTGAAGATCATTACACTCCCTCAGGTCGGCTCCTATTTCTTGTGTTTCTATAATTTGGACCGATTGGACTGGTCTGTTATTTAGATTGGGGTTGGGTTGGGCTAAGAGTTGCAGTCTCAGATTAGACTGGGGATTTTGTTGTTAAGCTGGCAATGTAGGTTGAGGGAGCGGAATGGTTCCTACTGGCTGATGCATCGGTCTCTGCCAGTTTGTCTACCAGGCTGAACTTTGTGAAGTAGGGGGAGTCCATTGTGGTGGATATGAGTTACTTTGCCAATATGGTGGGGTATAAGGAAGGTTTGGCCAACCAACTTGGATTGCCTGATTCAGCCACGAGTTTGAGGAAGGAAACGACTGCGGTGACCAGTTTGGAAACGGGGATTGGGATTGACTCTGCCACATATTATATTGTTGAGCATTATACTGCGGAGGCTGAAAAGAAGAAGTTGGGTCTGGAAACATACCAGATTGTCTCGGCTGCCACTGACGGCGTTGGTTGAGCAAATACACTGATTCTGGCTCTTCTTCTGCTTCCTTATATACTGCTTTCAATCCAGGGAGTGAGGGGCAACTTTCCGTCAGGTGATCTTTTGTACAGATGGCACATGTTTGGACTGCATCCAATGGACACTCCTTATGACTATGCTTTTTCCTGCATCGGGGACAGAAGATTGCCAAATTCTGTTCTGCCTCCATTTGCTTCTGTTTGGCCTGCATAATATCAAGTTGTGTAGTTAGTGTCCCTAGTATATTAGTTTTAAAATTTTCCAATAAATTTCCAATTTCTACACGCGTTACTCCTTTTGTCAGAATTTTATTATCTCTTACAAACCGATCATGTTCTGCCGGTTTTACTCTTGTGCTGCCTCTCGAGCTCCTGATACATAAATCAATAATGTCAGCAAAATTTTCTTGATAAATATCTCCTTTTCCCATAATATTTAATGTTTCAATCCATTGTTCCTTCATGCCTGGTTGAAGGGAAAGTACCCCTAGAGTCCTTTGGGCTGAGACTCTACCAGACTGAAAATTGCTTATACAAAGAAACACACACACAGCCATCTTTTTTACTTTTAAGCAAATTCTAATGTTTAGGGTACATACCTAAGGTCCTACGTCCGAGAAGACCGTTAGGGTGCAAACCCTTCTTGGAGTTCCCTTCTTCTTTCTCTGACCTGCAAGACAAACAAATCAAAGAACACAACAGTACATGTATAGAAGTTTATGTATAAATCATCTTTATGCTATAAAGTTAGTTATAAATAATCTTTAAGTAACTACTTTCATAAGAATTCAACACAAGAATCTCATAAGCATAAAGAAAGATTATTCGGGAACAAAGACGTGTTTCTTTATATATAAAGGCAAATAAAGTACATATATCGGAAAGATATCACCTGAACACCTTCAGCAGGCTCCAAGCAAGCTTCCTCCCGGATTCGTTCCAGCCTCCAGCCTTCAACAAGAGCTCCTTCCAAGTCTTACTCAATGATGATGTCAAGGATGAATGATCACCAATACACATGGAAACAAGGGTTTCCTATGCAAAATGGGGGAAGTGCAGGATGCACCAAGGACTTCAGACCTGGTCTAAGGGAAAAATCTCAGCATAATAATCTTGCTCTCCTTTCTCTCTCCTTTCTCCCTCTCCTTGGCCTTCCCTTTGATGTCTTTTTATACCCTCTCCAAAGTAGTTTTTTAGTTAGGAGTTGGTTGGGAACAGTTGGGCCACGGGCACTAACAGGTGATCCAGCAGGTAAACCCGCGATCACCGCCCGAAAAAGAGGAAATTATATTTTTTTTTAAGTGTTTTAATAGATACACGCGGGTTGGGTATGACAGACCCGCGTGTACACGCGTTTAACACAGGGCAAAGTCGCGTACAGGGAATAAAACACTGTTTTTTAAATTTTTGGACCAGGTCTGGAAGGAGGGGTTGCCCTAGGCCATAAGTGCAGCATCACAAACCATAAGAGTGAGATTTGGAGCTATAACAGATGCCCCCTAATGTATGAGGTCAGAAGGGGAACATGATGGCCGAAATACATTAAGTAAGTACAAGGAAAGGAACTCTGCCGAAAAACCGAGGAGGACTTCACCAGAATTCAGCCTGCCAAGCCACCGAAAGGAGATCAGAAAGAAACACTGTCTGAGGCGGGCATACCCATGCTCAGGAAAAGTAAAGCATGTCCGCATATCGAGTACAAGCGGATCCACTAAGTATACAAGTATAAATGACTGTAAAATACATAATGGATCATCTGACCATAATGAGTAAGTACATGTCTGAATATCACATATAAAACTGTCAATGATGCTGAAAAGATGCAACGGATCACTGAAATCAAAGACTGATCCCATAAGGTACCAACTGAACATGATGGAATAGGATGGTACTACACTGCAAACTTAGGTGCCAGCATATAGAATGTCGCCATGACTGACTGCAACATATAAGGTGGAATGGTATCAACTAGCAGCAACAGGAGCAACTGTCAAGTGAACCAATGAATGCTGATACAACCTGAGGTCTTCACCGACCGCCGTGGTACATTTCTACACCATGGGAATAAATGATCTGAAGTCGACCATGTGAGAAATCGTTTGATTACCGGTCATTGATGTATACCGTTAACAAACGCGAGACTACCCACCGATAATGATAATGAGCGTCAAGGTACCCAGTACAATCTAACAAGTGTGAATAGATGAGCTGAAGTCGAACACCTGTAAGAATCTATCAATCAGGAGACAATGATGGTTTCCCACTGTCGATAGCGAGGAATCTGCCACTAATGACTGCAAACCCCAAGGTACTGCCAAATGGACTCTAGATCTCTGCCCCAGAGCAATGAGTCGGAGTCGATAGGGAAAGATCCGCTAGAAGGAAGGCATTAAGGCATCCTCCATCAATCTAGCGCGAGTGTAACCCGTAGGCCAATAATGTGGAAGGAATCGGACGAAAAAGATGTAGTAACCCAACCGAAGTACGTTTCCGGCGTACACAAGATGTGGCTAGCGCACGGCAGAAACCCTCTGAACCAACCAATAATGAAAGCTGACACAGAGGCGAGGTATCCACCAATAGGGTCAAATGGAAACCAAGGTACTGCACGAATCCCAATGTGTGATAATGTATGCTGATGTCGAACACAAGGGAAACCACTCAGTCAAAGACCCATGATACTGATCGATGTTGAGCACAAGGTGACCTATCAATAATGAAAATAGGGCCAGGGTGCAGTCTCTAGGTCTGCCCTCAGAGCAATGTGTCGTTGTCGATAAGGACAAGACCCGCCAGCAAGAAGTCAATGGGGACCTTCTCAAACCGGCACGAGTGAAGGACCAATATAACTGATGTGATGATAGACATGACACTGACAACCAGGGATGGCCGACTGAAAAATGAGTCAAGAGACACCGCAGAAAGGCCGACTCAGGCTAACTTCCCTTGAACAAAAGCATGACTCAATGTGACTATGTGGCAGCATATAATGAATCTGTATAAGTTCGTCATGCAGGAGGCACGAACGAACCCTCCATATGATTGGAAGAGATAACCAATCGGGGAGAACTGACTCGATAACAAGGTTATGGCTTACCTAAGTCAAACTAAATCCCACCCATGCGGAGGAGACTTTGTTTTGAGTGCTTTGTTCAAGGGCGACACGACTGACTCTAGCTGCCAACAATAAATGGAAGTAATGTCCCTGTTCCCGCTCTTTTTGGAATATTTAATTTTTTTGTCTTTTTCTGATAAGCCGGAAAAAGAATAAGAGAATGCTATGGTACAGTGGAAAGAACGAGTGTCGGTGAAACAGATGATCTAGTTCCTGGGAAAGGAACGTTCCTATGCTCAATGCAGGGAGGTGAAGAACTGGTCAGTGACACTCAGAGGTATGTCCCTTCCACGGATCTGGGTATGTCAAGCTGCAGAGGTCAAGGGTATGCAAGGTTGATTTTGCAGACATCATGGTCAAAAGTGGGCTTAAACACGAGTCCAAGTGAAGCCGGCTCTAGGCCAAAAGGTGCAAATGGTCAACATGCAATGCAGAAGTACAACTTCAACACACATAGGAGCCTCTAGGGTATAAGGCCAGAACGAGGCGAGGAAGCAAAGAGGAATGAGTCTTCAACGCACAAGTCATGGCGGGACTACAGAGGACTCCCGAGCCTAGTGACAAAAAATCAGCATGAGTGCCAAGTGACAATCAGGTACTAACTAGGGCACCCATGATAAGGTAGGCTCTACCACACAAGTCATGATACTTCTAAGCAATGAGAAGGTTCCGCATCATAACTTGGTGGGGTCGATCCTAAGGCCAAAATGGAAAAGGAAACTGATAAATGCACAATGCAGGCGGAAAAACCTAACCTATATGCCAAGTTCGAGAACCAATACCTGTCAGAACGGACCAACTATAAACTTCCAGAGGAGAAATCTTCCAAGTTCTGTAAACATAAATAGGAACACTAGACACGAAGTTAATACATCCCACATATAAACTTCATATAAAATCTTTGTGTTATAAGATACAAAACTTGAAGATGCGTACCTCATATATACAATATGGTACAGGGAACCACGCAGCCTTGCGGCTTACGCATAATAGTTCTGCTGAACAAACCCCTTGCAGGGCTCAGGCCAAGGGCTCCTTTGGTAGTCATAACTCATGGCTTCAAAGAGTTCCTCCTGTGAAGGCAAAACAAGTTCTAAGAAATCATGAGAACTACAAGGATCAAAAGAGGGAATTAAAGGATCCCATGTCCTTATAGGAAGAATCTCTCGGTCAACTGCCGGGACCAAGTCCCAAGAAGGAAAATAATAAGTCAACGGATCCTTCTTAGAAGCGATTGAACATTGAGGACTCAATGCCACATAATTCACCTGTGGCGGGGTAGAGTCTACTTGAACACTTGGAACAAACCAAGGGGCATTCTGCAGTAAAGTCGAATTAGGGTGGTGATTGTCAGATGCAAGCTGATCAACAGTGACAATATTCCCATTATGAGGAAAGCACATTACTCGAAAGAGTGAAGACACCACAGCATTCATAGCATAGACATAATCACGCCCAAGTAGCATATTAAAGTCTAAAGGGCTATCAACCACCATCATATCGATTAAGACAGTCTTCCCACCTAAAGTGATAGGCACTTGAGGAAGAACACCCATAGATTCACCAGGCCTTCTATCATAGGCTAACAACTGACTCTGAGCTGTCAACAACTTTGGGGAACCCAAAGCTTTCCAAGTCAAAGAGGATATAATACTTGTAGAGGATCCTTCATCCACCATACATCGATAGACATTTGTGGAATTAACTCTGACCTTTATTTGAAAAGGTACAGCGGAAGGAAGACGAGGCTCAACAAGACTATCCCAATCAAAGGAAACACTCTTAGAACTTGGAGGGGGAACATTCGAAGAAACCGGAATGCCCCCTATACTAGAAGACTCTGTACTAGAGATCAAACAGACTCTTTTGTTAGGCACTTCACCCCCCAAAAGAGGAGTGTAATCGGCCAGCGATTGCACTGGCTTTACCACATTTTCAACCGATGGTTGATGGGATTGATGAGAAACCATATCAAGTGTAGGAGTAGAAGTACTTTCAGACTCGGACCATATCCTTTGAACCTCTGGAATACCAGGGCATAAATGAGTAAGATGGTCTCCTTTGCATATCTTACAAGGGAACTTAGGTTTAAAACTTCTACGTCCAGGTTTCTTATCAACCTCCATTCCGCCAACATGACTAGCAGTGGTTTGCGGAGAGTCCTGAACATGACTTGCAGAGGTCGGTGACCCTTTGCTAGTATGACTCGCAGTGACCAGACTCGTGCCCCCAGCATAACTAGCAGCGGCTGAAGACTCATCTTCAACATGACTCGCAGAGGTTGAAGATGAAGTGCTAGTATGACTTGCAGTGACTAGACTCGTGCCCCCAGCATGACTTGCAGCGGCTGAAGACTCATCTTCAACATGACTTGCAGAGGTTGATGATGAAAGGATAGAATTATTCTTCTTCTTTGACTTCCTTTTTCTCCTCTTTTTAGATTTCTTGTTACAAGACGGAGGGGAAGAAGGAATCCCAGATTTCTCTTTGAGAGAAGATGAACAATTAGCACCCATAAGATGCCCCTGAAATAAAGCATTCAACTGAGAAGCTTCAAGAGCATTCGGAATATTCGGAGTGGACCACAGCCAAACGGGTAGTCCAACATTCAACCCAGGAATATTCAAAGTGGCCATCAAGGGAGTACCAACGTTTCCAAAGAAAGGAAAAGCACAAGGATCCCCTTTTGGGAGGGCACCTTGGTTGGTTTCCACAGGAATATTGGCCATATCTAACTGATCCAAAGACCCTTCCCTTGCGGGAATATAGAAATAACTCTTCAAAGAATATGGATAAGCAATCAAAACCTTTGCCCTTGAGGAGGCAACTCCACAACTTCCGAAAAAACGACCAAAAGCCTTTCAAGATCGGTAGAGCGGCAAGCCAGTCACTCAGAACACAAAGTCCAAATGTGACTAGACAAAAATACCTAAAGCCAACTATATATAAGGAGCAAAGAGCACTCACTATAAAGTCCCTAAAGAAACAGCCAGTCAAACAACTTTCAAGTATTTCCGCTCCGGGTGTTGAGGACCGGACACCAAAATACAAGAAAGTGGAGTCAGGGGCCTTCCGAAGATAGTCTGGGATAATGACGGCCCAGTCCTATCAGCGAAGGTATCAGAGGAAGTTACGCTGACCTCCTAACAACAGCCTGCGCCGGTGCAAGCCCCCAAGCTTCGCAAGGGTGCCCTCCAGAAGTACTGTCGAGAGTGATACAACGTCGACCTCAGGTGCCACGGGATTCCCCTCCGCAGCCACCTATGCAGATCCCTAGGAGAGGCAACTATGGGTACCAACTCGTCGCAGAAGCCAGGCGGAACAGTCGTGAGGTAAGTTCGGACAAGTAGGAGAGGGGGTATCTCTCTTCCCTGTCTTCACAGACCCTCGTGCTTAACTCCCAGATCCGGAGCTTTCCTGGTCTTCCTAACGCTGTTGGATTTACTCTCTTTAATCAGACTCTTATGTTTGACGTTTTATGTGGCCTTGGAGAGTTAACTCTCCACTCGCCTATTCCAAGGCCCTAAAATCCTAAACTTGTTGGTGTAATAACTAAAACAAAAAGTTCTAGTGGATTTTAATTAAGCGCTTGATTTTATTAGGCTGTTCTTTAAGTCAAAGGTAACGAAAGTGAAACGTGTGGTGTTTTTAGGACGCAAAAAGAAACTATCCTAACTACATGCACATGCACTTTTTCGTTTCGATGAAGAGCAATTTCTATGAGGTTCAGATGTACTTCAAATTAAACAAAGTTTTTTGCTTTCTTTTCAAATTCCACACTCACAAAAGCTAACAAAACTATGCATGCCTAAAAGAGGATGCAAAGCTATGCTAATGCAAGAACTATATGTGAATGCAAGATTTTAAGACTACTCTGCAAACAAAGAAGGAAAGTTGCTGCTTTACCAAATTTTGTCTTGCCACTAAAATGCTTAGATAGAAGATGATTTGTTACATAATCATTTCGTCCAAACAATAAAAACAAGTTCTAAGATAAAAAACAAAGCACTTTCACTTCGCAAAAAAGGAAATCAAATGAGAAGCAAGTTTAAGAAAGTGAAACTCAAAAACTTTCAAAAGATTTTCTTTCAATCAAACCAAAAAGTCTTTTTCAAAGGAAAGCTCTCAAAAATACTGACACTAATGATTGATAAACAAGCCACCAAACACTTTTGTGAATTGACACCTTTCAAATGATGAGAACTCAACAAAAATAAAATGTGTTCGAAATCGCTTTTGACAATCAAAAGCAGCAATGAAAGTCCAAGAAATCAAAAGACAAGTTTCAAGGAAATGGTAACAAACAACTTTCCCGAAACGAAGGAGCAAATGGTCATAAAAATGATTTCGTTAAGCAAACACAAATGTCATGAAAACAAAATGGACACAAAGATTTTAAGACAATCTTCCCACTCTGCCGAAACAGAGCAATCAAGATTCTTAAACAGAAACCTTATGTGTCAAAAATCAATGACGCTTGCAATCAACGAAAAACAAGACTAGCACTCCTAGAGAGAGTTCGAAACAAGATGCCCCCTGTTAAACAGAGAACTGTCACTGGGAATTGACTGCTTTAAACTGACCCAAACCACCAGACAGACATTCAGCCAAAAGAAAAATTATAAATCTTGAAAATTATGTGATATACGCGCCTGCAATTATTTGCAAAATGCGTGTACACGCGACTGTAACTAAGGAAACCTGCGTATACGCGGGTTTACTTAGTGCAACTTGCGTATATACGCTTCTGTAATCCAGAAAAAGTGCGTATATGAAGTGTTTCAAGAAAAATAAAAAACACAAACTGAAAAACTGGAAAAGCTTGGAGTTCAAGAAAATATCAAACAGTCAGAACCAACAAACAGAGGGACTGAGCCTTGATTGGCTTGAGGACTACCCAAACTAGGAACAACAAGAATGTTGTCCCCAGCGGAGTCGCCAATTCTGGTTGAAGGGAAAGTACCCCTAGAGTCCTTTGGGCTGAGACTCTACCAGACTGAAAATTGCTTATACAAAGAAACACACACACAGCCATCTTTTTTACTTTTAAGCAAATTCTAATGTTTAGGGTACATACCTAAGGTCCTACGTCCGAGAAGACCGTTAGGGTGCAAACCCTTCTTGGAGTTCCCTTCTTCTTTCTCTGACCTGCAAGACAAACAAATCAAAGAACACAACAGTACATGTATAGAAGTTTATGTATAAATCATCTTTATGCTATAAAGTTAGTTATAAATAATCTTTAAGTAACTACTTTCATAAGAATTCAACACAAGAATCTCATAAGCATAAAGAAAGATTATTCGGGAACAAAGACGTGTTTCTTTATATATAAAGGCAAATAAAGTACATATATCGGAAAGATATCACCTGAACACCTTCAGCAGGCTCCAAGCAAGCTTCCTCCCGGATTCGTTCCAGCCTCCAGCCTTCAACAAGAGCTCCTTCCAAGTCTTACTCAATGATGATGTCAAGGATGAATGATCACCAATACACATGGAAACAAGGGTTTCCTATGCAAAATGGGGGAAGTGCAGGATGCACCAAGGACTTCAGACCTGGTCTAAGGGAAAAATCTCAGCATAATAATCTTGCTCTCCTTTCTCTCTCCTTTCTCCCTCTCCTTGGCCTTCCCTTTGATGTCTTTTTATACCCTCTCCAAAGTAGTTTTTTAGTTAGGAGTTGGTTGGGAACAGTTGGGCCACGGGCACTAACAGGTGATCCAGCAGGTAAACCCGCGATCACCGCCCGAAAAAGAGGAAATTATATTTTTTTTTAAGTGTTTTAATAGATACACGCGGGTTGGGTATGACAGACCCGCGTGTACACGCGTTTAACACAGGGCAAAGTCGCGTACAGGGAATAAAACACTGTTTTTTAAATTTTTGGACCAGGTCTGGAAGGAGGGGTTGCCCTAGGCCATAAGTGCAGCATCACAAACCATAAGAGTGAGATTTGGAGCTATAACAATGCCCCTTATTAATGTTGTTTTTAACACATTATCAGGTAAAGGTAGTGATGCATAGGGAGATCTTTGAAGATTATACTAAAAGCGTTCCACATACTCCTCTAATGTTTCATTTGGTCTAGCTGTCATCTGGAATATTTTTTCCTTCAATTCTCTAGAACTATAATAGTCCTAATATTTTTTCATAAAAGATTCTTTCATTTGATCCCAGTCATTTATAACCCCACCACCTAATCCCATAAACCATCTTAAAGCAACCCCTTTTAATGTAGAGGGAAATAGTTTCAGTTTCTGGGGATCAGTGGTGTAATCATATCCCTTGCACAGTACATCAAATTCAAATAGAAATGCATCCGGATCTTCTGATGTAAGACCACGGAATGTAGAGATATGTTGAAGAGGTATTGCTTTCATAGGTGCATTTGCTGCAGAATCCACTATGAGGTATTGTAATGTAGAAGTTTGAGTGTTTGGCTGATTCTGAGACATTGAGTCGAATATATGCCAGTATCCTTCTGGGATATCTAGGAGAGTATTCCTAAGTTGAGAGGGAATGGCTTTAACAGGGACAGTTTTAACAACACTTCCTCTATCTGGGATAATGAGAGTGCCTGATGTCTAAGGAGATTGAGTTTCTTCAACAATGATTTTTGCAGCACTTCCCTTGTCTAGGTTGTTTAATGGCTGAGTTGTTCCAATAGGAGACCTTGGTTCCTCAGTTTCCCCTGTTTCTCCTTCTCCTTCACAAAGATTGCTGAGATTCCCTTCTTGCAATAGTTCTGGAGTAGAATTTTCAATTTCTTGAAAGTCCTGCTCTTCAGTTTGACTATGCACCTCAACAAAGGCTACAGATGGTGATCCTGTGGCCTGAAGGGAACTAGTAGGCTGTTTAGAAATGACTTTCCTGGGTCCTACTGAGGGCTGAGATTCTGCTTTCTTGTAGATTTCATCTATGAAGGTTGTTCGGCCAAGGGTCACCGGCCCCTTAGCTTTTTCTGGCTTGGGTAGAGGTTTGGAATTTTTTTTCTGGCTTTTTCTGCTTAGTCATGCACTCAAGTTAACTACTAAATTCTACTCAAACAAAACAATAGTAAATCTGTAGGAAATCAGGCAAAGGAGCAGGGCTTTTACATGCTCCACACGTAGGTTCTTACCTTCCATTTTTAAAACCCAATTCTTCCCTAACAGGTTCGTACACTACTCTGAAAAAAAAAAAGAACAAATGGCTACACTCTTTCCCCGGCAACAGTGCCAAAATGTAGAGCTATAAAAAGGGTCTCTTTCACCTCTAATTACCTCACATTAATATGTCAATCCGGGAACGTTTCGTTATTTCAAAGAGTGTCTCAGTCTGAGGCTATAATTTGCCAGAGTAATGCTAGTAGTACAGTGTTCAGAAATACAAGAGTAAATGGATGATTGTCTACAGCTTAACCACTTCAAAAGATTAAATCACATCTTCAAAAGACTAAGCAACTTATCAGTCAAGGGTTTGGTAGCAATAACCCATCCCTTTGGAAACTGATGGAAAAGGAAATCAGAGAACAGATCGTGGATCTGGGAGCCGGACAATGGATGTCAATGCTCACTACAGTCTGCAACCGTTCTTCACGCTAATACCAGGAATTGGAACGACAAATAAGAAATGGAACAGCAATTAAGAAATCGAACAGCAAGTCTAAAATGGAACAGCAAATCCGAAATGGAACAACAGCTAAGAAATAGAATAGCAACTAAGTCTCACAAGAAGTAACCTCTTAGTCTATCAGATCAAATGCATTAATCGTAATCTACAGGAATCAAACGACAATCTTTCACTCTTAAGGGCGGATTGAATAACACACACCAATGGAACAGCACTGGTTACTGATAAATTATGGAACAACGCTTAAAAACCATATACGCATGTAGCACACTTAAATAGTAATCTGATCCAAGTATCGATCTCAGTTAGAAAGAATACGACTGCATTTCAAAATAGAACAACATTGTTCGTAAATCCAACAGTCACAAAGAACATAACTTCCCAGATGAATTCCGTAACATTAATGAACAGGTGCACAACACAAAAGCTCTGTAATGGAACAGTAACAGTATTTTGTAAAGGCTAGCAGTATTAGATCAACTCTTAAAAGAACAGTAATATGATGCAGGGTCAATACAATTGTTATGTCGGTAGAAGCATTAGTGAATTAAACATAACAGAGCATGTGATGTAAACTTATAAAACACACCAGATTACCAAATGACGTCAATAGGAAAACCACGCATGAACCAAACATAATAATACAGGAGCAAGTGTCCTCCAGGGCCGGGCCCTTAGCCTCCAGGGGTACACTGCTTAAAGTTATTCCAGACTCGGAGATGAAATAATAACCAAGTTTGTATTAATGCATAGAGCAGAATTACAATAAACCAGTTCTTAACGAGACTCGATGATCAAAGTTTTGATCTTTAAAGGAAATTACATAAAATCATAACCGTTTCTAACTCTCCCTCGAGCTAACAGTGCTACCCCTTTTATAAGGGTGACGGCGGAGATATCTAGGTGCAGAAATAGATAAAACAGCGATCCCTCAGGATCAAGGATCCTGAGGGATTCGCCAAACCGTTAGTCCTCAGTCATTTCTTTTCTCTCCTGCGCCGGGCTGATATCTCCACCTCCTTTCCTGAGCTAATTTGCTTTGATTTTCTTTGCCTTGTTTGCATTCGGTCTCCCGTCAAAGGGACAGCGGTTAACCCGTCCTTGTCCTTTCCTTTGGAACGACAACTTCTCATTTTTCCTCCTTTCTGCATAAGGAAATGACAATTGTCAGTGTTTTCGTCTTTCATATTAATCTCACATGGTCCATTATAATTCTTTATTATTTTCCTAGTTCATGATGCAAAAGGTTTGTAAATTTCAATGAAAAGATACTGAAATAATCATCAAAAACATACCTTCTTTAGTACTCCACATTGTCTTCCTGCAAACCTCTGGCATTTGTCACAAGACTTTACAAATGAGAACACATCAGAGAATAGAGTAGGCCAATAATACCTAGCCCTCAGGATCTTGTGGGCTGTAGTTTTCCAATAATGATGCCCTCCACAAATGTTGGAATGAAACTGGTGCATAACTTCCATAGATTGTTCCTTGTCTAGGCATCTCAAGAGGATTCCAGATGGGTCCCTCCAATAGAGCAGGTTCTTAATAATACAAAATTTGGTTGCTCTAAGCTTGATGGTCCTAGCCTGGCTTGAACTGAGCCCTGGAGGGACTTCTAGCTGCAACAAGAAATGAGCTATACTGGAATACCATTCACAAGTAGCCAAATTCTCAACCAATGACTAGTTCTACTTTCGTTCTTTTGTTGCCTCCTGTGCTTGTTCAACCTCTGAATCTGCACCTATGCAATTTATGTCAAGTAGAATACAATTTTCCTCAGCCATAAGCTTGGCCAGGACTTGGCCTTTGACAATCTTGGTGGGCTTTACCTCTATGTTGAACTCTATGAGTTTTGCAATTCATTTGGCCCTTCTTCTATTAACATCTAGTTGCATTAGGATATCCTTTACTGAAGTTGAAGGTACATAGGCAACCACTTTGGAGTGAAGAATGTAAATTCGGAATGCTTTTAAAGCCTTTATGAGAGCATAGGCATGCTTTTCAATAAGATCATACCTTAATTCAACATCTCTCAAAGTTTTGCTGAACAAGGCCGCTGGGTGTTCTATACCTTCATCATTTCTTTGCAACAAGACTGCTGCAAGTGTATCATAAGAAGCAAAAGAGAAAATGTAAAAATCCTTGGTGCAGTCTGGGCTGACTAAGGTGGGAGATTCCATGATAGCTCTTTTGATGGCTTTGAAAGATCTTCTTGTAGCCTCTGTCCATTTTATCTTTGACCCATTCTTTAACATGGAGGTGACGTGCTTCACTAGTTCTGCAAAATTTGGAATGAACCTCCTCACAAAGTTGATCTTTCCCATAAAATATTGAATGTCCTTTTTTGATCTTGGGATGGACAATGTCTACATTGCTTGAACCCTTTCTGGATCAATCTTGACACCTACAGCGGAAACGACATGTCCTAAAATATTTCCTTCTTCTAGAGAAAACTGTGACTTCTTGGGATTGACTAAGATTCCAAACCTTCTGCACTTAAGAAACACCTTCCTCAAATGCTACAAATGATCCTCATGACTGCTGGAGAAAACTGTTATTTCATCCAAGTAGATAAGGACAAACTTATCCTTCTCTCCCACAAAGGCTATGTCCATGGCCCTTTGAAAGGTAGCCCCAACATTCATCAGTCCAAAAGGCATCTTGGAGTACATGAAAGTGCCCTAGGAGTAGTGAAGGCAGTCTTTTCTTGATCTTCTGGGCATACATCAACCTGATTGTAACTTGAAAATCCATCCAAGAGAGACATAACTCTAGCCCCTGAAACTTGAAAAGTCAGCTTGAAAGATAAATGTGTGCATTCTTGTCTGGGAGATATCAGAACTACACCTGCTCCTCCAGTTTCCATAGAGAAAGCTCCATCAAAGAACATGTCCCAAATTTGTGGACCTTCTTCCTCTGTGACCTTACAAACTGGTTCCCTAAGCTGCATGGAGGCCAACTAAGATTCTTCTATTTGGAGAATATGGGCTCCGAAGTCAGTATCAACAGCATAGATGGGATGATTAGTGGGATGCTTCTCATCACTGATAATATAAGCTAACTGAGCTTCCCTATATAATCTCCTACTTTCTCCTTCAAAAACTGGAATGGTAGCATAAGACAAATCATTCTGCAATGTCCCACCTAATCTCTTAATCCACCCTCTGGAAAGTAACATGACAAACTTAGGAGGGACATCTGCTATCACAATATCCATCATCATGCCCTTCATGGGCAGCTAAGACAAGGTGATGGCTAAGTCTTTGATTAACCCCAGACATTTCACCTTTTTGGAATCAAAAGAAAAAAAATCATGATAAGGCCTGGTGATGTCAAGGCCTAAATCATCCATGAAAGCCTTTGGCATTAGATTATGGTTGGCACCTATGTCCAACAGATAGTTGTGAAGGGTTTTGTCATGAATAGTCAAAGAGACATAGAATGATGGGGAGCTATCATCAGAGGGTTCAGTCCTTGGGCTAAGCACAACTGCAGGTTTTTCATCTTGCAAATTCACATAGTCATTTGATGCTTGTGTGGCTTTAAGCTCAAGGGCTTCAAGGATGGGTCTCCTAAAGGCTTCATTCTTTACCAGTTCCATCAGAGGTATAGATATTTTCAGCTTCTGGATTTCTGATTCAAAACTAAAGGGAGAAGGGGACTTGTCAGGACCTCTTACCTCTTGAGCTGGGGCTTTGAGGCTGATGGGATCAGCTGCTGGTCATTTTTGCTTGTTAACTTGCTATTCTGTAGGGACAACAGTTCTTTGGACAGGGGTCTCCTTGGCACTATTCATCTTCGACCTCAGATTGTATCTTCGCTGATCTTCTATTTGTAGAATAGCTTCACCGTCCCACTCTTGGTTGATTTGGTCATTGGATAATGACTTCTCATAGGCAGCTAAGGTAAAAAAGGAGGCACTTCCTTTGTCTTCCATACAATGGATCTCATCATCTTCCTCAAACTGCTCCTCTTCCATGACTACATTCTGGAAAGGGGTCTTCACTCTTTGGTCTTCATTGGCATCTTTTCTCCTTTGCATGATTTGCAATTGCTCATTTGCTCTTCTATATGGATTCAGATTTCTAGGAGCAAAATTATTAGGAATTCTTCCTTTCCCTGGGTGTTGCTCAACCTTTAATTTGGAGATTTCAGAGGCTAATGACTCTATCATCTTGGTCATCTTATCTAACTTAAGGTCTGAATATGAGGAAGATTCACCCCTCTATCTCCTTCGGTCAACATGCCCCTTGAGTTTCTCTGCAGACATGATGTTGGACTCTACTTCCAAGGCTACATCCTACATTTCAGCCAAAGAAGCACATCTTCTCTCCCTCAATAGTAGGCAGAAATTAGAATCGAAGGCATTGGCATAGGTAAGCTTAGTAGAGGTAGGGGTGGGTTTCACTTCAGCTGGTATCTTGTTGTACATGTGGTTAAACCTTTTATTGAAATCAGAAAGTGACTCCCCATTTTCCCTTTTCAAGTTCCCAAACTCAATATGATAGTAGAGAAAATCTTTCTTATTCCCCCAATGTTTTAGGAATACATCATCTAAGGCCTCAATATCTGTTATAGATCTAGGGGTCAATTCTTTGAACCATTTTCTTGCCTCTCCATCTAGGCTTTCGACAAACACTCTCATCCACACATCATCTTCACTAATGTCTAGATTATCAACATAGCTATAAAAGGACTCAATATGTTCTTCAACTGTAACCCCTTCAGTCCCAGTGAACTTAGGCATGTATTTTTGATATTCTCCAGCAGGCATTGCATTCAAAGGAGTGGGCAATACTAGAGGTCCATACCTAGTAGCTAAGATTCTTTCCATTTTGGTGAATACTTGTGGACCTGCCATGGTTGTGGTGGATGGAAGAGTGCTGGCAATCTGAATGTTAGAGAGTTGAGGAGTGACTGACAGGGCTAAAGGAATATGAGGTATAGGAGGTGAGGTTTCCTTCGGGCTTAAAGCAAGAGGAGAACCTAAAGAATAAGGAGCTTTATGAATCCTTGAAAGTTTTTCTTCATTGCTAGTGTTAGAGGCTATACTCTCGACATGTATTTGTTCTATTACTAGCTTTTCTTGCAGAGGTGTAGAGGATTGTTTAGGTTTACCTGATCCTGATGCTCCTTTCTATGATATCTTCCTTCCTTTGATGATATTTTTAGGTTTAGGTATTGGGTTAGCTGGTGACTTCTGAGGATTTCTTCAAGTATGCCTCACAAACTGAGCCATACCTATGATGTGGAGTCGCCAAGAGGTTCGGCCTCCAGTAGAGTCGCCAGATAGATGATTACAACCAAAAATGTCTCCAAACCTTGTTTATCATCAAAGTTGGATCTATGTCATTCTACCAAGGAAGCTGAGCTTCAATCTCCTTTCCCTGGCAATGGTGCCAATTATGTTAGAGCTCCAGGAAACTCTCCTAGGTTGTAGTACGAAGATGCCTGGTAACATATAATCTTCAATATGGTTCTAGGAACTTATTGGGATGGGTGGTGGCTTGGTTCAAGGCAAATAACCACTTCCACTCTATTCTCACTCCAGACATGCATGAACATCCTCAGATTACAAGGCTTTAGACCACCAATGCTCAACAGTTTGGGAATTAGGTGAATAGAAGAAGAATACTAACCACATCGGCAAATGCACACAGAATGTATGATGGCCAGCTGCAACTAGTAAAGAAACTTGTAAATCTAATCTATCAATGCAGAGATAAGATGATAGTTATCTTGCATTAGATAAAGAAGAAACCTAGATTAGCTATTCAACAATAGATCCAATTCTCCAATGTAGAGATAGGATGATAGTTATCTAGCATTAGACATAGGAGAAAGCGCGAACAAACCAATCCATGTGCAAGTTTAGAAAAAGAAGGGGAATGGACATTGAGCATGTAACAATAAAAGAAGCTTGTATTTCTGAAAATGAAGATGAGATGCTGCAAGTTATAGAGTATCTACAGTCTCCAGAATTTTAACTGCACAACAACAACCAACCCTAATTACATCTTGCTTTTGGCTATTTATAGTTTACTTTTACAATGATCTTTAGCCGTTTAGGGTTGGATATGTCTTAATTGACCACCTACTAGCATTAACTATCTGATTGTGTTTAAGGATGTAATTTCCTTCGCATCATGAAAACATTAATTAATTCTGGTACTGTGCTATCCTGCTAGGTAGTTGGCTTGATTATGGCAGTGGAGCTCCATGACTGTTTAATTCTGTTTGCTGGATCATGTTGTGTCCTTCTTCCTTCAGCCATGCTTTTTGTTAATTTGGTTCAGCGGTTTGACTGTCATCAAACTGACAGAGTCGACCACCTTCTTCTCCAGATAACAGGTAAGGAGTGGAGTATGGAGTGCATGGGTGGATGGACGTGTTGAATCGAATGGACAGAGAGGTGACAGAGCGGTAGAGGATGGTTGGGAGCAACCATGCATGAAGGCCGTCGGATCAAGGGGAATGCACGGTGGAAATCGTGTGCAGGAGGTTTGAGGTCGTGGTGGGAGCGGGACATGTCCAGACCATTAGATCTCAAGTGGACAAATTGGATGGTTATCGGGTGGAAGAGGCGCATGGGTGATATCACCCGGGGTGGTTTGATTTGAGTGGTAATGGTTTTTTATTAGAAAGGCCTCGGGCGGTAAGCGGAAAGTGCCGGAACTCGCCCGATGCCATTCAGTGGATGACACATAGTGGTGGAGGAGAGAGAGAAACCACCCTCATTAGGTGGGTACTTTTTGCGCTAGTTGTTTATGCGATATGGACAATAGTTGTTAGATCTGGCGGGTTTGATCTGACGGTGAAGGTACGAGATGTCTTCAGGGAATGTGTTATAAGCACATAAGACATATGGGTAAGGTTTTATGAGTATTTTTGGCTTTCACACTTGGGGCTAAGGCCAAAGGGGTGTTTTGTCAGGATTAGAAGATTAATAAAGGAAGCGAGAAAGGTAAAGTGTGAGCGGGGTAAGGGAAGAAGTGGAAAATGGCTCGTGTGGGACCCCTTTAAGAACAGAAAAGCCAACCAAATCTTTCTGTTGACCTTCAAAAAGTTAACACTGCACTTCGGAGCTAACAGAAGCCATACACCAGGGATTCGACCAGATGAATATATGGTAGAGGGATAGTCTTAGCGCTCCAAGTAGCTGAAAGGAGGCATGAGACTATAAACTACACTACCTCAGTTGTAGATTTGTGTGACTGGGGGACTGCGCGAAAGAAAGGAATGTCACAGTATCGGCAGAAGTGCGAAGGGAGTTGCGCTATAGGAGGAGAGACCACACAGGGAAGCCAGAAAGTGACTGTTATGGTCATTGTTGATGAGTTGATAGTGGGAAAATGGCTAAGTGGAGCAGGGGGTTGCATTTAAGTCAGAATTTAAGAGCGAGATCTGTGAAAATCTACTACCAATATAGAATTTATGAGTGGGTTATAGGGGGAATGGTCAGATTCAAATTCGAATTTTCCTATAAATTACAGATGGCCGCCCAACAAAAAACCCTTTTCATTACGAGAATTGAGGTGTTGAACTATCAGGAGTGCATGAACCTTGACTATTTCGAGGCTTTGGTGGCTAGTTCAGTATTTGACAAGTTGCCTAAAGCAACCCAAGAGCTTCTTACTACACTCATGTCTGCGCCCATGGAAATCGCCAGTGTTGGAGGATCGATGGCATCTGATGGAGTTGCCCCTGAGATTGCAAGTGTAGAAGTGTCCGTAGAAGTGAAAAAATCATAGAGGTCACCCAGGCCGAGGCCTATGCTACCTAAAGAGGATCCCAAGATAAAGAAGGATAAGCATAAAGCAACACAGCCGGTGCGTGAGTTGCCAAGAAAGCACCAGAAGGGAAAGCTCACCGCGCAAGAGAAAGGTAAGGTGGTAGACTTAGAATCTAAGGAGGGCACCAAAGATATGGATATGGGTGCAGAGGACATTGACATAGAGGGTGTAGAACTTATCTCAAATCTACCTGAGTACATCCATTCGCACCAGGGTAAGGTGAATGTCTCGAAGGACCTGGATGCAGGGAAACTTTTGCTAAATACCCCGTTGCTGCTAGACCAGATCACGTTTGAAGGGTCATCCTTGGCGTGCATTCTCACTCTCAAGCTGGAGGATTGGGACTTGGCATACATAGAGCGATTCCCCCACTTGATGACTGATACCTTTATGAATTGTTTGTTTTATAAAGATTCTAGTGTCATTGTGCTGGAGCGTGACAGTGGATTAAAGGGGTGGACAAGGTATGACTGTCAAACCTGCTATGGGTGCTACATTACCACCGTGCACCCATAACCTTGATGGTGATCAAACAATTGCTATGCTTAGTGCACAATGGGTACTTGTGGTTAGGAGAACTGTTACCCATCACAGATATGTTGATCCATAGGGTCACATTGCTCCCATATTCAGGGTTGAATTCAGCCATGGCATCTGGTGGAAAGACGAGTGAGCACAACCTTGCCATGAGAATGAACAAAAAATTCAAGCTTTCCAAGAAACCGTGTGGATACTAAATTTCTAGCATAACCAACCCCGCGGTTAAGTTCTCCACCCATATTTTAGCTGGGAAAATAATGAGGAAGTGTCACACATATGAAGTGTCAACACCTGTTGTGTCATTAGCAGCCCAATGCGTGGAGGGCATACAATTTAATTGGGCGTGCTACCTCTATGGTGAGTTCCTCGCAAACTATAGAGAAGCAGAAGACAAGAGTAATACCTTCCATTACACCTGGATCTTACTCTCAATTGTGTTGGTTGCATGGGAATTACCAGAGGATAGCCAATTTCCTCCAGTCACGTTAGATCTAACAGAAGCAGTGAATTTCGCTTCACTCTGGGCCACCAAGGATGCCACAAGGGTCGAGGATGCTAAAATACTTTGGGTTCTGATGGAGGAAAGCATCCATGCCGTGATAAACCGCAAGTGGAGGTTATCCCCAACTATCTTTGAACAATTGTCAGGATATGTGGAGTTCAAGATGAACTTCCACTGTGTTTCCATATGGGTGCAGAAGGACACTGACTAAAAATGGTATGATCTGCCATACCTGACAATGGACGATGTAATCGCAGCAGTCCTAGAGAGTTGGCCATCAGAGTGACACACGGCCTTAGACTTGTCAGTGAGGTCTAGTAAGTCTACCACAAAGCAAAAGAAGGAAGAAGCCTCGCTAAAGATGTAGTAGTTGGCCGACAGGAGGAAAAGGGAAGCTGAAGAAAAAGCTAAGGCAGAGCATGCTATTAAGAATCATGTTGAAGAGGAAGAAGGAGAAGAAGAGCACAACACTGACAGAAGTCAGAAGTCTCCTTCACTACAGACGGAGGAAGAAGAGCATCAATCAGGACAAGGAGGTGCAGACCTAGAGACTACTCCATTCTGGGTTTAGCGCACTAGGGAGAAGGAAAAAGTGGGGTTGCAGAAGAAGTCCAAGGTCAGAAAATCATCACTTGACTCGATCACTTTGACTGAAGGTGATCTGAATGATATCGGGGACACAGTGAGGGACACAACTATGGAACTGCTACAACAGTTCAAGCAGTAGTAGAAGAAAGCCTTGGTCACCATTCAGATAGGTCTACACAAGTTGCAGATCTAGGCCACTCAAGTGCAGACCAGTGTGGGACAGCACAATGCAACGTCAACTAGCTTGGTGCTTGGGACCTCAAAAGTAGCGGAGTTGGTTCGCTCCTTGGATCCCAAGGCCATCGTGCTACTAAACGAAGTATTTACTATAGAAGTGGAAGCTGACAAGGCCACCATCATCACTCTTAAGATGGTTGGGTTGAACTTGGTTGCGCTGCCAAGTGAAGCCCTTCACACCCTGCAAGATGGTGTGATCGTGGAACTTTGGGCCAGAGTGCAGTGCGCGCTGAATGTGATCAGTAAGCAGAAGGTCAAGAATGCCCAAATGTTTGTTGAGAAGACATCCATGATTGATCTCCTTAAGAAGATCACAGAGAAGAATGAGTGCACCATAGCCATAGTATCAGAGGCATGTTGAACTATTCCATAGCTGAATATCCCAGAAGATGCACCAATCGATGCAAGAATTTGGAAGCTCATTGTAGGTGTGCATGACACAAGGACAGAGCTAGATAAGGTTCAGTTTGAGTTGAACCTTAAGATCATGGAGCTCGAGTTGAGGGCCCAGCCTTTGACTCCACCAGAAGTTAGAGAGCAGCGTGAGGCAGCTGTTAAAGATGTAGCTGTAGCAGTAGATGCCACAGTAAAAGATTGCACTTCTCTCTTCTAGAAGTTGCTCGAACTAGTTACCAGCCTACAGGAAGATCCAAACGTGCAGTGGCTAGAAACAAAGGCAAGGGAACTGCACCAGAAGTATGACGAGGTCAAAGTGATGGCGTGCACCATCGCCATCACACAGAGGTTGGTGAAGTTGCAGGAAGTGAAGGCACTAAAGGAACAGGTGGATGCAGCATAGCGCAAGGAGGCAATACTAAAGGCCAAGTTGGGACCTTGGCTTGATGTAGCCTATGTGCTCACGGCCACCATTAAGAGAAAATTGGATAGTCTGCAGGAAATACAACAAAAAATACAAGCAGATAGCACAAGATCAGCGACGAAGTAGCTGGTCAAGTAGGTTAAGCATGTAGTGACGTAGTGTATTGCCGAGGTTGTAGTAGTACAGGTGGAGCTGGGATGTCTTCGCAACAAGATATCAGCGCCAGCAAAGTGACATAGGCGCAAGTCACCATATTTGTGTTGGGGGCTTGTTGGGAACGGGTCCCCTAGGGTCAATGTTGCAGTTAAAAGCCCAAGTTTTGGGGTTAAAGGCCCAAGTTTTGTATAAAGAATGTAAAGTCTCTGCATTTTGTCATTGTGGAGAGAGAAGATGTAAAGAGTCATCAAGGGTTTCCATCCTTATTTTGTGTAAATTCTATTGGCTTTATGAGATGCACCCTTGGTCTGCAAACCATGGCATTATATAAAAAGGGAAGCCTTAGAAGAGTCTAAGGTGGTTTTTAGTTCAGTTTAGACATGTTTCAAAGATTCATTGATGTAATGGGTCTATGAGATAAGAGCGAAGAGTCTTTGCATAGGAAAGAGGCTCTGTAGCTATATGCATAGAGGGCTAGGGTAGAAGTCCACCGCTGAGTGCGCGAACCCCTGCAACTGTGTGCACAGGGTAGTTAGAATTTGTAGAGGAGATTTGAACATCAATAAAGAGAATTATTTTAGAATTACCTACGTATGAGCTATTTTTCTTCTATTATGAATGAATGCGATTGTGTTATGTTGAATATTGGGTTTATGATTTAATATTGTATTGATGTGCAAATCTATGTGTTTTACTTTGTTATATGAATGCAAGTAAGAATATCTATTTATCAAAAGATAATCATAATGCATGTCAAAGTTATCCACTACTTAAGATAATCTGGGTAAACACAGCAGTAAGTGTAATTACAGAGGCACGTAAGTGTCTGAATCGCCTATTTAGGGTACATGAAAGACAATTCTAAACCTTCGCAGAGATCCAGAAGAAAACTAAGGGAAGTATATCGATAAGCCCTAAAAGGCTTATCAATCTGCGTGAAGGAACAGTTAGGGTATAAAGCGACATCACTACCATCTCAGGGTGTGGAAACTTGGTTCCTGCATCCCCCCATACTGCTTCAAGTGAGGCTTCAGTCTACACTCCGCAGATTGATGCCAAAAGGGCTAGAGGTGTAGGGATTTGCTTGGCTAATTAATGTTGAACCTGGGTGAAGGCCCATCAAGCCAACATTGTGACTCTAGGATTGTGCCACTTTTTCAAGCCCAGAGCCCAAGTCACGACCTAGAACTCAATGAGACATTCAAAAATGAAATTTACACAACAAAAAATGGTACATTTGCAAAAACATTGACAAGGACTAGACTGGACCCCTACTAGCCATGACAAGCATTTTTTCAAACATATCACAAATATGAAATCTACAAGTCTTAACAGCGGAGATGAGCATAGGGGTTTCATACTTATATGAGATTCACTATGAGGAAATTTTTCCTTATCACATTAGTTGTATTATCATCTATTAGGCCATAGATACATTGTTCATTCATTTACAAGTAAAAAATGATGAGATCCATACATAACCATTGTCATAATACATGTTCACAACCAGCATAATATCAATAGAAATACCAAGGAAACAACAACCATATAATCCACATATAAACCAGTATAATTCTCATGAATTGACAACAAGAAATAACCTCATATTAATGATGCAATGACCAACTAAGTTTGGGACTTCCATGAACCACCCAACCGTAGACTAGGCTGAACCAAATATTTCTTTCAGCCAGTCCCCTTCGTGCCATATTCGAAGAATGAATGTGGGATCTCATCAAACAAATCATTTAAAACCATCCAGGGCTTCCAGAGGCTAAACCACCTCAACCCTCAACCAATGATTCCATCTCATTGTCAGACATCACTAACGATCATCAAATTGGTCTCTACCCAAGATATCTAGGGCTCTAGAGCATTTGTTCCAACCAAGGCTCCATGAATAGTAACTCAACCCATGGCTACTACTAGGCTCTAGAGTGTTTGTCCAACAAATGCTCAAGGACTAGTAACTCAACCCACAGTTGTTGCCAGACTCTAGAGACTTTATCCAACCAAGGCTCCAAGACTAGTAACTCAACCCACCAAGGGCTCCAAAGCGTTTGTCCAACCAAGGCTCCATGACTGATAACTCAACACAAGTTGTTACAAGGCTCCAGAGTGTTTGTGCAACCTAGGCTCCAGGACTAGTAATTCAACCCAAGTCGTTACATGGATTCTGTAGCATTTTTCCAACCAGCACTCTAGGAACTAATAACTCAACCCAAAATCAAAGGAACATGAGAACCAACCTGAAAAAATAAAAATAAAACAAAGAAATTAACCCACAACACCATGGCTATCCCATAAATAGCAAGGCTAGGCAAATTCGTTGTCAATCCAAGGAATCCTCCATGCTAATGATATGTCATGACCAATAAACCACATACATATGCCATGCATGCCAAAACTAGTGAGGAAAACATACATGCAACTTGATACCTGCAAGCAAAACCCGTTATAACTACTGATCCTGATGTCCTCTTGCACTTTCCTTCTCTTCCTTTTCTTTCTTGCTCCAAGCATCCAAGTATGCCACACTCTCCAAGTGTGATCCAAGAAAAATCTAAGTTTCGAAGAGTATGAGAGAGAGAGAATAGAATGATATCTCCAACACTGAACTGACAAAAGGTTACAATGACCAAACCTGAGAAAAAGCATGCCAACTAATCCTCATAAGAATTTTTATTAATGAGGCTTCTATTTTCTTCATTTTCCATTATTTTCTATTTTCTTCATTTTCCATTATTTTCCATTATTTTCCTTCAATTTCCTCCTCACATGCAACCTATGACCTTTCACCTTCCTTTTCTCCTAATTTCCTTTATTTTCATAAACAAAATGTTAATAAAATACCTCATGCCTTTCCAAAGCCTTTTCCATTTCCTTTGTCAATTTCCTTAGCCATAATAAACCGAATGAACACCCACTAGGATTTTTTTCCCACCATTCAACTTGGAATACGTGTCCCATGACCATGGTCTTATATATTTTTACATGTATTTTTAACCAGGGTTGTTATAGAACCCTCTCCCTTGGGGGAACACCATCCTCGGCATTCAATGACACCTATAACCAGCAAGACCACTGAAAACAAAACATACTTCCCATGGAGCTTTATAAAATAGCTCGTTGCAATATTTACAATGACCATTTGCTAAAAAATGAAAAACATACCATTTATTAGAGCTTTATAACACAACTCATTATGGTATTTACAATAATAACTACATATACAAACATAGACATTCGCTTCATCTAGAAAAGAATCATACTATCTATGGAGCTTTATAAATCTAGCTCGATACAATATTTATAATAATACACACATATATACATATGCATATTTTCTCAACCTGCAAATAAAAGGATACGATGCATGCATCCGAAAAAAGGGAGTCTAGAGACTCACACCTCCACCCTCAAAGTAATAATAGGATTCACCTCCTTCCTAGGAAATCCAAAATCCACTACAAGGTCAAATCTGCATCCAATTTCTAGCGCTATAATCCTGCGTCACTTGTCCTCTCAGTGAACAGTTACCGACTCATTGTTCCAGGGAACACTCCCAATGTGATTTTTATTCCAATGGAAATTCTAATGACTAAAACATATATATCCTCAGCATTCTCTTCCCTGCTACATAGTCCCTCGGGCAATCCGGTCACCCCCTTCCGTGTAGTCACACAACTTCCAAGTTCCGATGGTAGCCCATCCCAGGAAGTCCATCCCTCGACAAGGTTTCCTCACATCGGAAGGTCCAAAACCCAAGGCATATCCCTGCCTTAAAACCATCATAACGGTCATGGCATGCTCATGGAAATCAATGGACACTATTGGGTACCAGTGTCCCACAACGACCCTACTCCTGAATTCTTTACTAGCATACTATTGTCTGTTCCAATTCCTTTTGTTAATGTTGCTAATTCTTACCATTATTTTCAACCACCCAACTGGGCATTTCATGCTTTCTTGTACCAAGCACATAATTTCCATTAGATTCAAAATAAATTGAAATAACTTCAAATCATATCTCATTGGTGGCATGTCAACAAGGTACACTTGCAATTCTATTTTCTTCCTCCCACAACAAGTCAAAGTAGCATCTTTGACAAAATCATCATTTATCAACATATCACATCAGGTTAGCTCAAAACACAACCATCATAGGTCAAAATCATAAATCACATGTAACCATCATAAACCAGAATCATATATGGCATGTAATCATCATAGACCATAATCATAAATCACATGCATAATAAAACTGAAATAAAATATTGATAATTATTATTTAATAAATCATTATCTTCTACCTTTGTCCTTATTTTGTATGCACACCAGATTGGTTTCCACACCCGAAAAACACCTAGTGTCTTCTCCTCAACCATGTGCACATACACATAGTGTGCATCACACACATACAACCACACATGACATACAACACCATGCAATACATGCACCTACACCTGACATACCACACATACACCTACACCCAGTGTACAACACAACACAATACATACTCCTACATCTGGTGTACACCACAACACAATACATACACCTACACCCGATGTACAACACAACACAAATACGTACACATAGTACAACACAATGAATACATATGTCATGATACCACGACTACACAATGCACATACATAGTACCGCATGCCCACAACACAACATGTATGGCACGCACACAATAACACATGTGCATTGGTACCATATGTACAAAAGGTACACAATACCACTTGTACACAGCACCACCTGCACAACATGTGCACAACATCACATGTACATGACACCACCTACACAACACATACACAACACTACATGTACACTACACCACCTGTGCAACGTGTACACAATACCACATGTACACAGTATAACATGCACGACATGTACACGACACCACATGTACACAACACCACATGCACACAACAACACATGTAAAATCATGCACACAACACCATATGTACATAGTACCACTTGTAAAACATGCACATAACACCATATGTACATAGCATTGCATATACAACATGTGCATAGCATCATATGTACATGTTGGCATTATGATTCAAGTGTTGTCCTTGATGGCAACTCACTCAGAGGATGGTACAGGTGCTCAGAGGTTGGTACAGGTGATGGCAACTTAATCAGAAGACAGATCTCAGTACAGCATGCCAAGGAAGCTCATACACGCCGTTTCGTTAAGCCCAAGTCGCGTGTACACGCTAGTTAGATTCATAAAAAGCGCGTGTATGTGGAAAGGTTCCTTTGGTCCATGGTGGTTAGTCCTTGGAAGTTGTGCCTATGATTTCGGACCATTATGTCTCGACGGGCGTGTCGATCCCTAGTTTTGCAGTTGATGGTATTGTATTACTATGGTTTTGGCTCTTGGTATTGAGCTAGGCCTAAGACTATATAAGGAGAAGAAGATCATTAGGCAAAATCATCTTTCGACAAGGCTTGAATATCTAAGAGAGAAAGAGATCTGATATGCAGGTTCTGGGTTGCTTGATCTAAGCCAAGGAGAGATCACATCGGTTGATGGAAGACTAGATCTAAGGATAGATCGGGATCTAATGGTTTGAAAAGCACTATCATGATATGGTTGATTATGCGTATTTCTAGATCTGCATATTGTCGCAATGTTACGTTTTGGATCTAACTAATGTCTGGTACAGCTGCAAATTGAGAAAGTTTATTTTTAGATCTGTACGCAGGTTGGATTCGGTAAAAGAGCGTGTATACGTGGGTTTTGCTCATTGAAGTAGCGTATATCTTTTGAAGCTTGATTTTGGGTTTACAGTGGGGTCTGACTGTTATTGCAGAGTTCTGTAGTCTGCTCTGTGTTCTGGTAACTGGTGATTGACAGGGTTCAGTGGTTCAGTGATTCAAAGTTTGGTTGTTTTATGCTTCAATGATCTGTTGTGGAAATTGAATGATTTGTGGTCTTCAGATTGTAATGTTGTGCTTCAGGAATATCCAAGTCTGAAAATGTATGAAAAGTGATATCTGAAAGAAGGAAGATTGTAGGTCAGCACCTACGTACTAGTATCTTGGCTAGTACAAGAGCAAAGGGGGTTGGAGCTCCCTTCCAAGGAAGTTTGGAGAACGAGAGAAGGTTGTAGCCTTCTGCAGGTTGTAGCCTGCGTACTGGTATAAGGCTGCACCAGTACAAAAGATTGTAAACTGAAGTTTCATATTAAAGAAAGATAGAGACAACTTGCAGCAGGTGGTTTTCACCCACATTGGGTTTCCACCTTATATCTTGGTGTTCATATGTGTGGCTTTTTATCTGTTCTGTTATACTGCACATGTTTACTGTTAATGTGGTGAATAATGTCCTGATGCACTTAATTGAAGAATAAGCTAACTAAATTGTGAGTTTTCTTCTTATACGCTGTTTTACTTCGTCACAGTAGCGTGTACACGCTGGTTCACTTAACTGAAGTAGCGTATATGTTTCTGAGCATTTGAAAAGTTTGATTAGTCTGATAATACTGATTCACCCCCCCTCTCAGTATTATTTCCAACAATTGGTATCAGAGCAGGTCCTTCAGAGAAGCTTGATCGCTTGAAGGAAGATCATTCATCATGAGCAATTACGAGAAAGAAGCATCAATCAGGCCACCGGTTTTTGATGGAACAAATTTCAATTATTGGAAGGTAAGAGTTACTGCATATCTTCAATCTCTTGGTACAGAAGTTTGGGACATTGTAGAAACAGGCTATGCTTTTCCTTCAGCTACTCCTACAGATCCAGCTGAGAAAAAGGCATATGAAACAAATGTAAAAGCAGTCAGTACTCTATTAGGAAGTATATCTCAAACAGAATTCATGAAGGTCATGCACTTCAAATCAGCAAAAGAGATATGGGACAAAATGATCACTAGCTATGAAGGAGATGAACAGGTAAAGCAAGCTAAACTTCAAACTCTCAGGATTCAATATGAGACCCTCAAGATGTATAATGATGAAAGTGTGGCTAATTATTTTCTTCGGGTAGATGAGATTGTTAATTGTATGAAAAATTTGGGTGAAGAAATAAAAGAGACTATAGTAGTTCAAAAGATTCTAAGATCATTATCCCCCAAGTTTGAATCCAAAGTATCTGCAATAGAAGAAAAGGAAAATCTCAAAGTTCTCACTATGTCTCAGCTACATGGAATTCTAACTGCTTATGAAATGAGAAAGGGAGGTCCATCAGACAGAAGGGAAGCTGCTTTTAAGGCATCAAGAAAAGAAGATTACTATGAAGCAAGCCATGTTCCAGAAGAAGAGGAAGAAGAATCAAATTTTGTCAGAAATCTTCAAAGGGGTGCTGGAAGGTTCAGAGGTAAGCTACCTTTCAAATGCTTTGCTTGTGGAAGAGTAGGTCATTATGCTGCAAAATGTCCTAATAAGGATAAAGGAAAAGAACCTGCTAGATGGAATAAGAAACAAAGTGCAAATAAGAAAAGCTACTACACCCATGAAGATAGTGATGGCTTATCAAACAGTGATGAAGATGAACAAGGTAATAAATATAAGCTATTAATGGCATTTGAAGATGATGATTATGAGGATGCTGTAGATGTGGATAATCTCTATAATGAAATCACTAGACTCAAGAGATGCATAGAAGAAAAGAGTGTGATCATTGATACTTTGCAATTCCAAATTGATGAAAAGGAAAAACACCTTGAAAAACTAGAAGGTGAAATTGTTGGTCTCAGAAAAGAAATTGAGAAAACAAAAGCTATTAATCTTAAGTTTGTCAAAGGATCTGAAACTTTGGATGAGATTATCAATGTGCAGCGGTCTCCTCTAAACAAGACAGGTTTGGGCTATAATGGAGAAACCTCTCAAGCATCCACCTCAAAGAGTTATCTTGATGCAGCAAGAAGAAATGAGCAGAAGAACAATGAAGATAATCAGGTAAAGCAGAGACGAATTACAAACAGAAACTATCAGGGACAATCCTTCTTAAGGGTGAACAAAAGCTACAACCAACCACAGGTAAAATCTTCTCAGTTTGGCACAAGAATAGATGAAAATAGAAATTACAATCAGTTGGCTGGTAGATTCAATAACCACAGAAGCTTCTTCAATGGACAATGCTTTTCTTGCCATAACTTTGGTCACAAAGCAGCTCAATGTGTTGCATATAAAACAATCATGACTAGGGAAGCTCAAAAACAAAGAAGTATGACAGGGATTACAAAGAGGACCTATAACAACTTTTCGGTTCTTGAAAATGAAGTTGAATGTTCTATTTGCAATAATTTTGGTCATAAAGAATCTGAATGCAGGAGCAGGTTTCAGGAGAAAAAGGAACAAGCCACGAGCACCAAAAAATGGAGAATAAAAGAACCTCAGACAGAAAGATGTGGGATATGCGTTTTATGCAGAAGGACAGGAAAATCTATGGTACATTGACAGTGGATGTTCGAAACATATGACAGGTGATAAAGAAAAACTTGAATCTTATTCTACTTTAGAAAAGGGAAAGAAAGTTCTTTTGGAAATGATACTCCTGCAACTATAAAAGGAAAAGGTATTGCTCCTTTGAAAGAAAAGGTCAAGGCTGGAAATGTTTTGTATGTTGATGGATTGAAGCATAATCTTCTAAGTGTCAGTCAGATGTGTGATCAAAAAACCGAGGTTATTTTCAGATCGAATGGATGTCTTGTTCGTGATCTTGATACAGGTAAAACAGTTCTCAAAGGCAAAAGAACTCCAAATAATCTGTACATATTTGAAGAAGGACAACAACAATGCTATCTTAGATGAGGATGAAGGTGGCTATGGCATCGAAGGTTGGGACATCTAAGCTTCTCACAAATAAGAAAAGCATGCAAATATCAGGCAGTTCGCGATCTTCCAGATATCAAAATTCCAGACAACACTATATGCAAATCTTGTCAGTTTGGAAAGCAAACCAGAACTGACTTTCCAGAAAAGGAAGGATCAGCTAGCTTGCCTCTTGAGCTAGTCCATACAGATGTATGTGGTCCATTTAGGAAAAGGACACCTCGAGGAGAAGAATATCTGATATTATTCATTGATGATTTCTCAAGGTTTGTTTGGTTAGGGCTTATGAAGCACAAAGATGAAGCATTCGAAAAATTCAAATCCTTCAAAGCATTGGCTGAAAATGAATCAGGACACAAAATTAAGTGCCTCAGATCTGACAGAGGTGGGGAGTTCACATCAAATGAATTTTTCGATTTCTGCGATGAACATGGGATAAGAAGAGAATTCTCTACAGCTAGAACTCCTCAGCAAAATGGGGTTGTGGAAAGAATGAACAGAACTATCCAACAAATGGCTCGTGCTATGCTCGATGAATCAGGTACTCCTGCAACCTTCTGGGGTGAAGCTGCACATGTTGCTGTTATCATCCTTAACAAAACAAATGTCCGAGTAAACAGCACTCAAACACCTCATGAGCTTTGGAGTGGTAAAACTCCTTCCGTGAAGCATTTCAAAATCTTTGGGAGCAAATGTTATATTAAGAATACTGATGAGCAACTTGGCAAACTTGAACCTAGAGCAGATGAGGGCATTCTTCTTGGTTATTCTCCACATAGCAAAGCATACAAGTGCTACAATAAAAGACTTGGCAGAATTGTTGACAGTATTGATATAGTGGTTGATGAGAAGGGATATATTCCTAGGCAAGTTCATCATGAAGACATTGAAGAAGATGAAGGTTACTCTCAAAGGCGAAATGATGAAGAAGAAGAACCTCAAGAAGAAGAAGAATCTCAAGAAGAACCAGAGGAGCAGACAAGAATAGAAGAGAAGACTCCATCCAGATATGTCCAAAAGAATCATCCAGAAACTCAGATTGTGGGGCAGAAAGAAGCAGGAGTACAAACAAGAAGGACACTTGCAGAAGCTTCAAGCTACTTGGCTCTACTCTCCTCCATTGAACCACAAAATGTGAAAGAAGCATGCAAAGATGAATGTTGGGTCAAAGCAATGGATGAAGAACTTGAGCAAATCGAAAGGAACAACACTTGGGAATTAGTTCCTAGACCAAAAGATAAGAATGTAATAGGAACAAAATGGGTCTTCAAGAATAAGTTAAATGAAAATGGAGAAGTAATTAGAAACAAGGCCAGACTTGTTTGTAAAGGGTATGCACAGCAAGAAGGAATAGATTTTGAAGAGACCTTTGCTCCTGTGGCAAGACTAGAGGCCATCCGAATGTTCCTTGCTCTCTCAAGCTTTCAAAACTTCAAGGTATTTCAAATGGACGTGAAATCAGCCTTCCTGAATGGAGACTTAGAAGAAGAAGTATATATTGAGCAGCCAGATGGGTTCATTCTTGGAAATGATCCAAACCTTGTATGCAGATTGAAAAAGGCACTCTATGGGCTCAAACAAGCTCCAAGGGCTTGGTACTATCGGTTGGACAAATATCTTCACCAACAAGGCTTTTCAAAAGGATCAGCAGATAGCAATCTCTATATAAAAGTTGAAAATAACAAATTGCTAATTCTTGTTGTTTATGTAGATGATATTATTTTTGGCAGCAATGAAGAGACCATGAGTCAAAACTTTGCCTTGGTTATGCAGAAAGAATTCGAAATGTCACTTCTTGGAGAATTGACATATTTTCTTGGATTGCAAATCCAACAAAATGAAGGAGGTATCTTCTTGTCTCAAACCAAATACCTCAAGCAGATCTTGAAGAAGTATGGCATGGAAGAGTCAAAGCCAGTATGTACACCCATGGTTACAGGATGCAGCCTCAGTGCAAATGATGAATCAGCAGCAGTTCACCAACCCACTTATAGATCCATGATTGGGAGTTTGCTTTATTTGACAGGTACTCGACCAGATATTACACATGCAGTAGGAATGGTTGGAAGATTTCAAGCCAACCCAAAGGAAACTCATCTTCAGGCAGTCAAAAGAATCTTCAAATATCTTCAAGGGACCCAAAACTATGGCTTATGGTATCCTAGAAATACTAATCTCACTCTTCATGCTTACACAGATGCAGATTGGGCTGGAAGTGTGGATGATAGGAAAAGCACAAGTGGAGGTGCTTTCTTCATGGGTTCCAGATTAGTATCTTGGTTCAGCAAGAAACAAAGTTCGATTGCCTTATCTACAGCTGAAGCAGAATATGTGGCTGCAGCATCTTGTTGCACACAACTTCTTTGGATGATGCAGACCTTGCAGGACTTTCAAATCACTTGCACTCCACCTGTCTCTATCTTATGTGATAATACAAGTGCAATCAGCATTTCAAAGAATCCTGTCATGCACTCAAAGACCAAGCACATACCACTCAAGTACCATTTTCTTCGGGAACAAGTGCTTGAGCAGAAGGTCAAGTTGGAGTATGTTCCTTCTAAGGAGCAAGTTGCTGATATTCTCACAAAACCACTGCCCAGGGAAACTTTAGAATATCTCAGACAAAAGCTGGGAGTAGTTGATGCTTCATCCTGTTGTTGAAGTTTGTTTGTTCTACAGAAAAGTTGGTATACGCAGGTTACGGAAGGGATATGAGCGTATACACACGGATTCATGATGGGTAAGTCGCGTGTATGCTGGACGCTTGTTGCAGAAAGGATATCCGTGTGCATACGCCGTTTTACAAGGGGATAGTCGCGTATATGGTGTACGCGTGTTGCGTAAGGGATATCTGCGTATATACGCCTGTTTATGTGTATACAGACGCGTATATGGAGATTTGAAGGAAATCAGCAGGGACAGATGATTGGTTGCAGAAAGTCTGATATAGGTCTGACAGAGATCATCTGGCACAGGTTCAGGGGGAGCAGATAATCTTCCAATGATGCATTGTTGGCATTATCTTAAAGCTTTTGGTTCTAGTTCACATTTGGTGTTGATTTCAGGAGAAACAAAGGCGAAAGGAGAACAGAAGGATCTCTTGGTTGCTGATCTGAATGGTGATTATCAGATGCTGCTGGTGACTTTCATAAGTCTTGGTCTGGTTATTTCGTCTCTATGTCATATATCTCTTTTGTGGTATCTCTTTCATGGTGTCAAGGTCATGTAACGGCCTATTTTGGTTTCCCCACTATGCCTGGGATGATTGATGCAATATGATTGGTTGTCATATGTAAACTTTTGATGTATTCCCACTTGGTTGGGTGGATGAGTCAATGTTTGTATATCCTCACTTAGTTGAGAGATGGATGTATGTATGAGTCTTTGGTGATAGGAAGGTCTTTTATGATGTTTAGAGTCATGTTCTTCTTGAAGAACATCTTTTGTAGATCTGGCCTACAGTCAGGAAGAGCATGAACAGCACACTTCAGCGGCACAGAGATTCAACATGTACTCAGAGGGAGCATGGACAGATTGGTACACCTTGGCATATACAAAGGGGAGATTATTCAGAGATTTCAGCAGGTACTCAGGGGAGTATGGACAGTGGAATGATTCAGCAAAGGAAGAGAATATCTTGATCCACCCTTTGCCCTTGATGTCAAAGGGGGAGAGTGATTTGGTGTTGTTGCCATCAAGTCCAAAGGGGGAGATTGTTGGCATTATGATTCAAGTGTTGTCCTTGATGGCAACTCACTCAGAGGATGGTACAGGTGCTCAGAGGTTGGTACAGGTGATGGCAACTTAATCAGAAGACAGATCTCAGTACAGCATGCCAAGGAAGCTCATACACGCCGTTTCGTTAAGCCCAAGTCGCGTGTACACGCTAGTTAGATTCATAAAAAGCGCGTGTATGCGGAAAGGTTCCTTTGGTCCATGGTGGTTAGTCCTTGGAAGTTGTGCCTATGATTTCGGACCATTATGTCTCGACGGGCGTGTCGATCCCTAGTTTTGCAGTTGATGGTATTGTATTACTATGGTTTTGGCTCTTGGTATTGAGCTAGGCCTAAGACTATATAAGGAGAAGAAGATCATTAGGCAAAATCATCTTTCGACAAGGCTTGAATATCTAAGAGAGAAAGAGATCTGATATGCAGGTTCTGGGTTGCTTGATCTAAGCCAAGGAGAGATCACATCGGTTGATGGAAGACTAGATCTAAGGATAGATCGGGATCTAATGGTTTGAAAAGCACTATCATGATATGGTTGATTATGTGTATTTCTAGATCTGCATATTGTCGCAATGTTACGTTTTGGATCTAACTAATGTCTGGTACAGCTGCAAATTGAGAAAGTTTATTTTTAGATCTGTACGCAGGTTGGCTTCGGTAAAAGAGCGTGTATACGCGGGTTTTGCTCATTGAAGTAGCGTATATCTTTTGAAGCTTGATTTTGGGTTTACAGTGGGGTCTGACTGTTATTGCAGAGTTCTGTAGTCTGCTCTGTGTTCTGGTAACTGGTGATTGACAGGGTTCAGTGGTTCAGTGATTCAAAGTTTGGTTGTTTTATGCTTCAATGATCTGTTGTGGAAATTGAATGATTTGTGGTCTTCAGATTGTAATGTTGTGCTTCAGGAATATCCAAGTCTAAAAATGTATGAAAAGTGATATCTGAAAGAAGGAAGATTGTAGGTCAGCACCTACGTACTAGTATCTTGGCTAGTACAAGAGCAAAGGGGGTTGGAGCTCCCTTCCAAGGAAGTTTGGAGAACGAGAGAAGGTTGTAGCCTTCTGCAGGTTGTAGCCTGCGTACTGGTATAAGGCTGCACCAGTACAAAAGATTGTAAACCGAAGTTTCATATTAAAGAAAGATAGAGACAACTTGCAGCAGGTGGTTTTCACCCACATTGGGTTTCCACCTTATATCTTGGTGTTCATATGTGTGGCTTTTTATCTGTTCTGTTATACTGCACATGTTTACTGTTAATGTGGTGAATAATGTCCTGATGCACTTAATTGAAGAATAAGCTAACTAAATTGTGAGTTTTCTTCTTATACGCTGTTTTACTTCGTCACAGTAGCGTGTACACGCTGGTTCACTTAACTGAAGTAGCGTATATGTTTCTGAGCATTTGAAAAGTTTGATTAGTCTGATAATACTGATTCACCCCCCCTCTCAGTATTATTTCCAACAGTACACAACATTGCATATCCAACATGTACATAACACCATCTATACGTAGTAGTGCATATACAATATGTACACAACACCATAGGTACAATCACTAAATATAAAATATGCACAACATATACATAATAATAGCACTGCACATCCAAGACCACACTGCCTCTACCAAGCAACCTTGCTTCCAGTGTCTCTCTACCATCCATGCTTATCCTAGCACGCTATAGATCACACTATTTTTATTCGGCTGATGTATCCCTTAGTATAGCATGCCCATAACATAGACATACTATAATCACATAATATCAACTCATAACCACATGATACTGACCTTAGAGATCTGTTAGGTTACTCTTCCCACTTGATTCCTCATGAACCAAGAATCTCTTCATGCCATTCACCTGCATATGCAATCATTCCTCCACAAGAACGACTCTTGATTACCCTGTCAGAAAATGGTATATATATATATATATATATATATATATATATATATATACATATATATAACAATCATGATCCTATCAGACAATGACATACATACATACATACATATATACATGCATATATATAAACATTAGCATAAACATGATCACAACATAATTACCAAATATCATAAAGTCAAGGTTAAGAGAACTCCCTTTATCCATGCACAACATGCACAACATTGAGAACAATCATTCCCAACATAGCCAAGGAATCAAATGCCTCACATCCATTCACTTTACCTTTCCTATTAGCTTTCTCATGATTGTCCTGCCACCATCCATTTACACTAATGGACCCAACCAACTTAGCCGACTGTGATACTCTTACCTTCAACTTCCCTTTTCTCACGCACCAAGATTCATTTGAGTCTCATATTACCTAATGGCTTTCATTTAGCTTCTCCCAATATCCATCAACTTTCCTCTTTCCCAACCAATTCCCAAGACTCAAAACTTAAAAGGCAAGCATAGGAAACAAACAAGAAGAATACCATGAAAACCAATAACAACATGGCACCACAACAAAGTGTCAAGGCCTTGCACCAGACATAAAAAAAACCACAAATCAAGCTCAAGAAAGTGACAAGGTACTATAATCACAAGAATCCCAACAAACACCATGACTCAATCCCCATGGATTCCTAGTGCTTCTAAGGGAAACCTCAACCTGAGCCTTTTTCAAGATTCCAGGGCAATTTCTTTACCATTGATCTAGATTTAAACAAGAATGCAACAAATTATAGAGATAACCATAAATACAAAGATGCGGCAGAAATAATACTTCATTTCATCAATGTAAAATATTGAGATATGCTTGCAAACATAAATGGAAATAAACTAGCTTGGGCGATGGTAGCTTATCTCTAAGAAGAGATGTGGCAGATACATACCTCTAAACTATGTTACAATGAGGCTCGAAGGCCTATTTATTGTTGAGAAACAATGGAAAACCCTAAATCCAAAGACCTAACCTTAGGAGATGAAATGAAAAATTGTGGGCCCAGTTTGGGTAAATTGGTACATCAAGTTCTCGGGGTCATAACTTTGGCATACGATCTCCGTTTGACACGCACAATACCTCGTTAGAAATATCTATCCAATGAATACAACTTTTGAGTGAGCAACATGGGTCTAACATGGGTCATAGACCCATGTCATTCCCGTTTTTCCCAAAAACACGTCGTTTATGGCCTCAAAATAGCTCCATAAGTTCAGGACCCGAAAAACTACCAAAAATAGTAAATTGTGCTACAATTAAGGAAACTGAGAAACTGAAAGAGACAGTTGTGGGGGTCCAAGTCGGATAGGTGGCTATCCACCAACATCCACCTGGATCATTCCTCCCCCATTAGGAAGAAATGGTCCCCATTGCGTTGAGTGCCTCCATGAGATGGGGAAACTTCTGCTGAACTTGGTCCTTGGTGAGTTGTTCTGCAATCTCTGACGTGTCCAGTAATGGTTGGAAGCATGGACAAGGGTAGTCCACATTGAACACTCAGTGCAAGCCAAGGAATGGGGAATGTTGTGCTCCAAAGCATTATTTCCCATAGCCTTGGTAATGGTGTAAGGACCATATCGGAGTGGTCTGAGCTTCCAATGGGCTCTTTAAGGCATTCTTTCTATAGATGCAACCAGACTTTGTTGCCCACTTGAAACTTGTGTGGAACTCAATGTTGATCATGTCACTGCTTGTACTTGTCATTTTCTAGAATGGAGTAGTGATATATTGGCCCATTGGGTAGAGGTGCCATGGGAGTCAGATCAAACAAATGTTTAACTTGATAGTGCAACAGTACCCCTGTGGGTGAGGAGAAGATGTCCTTGTATTATTTCATGACTGGATCCACCTACTTCTGCTACATGGAGGAACCCTTCTCGGGGACCATGGATGTGGATACGATCTTCCCCTTGCTTTGAAAGCGAACCAAAAAGAAAATAAATTTCCTGGTCTGGGAGATGATCTTACTGCATTTCTTAGCAGAGATCAAAGAAGTGGTGGCAGGTGGGGCTACGTCCGGTATCCTATATAATGTATTACACAGAGAAATAATAATTGCGTGAGGCCTTGACTAATACACAACATGTCACTTCCACAAATATGGTTGGCCTAATAATACATCACAAACATCAAGAGGTGCAACATCACACAATAACTCATCTATCAATGGCTTGATGTTGTAGGGAAGGTGGCACTCTTGGCGGACTCGAAGATCTTGTCCTTGGTGAAGCCACCCAATGTTGTATGGTTGTGGGTGTGGTATAGTTGATAGGCCCAAACGCTTCATGACCTCTGCTGAAATGAGGTTCTTTTGGCTATCACTGTCAAAAATGAATTGCAGCGGCGAACCCTTCACCCACATTTGTGAGTGGAATAAGACACCCCCACTCCTCTGGATCTTCAGGCTTATTCTTCTGTGATCCAAAAAATCTTTTCCTTGTGATGCATTAAAAAAATTACATATTAAGCTTGCATTTAACCATGAAATTACAAGTGCATAAAGAATAGGAAGAGAAGAATAGCAAGTCATGCATAGAAGACATAGGATTGGTATAAGAGTTTGTCCAGGAGGGACTACGTCTCTGGGCCCTGCTCGAATTAGTGTGGAGGCCCTGTTTTCATTAGATGGAAAAATAATGAAAGTACATCAAAAGTCAAAATGACAACCTTATACCTCCAAAATTGAAGAATCCCGAAAATTGCAAATCTCTGATGGAGAAATGGACAGCATCGTTGAGTTCATGGCGTCAAGAAATGTTGAAACCATATAAAATTTGTCAAAAACTAATAAAGTGAAAATCTGGCCCCTTGTAGAAATTGCTCAAATCATGGTTACAGCCCCCTCTCTGCACTAGTCATGGTTCCACCTGTATAGAAATGTGTGCTCACTCCTGGCCTCCCTAGTGCACTGTGCAAAAGGTTGAAATAATATTTGGTGGGCGGATTAAACAAGAAGTACCATTGGTGCATTGGCAAACTTGGAAATTCATTGAGGGGTCGGGGGATCAAACCCCACCCCTCCCTTTTTTTAACGCATAATAGTTATATTTTATTTAAATGGGAGGCGGGTCCACTGGTTTGGTGGCCCACTCCCCTAACCTTCGCCACTTCTGCCATATGTGGTTATGTTCTATGAGGGTGAGGTGGAGGGGTGACAGGGTTGACAGACCGTGCCCACCATATATATCATATGTTCATAGTGTGGGCTCCGGAGTGGCGGGGTCATGGCCGCCCACCCCAAATTAAATGTTATTTGGTTAAGGTTCTAAGGGTGGTGGGGTCATGGCCACCCACCCCATTTTTAAAAATAAATGTCGTTGCGGTGGTTCAAGGGGCGGCGGGGTCATGTCCACCCACCCTATTATATATATATATATATATATATATATATATATATATATAAAACCACCCCCTTTTTTTTACAATTTTCTAGAACCTTAGGCATACTAGACAAACTAACGGACCTATAATTTCCCCTGGAATCTGGCCCAGGTTTGCCGGAATCAAGTGGCCGAATTTTGTCCAAATTGCTACCTCCTTAAGCCTGCCAAGTCACCCAAGTCAACCCTCAACTTTTACTACTCCTATCTTTCGCATACGTACTCAGTTTGATGAACCATTCACACCACCGCGATCATGATGACGATATATTCAACATGAACATAGTTTGAGCATAATCCAAAATCTTTGACTTTTGACCCTTCCTGAGTCCTCTTGGATTTTTGCATGTGTCTGGTGCCACCTGGATCAATCCTCCCCACTGAGGAGCTTTTGGACCCCAAAATAATTTACACTTAGCACACTATTTGTGTCCTTTTCAATCCACACTTTCAATCACCTGCACACGAAATTGGTACATATTTTGCAATCATGCACACCACACATGACTCAACAACCCTTCCTTGCCAAGATTTTATAGCACACACTCATTGGCCAAAGATTACATAAAAAGTAATCAATACCTCAACTACTAATAAGGAAAGGCCAAAATATCATCATTGCATTTTGAAGTGATGGGAAACACACCATCACTTTTACATTTACTTGCAATGTATGATTTACAATGGTGGCCATAACAAGCTACTACCTCTAAAAAAAACCAACTTAATAAAGTGGACCACCGTGAATGGGGTGGATTCATTTGTTGAACATGTTCACCTTTCAGCTCCTCTAGCGATGTTTCTAGAGCATGGAGCATCAAACACGTGGTTTGTTGGTGTCCCTCTTTGTTGCAATGACTACAACTATTCTTTTTCCTCCAAACTTTTGGGGCTGCCTTGGGGCGCTTTCCCCTGGTGTTCCTTCGATGAGTTTTCATGGGGCCCTCACTATCATTGGACTGTGAGGAAGGAATTCCATCATCTGTCATTGGCTGGTTACTAGCTGTATTGGAGCTTTCTCCCATTTCCTTTCTGGTGTATCTGAGTCCTGCATGACGTGGAAACTCCTCGACTTTGATGGGGCTTATGATGCCTTAGCCTTTGATGTTGAGGCCCTTTCCATGATACTCTATATTCTTCAATAGTTTTGATCCAATCCCTGTAGTATGTTTTTCAAAAGAAGTGAATTCATCATCATGAAAATCATATGAAATAGGAGAATTGCCTTTTACCTCTAGATAGCGATGCTAAATCTTTTCCAAGGCCTCATCCTTGGCTTGCAACTAGCATAGTAATATTTGTCTTTCTTCCCTCGCCTCATATAGAAGCCTCCTTAGCTCATCATTCTCTTCTTGGATGTGGTGGTTTATCTCCTCAAGTTCTTGGAGTCCTATTGCGAGGAGTTCCCTTTTCGTTATGTCTATTGAAATCCTTGACTCATTGCTAGAATTAGACCCCAAATATATGGGTCCTCCTGTCACGATCCCAAGGGCTACAAACATCGTTTCATCACTAGAATTGGACCCCAAGTTAATGGGCCTACCTTGTGCCAATCCCGCAGCTCTGACCTTCTCATCTTCCTCTGACTCAGAATCTTGGTTTTTTTGCACAGTGGTGACGACCTTTTGCTTCCCCCTTTTGTCAGTCCTTTCAGGTCTCAACTCAGGGTGCATCTTCTAGCAATTTTCTTCATCATGCCCCTCTTTCTCATAACGTGTACAAGAAGGATTTTCTCCCCTTCTCTTGGCTGCTGCAGTTCTCTTTGGGTGGTCATCTTGTTCATGTGTTCCCCTGTTTTCCAGATGAGTGGCCTTTACACTAGCCAAGTCAATGGTAGTAGGTTCAAACATTAACAACGAATGTCTAATGTAAATATGTAATGATCCAATATAGTTAGTTAGCACTTCAGGTGAATCTAATGATATGCCGAAGTTTAGTGCTTGTTTTCTAAATTCCTCTGTAAATCTTTGCACATTTTGCCCCCTTGCCTTGCCTTAGGTACTGCCACTCCATTAAGGCTTTTTGCTTATAACCCAAGGGATAGAATTGATATTTTAATGCAGAAATAAAACTTGGCCACGAAGAAAGAAGATTACCCGTCCTCTTATTGCTTCGCAATTTTCTCTCCCACCAAATGAGAGCGGTTTCATTCAGCCAAAGGGAGGCCAACTGGATTTTTTCCTCATTCTCCTCAATTTGCTAAACCCTGTAGTAGACTTCAATTTTCCTAATCTATTTGTTCAGTTTCTCTGCATTACTTTCACCGTTAAACATAGGGAGATCAAATTTTAACTTAAAGAAAGGCTTTTTAGATGTGTTTCCTGTATTCCTATGATTATGGTGAGAAGAAGAGGAAGAAGAACTTTCACTTGTTGACGGAGAAGGAGGTGGATCTCCTCCATCATCTTCGTGCATTGAACCTTTTCCTTCTGGAGATTTTTCCCTTGCGCTCTCAAGTTTTTCAAGTCTTGAGAAAATCTTATCAACATAATCTGCCATCATGTAGAAAGTCTTGTTAAATTTTACCTCTTCTTCATATCAAACATCGTCCTCCTCACCCATGTTTCTCCTTCGATGCGCACTTCCAGCTTTGGGATCAAAAGACTTTCATTCACCTTCACCTCTCCAAAACATGTTTCTGGTTAGCATGCAAACATGCAATTCACATCCACAAAGTCCTGCTCTGATACCACTTGATCCCAAAAATATTTTCCTTGTGATGTATTAAAAAAATTACATATTAAGCTTGCATTTAACCATGAAATTACAAGTGCATAAAGAAGAGGAAGAGAATAATAGCAAGTCACACATAAAAGACATAGGATTGATATTGGAGTTCGTCCAGGAGGGACTACATCTTCAGGCCCTACTCAAATTAGTGGGGAGGGCATGTTTTCATTAAATGGAAAAATAATGAAAGTACATCAAAAGTCAAAATGATGACCTTATACCCCCAAAATTGAAGAAGCTTGAAAATTTTAGATCTCTGATGGAGAAATAGATAGCACCATTGAGTTCGTGGCATCGAGAAATGTTGAAACCATATAAAATTTGTCAAAAACTGACAAAGTGAAAATCTGGTCCCCTAGAGAAATTGCTCAGATCATGGTTCCAGCCCCCTCTCTGCACTACTCATGGTTCCACTTGCATAGAAATGTGTGCCCACTCCTAGCCTCCCCAGCGCACTGTGAAAAAATGTTGAAACAATTTTTGGTGGGAAGATTAAACAAGAAGTATTATTGGCGCATTGGGAACTTGGAAATTCGTTGAGGAGGGGTCGGGGGATCAAATCCCACCCCTCCCTTTTTTTAACGCATAACAGTTATATTTTATTTAAATGGGAGGCGGGTCCACCGGTTTGGTGGCCCACTCCCCTAACCTCTGCTGCTGCTGCCGTATGTGGTTTTGTTGTATGAGGGTGAGGTGGAGGGGCGGCAGGGTTGATAGCCCACGCCCCATCATATATATCATATGTTCGTTGTGTAGGCTCTGGGGTGGTGGCGTCATGGCTGCCCACCCCAAATTAAATGCTATTTGGTTAAGGTTTTGGGGGCGTTAGGGTCATGGCTACCTGCCCCTTTTTCTTTTAATAAATGTTGTTGTAGTGGTTCTAGGGGTGGTGGGGTCATGGCCGCCTGCCCTATTTTATATATATATTTAAAAGAAAAAATAACCACCCCATTTCTTTTATAATTTTCTAGAACCTTAGGCATATTAGACAAATTAATGGACCCACAATTTCACCCGGAATCTGGCCAAGGCTTTGCTAGAATCCGGTGGTCGGATTTTGTCCAAATTGCTGCCTCCATAAGCCTGCGAAGTCACCCAAGTCAACCCTAAACTTTGACTGCTCCTATCTTTCGCATACAGACCCGATTTGACTAACCATTTGCACCACCACGATCACGATGATGAGATATTCAACATGAACCTAGTTCAAGCACAATCCAAACACTTTGATTTTTGACCTTCTTGAGTCCTCTTGGACTTCTGCATGTGTCTGGAACCACTTGGATCATTCTAGATATTGGCGGTGGCAATAGTGGCACTGGGATCTGCATCAATGATCTGCTTCCCTTTGTCATTCCTCTTGTTGGGTTCTGACTCAGTGTCAGAACATGCATCTGATTTTGAAGCCTTCAACTCGGCCACTAGCAACTGCTTGGTTTGATACTCACTTGTGTTGTGAGTAGGGCTCTTATGGAACTCACACCACTTTCCTGTGTCCTTCTTTGACTTCATGTTGTTGTTCTTTTCTTGTGGCTTCGATAGGTTGTCTTAGGTCACACCGTATTGGCTTTGTCCTTGGTCCTGCCATTTGGGGAAACCTTTCCCTTGCTTCAGATTCACAAATCCAAAATCTTGCTCGATGTTGATAGCGTATCGATACGATGTTCCAAGCGAGGAGATATCTAGGAACTCCATCTCATATTGGATGTACCTGTGTAGGCAGCCACAGTATTTGAGTGCCAAATGTCACTTAGAATCCCTGATACCCAACTTTGTGCGAAGGGTATGAAAAATGTTGGTAAACTCTGGCACATCTTGGTCCCTTCTCTGCCACAACGTGGTCCACTTTATGGATTTGTCCTCATAGCTCCTGACAGAGTAGTAATTCACCTTGATGGAATCCCGGAAACAATTCCAAGTGGGAGCGGTTGAAAATAGTGAGTTCATAATTTCGTCCTTCTGATCGCAATAGGTTTCCCACTAATCCTATATGTGGGGGCTTCTTTGAGAAGAGTGAAAGTAATCTTTTCCCAGCTGGAAAAATAATGAACAGAAAAATAACCTTCTAGTAGATTTAACCATTTATCTACAGTGTTTGCATCTATCTGAACCTCAAATATGGGAATTTCAAAGTTAACTTGTACCTTAAAGGGTGTGGCACTTTTAGAGTTGCTACTGGAAGTATATGTGTCGCCCTGGGGTAGCTGCTGAAGGATCTGGGAAAAGTTGTCCATCATCACGTTCCTTTGTCAATCGAGGGGCTCTTCAAGCAATATTTTGATAGGATCTCCTGCTCCCTTGTCCCTCTTTTCATCCGCCATGGGAGACCTTTCGGATTTGTGAGGTTGGTCTTGTAGAGGTTCGAGCAGTTCAAGCCCTAACTCCTTATATCCCGTCCTCGTTGGGGACATGCAAAGAAAAACAGAGAAAGAGTAGACTGCTCTGATACCACTGATCCGAATTTAAAAAGGAACACAACAAATTACATAGATAACCATAAATATAGATATGCAGCAGAAATAATACTTCATTTCATTAATGTAAAATACTAAAATATGCTTGCAAACAGAAATGGAAATAAACTAGCTTGGGCGATGGTAGCTTATCTCTGAGAAGATATGTGGTAGATACATGCATCTGAACTGTGTTACAATGAGGCTCGAAGGCATATTTATTGTTGAGAAACAACGGAAAACCCTAAAGATCCAAAAGCCTAACCCTAGGAGATGAAATGCCAAACTGTGGGCCCCGTTTGGTTAAATTGGTACATCAACTTCTTGGGGTTGTAACTTTGGCATACAATCTCCACTTGATGTGCACAATATCTCGTTAGAAAGATCTATCTGATGAATACAACTTTTGAGTGAGAAACATCGGACAATGACTAATGTTGCTCCTGGTTTTCCCAAAAAAACATCGTTTAGGACCTCAAAACAACTCTTGAAGTTTAGGACCCGAAAATTTTCCAAAAATATTAAATTGTGCTACAGTTGAGGAAACTGAAAAACTGAAAGAGATAGTTGTGGGGGTCCAAGTGGGATAGGTTGCTGGCCACCAACATCCACCTGGATCATTCCTCCCCCCTTAGGAATAAATGGTCCCCATTACTTTGAGTGCCTCCATGAGATGGGGAAACTTCTGCTGAACTTGGTCCCTAGTGAGTTATTCTACAATCTCTGATGTGTCTAGTAATGGTGGGAAGCATAGTCAAGGGCGGTCCACATTGAACACTTACTGCAAGCCAAGGAATGGGGGAATTCTATGCTCGAAATCATTGTTTCCCACAACCTTAGTAATGGTGTAAGGACCATATCAGAGTGGTCTAGGCTTCCGATGGGCTCTTGTAAGGCGTTCTTTCTGTAGATGAAACCAGACTTTGTCACCCACTTGAAACTTGTGTGGCACCCAATGTTGATCATGTCGCTACTTGTACTTTTAATTTTCCAAAATGGAGTGGTGATATATCAGCCCGTTGGGTAGAGGTGCCCTAGGAGTCAGATCGAATGCATGTTTAACCTGACAGTGCAACGGTACCCCTGTGGGTGAGGAGAATATGTCCCTATATTCTTTCATGATCAAATCCACTTGATTCTACTACATGGAGAAACCATTCCTAGGGGCCATGGATGTGGATATGATCTTCCCCTTGCTTTGAGAGCGAACCAAAAAGAAAATAAATTTCCTGGTCTGGGAGATGATCTTACTGCATTTCTTAGTACTAATCAAAGAAGTTGCGGTAGGTGGGGCTACCTCCGGTATCCTATATAATGTATTACATAGAGAAATAATAACAATGCGAGGCCTTAACTGATAGACATCATGTCACTTCCACAAGTATGGTTGGCCGGTACAACATCACACAATACCTCATCTATGAATGGCTTGATGTTGTAGGGAAGGCGACATTGTTGGCAGACTCAAAGATCTCATCCTTGGTGAAGCCACCTGATGTTGTACGATTGTCGGTGTTGTATAGTTGGTAGGCCTAAATGCTTCACAACCTCTGATGAAATGAGGTTCTTTTGGTTGCCACTGTCGATAATGAATTGCAACAACGAAACCTTCACCAACATTTATGAGTGGAAAATATGCTCCCCCTTCTCTAGATCTTCAGGCTCAATCTTCTGTATCTTGGTGGTGGCAATAGTGGCGTTGGGCTCCAAGTCAATGGTCTGCTTCCCTTTGTCATTCCTCTTGTCAGCTTCTGACTCAGGGTCAGAACATGCATCTGATTCTGAATCCTTCAACTCGGCCACCAGTGACTTCTTGGTCCGACACTCACTTGTGTTGTGAGTGGGGCTCTTATGGAACTCACACCACTTTGCTATTTCCTTTTTTGACTTTGTGGTGTCGTTATTTTCTTGTGGCTTTGATGGGTTGTCTTGGGTCACATCATCTTAGCTTTTTCCTTGGTTCTGCGGTTTGGGGAAGCCTTTCCCTTGCTTTGGATTCACGGATCCAAAATCTCACTTCTTCTATTTAAAGGTCTACTCGATCTTGTAGCATACCAGTACGTCGTTCCAAGTGAGGAGATATCCAGGAACTCCATCTCATCTTAGATGTACCTGTGTAGGTAGCCATAGTATTTGAGTACCAAATGTCACTTAGAATCCCCGATATCCAACTTTGTGCAAAGGGTATGAAAGTTGTTGGTAAACTCTGGTACGTTATGGTCCCTTCCTTGCCGCAGTGTGGTCCACTTTATGTATTTATCCTCATAGCTCCTAACAGGGTAGTATTGCTCCTTGATGGCATCTGAGAATGAATTCCAAGTGGGAGCAGCTAAAACAGTGAGCTCATACTCTAATCCTTTTGCTCGCAATAAGTTTCCCACCAGTCCTAGATGTGGGGGGCTTCTTTGAGAAGAGCGAAAGTAATCTTTTCCTGACTAGAAAAATCATGAACAGAAAATTAACCTTCTAGCAGATTTAACCATTTAACTACAGCGTCTGCATCTATCTGACCCTCAAATATGGGAATGTCAAAGTTAACTTGTACCTTAAAGGGTGTGGTGCCTCCAGAGTAGCTGTTGGAAGTAGATGTGTTGCCCCTGGGTAGCCATTGAAGGATCTGGGAAAAGTTGTCCATCATCGCATTCCTTTATCGCTTGAGGGCCTCTTCGTGCAAGATTTTGATAGGATCTCCTACTCCCTCATCTTTCCTTCCATCTGCCATGGGAGGCCATTAGGATTTGTGAGGCTTGTCTTGCAGAGGTTTGACCAGTTCAAGCCCTAACTCCTTATATCTCGACCTCGTTGGGGACATGCAAAGAAAAATAGAGAAAGAGAAGTAGCTCTGATACCACTGATCCAGATTTAAACAGGAATGCAAAAAATTACATAGATAATCATAAATACAGAGATGCAACAGAAATAATACTTCATTTCATTAATGTAAAATACTAAAATATGCTTGCAAACAAAAATGGAAATAAACTAGCTTGGGTGATGGTAGCTTATCTCTGAGAAGAGATGCGGCAGCTACATGCCTCTGAAATATATTACAATTAGGATCGAAAGCCTATTTATTATTGAGAAATAATGGAAATCCCAAAATATTCAAAAACCTAACCCTAGGAGATGAAACGACAAATTGTGGGCCCCATTTGGGTAAATTGGTACATCAACTTCCCGAGGTTGTAACTTTGGCATACGATTTTCATTTGACGTGCACAACACCTAGTTAGAAAGATCTATCCGATGAATACAAATTTTGAGTGAGAAACATCGATTAATGACCCATGTTTCTCCCAGTTTTCCCAAAAAATTGTCGTTTAGGGCCTCAAAACGGCTTCGGAAGTTCAGGACCCAAAAAACTGCCAAAAATAGTAAATTGTGCTACAATTAAGGAAACTGAAAAACTAAAAGAGACAATTGTGGGATACATGTGGGATAGGTGGTTGGCCACCAAAATCAACCTGGATCAGCCCTGCAATTATTTGTATCATACTTCTATAGCAAGTAACTATCAGTGCATAAATAAATGTAACAATATAACAATTATCTTACCTTGTTGTGCCAATCACACTACCTTGTAACTAAACACACATGTCAGCTAGATGTTCAAAAGATCAAGACAACATATCTACTAATTTGAAATCAGCCTTTACCAAGACTAACGATCATGTCATAATCCATAGTCAACTCGTAGTCATTAGGCATAATGCTACAACTGTCACCTACTTACACTCAAGTACATATCATCTATCTCAAGACATATGTGTGAGTAAAACCATCATAAAACAAGATCATTCCTTTGAGAAATCTTACATACACATAGTCATATTATGTGATTCATCAAACATTCAACCAACTTGCAAACATACCATGTTAAATAAATCAACTAGATGACATAATCAAACACTCAAACATCAAGTAAATGGCATAGTCGAATTCATACCTTAATGTCATAACCCTAACCATCCGCATAGGCCAATCAAATTAGCATGATACATATAACATCAAGATCTTAGTGCAATAACCCTAATCATTAACTAACATATAACAAGAAGTTAACATATATCATGCTCATCAAAAACATATAACATCATCATCAAGTTAACTATCATAAAACAACAATACCAATGCAAACAACTACATGTTACTATCATTTCTGACTATCCGACACATGTGCATATGACTACACGAATCAACTAGAATTTATCATACATGTAACCATAATAATAATAGAATGACCAGTAACCCTAATTCTTATAACAAACATCAACCAACATACCTGCATGCCCACCATACAAACCTGTATGATGATCTTATCTTACCTTGAATTCCATTGTTGCAACTCCACTGTAATGAGCTGCATCTCCTGCTCTATCTTAGCCAACACATTAGAATCAGAACATACCAATATCATCATGATGACCTAATTGCATACAATGACCTTATGCACAACAACCTTCACCATGAAAATGCATTCATAACAACATATAGACACCAACATGCATAACAAATTCATATACAACCATACACTCATGACGACACATCCCACAACAACGCCATCAACCTTCACATGGCGACATCACTACAACCATGATCAAAACCATGCAAATGAAACAAGAACATGGACTACAAGCATAAGGAACACATATGCAATTGAGATGAATGCATGAACAACACTCCACCCAACCAGTCTAAGGGGTGAACCATGCTATAATACGACTCTATGGTATCAGATATCACCCAAAGAGAATAGAAATCATACATTCCCTAAAGAGAATCAAACCATGCTCTGATACCACTCTGTGTTATCAGATATGACCCAAAGAGAGTGCAACCTGCTCTGATACCACTCTGTGATATCAACTATGACCCAAGGAGAGAATAACCCGCTTTGATACCACTCTGTAACACCCTCCTCCCACATCTACCCAAGTAACCAACCAACTGGGGTAAACATGTGATGAGAAGTTACCATGATATGATTTGAGTCCCTATGTGTCAATTAAGGAAGTGGAACTGGCAGAACACATCACACTAACCTTCCACATTATCAATAGAACTCCCATGAGCCATCCCAACCACTCGGGTAACCAATACCTGAGACCAAATGAATTTTTAGTGCATCAAACCCCTGGACACTCCCTTGATATGGACAAGGGTGCATCTGGGAGGCTCCAGAAGCTCCCACAACATGGGCAAGGGTGCTTTCGAGGACTTTTCCCCAAGTGTTGTGATTGTTACTCCAAGATTTGTGCCACTTTTTTAGGCCTAGAGCCCAGGTCATAGCCCAGAACTCAATGGCAACTTTAGAAATGAAATTTACATAACAAGGAAATGATACATTTGCAAAAAAATTGACAAGGACTAGATTGGACCCCTACTAGCCATGATAGGAATTTCATCAAACATATCACAAATATGAAATCTTTAGGTCTTAAGAGAAGAGATGAGCATAGGGGTCTCATACTTATCTGAGATTCGCTACAAGGCATTGTTTCCTTATCACATTAGTTGCATTATCATCTACTAGGCCATAGATACATTACACATTCATTTACAAGTAAAAACATGATGAGAGCCATACATAGCCATTGTCATAATACATGTTCATAATCAACATAATAACAATAGAAATACCAAGGAAACAACAACCATACAATCCACATATAAACTAGTAAAATACTTATGAATTAACATGGAGAAATAACCTCATATTAATGATGCAACAACCAATCAAGTTTGGGACTTCCACAAACCACTCGATCGTAGACTAGGTTGAACCAAATATTTCTTTCAGCCAATCACTCTCGTGTCATATTCCAAGCATGAATGTGGGATCTCATAAAAAAATCAATTAAATCCATCTAGGGCTTCTAAAGGCCAAACCACCTCAACCCTCAACCAATGATTCCATCTCATGGTCAGACATCACTAACCATCCCCAAATCAGTCTCTACCCAAGTTGTCTAGGGCTCCAAAGAGTTTTTTCCAACCAAGGCTCCGGGACTACTAACTCAACCCATGGATGCTTTAGGTTCCATAGTGTTTGCCCAACCAAGGCCCCATGACTACTAACTCAACCCATAACTGTTGTCGAGCTCCCAAGTGTTTGAGCAACCAAGGTTCCAGGACTAGTAACTCAACCCACCAAGGGCTCCAGAGCTTTTGTCCAACCAAGGCTATAAGACTAATAACTCAACCCAAGTTGTTACAGGGCTCCAGAGTCTTTTTCCAACCAAGGATCTAGGATTAATAACTCAATACAAGCCAATATAGAGTTTCCAGAGCATTTGTCCAACCAAGTCTCTAGGAACTAATAACTCAACCCATAGCCAAAGGAACATCAGAACCAACTAGAACAAAGAAATAAATGAACCCACAACACCATGGTTATCCTAGAAATTGCAAGGCTAGGCAAATCCACTATCAATCCAGGCAATCCTCCATGCCAATGACATATCATGACCAATAAACCACATGCATATTCCATGCATGCCAAAACTAGTGAGGAAAACATACATGCAACTTGGTACCTGGAAGAAAAAATTGTTATAGTTGTTGATCCTCATGTCCTCTTGCACTCTCCTGCTCTTCCTTTGCCTTCTTTCTCCAAGCATCCTAGTATTCCACACTCTCCAAGAGTGCTCCAAGAAAACTCTAAGTGTCCAAAAGTATGAGAGAGAGAATAGAATGAGAGCTCCAAAACTAAACTGTAAAAAGGTTACACTGACCAAACCTGAGAAAAATATTGCCAATTGATCCTCAAAAGCCTTTTTATTAATGGGGCCTCTATTTTCTTCATTTTCCATTATTTTCCTTAAATTTGCTTCTCACATGCAACTTGTGACCTTTCATCATCTTCTCCTAATTTCCTTTATTTTCATAAATAAAATGCTAATAAATTCCCCGTGCCTTTCAAAATCCTATGCCATTGCCTTTGCCAATTTCCTTAGCCATAAGAAAACCAAATGAACACCCACTAGGATGGTTTTTCCACCATTTATCTTGGAATACGTGTCCCATGACCATGGTCTTATATATATATATATATATATATATATATATATATATATATATATATTACATGGATTTTTAACAAAGGCTGTTACACAAGTATATTTTCACCATCAATTATCATGCAAGATAATTTCGACAATATATATCCTATACCCGGATAAAAAACCATCTATGTCTATTTGGCCTGAATAATCTCACTTCAAGAAGTTGATGTAGTCATCGATTAATGGAGGACCCTTATAATATCATGGACTAGTGTACCTTCATACCTTGACCTAGTTGGGTTGCTAACTATAGGTGGCACTAGCCATGACTGATGGTCATATGTCCAGATTGGTCACATACACTAACTTGGTAGTAGAGATCTACTCATGCCAAAAAATAACTTTACTTTATGGTGATTATTTTTTTCCATCAACCTCGGATGCTATGAGACAAAATAGATCATGGATCCAATAAAGTGTGAGACACATTTCTCATTTCCTATTTCCACTTTATGTTTCCTAGTTATGTGCCTATGTTGTACATATTCCTCTTAGAGTGACCTCCAACTTATATGGAGACTGGAATTCCTTTTCCTCCTGTTGCATGTAGTTGGTCTTCTTCACATTCTTTCCTTTTGCAATATATTTATGTATGAGCCACTTAAGCTACCCCCACATTGGAATGAAAAAGTGTTGTAGTACAACCATATTATCTTATATGTTTGTACCCTATATATTCTTTTTCATTCCATTCCTTTCCTTTTCCTTCTCATGTGATCCATTCCATCTCAAGTGAGCCAATTGGTTATGGAAAATATATATTACTACTTTTTAATACTGTCAATTGGATAAGAATAATTTGATATTCAATGGACATGATTAAACGGTATCAAAAATAATCTTTTACTAACTTCTTGCCACTTGTTACACCTTAATAGGGATAATTAAGCGTGAAGGCACAAAACCCACCCATGACATGGATACTTTTCTAATTTGTCAATGTTGCATGCCAAACCAAAGTTCAAGCAATGGGGCATTGGTGACTCAATATGGGGTGCCATGTGGTTCGAGTAGTTCATCAAACATGCATCAAAATATAGAAAAAACTAGACTAGGTTGCAAATCCAATGAATCTCAACGCACCAAGCACAAAAATGACAAAAAATTGATTATTATTTAGTAATTTCTAATGACATGGTAATTGTTTTTTTTTTTTTGTATCATTGAAACTAATTGTTAGACTTATAAACAATATGTAAGAGTGAGAAGAACAAAAGAAATGGACGTTGTGAAAGAGAAATTGATTTCTTGTTTTATTTTCACAAAGTGCAATTAAAATAGCTATGCTTTGAAGTGGAAGTTGAATGCTTTGTAGTAGACAAAGAATGTAGTAGTTGGCGTATTGCAAGTTTTGGGAGCAGTCATGGAGTTATCTTCCACACCAAGTCAAGAAAAAAGAGGAAAACAACTTAGTTATGTTAATGTAGAGATCAATGGAAGACAATTTATGGTGATGATTAAGTGACTTATAACTCCATATGGTAGGATGCAACAAGATATCTTTAGTTAACACTTAAGCCAATGAGCACATCCTTCAAGGCTATTAACTCCATAAAATAGAGGGTGATTGGAATAGTGAGGGATGTTTCGATCCTTCTTGGATATTGGTAGGGGATGATGACTCTTATCATCATTCCACTATATGAAGTGGTTTTGGGCCAAGAGTTCTTGAGACCAAAGAAGGCCATTCCAATCACAGAAATGGATAGTTTGGATATATTTATAGACTGAACCTAGTAGAAATGTGAAAAAAAGAGGGGTTCTAGGATTGGGAACATGGGCTACTTCCATGTGCTTAATTAGAGGACATGTTAAAAAACTAGATGGAGGTTCCCATAAATATAGAAGGAATGTGGTTGAACATGGAGGGAAGATTCATAAATTAGAGAATATATTGGTGGACCACACAAACATTAGGATAGTCTTGATAGAGAGGAATTTTGGGGACGTTCTAGAGTAGTGACCAATAGAGGTTGAGGAGATGAAGTTACCAAAACATTTTGAGGAATAGATACATGAATTGCCCATTATTAAGGAGTGAAACCAAGTGTCATCATATCCCTTGTATAAGAATTCCAAGGAGAATATTGGATCAATCAGATATACCATTTGAGGTAGTGAGTGGCCATATGATCTAGATTTGGAATGACTTATGAAGGAGGTAGATGGAAAAGGTGCACCCCATGTACCTTTTTGAATGTACATGACACAAAATTTTAGAGGAGCCTTACCAGTTCCACTGGGATAAACGTTGGATGGTGATGGAGGAGGTAGCCAGGATGGTTACTCCTCTTCACTTTCACATTGGAACATGAAATCTTAAATCATTTTCACAATGGGAGATGGTGAGTCCTATTTGAGTGTCATGAAGGTATCATGAAGAGAGTGAGAATTGGTAATTCAAGATTCTTGTGGATGAATCATTGATATTTGAGATGAGTTCACTTGTGTGAAGAAGTGATTTATTGTGAACTCCAACGCAATGGTTAAACTAGCTACTCGACTAGCTCGAGGAACAATGGGATGTAACAAATGGAGGCATATAGGTGTAAATCAGAGTAGATACACAATAGTAGAGTGAAGAGAAACGATTCAAACATCGAGATGGTGAAATTACATTTTGTAGGCTTGGTGGTTTAATTTTATTGGTTGGAAAGTTATTGGGGACAAAAAAAACTTGGTGTGGGGGAGAATGTAAGGCCCTCAGCTTGATGGGCATGGATGACTCCATGATGAAATGGAAGTTGTGGTTTCAATGACCCACACAAGGGATAAAAGCAATTGATTTGGGGTGATCCACACTTACATTGGGCATGTGAGTGCACCAAGGGACTTTCTTAAGCATGAATTGCATGGATGAGGTATGAGATGGACTAGGCACAATTCATCGATTGACTTGGTGAGTTAGGGCATGAAAATGCATTTGTTTGAGCACATAAATGAAATAATGGGATGAGATCATGATGCCAGATCATGAAACACCATCACATGAGGTGCAAGGTGAGATCGCAAATCATTGGCCACAAGAAAGAATAAGACTACTCAACAAAGAGTTTGGTTAGGTGTGCATGAGGGTGTTTATTTGGTTGATCAGGTGCATGCACGATGGAGGATACATTAGCTCAAACCATCACACACAAACTTGGAGATTCCCATTTAGGTGTTGATAAATGATGAACAAGTCAACTTGACATGGAATGATTATTTGGTGGAAGGATTGACACCTGTATATAGTGTAATGTGGTAGGGAGAAAAATTCAGAAGGAAAAAAACAACAATAAAACACATAATTGAATGGGAGAGTGCACTCATAAAATCACAAGCAATACACACCATAGGCTGCATGAAGGTTATAGAGGTTGCATCAAGCTGATAAAGAGGGGGTGCATGAGGAGTTCATTGGTGGTGTAGTATGGGAGTTGCATGACAGGTGTAGTGAAGTCTGATTAGTTTGGTAGAAAAGTTGCACACATTTCTTGAGTTGGGTAACTAGGTGGGTGTATTCCAAAGAACTTTTACACCACTATTGTGGCATGGTTGTGTTGAAGGTCCTTGTATTTGTTATCATTATAAATTTTGGGATGATATGTCACTTGGGACTATTGTAATAAAATTGTAAACCATACTATTATATTTGTTAGGGTTTCTTGTTAGACATGGTTGGTGTTATTTGAGTCCAGAGAAATCTTTGAACACTTGGTTAAGTTTTTTGAATGTGTATGTGTTACATGTTTAAATACAAATTTATAAGAAGTCAGTTAGAGAGGCATAGTCCAAGATAAGTACACTCGATGGGAAAATATTGTTGATTTAGAATGGTTATGGCATTGCATACCCAGAGGTTGAAAAGATGCCCAAATTTGCATAGATCCTCTAAGGTTGTGGTACTACCCATAGAAAGATAATATATTAAATTAGTTAATAAGTATTCCAGAATGAAAATTTTTGTGATTCATAATGTTAATATAGAATACTTCCGAAAAATTACATCTCAATTTTTGTTGCCGACATGTTTCAAACCACTAAGTGGGTTCATCATTAGAGCTTGGAAGAAAGTATTGATCCAATCAACAATTATATATTGTAGGGATGCAAAAAAGTTAGGAAAAAATGAACGTTAAAATAATAATTAATTAATTAAAAAGAACGTTCCAAAAATACTTTCGAAAACTAACATAAAAATAAATTCTTAGATGTAATTATTAATTTGTTATATATATATATATATATATATATATATATATATATATATATATATATATATATATATATATAACTTTGAATTATTATTACTTTAACTGTTACCCTAATTTTCTATATAATAATACTAATTACAAAATAAATAAATAAATAAAGTAATTTGAAATTAATAAATCAAGTCCTAATATGTTATTAAAGTTTAGATGTGATCTCAGAAATATTAAGTTATTTAATATCATTATATTGATTAATATTAATAATAATAATTGTTTTCTCAAAAAATACAATAATAATAATAATAACTAAATTAATAGGAATATTATTAATGATATGAATAAATTAATAATAATTAAGGACACTTAAAAAAAAGAGGGGGAAGGGCAGTAACCAAGGTAAAAAATAGATAGGATCCAACAACTACTAATATTCCACCCAATGTCCCTATTCAATGTGAAATATAACTTTTCAATTTCGATAGCCTCCCTAAACTTTCGAAGATGGAAGTGGTCTATCCTTGCAATGACACGAGAATATTTAAAACAAACATGGTGTTTAGTTTTGTCAGCATGTTCTGCCAAGGATGAGGAGCGTGTCCTATAATGTATGATATCAACCGCATGTTCAAGATTTGATTTATAGAGCGGCCTATTTCATTAATGTAGGGGGTCCCACATGAACATGGGATTAAATAAACACCCTTCATGTCTTTTGGATCCATAGGGTCTTTGACGGACCTGAGGGGCTACGAATAGTGTTAAGGGATCTAAAATTGGAAGAGATCCCATGCTTCCTTAAAATCCAAGCAATCTTGTCAGTGGTACCTTTGACAAAAGGAAGTTGAACATTGGTAACCAACTCTCTTTGATATTTTCTAAATTTAAGACCTTTGCTAGCCTTCAAGAGAGCCCTAAGACCTTGGGACCAACTATAACCATTATTCTTAAAAACTTTAAGGAGATGGGTCTTCTCCTCTTCTAAGTGATCTTTATTAGAGACCCTAAGAGCACAATTGGCCAAAGTGTTGAGAACACCAATCTTTTGAGCCAGAAAATGATGGGATTTAGCATGAAGGTATTGATCTGTGTGCGTTTTCTTCCAAAAGACTTGGTGAGAGAAAGAGCCATAATTTCTCTTGGAGATAAGAACTTCAAGGAAGGGAAGGCTACCATTAATTTCAATTTCCATGGCTTTAACTTTTCTTATATCAATACAAAATTCATAATATACAAGTTTATAAATACTTAATTATATTCAATTTAATCTCCATTCAAAAAAAAAAAACTTTATATTTTATATTTTGATTTTTTTTTATAAAAATGAATTGTTTTATTTACCAAGTATAAATGATAACAAATTTATTCCATGATCGGGGTGTTATGAAGGGTGTTTAGGGGATTGGGTCATTGTGCCCACCACCCTCAATGTATTTACAAGGAACTAGTGGAGGGCATACACACTTGGCACTTCACATGCAAGAGAATGCAACCCTCCAATTAGTGTGCTGTTTATGAGGTGACATAGATGGTATTAAAAGAAATTTGTGAAGGTAGAGATTGCAAAGCTGGGGTTATCCCGTGTTTCTGGTTCAGAAATGGAGTGGTAGTCATTAGTGGCAATTCTTTGGAGATGGAGGTGAATCCTCAACTTTTGTGGTTGTGGGATTCCATAGACCTTGTAGTGAGAAATTTTTTGTCCCATAGCGAAGCCCTAGAGTCTCGTGCTTCCAATTCTTGGTCACCGGTAGTATTTTGTGATTTTGATTGCGTAGAGGTGAGGAGTTGGTGAATTTTTACAGGGTTTTATTTCTAGCAATTGCAATTGATATGCCTTGTATATCTCTTTTGGTCATTTTGTTTTCATAGTAGCTAGAATCGCATGGTTTTATGTGGGTATAAGAACTAAAGGTCTTGTGTCTCAATTATTGGATGTGTCGTGTTTTCTAAGGGTCAAGGCCTCTACAAATTTCCAAGCTTCGTTAGGGATGTGGCTTTTGAGTCTATCTTCGCTTGGTAAAGTTAAACCAGGTGTTTTGAGTCTAGGAGTGGTCAGGGAATTATGGGGAATAAGGTTTGCAGTGTGTTGCGGACGGGGTAAAGTATTGCTCCCTGGGTTGTTGAGTGTTGTAGAATTGGGTACTAGGGATACATTTGATGTGCTCAATTTTTAAGGGGTCTAAGTCTATGATTGACATGGAGTTGTCCATCACTTTTTGATCTAAAATTGATTGCTAGTTAATGCTATGCTAGTATCATTTCCAGATATAAATTTTTCTTTGCTTTGGTTTGCTTATCCATAGAGAGTTTATCCATGAGCATGTGGTTGTCAATTCATCTAACTTGGTGAGATTTAGTGTTTTGCATGAACTTAAAAGCATGAATTTAAATGGCTGAACATCAGCATATAAAAACACAGCAAGCACAAATAACAAAGCTCAATACACAAATTTTTGTTGGACTTCACCCCTCTTGGGCTACATCTCCATGGTCCAGCTTCATTGTGTGGGCCTTTGTATTAGCTTCAATAGTGCTCAAATTGATGTTACATGCATCCAATGCTCCTGGTACATGTCCCAATGAATTTAAAACATTCAAATCTATCAGAAATGACTATTTTTTTACTCAATTTGGTTACCAGCTACTCTGGGAATGGCCTCCAACATCTGGTGGCCCTAGGATTCAAAAATATTCAACTGAACAAAAACACCTACAGATGACCTCTTCTACCTCTAAAAATTGCTCAAATGAGTTTAAAACATTCAAATATATCAGAATTGACTATTTTTTTACTCAATTTGGTTATCAGTTGCTCTAGGAATGGCCTCAAACACATGGTGGCCCTAGGCTTCAAAAATATTCAAGTGAACAAAAAAACCTGTATATGACCTCTTATGCCTCTGAAACCTGCTCCAATGAATTCCCAACATGCCAATTAGCCAAAAATTACTATTCATTTTCGAAATTTGGTTGAGAATTGAGTAAGTTATAGCTCAAATAGTTTTTCTTAGAAAACCTCCTCTAAATCTAGAGAACTGCCAGTTAAGTCTGCCAAGTTTGGTGGCAGTTCCAGATTTAGTGGCTCCGCCATAAATCCCGCCAACTTAATTAAGAATTAATTAAATGCTAAACTGATTAGTGGCGTACTAATCCCGCTTAATAGTTGGCCCCTAGCTCCTTGTTCAGGCGCTTGGTCACATAGGGTGGGGCTGGCCCCTTGGGGCTTATTTTTTAACCAAACTTTCAGAAGCTCTAACTTTTGCATATGATGTTGGTTTTTCAAACTATTTGTGGCATTGGAAATCTGGAGACTAACTCTATTGATTAATTCATGTCTGAACAATTCTGTGCACTTTCATTTTTTAGCTAAAATATTTATCCTTGATCATTCCTCCCCACTAGAAGCCTTTTGGACCCCAAAATCCCTCTTGATCACTGATTATGTTGATGAGGGGAATGTTCCCTCATCCTTCCAGTATTTATCCATTGAAATTTTCCTAATTTCATCATTTGGAACTTTTCATAAAAAGTTAAAATTTACCTTGATTCCGACGACCATCTATTGTTGTCTTTGACACCATCATGGTGCAATATTTCTGAATTTTCATAATAATAATCTAATTTTACAAAAAAACATCTTGTTCCTACCTTGGTCAACAATCAAATGAAACTTGGAATATTTCTCACCTTGCACTTTGTCTCTATGGCGATTTTTAGCTAGTTTTTCCTTGTACTTGAGTCAACTTTTGCCCAAGTTTCTTCGTCATTGTAATGTGCCTTTTGTAAACCAAAATGAACATTTGTGAAACCCATGCCTTCTTTTCCAAGCTGCTTTGTCCTCTTCTCTTTGACCTTTGCAACTTCTTGCACCGGCAACTTGTTTTCAACACCGCTCAATACCAATGTTGGCTGATGCAAATGTTTTTCACCTTCTTTCAAAGGCAACCTGTTATCATTTTGAAACAACTCATTACAATTATAAGAATATTTATGAAAGGTATGATTCAAAACATCACTTTGTTTGATCATCAACAATGTCAAGTTATGACTTGCATTCACTAGCCTCTTCATTTGCCCTGTATTAACTATAGAAATGTTCAGTTTCTTGCGATGAGCTCTCACAATATACTTCACCCCATCTTTAAGAAAATGATATTTGTGCTCATAGCAACGAAACATCGCTTTCTTGTCATACAAATATGGACTTCCCAATATAATTCCAGAAATGTCAAGTGGAACTATGTCTAACTCGACTTCATCAACAAAGTTTGCAGTAATAGAAAATCAAAAAATGCATTTCCTTGAAACCTGTAAATTGGCATCCTTAACTAACCAACCCAAAGGGTATGGTTGATGATGTGGTATAGTTTCAATTTTAATCTCTTTAACTAAGTCTTTTGAAATCAGGTTTGCTTTTGATCCACTATCAAAGAGTGCATCAATCTTGGTATGATTTGAGATTATTCTGACAGTGAACAACTCTTCCCTTTTGTCTTCATTTGGAGTGTTGTTGTGACTATTTGAGGAACTAGTACTTTCAACATGTTGACCTTTCAAACCCATAGTTGTAATTTTTGTCTCATCTCCTGAATCTGACCCTAAGTCTTTTTCAGCTACAGCAACAGTTTTTCCCTTCTCTTAGGCTTTCAATCTATCTGGTTTTAATTTTGGATGAAGTTGCCAACAATGGTCTTCATCATGGCCAGTTTTTGAACAGTTTTTGCATGTGAGTTTTTCCTTCTCTTTTTTCATACTTTCATTCCTGTTTACCTTCCATTTTCCTCCCTTCTCTTTTCCCTTACCCTCACTTCCACCTTTCTCCTCTATGTTTTGTTTTCCCCTTGCCTCAAGATGCGTGGCTTGCACACATACTTCCTCTAAGTTGCTTGGGTTAAACATAAGGATGGCATGCTGCAAATAGGAATGTAAACCTCCAATATATTTCAAGAGTGTGTCTTGTGAATTCAAGTTTACTCCCAACAATAAAGCCTTTTTCCTAAACTCTTGTGTATAATCTTGGACTGTTTGGCCTTTAAGCTGCCTAAAATTCTGCCAACTCATAATGGCCTTTTGCATATAAGCTAAAGGATAAAACTGTCTTTTAATTGCAGAAACAAATTCAACCCAAGAAATGGATATCTTACCATGGATTCGCATTTCCTCTTGAGTCTTTGCTTCCCACCAAACTAGTGCAGCTCCTTCTAGCCTCAGTGAAGCCAACTAGATCTTTATGTCGTCTTCCTGAAGGTTATGAATTCTACAGTATACCTCCAACTATCAAATCCAATTGTCCAAATTTTCTGCATTCACTTCTCCATTGTACATGGGAAGTTCAAATTTTATGTCCAATTTTAGTAATGGAGTTTTTCCTTTTGGGTTTTTGAATGAGTATAGGCAGTGGTGGTTGTGGAAGATGATGTTGTGTGAGATGATGGAGATGACGAGGAAGATGATGAGGATGGTGGATATGGAGGTGGCCTTCCATCATTCCCTTCAAAATCCTTCTTTTCATCTTTTTTGTCCTCTGAGCTTCCTTCTCCATGTGGAGGTTTAGAACTCTCTCCAACCATTCTAGTGTTCCTCTCTTCATAGAGGACTTTAACCATCTCAGTGAAAGTGTAGAAAGCTTTCTTGAATTCTTCCTCTTCTGAAGAGGGACCTTCATGCTCTCTTTCTCGAGACGTAATGGCTATGGATTCAGGCTCAGAAATTTGTACTGATTGTACCTCTTCAATCAGTTTAGCCTCTTGTGCAATCTGTGCCTCTTCTATCTCAACTGATGGAGATGGAACTTGAGGTGATTCAGGTGTTTCCTTGAGTCGTCCTTTGGGTGAGGATGGTGCTTTCTCAGCCTTCTTCCTTCTTGTCCTAATCTCAGGACTAGCTATCTGTATCTTCCCTTCTCCTCTCTGCAACTTCAACCTTGTAATCGTAACAACAATTACAACTATCAAACCCTTCAAGAAAATCAAGAAAGAAACCATGTTCTATGATACCAACTTGACCTGAAATTGATTGCTAGTTAATGCTATGCTAGTATTATTTCCAGATATAAAATTGTCTTTGCTTTGGTTTTCTTATCCATAGAGAGTTTATCCATGAGCATGTGATTGTCAATTCATCTAACTTGGTGAAATTTAGTGTTTTGCATGAACTTAAAAGCATGAATTTAAATGGCTAAACAATAGCATATAAAAACACAGAAAGCACAAATCATAGAGCTCAATACATATTTTTTTTGGAGTTCACTCCTCTTAGGCCACATCTCCTTGGTCGAGCTTCATAGTGTGGGCCTTTGTATTAGCTTCAATAGTGCTCAAATTTCTGTTACATGCATCTGATTCTCTTGGTACCTATTCCAATGAGTTTAAAACATTCAAATCTATCAGAAATAACTATTTGTTTACTCAATTTGGTTGCCACCTGGTCTGGGAATGACCTCCAACACCTGGTGGCCCTAGGCTTCAAAAATCTTCAAGTGAACAAAAACACATGTAGATGACCTCTTCTGCCTGACTTTGGACCTGCTCCAATGAGTTTAAAACATTCAAATCTATCAAAATTAACTATTATTTTACTCAATTTGTTTACCAACTTCTCTGGGAATGGCCTCCAACACGTGGTGGCCCTAAGCTTCAAAAAAATTCAAGTGAACAAAAACACCCGTATATGACCTCTTCTACCTCTGAAACCTACTCCAATGAATTCCCAACATGCAAATTAGCCAAAAATGACTATTCATTTTCGAAATTTGGTTGAGAATTGAGTAAGTTATGGCTCAAACAGTTTTTCCTAGAAAACCTCCTCTAAATCTAGAGAACTACCGATTAAGTCCGCCAAGTATGGTGGTGGTTCCAGATTTAGTGGCTCTACCATAAATCCCACCAACTTAATTACATATTAACTAAATGCTAAACTGATTAGTGGCACACTAATCCTACTTAATCGCTGGACCCTAGCTCTTGGTTCAGGCGCTTGGTCACATGGGGTGGGGCTGGCCCCTCGGGGCTTATTTTTTAACCAAACTTTCAGAAGCTCTAACTTTTTCATACAATGTTGGTTTTTCAAACTGTTTGTGGCATTGGAAAGCTGGAGATGACTCTATCCATTAATTCAGGTCTGAAACAATTATAAGCACTTTGATTTTTTAGCTAAAACACCGATCCTTGATCACTTTTAGTGGTTAGTCTGTGTCAAAGGTCAATACCTGTGGGTGGTGTTTCTATGACGAATTTATTCAGTGGTTCCTAAGTCTTTCTAGGGTTGAGTTTAGTTAGTTACTTTATCCCTTTGCATGTAGAGGAAATCATTTTAAATAAGTGGAGGAACCCTCCTGCAGTCTTATAATGTCACCGAGCTAGAGAGGGGGAAGCAGGAGGGGAGGAGGAGCAAGAGTTCAACTAGGGAAATGGGGTGCCAAGTTTTTCACTCATGACTCAGTGGTGGCTTATTTCAAAACCATTCCTCTAGAGACACACCAGGAGATTCATGAAATGGAAATTAAAGTTGGGGAGGAGAGACTTTCTCTCTCAAACTTGGAATTATTGGAGGACATGTCTAAATGGGTGTCTAACCCTGGTAATACGAGGGGAAGGTGCAAGAAGTACTTGAATTCAGTAGTGTTGCATTGACAAATGAATATGCTTCTAAGGTTGGTGTTAAGAGAGAAATAGCTTGAAAAATCCAATATTTTAGCCTCTATTGAAGATGTGAAAAGTATGAGGAGGAACTTGAGGTTCTATGTGAACAATATAACTACCCACTTGACGCATGTGGAAAGTTATATTCCTTGTGATTCTTACGGAGGGGAACAATTATATCCCCCAGGCTCTAGCGCTTAGGCTCTGGTCAACATATCCTCCTTAGAGAATGATTAGCAGGGGAAAAAGGTGGTGGGATATCTTTGAGTCTTCCTGGTTGGCTATGTCGAGTTTTATGGAAGTTCCCTCATTCATGGATAACGTCGACTTAGAAAGTTTGCGGCTGTGGGTTTCAAAATTTTGGTCATGGACAGAGTGCAATGACTAGTACAAAGTTGTGGACAAGGGAGGTCATCTCTTGGTGCGTAGCTTCAATGCTTGTTTTGTGTGGACCGTGGACACTCTTGGATTGGTGTTTGAGTTAGTCTTCCCTGGTTCTTTTTGTGATAACGAAGTGTGAGTCTGAAGATGGGGCTCTTGGCCTTGCCTTGAGCCTTTTATGTGTTATGTCAATGTAAATGTCTTTGTTGTTTATGTGGAAAGAAAGAAGTGTAAGTTTGGTTTTGTTGATCTAGTTACAGTGGTTTTTTGGTGGCAGAGATCAAAATGTTCTTCCTCCCTCTAATTGCATAATTGTTAATAATATAATCTAGCTTTTTAAAATAATATAAACTTATGTAAATATCTATTGTTGAAAAAAATTAACAATAAATTAATTTCTTTCAATAAATTAATAATTTTTAATAATAAAATTGGTAAATCCCAAACTTATATATATAACTTTTTATTTATAACCATGTTCTTAATATATACTTATTTTTTTTTTTTATGTAACCATGTTTTTAATAATGTATATAATATTATTTTTAATATATATTCATTTTTATTTGTAACCATGTTCGTAATAAATGTATATAATATAATTTTTAATATTATATGCGTTTACATGTTTTTTTAATAGGTTATTGATATTTATTACTAAAAATTGAGAAAAGTGAATATATATTAATAAATAGTAGATGTTGTTTAAGTTGTTCACTTAAGAGTAATATACATTTTTTTTATTATGTTATTGATATTTATTATTAAACATCAAAAGTAAGTTAAGCTTGTTATATGTTAGTTGTATAAATGGTGGGTTTATAGGTGTTAATATTATTTATGTAAATTTTATAATTGTTTAAATTTATTAATTTTGTGATTATGTTTATAGATATGTTTATTTTGGATATGATTTTTAGAATTTTAATTTAATATTAATAATTATTAGGTGGATATTAAAAATTTAAATTTTAAAGAATATTTTAGAATATTTAAATTAGTATACATAAATTAAAGATTGAGATTTATCTCCAAAGTAATTATGTCATTTTTTCTTATTAATTAAAAAACGGCATTTGAACAAATATCATACTAAAAGAGTTATGGTTTTTTGGGCATGTGGTATTGAGAAGCCATGGTATTGGCCCATACTAAAAGAGTTATGGTTTTTTGGGCATGTGGTATTGAAAAGCCATGGTATTGGCCCATAGTAGTATAACAAAGCCTATTTACAAATTAAGAATCTCCATAACAAAGTGGAGTTAAATCTTTAGGGATAGGAATCTAGTTTCACATTTTCTCAAATGTATATATATTAAATTATATATCGATTTTTTTTCTAATAATAATAATAATAATAATAATAATAGATATATAATTTCGTTAGTATTTTAACTTTAATGTGAAATGTATTATGAAGTAAGTACTTTAATGTTTATTATGAATTTAGTCATTTAATTTAAATAGTTATACTAGTTTATGAATTATTATATTAGATTCAATTTTATAATTTATGAGTTATTATATTTGATTAAAGAATTATAATGATATTGATATTGTGAAATATGATAATAGGAATAATTATATATAATTCTAATCCACCTATTTAAATTTAATCAAAATTCAAAATAAATTTAATTATTAATCATTATTTAAAAAAATGAATTTATGAGTTAATTTTTTTAATAAAATGTGATTTGAATAAATAATTTAATGGTTAAATGTAATAAATTAATAATTATATTATTTATCTATTTTATAATAATAAATTTTAAATTATTATTTTGATGATGGTTATGTTATAATTTTTAATATTAGTCTGTTGTGATTTTTTTGTTTCTTAAATAAAATAGGGAAGGCCTTTATATTAATCCAAATAAAAAATAGAAAAATAGACTCATCATTGAAGAAAATCATCAATAGAAAAGTCATAAAGTTTTTGGCAAAATTATTATGCGGGTGTGATTAATATTATAATTAAGAAAAAAAAGCCTTAAGTTATTTGGAAAATCACTAGACAACATAATATTTTTCTTAATGTAAGGAGTAAAGATATTGCTCATTGAAAAATAAACTAAAAAACCAAACTTGAATATGCTAGACAATGAGAATCAACAATAATAGGTTCTAAAATATTTCCATTCTCCACCCCTAAAGCTAGGAAGTCTAGATTTGGAATCTTCTTAGTCAAGAGAGAGACTTTATGATCCAATTTCTTAACCTACACTTGGATGGCATCAATATAGAGGAGAATCTCCTACTAAGCCTTGCTTCTCTCCACAAGCACCTTCCTTCTTATTATTTTGAAATGCTAGTACAGGGAACTATTTCCAAATGTTTGATGTTGTCAATATTAGGGATATAATGTGCACATCTTCCTCAATATTGTCATCTTGGATAAAGCTTTTTTTTGCTTTGGTCATTACTTGTTCCATATTTATCTATGTGCAAATGATTTAGGGTGGAAGGGGGTTTATGTTGCTAGTATGTTGTAATAGAGGTATTTTCCTACCTTTGTGCTGAGGACAAGAGTTGGCCCCAATTCCCTCAACAATTGCCTCAATTATGACGAGAACATGGACTAGGTAGGGTGGAAGACAAGAGGAAAGTTGAGAAAAATTGACCATACAAAAAAGTAAATGAAACCACCAAAAAAGCAAGGCACGACCAAAAACAAATCGAATCGAGAGGAGAGGAGATAAATATAAGGGAATTGTGAAAAATGAAGACATTGTCGCAACTTTCCAACCAGAGAAACCCTAATTAAAATAGATACATGGAATACTAAAATCAAACAAAATAATGATCTTACCTTAAATGGCAAGGGAACATGATAGAAAAACTAATTGCAAGTTGGATTGTCGTGTCCTTAGTGATCATGGTGGAGTAATACTAAAAGTGATCATGGTAGAGTAATACTAAAAGTCCGACTAAACTATATGGCATTGGAATGACCATTATTCAATTTCTAGAATGACCATTATTCAATCTCATTGACCACATGTTATAAGCTTGACAATGGTGCACCATCTATTAACCTATTGAGAGAGGCCCATGAGGTTGATGATAACACGATTGTAATATAGCATGGCCAAGATAATACGTGTAGACCGCATCTCGGGATTAAAATTAAAATTAGTATTAATAAAAAGTAATTATTTATTTTGTTATATTATTTTTAAAGTCAAATAATTTGGAAAAATAAATTACCAATTTATTTTGGTTTTAATAAATTGAAAATTAATGTATTTATTTTATTTTTTATAAATTAATACTATAAATATCATATTTTTTTTTAATATATATATATATATATATATATAATTAAAACCTATAAAAAAATTTGTTTTTTTATTTTTTTATTTCTAATATTATTATAATATATTATTTTAAAAAATAATTATAATATCTATATAATTTTTAAAATAATTTTAATATCAAGTATAAAAATAATAAACATGTAAATACATATGAATAATCTATTTTGAACAATATTTAATAAATGTGAACTAAAACATGTAAATATATATGAATAGTCTATTTTTTAATAATAAATTACATAAAATGTGTATATTTTTCATTTTTCAAAATGATGGTTTATGTTTTTTTAATAGGTTTAGTTTCAAATTTTGCTACAAATTTAGATATATTTAGATATATTGGTTTTTATAAGGAATTTTGGATTTTTTTAGGTATTAAAAATGTATTTTAAATAATGAAAAATAGTTATTGTATTAAATTTTAATTGAAAAAAACATAAAATGTAAAATAATTAATTTTGTATTTTTCAAAAAAAATAAAAATAATTGTTTTTATATTAAAATAGTATTATTAATGTTATAGTTTATGGGTAGTTTAATTGGTGATTGTTATGTTATAAAATACTATGTAAATCATGAAATTCAAAACTCAAGTCTTTATGGAGTCAATCTAACAAAAAAAATAAAAATTATTAATATTACATTGTTAAATTAAAAATAATAATAATAATAATAATAATTAATTAAACTAATAATAAAAATTTTGTTTTTTAACTTTTCAACCTAACTTTCCATTCTTTTTCCTAATTTTATATTTTTATATTTATTATTAACTATTGGGTAGTCAAAAAAGCAATCTTTAAAAAAAAATGTTTTCCAAAATACAATAAATTAGAAATTAATAAATTATTTTATTAATATTTTTATTTTATTATATAAACATGATTGAGAATTGTTCTTTACTTATAAAGAATTTTTTCGGAAGAAATCACATTGAAGATTTGGGTCGACGCATTTCGAACCAGCACGGTTGGTTCCTTTAGCCATAAGCTGATTGAAAGTAGCCCTATCACTCCCAGGATTTATGGGCTTCCCAAAATCCATAAATAGGGAGTCCCCCTTCGACCCATTGTCAACACCATTGGTGGACCGACCTACCTTCTAGCCAAATTCTTAGCCATGAAGCTAAAACCCCTAGTGGGGCAAATAGAATCCTTTGTCAAAGACTCCTCTTCTTTTGTTAAAGAATTAAAAGATATGAAATTTGAACCTGATGATACTCTTGTTAGTTTTGATGTGGTTTCCCTATACACTTGCATCCCCATTAAAGAAGCCCTCGATGTCATCTTTCACCTTACTGATCCTGACATGGCCAAGTTAGTTGAGATTTGCCTCACTTCCACTTTTTTCTATTTTGAAGGTGTGTTCTATGAACAAACTTGTGGGGTTGCCATGGGTTCCCCCCTGTCCCCTATCGTTGCTAACTTGTTGATGGAAGTTTTTGAATCCAAGGCTTTATCCTCAACTCTATTTAAACCTAAGCTTTGGAGAAGATTTGTTGATGACACCTACACCATTTGGCAGCACGGGCCTGAAAAATTAGATCTCTTTTTCCAGCATCTCAATAATCAATCTAAATCCATCAAGTTTACGATGGAGCGTGAGGTTAATGGTTGCCTTCCTTTTCTCGATGTCCTCATTTCTAGGAAATCTGATGGATCTTTCTCCCATGAGGTATATCAAAAGAAAAATCACATTGAGCAGTATCTTCATGCAAGTTCCCATCATTTCCCTGCACAGAAGGTAGGTGTTCTCAGCACGTTAGCCACTCGTGCTCTGAGGATTTCTGATGAAGACCACTTTTCCAAAGAAAAGTCCCACCTCCTTAATGTCTTTGTCTAGAATGGCTATAGTAGGCAGCAGGGTATCAAAGCCTTCCTCAAAGCGAGCAAAGGTCCCAAGATCAAGAAAGAACCCATCGACCGCAATTCAGGAGTCCACATCCCCTTCATCCAAGGGACAACTGACAAGATCGCGAGAATCCTGAAGAAGCATAATATTTCCTCGACCTTTAGACCCCTCAGCACCATTAGGAGTTCCCTCAAGTCTGTTAAAGACCAAGTAAACCCCATGGATATGAAAGGTGTTTATATCATCCCTTGTTCCTGTGGAACCTCTTACATAGGTGAAACTGGTCGTTCTATAAACCAGAGGATTAAGGAACACGTTGCTGATATTAAACACGGGAGGACAAAATCCTCAGCTTTAGCCGAACATGCAGAGAAGACCAAGCATCATATATGCATTGAGGAGGCTAGAGTTATCGCTAAGATTCCCCATTTTCATCATCGGAAGTTTAGGGAAGCCATTGAAATTGAGAAGTCCTCTAGTAATATTAATAGGGATGACGAGGAAAAATTAGTAGTTGTTGGATTGCCTCCCTCTCTTCTTAAATTCCTCTTCTTCTTTTTTCTTTTTTTTTATTGATTGATTACTGATATATAAATAATAATTGTTAACTCTCTGCTAGAAATTGTTCTTGCATTATAAATAATTTTTATGGTAATTTTAATAAAAATATTAATAATTCTAATATTTATTTTTATACCTAATGATTTATATAAATTGTTTATAAACAATTTAACATTATTTTTATTAATATGAATAGGTGCTTTCTATATATTTAGTTGTTACTTATTAATAATAATATAATAAAACCCTAATATACAATTTTATATTAATTTTTATTTATAGATTATTAATATATATTCACGGTTTAACATTTATATTTTATGAATAGGTGTTTATTAAGAATCCTTTGGATGGATATATATATATATATATATATATATATATATATATATATATATATATATATATATATATATATATACATATACATATACATATATACATATACATATAGATATATATATATACATATACATATACATATACACATATAGATATATATATATACATATACATATACATATACATATATATATATATATACATATATATATAACCGTTAAGATAAATATAAATAAATAAATATGAATTGAACATTATCAGATATAACTGTAATTATTAAATATTACAAATTTGTTCCCTCTTCCTCCCATAGTCAAACATAGTCGTTTTCTTCTAGCTTTTAGGTTGATTTGTCTTCCTATTTAACCCTCTTCCTGGTTTTGTTTCTTCATTGTGTCCTGAAGATGAACCACACTTGCTGGTTCAAAATGCGTCGACCCAAATCTTCAATGTGTTTTCTTCCGAAAAAATTCTTTATACATTATGATATAGATAACAGAAGGTTGAATTCGAATGGTTCTTTACTTATATAATTCATGTTACAGTATTTCTTCCTCTTTTTTCATTAGATTATTTTTTCTTTAAAAAAATTGCCATTAATTTAAATTAATTTTAAATATTTTTCTTTATTTTTAATTCTTTCTTACAAAATATCTGATCTTTCGTCAATTATCTAATCTTTCGTCAATTTTTTGATATATCTAAATATTATTTTTCTTATTTTAATTTCATAAAGGTTATTTTAAATAAATTCACTTAAAAATTGATACTACCATTTTTAAAACTTATTCGCTACACTACATGAACCTCCAATGTGTTTCTTTGTGGAATTTTCATTTTTATTTTTATTTTTGTATAAATAATGAGAAATATCTCGGGGTCTTCAATGTCTCTAAATACTCCTATATAGGTTTTCACTAGTAATACCGGTGTTTATATAGATTTTTTTATTATTTACTTTCTATCTGAGATCCGAATTCCCAACCATATTCCCAAATATAATGTCATATTAACCCTTTTCCTATTGTAATATGCTCATTTTCAATACTTCAAATTAACTTTTACCATATACGCTTTCTTTTTAAATCATAAAATCAATATCTATTAAACAACCTCCAAAGACATCTAAAGCCACGTCGTAAATAACAAAAAGAGATATACAAAATGAAACAATAAATAATTTCGAATGGGAGTGGTGGTGGTGAACGTCTACTGAGACCAAACTTTGTTCTATTGGACCTAAAGAAATGAATTATTTAGTTTGATTTAAGATTTTATTCCTATGCTCAAAAAGCTTGGAGAGAAACCTCCTGAGCTCACTATAATTTTGACCTCATAAAAGGCTAGGAAGGTCAGTATTGCAGCAAATATTATGAAACTGAGATCTAATGTGGTTATACGTGGGGCACTCTAAGAGGAAGTGATTTTCATCCTCGATGTTCATATTCTCACAGAGATGGCAGATCCTTTCCATCAATGGTGTTTTAGGAACTGCCCAACGACCCGTTTCACTATGGAGCTCATGAGAGTTCGTTCTAATTTTGGCTATATTAATTTTCTTCTTTGAGCTAGTTAAAATAGAGAGATACTTTTGATCTTCTAGGGTGGGGTTGATGATCTCCTTATAATATCTTAATTTTCTTTTAGCTGCTAAATCTTTCTAACACCACATTTTTTCTTTGAACTTAGAAGTAACAATATGTTTAATGTTATTAATGTTTTTCAATGCAACATTCTCGTCGATCTCCCAATGGTTTACCAGGCCCTGGTGTCTTTATACCAACCTCATTTGAGCCTTAGGTGGTTTTGGCTTGAATTTAAAGCTAGCTTAGGAAGTTTGTGGTCTCTTATGTTATTGAGTTTGTGTTTGTACAATAGAATCCTAGTCATAGCTAGGCTCTCGATAGGGGAAAGACCCACTTCTATAAGAAGAATAGGATAGGGTGTATTTCTTTTAATTTTGAGGTTATACGTTATAAAACACTTCTGGATTTGCTCAATATTTCTCCAAGATTCTCTAGAGATGTAGCAATCCCAAACCTCACATCCATATAAGATAACAGGAGTGACTAAAGTTTCAAAGAGGAACTTATTTCTATCCCACATTACGAGGTTTGTCATTTTATAATTATTTTCAAAACCAAAATAAGCTTTCCACCCCCCATTAATCATTTTCTCAATGCTATAGTTCCAGTTGAGCTTATGATGAGTATCAATTCCTAGGTACTTGTAAGAAGACACTTCCTCCAAGTTACTATTGTCATACATAAAATTAGCGTAAGTGTCTTTATTGGATTTGATAATCATAAATTTTGTTTTGTCAATGTTAACAGTCATATCCATGGTAGAGCAGAAATCGTTACGAAATCTAAGTTGCTTATCAAGATCAAATGGGCACCTTGCAAGAAGAACAATATTGTCAGCATAGAGAAGAAGGATGATGACTATCCCAGCTAAGATCGTGCCAACACAGCCTGCTTCCTCTAAACAACCTTCTAGCTTGTCGATGTAAATGCCAAATAGGGTAGGGGAGAGGGGGCAACATTGTTTAACTCCGATATTACACTTAATATCTTTCGACCACCCCTCATTGCGCTTTAGCTTGGCCATCCCATTCTTGTGAAAATGAAAAAAATGCCTCTTTCACATAAGTGTGCAATGGAATAAACAATGCCTCTTCCACAAATCAAACGAGAGGAAAATCGAAATAGTTAAATATTATATTAAAATAATATTATTAGTGTTATAATTTATAGTGTGGTTTAAATAAAATATCATGAGATTCAAAGCTTTTAGATGGGTCAACTAACTAAAATAATATAAAGAAAATATAAAAAAAAAATATGATTGATGTTATATTGTTAAATTATATATTTTTCTAAAAATATAATAAAAAAAAAGAAATATATATATATATATATTATTTTATGACTAAGTAATAGTAAATAATAAATATAGAATCTAAAGCTAGGGAATACAATAAAAATTCATATTGAAATTGTTTTTCTAATTCAAATTTTTTTATTATTACTTTACTTTGTTTTTATAATTTAATAATGTAACATCAATAAATTAAGAAATTAATAGAGTGTCTTACTTATGTATTTTATTTTATTTTTATTATTATTATGAAAAGATGATTGAGAATTGCTTAACTTATATGATCCATGTTAAGCTCTGTACTTATATGATCCATGTTGCAATATATCTTTCTTTTTTTCCATTGGATTATTTTTCCCTAAACCCACAATCAATAGAAAAGGAGTTATTAAGTGATTTCACTTAATTTTGATTTTTTTTTGGTTTTTTCTTTGTTTTTCTTATGACATATGAAATATTTTTTAGTTTATTTCTCTTTAATAAGACAATCAAGAGAAAAAGAGTTACTCACTGATTTAATTCAATTATATATATATATATATAACATATCTAATTTTCTTAATCTTTTAATATATCTAAATATTGTTTTTTATTTTTTGTAAGTTTGGTAGGACTGCATCTTTATCATGTCCAATATATCAATCCAATTGGAGTGAAGAATTGAACCCATAACTTTACATCAAAGAGTACTTTTATAAAGCACCCAATCACAGTTTATCCAAAACCCTTTAAACGAATATTATTTTCTATTTTAATTTTATTATAAATTTATTTTTTTAATAATTTCAATTATAAATTAATAATTAATAATTATCAGCTGCATTAACTACCTCTGCATTACATGAGCCTCCAATGTTCTCTCATTTTTACTTTTTATAAATAATGAGAAATGTCTCGAACTCTTCAATGTGCCGATCACATATCTAAATACCCCTATATATATTTTATAAATAATACAGTGTCCATATAGTTTTTTTTACTGTTTCCTTGTTTCCTTTTTTTACTTGATGTCCAAACCAAGTTATATTTCAAACCAAATTCCAATATATAATGTCGCATTAAGCCTTTTTCTATTGCATTGTGCTCATTTTCAATACTTCAAATTAACTTTTTCCACGTACACTTTTTTTTAAACATAAAATCAATATCTATCCAGCAACCTCCAAAGATATCTAAAACCCCTGCCCGAGATAACAAAAAGAGATATAAAAAATGAAACAACAAATAGATTCCAATACGTTTAGAATAATATGCCACATACGAAGTCATCCCATCCTCACAAGAATGAAAACAAATGCCTCTTGCATAGAAGTGGTCAATGGAATGGGTAGGGAAAATCTTAATAGTTGAATATCATCTCTTTTTGACTGGTCATTTTCCATTGAATTCAAGGCCCTCGATTTGTTGCGTTTGACATTCAATTTTTAATTACTTTTCTCGTGTTTCAAATCTCTTTCATGACCTAGTATTCCTTTAATTATGAGTACACTATTTTTATTTATATATTAAGAAGGGGTGGTATAGAAAAATCTCTTTCATGACCTAGTATTCCTTTAATTATGAGTACACTATTTTATTTATATATTAAGAAAGGGTGGTATAGACACTTAAAATGTTATATGTATTATTTAAATGTTTAGAGGGAAAAAAAAGATTATTTATATATTAAGGAAGAGTGGAAATAGAAAAAAGAAAATATAGATTTTATAATATTAAAAATAAAGATTAATTTTTTTTTTTTAATTTTATATATTTAAAAAAAAGTTATTATAAATAAAGTAAGATAGGTTTAAATTTTATAATATTTATTAAATTATGAAAAATGAACAATAATATGAAATGTCATTTTTACTTAATAATAATATATTAATTATTTTTTATGGATTTAATAAAGTTTGTTTTAATTTAATGTAAGTTATCATTGTTACTATACAAAATAAAAAGTATATATAAATTTATTATGCTTTGAAATAATTTCAAGAACAAAGACACACCACATGATTATTTTGAGTGAGGTAGTTAGGGTTTTATCTTAGTTTTCCATCACAACTTCATGACACTTTGATCTCAATACATATCCTCTCTCTTACTCCATTGGCATTGAGTCATTCCCCTCTAGAAATGTAGCTCGGGCTATTATAATAAGGATGACTAATCTAAAAAATGTTTTAGTGTCCATCTCCACCATTCATCTTTCCTATAGTGATATATTAAGAGATCATGCTTACCTCTACATAATTAAAAATAGATAAAAATAAATAATAAAATAGAAAATACTATCTAACAATAAAAATAAAACTTTTCACTAAAACTAAATTTTCAAAAAAAATTACCAAAAATAAGAACCACAACTTAAGATTATCCCATCTTATATCACTAAGATTTTCTCTCAATTAAAATTTAAACTATTCTCTCAATTGAACTTCAATATCTAAATTTTCAAAAAAAAATACCAAAAATAAGAACCACAACTTAAGATTATCCCATCTCTATCACTAAAATTTTCTCTCAATTAAAATTTAAACTATTCTCTCAATTGAACTTCAATATGACACCACTGAACTTCAATATGACACTACCATGTAATCTTTATTATCTTGATAAATTTGTAATTTTTGATACAAACTATTCTAACTATTTTAATTTTAAAAGATAATAATCTTTATAAAAGAAAACTACATTCATCCTCCCGATCGGGATGAGGAAACATGGAGGCGATTATGGAAAGGGCATTGATTATAAGGACAGGACAAGAGGAAATGACCACAGGTATCAGGCCCCCCTCCCAACAAACGAAATGAATACTCTGTCACATAAAACTTCAAGTGGCAGGGGTGGGAAAAGAGGCGTACAGATGATGGAGAGAAATGGCGGTGGTTATGTCGGGGGGAAAAGGATGGTGAAGAAGCATAACAAGAAGGTGACGGGAGGCGAAGAAGATGAAAATGTGGATGGAGTGAAGGAGGAACGACTTAAGGAGCAAGAGGAAAACAATACCAGGGAGGAGGTAGAAGCCAGGATGGCTCGACAGGGTCGAAGGCGTGGTCGAGGAGGAAGGGGCCACCCGAGACAAAGTAATCAGGGTGACAGGCCTATGGAGGAACCCGAGAATCAACGTAGAGAGAGGCGGTCTGCCCGGACGGTTAGCCAAGAGGCAGCCCGTGCCTACCATGAGGAAACGGACGAAGACATTCGCCGGATAATTCAGAATCTGGAAGAAAGAGTCCTTGAAGAACAGTCAGGCTCGGAAACGGAAGAATGGGCAGCTATAGTTAGTGACCCTGGCAATACAAGAGGGAGACAGACGCTGTATAGAAGATCCCTGCACATCTATTGGGTTTTAAAGAGTCTTTTGGCAAAGGCCTTGGAACAAGTTGCTAAAGAAATGGCTGAAATTGCCAATGGAATCCCGAATGTGCAGAAGGAAATGAAAAATTTCCAAACCATTATGATCAACCAGAACAATAAGCTGGCAGAGATATCTCAGACCCTGTCCAGGATAGCAAGCTTGGTCACAAGCCAGGAAGAGCATGTGAATTTCCCCATGGAAACAAACAAAGATACTGGAACCAGAACGGGCTGATGCGGAGGACGATACACTGGAGGTTTTTTGTTTCTTCACAAATACTGTTTTATGCTGCATAGAAACTTATTAAGTAATTTCAGATGTTATGTTTATATAGCTAGTATGGACAGAATTACCAAATTTTGGTTTTGGAATGCCTACAGTAAACTGAGGTGGCCAACAGACCCGGTTTCCCCTAGACGTAGGGTGAGGTCACCATAACTGTGTATCTATACAAAAAAAAGAAATCACATTCATCCATTTTCATACATAAATATTTTTTGAATACAATTTTATGAATATTTCTTTTCAAAAATTAGAGAAAAAATAGGTTTATATGTTGGGAAGTTACTCACAACTATCACCCATCGTCCATCATCCACCCTCTCGACATTAAACATAGACAACCTTCGTCGCACGAAGGTGGGTGGTAAGTCGTGGGGTAGACAATGGAAAATAATATATATATATATATAGTGGGGTAGACAATGGAAAATAATATATATATATATATATATGACTCATGAAAATGGATGGTAGAAAATGAAAGATGATGTGTATATGTACATTTACACTAATAGAAAATATGTATCTGTATTATGTTTTTCCTAAAAATAATATAGAAAAGAAATCTTAAAAAAAAACCTATCCCACTTCATTTTAATTTATAATAATGGTATATAATACATTGCTTCTATTAAATTAATGGTTAAAGGCAGGTTTTTTGACTTCTTCACACTGACCTCATTATTATTGGTCTTTGATTTTCTAATTTATAATAATGGTATATAATACATTGCTTCTATTAAATTAATGGTTAAAGCAGGTTTTTTTGACTTCTTGACACTGACCTTATTATTATTGGTCTTTGATTTTCTAACTTCAGAAAGATCCTTCAGTACAATAATAATTTTTTTTTATTATAAATATGAAATGACAATCAAAACATTGAACCAAAGTGATTAATGGAATTTAAACTTAAATCTATATCACATGTTTATAGAATTAGAACCAAAGTGATTAACGGAATTTAAACATAAATATATCTCACATGTTTATAGAATTATGAGTAATAAGGATGTGTAGTACAATAATAGTTTCTAAAATTTCATTTGAAATTTTTTATAATAATATATTTTCTTAATTGGAAAAAAATACACTCCAATCAATTTGCAATTATGCTTTTATGTAAAGAAAACACCAACTAATTTTCAATTACCATCTTCACCATCTAATTCTGTAAATTACATTGAAGCAATATGAAACTACATTTAGCTGGCTGGAATTCATGAGAAGATGGTCTCGGTATCCAGAACCTTCATGCAGAATACTTAGAAAAAAAGGTGACTGCGGCACACATATTTTCTTTTAATGGGAAGATTTCTCTTTCACCTGATGTTTGGAAAAGTGCTCAACAACGTGTATATATATATATATAAAGCAGCACACATATTTTCTTTTATTAGGAAGATTTCTCTTCCACCTGATGTTTGGAAAAGTGCTCACCAATGTGTGTATATATATATAAAGCGAGGAAAGTGAATTTGCTTGCAGTATGTGCAAGAATATACCTACTGTATATGTAACAGACGACTGTTAATGGAAAGAGACGTGCCCTGGTGGGCTTCTCCTCTCCTCTCCTGCATTGAAGTATTCAATGCATATTTCAATTCCTTGGAAATGACAATTAATCATATGTAGACACTGAGACTGGAGTGGCTATCAAGAGAACATGATATCCTTTTTCCTTAAATGTCGTCTTTGTCGATACGCTGAAGTGCCTTCATGGGAAAGCAACCTGCTTTGGTTTATCCCCAATTTTTCACACCAGCAAAGCGGCACGCAGGCATGCGCGTCAAACCAGATATTTAGAATATTGATGTCACGACTATAGGAAAATCTAGCCGTTAGACCAAGTTTGTTATTTCAATTTTCGATCTCATTTATTCGAATTATTGTCGTTGTGCATGGAAAATGACAGGTCAACAAACCCTAGGGTTTAGGGTTTAGCGCAAAAGGCTCATCGACTTTGGAGCTACAAGACGATTCGTTGGTGATTCGGCAAACACGCTCGCGTCTGCCGCAAGATTGGGCCGCGTCATGAATCCCCAACTCGTGGCCACCGCTGTTCCATCCATACATTCACTGTACCACATATCAAAAACAAAAAAGGTGTATGGTTTATATATACATTGTGTATATACGGGTATATATACACAATTGTATCCGGAAAGAAAATTCGTATGAAGGAGACTGCGTTATGAATCTCAACACGTGGCCACCGCCATTCCATCCATACATCTTCACTGTACCACATAAAAGGAGTGTATAGTTTATATATATTGTGTATATACGCAGTGGTACTCGGGAACGAAAATCGCTATGGACACTGCGTCATGAATCTCAAGGTCACCGCCACTCAATCCATACATCTTCACTGTACCATATATATATAAAAAAGGGTGTATGGCTTATATATACATTGTGTATATACGAGTATATACACAATCGTATTCCGGAACGAAAATTAGTGGAGGAGACTGCGTCATGAATCTCTAACTCGTGGCCACAGCCGCTCCATCCATACTGTACCATATATATATATAAAAGAGCTGTATAGTTTATATATCATTGTGTATATACGAGTATATATACACAGTGGTATTCGGGAACGAAAATTCCTACTGCTTCCTTCATAGTGGGTGTTTGTGTTTAACGGAGACAGGATCCCAATAATTCAGGTGCTGCTTTATTGGAGGCAAAGAGGCGATCGACACTGTGCATATATTCGCCGGGAGCGCGGGCAGCCTTTTGTTGTTGAGTTCAGATGTGCATGTTGCCCGCCAGATCAACCATCGCTGATCTCCCATTGATATGTTCACAGTGATTCTCTGCAATGTGTCCATCCATCGGCTTGCCTGCGATCCGCCCGGTTCTCCTCTTGTCATGTGTAATCAAACGAGTGACAGAGCTTTTCTACTTTATTGGCCCGAAACTTTGGTTTCCCAGCCGTAATAAACTTTACATCCTTCTCAAATTTACTTCCCTAACTATAATATCTGGATAGAAATACTGCATGAATTAAGATCAGAAGTGACTCGAACCGCCGCAACGCTCAAAGTGTTCAGAAAATCTATATTTAATTTTGGAACCTAATACAGGATCATGCCTCTATGTAAAACGATTGGTCAAAAACTTACATGCACGTGAACAAAAAGGCTAAGCGTGTCCGCAAAAATTGCAGCAAGCAAGGCCAACAAATTCGATCATATTATTTAGCCATAATAATAGCAAATTCCACTATATTCTTATCCCAATTAGTCGGATGTATGCAGTGTTTGGACGTTGTTGATGATTACGTAATCATCCGCATGGCATTCCATCAGTATGAGAGTTCATTACTCAATTTAACCATATATATCGAATCTCTTCTTAGTATAAGCAAAAGTTATATATAGATAGATATATATTTTCTCTTCATAGTATAAACAAATCTATTTTGAATGTCTTCTCAGTGTAAATACAAGTTTTTTTTTTATGGGATTTAAAGTGTTTTTTTTTGTGTTTAGTATATTTTTAAAATTTGGTAAAAATATGTTTGGAATTTTATAAAATTGGTATAATTATTATATTTAAAAAAAATTGAAAGAAATCAAAATATAAAATAATTATTATTTTAAATATAATTAATATATATATATATATATATATATATATATATATATGAATATTTTATTTTTTTTATATTTAATTTATTGTAAAATTATTACTAAGTTTAATCCATGTGTTTGTCAAATTTAATAATATACCAAATTCTCTTTTTTAATCTAAGAATAAGGGAAATTTATTATTTCAATTAATCCATGTGATTTTTAAAAGCAACCTTAAATTATTTAGAGGATTATTTTTTTTAAATTTAATCTCACATCAAATCTTAATTTCATGAATTTAATTTTTGTAAAATTAATATTAAATTCAATTACTATATTTCTCAAACTTGATTTCATATTATATCTTATTCTTTAATTTAAGAATATATCATTCATGAGGTGTAGATCAGTTGGTTTGCATGGGATTTAGTCCCCAGCAAGACTCAAATTCAAACTTCATGAAGCCATTTTGGGGAAATTAAAACTATCCCAAGTAGTGTAACTATATAGAGGAAAACATATTATACTAAGAGTGAAAATGGGAGGAAAAGATTAAGTAACATTAATTATAATATTTTAATATAGAATTAAAAAATTAAAAAAATTAAAGTGATTAGAAATGATTACTTGTAACAACTTTGAGTCTTGTTGTGTAAGAGATTCTTTAAAAGATGAAAATGTGTATAAAGATCAAAGTAACTATTTAAGAAGAAACATATTGCACTTAAATGAAAGTGAGGGAAGGAACTTAACAATTTTCTTTGTACATATACATATATTTGTGACTAGAGCAATTGGTAAATAGGCTACTCGCATAACACTAAATGGGGTCAATTCCTAACTTCTAGGTGAACCATGTTGTGCTACCACCATAGCCTCTAGGTGAACCCAACACATGACCACAACTAAACTCATGAGATTTGAATATAGAATCTTATGGTACATAACCCTTCATTATCATAGAAATAGCTAATTAAGTGCTATGAGGATTTTTTTTTAAGCAAGTAAGAGACACTATATTACCAAAAATATGTTACACACAGTACATTCAGAGAGTAACTTTGAAGGTTGGTTATCAGACAAGAAGAAACCTTCAGAGTGATTAGAGATTTGATTGACAAGAATATGCCATACAAAACTATAAAGAAGGCTTACAAAATGAGCTTCTCCCCTACAAAAAGGATTCTTGCTAGTGTGGCCATCAAAAATTAAACCACATAATAAACTGAGGAGTGACAATAGCAAATGAAACATAAAGGAAGGTATAATCAAGCTACTTGCTTGCCCCTGGAATTGGATGGATCTTGATGCACTTTACTCTTTCCTTCTTCACCATCTCCTACATTGCCTAGAGAATCTTCTTCCGCCTTTTCTTCAACTATTAGGCAGCCATAGGAGATTGTATCTTACCGAGAAGGCTCTTCGATAAAATTCTAGGTAGCATTGGTGGGGAACTTCTTCGAATTGCCCATTTTTGCTTCAAGCTTTTGATTGGGAGAGCCTTGAACTATGGGATTTGTTCCTTGCTTTTCTTTAGTTGGGGAATCAGGGAGAGGAGGGAGCTTAGACTGGTGGAAGGAATTTATGTCCTCAAAGCTTTACAAATAATCGGATGATGTTGGACATAGAAGAAAAGGCGGGAAGTTAATACCAATGGTTTTGGATAAATTGTGCAACAAAATATGAGCTTTGTTGAGTTGAACTTTTTCCTTAGTCGTCCTTCTTTCTTCGCCCTCTTGGGATAACTACATGGTCCATAAGTGGTGTGCTAGCAAATTCCAGACTACCTAATGACCATCGCCAAAGTCTCTGTGTTCAACGACCACCTTTGAAACCACCCCGCAATGAATGTGGATAGTAATATCTTGGTCGAATAGTTCCACATGTTCATCATGCGAGGGAGTGCAGGGTGGATGCCTACGGCCTCTACCTCCACATCGTACTCTGCCCCTTTCTCTGACCATGGAAATTGACTGTCAATGAACCTGGTGCAATAACCTCTAGAAACTATGGAAGGAAGAGCAATGGAGTTGTTGTGTCTACCAACTTCTATCATTTGCATGAGGGAATGAAGGGGAAACCATGAGGCTGAAACATGTATGTTAATTGGCACATCAAAGAAATCGTAAGGTCGGCCACGAGGAGGATGTAGGAGGAATGATCCAGGCATTCTGGATTAAATGGAGCATAATTCACCTAGAGAAAATATGCAGTGCATGATCACCACTTAGAGGCTTCAATCATGTCAGGATTGACTATTATCTTATGAGATCTAATACGGCTCAATGATCAAGAGATCACTTGGATCCAGGATAAGTGTTATGAGATTAAATAACATTAATTATAATGTTTTTCTTGAAAAAAAAATAAAAAAATAAAAAATTATTAAAAAATAAAATTATTAAATTATTAATTATTAATTAGAATGTTTAAAGGATCTTTTAAATAAAATATAGGATTAAAGGGGCTCCAAGAGAAATCTAGAGGGAAAAATTAAACCAAGAAAAGCTTAATTAATTAAATTACAAAGTAAAGGGGAAAATAATAAAGGGAAAGGGAAATTTATAAAACATTATAATTATAATGATTTATATATATAATAAAGTTAGATTTTAGGCTTCTGTGGGAGTTTTTTGATTGCTGATCTGGATTAACCACAGTCTTCACTTCATTCTGCCAACGTTTCAAACCCCAAAGGGGGTCCATCATCAGGACAAATAAGAAAGAATAATAATGAGAGATTATTGAGAGAGAATAGAATTGCGACCTGGAAATAAATACAAGAACCCTAAATTCACAAAAAGGGCCGACATATGATTCTTAATTATTATTTTATTTATTATTCATTGAAACAAGATTTTATTATTATTTACAATTTTTTATATATTTTTTGAAATATATTAAAATTATTAAATATTAAAACCTTTACTATGATTGAATTGTATTAATTAATATGACTAAATTATATTAATTATATTATTATAATTAATATATAAATACTAGGTATAATATAATATATATAAATTATAATTGATTTATATAATTATTCTAATTATTTTAATTAATTTATATTTTTAATTTACTATAATTTAATATAAATTAATTAATATAATTTATAAGATCTTATAAGATAATTAATATATTTAAAATAAATTAATTAATATGTTCTATTAATAAAAATCAATATGAATAAAATTTTTACTATAGTTAAAATATATTAATTATCAAATTATAAACAATTATTAAAATCTATACTATAATTTATTTATATTAATTAATATAACTAACTTACTTATATTAATTATATTATTATAATGTAAATAATAAATCTGATTATATAAAATTTTTTAATTAATTTATATAATCATTTTAATAATTTAATATAAATTAATTAATTTCATTAAAATAATTTGATATAAATTAATTAATATAATTTATAAGATTTTTAATATAATAAATAATATAATTAATATAAATTATATTAATTTAACTTAATACAATTAATATAATTTAATATAAATTAATTAATACAATTTATAAGATTTTTCAAGATTTTAATATAATAAGTAATATAATTAATATAAATTAATTAATATAATTAATAAAATTTAATTTAATATAAAGTAATTTATATTAATTTTATATTTTATATATTAATATAATTAATATAATTATATACTTATATAAATTTGCTTTTAATTGCTTTAAGTAAACTCCCTGAATGCAAGACCCATTATTTCCGATCGTGAGCTTCCAAGGGTCTGGGGTTCATTTGTTTTATCAGAGGAAGCCAATTTCCACTGATTTCATTTCCATTGTCCCTGTTGAGGTTCTGAGGGTATTTCATAATTTCAATGGCCTCCCTGATTTTTCTTTTATGATAGTTGTCCTCCCTTGCAATAATCCTGGCGCTTTCCAAACACACATGATGTTTGGTTTTGGATGAGTGCTCAGCAAGGGCTGATGTGCGGGATCTTTCATTCTTTATGTCAGCGGTATGTTCTTTAAGCCTTATTTTCAGAGATCGACCTGTTTCCCCAATATAACTCTTGCCACAAGAACAATCGATCTTGTACACCCCCTTGAGCTGCTTTCGATCAATGTTATCCTTAACCGACCTCATTATTTGCCTTATTGTTCCACATGTTGTAAATTGAGTGTGAATGTTCTTCCTCCTTAGAATTTTTGCAATCTTATCTGTAATCCCTTCGATGAATGGAAGGTAAACTTTCCCTTGATTTTCTTCCTTGTCTCCAGGGGGACGCTCAGAGAGGGCCCTATCCTGAGCCCTTCTTATAGCTTTCTTGATACTCCATTCCTTGTATCCAATGTTTTTGAAGACAGAGGTCAAGTGCTCTAATTCCTCCTTTATGTGATCAGGGTTAGAGATCCTAAAAGCCCTCACAGCTAGGGTGTTTAAGACGCCGGATTTTTGGGAGGGATGATGATAAGAGTCAGCGTGAAGATAGCTATCAGTATGTGTTTTCTTTCTGTAGACCTGGTGACCCAAAGTACCATCCTCCTTCCTACTGATCAGAACGTCTAGAAAGGGGATCTTGCCATTCTCCTCAAGCTCCATCGTAAATTTAATTTCGGAAGATATAGAGTTAAGATGATTGAAGAACCTCTCAAGCTCAGCCCTACCATGAGTCCAATTCAGGTTGGTGTCATCTACGAATCTTTTCCACCATGCTGGCTTCAAGTGGAAGGAGTCAAGGGCTTTCCTTTCAAAGTACTCCATGTATAGGTTAGCGACAATAGGTGAGAGCGGGGAACCCATGGCAACTCCAGAAATTTGCTCATAATAGTGATCTTGAAAACTAAAAAATGTGGACCGTAAACAGATTTCTGCAAGCTTTGCTGTTTCAGGATCGGTGGCCATCTTTATGACATGAACAGCTTCATCAAGAGGAATCTTAGTAAACAATGATACGACATCGAAGCTTACAAGAATATCATCCTTATGCACCCTTTTATTCTTAATGAGCTTTACAAAATCACTGGAGTCTTTTATGAAAGAGTCTGTGTTACCAACCAGAGGTTTTAGGATTTTAGCCACATATTTCGCTAATTCATAGGTAGGGGAACCAATGGTGTTAACAATTGGTCTGAGGGGAACCCCTTCCTTATGGATTTTTGGTAACCCATAAATTCTAGGAATAACCTCACAGGAGGGAATTAGCTTCTTCTTAATTTTATCTTCCAGGTTGGTTTCCATGATGGCTTTCTTGACCTGCTTTATCACATTGGGAATAGGGTTGGAGTTAACTCTTCTATAACTTCCACAGCTCAAATGCTCATTCATTTTTTGAATGTAATCTTCTTTGTTTAACACAACGGTGGCGCCACCTTTATCAGCTTTAAGAACAACTATCTTATCATTATTTCGGATAGATCTGAGAGCCTCTCTTTCTTCCTTATTCAAGTTACTTTTTGGCCGCTTGGACTTCAGCATAGCTAGGGAACATTCTTGTCTTATTATTTCTCTGTCGTTTGATGAAAGACTTTGAGTCCCATTCTCAATGTTGCAAATGATGCTTTCAAAGGGAATGTTCTTAGGTGAGACAGCAAATCCCAATCCCTTGCTCAGGATTTTAATTTCTTCAGGGTTGAGAATTGAGGATGAGAGATTCACAACTCTATTATCATGTTTATTAGGAACAATGGGGTTCTCCATAACAAACTTATCATTGTTACCATTATCACTTGAAGCATTACCGTTCTTAATAGTTCCCAAGTTTGAATTCGTTTCAGCTTCCCTATCTTTTCCTTTTTCTTCAACGCTGCTTTTATTCTTATGAATATTATAATTGCTTCTGTTCTCATATATATTATAATCATTTATGATCCTATTAGCATCCTTAATGCCGATCTCTTTACCAATCTCCCCATCCTTACTAACAAGTTTAGAGGGATTTTCCACGCAATTATTCTCACAGTTGCTGTAATCACCAGAAGGGACAGAATTCATAGGTTGGACAGCGCTGTGTTCCTTTGTCTGCGTGCTCCATAGATTCATGCTGCAACCGATATTATTTACATTTAGATCACGATAAAGTTAAGTTTGTTTTTTGGGATTCCAAAACATATATTATAAAAGTGGGAAATTTATTCTGATTTATTATTGGGAAATAAAGAGTTTGTTGATGTTTATCCTAATATAAAGAAATTTTTCATATTTATTATAATACAAAAAGTAGATTAACATGCTAGGTTTTTAAGGCTATTTTTAAGCTTAAGAAATAAAATCATAGAAAGAAAAATTACAAAAGAGGATTGTATAGAGACAATTATTTCGACTTATATTTAGAGGCATCCATAGGAATCAGCTCCTTGTTTCCTAAAGATTAGTTAGGGTATTGTTTCTCTACTCTCCCAAGTTTATGATCCATGGAGATCATAATCAATTGTATCAAGTCACTAGAATTTCCTCTTTAGCTTCATTTTTATCAAGTAGAACACATCCCAAAAACAATTTCAAGTGCTAATATATGTCATTTCTGTACATGTATTAGCTATAGTAGCCCATGGTGTGACTTGTGTTAGGGACCCAGTCAACCACCTCAATTAGAGCTTTTTTGTCGGTCAAAGAACAATACTCATCAACTAATTCTTTCTCCACCTATAAGATCTCCTCCTAGATTTGTTAAGGAGTGTGCTTCAGGTATTGAGTTGTTGAGCTCTCCACTCACTTTTGGGCGCGAAAGCCACCCTGCAGTCAGAAGTGAGTCATTCCTCTCTGATATTGAGCCCATTGATAAGGCATATTAACCAAACATTGTTAGGCCATGCCTAGATTGAGTGAAGGAACAATGTAGTACTGGAATAAATGAGGGAGTCATGAGAGATAAGGTGGGTGAGAAGATTACATTGGGACTTCGAAAACGGCCTAGGTCACGCAAGAAGCCCAAGGAGGTGGGCACAAAAACAACCAAGGAAAGAGAGGAGTAAGAAGAAGAATCTGAAACCAACCAACTTAGCCTACTTGACATAGGAAGGGAAATGGCATAAGGGGTTGACCAACTCTTTGTAGTGCCATATTTACTATAGAGTAAAAAACTTATAATTGGAAGATACATAAAAGAAACCCAAGTCTAGTCATGTTGTGGTACCATCTAGCTGAAACTAAACCTTGCTATGAAAAACCATAAATCTCATCATAATTTTCCTTGTAAGTGCCATGGGTAGGGTGGTAACACTATGTAGGATGAGTGCTTTCCACATTTGAAAATGATCAATATATATGGGAAAATTTAGCTACATTGAATCATCTAATGTATGGGAAAATTTAGCTACATTGAATCATCTAATGTATGGGAAAATTTAGCTACATTGAATCATCTAATGGTTAAAATGATTTAACATTTCCAACTAAGAATTAGGATGAGTGCTTTCCACATTTGAAAATGATCAATGTGTATGGGAAAATTTAGCTACATTGAATTATCTAATAGTTAAAGATTATTTAATATTTCCAACTAAGATCGGATAAATCTCCATGTTATCTTAAACATCAAATGGAGATAAATGCCTTTGCCATCAAAGAATGGTTATATAATAGCACACTATCCCAGGGAAATAATGGTTCACATCCACCCTCCCCTCCTGAATGCTCGATGAAATGGTGGCAATGAGTCCCCATAAATGTCAACATTCAAACACTTCATTTGGAGATATTACTACTTACCTTGAGTGGCAAGAACCAACAAAATTTAGATTAAAATGATTGAAACATTAAAAAAAAACACTCTATTTGGAGATATTACTACTTACCTTGAGAGGCAAGAACAAACAAAATTTAAATTAAAATGATCGAAAGATAAAAGAAATTGAGATAAAATGATTGAAAGATGAAGAAAATGAATAGTGAATTTTTAAACTGATTAAATAATAAATTAAAATGAAATAAATGTAGTGTTTAGATTTAAGTGAATATTCAACCAAAACATGTTTAAATATTTACCAATTACAGTTATCATAACGTACAAATGAATTATATAACCTCTCAAAGTTTATACTGTGTATGGAATTATGCCAATATAATCAAAACGGTTATATATCGAATTTAATTCAAAATGGGATTGTATTTAAACCAATTATTTTTTTTCCTATTCTGTTAAAAGAAAAGAAGAGGGCTGCGTACCGAGGAGGAGCTCACGTTACTGATTCTGTACCACTCCCTCCATTAATTGTGAGACCATTCAGAGTGAAAGAGCTTTTTAAACCAATTTCTTTTTTTTCCCAATCTACAGTTGTGAAACGATTCAGAGTGGGATGAAAGAGCTTTTTAAACCAATTAATTTTTTTCCCCTACCTACAGTTGGAAGTTGTATTAGGAAACTTTCCTCCATTACAGTTAGAATTCATATTAAATAACTCTCGATTGAATAGACAATTCTGACAGAAAGGACATTGCAAGTAATTTTTATTTTTTTCAGGGTAGTCAATTATAACAGAAAATGAAATTGTGATTTTAAAAAAATACTATTAATTTATAATTAATAGTTACCTCAGATAGGTCTTATAAAGTAGAATAACCAAATTAATATTCAATATTTCAAATAAATTTATTAATTTATAATTAAAAGTAGTTACCTCTGATAGGTCTTATAAAGTAGAATAACCAAATTACTATTCAAGTGTTCCTTCTGAGGTATTGACATATAAGTTTTACTATTCTAATTTTGAAAGACCCAGATAGGTTTTCCCTCTAAATTAGAATAGTAAAACTATTACTCATAAAACATAATGATATTCAAAATCTATTAAAATACTGAAAAGTCTACCAATGTCTACCAAGCCTAGCCTACTCAAGTCTTCATGTCTTTCATTGCCGTATCTCTATCGCACAGATCCTTTATGAAATCTGTCATGTAGGGATAAGAGTGGCTATAAATTTTGTCATGTAGGAGCGCCCTGAGATTGAGAGATTCCACCTTGAGTGAGTTCAAGAAAAACAATTAAGAAAGGAATAGCGCCCTGAGACTGAGAGATTCCACCTTGAGCTCGACAAAACCCATTGCGAGAAGAATCTATGTCATAGAGTCTTGAGGAAGAGGGTGGTGAGATATCGTCTGGGTAGGGTTGCAATAATTTCAGTTTTTGAAGCTGGGCATTCAATTCTGCGGAATATGATCATACAAACAAGGAATTCTTTCTCCCATTTTCTCAACATTAACGATTGAGTTGTTGTTGCCATGTCACAGTCACGACAAGCTCTATTTTCCACCTTTAACTTGCATTTCACATTCACAATCCTCTTACCAAAGAATCCATTGGAGTTGAAGTCCACTACCTTGAATTCACAAGCTCTATTTTCCACCCTCAACTTACATTCACATTCTTCTTGTCAAAGAATCCATCTGGGGTGAAGTTCACCACCGCGAATTTTTTTCTGCCTGTTTTTTACGTTCTTGGAAGATGAGTTGTATTTCACACAGTACTCAAAAAACATATGTGATCACCGTGACTGGTCCGTAATGCTTAGGAAGTAGAGTAAACAGCAAATAACAGCAACCCCTTCTACCCCTGCTCTATTGTTCTTAAGTTCACAGATTGGAGGATATGACATGGAATGGTGTACAGTTCTTAAGTTCACTGGAAATGGCATGGAATGGTGTACTGTTCTTAAGTTCACACGCAGAAGGAATGGTGTAATGTTCTTAAGTTCACACACAGGAGAGGACATGGCATGGAATGAGGCGTGCTGGTGAGTAACTGTGCATCGTTTCGGAGACAAATGGTTAACTTTCGAATTTGTAAATTCCTTATCATAAATATAGGAACTTTCATTATAGGAATTATGAAAGGGATGCGAACATCGACAGCCCATTAACCTTTACAAATCCAACTTCTAAAAGCACTTGTGCAGATTTGGAAAAGTGCCCATCTGCATAAAGATCTAATGATGATAGGAGAATAACTTTCAGAATGTTGAATTCTGCTAAAACCTTGGTTGTTAGATGGTATCCCTATTTGTTGTTTGCCTTTGGTTCGTTCTTTTTTTGCGTCTTATATATCGCATCCACACCTGCCACCCCTCCAAATACATTAAATGTGAAAGGGAGAAGCATAGAGTTTGCCACCCCTTCAAATAAATTAAACCTTAATCATGAAAGTGTGAGGTATTAAATTCAAGGGCAAAATCTTATATTCATTGGAAAACTGGTGAGTATATTCATTGGAAAACTGGTGAGTCTTCATAAGGTTTCATGGCATCTGTATTCAATTAAGTTTCCAATATAATCAAAGATAAATTCTGTGTTGAATTGGTTTCAAACATAAAACATTTTTTTTTACTTAGTTCTAAGTAGAGTTAATGCTATTTGTCTATGGAATTAGTTCCAAATATAGTCATAGTTTTCTTTTAAGGTTTAATTAGTTATAAATAGACTTATTTCTGTCTGGAGTACGAGGGACAAATGAAACCCTAATAGTTTAGCGCCCACAGATTAAATCCTAATAGTGTGGAACTAAGTGGTATTATAACCACTGGCGCAATACCACTCATTAGAGAAATTCGTTCTAACATCCAGGACTTCAATGGCTCTATCTCGGGACTGCATGCATTATGCCATTTCTCTATGAGAAATTTGTTCTTAAGATAAATAATGAACGTTATTTCTGTTGGGAATTACGAGATTACCTTAGAAGAGTAGACTCCGTGATTTTCATTTGAGGTTTCTTTTGAATTAAGTTGTATTGAGAAACCAGAAACCGCCCATGGAAAATGGCTTATTGGTGAATTGAAATCAAATTTTTGGAGTGAAGATTATCAGTTAACATCGCAGTGATGCAATAATCTTATGAACAAGATCCCAAAATTTGCTGAGGAAGTGAGAGTCAATTCAGGGATCTTAATTAAAGCTTGGTTAGATGTCAGCCACATTGAGAAACCAGTAACTACCCATGGGGTATGGTTATTAATGAACAAGATGTTAACTGTAATATTCAATTAATATGGTGAGGCAGCACCCCCATGATTTGCCAAAATTAAAACGCCATATGTCACCAATTTGGCACCAAGTGAGCGAAACACATTTGAGGATCACGACAGCAAGAGGATCTTGAGGGAAGAATTTTTACTAGAATAATATGAAATGCTACATATTACAGTTAGTTAATTTCTCCACGGCCGAAAATACGTACAAGGGAGATTGGGTCTGCACATACGTATTGATATTGATACCTACTCCCAGTGAAACCAAGGAATACTGTCAAACCTAATATTTGTATTCAAGTACTGCATAAAGTCACCAAAAAAAAAAAAGCCTACAAAATTTCCCCATTTAGTAATTTTCTACATAGAAAGTCTCTAGTATCCGACGTTGTACAGAGCTAATATTAGTCCAAATCTGTACAGAGCTGCACATGAAAATTCCAGTAAGTAGGCAGTAGTAACTGTAGGTCTGGATTTGGAAGGAGTGGAGAAAAAATTTAAACTTTGCTTTCTCCAATATTATCAGGACTTTTGCCTGGGTCTGCCATATCTGGTGAATCAACGAGGTCCAAAATCTCTTCTATCGTCAGATCCCCACTGTCAAGGCTGGGGAACCTCTCCAAATTTGGGGCATTGTCGTTCTCTGGACCCTTTGTCGGGGGAAATTGATTTATCATGTCTCTCAGAAAGGGGTCCCCTTCGGAACAGGAGTGTGTGGCATCCGACACCGAAGATGAGGACGCGTCAGCCATGGAATCTGCAAAAGTTACTCCAACCGCCTGACTCGTGGGCACCCCATAACTTTTCCCCGTTTTCAACACCCTTGCAGCATCTTCTCCATCTGGTATCAAGCAAGACCCGCTGGCACTGGCACTCTTTGTTGTTGTTGTAGTGGTGGGGGGAGTTGCAGCAGCAGCAGCAGATGCAGATGTTGCGTCTGACCGTGGCACCTTTACACCACGGATCATCTGCACCAACAACAGGATTGATTCATTTTCTAAATTTAGAGCCTGCAACCCACCTGAATAACATTTGTCCTAGTCCTTGATAATCACGCAAATAATGGAACGGTGCAACACTAGTTAGTTCTACACCACTAGCAATGCAAATAACAACAAAAACAAAAAACTGAAAGCCCATGCTTACATATTTTCCAGTCTTGGTGTCAGAATATATCACAATGAAGTCACCCTCTTGCAGGCCATTCGATCTCACGAAGTCACCTGTTTTCACAGCGAAACCATTAAAAACCCCACTTCATCCCCCACACTAAAAACATTATGACAAAATACTGTGGATTGCAGAAACTTCTAGTTCAAAATATAATCCTGTTAATGGCAAGATTTCATACCAGTATTTTCAAGCAGATACATCCTGCTCTTATTATTCGGCCAAAACCTGAGATTCATCAACCCAATATAAGCGAACAAACAAACCAATATATACTAATGTTTGATATTAACAGTGAACCAACCAGTTAAATCCTGTATATAGAATAATAGAATAATCATAACAATATCAATCAACCTCTTCAACCATGATGAACTCATCAAACCACCTCTTCAACCATGAAGAACTCATCAACTTCCTCAAACACCACAAACACCACACCTCAACCATGATCAATTCATCAACTCTCTTCAACCATGGACCATGGTCCATTAGGTCAACCAGCTCAACCATGGTCCATGGTCCATTAAGGCAACCAAACCAGCTCAACCATGGTCCATTAGGGCAACCAGCTCAACCATGGTCCATGGTCCATTAAGGCAACCAAACCAGCTCAACCATGGTCCATTAAAGAAACCAAACCAACTCAACCAGCTCAGCTCACCCACAATGTGGTTGACATACTCCGACATTTTTCACCTTATATATGCCATATCCCACCATTTTCCAACCTTATAATGCCAATAGCGTATCTCAACCTCCAGCATTTTCCAACTTATAACTGAGATACACAAGCATTTTCCACCTTCAACATTTTCCAACTTATAACTGATATACACAAGCATTTTCCACCTTATATATGCCGATAGGCCTATATCAACCCCATTTACTCGATAATAGCAGTGTGACAGTGGGAAATCCTAATGCCTAACATTTTTTTTACCTGTAACGCATGTTCCATACTCGAGACGTTACAATGTCCTCCATTGCAATTGATATCCCATCTCTTGCCTCCAGCTCAGGCAGATGAATCTCGGCTTCCTTCTGCACACATTATATCCATGCAAAAACAAAACTATAAGCTTCTAAAAATCCAGCCAGAATTTATATCAACTTGAGTTGAAAATAGAACCAGCTCAAAGAATATAAGCAGAAAGATGATATTCACAGTTTTCAGCAAATCGTGTAAGAAAAAATAAAGTTAACGAACCTAACCTTGGGCAGCACGATCCTTCCTAGATTGCCAACGTCGCTCTGCTTGAGAACTTTTTGCAGCAAGAACTTCAAGTGTTTTTCTGGTTTCCATCCCTGAACGTACATTAAAGAAGGCCATGAAAACACATTGTATGAGGGACTGATTATAGCAATTCCATGCTGTGAAACCCTAGAGTATCATCATTCCAAGATGTAAATTTTTTCTTGTTCACCTGACGTCGATCGGTTTGCATGAATGTTTGTCGTTGATATTGCATGAGGGTGAGATTCACAGGGTCTGCTGGCTGGGTTGGCATTGCTGTTGAGGAAGGCCACTGGCGGTTCTGGTGGTGGTGATGATGACCCATGGATCGTCGCTGGCGCGCCATTCTATTCTTTCTGGCCTCCTTGGTTGATGCTGCAGGGTTTGGAGAGCGGTAGTTCATGTATTCTAAATAGGATTGTGAAGATGCAAAGCGATATTTATGATCTTGAGTTGCTTGCAATGAAGTGTTGCAGTAAGCCTGCTGTTGATTTTGAGATCCCTGCTGCAGCATGGCAGCCATATGGGATGGCCATGGAGTGCCATCAAAGACAGCAGATTGCTGCAACATTGTTTGACAATCATTAGGGTTGGTAAAACCACCATTTCCATTAACCAAATTGGGCACATCCCTGAAGGAGCCAGTTGTCGCACCATCATCTATAGGTATTCTTCTATATTTTGCAGCATGAATTGCATCCACTGAACTGGGCAGGCCCTGCATTGCTCCAAACATGGTTGGATCGCCTGAATTCAGATAAACAGGCACAGTACAGCTTTGGGGAATATCGTTATACAATGCATTCTGACGATGATCTTGTTGCTGCACCATTGCTCCACCATTCCATGGATTAAAATGGTCCATTCCTGAGAAATTATATGAAGCAGGTGTACCAGTGCACATGCCTGCCTCGTTCAAAACCATCTGTTGAGAAGAAAACAGCTTCCTTTTACGCTGCAAATGATGATTCTGCACCCATGCCAGTATCAGTTTCAGGAGATGCAGCATTCCTTTCTTCCCCCCACCTAAATGTTTAGCAGCGTTTTCAATAGTTGATCTCTTCAGTTTAATGCTTCTCAAGTCCTCAGGAGAAATGGAGTCACGGTTGGATTTGAGCCATTCAAAGAAAACCATTGGAAGTTCTTCGGATGAGCAGTCATCAACACGTTCTTCAAAAGATCCAGAGCCTAGACTGGACTGTAACCCTTCTAAAACTGAAGAATCAGGAACAATAAAAAGAGGATCCCACACATCAGATCCATCCAGCAAATCCAAGTTCTGCAACTCCTCCAAAACATCAATTTTCTCAGAATGATCAGGATCCTGATACAAGCACTCTGCATTACCATTACCAGCATTGCTGTGTTCATGGGGCTGAAGAGTTGGGACAAGGGAGCTCTGATTATATGAACAAGAGGTGGCAGAATCAGTGCCACATAACGCAACATCCTGGTCTCCACCAGATGGGGTGCCTGGGGCTGCACAGGTAGAGGAATGCCTTTCTACACCTTCGGCCTCCTGCTTGATATTTCTGGGAATCCAAGAAGACGAAGATGGAGAAGAAGCAGAGGCTGAAGAGGAAGTAGTAGTAGCAGAACCCAACGAGGATGAGGCTGGTGCTGCAGGGCCCAAATCCTGGAGCTCTTCAAACACAGGGAGGTTAACACAGTCAAAAATCCTGACAGCATCCATCAGATCATCAGTCTCCGTGCATTCATAGTCTGTCCACTCTGGACTGATGGGAGGAATCAAATCCTCGGCCTTGCCTAGAGAGTTATCTAAAAACTCAGCTGCATCGTCATGACCACAAGATTCAGTGACCACCATTTCTGTTTTTTCTTCTCTGCTGCTCTGCTCTTTCATGCCTATCATTCCTTCCAAAGCCTCAGATTCAACGTTTGCATCATTCATGATGATTTCATTTGTTTCAGCGATCTGAACAGGAGCAGAGCTAGTGTCCATGCCTACTCTTCCTGCATAAAAGGAAGTCAGTTATCAGGCCACAATTATAAATCTTACTAAAAACAAACTTTCAAAAAACCCAATTCAACTACCTTAATATCCACGAATCCACCAATCTCAGTCTCAACGGATATATAAAATATGTATAATTATAATTATCCTAAAAACCCCAATCTCAAAACTCAGCTCAATCCATTTTCTGAATATTTTCCTTCCACAGGGCTGCAACCCTAAATTCATAAAAACCAAGAAATTTCTACTCTGATATTCCCCCTCCTCCTCTCCTCACCTCACCTCACCTCACCTCTTCCGTCATAATCGAGAGGCCCTCATTTCACCTCACCTATTCTTTCATAATCCAGAGGCCCAACTGACCAAATTGACAAAACCAAGGAATTTCTAATCTGATATTCCTCCTCCTCACTTCACCTCACCAAAGGCCCAACTGGTCAAATTTACAAAACCAAGGAATTTCTACTCTCATATTCCTGCTCCATCTTCACTCCACCTCACCTCACCTATTGTTTCACAATCCAGAGGTCCTCATTTCACCTAACCTCCCCTATTCCTTCGTAATCCAGAGGCCCAACTGACCAAATTTACAAGCATATATTTATATAGGATGAAAACAATCAAACAAACAAAAGGGTTGATATCCAGATCTGGGCAATCATACGAAGGCAATCAAATGATGGGCAGGGAAGCAAGCAGGTCGTTTTTATAATCGAAGCAAGGTCTACAGTCTCCATTAACAAGCCAAGCGGACATGATGAACGCAATACATACACCTTGGGGAACGGGGAGGAAAAGGATTAAGGAAGCCACTAGAAGGGGTCAAAACTGCGGTTCTTTTGAAAGCCTAAAAGACTTTTCTGGCCGTAAAATTGTAATGGACAAATAGCCAGCCTTTTGACTGTGAAAATCCCTGAAGACTCTCCTCCAGGGACCTGTTATGGTGTGTACACAATGACGGTGATGCACTACACATGGTATATGGATAAATATATATATATATATATACATATATATTAAGTGGGAAAAGGGATCAAAGTGGTATCATGGGCGTGGAAAAGCAATGTAACAGTCGTCATCTCCACCTGAATATGAAAACCCTCGCCCGGATTTCAATGGATGACATTAGATAAACAAAACCCTAATCGATGAAAAAACAAATCAAAGGTAGACTAGTGGGCTCTTGTAGTCATAGTGGAACTATAAACTCGGAATGCTCAATTCACTTCATATCTATTGAAGGCTCCCCTAGATCCCTCCAAATAAGGCAAAGTGTGATCACACTTGTAGACTCTAAAATCCGAAAAAAAATACTTCACGTTTTTGTGTAATGAGCACTAAATGTGATGATCCCCATCTCTCCTAGCTCAACACCTGCGTCCACCAAAAGGGCTCCTGTCTTTTCCTCTAAACCAAGCCCAACTCGGATTGGAGATAAATTAGGCAGAAGTAGTAAAGTAAAGCATGCAGGCAAGCCCGCAGCCATTGTTTTTTGGTTTTTGTTTTGGGGGTTGAATATTTCGAGCAGTCTACGAAGATCGAGATTAGATGCGCGCGCCACCTGAATAAGGATCACTTGCCATGCGTAACGCAGTGAATGGTGGAGGTAACGGCACCTTCAACGATCTACATAAATGACTTTTCCCCTTTTTTTTCTCTTTCTCTGAGTAAACAAATGTGATCGCCTTGTCTTGATTTGTTGTTGAAACGGCGCGGCCTGCACACCCCCCTCCCTCCTGCACTACGTGTCTGTCACCCCATCCATCCCATTGCTCTCTCCCACATGAACACATCAATATTAACATAATTCTACACCAACAACAAACAACATCATCATCGTCCTCATCTTTATCCTCGTCCTCATCGTCCCCCCAATCCCAATCCCTAAGTAAAACCCAAACCCCAAACCTCATTTGGTACCTAACCCCTAGGTTTATCTTCACGAAGCATCAATTCACATCACCACCTTTTGAACTTTTGTTTCTGCGATTGCTCTTCTGCTGACACCTACTATTTCTCAGACTTGTCTCAGCGCGAAATTTAACAGCCCCTTTTGCCATTTCTATACTTATTGCCTCATTTTAAAGACTATTTCTAGCGTTTCTTCAAGTGGGAGCAGTGTCCTTTTGAATATTGAAATCAAAATATTTAATTTAGTTTTTTTTGATACAGTAAAACTTTGCTCTTATTAATCAAATATTGAATTTAGAATAGTTGATACAGTAAAACTTTGCACATATTATCAAATATTGAATTTGATTTTATTGTCTTTCAATTACATATATTGCCATCGTTTTAACATCCTCAATGGAATGAGATATTATTCATGAAAATATTTTATAACATTTTTAATGAAATGAAATATTATATATGAAACATTAATGAAATGAGATATTATTTATCAAAATGTTTCCTAAAATGTTTAGAATATTTGTTGTATTAGATTTCAATCTTATATATAATTATTATAATTATATATTCACATTTATATTACCATGTGGCATAATAAGATATGAATAATTTCGGAAGATTACATAATCAAAGTATGTATCATAAACAAATAAACATTTGAGTAACTATATCTATACATAAAACAAACCAATATTGTGAATGAATTTATATATTAATAATATAATCAAACACCCAATCAAACCTATATCAAGAAATGAATAATCACGGATAGTTGCATAATCAAATTATGTATCACAAACAAATAAACATTTGTGTAACTAAATATAAATATAAATACAAACATATAAACATATATATAGAAAACAAACCAAGATTATGAATGAATCTATATATACTAATTATAATATAATCAAACATCCAATCAAGCCTTCCATATAAGTTATCCTTGAATTTAATCCATGGTGAGTAGATTCAATGAAGGTGGTGTCTCATCAAACACCCAATCTAACCTCCCATACAAGTTACCCTTGACTTTTATCAATAGATCTTTGATTCAATGAAGGTGGTGTCTCGTAAATATGTGTTAGTCAATACAGGTTACCTTAGGGTGCCTTGATTCAAAGAAGGCAGTGTCTCATAATTATGCATTAGTCAATGCAGGTTATCTTTTCATTATTTAATGAAGGTGGTGTTCCATAACTATGCATTATTCAAAGCAGGTTACTCTTGGATTTAATCAAAGGTGTTTTCAACACTTTTTGATTCAATAAAAAGGTTATCTCATAAATATGCATTAGTCAATACATGTTACTTTTAGATTTAATATAGGATGCCTTGATTCAATGAAAGTGGTGTTTGAGAATTATGCATTAGTAAATGCTACCTTGGATTTAATAGAGGGTTCCTTGATTCAATGAAAATTGTGTCTCATAATATATAATATACATTTCCCTATAATCTAAATAATTAAAATTAAAATTATATATAATAATGAGAAAAATTATAATTATAATTATAATTATATATATATGTAAAATTATAATTAATGATTATTTAAAAAAAATTATTAAAAATATAACATAGTAAAAAGGACAAACAATTAAATATATAAAGCAATAATAAATAACTTTTATGCATATTTTTTGGTGGAGGTTTTAAATCTTAAAAAAAACCATTGCATTGAGTATGTCACATCTCTAACCTCATAAAATTTTTAAATATTATGATGATTAATTAAATGAAATGATGGTGTCAAAGGATTTTAGATTAAGTGGTTTGGTGAGTATTTAGTTTCCCAAATAAGTGGGTTCCTTGTTTCAAGATAAGTGGGTTCTTTGTTTCAAGATAAATAGGTTCCAGTCTTTGAAGACATGTTGTAACTTTCCATTTATGGAATTTATAAAAAGTACCTATTTTCTAGAAAATTGATTTTAAATGTTAAAAATTAAAGCATCAAATGTGTCATATCTCTACCTTCATATTTTTTTAAATATAATAATTAAAATTTTAAATATTATAATAATTAGTTGAATGAAATGAGAGTGTGAAAAGGTTTTAGCTCTGGCGGGTTCTTAGAAATTCTTAGTCTAGTTTAAAAAAATTAAATGAAATGATAATGCATTCTTTTTTTTCAAAGAATATTTTGATTTAGTATTTAGTCAAAAGTAAATTATTAATGGCCGTGGGAGGTGTTAAGAGGGATTATTATGATTTTTTAAAGAATAATTGAAACTTTTTATCATGAGGGACTTGATACTATATTTAATAATAAAGTAGAATTATAAGTTATATAGTAAGGATTTAAAATAATTATATGTATTAGTTTGTAATAAATTAAAGTGATATAAGATTTCAAAATTATTATCAATTACATGGTGTACAATTCAAAATATTAACTATTAATATATCCAATTTTATCATCTCTTATGAGAAAATAATAAAAAAGTAGAGGTGGGGAACTTTTGGATCAAATTAAAACGAGAAATAACTCATTATTAATGACACATTAACTAGAAAACCCATCCCCTAATCAATGTATAGTATTAAAATAGGTTCAATGTGATTAAGTTGCCACATATCAAATATGAGTTTACTCATAATATCACATAGCATGTAATATATACCACCTCATCAAATATATGAACAATAATGTGAAAGGAGAAGAGTCCTTCATTTGCATGTTATTTGCTTTCAATTCACATGCTTATTGTATGTTGTTCCCTATATTCCCAACTTACTATGGAATAATATTATTGTTGTTTGATAGGAATAAGGATATGTCAACTTTATTTTCAGGGAAAATATTTATTGTTTTTTTGGTTGTTATCTTGATTATTTCTTTGTGCTAAGGGAACCACTCCCTTTATGTATTATTATCCTATAAGAAATAAAAATACTTGAAGTCGATAATGATCTCAAAAGAAGTTGGCTAGAATAATAACTATATTTAGGGATTGCCTAAAAATTGAACCTAAGCATTCAAAATTCTTTTAGCTCTCCATTCTAGGATAAAGGAGATGATGAGGTGCCGAGGATTTAAGGCGTGAGATGGTTTTGTTAAGTAGGTTGATCATTGGCAGAAGATATTGGTTACATATTGGTTACATAGGGAATCTAATCGATTCCAAAAATTAAAAAAAATAAAATAAACAAAGTCTTTGGAAACCATGAAGAATACATTCATTATAACAATATTTCACTCTTTAATCTTATTTCAAAAATTCATGAAATTGAGTGCGAGATTACAACATAGATAATGTAAATTTTAAAGTCATTAATGGAAATAAAATAACAATTTTAAAATAAATGTAAGATATATCATAAAATCCTTGATTTTAATAGCATGATTTTTTATTTTTTTTTGAAGAAATGAGGTATTATTTGTAGTTTTAATACCATGAAAGTTTTTCATGGAATGAGATATTACTCACTACAATATCTCATAAAACATAAAACTTTTATGACATTTAGTGTGTTAATTTTCAATTCTATACACTAAATTATGACAGTTACATATTCACACTTGCATTAATATATAAAGTACTAGAAAATAAACAATCATAAATAATAACTAAAACTTAATATCTATGTATATAAAAATCATAAATAGTCTACCAACAATAACAATGAATAAAAGTATATACTAGTATAATCAAACACTATAAAACTTCTTATACAAGTTACCTTAAGATTTAAGGTGTCATGATACCATGAATATGATGTCTAATAAATATGCACTAGTCAATGCATAATTCAATGAATATGGTGTTTAATAAATCCACACTTAACTATCAATATAATAGAAATGATGAATTGTTTATCAAAATTATATATTTTTTCTCTTAAAATTCAAAATAAATTGTTTATCAAAATTATATATTTTTTCCCTTAAAATTCAAATTTTAATGCTATTTGTTTGCATTTATATTCCACAACTTTAGATTTTTTTATTTTAATTTAAAACTATATAAAATACATTAATTAATATTAATATATATATAAATAATTGCAATATTATATATATATATATATATATAAACTTTATATTTTATTTAATATAAAATTTTACACTTTATTTTTAATTTTCTAATTAAATATAATTGTTTAATTACAAATGTATATTCTTATTCTCAATTTTACATTGATACATGATATACATTATTATAATAAAATATATTTTATATTTTAAACTATTTTGTAATACTTTTACATAGACATGATATACTATTAAATGATTTTTTTTATTTAAAATATATGAGAAATTTGGAAGTTTGTTTTTTTTTTCATACATGGAATATATATATTCAATCTCAAACCAATTCGAATTATTAATAGGAAAAATAAGATTTTATAAAAATTTAAAATATTATAAATTTACTAATTCATAGTAACTTAATATAAATTGTTTTTTATTTTTTTAGTTGTTGGTAAGTCTAACCAGGGTTTTTTAAACTTTTTTAAGTAGTTGTTATAAGTTTTTTAATTGAGTTTGCAGTTTCAAATTTGGTGACGACAAGTGTTTGATAGTAAAGTCATACAATGGAGAAGGAGAGCAAGATGGTAGTAGACTTAACAATAAATTTCAGTTCAACTTGTGATATAGAGAGCTAATTCTAGTCTCAATCTAACAGTAGGGTTGATGTTTTTATGTCAAAATATCCAAGGACATAGTAGTATAAGCTACTAGATAGTTGGTTCTCACTTACAGGTGTCTAAATTATTCTTGCAATTCTTCAATGGATTTTGCTTGGTTCTGTAATGTCTCTCATTGTTCCAGTTGAGTTGTAGTCTTCCATTATAAAGAGGAGATGGATGCATGGTAACTAGAGAGGATCATCATCCTTGAAGGAAATCAACTCTAAATTGAAGATCCCTATCTTGAATATACATGAACTCTCATCTATGCTTGATTGTTTCCTAATTGCCCACAAATAATGACCTCTTGAACTCATGCCATTTGAAGCGATTTCCTTTATTGCACCATAGTATCCTTGTTACATGAAAAGATCCTTCCCATCATATTTATTCCCATCACAATTCTTAAGTGTGCATGAACTCACCTTCATATGAAATACCAACACCATCTTAGTTATCCATGTAGATCCATTTGAATTGATTTCTTTTATTGCACCATAATGTCTTTGTTACATGAAAAGCCATCATATTTATTCTCATCGCAATCCTTAAATGTGCAAGAACTCACCTTCATATGAAATACGAACACCATCTTAGTTATCCATGTAGATCTCATAACCTATACCAAATAAGATTGAGATCATTTCATATAGAATTCATCATAATATTGTTGAGTGATATAACTTAATATTAATTAAAATACCTCCCTTAAATCCTTTTATAATATCATTTGTGCAAATAACAAACATGACAATTATAAATTCAAAATTACCATTAAATTTTTTTAAATATTAATAATCAAAATATTTTAACTATTAATGAAATTAATTAAATTAACTCAGAGAAAAGACATAAATCTCAACCTGGCAAATAAAATTCAATCCTTAACTTCCCACACAATTTTTTACTCCTAGATGTATCTAAACAATAACATGATGATTCAGCACTTACCAATTTGAAAAACTAGAAAGGTATGTAGAAAGTCAACTGTTGCATATTAAAGGTATGGAGAAAGTCAAACTTGTTGAATATATTGGATAATCACTTTTGTTTAAAATGTTAAACGAAGGTTCTATTGGTTGGTTATAGTTTCTAAGTTGATGCAAATACAGAGGAAATACAAAACTTTGTGACGGGCCGTAGATCTCTCCGACACGCTATGGATGTTGGATACGCACCTTGGGCATGCTGCAAAATATCTTCTTGAACATATGGACCGTAAAGGGTACGATATGTAGCATTGAAGATTGAAGATAACATTCTTATCAATTTTGATGGACTAGTTTAAGTGTGTTAGTTATAATATAAATATTATATTTTTTTAAATAATCTATTATTAAAATAAAATTGGAAAATGTTATTTAAAAAATATATAATATATTATATTTTCATAAGACTTTATATAATTTTTTTTGATTGCCACTGACATGTTGGATCAAAGAGTTTGGGAAGGAGGTAAATGTAGGTATTATATGGTTAAAAACGGATATAACATTCTAGTGGAAAAAAAATGCATATTTACTTGGACCAAATTGTGGAATAAGGATAGCCTTCTGAAAGTGAATACTTTCAGCGAGGAATTGATTTATGGAAAAACCTTAACATAGAGAATTAAAAAGAAGTAGCGACAAGGTTTATTTTGGCATGTTTTAGGCAGAAGTTTAGAGGAGAATGTTGAACATGTATTTCGTCTATGCCCTTTCTCTTTAAATGTCTGGAATGAGGCCCTCCAACCCATCTTCCATATTGATGCCATTACAGTAAGCTCAATGATTTTTTTTGAAAACTGGAGCTCTCAACCTCCTAGAAGATATGAAGCATCCTCAATCATTTCCAGGTGTTGGATTGCTCTCCTGAAATACATTTGTTGGGCAATATGGTTATCTTGAAACCATGCCACCTTTAGAGGATTGGTTCCTAATGCCTCCATGACAGCAAGAAAAGCCACACAACCACTATTTGATGCAGTGTTGGCAAGGGGGTTTGACCCAAGAGAAATGGACAGATATTCTAAGATAGAAAAGGAATGGGTCTAGGTTAAAAATAAAATAGAAATCAAAGGCACATACAAGGAGCAAAAGAAACTTCCATATCTCATCCGCTTGCCTGGAGAGCAGTTCAAAAAATGGAAGGAATCTATGGGATGGTATGAGCCTTTTTTTTTATGGAGTTGCGAAAGGGAATCTGGGGGAGGCTGGAGCGGGAGGGGTAATTCTATGCCCTGATGAAAAAATCTGGAAAACGTATGCATGGGGGTTGGGAGTAGCCACAAATAATATAGAGGAAGAACTTGGCTTATGGCAAGGATTGAGACAGGCTCTTGATGATGGCATCACTCACTTATCTATGTTTGGTGACTCCCTTATAACTATTCAAAAATGTATCAAATGGTCTAAACATCAAGAATTTGAGCTAAGTACAACTATGCAAAGAACACTTCTTATGCTAGAAAAAATCGAATTTATTGAATTTTTCCATATAAAAAGGGAGTTTAACAAAATGGAAGATCAACAATCAACGAGGCCGCCACCCTAAAGCAAGGCGAATTGATGGTAGATGAAGGTAACACAACTATATTTCAATTTGCATGATACAGAATAAATGCATCTCCTCGATATGCAGGAGTGGCCTAGAGAAGGGTGAAACAAATGTCAGAGGGAATTATTGTTGTCTTAACTACCTGGTTCAGATGACATGCGGAAGAAGGAACGGAGAAAGGACTGATAAATCATCCCCCAAGTGGATAAGTATGGTATTTCTTGACAGGAGCTCAGACAGCTGGAAGGTAGGCGACCTTGATTTAATGTGAAGGGGAGGTGAAGGACATAAACATACAAAATCCGAGGAGGGTTGTTATCGGTCGATCATGTGGGAATTTTTCTTGGAGAAGGAAGCAATGGAAAAGAATTTGTTTGCAGGAAGAGCATTAACAAGAGGCATTGATTTCTGTATTCAAGCTTCTGTGATCCATAATGAATTAAGAAAAGTCTTTCGGTAGAAATCACATAAGAGAAATTTTTGGCCAATGTGTTTCGAACCAACAAGTGTGGTTCATCATCATCTAGTCCTAATGATGAACCACACTTGTTGGTTCAAAACAAGTTGGCCAAAAATTCCGCTTATGTGATTTCTACCGAAAGACTTTACTTGAGATGCGTTGATTCTGAAACAACCCTTGGGGCCATCAACTTGGAGTTGATCTCGGCTATAAGGAGAGGGATGGCCATGGCCTTTTCTTTATGGTTAGTTGCTCATCCTGTTAAAAACAAAGAAATGACTTCCTTGTCATAAAATGGTGTAGCATGTTCATTTGAGAACTCTTCAGGGGCATTCAAGCATGAAATAGAGAAAATTCTATCACACATAGGAGGGAAAATCATTTCTGAAGCTAGATCCCATTTCTCTATTGTAATGAGCCTATTAGAAAGTATGAAAGATATGAAAATTGTGCATGCCACCTTGAATGTAATTATGACCAAAATTGAGACCTTGGATCAAAGGGTAGAAAACATAAAGGAAAAGGTGGAAACAACGATTGTTTTCGTCTTGAAGTAGGCTTTCGGGCTTGGGGAGGATGGTGATAAGGAGAATGATATTGGTGCTTAGGACGCTCCTTCTCAGGAGAATACGATACACCTAGAAGGTACACTTGGAAACCTCGCGGAGGTAGTGGAGGTAGGAACACAGCTAGAAGAAAAGGAGGTAGGAATGCCAATAGATATTGAGGCAATAGAGATGGACGGAGCAGGATAACTGATTCTAGAAGATGCAAACTAGTCATTTATCTCATTTTGTTTTTTAATGCAATGCAGGTATGTAATGTTTAATGGGACCATTTGGTGATTATACAAGAATAATGTAGTAGAAGAAAAAAGAAAGAAATCTTAGAGTATCTTCTATCAATGTCCAGAGAAATTTTGCACAGAAATGAACATGAAGTTGCTTATGAATGTACTAGTTCTAGCCAAAATCTAATTTTGTTAATAGAAAAATGTTATGCTCTTGACCTGCGAGAAATTCTAGAATACCAGAAATGTGAAGAAATATAACCCAGAATATAGAATAAAATAAGAAAAACATCAAGTATTTTATTATTCAGAAATAGATTCAATGTTCACTTGCCTCTTCGAGGGGGCAACCTCCAGCAGAGTAGAGCTCGATTACAATAAGACAAGATGATCTTTCCTTTAATAAATAAGACTATTTATAGCTAAATGACATCCAAAACCCTAACTACTAGTGGTCCCTTACATAACACAGGTTAACCACTCTATTTATTAAATATGGTTTGTTTACAACTAACTGTGGTCACTTTTCACTAATGCGGGTCAACCACTTACAATTATTAACGTGGGATTTATTTACTCTCTAACTAAATATGACTATGATTCGGACCATTTGACTTATTACATAAATAAAGGGGTTAGGGTTGGACCCTAACATGCCCTTCCCCATCAAAAGAAGCCTTGTCCTCAAGGCTGAACCTGTGGAAACTACTGAAGAATAATGGCTAGTTCCTAGGTCGCGTCTTTTGGAGAGGTGTCTTTCCACTTGACGAGAACTTCCTTGATCGTGTGGATGCAAAGATGTCTTTCATGCGTATTGAGGGCCTATTCTAGTTGGAGCCAGAGTGAACCTTCCTCATCCAATTCAGGTAGATTGGTTTGAATTATGCAATTGTTCCCCACCACTTTCTTGAGGCATGATACATGGAAGACCAGCTGGATTTTTGAAGTTGGTGGCAAGACCAGTTTGTAGGTGACTGCTCCAATGTGTTGAAGTATCTGATAAGGTCCATAGAATTTTGGTGCTAGTTTCTAGCAACCCTTTTCTTTGAGATATGTTTGCTTATATGGTTGCAATCGTAGGAATACGTGATCCCCTTCTTCAAATGTAAGCTCAGAACGATGTTGGTCTGCCTGTTACTTCATTCGATTCTAAGCTTGATGTAGATTATCTTTGAGATGAGAAATCATGGCGACATGGTTTTGTAGGAGTTGATCAATTGCCTTCACCTTAGAACATCCAGGGATATAAGAAATATGTGAAGGTGGGAGTTGGCCATACATTGCCTCGTATGGAGTCATCTTGGTGGCTTCATGATAGTTAGTATTATACCACCATTCATCTAAAGGTGGCCACTGTACCCATTGATGTTTCTTTTCTGAAGTGAAGCACCTTAGATATGTCTCCAAACATTTGTTGACTGCTTCTATTTAACCATCAATTTGGGGATGATAGGTGGTACTTAGTTGGAGTTGTGTGCTTTGTAGTTTGAAAATTTCTTGCCAAAATTTGCTGGTGAAAGTGGGGTTGTGATCAGACACAATGGAAGTTAGAATGCCATGCAGTTTGAAGATCTGGTCCATGAAAGCTTGAGCCACCAACGTGGGGGTAAATGGATGGGGTAGAGTGCAAAAACGAGCATATTTAGAAAGTCTATCCACAACCACCGTGATGGTGGATTTGTTGCCCAACTTTGGGAGACCAGTGATGAAATCTATGGAAACATCTATCCAGACAGAGGCAGGAAGTGGAAATGGCTATAAGGTTTCAGTAACTTGATTGTTTCTCTTTTGTTGCATTGACACACCTCACATTTAGCTACAAAAGTAAGAATGTTGTTTTTCATGCCTGTCTAAGAGAAACAACGATGAGCACGGGCATAAGTCTTATGAAATCCTAAATGCCATGCAGTTGGAGATGAGTGAAATACTTCCAAAATGTGGGTTTTGAGGGTGGATGCCTGCGATATAACTACTTGATCCTTGTAGCGAAGAATATCATCCTTGCAAGAGTAGTCAGCTAAGGAATTGGGATCTTCTCTCAAGTTACTAATAAGTTGGGAGAGAGAGGGGTGTGAGAACCATTCCTTGCGGGCCTCTTCAATCCAATCTGGTATGGGAAGAGAGATTGATAACAGGGTGCTTTCATCCTCAAATTGGCGTGATAAAGCATCAACTACTACATTGTCATGCCCTTTCTTGTAAATTATTTCATAATCATATCCTAACATTTTGGCCAACCATTTATTTTTCTGTGGAGATGATAGTTGTTGCTCCAAAAAATATTTTAGGCTTTGATTAGTTCGTGCGGATTTGGAAACGTTGCCCCAACAAGTATGGTCACCAGGTGTCTACTGCATGTAAGATGGCTATCATTTCTTGCTCATAGGTAGATTGACCCAGATGTTTTTCACTCAGTTGTTGGCTAGTGAAGGCCAATGGTCGACCTTCCTGCATTAATACAATACCAATACTAGTACCAGAAGCATCACATTCAATCATAAAATATTTGGTGAAGTCAGATAGGGCCAATACGGGAGTGGAGCACATGGCCTATTTGAGAGCCACGAATGCCTGTTGAGCTGCATCAGTCCAGAGAAATGATTTTTTCTTGAGAAGATTAGTGAGGGGTCTAGCAATGCAACCATAATTGCAGACAAATTTGCGATAGTAGCTAGTGAGACCCAAGAATCCCCTCAAACTCTTCAAGGTTTTTGGTTGGGGCCAATCTTGCATTGCCTGTATCTTTTTTGGATCAACCCTCACTCCTTCATGACCCACAATGTGTCCCAAATACTCGACTTCTTCCACGCCAAAGAGCACTTGGACAATTTGATAAATAATTTGTGATTCTGAAGTAGTTGCAAGATCAGGTCTACATGTTGAAGATGTTTGTCCCATGTTAGGTTATAGATGAGAATGTCATCAAAGAAGACGAAGACAAATTTTCGGAGATATGGTTTGAGCAAGTGGTTCATGAGGCTTTGAAAAGTGGATGGAACATTATAAAGACCAAATGGCATGATCGAGAATTCATAATGGCCTTCATGAGTTCGGAAGGCAGTCTTGGGAATGTATGCTTCTTTCATGCGTATTTTGTGATAACCAGAGTGAGGATCTAACTTGGGAAAGAAGTGAGCACCATGTAGTTCATAAAGAAGATCACCAACAACTGGAATAGGAAATTTGTCTTTGATAGTGAGCTTGTTGAGGGCCCTAAAGTCTGGACACATGCACCATTATCCATCTTTCTTTAGCACCATGACTACTGGTGATGAATAAGGACTGATGCTAGAATGAATAACAACAGCTTCGAGGAGTTCCTTGATGATTTTTTCAATTTCATTCTTTTGGGCGAAAGGATATTGATATTGTCGCATATTAGGCGGTTGGACCCCTGGGACCAAAGGGATGCTATGATCATGTTCGCCCCTAGAGTGTGGAAGCTATTTAGGTTTTTCAAATACCTACTGGTGGAGGTCTAAGACTTTTTTCATATCAGGATGAATATGAGGTGCAGTGGATTCAATGGCTTGGATGAAATTAAATTGGGTGATGACTCCGTGATGTCCCTTTTTCAAAATATTTTCCATTCGATGTGAGATTATGATAGTAGGAGTACCTTCTTGGAGTCCACATAATGTATGCATGTGGTTGTTCTACTTAAAGCTCATATATAACTCCTAGAAATCCATTGTGATCGGGCCCAATGTGTGAAGCCATTCAGTACCCAAGACAATGTCACAACCACCCATTTCAATAGAAAACATGTGGATCTTTAGGTGGTAGCCTCCCATCTAAAGTTTAATACTTTCACAACGGCCTTCACATTTCATGGTCCCCCCATCAATGATTAAGGGCTTGGAAATTAGAAACTACCCACACAAAACAATGATCATCTTCAACGACTCGCTTATGGATAAAGTTACGAGCGTAGCCACTATTAATCAATACCACCACTAGTTGATGTTTAAAAAAGCCTCAGACTTTGAGAGTTTGAGGCAAATAAATGCCTGCCAAAGCATGTAGTGAGATAACTGGTTCATCTGGCGTAGCTATGAGATCATGGTCAGGCTGGGTTTCCTCAACTTTGTCCTCAGCCCCCTCAAGGGTTGGGGCCTCCTCAGATGAGATATTATCAGTAGCATCAATTTGAAAGAATTTTGGTTCCTTGCATTTATGCCCTGGGGAGTATTTTTCATCACAGTAGTAGCACAATCCTTGTTTTCTTCTTTTAGCCATTTTTGCTAGAGACACCTTTTGAACCTTAAGTGTTTGGGTAGGGCTTTGAGCCTGGGTGGGATGCCCCTTGGCTACTAAATTTGGACGAGTGGACTGGGAATCTAAGGAAAGTTCCACCTCAACGGCCTTGTTGCAGGCGTCCATCCATGTAGCTGGGCGGTGCATCTAGACATGGGCTTGGATGGCTTCGTTGGGACCACTGATGAAACACTCCAAGTAGAAGTCATCTCCTAGACCGTCAATCCTGATGGCCAATGTCTCAAAGGCTATAATATAGTATTTTACTATGCTTGTCTGTCACAGATTAGTGAGACGACCCAAAAAATTAGATTCCCTATCAAAGCGGTCACATAGGCCTTTTGAGAACATGTGCCAAGTTATGTTCTCAGGATAACATTTATGGTGCCACTACCACCATTTCCATATCTCTTAGTCAATGTAAAGGGCTCCCACAAGTAGTTTAGTTTGATATTCGTAGATATCATTAAGGGAGAAATATTGTTCCATTTATGCTATCCATATTGCCAGATTAGAGCCATCAAATTTGTACATGTCCAGCTTGGGTGGTCGGAGGTGGCAATGTTGGTGATTTCCATTGAAGTGAATGTGATGGCTAGATTCTCCTTCGAGGTGTTCATCAACACTATGCTCCTCCCTATGAGACCTCTACATCATATTGTTGAGTTGTGAAAGTTGTGAGGTAATTCAGTCCATAGTGCCTTGGAACTCATCCAACCTTTCTTCAAGGCTCTCAATCTTCTCATGGGCCATGACTTGAGATATGGTACCTACCATTCACAAATCCCAGGTAATTACTTAAGAGTAGTCTTCTTGGAAAGAGGGCAAGCTCAGGAATCTATTGGCGGGGGTCACTTGAAGTCACTTCGAAAAAATTTGGGACCACCAGAAAATTGAGGCTGACAAGTGAATGGTACCACTGTGATCAGCTCGTTGTCCTGAAGCTTATGGGATAAGTCTCTTGAAAGTGTCTGAAAGGAGTTTTACTCCCCATTTATCAATACTACAGTGGTTAAATTCCAAAAAACTTGATCTTGCCTTATGTCTTATGAAAATAGGTCCCAGATTGTAGTAGTAGCAAGCCTCACTGCACAAAGAGTCTGAGTGGCACTGTGAAACCCCAATTGCTGAATGTGAGTTGCATGGTAGTGGAAGAACCCCAACTATTGGATCTGATTTGTACAACGGTGATAGAACCCCAACTGCTAGATTTGATTTGCACTACGGCGGCAGAACCCCAACTGATGGATCTGATTTGGAAGATAAGGTAGTGGGTGATCTTCAGATAGCAGAGAGAACTATGGTCATAAAGTAGTGTCATGTGATACAAATCGCAATATACATGGGGGTCCAACAATATTACTTAGCCCAATCTTTCAAGGCGCTAGCTAAGGAGGATCGACCGTACCCTTAGCCGCACTACCCAACTGCCCTATTGTATTCGCGAGTAATCTCCCTGAGTGTTGTTATCAGTGTACTATAGCACCAAGATGGTCGACAACTTATCAAAGGCTAGGTTTCAGGTGAGCCTAGGGGACTTCCTATATACCCAAGGTTATGTGCAAGTGAAATTCGTGCGCAGTTCTATCTAATGTGCTACTACTCAAAGGGGTAACCACAAGGGTGACAAGGGAGTCTAACAAGCATGACCACCTCTTGTAGTTCTTGTGTGTATGCCTCCCCAAATCCGCAAGTTTATGTGCTCAATGATAGATCCTGCGGTTTAAAGATGTCGGAATATGTCTCTAACATAAAAAAAATCCTGTGAAAATTGGAGGTACAACCTGCTCTTGATTTGCGAGAAATTCTAGAATACCAAAACTGCAAAGAAATATAACCTAGAACACAAAATAAAATGAGAAAAACAACAAGTATTTTATTATTCAAAAATAGTTTCAATGTTTACTTGCCTCTTCGAGGGGGAAACCTCTAGCAGAGAAGAGCTCGATTATAATAAGACTTGATAGTCTTTCTTTTACTAACTAAGACTATTTATAGCTAAATGACATCCAAAACCCTAACTACTAGTGGTCCCTTGCATAACATGGGTTAACCACTTTATTTATTAACTATGACCCGTTTACAACTAATTGTGGTCCCTTTTCTCTAATGTGGGTCAACCACTTACAATTATTAATGCGGGCTTTATTTACTCTCTAACTAACTATGACTATGACTTGGCCCATTGGGCTTATTACATAAATAAAGGGGTTAGGGTTGGACCCTAACAAAAAGCAACCGTTATTTAATATATATATATATATATATATATATATATATATATATATATATATATATATATATATATATATATATATATATAGATATATATATTTTCCTCTCCTAATTTGAATGTGAAAATATGAATTTAAGAAAATATATTATTAATATTTTAAAACTATATATATTTATGTTTATATAAGTTTCTGGATAAATGTTGCGTGGGAGCTCGATGATGTCATATGTTTTGAGTGGTCTCACCACTCATCATTAGGGACTAAGTAAAGCATGATAGATCAAAAAAGAATGTTGGGGTATTTATAAAGAAAGAATCAACCATTGACCCTTAATATGAATGCTAATATGACCGTTAAAGGGATCAATAACTAAGAGAGCATTAAACATATTTTTAGGAAAAAAAATGTTTATTAAAAATATTTGACCATAATTGAAAAAGATTTGACAACAATTTAAAATAAAATATATTAAATTAAAAATAAAGTTAAAGAAATATTTTTTACCATAATTTAAAATAAGGTATATTTATAGAATTAAAAATTAAAGTAATTTTTTTTTAATAGAAATGAGTACTGATTTGAATTAATTCCGCTCCCGGTCACAAAAAATACCTAGGAAATTTACATATACAGAATGTTGAGATGCTTCTGAAAACACAAAACTTTCTAAAGCTACATTAGAGATTCCTTCAATGCCAAAATTTCCTAAAACATTGCTAGTATAATTGCGACAAAAACTACATAAAAGACAGATGCATTTGAACCCATTCATGACTAACTACTCAGAATTAGCAAGTTGGTTAAAATCAAAATTCCTTGGAGGCTCCATGGCTAGACTTTTCGAAGGTGCTACCTGGAGTTGGATATTGTCAATTATACTATGTAAAGCATCCAGATCATCTTCCATGCATGCTATTTTCTACCTCTGTGATTCAAGAAGATCCAAGGTAGTTCATTATGAGGCTTCGAGCTTTTACACTAGAACGTGTAGGTCATAGATTTCATGATGTAGTTTGACATATTCTTTTCGACAGTTGGTGCATTTTGAAGGAGCAAAGGAGTCAAAATCTTAATTATTTGTATCCATTCTAGGGTATTTCATAGTGTTACTGGGGGAGAAATTTGTTGAAACTATAGCAATGTCAGAACGACAAGCCAATATGGAGTGTTGAGAATGCAACAAGATGATGGAGCTTAGTGGAAAGGAGTCACCTTCACTAAGTGGGCCCACAGGCAAATTATGGCACAAAGTCTATTTTTAGACTATGTCTATTTTTAGACATATGGATCATGGTCTATGAGTTGCAGAATGTTGTTTATGGATGATTGGTCATGTTGGGAAAAATAGATGGACTTCTATTTATGGTTCACAGCAAGAGTGATCAAAGTCTATTTTTATACTGCTAGGCTAAAAATAGAAATAGTCAAATATTATTAGCCCTTAGTAATATTTGGACTATAAACTTTATCTTATTCTCTTGGAGCACTTCAGTTCGAGCTACGCATGTGGCACATGCAGTTGTTAGAAGGAAATACACTTTCTTTGTGGGTCAGTTGAGTTATTGCATGGAGGACTTCAGTTAGAACTCATGCATGTGAGTTCCGTGGAGTTGGATGTGGAGTTGATGGAGTTGTGTTCAGTTGAACTAGTTGTATTCAGTCTAACTGCAGAATACACTAGTGATGAGTTGTGTGAATTGATTGTTAATTAATTCACTAATTATTAACTCATAAAGTAACTGAAGAATACATCAGTTAACGCAGTGCATGGACATTTCAACAGAGACAGGTGTTAGAGGTAAGTGAAAGGGTGAGTTGTGACTATCAGTTGTGCATGAGGATTTGCACAAGCATAGATTGAGTATGCCAATGAGTATTGTGCATATTTGCCCAGTAGAATAGCCTGTGCTCATGTGATTTCCAGTGTGAGTGATTATCAGCAGGTTTGTGCAATAGAGGCAGGAAAAGCAGCGGAGAAGATTTGAACTTGTGACTTGTTCAGGTCTGAGCTAGTTTTGTGTGTAATAGGTGGAGATAGTGCTAGATACTTGTGAGGAGTATTGTACTATGTAATGTTACATGTTCTCAATCATTAATATACAGATAGTGTGGGGTTTTCAGCTGTAAGCTTTCCCTGGATTACATACTGTGTTAATGTGTGCATGCTATTGATGTTTCATTGTTTTTGATGCTGCTAAATTGTTGATCAATGTAGAGGAGCATATGTATTGTGCATGTATTCCGCAATAGTGCATGATTAGGATAATCTCTGTTGAATATGTGTTTATTATTCAAAATTTCTACATGGTATCAGAGCTGTTTATCATCAGATCTACTATTTAGAAAGTTTTTACATCTTATTTCTTCAGGCAGAGTCTGTAATCGGGCCAGGTAGCCTCTGGATTCATCCTTCCTTTGGAAGGTGAGATATCTGGTAAAAGCCCATACCGTCAATCTCTGTATGAGGAATACTTTGTTCTCACGAATCTTAGTTCGGAGGCGGTTGAGTTTGGAGCTGGTGGAATTCGAATTTTCAGCAGTGTTTTCTTGGTATCAGTGAGGCAATGTCTTTCAACGGATTGTGGTTAGAGTATGCTCTTGAGGGCAGCTCAAACTATATTGCACGGAAGGACAGGATGGAGGCAGTGTTAGATGATAATGGGCTGAAGGATTTCATTGAGTCTGATGTCCCAAAGCCTACTGATGCAGCACAGGTTGATGCTTGGAAAAAGAAGATAGCAAAGTGTCGAAGGATTCTGTTGGAGGGCGTGAAGGATCACATTGTGTCCAGCCTGCATGGAAAGGCTTCTCCATACTTGATGTGGAAAGCACTGATATATCTATTCCAAAGCAAGAGCAATCAGAGGAAGCTGGCACTCAAGGATAAACTCAGAAACATCAAATGTGAGAAGGGAGACAGTATGCCCAAGTATCTCACGAAGTTCACTCAGTGTCGGGATGAGCTGGGAAGTGTGGGTGTGACTGTCGATGATGAGGACTTGGTGAGCTTGGCTCTCCTTGGTCTTCTGAAGAGTTGGCATTCCTATCAAGACTCTGTCAATGGTAGGGAGAAATTGCTAGGATGGGAGAGACTTTGGTCAGATCTTGTGCAGGAGGAGATCAGGCAGAATACCAGGGAGATCTTCATCAAAGGGAACTGATGAAGAAAATTGCGCTTTGGCTGCCAAAGCAAAGAAGGGGAAGAGCAAGAAAGCTTCTCAGTCCGGTGCGAAAGGCAAGAAGCAGGACATGTCCAAGGTGAAGTGCTTTCACTGTCACCAGCACAGACACTATGCCACTAATTGTCTGCAGAAGAAGAAGAACAAGCAAGTTGGTAGATCTGCAGTATGAGAGGCTCTAGCCTCACAGTTTGAGCTTGATTTTTCATTGATCACATGCTTGGTTTCAAGTGTGATGGGATCAGTGTGGTTCTTGGATAGTGGTGCATCTTTTCACATGACAGGAGATCGAGATTTGTTTTCTGATCTGGAGGAGAAAGATCTTGGAATGCACATCGAGATGGGCGATGATGGTAGATACAGTGCGACCGGTATCAGTACCATTTCCTTTGAGAGGGAGTCTGGTAAACCCTTCGTATTGAAGGAAGTAATGCATGTTCCAGGATTGAAGAAGAATTTTATCTCTATGGCGATGTTAGAAGACAAGGGATATGATGTTGTTTTCAGCGAGGGAAAGGCTTTCCTGCGCAGCAAGACAACTGGAGAAACCCGGAAGATAGGGGTTCGAGTGAGGAACCTTTATCAGTTGCATGTAGATGGATGCGCAGCAATGGCATGCAAGGTAGAAGTATTGGTGAGCTGGGATGATGGCGAGCTGTGGCACAGGAGATTGGGTCACCTTCACCATGGAGCCTTGAAGATACTACAACAGATCACTACAGGGCTTCCTAAAGGCACTCTGGCACAGTCAGATCAGTGCAAGGGGTGTACCTTGGGAAAGTTTTTGAAAGCCACCTTTCACGAGAAGGATAGTCGCGCTACAACGATCCTTGAGAGAATTCACACAAACGTGTGTGGACCTTTCTCAGTAGCTTCGACAGCAAAACACAGGTATTATGTGATTTTTGTTGATGATTTCTCTCGTAAGTGCTGGATCTTCTTCATGCAGAAGAAGAGCGAGACATACTCAAAGTTCTGTGAGTTCAAAGCACTGGTCGAGAAGGAGTCGGGGAAGAAGGTGAAGGCTCTTAGGAGCGATAATGGTGGTGAATACATCTCTGGCGAGTTCAAGGATTTTTGCAAAGTAGAAGGGTTTCGAAGAGAGCTCGTAACTCTCCATAACCCACAGCAAAACGGGGTTGCTGAGCAGAAGAACAGAACGATCATGGGTGCTGCACGAGTGATGTTGCATGATAAGGGCCTACCCCTTCACTTGTGGGCGGAAGCATGCAATACAACAGTTTATGTGCAGAACCGTTGTCCTCATAGGATACTTGGCATGAGTACACCCGAGGAGGCTTATTCTGGTAAGAAGCCTGATCTTTCTCATTTGAGGATTTTTGGTGCTAACGTTTACATGCATGTGACGAAGGATGCCAAAAAGAAGTTGGAGCCAACCGCAGAGGTTGGTATATTTGTGGGGTACACTAATACGCCCCACAACTATCATGTGTATTTGCCAGATAGTGGTAAGACTGTTGTGCGACGGGTGTTACCGGGAAAAGTGTCTATTTAGAACTTCTCTATCCCACTAAGGTGTGACAGCTGCCTTAGAAACAAACAGAGAAAAACTACTTTTGTATTTCCTTTATGAACTATAGATAGAGAGGAATAGAAAGAACCAACCTGTGTCTTGTGCTAATCCTTTGATCCAATCCCTCTCTTCTTCGACAGCTTCCAGCTACCTGCTCCCTTACTTGCCCAGCTTCACCAAGTACCTGTAAGATCACATAAGAAGAATACTATACAAAGACATGGATCTATATTCATAAACAACTTAGGATCAGATTTAAGTTAACCATACAAATGTAACAAGCATCAATGATACAAAAGCATGGAGGAAAAACTCAAATAGTTTCTATTGATAAACAAGAAAAGATCCAGGAGGAGTTACAAGCGATGGTTCCTGACCCAGCATCAACCTCCCAGCAAAGAAGCCCCTCTTCACCTCCAACAAAGCATAGATCACCCAATACTCTGATGTTTGTCTCAAAACCAACAGCAATTCCTTACAATGTGCAAAATTCCAGCCTTTGGATCTCTGGGATGAGGGATCCATATATAGATATGTGTAAGGAGGATGAGTCAGCTTGTGATTTGATTAGTGTCTTCTCTCTGTCAGTTCTTACTTCCACTTGGAGACTGAAGGCCTCTTACTCATCCTTTGTTGAATTCAGTGAGGCAAGTGTCACAGGAGAAGATTCTGGAAGCTTCCATTGTCTCTCCACCTCGTGGAATGACACTGCCATTTGTCATTTCTCGCCCAACACACCCTCACAGTGTATTTAGGTGCATTGCAACGCACCTAGCCAGTGTATTTAGGTGCAATGCAACGCACCTAGCCAGTGGAGCAGCTGAAATGATCATGTTTTGACTTATTCTGAGCAGTTTCAGGTGGAGAACTTCTGGGAGAAGTTGTAATCTGTTGACCTTGTTCCTTTAGGGGTTAGAACAACACTTTTAGGGACTTAGGAGCCCTTGGTTTATGGACATTTCATGCTTGGAGTTGTAAGGCACAAAAATGTCTATAAGAGTTGCCCCCTAAAGTATGAGGTCGTTAACCTTTTGGTGTCGGGTGAAATGCTTTATTATGAGGATCTGAAGTTCTTTCAATGCTGGGAGGAGACCTGTAATAAGATACAATACAATACATTATCTTCATACTATTTTTCATGATCTAGCTGAGGCGGGCATTCCCATGCTCAGCTTTATAAATTCATTTTCATGTACATAGGACAGACAATCATCTGATTGTAGACTGATGATTCTGATAGAGCCATCATCCTTTTGGTAGGATGATTATCTGTGCTGCAATGCTGTACATTTAATGTCTTTATTTCCCTGAATATATATCGCAGCCCGGATGGATGAAACTAGATCCGGGGTCTTCAATCTCATCCGATCTTCACTCGAAGTACAAGTCGATCCATGTGAGAAATGTTCTGAAGTCGAACATGGAAAGACATCGCTTGATTACCAGTCAATGATGTAAACTGTTAACAAGCGCGAGAGGAATCACCGATAATGATAATGATCCTCAAGGTACTGCAGTACAATTCATGTGGTGTGAATAAAGGACTTGGCGTCAAACACCACGCAAAATCTTTCGGTTGAAGTTCATTGATGTAAACCTGTCGCCGGAAGTGAGAAACTTGCCATTGAGGCATGCAAGCTTCAAAGTACTGAATGGGGTGTTCCTAGACCAACTTCTTGGATAATGAACTGATGTCGACAAGAAGTGATCCGTCACAGGAGGGCCTTAATGAATCCCACATCAATGACATAGAACGGAGCAAATGATTTTGATGGAGGTGAAAACGATCTGATGATATATGGTTCAGGGTGGCGGTCATGAAAAAATGGAGTATAATGTATGGTAGTGGGTGGGACACAGGTGGCTTCTCTGGATGACTTCTCTTGAACATGTCGGCGACACTGATGTGATGGATTGGTAGCATTAACCCTAAATGTGGATGGTATGGTGTGACCATGGCGATGTGACCGGTGAATGAAACAACCCAACCCGACTCGGACACGGAGTGGAAGTGTCATGTTCAAGAGCGACTTGCTACCAATAAAGATTCTTTGAGTTTTCTCCCCAATTTTTCCCCAGTCATTGTTGACCAGTACCTCTTTATTTTTGTCAAGCTTGAGGAGGATAACATATGCTTGTTCTATAATTTGCCCTTCGGGCAAACCCATCACTGTGTTTTAACGAGCCTAGCGATAGTGAAACTCGTTCTCGTCTAAAGACAAGTTTGTCGCTATTAATCTTTTTAACGAGTTTAACGACAAAGATAACTCAGTCCTTTTCAATTTTAGAGAGTCTGAAAAGGTACATAAAGGTAACTCCAAAATTCCTTTTTCGTCATCTAATCCCTTAAGTCTGAAAAAGTATAAAACAATACAGAAGGGATGAATTTTCGATAGTTTTAACGAGCCGAACAAAACAAGTGCTCGATCTTTTTGTGCAATAATCCCTCAGGTCCAAAAAGATTAAAATCTAGATGAGGGATAGCACTTCTTGTCCTTTAACGAGCTGGAAGGCCAAGGACTCGGCAATCTTTTCATATTTTACGAGTCAGTTGAAAAGAGCTTAAAGAAGACTCATCTTTTGAGGAACGAGTGATAAAACGGGTAGCAGCTGATTCCAGGTAAGGTTTGGAATTTTCCAATCACGGCAGTGTCACAGGGATGGCTAGTGAAATCACTCTTCGCAGCTGTTCCTCAAAATGGGTAAACAATCAAGTGGAGGTGAATGATCGGCCAATGAAAAAGTGGAGGTGACGGTGCAAACACGACCAAGGCTTTAATGGCTGAAGTACTTCATTCACGGTGGTTATTTACCAGGGAATAGTTCATTTTTTAACGAGCTTAAATGCAGGTGGAAACATTTGCTCAATGCGGGTTTATTTTTTAACAAGCTTGAACCTTGCGGTAACACTGCTCGATGCGGGTTTATTTTTTAACGAGCTTGAACCTTGCGGTAACACTGCTCAATCTTCCAGTTGTATGATAAGAATGTCTCATATAAAAATGGCAACTTTTAGAGTTTTGCCCCACATCCTTTCTTTATGCAAGTTAGGAAACGGCCAATCCAAAAAAAAGATAAATGATCACTCTTTGCTTGCACTCCAAAAGGTTTGCATGCCCCCAGGTATAAAACAGAGTTTCAAGGTCACCCTCTATTCGAGCTGACAAAACATTTGTTTTATCAGGAAGGGTATACCCCTTACAAGTTACCCAAAGATTGTTCTATTCACAACGCAAACAAAACACTTCTTCGGCGATGTCTACTGAGATAAACAAAGGTGAGTGGCGGCGCTCGCTAACTCACATAATTTTGACAGGAGAATCTTGTTCTAGAATAACCCCCTCTTCCAATCACGGACGAGGGTATAGACTAGTCATATTCTCTCGCGGAAACCTACCCTATACCCGAATTTTTCTTGCCGAAGCAGACCAGGGTGCATGCCCCCTGGGTTTCAGTCATGTCCCCTCAAATTACTCGCACTCATCGGGTGGACGAACTGGAAATTGAGACATTTCTTGCGTGAAAAGACCATTTAGGGATGGTATATGACTATTTGCTATGCGTGATCCGGGAAATGAAAGCTGGTCCACGAGCTTGACCACTCTTCCTTCGTGCGGAAAACACATTACTCTAAAGAGTGAGGAGACAATTGCTCCCATGCAATAAATATAGTCTCGTCCAAGGAGTAGATTGTAATCCAGGGGTCCTTGAACTACCATTACATTCATGCGAACGGCTTTCCCTCTCAATGTTATGGGCACATCGGGAAGGATCCCTAACGGTCGACTGGTTTCTTTATCAAAGCCTGTCAGATTTCTCATCTCAGGCAAAAGCGATGGCAAACCAAGCGCTTTCCAAGCAGTTGAGGAAAGGATACTCACAGAAGCCCCTTCATCTATGATGGTACCAGCCATAACCATTCTATATATTTGAACGATAATTCGGAACGATACGCTAGCTGGTAAACGGGGTCTGCCCAGTTGATTCCAGTCGAAGGAGACAACTAGGTTGCTTGGAGGTGGGACCGAATAGACGGATGGGTACAGCTCTGACGAACTTCCTTCCTGCGGTAAAGGAATGGGTAAATTTCCCCCTTGTTCGTCGGAGTCTGTGTTTATGAAGAGAATTTGGACGGTGTCATCCTTGTTCTCTTCAGTGACTGTATCATCTGAAGATGAAACCTCTGAAGGCAAGACCAGGTCAACTGCCGCCTCGACCTTTTGACTTTCGTCTGGTATGGATCCAGATGGTTTATCTTCAATGATAGGTGCTTCAGCTGACCACCTGAGCGGGCCAACCAGATTTTCAACTAGTGACAGACTCGGCAAGAGTTTTTTATATCCAGGAGGAAGTCGTAACGGTGAAACCGGACGATCATCCAAAACTCTTTTAGCTTCATATAAGAAGGGACAACGGTGGACGGCATGATCGCCTTCACACAGTTTACAAGGAAATCTACATTTCCCTTTTTGTCCTGGGGCTTCACTTTCACTAGTTGATGGTGTGCTTTCAACATGATCATCAGAGGTTGACGACACCGGGTTGTGCAAACGAGGAGACCAGTCCCTTAATATCCGAGGGATGCAAGGACAATCTCTATGAAAGTGGTCTCCTTTGCAAATGACACATGGCGATTTAGGCCTGGTCGGTGCAGTGTGTGGATTTTCGTTAGACGACACTCGTTTTCCCCCATTCGCCTTTGGCTCCTTCTTCTTCTTCTCTTTCTTCTTCTTTTCCTTCTTCTCCTTAGGAACTTGACTTTTGGCTTTACCAGCCCCATCAAGCGAAGAGGAAGGAGGAGAGGAAGAATTAGAGGAAGTAGAAGGTTGGTGGGCAACTCTGGACTCGTCTAATTGCTGATTCGATTGTTCAGGAATAGTGGTGTTCTGAATGACAGAGGTTGAGAAGAGCCATACAGGAAAACCAATTGTCAGCCCTGGAAGCGACAATGTGGCCATATGGGGTGCACCAACATCTCCCCAAGAGGAGAAGGGACTAGGATTTCCTCCAAGGGGAATTCCTTGGTTGGTAGACTCCATTTTCTCAACCCAAGATCAACGTAGGAAAGGGTAATGAATATTCCGCTTAAAATAAATTTTTATGCGCTTTGACACAACTTGCTTTTTCAGTTTTTAAGAGTCGAGAAAAAACAAAAGATGACTCTAGTCTCCTTCGATTTTTAATGAGCCTGAAATGACAAGTGCTCAGATGGACCTTTTCCGTTAAGGAGTCTGAAAAGGAATGAAAGGGACTACTCTGGAGGTCTAGGTAGAGGGAGTACCAAACCAATTGCAAAACTGCAGAATACTTTTTACGGTACGGCAGTCAATCTTCCCTAATGCTGTGTTCAGTGCATTGCGATCGATAGGGCGGCAGACACGGCTTCCTATGGATAAAGGATTTAAGCCTATAGGGGTCTCCCAAAATATACTCGACGGTACGTGGGAGCACAAGTCCGTACTGGCACTTATCGTCTCAAAGTGGAGGAATCACCCAACCATCAGTGAGGACAATAGTTACCAGGCTTTACGACGCCGGAATACGTCTCTAGCCTAGACCTCTAAATGTTGTGCGTTAAGTTCCAAAGTGTTGTTAGATTCATTGAATTTATTTTAAGTTGATCTTGCTTATGAAGTTTGCCTTTTGGGTTCACCATGAGATGTAGATGTAATTCCTAAAATGCAATCTAAAGATGATAAACAAACTTTTATCTCTTTTGTGCAATGAAAATCCTAGCTACTAGAGGAAAAGAAAGACACAATCTTTTCACAAAGAGCAAAGAGCACACTGTAAATGCACTTTCCTAAATCAAGCCAAACAGACTGTCTATATGCAAATGCACATGCATGTATTTGTTTTTGAATTTCTTAGTATTGATGCTAAAAAGAAAGCTGATGTACAAATCTGAATTTCTTTTCAAGCGACAAATATAAACAAGTTCTTTTTCGAAATCAAAAACAAAGATGATTACGACACCTTGCGATTTTGAAATGAACACTTGTACTTGACACTAGAAAATCACAAATTCAGACCAAAGGGAATAGTAAAAGTATAATCGACCATCAACAGCAATCAAACTTTCTCCTATGATTGAAATTGACACTTGCGATAGATCCAAATCAAAGGACGACAGTACGACTATTCTACTTTTGCAATGGAAAACTGTAAACGACTCAACAAACACACAAAAACATCTACAGGTCTTTTGTACAAAGGAGGTGGAATAACAGCAAGGAAAAGGGGTTTTAAACAGACATATACTGATCACAGGCAGCAAAATTCAGAGATAGAACTGGAGAGAATGGAGCACAAGAACCTCAGCTGCACAGGGCTAGTTTGATCAGCGCACCTGTAACACAGAGAAATTGCATTACAGCGCAGGTTGCCCTTTCAGGAAGTGCGCTGAAATTCAGGATCTCTTAACAGTACCTGCGCTGGGCCAGAAACGAGAATCTGTCCGGGTTCTGGGTCACAGTTTGCAGTTCAGTCTTTGGTTTTTGGCTGAGTAAAAACAATTAGTAATGCACAATCAGGGGTAGATCTAAGGAGGGTTTAAGAGCTATCACAAGGGCAATCAGATAGTTTGTGAATCAGCTATTCAAATCATAAACAGATCCAGTGAATGGATTGAAGCAGCAGATGTCTACTTTGCATTTGTTATGGCAAATGCAGTTCGAATGCTACTTATAAGTTTATGAAACAAATAACAAAGAGATACACAAACAAACTAATTAGACAGTCCCCAGTGGAGTCGCCATTTTGTTACCAGGAAAAGTGTCTATTTAGAACTGCTCTATCCCACTAAGTTGTGACAGCTGCCTTAGAAACAAACAGAGAAAAACTACTTTTGTATTTCCTTTATGAACTATAGATAGAGAGGAATAGAAAGAACCAACCTGTGTCTTGCGCTAATCCTTTGATCCAATCCCTCTCTTCTTCGACAGCTTCCAGCTACCTGCTCCCTTACTTTCCCAGCTTCACCAAGTACCTGTAAGATCACAGAAGAAGAATACTATACAAAGACATGGATCTATATTCATAAACAACTTAGGATCAGATTTAAGTTAACCATACAAATGTAACAAGCATCAATGATACAAAAGCATGGAGGAAAAACTCAAATAGTTTCTATTGATAAACAAGAAAAGATCCAGGAGGAGTTACAATCGATGGTTCCTGACCCAGCATCAACCTCCCAGCAAAGAAGCCCCTCTTCACCTCCAACAAAGCATAGATCACCCAATACTCTGATGTTTGTCTCAAAACCAACAGCAATTCCTTACAATGTGCAAAATTCCAGCCTCTGGATCTCTGGGATGAGGGATCCATATATAGATATGTGTAAGGAGGATGAGTCAGCTTGTGATTTGATTAGTGTCTTCTCTCTATCAGTTCTTGCTTCCACTTGGAGACTGAAGGCCTCTTACTCATCCTTGGTCGAATTCAGTGAGGCAAGTGTCACAGGAGAAGATTTTGGAAACTTCCATTGTCTCTCCACCTCGCGGAATGACACTGCCATTTGTCATTTCAAACCCAACGCACCCTCACAGCATATTTAGGTGCATTGCAACGCACCTAGCTAGTGTATTTAGGTGCAATGCAACGCACCTAGCCAGTGGAGCAACTGAAATGATCCTGTTTTGACTTATTCTGAGCAGTTTCAGGTGGAGAACTTCTGGGAGAAGTTGTAATCTGTTGACCTTGTTCCTTTAGGGGTTAGAACAACACTATTAGGGACTTAGGAGCCCTTGGTTTATGGACATTTCATGCTTGGAGTTGTAAGGCACAAAAATGTCTATAACAACGGGATATAAAATTTCAGGAGGAGAAAGCCATGAAGTGTTCGCTTGAGAGGGAGCCACACTTGCATGCAGATGAGGAGCTATTAGTTCCTAAGGATGAGCTTTAGGACGTGGATCAGCCACAGGACGAAGTTCATGGAGTGGAAGAGACCACTCATGCAGCGCCAACCATAAGAGGGCGAAAGTGCTTGACAGAAGCTAAGCGACTGGCTCAAGATGTAGAGAAAGTTGTAGGACCACCTACGGCCCAACGCAGGCAGAGACAGTCACCCGATCAGTACACTGGATACATGGCTCTTGTGAGCAAATTTGTTGTGACTGAGCCATCCTCTTTCGAGGAAGCTGTGGAGGATCCCGCATGGGTAGATGCCATGGTGGAAGAGTATGATTTGATTGTTAGAAACAGTGCATGGGAGATTGTTCCTAAACCGGAAGGGAAATCAGTGGTGGGTTCGAGATGGATCTACAAAGTGAAGCAGGTAGCTGACAGGAGTGTGGAGAAGTACAAGGCAAGATTTGTTGCCCGAGGCTTTTCACAGATAGAGGGGATCAATTATGAGGAGACCTTTGCACCTGTTGCAAGGTATTCTTCCATACGGACGATTCTTGCTCTCTTAGCATAGATGGGGTGGCACATTCATCAGATGGATGTGAAGACTACATTCCTCAATGGAGTCATTGAGGAGGAGGTGTACATTGAGCAACCCAAAGGTTTCGAGATCTTCAGCAGCGAGTCGCATGTGTGTAGGCTCAAGAGAGTGATGTATGGGTTGAAACAAGCACCACGTGCTTGGTACACACGGATAGACAGTTATTTCACCGGACTTGGATTCTCCAAGAGTGAGGCGGATCCTAACCTATACCAGATTGTGGTGGAGGGTAAGTTTCTTATCATTGTACTGTATGTAGATGATTTGATTCTAACGGGTGATGAGCTTTTGATACTTTCATGCAAGGATGATCTTGCTAAGGAGTTTGAAATGAAGGACTTGGGCCTCCTTCATTATTTCCTGGGATTGGAAATTTGGCAGCGCAGTGATGGACTATTTGTTTCTCAGGGTAAGTATGCTCGAGAGATCCTGGAGAAGTTCAACATGCATGGCTGCAAGCCTATTGATACTCCTCTTCCTGGAGGTTGGAGGAAGGAGGATGCCACTTCAGTAGAAGAAGTGGATGCCACTGTTTATCGACAGTTGGTGGGGTCACTTATGTATCTGGTCAATACACGACCCGATATATGCTATGATGTTAACCAGCTTTCACAAGCTATGGTTAAGCCAACCAAGCTCTTTTGGAAGGCAGGCAAGCATGTATTGCGTTATTTGAGAGGCACATCGGGATATGGATCTTGGTACAGACAGGAGGATGTAGATTGGGTAGGGAGCTCAACGGACGACATCAGGTACCATCATATCAAAGATTGTGTGCAGTGGAGAATCATGTTACTTTCATACATTCCAACGGAGGATCAGGATGCTGATATCTTGACGAAGGTGCTCACCAGGAGCAAATTCGAATACCACCGAGGTAGGATAGGGGTTGCTGATAATCCATATCTTATTGAGAGGGAGTGTTGAGAATGCAACAAGATGATGGAGCTTAGTGGAAAGGAGTCACCTTCACTAAGTGGGCCCATAGGCAAATTATGGCGCAAAGTCTATTTTTAGACATATGGATCATGGTCTATGAGTTGCAGAATGTTGTTTATGGATGATTGGTCATGTTGGGAAAAATAGATGGAATTCTATTTCTGGTTCATAGCAGGAGTGATCAAAGTCTATTTTTAGACTGCGAGGCTAAAAATAGAAACCGTCAAATATTATTAGCCCTTAGTAATATTTGGACTATAAACTTTATCTTATTCTCTTGGAGCACTTTAGTTCGAGCTACGGATGTGGCACATGCAACTGTCACAAGGAAATACGCTTTCTTTGTGGGTCAGTTGAGTTATTGCATGGAGGACTTTAGTTAGAACTCATGCATGTGAGTTTTGTGGAGTTGGATGTGGAGTTGATGGAGTTGTGTTCAGTTGAACTAGTTGTATTCAGTCTAACTGCAGAATACACTAGTGATGAGTTGTGTGAATTGATTGTTAATTAATTCACTAATTATTAACTCATAAAGTAACTGAAGAATACATCAGTTAACTCAGTGCATGGACAGTTCAACAGAGACAGGTGTTAGAGGTATTTGAAAGGGTGAGTTGTGACTATCAGTTGTGCATGAGGATTTGCACAAGCATAAATTGAGTATGCCAATGAGTATTGCGCAGATTTGCCCAGTAGAATAGCCTGTGCTCACATGATTTCCAGTGTGAGTGATTCTCAGCAGGTTTGTGCAATAGAGGCAGGCAAAGCAGCGGAGAAGATTTGAACTTGTGACTTGTTCGGGTCTGAGCTAGTTTTGTGTGTAACAGGTGGAGATAGTGCTGGATACTTGTGAGGAGTATTGTACTATGTAATTTACATGTTCTCAATCATTAATATACAGATAGTGTGGGGTTTTCAGCTGTAAGCTTTCCCCGGGTTACATACTGTGTTAATGTGTGCATGCTATTGATGTTTCATTGTTTTTTATGCTGCTAAATTGTTGATCAACGTAGGGGAGCTTATGTATTGTGCATGTATTCCGCAATAGTGCATGATTAGGATAATCTATGTTGAATATGTGTTTATTATTCAAAATTTCTACATGGAGAAGAATCCCCCTCCCCTAAACCCACAACAGAGAAGAACCCTAAATAAACTTATTGCAATTGAAAAAAATAGATGGATGTGGGTGTCATTACCTCAGAGCCAGAGGCGGCGTCACACTAGAACGACCTTATGCAATGGGGAAGAAATTCGTAAATAACTTGGAATTCGTCACTGTGCCATTTGGAATTCTTCTGTTTCAGTGCCACCTTTCTATCCCAGAACACCCCACTACCATTCTCCCACAAAAAAAGGAGGGCTTATGGCTTATGAGACCAAAATTTACCAAGTTGAGAAAGCTTACCCACCACCTTCCTGAACTAGGATTTAGGGGACTGATACGGAGTATTTTGTCACACCTCCTGCACTTCCCTATGAAATACCCTGAAGTGCCTGAAACATGACCATATTGTAGTGTACTCATTTATATATGAATTTTAGATCCTTCCTAAGAAATTGATTGGAAAATACCTTAAGCTTCCCCTGAAGGAAATAACCGTTAAACCCTAATTTGAGAATCATCGCTCTTATGAGGCTAAAAACCACGATGGTCACCTATTGCACTATACCAGACCCACGATGGCATCGCTCCGTTCGCTCATATACCCATGATGATCCCAAAAAAGCAATTTTCCCAAAGAGGATGAGAAGCTTTGTGATCTAAAAGCTTCCAGAGCGGCGAGTTGGAGGTTGTTTGGCATAGATGAGGTCAAATTCTCCCAACTTGGCCTCTTTGTCTTATACCTATGAGATACCTCCTTGAGATGAGGGCCTACTCCTATCTTTGAAGAGATCCTAACTCCCCTTCCTAGTCTATATATTCATCCTCTCCCATTCCCAAATGGTTAGAGGTTGGTTGGTTTGGTTGGTCTATGTCTATTTGCACCCTTATGCTAAGATTGTGCCTATATCCTACTCATTTAGCTTGGAGAAGGAGTGCTTGGAGATCTTAGCTTGGACTTGGATATTCATTTCAAGGAGAGCCTATCAACATCAAGGCTTGGTTGTATGCTTCCCCTTATTTTCTATTAATATACAACTGTTGGTTCATTTTCCATTGATGTGTATGCTCATGTATCATCTATCTTAACATTCCTTGATCAGTTAAGTAGGTTTCCTTTGAATATGTTGTTTGTATTTGCATGCCTTGTTGTGTCTTGATCTCTTGTGCAGGTGCATAAACATTGTGAGAAGTAGGAATGAGCCCATGATGCAAGTGATTCGAGATCTTCAACAAAGGATGACTTGATAGCATCAGAACGAGGTAGGCCATCTTCTTCATCTCTCTTTTCAATTGTAACCTAGGAAAGTGTCTGGTAGATTGTCACTTAGGTTGCTAGACCCACTCATTGGGCTAGAGGGATCGTCTTTGTCCACAGAGAGGATTTACCTAGACAACAAAATGGTGACTCTATGGGGGAAGCTATAACCCTCTCCATTCAATCCTTCACCTTCAATTTGTGATGAGTTTGACCAACAGTAGATTTTTCGTCTTGTCTGCATCAGTCTGGGTTTATACCATCACTAATTACTACCTTAGAGTGCTAAATTTGGATTGTTTCTTGGAATATTTTTTGGTTTTTCCCATATTGCTTGCGCATCGCGGGTTTCACTCTAACAATTGCGATGAAAAAACAATTCTTCATTTTTTTGTCGCACTGAAATCATCACCCTTTTTTCTATACAAAGTAGTGATGATGCCCCCGACCATCGTGGGTTTGCCTATGAAAAGTAGCGATGATAACCCCATCATCACGAGTTTGGGTATATAAAGTAGTGATGATCCTTGAATGTGAGAATATTTAAGGTTTCTTCCTTAGAATCCAGTGTGTCTTGGCCCCTAAGGTCATTTCCTATCCTATATGCTTGGATTTGTCAGTTTTTGATTGATTGTCTTGATTAATTTTCAAAATTTTTCTCATTGGCTTTGAAGTGAAATTTGATTGAGTTCTAGGGTTTCTAGTCAATTGGTCATCACTTGCTTCTCTTCAGTGTCATTGAGATGTTTGTTTTGTTGATTGATTGAGTGTTGTTTTTTTGTGGAAATCATTGAAAACATTGTTTTGCATTTATTTTATCTTGTATTTCGAAATTTAATTTTCATGAAAATGCATTAGCTTATTTGAAATGTAAAGTTTTTTTTTGAGATTCATAATTGAAAATAGACCACATTTTCGGTGTTTGAAAGCTAAAAACTGTATTAGGTGCATCAACTCATTCAAAACGAAAAGAAAAGCATAATTCCTATAAATGCATCTTAGTAAAGTAAAAAACGTTTTGCTTTCGAAAAAGTTGCATTTAGGATAGTGAAAAGTGAAAATCATTTTTACTTTTGGCATTGCATTTGGAAGATGAAAGTGAAAGTTAGTGGAAGGAATTTTGCATGATGCATTTTGTTTAATGCATTATTGATTGAAATTTCTTCCCTTGATTAGTCTAGCTTTCATTGAAACGAAAGTTTTCCTTTTCTCATATAGTTGCATCATAGGTGTTCAGGTGACATCGTTTTGAGCCTTAAAACTGAAACATAATTGAAGATAAACTTTAAAATCTATCAATTAATCTAAGGAGAATTTGAAAAATTAACGCTCATACTTGGTGGTATAGGCTAGAGACGTGTTTCGAAGTCTATAAAACTCAGCAACTTTCTGTTGGGTGTGGAGCCTGATTATCTTCTGTATTCAAAGGTATCGCCGCATTGGACCCTACTTTGTAATGGGGTGGCAATGCCGCCCGTAAAATATTCACTGCGGGGGGGGGGGGTCCAGGGGGGTGGCTACGACCTTTGGGAGCCCCCCCCTAGCGGGGGGATCAGGGATAGCACCTTTGAAGCTAAGAATAGATGTAAAATTTCCTTGTAAAATGTTGTAATTTCATAGTCAATCTGGACCGTTCATTAGGCGGAGATCTGATGGTAGAAGTTATGCTTAATTTAGAGTTTTTTTCCCTAGAAGGCAACCCCTTTGCTATATATGAGGAAATTGTGTTGTGTCTATTGGGATCTGTATTCTGAGTGAGGAAGAGAGAGGAGATTGAGAGCGAAGAGGGAATTACAGCGGATCTGCTATAGGTTGTATCTCTTCAGTTTGCTGGATAATACAAAAAGAATGACTGGTTGTTTCTCCGTGGACGTAGCCCAAACTGGGTGAACCACGTATATCTGTGTCTCTCTTGTTTTATGCATTTTTTGTGTTTATATTTCTTCAATATTTTATGTGTTCCATTTCTTTGTAATATATAATTCTCTAAAATCTGGTATCAGAGCCGAAGGTCTTTTTTGGCTAATAAACTTGCAGGAGAGAAGGGTTCCTGGTTCGAGTGGGAGCAATGGCGGAAGATGGTAGGTTTAGGGTCGAAAAATTTAACGGCCAAAACTACCAGTTGTGGAAGATTTAGATGGAATATTATTTGTACCAGATAGATTTGTACCAACCATTAAGCAGAAAGACAAAGAAACTGACGAGTATGATAGACACAGAATGGGATATTCTCGACAGAAAAGCACTTGGAACAATACGGTTGTGCCTAGCGACGTCGGTAGCATTTAATATTTCAAAGGAAACGACAACAGAGGGTTTAATGTTGACATTGGCCAAACTATATGAAAAGCCCTCAGCCTCAAATAAGGTATTTCTTATGAAGCGTTTATTTAATATGAAGATGTCAAAAGGTGGATCTGTTGCTAATCATTTAAATGAATTTAATACAGTTACCAATCAATTAAGTTCTATAGGGGTAACTTATGATGATGAAGTTAGGGCTCTTTTATTTCTGTGCTCATTACCAAAAAGTTGGAATGGTTTAGTTATGGCCATTAGTAAATCTGTCTCTGGATCTAGTACTTTAAAGTTTGATGATGTTGTCAGTGCAATCCTTAGCGAGGAAATGTGATGGAAAAGCTCCGGTGAGACATCAGGTAATGCTTTGACTGCAGAGACTAAGGGAAGAAAAATGGAAAGAGAAAAGAGCCATGGATATCACAGTAAGTCAAGAAAAGGCAGATCCAAGTCTAGATCGGGGATAGTGTGCTGGAAATATGGGAAGAAAGGACACCTAAAGAAAGACTACAAGTCTCGAAAGGGAAAAGAAGGAGATGCGCAGCAAGAAAATAATCATGAAGCGAATGCAAGAGGTGATGTGTTGCAAGAGGTTTTGATTCTTTCATTAGAAAATATTATTGATGCCTGGGTGGTAGATTTAGGGGCCTCATTCCATGCCACACGTGATAGGAAACATTTTTATGATTATTTTCAAGGAGATTTTGGATAGGTTCGATTGGGTGATGATAAACCCTGTAAAATCATTGGAAGGGGTATAGTTTTCATAAAACAACAAAATGGAAATCAGTGGCTATTAAAGGAGGCAAGGCATGTTCCAGATCTGAAGAAAAATATGATTTCAACAGGGTAGTTGGGAGGTGAAGTTTTCATAACTACTTTCACAGATAAAACCTGGAAGGTCACTAAAGGATATTAGGTAATAGCGAAAGGAGGAAAGGTTGGTACATTGTATTTATGCAATGGTATTTCTAATTCTGTTAATTCTTTAACCTCTACAGGAGAAGATACAACATTGTGGCATCATAGGCTCGGCCACATGAGTGAGAAGGGGATGCAGATTCTTCACTCAAGAAATTTGTTGCCAGGTTTGAAGCATGTTGATTTAAAATTCTGTGAGAATTGTGTTTATGGAAAACAGAAGAGATTCAAATTCCTTAGAGTTGGGAAAGAAAAGAAGAGTGAAAAATTAGAGCTTGTGTATATAGATGTATGGGGACCTGCTCAGGTATCATCTCTTGGTGGCTCTCATTATTATGTTACTTTTATTGATGGTGCAACCATAAAAACTTGGATTTATTGTATTCAAAATAAATCTGATGTATTTGATATTTTCAAGAAATGGAAAGCTTTGGTTGAAAATGAGATAGGAAAAAGGTTGAAGTGTCTCAGATTAGACAATGGAGTTGAATATTGCAACAGAGAGTTTGATAGGTATTGTTCAGAGAATGAAATTCGTAGAGAGAAGACAATTCTAAGAACACCACAAGAAAATGGTGTGTTAGAAAGGATGAACTGGACAATCATGGAGTGTGCAAGGTGCATGAGATTGCATGCAGGATTGCCTTTACAATTTTGGGTAGATGTTGTAGATACTGTTGTTTATCTAATAAACAGAGGGCCTTCAAGTTCCTTGGATGGTGGTATTCCACAGGAGGCATGGACAGGCAAAAAGGTAAACTACTCTTTTTTAAAGACTTTTGGTTGTGAAGCCTTTGTACACATTAATAAAGAAAATAGAACAAAGCTTGAGGCAAAATCAAAGAAATGTACCTTTATTGGATATGGTGTTAATGATTTTGGTTATCACTTTTATGATTATGAAAAACACAAAATCATTAGGAGTAGAGATGTCATATTCAATGAAAAGGTTTTGTATAAGGATCAACCGCAAGAAAAGAAACAAGAAAATGAAAACAAAGAATACACAGTGCTTGACGAGATCACAAGAAAAGTGATGGTGCTTGAAAATCATAATGATCAACAACCATAATAGAAAAAAGCACCACAAACACCTAAAAGTGGTGTTAGAATATCTACCAGGATAAGTAGACCCCTTGAACGATACTCTCCTTCATTATATTATGTATTGTTGACTGATTCTAGTGAACCAGAATGTTATGAAGAAGAAGTGCAGGTAGAAACCAGGAAGAAGTGGGAGTAAGCCATGAAAGAAGAAAAGGAATCCTTAGCACATAACCTGACTTGGGACTTCGTTAGGTTGCCTGCAGGTAAAACAACATTGTAGAATAAATGGGTTTACAAGTTGAAGGAAGAATATGGAGGTAGAAAAAGGTATAAAGCTAGACTTGTAGTGAAAGGGTTTGCACAGAAAAAGGGTATAGACTTTAATGAGATATTTTCTCCTATTGCTAAAATGACTTCAATCAGAACTATTTTAAGTCGAGTAGTCGCTGAAGATTTTCATCTGGAGTAGTTAGATGTAAATACAACCTTTCTCCATGGGGATTTGGAGGAAGAGATATATATGTAGTAGCCACAAGGATATGAGGTAAAAGGGAAGGAGAAACTAGTGTGCAGGTTGAAGAAGAGCTTGTAGGGCTTAAAACAAGCTCCAAGGTAGTGGTATCTAAAATTTGACAGGTTTATGTCTGAACAAGGTTATACTAGATGTCACTCTAATCGTTGTGTTTATCTCAAAAGGCAAAATGACGGTAGATATATTATATTGTTATTGTATGTAGGTGACATGCTTGTTGCAGGTTCCAACATGCAGGAAATAAATGTGCTCAAAATAAAATTGGCAAACTCATTTGCAATGAAGGATTTGGGTGCTGCAAAACAAATCCTTGGTATGAGAATAACTAGAGACAGGAAGAATCACAAATTAACATTGTTTCAAAGTGAGTACATAGAAAAGGTGTTGAAAAGGTTTAATATGCGAAATGCAAAACCAGTTAGTATACCTTTGGCTAGCCATTTCAAATTAAGTAAGGAGGAGTGTCCCAAGACTCAGAAAGAAATGGCTCATATGTCTAAAGTTCCATATGCATCAGTAGTTGGAAGCTTAATGTATGCAATGGTCTGCATAAGGCTTGATATTGCACATGCAGTGGGAGTTGTAAGCAGGTACATGAACAATCCAGGAAAAGAACATTGGATGGTGGTGAAGTGGATTCTCAAGTATTTGAGAGGTACCACAAATCAAGCATTATGCTTTTGTGGTTCAAACATTGCTCTACAGGGATATGTTGATGCAGATATGGTGGGTGATAGAGATAACAGGAGAAGCACAACAGGGTATGTGTTTACTGTAGGTGGAACAACTGTCAGTTGGGTCTCAAAACTGCAAAGTGTTGTTGCACTCTCAACAACAGAAGCAGAGTATGTTGTTGCTACAGAGGCTAGTAAAGAAATGATTTGGTTACAAAGGTTTCTAGATGAAATGGGTAAGAACCAGGAGTTGGGAAAGTTATACAGTGACAGCCACAGTGCCATACATCTTGCAAAGAACTCTGCATTTCATTCCAAGACTAAACATATATAGCTCAAGTACCATTTCATACGGTCAGCCTTGGCAGGTGGACAGTTAAAGTTGGAAAAGATACACACTAGCTAGAATCTTGTAGATATGTTAACAAAAGTTGTAACCAGGGAGAAACTAAGAATTTTCTCAGTTTCAGTTGGTCTTCAAGTATGATGAAGAAGATGAGAAACAGCCAGGTCCAAGGTGGAGTCATTGTCCAACAAATGAAGCAGTGGTGGAGTTGCTATAATCAGTCTCCAAGTGGGAGATTGTTGGGTGTGGAGCCTGATTATCTTATGTATTCAAAGGTATCACTGCATTGGACCCTAGTTCATAATGGGTCGGAAATGCCACCCGTAGAATATTCGTGGCGGGGGGGTCCAGGGGGGGCAGCTGTGACCTTTGGGAGCCCCCCCTTGGCGGGGGGATCGGGGGCAGTGGCCCTGAAGCTAAGAATAGATGTAAAATTGCCTCGTAAAATGTTGTAATTTCATAGTTAATCTAGGTCGTTCATTAGGCGGAGTTATGACGGTAGAAGTTATGTTTAATTTAGGGTTTTTTGACCTAGAAGGCAACCCCTTGCTATATATGATGGAATTGTATTGCACCTATTGAGATCTGTATTCTGAGTGAGGAAGAGAGAGAATATTGAGAGAGAAGAGGGAATTACAACGGATCTGCTGTAGGTTGTATCTCTTTAGTTTGCTGGATAATACAAAAAGAAGGACTGGCTGTTTCTCCGTGGACGTAGCCCAAACTGGGTGAACCACGTATCTCTGTGTCTCTCTTGTTTTATGCATTTTCTATGTTTATATTTCTACAATATTTTATGTGTTCCATTGCTCTATAATATATAATTCTATAACACTGTCGTTTGCAATACTCTTTCATTAAGACAACGCTCGCACGAACTTGTGCTCCCCGTATCGTCGACTATATAAAGGGAGACCCTCATAAGTTGCAAACCTTTATCCATAGGAATCCGATTATGCTACCCTGTAAACGTGATACACTGAACACAACATTCGAGGAGATTTCCTGCACCTATGTCAAGTCCTTGGTAAATTTATTTTTTGAGGTGTATATTGCAGTTCAAGGTTACTTGGTACTCCTTTTTTCCTAGAGTTACCTGAGTAGTCATTTCGATCTTTTATGACTCCTTAAACTTGAAAAGATCATCAAGTACTTGTCCTTTCAAACTCGATAAACCAACAAAAAGTGACTAGATTCACCTTTTCGTCCTTTTCTCGAATCTTAAAATATGAAAAGGCAAATTTTTTGTTTTGAATTCTAAAATTAATTAACCGTGGAACAACATCCTTCCTATGGAAATATTCCTTAGTAGATCTTAGGTTGATAACAATGGAAACATTTCCTGAGTCTACCAGTTAAGGAAACCCCTCTAATGGGAATCCTAGTCCTTTTCCTTGTTTTGGAAATACTGGCGCTCCCTAAATGGCAGTGTTGTCCATTCCTGGATTGACCATTGGTCTGCCAGTTTGGTTATTTTTGACCTCGGTGGTTCCAAGTGTCAAAACTACTTTTCAACCAAGTTCTCCTCCACCTGAACAACATCAACCTCATGTTGATCCTAAAGTTGACCCCTTGCCTTCTTCGCCTATTTCTTCACCTCATTCTTCCTCTTCGCCTAGTGAAAGTCTAGTTTCTACTAACCAGGAGTATAAGAAGAAGAAGAAGAGGATGAAGAAGAAGAATAAAATTAAGCAAGGGGACAACCGAGTATCCATTGCTACAGATGCAACTAAATAAGAAAAATCTTCCAACGAACCTTGGAAAGTAAAATTACCTTGCATGTTATGTATGGGTGACCACCTTCTTCGAAATTGTCCTGGTATTCCCAAAGTCTTAGAAGTGTGGTCGACAGGTTCACATTGACCTTGGTCATCAGCCTCTGGTGATCATGCTTGTGACAAAACCTCAACTAGTAACAGTGAAGCTCATGGGAAAAAGGGAATAGTCAAATTTGCTTATAAGTTGTGTGAAGCTAATCATCCCATTCACCTTTTTCCTTTAATGGATGAATCTTCCAAAGAATTGGAAAAACTTATAGCTTCTCAACCTCGTCTTCCGGCTGGGTATCCAAAGCTTTCCCCTGATCCTTCACTAGTTGATCCAATGATTGATCAAAATTCATCTATGGTCAACCCCGCTCTCTCTAAAAGTGAGTCTCATGAGTCTGTTCTCAACCAACCATTGGTTGAGAAAACGATACACTTGGCTCCACCTTCAGTTAACCATACCTTTTGGGTAGAGAGTGAACCTCCTACCACTCAGGTTCTTCCGGTTTCTTCACTTTTGAATGAACTGGAAGGAAATCCTCCCATTACCGAGGTACATGAGAGCAGTTCTCCTGTTCCCATAGAGAAAGAGAGAAGCTCTCCCATTCCTATGACACCCCCTCCAAGTATTTTTGTCACTTCTTTTGATTGGAGTCAACGAGCAGGATATCGCCTTCCATCTTATGTGCCTTTCCAGATTACAGTGTAGGCTTACCATATGGTCGTACCTAGAACAGTCATAGATTAGTGTACATCTGTTATAATTTTGTCCTCAACTGCTTGGCAAGGTTTAGGTTCTCCTCAGCTTGTCTTCATCACCTAGAATCTATTAGCTTTTAATAGAGGAACCAATCAACAATTAGGGATCCTTCCTAAGTTACCTATTACTTTGATAGGAAATATTTTCTATATAGACGTGATGGTTTTCCAAGGCCCTTTAGATTTTAATCTACTCCTTGTTCATGACTATGTTTATGTCACGGGAGCTCTTGGCTCTTCCCTCTTTCGAGTGATGTGTTTCCCACATGAAGGAAGCATTATGATCATTAATCATCTTACGTTCATTGGTCCTGAATCAACTCCCAGTTAGCTATCATCCCTAAATGGTTCTTATGTCCAAGTGGTATCACCCCTGCCACAGGTTAATTACGTGGCCACCTGTTCCATGCCCACATCTACTAATGATCTAGTAGGTGATGTAGTACACCATGTACTGGGGGCATTGGAGCCTGATTTTTCTTTTGGATCCCTAGACATGTATCCCTTCTAGAGTGTTGTTCTCCCATCTGATGAGAACCTCTTGGAAGCCATGGCCTCTTTTGGTCTATGAACATGGGATATAGAGCAAAGTTCCTTGTCTTGTGTCAAGCTTGTTAAAAAATGAAACAAGGACCATGAGGAAAGTTCCTTGTCTTGTGTCAAGCTCCTTAAAAAATGAAACAAGGGATTGGAGTAGAGTTCCTTGTCTTGTGTCAAGCTCCTTAAAAAATGAAACAAGGGATTGGAGCAAAGTTCCTTGTCTTGTGTCAAGATCCTTAAAAAATGAAACAAGGGATTGGAGCAGAGTTCCTTGTCTTGTGTCAAGCTCCATAAAAAATGAAACAAGGGATTTGCGCAAAGTTCCTTGTCTTGTGTCAAGCTTGTTAAAAAAGGAAACAAGGACCATAAGGATAGTTCTTTACTATGTCAACCTCGTTAAAAAATGAAACCAAACCCAAGCATAGTTTTTCTCTATTTCAAGCTTGTGTAAAAATGAAACCAAATCCAAGCATAGTTTTTCCCATGTTTCAAGCTTATGTAAAAATGAAACCATTTCCACTTTACATCTCGTGATTGCCATTTTTATCAACCGATTTTTACCAGATGAGCCTTGGTTCTTCCATTCCATCGTCACCATCTCTTTGGTCGATCATATGCTTTCACTTGGTTGTTTTACGTGTGCCTAGGGAAAAACTGTGTCGAGTGGTCTTATTGGCTAGCCTCTTGACCTTTACATGTTTTGAGTAGTTCCATCATCATCGGAACTAGTTTCTATCCTTTTATACCACTCATTCTTCCAGGCAGAGTCATCTTTCATCTCTTTTCTGACTCTCGAAAAATGAAAAGATTGCCGATTACTTGTCATTTAAAACTCGCAAAAGTAATGGAATGATGTCTACCAATATAATTTTAACCCTTTTCCGGACTGAGATAGACTATTTACGAAAAAGGTACAACTTGGTTGACATGGTCAAGATGTTCTCTCGAATATTGTTTTCTACCTTTTCAGGTTCGAGGGACAAATTACGAAAAGGGAAATGATGGAGTTTTCTTTTTTGTCTCTTTTTCAAACTCTCTAAATATGAAAAATATACTAAGTTACTCTTCCATTGGACTCGTAAAATTAAATGACGAAAGACTTGTCACCATGACGAGCCCAAGTTTCTCCTTCCTAGGACTCATAAAACTTACTAGGATGGATTCACCCAAAGGATGAAATTATATGACAAGCATATGGTGGTGAGCTCCAGTATTGCAACAATAATGCTGCAACTCCTGGGACTCCCTTCTTTACTTTTATCAACCCGGTAGTTCGTAACAAACTTGGAAGCGACAGTGCTGTATGCACAAGTACTAGCTCTTGCCGCAACTGTCACTTGGTCAGTTGGCACAAGTCCGCTAGGGGCTTAAGCCAACTTCTATGAGCTCTGAGAAGAAGCTTTTTAACTGATGGATGAAAGCTAACTCAAAGAAGGTTGATCTACTTGCAGAAAGAAACTGAAAAGCTGAAAGGAAACGTAAACCCTAGCAAACCCTACTTTACCAGCTATCCCTACCGAAGCAAGAAAGAGGATGCAAGCTACTGAAAGAAATGCCATTGACTTCTAGGAAGATGAAATGCATGTGTATAAGCTACTTTTATAGTCAAATATGAAAGAACCATCTTTTTGTATTTTTGAGTAAGTTGGAAGAATGATTATGCATGCGATTTAATTATTTTTGACTGTGTAGAGGTGGATTGGAAAGAGGAAATGCTTGGAGGAGGTCGGGAAGGTTCAGAGAGGGCCTAAGGGGTCGTTAACACCCTTCCAGAGAGTTTCATAGAGTTTGGCTACTAAGAAACCTCATTCATGAGCTTCTACAGGAAGTTTGCAGGGGTTCTACAGGATGTTCTAGAATTTCCACAGGATGTTCTGTAATTTTCTACAGGATGTTCCGAAAAGTGGATTTTGGAGGGTTGATGGAGGAAAAATGGTGGGAAAGTGGAAATGGAGGTTAGATAATGATTTTAAGGGGTTTAGGACCTGGTTCATGAGGCTAAGGAGCAATTGGATTTGGTTCAAGGATGGAGGAAGCGATGATGCACAAGAATGTAGAAATTAGGGCAAGGTGGGAAAATTATGGCAAATGAAGAGTAGGAATCATGGATTAAGGGTTGGATCAGATTATCTGATGGAGGAAAGGTAGATAGAGAGGTAATACAGGTGATCTGCACACAATTTTCTAAAACTGACCAAACAAAGACTATGCAAACCCAAGATCTAGCTATCTTGACCTAATTTGACCTAAATAACAGCAAGGAAAATGAACAGCAGTTTATTTGCAACGAAATAATGTGAAATGCTATGTAAACTAAGCAATCAAGAATCTGAACATGTAACCAACTTCTACAAATAAAATCGAACACTAATGATTGCATGGCGAAGAAAAGACTGTGTTTTTGTTGGCAGCAAGGTCACGTTGATCCCAACTCCTGATCCCACTAAGGGAGAGGTGAAATCAGAGGTGCTTGATGGCCTTTTTCTGAAGCTCTTCCCTGTTAATAACCTATCAAATCAATCTAAACATAAAAAGCCTTTTTAATCATCAAAACCAATCTAAATAACAAAGCAAGATTTAAATCTAAATAGCAGATTTTATTCTAAGAATGCAGCAAAGACACATGAAAGTAAACAAAGGAGGTACTGGGCACTTGAGATGGGCCCAACCCCAAGAGCTACAGCCTCCTAAGAGAGATTTAGAGCTGGTGAAAAGCTAGATTCATATTTATTGAGTAAGAAAAGAAGAGTTACATCAAAAACTGTCCACAAGGAAAACTTGAAAGTGTGCTGAAATGCAAAGCTAATCTACTGCCTAAAAAATGACTAAAAGAATAACTAAAATCGAACTACAAACTAGCTAACTTCTGTCTACAAAGTGACTAACTGAAATGAGGCCCTAAGCCCTCTTATTTATACAAATTGAGGACCCCAACAACCCTCCTAAACTTTAGGAACTCGGCTGCCAAGACTTGTAGTTAACAACACTTTTACTAGCACTTGCTCGGCTGCCCTTGTGATAATCGATTTGGTGGCCCTTGAACTCCGAGCTGATGGTGGAGAATTCGAGGTAAGGGCCCATAAATGAAGGGGACACCTTCCTAAAAATCCTCTCCCTTGTTCTCCCACGAATTTGGCTGCCAAGTGCTCATTAAAACCTTTGATTTTGTCTCAAAATTGACTAAAAATCTGCACGAAGCACCCATTAGACTTGTTGGCATAATGACTAACCCAATTCACTCTATATAGCATAAATATAATAAAAAACATGCAATAAACTAATGAGAATGGTGGATTAAGTCGAATTAGGAGGTTGAATGAGCCCATATAATTATCCATTTTTGGGGCTCATCATCACCCCCTACTGAAAGTGTTGCTCATCCTCTGAGCAACTAATCTATCTCCTCATCTTTGATGGCCCTGGTGGCCTCCCTGTCATGCCAAGCTTTTGAAGTGATGTCCTCTTCTTGGTCATGAAACCATGCTTTTCTCTCTGCTTCTTCCCACTGCCTGTGCTCCTTTTCCTAAAGAATTCTTAGCTTCCTGTAGAACTGTCTCAGCATCCTGTAGAGAGGCCTTTGTGTCCAACATTTTCGTTCTTTCTCTCTAGGTGGATGTCTTCAGGCTTCCCTATACAGAGGTGATGGATTCTTTTGAGGGGGACCTCTCCTTTTGTGTAGCTGAGGTGTCTACAATTGTAATTGGCTCTTTTGACTATGGTTGGGTTCTGCCAGTTTTTACCTGCATGCTTCTTCTTGCCTTAAAATACATGGGAGGCTCCCTCTTTCACTTCCCTTTTTGCTTTGGAGATGTGCTTAAGGTGGCCAGCATAGCTGCTACCTCCCTGGCTAAAATCTCAGGCGATTTTCCCTTTTTGTTCCTCTGTTTCTAGACTTCCTGTAGAAAGTCCTGTGCTGATTGTTTTCTGTCTTCCTATAGAAATGGTCTTCTGGCTTCCTGTAGAAACGATTTTCATTGTTTTGGCCTGCTTGGCTGGGGGGGCCTTCTCTTTTGATTTTGCTGTGGTTGCCTTGGGTGTGCCCTCACCTGCTTGGACTTTTTCAGTCCTCTCTGCCCTGATTTGGAACCGTTTCTCCCTTGGCATTTGTGCCTTTATTCCACCCACAGTTTTGGGCTCAACAGCTTGGCCTTTCTCTTGTTTCTCTTCTTACTTTTTCTGTGGTGGTCTGTCCTGGGTTTCCTTACCCTTGGATTTCTCCTCTGCTATTTCCTGACCTACTAGGGGACCTTCTCGTAGTTGCTGCTCTTCAGAAATCTATGTTATGTCTGCCCCTTGAGTTTCCTGTTGCTGTGACTAATTTTTTAGCAGTGCATTTTCCTCTTGTAGCTGGGATTTTTTTTTTTTAATGCTTTCATTGTGTCTCATCATGGCCAACTTTCCTCTTAATTCCTTTAGCTTGTCCTCCATGTGGTGTTGAGTGTTTTTTCCAACAAAATGCTCAGGTGAGAAAGCAGGTAGAACTGAAAACAGAGGGATAGCTGAATTTTTGTCTTTTTCTGAAACCAAATAAGGAATTTCCCATGTGCCTCTCCTTACAACATCAAATTGCAATATTTCCCTTTGTTTTAAACTGCTTTTATCCCGAATTTGACTCTCTGCTTTTGAAAAGATTTTTATTTTTTTTGACAGAACAGTGGATAAATAACACAGGTTCTTTTCAGAGAGTAGGCAGATATGAAAATTCGTTTCTTTTTTTCACACAGGCTGGTTTCTATGGTTGCATGTATTTTCTTTACAGTAGAATTTGAGAAAGAAGGAGACAGACTTTGAGTGCAGAGAAGAAAATAGAGAACTGTGTAGAACTCAGGGAAAATATGCATGCAGAATTTTAAACTTCACTCTTTTTTCAATCCACTGCTGTGTGTTTAATCATTCAAATAAGTCATATGTAGATAGATTTCCCTGAGACTACCTCATTTCGAGCGTGAATTTTGACAAAAATCTCAGGTTTTCCTTCTGCAGAGCTATTTTCTACGTTTCCTGTAGAAGACTTCCTGTAGAACGGAACTGCGCTTCCTGTAGAGCCCGATAGGCAGGAATTTTTTTTTTTAAAACGACAGAAATCTCAAGAAATCAGGCAGGAATCTTGCAGAGGACCACTGGTTAATTGATCTGGACATGGTGGATGCGTGCTCCAGTTGTGACTGCAGTTGAACAAAGGGTGGTGAGAGTTAGCTGAGCATCATTTAATTTTGGCGTGATTCGTGGTGAGGGAGTGCAGTGGCCAGGCGTACATGGCCACATGCAGACTACAGTGCCATCTGCCTATAATCCCTTACCATTAGTTGCGCTGGAGTTCAAAATATCCACCACTGTCTGTTTATTTTTTAAATCTCCCGTGGATGACTATACACGTGCGCTGGTGATCCCTGGATGAGTGCAATCAAAACTAGCTAGCTTTCTGGCTGAATCCCACCATCTCATTCATTCATGCAGCTTTCAAATTACATTCATGCAATCAGAGGAACGAGTTTTAGTCACATACCTGGAAGTCGAATGTGGCTGCTGTGAGGTGCTTTTTGCTGCTGCATGCATTTGTTTCGATGGTTGCATGATGGCTTGGCTGCTGATTCATGGCTGTTTTCTTGTGCAGGTATCCTCTGGTCGGATCCACACTGCAGGAGCTGGCTTCACGTTCAGATCTGCACCCTCAAGCTGCTGATGTTGAATTTTCACAGGACAGAAACTTGTTTTCGCCATTGCTCCCGAGCGATAGACTGGATCGATCTGAAACTTGCTGAGCATGTTCCTATCATCATTATGCACCTCCCATAGCAAAATTGCGATCAATGGATGCACAAATTTCGAGAAAAACAGAAAATGGCTGAAGATTTCAGAGATCAATTTCTCAAAAACCGTGCATCAGAATCGGCTGAAACTTCTTGGGTAGGTGACTATCACCCAATGCATCTCCCCATGAAACAGGTTTTGAAACAGATGCACAGATAGGGAGAAAATGAAAAAATGGCTGGAGGTGATGGAGGCTGATTTCTTGGAAACCATGCACCGGAATTGGCTGAAACTACTCAGGCATGTTGCCATCATCCCTGTACAACTCCCTATGAAATGGTTTTGCAAATGGATGCACGGTTTTCAAGCTAGGGAAAAAACAAATTTCAGCACTAGTTATTTTTGCTTCAAGGCATTCTGCAGTTTTGTTGCATGGTAAGAAAAATGAGCTCGGGCTATAATGCAGACTTGTAATTCATTGATGCAGAGTCTAGATGGAGCTTGGACAGGTAGAGAATGCAAAACTTTGTTGCTTGACTTGTCACTTAAGAATTCTTGCTGTCAATTTGAGGCAAACAGGGTTTCTTGTATGACTGTGCAGGAACACATAACCAGGTGGGTGCAATGGAGGTGGAAAGAGATGGAACAGGGCGCCACATGGTGTTGGATTGCATAAAGGTGTGGTTGTAGGCCTAACAAACTGATCCCAACCATCAGATTCCCTTTCAAAATTGAATTTGGCTCGTCTGAAGGTTCTACAGGATGTTTCCTGTAGAAATTCAAAACTTCCTGTAGAAATGCCTGGAACTTCCTGTAGAAAGCCTAATCTTGACCTGAATGTGACCAAATCCTAGGAGAGGTGAGTGGCCATGGAGGGAGTGTCCGAAGGGATGTCTTGGAGCCTGGTACAAAATTCTTTCCTCGTTTTGCGCACCCCTCTTTTCCTGCAAAGTATTCACTGCAACCTGCAATTTTTCACAGAGATTAGTCCTGCTTTCTTTTTTTCTTTTTTCTTTTTTCCTTTTTTTTGAAAACAACTAGGGCGCCTCATGGAGGTTTTCACTCTAATTGCCTACCTTGGGCGCCTCCAAGGGAGGTTTTCACCCAGGGATCTTATTCTCTTTTTCTTTTCTCTTTTTTCTTATTTTTTTTCAACCCATTGACCGCCTCATGGAGGTTTTCAATCAATGAGCCAATCTAAGGCACCTCTGAGGAGGTTTTCACCTTAGATTTTTCCTCTTATTTCCATTTTTTCATTTTTCTTTTTTTTTCTACCCTACCATACTTGAAAAACAAAATTCTTTTCAAGTATAAGAATACTTCCAATGGAGCCATGTGCACATCGAGATTAGAGACAAAATGATGTGGAGGCTGAAATACATGCTTTGACAGCTATTCAGATTTCAGAGACCAAATGATTTGACTTTGAAGGGATCAAACATAGCTGAGGAAGAGAGTACCACAGCAACTTAGTGATGATCTAAAACCATATCTCAATATAGCTCTGGTATCCTTGGTCCTTTTGCTGATCTGGATCATGTTTCATGTCACCTTCTACCATGACTTTCTCATCTTCCTCTTTTTGCTGATATTTCTCTTGAATACATGGAAGATTTGATGGTAACCATGAGGGAGCTTTCTTGATCTCTGATTCTGATCTCTTCTCTTCATCAAGAGCAGCCCATGGTTCTTTGATCCTTTCTTTTGAATCTTCTTTTTCCTTTGGTCCTTCAATGTTGTCAATATAATCTCTGTTTTTCAATACTCTTCCTGAGCTATGGTGAAGATCATCGAGCTGAAGAGGAGTCATTTGGACATGTTGTGCCTCAGCATTGTAATTGGATTGAGCTACTCCATTGTATGGTTTTGGGAATGGTGGTACGGGTAGCTGAGTGGGGATGTATATTTGAGATGGATGTGGATGGGGTTATGGTTGGGCAGGTGGTGGAGGCAAAGGAGTGGGATGAGAGTTGTACTGGGGCCTCCACCCCTGATGAGGTGCATTCCACCGAGGCTGTGGCTGAGCATAAGAATGAAACAAATGAGCAACTGGAGAAGCATGGTATTGAGGAGGATATGACCAAGGAGGGGGTGTGGACCAGGAAGGATGAGTAGGGGGACCCCAAGAAGGCATGAAAGTGGCTTGATAGGGGTTATAATAGGTCTGGGATGTCTCTTGCATTCCCTGCTGGTAAGGTATGGATCCATGTGGCCTCCTTTGGTTCATATAATAGAGTGGTTCAGTGACTCCTTTGGCTCTCTGATATGCAGCTTTAAATCCAGGCAAGGAAGGGCACTGATTCGTAGGATGGTATTCTTCACAGACAAAACACACTTCTAGGGAGTGCATTGGACATTCTTTCCTAGGATGCTTTCTAGTGCACTTAGGACAAAATATGTCCAAAGCCCTCTTGGCTTCTGCTTGCTTCCTTTGGATCTGCAAGCTATCCAGTTGCATGGCAAGAAACTGCCTCATCTCGCTCTTGAAATCTTCCATTTGATTTGAAAATTTGTTTTTGGTTAAGGTACTGCTCACAACGTTTCTGTTTGCAGCCATTTGCTCCAGAGGAATGGTTTCTTATTCTTCTTCCCTTGAGGTTCTTCAAATATGTATTGCTGTCCACCTAAGGGTTCTTTACTCACAGCCATCGAAGAAGAGAGAAGGTTGGCTGTGTGAAGCAGTGGGGGTGTTGTGCAATCATTTTTCTGAATTATCTCTACTCCTACAAGGCATGAAAGGAATCTTTTAGGTTGATTTTTTCTTTTTTCTTCTTGTACCTACAAAACTAAAATAGATTGAACTGCAACTAACTATCTTGCTGAAATGAAAATGCGGAATTGAAATGAAAGCAGGAAAGGACTAATCTATTTTTCTCAAATGAAATTGCAGGAATGAAATGCTAGTCTACGCTTGCAGAATTGAAATTGCAGAATTGAAATGCTAATCTATGAAAGCAGGAAATGCTAATCTACTTTTGCAGAAATGAAATTGCATAATGGAAATGGAATAAACTACTTAGCAGAAGGTTGTAGTGGAAAATAGAAGAAAAGCAGCAATCACCAATACTCTGACGCTTCCCTAGCAACGGTGCCAAAAGGAGTGGTGAGCTCCAGTATTGCAGCAATAATGCTGCAACTCCTGGGACTCCCTTCTTTACTTTTATCAACCCGGTAGTTCGTAACAAACTTGGAAGCGATGGTGCTGTATGCACAAGTACTAGCTCTTGCCGTAGCTGTCACTTGGTCAGCTGGCACAAGTCCACTGGGGGCTTAAGCCAACTTCTATGAGCTCTGAGAAGAAGATTTTTAACTGATGGATGAAAGCTAACTCAAAGAAGGCTGATCTACTTGCAGAAAGAAACTGAAAAGCTGAAAGGAAACGTAAACCCTAGCAAACCCGAATTTTGCCAGCTATCCCTACCGATGCAAGAAAGAGGATGCAAGCTACTGAAAGAAATGCCATTGACTTATAGGAAGATGAAATGCATGTGTCTAAGCTACTTTTATAGTCAAATCTGAAAGAACCATCTTTTTGTATTTTTGAGTAAGTTGGCAGAATTATTATGCATGCGATTTAACTGTTTTTGACTGTGCAGAGGTGGATTGGCGAGAGGAAATGATTGGAGGAGGTCGGGAAGGTTCAGAGAGGGCCTAAGGGGTCCCTAACACCCTTCCAGAGAGTTTCACAGAGTTTGGCTACTAAGAAACCTCATTCGTGAGCTTCTACAGGAAGTCTGCAGGGGTTCTACAGGATGTTCTGGAATTTCTATAGGATGTTCTGTAATTTTCTATACGATGTTCTGAAAAGTGGATTTTGGAGGGTTGATGGAGGAAAAATTGTGGGAAAGTGGAAATGGAGGTTAGATAATGATGTTAAGGGGTTTAGGACCTAACGCATGAGGCTAAGGAGCGATTGGATTTGGTTCAAGGATGGAGGAAGCGATGATGCACAAGAATGTAGAAATTAGGGCAAGGTGGGAAAAGTATGGAAAATGAAGGGTAGGAATCATGGATTAAGGGTTGGAGCAGATTATCTAATGGAGAAAAGGTAGATAGAGAGGTAATATAGGTGATCTGCACACAATTTTCTAAAACTGACCAAACAAAGACTATGCAAACCCAAGATCTAGCTATCTTGACATAATTTGACCTAAATAATAACAAGGAAAATGAGCAGCAATTTATTTGCAACGAAATAATGTGAAATGCTATGCAAACTAAGAAATCAAGACTCTGAACATGTAAACAACTTCTGAAAATAAAAATCAAACACTAATGATTGCATGGCGAAGCAAAGACTGTGTTTTTGTTGGCAGCAAGGTCACCTTGATCCTAGCTCCTGATCCCACTGAGGGAGAGGTGAAATCAGAGGTGCTTGATGGCCTTTTTCTGAATCTCTTCCCTGTTAATAACCTATCAACTCAATCTGAACATAAAAAGGCTTTTTAATCATCAAAAGCAATCTAAATAACAAAGCAAGATTTAAATCTAAATAGCAGATTTTATTCTAAGAATGCAGCAAAGACACATGAAAGTAAACAAAGGAGTTACTGGGCACTTGAGATGGTCCCCACCCCAAGAGCTACAGCCTCCTAAGAGAGATTTAGAGCTGGTGCAAAGCTGGGTTCATCTTTATTGAGCAAGAAAAGAAGAGTTACATCAAAAACTGTCCACAAGGAAAACTTGAAAGTGTGCTAAAATGCAGAGCTAATCTACTGCCTAAAAAATGACTAAAAGAATAACTAAAGTCGAACTACAAACTAGCTAACTTCTACCTACAAAGTGACTAACTGAAATGAGGCCCTAAGCCCTCTTATTTATACAAATTGAGGACCCCAACAACCCTCCTAAACTTTAGGAACTCGGCTGCCAAGACTTGTAGTTAACAACACTTTTATTAGCACTTGCTCGGCTGCCCTTGTGATAATCGATTTGGTGGCCCTTGAACTCCGAGCTGATGGTGGAGAATTTGAGGTAAGGGCCCATAAATGAAGGGGACACCTTCCTAAAAATCCTCTCCCTTGTTCTCCCACGAAATTGGCTGCCAAGTGCTCATTAAAACCTTTGATTTTGTCTCAAAATTGACTAAAAATCTACACAAAGCACCCATTAGACTTGTTGGCATAATTACTAACCAAATTCACTCTATATAGCATAAATATAATAAAAAACATGCAATAAACTAATGAGAATGGTGGATTAAGTCGAAAAATATACTAATTTACTCTTCCATTGGACTCGTAAAATTAAATGACGAAAAACTTGTCACCATGACGAGCCCAAGTTTCTCCTTCCTAGGACTCATAAAACTTACTAGGATGGATTCACCCAAAGGATGAAATTATATGACAAGCATATGGTATCCTCTTCAATATTGTGTAAAAATAAAGAGGTACTCACTAGAAATAGTGGGGAAAATGTGAAAATGAAAAATCTCTTGTATGGGCAGCATGTTGCTCTTGAACATGACACTCATCTGCGTCTCGTGTTGAGTTCGGGATATCCTCGCTTAGTCACTTGTCCTTCCAAGGTTTGGGTTATCCATTTTGCCTCTCATTTGATTATCCCACTTCATCGTTATGACACTTGCTCCTATGTTGAGTCAAATGTTGCCACACTCCAGAGTCATGTTGCCAATATGTTCAAGAAAAGTCCTATCTGCAGTCTATTAGCTATACATTGTCTAACTCTTTGCTATAGTCTTGGATCCTACTTATTTTATTCCACTTTATTCCTTGTTTCATGTCAATGATGAGGGAATCATTATGACCTTCCTTCGACGGGTCACTTCCTGTTGACTTCAGCTCCTTATCCAGGAAGATTACTTAGAAACTCCCTTTCAGTACCTTAGAACTTGCATGCCTTAATGGCAAGTTCTTCACATCCGACGATAGGTTTTCATCATTGGCCTTCGACCAGGTGATTCCATGAGTGTTTGACTTCAGCTTCATTATCACATTAATGGATTGTACTATCATACCTTGATAGTCATTGTCATTATTGGTGGTTTCTCTCATGCCTATTAACGTTCCACATCATTGTCCGGTAATCAGGTGCTTTTCTAGCATGTTCGACTTCAACATAGTCATTCACATGTTAGAACTTGTACTTTGTTCGGGTTGGGATGGAGCCCAAGACCTTGAGTCTTGTCTGATATGACTCAGGATATGTGGAGTTACATATTATTCATGATTGTACACATGTTTCTTCTATACAGATGGTTGTGACCATATCATGGGACTTTACATTTATGATGATCCTTTTATATCGGATGGTTGCGTCCATACCATAGATCTTAGATTTACAGATGGTCCTTCTCATTTGGATGGCTGGGCCCATACCATGGATCTTTTCATATAGTCCTTATCATCCAGATGGATGTGTCCATACCGTGGATTCATGTTTTTGATCTCAGATGTGTATATGTATATGCATCCTTGATTTGCAGGTCTCCTGATAGTGATTTTCCTCATCCTTGCAAAAGCTCGTAAAGCATTTCAGCCATCACTCCCCTTTCTACCTTCATTCTTTAGGGGGCATCTATTACACATTATTTGTCACACCTCACGCACTTCCCTATGACATACCCTGAAGTGCCCAAAACATGACCATTATGCAGTGTACTCATTCATAAATGTAGCTCAGATCCTTCCTAAGTCATTGATTGGAAAATGCCTTGAGATTTCCATGGAAGAAATAAATCTAAAACCCTAATTCGAACATCATCGCGCTTATGAGACTTAAAACAATGATGATCGCATGTTGCACTTAACTTGACCCACGATGGAATCGCTATATTCCCTTGTATACCCACGATGATCCCCAAAAGGAAACTTTCCTTAATAGGATGAGAAGCTTTGTGATCTAGAAGCTACCAAAGTGGCGAGCTGGGGGTTGTTTGGCATAGATGAGGTCAAATTCTCCAAACTTGGCCTCTTGGTATTATCCATATGAGATACCTCTTTGAGATGAGGGCCTAATCCTATCTTTGGAGAGATCCTAACTCCCTTTTCCAGCCTATATATTCATCCTCTCCCATTCCCAAATCGTTGGTATTTTCCTATTTGCACCCTTATGCTAAGATTGTGCCTATATGCTATTCAATTGGCTTGGAGAAGGAGTGCTTGGAGAGATTAGCATGTTCTTGGATATTCATTCAAGGAGAGCCTATCAACATCAAGGCTTGGTTGTATGCTTCCGCTTATTTTCTATTAATATACAACTGCTAGTTCATTTCCCTTAAATGTGTATGCTCATGTATCATTTAGCTTAACATTCCTTGATCAGTTAAGTAGGTTCCTTTCGAATATGCTAATTGTACTTCCATGCCTTGTTGTGTCTTGATCTCTTGTGCAGGTGCATAAATGCTGAGAGCAGCAGGAACGAGCCCATGGCACGAGTGATTCAAGGTCTTCAACAAAGGAGATTGAGATGGCATCAGAACGAGGTAGGCCATATTCTTCGTCTCTCTTTTTAATTGCAACTTAGGAAAGTGTCTAGTAGATTGTCAGTTCAGTTGCTAGACCCACTTATTGGGCTAGAGGGATTATCTATGTCCATACAGAGGATTTACCTAGACAACAATGACTCCTACTCAGTGGAATATATAAATCTTGCAACCTACATCACCAATTTATGCGAAATTGGGCAAGATGGCCACTCAATCTATTTAATGTTGAAAAATGCAACAAGAAATTCCAATTTTATTTTTCCTTGATTAAATTGAGAAAATTTGAATTTCCACATCAACAGAAAACTTGGATGATGTTAACTTGTGTGACATGGCTTGTGTCACCCAGTTTACTCAGTTAATTCAATTTGGAGGAGCTAGATTTTAGTTCTACATGTGTGATTGCTAATTTGTGGCAAACAAGGTCAATTATCTCAAGTTGTTTTCAATTAAACTAGTTCCAACTTTTGGAGGAATCAGTGGAAGTTTAGTTAAGTAGTTGGACTTCAGTCAAACTTAGTGACCAACCAAATAATTGATCAATCAACCCAAAATATCTAGTGCATGCAGTGAATTCGAGTTACCGAATTGAGGTGGATATTCCAAGGTAGTGTAACATCAATTGTAGATTAGTATTGAGTGTACAAGTGTTGCATGCAGTTAGATGATCAGACTAAAGGAATTGTGAAATTCCATTGAGGGAATTTCCTAAATAATAGGGGCTAATTCCTCAAGGAAAAACCCAAGGAAATAAGATATCAAGCTGAGGGTAAATTTGAGTAAGTCTAGGTCATAGGCCTTCAGTGAGCAGACATATAAGTTGTGCACTTGTAGGGAGAGCTCAGATGAGAAAAGTGTTATAGACATATTTGGGCACTGCAACCCCAATCTCATATGTCCATAAACCAAGGGCTTCTAAGCCCCTAAAAGTTTTGTTTCATACCCTAAAGTAACAAGGTCAGCTGATTACATCATCTCCTAGAAGTTCTCCCAGAAAAACTACTCAGAACTGGTCCAAATTGGACCATACAGATTGCTCAGTGCTAAGGGTGTGATGCATCTCACCTGCTACATGCAAAAAGTGCGATGCATACTGAAAATCCCTTTTGCAGGGTGTGATGAACGAGAGCAGACAAATGGCAGAAGTAGTTTTCTAGGTGGAAACCCAGAGAATCTTCTAGAAACTGCTCATTTGACACTTGCCTCTTTGAATTCGCCCAGGGATGAGTAAGAGATCATGAAATCTCCAAGTGGAACCAAGAACTATCATAGAGATGACACTAATAAAAATCCCAGAAGTTGACTCACCCACCTGCAAATATCTATATATGGATCCCTCATCCCAAAGATCCAGAGACTGGAATTTTGTATTTTGTAAGGAAGTGTTGTTGGTTTCTCTATGAAACATTGTATTGTTTGGTGATATAGCTTTCATGAGGTGAAGAGGGCTGTCATGCTGGGAGGATGGAGCTGGATCAGACAGCTTGGTTGTAATCCTCTCTTCTACTACTTCTATTAATAAAGCTATTTGAGTTTTCCTCCATATACTTGTATATCTCTGAATCTTGTATTTGTGCATGCATTTGTATGGTTAATATACATCTGATCCTATATTTTTTATGGTTATAGATCTCTATGCTTTGATGGTATTTTGTTGCTTTGACTCTACAGGTGTTCTTTAAAGTAGGACAAGTGAGGAAGGAGTGGTGAAAGCTCTATCAAGGGAGAGAGGAAACAAGCAAGGAGCCAAGCAAAAGACTGAGTTTGGTACTCTGCTTCTTTCTCATCTATCTCTCATAAAGGAAAACAGAAATGACTTTAAATTGTTTGTTTCTAAGATAGCTACCCATCTTAGTGGGACTAGCAGCTCTGAATGGACACTAGTTTTCTCGACAAAAAAATGGCGACTCCACTGGGAAGCGAATAGTTTGTTTGTTTATTTGTTTGCTTTATAAACTACAGATGGAGCCTGAAGTTAAGCCAACTAGCCTTCGAACTACTTTTGCTATGCAACTGCAAAGTAGATCAACGCTGCTTTAGTCAATCTTTGGGTTTGTTTATGAACTGAACAATTAACTTACAAACATCCTAAGTGCCCTGGTGGTAACTCTAGTAACCTCATTAGATCAGCCCCTATACTTTTTGTTTACTGTCTATCATTAGCTCAGCCTAAATCCCTAAAATTAGCTGCAAATTGTGAGTGAAAACCAAGCTCAGTCTCGTCCCTGGACCATCGCACTGCCTCTCATTGGCAACCTGGATGCATCGCACCTCCTATGTGTTGTAGGTGAGATGCATCCCGTTTCCCTGTGTTACAGGTGCGATGATTGAGTGAGATTGTTTTTGCCTCCAGATTTTGGTTTTTTTTTCATTGTCTTTAGCTTTGTTCAGTAGTTTTGCTGTCTATGATTAGTATATCACTGTTGAAACTCCCTTCCCTTTCATTATTCAGCTTCCATTGATAAAGAATTGTGAATGTTTTTTATGTATTTTTCATCATTTACAGTTCTCCTTTGCAAACAGTAGCTTAATCGAACTGTCATCTTTTGATTTGAAAGTGTCACAAGTGTCATTTTTAGTCAAAGAAAAAAAATTCGTAAAGTCTTCCTCTTTTAGATAGTCGATTACACTTTTGCCATTGTATTTGATTTCGATTATCAGTATTTCAAGTGTCGAAAGCAATTTTAAATTCGAAATCACAAAGTGTCGTCTTAGTCTTCCTTTCGTTTTTTGAATTCGAAATTGCAAAGTGTCATCTTAGTCTTCCTTTCGTTTTTTTGAAAAGAAAATTGTTAGTACTGTCGCTTTGAAAGAAAAATAGTTCAGATCTGTACTTAGCATTCTTTTTGTCATTCGAACATTAAGAAAATAGAAAAAAAATACATGCATGTGCATTTGCATTTAGACTACACGTGGAAATTGATTTAGGAAAAGTGCATCTAGTGTGTGCTCTCTGCTCTATGTTGAAACAATTTTACTTCTCTTTCCTTAGTAGCTAGGATTTTCATTGCTAAAAGAAAATAAACGACTGTTTATCATCTTAGATTGCATATTTAGGAATTGTATATCTACATCACACGGTGAACCTTAAAGGCAAACTTCTTAAGAAAGATCAACTATAAAATAAACCTCAATGAACATAAAAACGCTTTGGAACCTAATGCACAACATCTAGAAGTCTAGGCTAGAGACGTATTTCGGCGTCGTAAAACCTGGTAACTATTGTTTTCATCGTAGGTTGGGTGATTCCTCCTCTTTGATATGACAAGTGCCAGTATGGACTTGTGCTCCCACATACCGTCGAGTATATATTGGGAGACCACAATAGGCTATATCCTTTATCCTTAGGAAGCCATGTTTGCTGCCCTATCGATCGCAATGCACTGAACACAGCATTCACGAAGATTGACTGCCATACCGTAAAAAGTATTCTGCAGTTTTGCGATTGGTTTGGTAATCCGTCTATGTAGATTTCCAGAGAAGTCAATTTCGTTCCTTTTCAGACTCCTTAAAAGAAAAGGTCCATCTGAGCACTTTTTACTTTAGGCTCATTAAAAATCGAAGGCGACTAGAGTCACCTTTAGCTTTTTCTCAACTCTTAAAAATTGAAAAAGAAAGTTGTGTCAAAGAGTCATAAAATTTATTTTAAATGGAATAACATCATTGTTCCCTCGTTGGTATTAGGCTGAGAAAATGGAGTCCACCAACCAAGGATTTCCCCTTGGGGAAAATACTAGTCCCTTCTCCTCTTGGGGAGATGTTGGTGCACCTCATATGGCTACTTTGTCCCTTCCAGGACTTACAATCGGCTTGCCAGTATGGCTTTTCTTGACCTCTATTGTTCAAAACACCATAATTCCCGAGTAATCAAATCAACAACCAGATGATACTAGAGTTTCTCCTCCACCTTCTACTTCATTTATTTCTCCCTCTCCTTCTTCCTCTTCGCTTGGTGAAGCTAGTAACGCTAAAAAGCAAGTAATTGAGAAGAAGAAGAAAGGGGAGGAGAAGAATAAGAAGAAGCCAACGGTGAAAAGGGGCAACCATGCATCATCTGGTGAAAATCCACACACTACACTATCCAAACCTAAATCTCCATGTGTCATTTGCAAAGGAGACCACTATCATCGAGATTTTCCTTGCATATTGTGAATCTTAAGGGATTGGTCTCCTCGTTTGCACAATCCGGTGTCCTCAACCTCTGACGATCATGTTGAGAGTACACCGTCAACTAATGAAAACAAAGTCAATGGACAAAAAGGAAAATCTAAATTTCCTTGTAGACTTTGTGAAGGCGATCATGCCGTCCACCATTTTCCCTTCCTAGATGAAGCTAAAAGAGTCTTGGATAACCGTCCTGCTTCACCACTACGGCTTCCTCCTGGATATAAGAAACTCTTGCCGAGTCCATTGCTAGTTGAAAATCCGACTGACACACCTTTGTTGTCGGTTGAAGCATCTATCGTTGAAGATAAACCCTCTGAGTCCACATCGGACCAAAGTCAACAGGTTGAGATGACAATTGACCCAGACTTGTCTTCAGAAGGTCCACCTTCAAATGATATAGTCACCAAAGAGAATGAGGACGACACCGTTCAAATTCTTTTTGTCAACACAGAATCCGATGAACCTGGGGGCAATCTACCCGTTCCTTTACCATAGGAAGGAAGTTCATCAGAGATTCATTCAGCCGTCTATTCGGTCCCTCCTCCAAGCAATCTAGTTGTTTCCTTCGATTGGAATCTACTAGGGAGACCTCGCCTACCATCTAATGTACCATTCTGAATCATAGTACAATCTTACAGAATGATCATGGCAGGTACTATCATAAATGAAGGGGCTTCCGTGAGTACCCTTTCCTCAACTGCTTGGAAAGCGCTTGGTTCACCATCGCTTCTGCCTGAGATTCAAAATCTGTTAGGCTTCAACAAAGGAACTAGTCGACTGTTAGGGATCCTTCCAAATTTGCCTATAATTTTGAGAAGGAAAACCATTTATCTAAACGTAATGGTAGTCCAAGGGTCTCTAGATTACAATCTACTCCTTGGGCGTGACTACATTTATAGCATGGGAGCTATTGTTTCCTCACTCTTTCGAGTGATGTGTTTCCTGCATGAAGGTGGAGTGGTCCAGCTCGTAGAACAACTTTCATTCCCTAGTTCAAACATAGCTACTAGTCAAATTCCATCCCTAACTGGTCTTTTTGCACAAGGAATGTCTCATCAATCTCCAGTCCATCCACCTGACGAGCGTGAGTGATTCGGTGAATGTGACTAAACCCAAGGGGCATGCGCCCTGGTCTTCTTCGGCAGGAAAACCCTAGGTATAAGGTAGGTTTCCGTGTAGGATATATGACTAGTCTGACACACCCGTCCGTTTAGGAAAATGGGATTAGATTGGAAAAGGATTCCTTCATCAAAGGTTATGTGATTGGAATTAACACCATTCGTCTTTGTCTATTTCGATAGACAGAGCCAAGGAAGTGTTTTGTCTGCAAATGCAGATGGAACAATCTTGCTAATGCGAGAATTTCCGTATGGTAACCTGGAAAAAAGATCGAGCATTTGTCTTGTTCAGCTCATTAAAACTATCGAAAAGTCATCCCTTTCGTATTATTTTATAATTTTTTGGACTTAAGGGATTATACTATGAAAAAGGATTACTAGAGTTTCCTTTCTGTCTCTTTTCAGTCTCTCTAAAATTGAAAAGGACCGAGTTATCCTTGTCATTAAACTCGTTAAAACAATAGCGACAAACTTGTCCATTATAGACAAGAGCGAGTTTCACTGTCGCTAGGCTCGCTAAAACATAGTGACAGGTTTTCCCGAAGGGAAAATTATAGAACAAGCATATGTTATCCTCCTCAAGCTTGACAAAAATAAAGAGGTACTGGTCAACAATGACTGGGGAAAAATTGGGAAGAAAACTTGAAGAACTTTATTGGTAGCAGGTTGTTCTTGAACAAGACACTTTCACTCTGTCACCATGATTGAGTCGGGTTGGGTTATTCCGTTCACTGGTCACATCACCATTGGTCCTCCATACCATCCATTGTTAGGGTTTATGCTACCAATCCATTTCAGTGTTGCCGATATTTTCAAGAGAAGTTGCTCAAAGAATTCACCAACCCAGCTAACATCTCATCCGTTACAATACCTTCACGCTTCATTCTTTCATGACCGCCACCCTGAACCTTGTATCATCAAATCGTTTTCACCTCCACAAAATCATTTGCTCCGTTTCGTGTCGTAGATGTGGGATTCATTAAGGCCCTCCTACGACGGATCACTTCTTGTCAACATCAGCTCATTATCCAAGAAGTTGACCTAGGAACAAACCTATCAGTACTTTGAAGCTTGCATGCCTCAATGGCAAGTTTCTCACTTTCAGCGACAAGTTTACATCAATGGCCTTCGACCGAAAGATTTTGCGTGGTGTTCGACATCGACTCATGTATTTGCACCACGTGAATTGTACTGCAGTACCTTGAGGGTCATTATCATTATCGGTGATTCCTCTCATGCCTGTTAATAGCTTACATCATTGGCTGGTAATCAGGCGATGTCTTTCCATGTTCGACACCAGAACATCTTTTCACATGGATCGACTTGTACTTCGGGCGAAGATTGAACAAGTTTGAAGACCCCGGATCTAGTTTCATCCATCCAGGCTGCGATATATTTAGGAAAATAAAGACATCAAATGTACATCATAGCTACATAGATAATCATCCAAGCTAAGGGATGATGGCTCTACCAGAATCATCAGTCTGCCACATAGATGGTTGTCTGTCCTATGTACATGAAAATGAATTTATAAAGCTGAGCATGGGAATGCCCACCTTAGCTAGATCATGAAAATATTATGAAGATAATGTATTGTATTGTATCTTATTACAAGTCACCTTCCAGTTCGAAAAACCTCGGATCCTCATGATAAAGCATTTCACCTGACATCAGAAGATTTATGACCTCATGATTTAGGGGGCAACTGTTATAGACATATTTGGGCACTGCAACCCCAATCTCATATGTCCATAAACCAAGGGCTTCTAAGCCCTTAAAAGTGTTGTTTCATACCCTAAAGGAACAAGGTCAGCTGATTACATCATCTCCTAGAAGTTCTCCCTGAAAAACTACTCAGAACTGGTCAAAACTTGACCATACAGATTGCTTAGTGCTAAGGGTGTGATGCATCTCACCTACTACATGCAAAAGGTGCGATGCATACTGAAAATCCCTTCTGTAGGGTGCGATGAGCGAGAGCAGACAAATGGCAGAAGCAGATTGCTAGGTGGAAACCCAGAGAATCTTCTAGAAACTGCTCATTTGACACTTACCTCTCTGAGTTCACCCAGGGATGAGTAAGAGATCATGAAATCTCCAAGTGGAACCAAGAACTATCAGAGAAATGACACTAATCAAAATCCTAGATGCTGACTCACCCACCTGCAAATATCTATATATGGATCCCTCATCCCAGAGATCCAGAGGCTGGAATTTTGTATTTTGTAAGGAAGTGTTGTTGGTTTCTCTGTGAAACATTGTATTGTTGGGTGATCTAGATTTTCATGAGGAGAAGAGGGATTTCATACTGGGAGGATGGCGCTAGATCAAACAGCTTGGTTGCAATCCTCTCTTCTACTACTTCTATCAATAAATCTATTTGAGTTTTCCTCCATATACTTGTATATATTTGAATCTTGTATTTGTGTATGAATTTGTATGGTTAGTATACATCTGATCCCATATTGTTTATGGTTATAGATCTCTATGCTTTGATGGTATTTTTCTGCTTTGACTCTACATGTGTTCTTTAAAGCAGGACAAGTGAGGAAGGAGTGGCGAAATCTCTATCAAGGGAGAGAGGAAACAAGCAAGGAGCCAAGCGAAAGACTGAGGTTGGTACTCTCTGCTTCTCTCTCATCTATCTCTCATAAAGGAAAACACAAATGACTTTAAATTGTTTGTTTCTAAGATAACTACCTGTCTTAGTGGGACTAGCAGCTCTGAATGGACACTAGTTTTCCCGATAACAAAAAGCAATTGTAATACATCTCTATTTGATTTGATTAATGCAAGAGGAATTGGAGTTTTTAGCAAATTTCTTTCTCGAGATAAAAATACTTGTTGCATGTGTGTTATTCCTTCTTGTATGTATAATTTTTTTTTTCTAAATTGTGAATTAATGTCTGCATAGAAGTAGTGTAGATATGTGTCGTGTTATTTCGATTAGAAATTTATGAGAAATTGAAAATATATAGCCTAATTTCTACATGGTATCAGATTTGGATTCACATTAGAGGAGGAAATTCAAAGCTGTATCTTAGAGGTTTGAATTTGAAGATCAGTGTAGCAGGATTTCTTCAGAGCTGAGAAGATGGCCTTCAATGGACTAAGGCTAGAGTATGACTTTGAAGGCACCTCTAATTCTATTGCATGGAAGGACCACATGGAGGTAGTATTGGATGATAATGTATTTCTATAAGACATGAAGACAAATGTTGGAAAACCTCAAGCATTTGATGCCAAAAACCTTGTTCATTGGAAGAAATATTTAGCCAAAGAGAGGATAATAATCTTGGAGGTTGTACGGGATCATATTGTCTCAAATATTCATGGAAAAGAAACTTTTTTTGTGATGTGGAAAGCGCTGACATAATTTTTCGAGAAAAATAATGACCACAGGAAGCTAGTGCTCAAGGATAAACTTCAAAGTATCTAAATGCAGAAGACTGACATAATTCTAAAGTACTTGAGTAAGTTTACATAGTGTCATGATGAAATTGGCAGGGTCAGTGTTAATGTCCCTGAAGAAGACTTGGTAACCTTAGCCCTTTTTGGCCTTCCTAAGAGTTGGCATAACTATCAAGATTCGTTGAATAGGAGGGAGAAACTACTGAGTTGGGATCAATTATGTTATGCTTTGGCATAGGAAGAAATAAGGCAGAATAACAGAGATGGGACTTCATCCAAGGGAAAGGATGAAGAAAAGTTTGCATTGGTTGGAAAGGAAAAGAATGGAAAAGGGAAGAAATCTCAATCCAAACCAGAATCCAGTCAAGGGGGTTAGAAGAAATATTTTTCAAAACTTAAATTCTTCCATTGTCATGAATTCAAGCACTATGCCACGAAGTGTCCACACAATAAGGAAAGCAAGAAGACCTCAGGAGGAGAAGTAGGTGAATATTTGGCTTCACAATTCGATCTTGAATTTACCATCATTGCATGCATGGCTAGCACAGTGATGGGGAAATCACTGTGCTACTTGGATTGAGGTGATCATTCCATATGACGAAAAATATATATTTTTTCAGTGACCTGGAGGAGAAATATTTGAGGATTCACATTAATATGGGGGATGTTGGAAGGTATAGCATGATCAGGATTGGTACAGTCACCTTTCAGAGGGAGTCGAGCTCGCCCCTCATGCTCAAGGATGTCATGTTCATTCTGGGCCAAAAGAAAAATCTCATCTATGTTGCAATTTTGGAAGACTGTGGTTATGATGTGATCTTTAGAAAGGGAAATGCATTCCTGATAAACATAGCCACGAGATAGGTGAAGAATATTGGGGTTCATGTGAAGAACCTATACAAGATAGATTTGGAGGATTTTTTCATTGAGCACAAAGGTATAGAAGGTGTCGAGTCATGATGTCAGTGAAATTTAGTATAAACGACTTGGTCATTTGCATCATGGCACTTTGAAGATCATGCAGAAAATAACCACATGCCTCCCCAAAGGAGCACTTGAGGAATAGGATGTATGCAAAGGATGTACTTTTGCGAAGTATACAAATTCATGATTGGGACAACAAAGCACATGTAGTCCTTGAAAGGATCCACTTTGATGCCTATGGACCTTTCTTGACAACCTCCAAATATAGGCACACATATTTTTTCATTTTTATTTATGACTTCTCACTGAAGTCTCGGATCTTCTTCATGCAAAAGAAAGATGACACATTTTTTAAGTTCATAGAATTCAAGGCATTGGTTGAGAAAGAAATGGGAAAGAAGGTGAATTTTCCTAGGATCGATAATGGAGGTGAGTATGTGTCAAATGAATTTAAAAATTATGTGCAAAATAAGGCATTCGATGAGAGTTGACAACACCCCAGAACCCACAACAAGATGGGGTGGTTGAGAGGAAGAACCATAGCATTGTGGGAACAATGAGGGTGATGTTGCATGATCAAGGCCTAACTCTACATTTGTGGGTCGATGCATACAATACAACAATATATTTGTAGAACAGGAGTCCTCATCGGATTCTTGGCATGATTACACTGAAGGAGGATTTCTTGTTGAAAATGCAACAAGATGATGGAGCTTAGTGAAAAGAATTCGCCTTCACTAAGTGGGCCTGCAAGCTATTTTTGGCGCAAAGTCTATTTTTAGACATATGGATCATGGTCTATGAGTTGCAGGATGCTATTTATGGATGATTGATCATGTTGGTAAAAATAGATGGACTTCTATTTTTAGACATATGGGTAGAGTCTATTTTTAGACTTCCAGTCTAAAAATATAACAGTCGAATATTATTAGATCTTAATAATATTTGGACTATAAACATTATCTTATCCTCTTGTAGCACTTCAGTTCGAGCTACGGATGTGGCACATGCAACTGCCAGAAGGAAATATGCTTTTCTTATGGGTTAGTTGAGCTATTGCATGATGGAATTCAGTTAGAACTCAAGTGATTGAGTTTGGTGGAGTTGATTGAGGAGTTGATGGAGTTGTGTTCAGTTTGACTTAGTTGAACTAGTTGTATTTAGTCTAACTGCCAAATACACTAGTGATGAGTGATGTGAATTAATTACTAATTAATTCACTAATTATTAACTCATAAATCAACTAAAGAATACATCAGTTAACTCAGTTCATGGACAATTCAGTGGAGACAAGTGTTAGAGGTGGGTGAAAGGGTGAGACTACTATCAGTTGTGACTATAGCTGTGCATGAGATTTGCACAATCATTGATTGAGATTTCCAATGAGGATTGCATAGTACAAGCCAAGGGAATTTGAACTTGGATCAGATCTATTCTCAAATTGGATTGTGCAGTAGAGGCAGGCAGACAGTGGAGGAGATTTGAACCTGTGACTTGATTCAGATCTGAGCTAGTTTGTGTGTAGCAGATGGAGATAGTACTGAGTAAGAGTATTGTACTGTGTATTGTTACATGTTCTCTATCGTCATAATATACAGATAGTTCGGGGTTTTCAGCTGTATGCTTTCCCCATTACATACTGTGTTGATATGTGTGATTGATGTTTCAATGTGCGCATGCGATTGTTTCTTTAATTCTGCAAATTGATGATCAATGTAGAGGAGGTTATGTATTATGCATGCATTCCACAAATAGTGTATAATTAGGATAATCTCTATGAATAAGTGTTATATTATTCAAAATTTCTACATGGTATCAGAGCTATATGATTTGTAGAAAAATTTCTACATGGTATCAGAGTGAAGTTGATCATCAGATCTATTATTCAGAAAGTGATTACATTTTATTTCTTCAGGCAGAGTTTGTAATCAGGCTAGGTAGCCTCTGGATTCATCCTTCTTTTGGAAGGTGAGATATTCGGTAAATTCCCATACAGTCAATCTTTGTACGAGAAATACTTTTTTCTCACAAATTTTAGATCAGAAGCGGTTGAGTTTTGAGTTGGTGGAATTCGAATTTGCAGCAGTGTTTCTTTGGTGTCGAAGTTGAAATGTCTTTCAACGGATTGCGATTGGAGTATGCCCTTGAAGGCAGCTCGAATTATATTTCATGGAAAGACAGGATGGAGGTGGTGTTAGATGACAATGGGTTGAAGGAGTTCATAGATGCTGAGGTCCCAAAGCCTACTGATGCTGCTCAAATTGAGGCTTGGCAAAAGAAGACAGCAAAGTGTCAAAGGATTCTGTTGGAGGGCGTGAAGGATCACATTGTATCCAGCCTGCATGGAAAGGCTTCTCCATACTTGATGTGGAAAGCATTGATAGATTTATTCCAAAGCAAGAGTGACCAGAGGAAGTTGGCGCTGAAGGATAAACTCAGAAACATTAAGTGTGAGAATGGAGACAGTATGCCCAAGTATCTCATGAAGTTCACCCAATGCCAGGATGAGCTGGGAAGTGTGGGGGTGACTGTTGATGATGAGGACTTGGTGAGCTTAGCTCTCCTTGGTCTTCCAAAGAGTTGGCATTCCTATCAGGACTCTGTCAATGGTCGGGAGAAATTTCCAGGATGGGAGAGACTTTGGTCGGATCTTGTGCAAGAGGAGATTAGTCAGAATACTAGGGACGGATCTTCATCAAAGGCATCTGATGAAGAAAATTGCGCTTTGGCTGCCAAAGCAAAGAAGGGGAAGAACAAGAAATCTTCTCATTCCGGTGCGAAAGGCAAGAAGCAGGACATGTCCAAGGTGAAGTGCTTTCACTGTCACCAGCATGGACGTTATGCCACAAATTGTCCGCAGAAGAAGAAAAATAAGCAAGCTGCTGGATCTGCAGCGGGAGAGGCCTTAGCCTCGCAGTTTGAGCTGGATTTTTCACTGATCACATGCTTGGTATCAAGTGTGATGGGATCAGTATGGTTCTTGGATAGTGGTGCATATTTTCACATGACAAGAGATCGAGATTTGTTTTCTGATCTAGATGAGAAAGATCTTGGAGTGCACATCGAGATGGGCGACGATGGTAGATACAATGCGACTGGTATCGGTACCATTTCCTTTGAGAGGGAGTCTAGTAAACCCTTTATATTGAAGGAAGTGATGCATGTTCCAGGATTGAAAAAGAATCTTATCTCTGTGGCGATGTTAGAAGACAAGGGATATGATGTTGTCTTCAGCGAGGGAAAGGCTTTCCTGCGCAATAAGAAAACTGGAGAAACCTGGAAGATAGGGTTTCGAGTCAAGAACCTTTATCAATTGCATGTATATGGCTACGCAGCAATGGCATGCAAGGCAGAAGGATTGGTGAACCGAGATGATGGCGAGCTGTGGCACCGGAGATTGGGCCACCTTCACCATGGATCCTTGAAGATATTGTAGCAGATTTCTACTGGGCTTCCTAAAGGCACTCTTGTGTAGTCAGATCAGTGCAAGGGGTGTACTTTGGGAAAATTTGTGAAAGCCACCTTTCACGAGAAGGATAGTTGCGCCACAATGATCCTTGAGAGAATTCACATAGACGTGTGTGGACCTTTCTCAGTAGCTTCGATAGCAAAGCACAAGTACTATGTGATATTTCTTGATGATTTCTCTCAAAAGTGCTGGATCTTCTTCATGCAGAAGAAGAGCGAGACATACTCAAAGTTCTGTGAGTTCAAAGCACTGGTCGAGAAGGAATCGAGGAAGAAGGTGAAGGCTCTTAGGAGCGACAATGGTGGTGAATTTATCTCTGGCGAGTTCAAGGACTTCTACAGCGCAGAAGGGATTCGAAGAGAGCTCATAGCTCCCCATAACCCACAACAGAACGGGGTTGCTGAGCGGAAGAACAGAACGATCGTGGGTGCTGCATGGGCGATGTTGCATGATCAGGGCCTACCCCTTCACTTGTGGATGGAGGCAAGCAATACTGCAGTATATGTGCAGAACCGTTGTCCTCACAAGATACTTGGCATGAGTACACCCGAGGAGGCTTATTCTGGTAAGAGGCCTGATATTTCCCATTTGAGGATTTTTGGTTCTCCTGTTTACATGCATGTGACGAAGGATGCCAGGAAGAAGCTGGAGCCAACCGTAGAGGTTGGGATATTTGTGGGGTACACTGATACGCCCCACAACTATCGTGTGTATTTGACAGACAGTCGCAAGACTGTTGTGTTGTGGAGGTAAATCCCCTCTGCAGACAGAGGCGATCCCTACTAGTCCAAATAGGGTCTAGCAACAATCAAACAACGCTAACACGCAGGTTCCTAATTGCAAATTAAAGACCGATGATGAAGGCCTACCTGGATTCCAATGCTAGTACTTGTAGAAGAGTCGATGCTCCCGTTCCTTTGCTCTGGCTGGTCACAGTCCCCACGACCCTCGTGCACGGACACCTGCACATGCAAAGAACGATACAAACACAAGCATAAAATCCAATAGATGCAACTATATATCAGTAAAAAATGATATAACTTAAACACCATCATAAAGACAATAAGAGTGGAACCATAATGATAGTCGTCTATTATTGGTAAACAAGGAAGAATACAACCATAGTTCTGACGTCAAATCCTTCTCAAGAGGGTCCAGCCAGCAAGTTCCTCAAGCATTCACCCTTGAAGATAGATCTCCCAAGACAAACTCTCTCACTCACAAGTTCACACAAGATCAAAACACTTCACAACCTTCCTTAAGCTCTCTAACACTCCCACACTTGTCACACTAGCTACCTATCAAGCTCACACACTATCAGCAACACTCCAAACACTATGAATTCCAAACTAGCAGCTCATAGCAATGGTGGAGGCTTAAATAGGAGAAGGAGTCTCCATGAATGGTGGGAGGATGAGCTTATCTCCAAGGAAGGTGGCTCAAATGACGAAATAGACATGCCAGAGAAGGGAGGGCGACATATACAAGGCCAACAACCAGGTCTGGAGTCATCTGGAAGGCCGGCTGTTAGAACAAACTCACCCAGACTGGATCATCGCGGGTGGATAACTATACTGGAGCGCTGACATCGCTGCTGCATAACGGAGAAAGTCATGTCAGCACGATCAAATATAAGCAACAGTCACGCTGTCTCATGAAATTCGACCATCGCGGGAATCACGTGTACTTCCGCGATGGCAGCGCGTTCGGTCTGTTTTGGAGCACTCATCAGCGCGTTTATTTTTAGAACAGTCGCGATGATGGAAAAACTTTGGCAAAGTGGGTCATTTGGCAACATCAGAGAGCATGAACATGAATGATTTGGACTCATGACACAGCAAGAAGACTGGTATGAAGGCAGTGACAAATTACTGTGTAATAGATGCCCCCTAAAGTATGAAGCCCGAGAGAGTGGGAGGGGTGAAATGCTTTACGAAACTGGCTGAACTGGAACACCACCGGGAAGAATCTGCACGCAAGTATGACTGATATCTATGATAATCAATTACATGTAGTCTAGGCATGGGCGCAGCCATCCAAAAGACATACGAAAGAGGTCTGTGGTATGGACGTAGCCACCCTGCTAATGAGACCGTGATGATAATAAAGGTATGGTCGCAACCTTCCATGATGACTCAGGTATGGGTGCAGCCATCCATCAATGAGTCATGTAACGATCATAAAAATCCACAAAATCGCAACCTGGATCTTCAACAGACAAGATCCAGGGTCTTGCGCTCCATCTCGACCCGAACAAAGTATAAGTCCAAGCATGCGAATATAGGAGCTGAAGTCGAACATGCAAGAACATCGTCTGATTACCAGTCAATGATGAAAACTGTTAACAGATGCGAGAGATACCACCAATAATGACAATGGTCCTCAAGGTACTATAGGTACAATCTACGACATGCGAATGAGTGAACTGGCATCGAACACTCGCAGAATCATTCGATCGGAGGCCAATGATGAAAACCTCGCATCGAACACGAAGAAACCGCCATTGAGGCATGCAGGCTCCAAGGCACCTGAAGGGAGTCTCCAGGTCAACTTCCTGGATAATGAGCTGAAGTCGACAGGAAGTAACCTTGATCAAAGGTGGGCCATAATTTTTCCCACATCATCGACACGAGACAGAGAAGGATAAGATAATTTGCGTGAGGTATCAGAGGGAGGTTGAGTATTCTGCAAAGGTCAACTTCTCTTGAACATATCGACGGCACAACAATGGACTTGGCAGTATTTGACATTAAATGATTAGGGGTCATGGTGACAAGGCAATGAGCAGATGAGAGGTCAAACAGGATAACCCAAACCCAAGGAAGCAAGTGTGAAAAACAAAATGAGATATCCCCACCCAGACACGAATGCAGACAAGTGCCATGTTCAAGAGTGACATACTGCCGACACGACAATGATTGTGGTTCCATTTTCCCCACCATTGCTGGCGAGTACCCCGGTTATTTTTTGATGACAAGCTTGACGGGGATAGCATATGCTTGAAAAGTGTCATTTCGACAGAATCCGATGTCATTAAGTTTTAACGAGTCTGACAGAGGAAGAACTCGGTGTCTTTTCCTGTTTAGAGAGTCTGAAAAGACAACAGAAAAGTGGACTCCAGGGGGGTCCTTTTTCGTAAAGTTGTGTCTCTCGAGCCTGAAAAACTATAAAACGATGCTCGAAAGAACTGCCTGACTAGTATGATCAAGGAGTACTTTTCGTAAGTAGTGACTTCGACCCGAGAAAGTAAAAAAGCGGTCAGAAGCACGTCGTTTTGTAACCAATAACAAGTTTGAAACGACAAAAACCCGACGATCTTTTTAAGTTTAAACTGTCAAAAAAATAGCTTAAAGGCGACCCCCTCTTGCTTCTTTTAACGAGTTGAGAGGGAGACTCGGCTATCTTTTCTTATTTAGACGGTCAGAAAAGAGCTAAAAACAGACCTCCATTTTTATTCTCTTTAACGAGTCAAAAAGGGAAAATACTCAGCAATCTTTTCATATTTTACGAGTCAGAAAAGAGCTTAAAGGTGACTCATCCTAGAGGAATGAGTGGTATAAAGGGTAGCAACTGGTTCCGGCAATGGTGGAACTGCTCAAAACATGTAATGGTCAAGAGGTTGGCTAACAAAACCACTCATAACTGCGGTCCCTCAGGAAAGGTAAAACAACCAAGTGAAAGCATATGATCGGCCAAAGAGATGGTGGTGATGGAATGAAAACAACCAAGGCTCATCTAGCAGAATTTAGCAGATAAAGATAGCAATCACGAGATGTAAAATGGGTATGGGTTCATTTTTACACAAGCTTGAACCATGGAGAACTCTGCTTGGATTTGGTTTCATGTTTACACAAGCTTGAAATGAAAAACTATGCTTGTTATGAGTTCACATGCCCCCAACATAATGATGCAAAACGAGGTACATATCCCCCCAAGCTTCATTGCATTCAACAAAGTGGATGGAATGAAGGTTCACTCTCGAGATCTATGAAAGACTCGACTGGTATTTTACGAGATATTAATCAAAAGACTCGATTTGGAAAGGGAGTTGTTTCATTTTTTAATGAGGTTGACACAGTAAAAGAACTATCCTCATAACCCTTGTTTCATTTTTTAACGAGGTCGACATAAGATCAAAACTATCCTCGTAACCCTTGTTTCATTTTTTAACGAGCTTGACACAAGATCAGGAACTATGCTCGAACACCTTGTTTCGTTTTTTAACGAGGTCGTCACAAGATCAAAACTATCCTCGGCCAGATCCAGTTTCATTTTTTAAGGAGCTTGACACAGGAAAGGAACTATGCTTCGAACGAACTTCATCATAATGAACAGGAAGTCGTTTCTTCCAAGGGTGTCACTCCCGGTGGAAGGACAACATCTTGGAAGTCAGGGCCCAATGCCCCCAGGACATCATGCACGACGACATCATCATGGGATACAGGCACAAGGTAGGTAGCCACGTAGTTGACCTGCGGTGGGGCAGACACAACCGATGGGTAAAAACCAGGAGGGGGTGGCAGCTGCGCAGGAGGCACTGGGGGACTAAAGAACGATAATTGATCTATCGTCACGATTCTTCCGTTGTGTGGAAAGAAAACCACACGGAAAAGCGAAGAGACAAGGGTCCCCATGGCATAAACATAGTCACGGCCAAGGAGAAGACTGAAATCTAAAGCACCTTGGACAACCAGCACGTCCATATAGATGGTTTTGCCTCCCAAAGTAATAGGAAACTTCGGGAGGACCCCTAGAGGTTGACTGGTTCCCCCATCAAATGCTAACAGATTCTGTGCGACCGGCCCAAGCTGCAGGGAACCTAAAGCTTGTCAAGTAGTGGACGACATAAGACTAACAGAAGCACCTTCATCCAAAACAGTGCCAGGTATTGCCTTAGCACAGGCATGTACTGTAATCTGGAAAGGCACATTGGATGGAAGGTGGAAGGCGGTCAGGTAATTCCAATCGAAGGAAGCGACTAGACTACTTGGTGGGGGAATTGTATGATTGCCCCCATGCTCTAAAGGAACCGAAGGAGGACTTTCGGGAGCAGCTGGGATAGGAGAGTCATTTCCAGATTCAGGAGAATCTGAGGAGATGAGGAGAACATGAGCAGCAGAATCATGATGCTCCTCTAGAAAAGAGTAATCAACAGGTGGTGAACACAAGTCAACAATCTCTCCGACCAATGGTTGGTCTAGAGCAGGCTTGGCACAGCCTGGTTCAGGAAGAGGAACCTGGACAAGAGAAGAATCTAAGTCAATCTCTTTGTCAACAGGGAGAGGGTTTGAAGAGAGCCTCTGATAACCAACAGGAAGTTGGGGTGAAGAAGTTGTAAGACTTTCCAAAATAGTGGAAGCTTTATCCATGAGCGGACAAAGGTGAAGGGGATGATTGCCCTCACATAGTCTACAGGGGATTCGAATCTTCCCTTTCTTCTGAATGTTTTCACTTGATAGGGTGGCATCGCCATGAACTTCAGAGGACGATGAGGGACAAGCTGGATCGCGAGACCATACTTCAAGGATCCTGGGAATGCCAGGACAATCACGAAGAAGGTGGTCATCCTTGCACAATCTACAAGGAAATTTGACCTTCCACCAAGAAGCAGAAGGTGGCTCGACTTGAGTTGGATTTGGAGTAGTCACTGCACTTTTAGCCTCTCGCTGATGAGACTTCTTCTTCTTCGTCTTCTTCTTCTTCTTCTTCTGAGCCACCTGGTTACTTGAATCCAGGCTTTCACCAGGCGAAGTAGAAGATGAGGACGTAGAAACAGGCGAAGAAGGGGAGAGGTCCACCTTAGAATCAACATGATGTTGTTCGGGTGGAGGAACTGATTGACCAGCAGTTGAGACGGTAGGGACCAGAGAGGTTGAGAACAACCAAACAAGAAACCCAACAGTTAACCCAGGAAGGGACAACGTTGCCATGTAAGGAGCACCAACATTTCGTAAAGGAGGGAAATGACCAGGATTCCCATCAGAGGGGATGCCTGGGTTGGTAAACTCCAGAAAAGTTGCCATCACAAACGAGAAAGAACCCTACTCAAACTAATGCAAACAAGATCTAACCGGGTAAATGTGAATGTGGTCGAATAAATTTTAAGACACAAGGACATAACTTGACCTTTTCATTTTTTAAGAGTCGAGAAAAGGACAAAAAGATGACTCTAGTCGCCTTCGAATGTTTAATGAGCCTCAAGTGACAAGTGCTTAGATGAGCCTTTTCTTTTAGGGAGTCTGAAAAAGATCAAAAGTGACTACTCTGGAGAGCTAGGAAAAAGGTTTACCAGACAATCCGTAAAACTGCATATACACCTTGGCAGTCATATGAAAACCAAGGACTTTCCGTACAGCAGTCAATCTTCCCGAATGCTGTGTTCGGTGCGTTATGGCTTGTAAGGCGGCAGACACGGCTTCCTATGGATAAAGGATGATAACCTAGTGGGGTCTCCCCATATACTCGACGGTACGTGGGAGCTCAAATCCGTGCTAGACCATTGTTGCGTCATGGAAGGAGGAATCACCCAACCTTAAGTGAAACAAAAGTGACTAGGTTTAACGACGCCGGAGCACGTCTCTAGCCTAGACCTCTAAACAGTGAGCATTATGTTCCAATGCGTTTTTAGGTTCATTCAGTTCATTTTAAGGTTGATCTTGTATTAGGTTTTGGTTTTCAGGCCTTACCGTATGAAATATCTCAAAATTGCCTAAATGCAAACTATATGCCAAAATATGTCATTCCATTTGATGAATGCTAATTGCGAGAGGGTTGGAGGGCTTTCACGCAAACGAAATGATCACAAAACAACAAATAGCTTCCCTAATGTAGCTAATGGAAATTCACAAACTTTTCTTCAAGATCACTAATCACTAACCAAAACGAAAAGCTTCTAATTCTCATTAACTAATACAAAGCAAAAGATATTTTTCTTTTTGTTGATGGAAAAGTGCATTAAAAAAACTTTGAGAAATAATAACAAACAAATGTGAAAAGAACCGGTTGACCCCAAACAACTATGGTCCATGTCCGGGTAGTGAAAAGAAATCGAAACAATGTCAAGATTGGTTCAACAACAATCACTTAAACAACCAAGCAAAAAGCAAGCAAATAGGAAGGCTTCACCAAACCAATAGCAAGCAGTAAATGAACCTTTTCAAACCAGTAACCAAGCAAAGCTGATCCAACAAACTTGGAATAATAAAACTAGGTCACAAAGCAAAAAGACAAGATTCGCTCAACAAAACTCACAAGAAAGTGCTTCAATCTCCAGACAATGAAAAACAAGTTATAAACCAAGTGAGAATAGTAGGGGATAGCAAGACCAATAGGCTCAGGAGGTAGAATTGAAGAAATTCAATTCTACAGGAACCAGCGCGGGTGATACATAGTAACAAAGTGCTGATAAAGAACTACGCGTAGCAACAATGCGATGTCAGTGCGGAAGTACACGCCTTACCCGCGATGGTCCGATTTACAGAACCGTCGCGACTATTTGGTGTATTAACGCGATGATCAAGAGGTCACAGAAAGGGCTGCGCGATGACAACGCGACTGTTTAATTATAAACCACAATGATGTTCAAAAACGGCCACAATCAAGCCAAAAACTCCCAAATCAAGGCAATCAATCTTTAAACCAACAAGGCATCTCCCAGACTGAACTAGGAAACCAAGAAACAGAGAACTAATCCCCAAACTTTGAAAAGAGAGAAAAAACAAACTCAAGGAAAGAATGAACAAAAAAGGACAAAAGCCAGCTCCAAGCTATTCAGTTCGTAAACCAAATCGGAGATTGACTGAAGTGGCGTTGATCTACTTTACTTATGCAGAGAAATAGCGTTTCGAAGGCTATCTAGCCGTGCTTCAGGCTCCATCTAAAGTTTAAAAATCAAACAACAAGGTAAACTCCCCAGCGGAGTCGCCAAATTGTTGTGGAGGTAAATCCCCTCTGCGGACAGAGGCTATCCCTACTAGTCCAAATAGGGTCTAGCAACAATCAAACAACGCTAACACGCAGGTTCCTAATTGCAAATTAAAGACCGATGATGAAGGCCTACCTGGATTCCAACGCTAGTACTTGTAGAAGAGTCGATGCTCCCATTCCTTTGCTCCGGCTGGTCACAGTCCCCACGACCCTCGTGCACGGACACCTGCACATGCAAAGAATGATACAAACACAAGCATAAAATCCAATAGATGCAAATATATATCAGTCAGAAAGGATATAACTCAAACACCATCATAAAGACAATAAGAGTGGAACCATAATGATAGTCGTCTATTATTGGTAAACAAGGAAGAATACAACCATAGTTCTGACGTCAAATCCTTCTCAAGAGGGTCCAGCCAGCAAGTTCCTCAAGCATTCACCCTTGAAGATAGATCTCCCAAGACAAACTCTCTCACTCACAAGTTCACACAAGATCAAAACACTTCACAACCTTCCTTAAGCTCTCTAACACTCCCACACTTGTCACACCAGCTACCTATCAAGCTCACACACTATCAGCAACACTCAAAACACTATGAATTCCAAACTAGCAGCTCATAGCAATGGTGGAGGCTTAAATAGGAGGAGTCTCCATGAATGGTGGGAGGATGAGCTTATCTCCAAGGAAGGTGGCTCAAATGACAAAACAGACATGCCAGAGAAGGGAGGGTGACATATACAAGGCCAACAACCAGGTTTGGAGTCATCTGGAAGCAGGGAAAATTTTAAGAACCCCCCCTAAATTTATAAATATAATAAATGGGTGAATCTCCATGGTATATAGGAAAAATGGAAGGCGATTTTATCAATAATATAATATGTATATATAATTTTTTGGTGAATCTCTCACCAGGCATGGCGAATATTTTACTCAATTATAAAATCTTGTAAGATCTTGGCGAGTCTTTCACTAAATAATAAAACTTTGTAAAGTCATAGTGAATCTTAGCATAGGCTACATGCTGGTTTAATTCCCCCATTTAAATAGGCTACATTCCAGGTGAATACCATGGGTCAATACCATGTGCCATTTTGGTGAATACCATGGGTCAATACCATGTGCCATTTTTATTTTTATTAATTCTAATATTAGGGTTAATAATGGTTTTTTGCATGGTATTAATAACAATCTAGTCCATGGTATTTGTCCCATAGTATTTTGGCCATAGGTTTCACCTAAATATAACCCATTTTTTGAGTGTTCGTAAATAGAAGGTGACTTATGGAGTAAATATAAAAAAATGTTTTATTTGTTTACCATACCTCTCGTTTATTTATATTTTTATTAATTTACCATACCTCTTTTACAAATATGGTATTTGGCCCATAGGATTCACTTAAATAAAACCTCTTTCCTGAGCCTTCATAAATAGAACGAGGGTTATGGACTAAATATAAAAAGAGGTTTTATTTATTTACGATACGTCGAGTTTATTTATATTTTTATTTATTTACCATACCTTTTGAGTAAGTATAAAAAGACGTTTTATTTATTTACCATACCTCCACTTTACTTATATTTTTATTTGTTTACACCCTTACATGTATATAAGGTGACTTATGGAGTAAATATAAAAAATGTTTTATTTATTTACCATACCTCTCATTTATTTATATTTTTATTAATTTACCATACCTCTTTTATAAATATGGTATTTGGCCCATAGGATTCACTTAAATAAAACCTATTCTTGAAAATGGGCGAATGGATTCACTTAAATAAAACCTATTCTCGAAAATGGGCGAATGGAAGTTTGTAAGTCCTAATTTCAAGGGCTAAATTTACCTTTTTTACCCTCTCCCTTAAAATAAGGTGGGCTATTTGAGGTGATTTGTAAAAATGTACTATGATACAAAATATTCGCCCACTAAAAATTTAAAACCCCTTAATTTCGCCAAAGGGCGAACATTCGCCCCTAAAATTATCCTTGTCTGGAAGGCCGGCTGTTAGAACAAACTCGCCCAGACTGGATCATCGCGGGTGGATAACTGTATTGGAGCGCTGACATCGCTGCTGCATAATGGAGAAAGTCATGTCAGCGCGATCAAATATAAGCAACAGTTGCGCTGTCTCATGAAATTCGACCATCGCAGGAATCACGTGTACTTCCGCGATGGCAGCGCGTTCGGTCTATTTTGGAGCGCTCATCAGCGCATTTATTTTTACAACAGTCACGATGATGGAAAAACTTTGGCAAAGTGGGTCATTTGGCAACATCAGAGAGCATGAACATGAATGATTTGGACTCATGACACAGCAGGAAGACTGGTATGAAGGCAGTGACAAATTACCGTGTAACATGTTGTGCGACGGTATATCAAATTTCAGGAGGAGAAATCCATGAAGTGTTCGCTTGAGAGGGAGCCACACTTGCATGCAGATGAAAAGCTATTAGTTCCTAAGGATGAGCTTTAGGATGTGGATCAACCACAAGATGAAGTTCATGGAGTGGAAGAGACCACTCATGCAGCGCCAACCATCAGAGGGCGAAAGCACACTACAGAAGCTAAGCGACTGGCTCAAGATGCAAATATGGTTGTAGGACCACCTACAATGCAACATAGACAGAGACAGTCACCTGATCGGTACACTAGATACATGGCTCTTGTGAGCAAATGTGTCATGACTGAGCCATCCTCTTTCGAGGAAGCTATGGAGGATCCCACATGGGTAGATGCCATGGTGGAAGAGTATGATTGGATTGTCAGAAACAGTGCATGGGAGATTGTCCCAAGACCAAAGGGGAAATAAGTGGTGGGTTCAAGATGGATCTACAAAGTGAAGCAGGTAGCTGACGGGAGTGGAGAAGTACAAGGCAAGATTTGTTGCTCGAGGATTCTCATAGATAGAGGGGATCGATTATGAGGAGACCTTTGCACCTGTCACAAGGTATTCTTCCATAAGGATGATTCTTGCTCTCTCAGTGCAGATGGGGTGGCACATCCATCAGATGGATGTGAAGACTGCGTTCCTCAACGGAGTCATTGAGGAGGAGGTGTACATAGAGCAACCCGAAGGTTTCAAGATCTTCAGCAGCGAGTCGCATGTGTGCAGGCTCAAGAGAGCGCTGTATGGGTTGAAATAAGCACCTCGTGCTTGGTACACACAGATAGACAGTTATTTCACCGGACTTGGATTCTCCAAGAGTGAGGCGGATCCTAACCTATACCAGATTGTGGTGGAGGGTAAGCTGTTGATCATTGTACTTTATGTAGATGATTTGATTTTAACGGGAGATGAGCTATTGATACTTTCATGCAAGGAGGATCTTGCTAGAGAGTTTGAGATGAAGGACTTGAGCCTCCTTCATTATTTCCTGGGATTGGAAATTTGGCAGAGCATTGATGGACTATTTGTTTCTCAGGGTAAGTATGCCCAGGAGATACTGGAGAAGTTCAACATGCATGGTGGTAAGCATGTATTGTGTTATCTCAAAGGCACATCGGGATATGGATTGTGGTATAGATAGGAGGATGAGGTGAAGCTATGTGGCTTCACGGATGCAGATTGGGCAGGGAGCCCAACGGACAGAAAGAGCACATCTGGAGGGATCTTCAGTATCAGGTCGACAATAGTTTCTTGGTACAGTAGGAAGCAGAGATCCGTGGCACTCAGTTCAGCAGAGGCAGAGTATATGGCAACAAGTTTGGTTGCATGCGAGGCTATATGGATGAGGAAGATCCTGGTCGGGTTGTTCGGGTCACACTTGGAGCCTACTGTGATTTAGTATGATAACTAGAGTTGCATTAAACTATCGGCTAATCCAGTATTTCATGATAGATCCAAGCACATCGACATTAGGTACCATCATATCAGAGATTGTGTGCAGCGGAGAATCATGTTACTTTCATACATTCCCACGGAGGATCAGGATGCTGATATCTTGACGAAGGCACTCAACAAGAGAAAATTCGAATACCACAAAGGCAGGATAGGGGTTGCAGATAATCCATATCTTGTTGAGAGGGAGTGTTGAGAATGCAACAAGATGATGGAGCTTAGTGAAAAGAAGTCGCCTTCACTAAGTGGGCATGCAAGCTATTTTTGGCGCAAAGTCTATTTTTAGACATGTCTATTTTTAGACAAATGGATCATGGTCTATGAGTTGCAGGATGATATTTATGGATGATTGGTCATGTTGGTAAAAATAGATGGACTTCTATTTTTAGACATATGGGTGGAGTCTATTTTTAGACTGCCAGTCTAAAAATATAACAGTCGAATATTATTAACTCTTAATAATATTTAGACTATAAACATTATCTTATCCTCTTGTAGCACTTCAGTTCGAGCTACGGATGTGGCACATGCAACTTCCAGAAGGAAATATGCTTTTCTTATGGGTTAGTTGAGCTATTGCATAATGGACTTCAGTTAGAACTCAAGTGATTGAGTTTGGTGGAGTTGATTGAGGAGTTGATGGAGTTGTGTTTAGTTTGACTTAGTTGAACTAGTTGTATTTAGTCTAACTGCCAAATACACTAGTGATGAGTGATGTGAATTAATTATTAATTAATTCACTAACTATTAACTCATAAATCAACTAAAGAATACATTAGTTAACTCAATGCATGGATAGTTCAGTGGAGACAAGTGTTAGAGGTGGGTGAAAGGGTGAGACTACTATCAGTTGTGACTATAGCTGTGCATGAGATTTGCACAATCATTGATTGAGATTGCCAATGAGGATTGCGCAGTACAAGCCAAGGGAATTCGAACTTGGATCAGATATATTCTCAAATTGGATTGCGCAGTAGAGGCAGGCAAACAGTGGAGGAGATTTGAACCTGTGACTTGATTCAGATCTGAGCTAGTTTGTGTGTAGCAGGTGGAGATAGTACTGAGTACATGTGAGAAGTATTGTACTATGTATTGTTACATGTTCTCTATCATCATAATATACAGATAGTTCAGGGTTTTCAGCTGTATGCTTTCCCCATTACATACTGTGTTGATATGTGCGATTGATGTTTCAATGTGCGCATGCGATTGTTTATTTAATTCTGCAAATTGATGATCAACGTAGAGGAGGTTATGTATTATGCATGCATTCCACAAATAGTGTATAATCAGGATAATCTTTGTGAATACGTGTTATATTATTCAAAATTTCTACATATCTCGGGGAGAAATTCGGATGTGTCTCACTTTAGGATTTTTGGAGCCTATGTTTATTGCCATGTCTCCAAAGGATCAAGGAAGAAGCTAGAGATGACAACATAATTGGGGGTATTTGTGGGTTACAAAAAAAAACCACATAACTACCATGTGCACTCTCCATCCCTTAGAATGAAAGTTGTGCAAAGGGATGTAAAATTTGATGAATACAAAGCCATAAGATACTCTTTTGAGAGGGAGATTGAGATCCCACTAGAAGAGGAGATTTAGCTCCAAAGGAGGAACCTCAAGAAGTTGTGGAACAACCACAAGTTGAAGAGAAGAGAGTGGAGATAGCCACTCAAGAAGAACCATTCTTGAGAAGGTAGGAAAAGGAATATGGAATCTGAGATACTTGTGCAGGATGCAAGGGGGAATGTGGGTTCTCCTTCAAATAAGTGTAGACAGAGAAGGTCACCAGATCAGTACATTGACTACATGGCTCTAATGAATCAACTTCTAGAGACTGAGCCATCCTTTTTTTAGGAAGCAGTAGAGAAACCTATATGGGTTGATGCAATGGTGGAGGAATACAAATCCATTGTAAAGAACAGTGTTTGGGAGGTGGTCCCAAGGCTAGCATATAAATAAGTTATGGGTTCGAGATGGATCTTCAAGGTAAATCATGTAGCAGATGGAACAATATAAAATTAAAAGGCCATATTTTTGTCGAAGTGGTACTCTCAAGTTGAGGGGATTGACTATGAGAAGACCTTTGCTCTTGTAGCAAGGTCCTCATCCATCAAATCAATCTTGCTCTGAATGCACATATGAGGTGGAAGGCCCACCAGATGGATGTGAAAAAAAAATTCTCAATGGAGATATTGAGGAGGAGGTGTATATCGAGAAACTAGAAGGATTCAAGACTTTTTATCAGGAGTCTCATGTGTGCAGACTCAAGTGATAATTGTACTATCTAAAGAAAACACCTCATGCTTGGTACACTAGGATCGATAGCTACCTCACCAGTTTGGGATTCACCAAAATTGAAGTGGATACAAACCTCTATAATATCTTTGTAGAAGGTAAATTGTTGATTATTCTCTTATATGTTAATGACTTGATTTTAACTAGTGATGAGTAGTTGATCAGATGTTGCAAGGAGGACCTTGCAAGAGAGATTGAAATGAAGGACATGGGTTTCATACACTATTTCCTTGGATTGGAAGCATGGAAGGTTAATGGGGAATTTTTTTCCTCTCAAGGAAATTATGCCAACGAGATACTTCAGAGTTTCCACATGGACAGTTGCAAACCCATGGAGACACCTCTAGAGACCAACAGGAGGAAAGGGGATGCCACTTCAGGTGAGGAAGTGGATGCTAATGTTTACTTGAAGTTGGTGGGTTCACTAATGTATATTGTGAACATGTGACCAGATATGTTCTATGTAGTGAACTAGCTGAGCCAAGATATGGTTAGGCCAACCAAATTATTTTGGAGGGCAACTAAACGTGTTCTACAGTACCTTAGAGGCACTACCCAGTTTAGAGTATGGTACATACAGATAGAGGGAGTGAAGCTATGTGGCTTCACATATGCAGATTGGGTGCAGATTCTATCAAATCGAAAGAGTATATCAGGTGGAATTTTTATTGTTGGGTCTACAACGGTTTCCTAGTACAACATGAAGCAAAGATTTGTGGCACTCATTTTGGCATAAGAAAAATACATGGTTCCAGTTAAGAAGCATGTGAGGCAATTTGGATGAGAAAGATACTTGTTGGATTATTTGGTTAGATGATGGATCCAACTATGATCTACTACGATAATCATAGTTATATCAAGCTCTCTGAAAATCATATTTTTCATGATCAATCCAAGCATATAGATATCTGGTGTCACCATTTATGCGATTATGTGCAAAGGCGGATAATGTTTTTGTAGTACATTCCAACATAGGAACAAGATGCTAACATTTTAACAAAGGCCTTATCAAGAGGGAAGTTCAAGTTTCATAGGTGCAGGATAGGGGTGGTTGATAATCCCTTTCTTTCTAAGGGGGAGTGTTGAAAAATGCAACTAGAAATTCTCAATTTGATTTTGCTTGGATTAAATTGAGAAAAGTCAAATTTCCACATCAACAGATAAGTTGGATGATGTAAACTTGTGTAACATGGCTTATGTCACCTAGTTTACTCAATAAATTCAAGTTGGAGGAGTTAGAATTCAGTTCTGCATGTGCAATTGCTAATTTGTGGTAATTAAGGTAAGTTATCTCAAGTTGTTTTTAGTTAAACTAGTTCCAACTTTTGGAGGAATTAGTGGAAGGTCAGTTAAGTAATGGGATTTTATTCAAACTCAAAGATCAACCAGTTAATTGATCAATCAAACCAAAATAGCTAGTGCATGCAAAGAATTTGAGTTACCCAGTTGAGGTGGAGATTCCAAGACAGTGTAACATTAGTTGTAGACTAGCCTTGAGTGTATAGGTGTTGCATGCAGTCTGATGATCAACCTAAAGGGATTGTGAAATTCAATTGAGGTAATTTCCTAAATAATAGGGGCTAATTACTCATGGAACAATGCAAGGAAATAGGAGCTCAAGCCGATGGAAATTTTGACCAAGTGCTGGGCATGGAATCCCCCCATAGCATGTTTTGGGGCTCAAAGCCCAAGTTTTGGTCAAATGTATTGTAAGACTTCATGAATTGTGGGCACAGAGTGTGAAGTATAGGTTGAGTCATAGGGTTGTCTACCCTAAGTATTGTAAAGTAATGTAATGTCATGTCAGCCTGCCCATGGTCCAAAGACCATGGGATTGTATAAATAGAGCGGGGCTCTAAGTTGTAAAGGGAGCATATTGGAGAGATATCTGAACACGCATGGTTCGAGCATAGAGTAAGAGTCTAAGTGTATTGGGTCGTAGTAGTAGGAAGAGGCTGTAGAGCTGAGTGCGTAGATGCCTAGTAGAGTCCACAGCTGAGTGCGCAAGGCAGTGTCGAGTTTGTAATCTTGAATGAAGAATAATAAAGAGAAGTTGATTCCAATTTTTGTGCATCTACTTGTGTATTGCCTACTTTACATTTATACTATTTTGTTTATCACACACACTTATATGATTGCTAATATACTGTTAATTATCACTAGTCTTACACAAATAAGCTGAGTAATCGGGTAATAACAGATTAAATAACAAGGAACTTGGGTATAATACGGGTCACGCCCTAAGGAGGGCTGCACAGAAGTAGCATCACAGGTTGCGAGGGACTAAGAGGTGCACGTAGCGACATGCATAGGGTCAAACTATGAACCTCTAGAAGCTCATCAGAAATCCCCAGGGTGTGGAAACATGGTTCTAGCACCCTCCCATACTACTTCGGGTGAGACCTTAGTTCGTGCTCCGCGGACTGTTGCCGAAAGGGCCAGTAGTACCAGGATTTTCTTGGCTAAATCACCTCTGGACCTGGGTTAGGCCCATACAAGCCAACAAATGGTTCCGTTGCCGGGACCAGGATCTACATAAGGGATGTTTGATGTCATGCCACTAGAATCCAACAAAGAAAGAAATTTAAGAGTGGTTGGAAAAGAAGATTCAGGAGTTCACGGCACAGGAAAACAGAAATCCGTGAGTAAATAAGGAATAATGGTTGGAGCACTACTTGTATATGGAAATCCACGAAATTTTCTTTGCATCCTTTCCTTCTGAGCTGTATGAGTGGATCATGAAGCAAGCAAACAGTCAAGGAAGGTGTAGACTTGACAAACAAATCGTGTGGACCCCGGAATTAGTGCGCAAACTAGAAGCGTCAGGAGATAATATTGTGTGAGTTGTGGACCATTGGCTCGACTGAATTATAGGAGGATTTATCACTGAATTCACGGTAGACACAATTGTCAGCTATAGTGAGGCAAAGCAATGTTTCCTCAAAGGACCATGAGGTAAGTATATTAAATCTTTGAACACTTGGATTAAGGTGCTATTGTGTGAAAAGCGGGTTTTGTGAATAAATTAATGTTTGGGACTATGCGAAGTGAGAAGATATACAGAGGTAGAAGTAGTGAAGAATTAGAAACTAGTCCCTTAATTTCCCCCTCACAGGAAAGCAAGGAAGAGCTCGCGAAAGATTCTCCGAGAAGCACGATCAGTCTGATAAGGCAGTGCATTCCACGTTTACCACCTCCACCTACACTGCCACCCATCTCACCCTCCTCACCTACATCTCCACCCACCCCATCTCCGCCACCGCCACAATTCAGTATGGTGAGTGCGATCAAATTACCGGTATTCTGAGGAGTAGGGAATGAAGATCCAGACCAATTTTGGTTCGTTGTAAGAGCAATATGGGAGGCACAAGGCGTCGCAGATGACAATATCAAGAAGGCCACGTTGGTGAGCGCGTTGCAGGATCGCACATTAACATGGTACATCAAGCATTCTAATGACCATCCAAACGCAAGAATCACAGAAATCCAGGCCGCACTGAACAGGGAATTTAGCAGGCCAAAGTTGGAAACACAATCAATCATTGGGTTTAAGGAGATCATGATTCTCCCAGGCAAGACCCCCTGGGATCTGGACCAAAGACTAAAGGGTATGATTTGCGAAGCCAACATGACGTTGATGGATGGACAACACCACGCATGGTTTGTAGCATCACTGACACCGCACTTAAGGACGGCGCTGTCATAGAAAAAACTTTCCATGCAAGCCGAAGCTTTAGAAATGGCAATGATATTGCATGAGACCCCTATACAAGACCATGGACTGGGAGTCCAAAAATCCATGCGCAACTGCAAAATCTATGTCTGGAAATGCAGAGTTTGAAATAGGACAGGACACCTCAGCTAGAGGCATGCGAGGAGGTATGGTGCATAAAATGCAAAGGCTAGGGGCATGACAAGGACCACTTTCCAGTGTTCGCGAACTACTTGGCAGGAGGATGGTCGATGCCATTAAGACCTGAGGCACATGTAGGTCCGAGCACGGTGCCTGCATTATGGTGCATGATCTATCAAATAGGAGGAAAGCACACTACAAATAACTATCATTTATTGCAGAAATATACGGAGATGTCCCAACAATTGTTTTGTAACTTCTGCAGGTCAGTAGGCCATGATGAGCGCACTTGTATGCTCTATGAACTAATGATGGATCAGACTCCTGCCTATAGGGTGCAGACCAAAATGCGAGCCCTTGACCTAAATGCAGGAATGGCACACGCTAGATTTCAGGGGCGCGGTCAAGGTCGAGGTGGAATGGGACCAGGAAGGGGTCGTGGATAGTTAATTTGTTATAATTGTAGAGGGCCAGGGCACTATGCCCGCGATTGTACAAACCCAGTGAGCACATCATTTTTATACTGTACTCAGTTTGATCACAAGGTAGAAGACTGCCCTACCTTGATAGCAAGACTGCGTGAAAAAGGGGTACTTCAACCCCCTCCGACTCAGAATTTGCAGATGATGAGGTCTGAGCCACGTGAAGAAGACCCGAATGTAAACATGATGCTCAGGAGCAGTATGACCACTGGCAATGATAAAGGTAAGAAGCTAGAAGAAAGTGCGTGGGTTCGCAGGGCTCCTACTAAGGATTCACCTGAATTTGATTTAGAACACGCGAAGGAGACATTCATGGAAGCTAAGAAGAGCTTCATAGAGGCCTCCACTTTAGGTAGTTAGGATCAATTAGAACCAGGAACGGATCCTTCAATGCTCACTACCTTTCTGGAGACATGCATGAAACTGCTATGCGACAGCAAGGCAGTTAAAGGACTACAGGAACTCATCACTAGGTGCATGGGTTCAGGAGAACCGTGCATGGTTTGGAAACTTGGAAAGCATGCATTGCGCACAGTAAGGGAAATGAGATTGACTACACAAACTGACGAATATGAAATGGATCAGGTAATCCTGGATCTAGGATCAAATGCGAATGTACTACCAAAACAGACATGGGAACTCATGGGCAAACCCACGCTACAGTGGTCCCCTATTCAGTTACGAATGGTGAACCAATAGAAGATCTTGCCCATGGGAAGATTGCAAGGGGTAACAGTAGATATTGAAGGTGCGAGTGCACAGGTGGATTTTGAAGTGATAGAGATTGTTGATGACAGTAATCCCTATCCCGCGCTACTAGGAATAGACTGGGCCACTGATATGAATGGAGTCATAAATCTGAAGAAGCGCAAAATGATCTTTGAGAAAAAGTCACTACGCGTAGTAGTACCGCTAGATCTAGCCGAAGGAGTGCGATACACTGAACCGGTGCGTGACGATGATAGTGATGACGATCTCAATTGTATTTACAAGATAATTGTATGAGAAGAGGATTGGGTGAATCTGACTACAGATGGAAGAATTTTGTGGGAGCGTGAAATCTCTTGCACTTCAGATTCAGACGAAGAGATAGAGCGATGGTAGAATCAGCTACACAAAGTAACAATGCTTAATTGCAACATGATGGTTAGATCACTGTGCTACATGACACTAGAGGCAAGGGATCTGCTGACATATGATGGGTTGACCACGGTGGATGAATTCCTGAGTAAATTTGAAAGCTTAGTACCGAAACAGCAGTGGTTCGATGCTCTGAAGTGGGCACTGTGTGCGATGCCCGCGCAATGGTGGGGTATGCATCAAGGAAATTTTGAGGACTGGCGCGGATGTAGATGGATGATGCACCTATGGTTTGGAAAACCTTATCTCAGAATGCGAGCCAATCAGCAGGGGTGGAACGACTTATGTACCCACCTTTCCTGATGGGTATGGACATATGTTGTATAGCTCGCACAAGTGCACACCACTCCCAGAATAGAGAATCGGAACAAACCTCAGCAACAGGAATGGTGATGCGCGGTACCAATTATACATGAAGAAGCATTCGATAGGGTGTGCGAAGTACTGAACAGGTTTCACCAGGTAAGACACGCTGATTGGGACCTGCGCATACCAGCGGTTCGATGGGCCTATAGGACCATGTGCAAAACCCTAATTGCGTAAATGATTCCAAAGGTGTGAAAGAGAGTAGAGACTATAATTTCTGAAGAGAATACAAATAGGAATCTAGACGTAATAGCTCCCATAGTTGTGACAGTACGCAAAGACTAGGACGAAGAAATCACACAGCTATGCGAGGTCGAACACATAGAGATTTAGGAAGCCATTCGGCGAGGGAACCTTAGACTTCGCGAACTCAAAAAAGACCAGGTACGATTGAGGGAGAAAAGCATTTTGATGGATGCCGAGATCAAGAGGTTGGAAAATGAGGTTAAGCAAGCATGTCTCATCGATAAACCAAGGATGACAAAACAAGGTGCATATGATCATACCACTGGATTAGAAGATTGTCACCGAGAATTTATGACTCGGCTGCCATGGCTATGACCGCACCTCACTAAACACAGTAACCAGGGGAGCGCACTATGTTGGAGGGAAATATTCCCCTAGGGCTTTTTGGGTTGAAACCCTAGCAGACTGAAAGTTATCTATTCAAAGAAACACACATTCACACAACCATCATGCTATTATAAGAAAATTCTATTGTAAAGGGGACGTACCTTAGGTCCTACGTTTGAGAAGGCCCTTAGGGTCCAAACCCTTCTTGGAGTTCCCTTCTTCTCTTTTGTCCTACAAAACAACCAATTCCAAAGAACACAGCAGTATATGGACAAAACCTTATAAAGAAACCATCTTCATGTTATAAATAAAGGTAGTTAGTTATGAAATCCAAACAACCATTTACATATATATTCCAACATGAATATCATAAACATAAAGAAGATTCATATCAGGAACCAAGAAATGTGTTTCTTCTATTATAGACAAATAAAGTACATAAAAGGAATAAGTTCACCTGAGTCACCTTCAGCAAGCTCCAAGCAAAGCTTCCTTCCGGATCCGTTCTAGCCTCAAGCCTTTAAAAAACTCCTTCCATGACTTACTCCATGATGTCATAAATGGTGGATGAACATCAACACACAAGGAAACAAGGGTTTCCTGTACAAATGGGGGAAGTGCAGAAGGCACAAGGGACTTCAGACCTGGGCAGGGGAAAAATCTCAGCATAATAACCTTTCTCTTTCTTCTCTCCTCCCTTAGGCCTTCCCTTTGAGGTCTTTTTATACCTCTCCCAAAGTAGTTTTTTAGTTGGGAGTTGGTTGGGAACAGTTGGGCCACGGGCACTAACAGGTGATCAGCAGGTAAAACCTGTGATCTCCACCCGAAAATAAGGAGTTTTATATTTTTTAAGTGTTTTAATACATATACGCGAGTTGGGTATACACAGACCCGCGTATACACATATTTAACTCAGGGAAATGTCGCGTATAAGGGATAAAACACTGTTTTTTAAATTTTAGGACCAGGTCTGGAAGGAGGGGTTGCCCTAGGCCATGAGTGCAGCATCACAAACCATAAGAGTGAGATTTGGAGCTATAACAGATGCCCCCTAATATATGAGGTCAAAAGGGGTACATGATGGCCGAAATGTATTATGCAAGTACATGGAAAGGAAATTTGTCAAAAACCGAGGAGGACTTCACCAGAATTCAGCCTGCCAAGCCACCAAAGGAGATTAGAAAGAAACATTGTCTGAGGCGGGCATACCCATGCTCAGAAAAAGTAAAGCATGTCCGCATATCAAGTACAAGCAGATCCACTAAGTATACAAGTATAAATGACTGGAAAATACATAATGGATCATCTGATCATGATCGAACAAGTACATGTCTGAATATCATATATAAGACTGTGAATGATGCTGAAAGATGCAACGGATCACTGATATCAAAGACTGATCCCAAAAGGTACCAACTGAACATGATGGAATAGGATGGCACTACACTGCAAACTCAGGTGCCAGCATATAGAATATCGCCATGACTGACTGCAACATATAAGGTGGAGTGGTATCAACTAGCAGCAACAGGAGCAACTGTCAAGTGAACCAATGAATGCTAATCCAACCTGAGGTCTTCACCGACCGCCGTGGTACATTTCTACACCATGGGAATAAATGATCTAAAGTCGACCATGTGAGAAATCGTTTGATTACCGGTCATTGATGTATACCATTAACAAACGCGAGACTACTCATCGATAATGATAATGAGCGTCAAGGTACCCAGTACAATCTAACAAGTGTGAATAGATGAGATGGAATCGAACACTTGTAAGAATCTATTGATCAAGAGACAATGATGGTTTCCCACTGTCAATAGCGAAGGATCTGCCACTAATGACTGCAAACCCCAAGGTACTTCCAAATGGACTCTAGATCTTTGCCCCAGAGAAATGAGTCGAAGTCGATAGGGAAAGATCCGCTAGAAGGAAGGCATTAAGGCATCCTTCATCAATCTAGCACGAGTGTAACCCGTAGGCCAATAATGTGGAAGGAATCGAACGAAAGAGATGTAGTAACTGGACCGAAGTACATTTCCGACGTACACAAGATGTGGCTAGCGCACGACAGAAACCCTCTGAACCAACCAATAATGAAAGCTGACACAGAGGCAAGGTATCCACCAATAGGGTCAAATGGAAACCAAGGTACCGCACGAATCCCAATGTGTGATAATGTAAGCTGATGTCGAACACAAGGGAAACCAATCAGTCAAAGACCCATGATACTGATCGATGCTGAGCACAAGGTGACCTATCAATAATGAAAATAGGGCCAGGGTGCAGCTCTAGGCTTGTCCTCAGAGCAAGGTGTCATCGTCGATAAGGACAAGACCCGCCAGCAAGAAGTCAACGGGGACCTTCTCAAATCGGCACGAGTAAAGGACCAATATAACTGATGTGATGATAGACATGATACTGACAACCAGGGATGGCCGACTGAAAAATGAGTCAAGAGACACCGCAGAGAGGCCGACTCAGGCTAACTTCCCTTGAATAAAAGCATGACTCAATGTGACTATGTGGCAGCATATGATGACTCTGTATAAGTTCGTCATGCAGGAGGCACGAATGAACCCTCCATATGATTGGAAGAGATAACCAATTGGGGGAGAACTGACTCAATAACAAGGTTAAGGCGTACCTAAGTCAAACTAAATCCCGCCCAAACGGAGGAGACTTTGTTTTGAGTGCTTTGTTCAAGGGCGACACGACTGACTCTAGCTGCCAACAATAAATGGAAATACTGTCCCGTTCCCGCTCTTTTTGGAATATTTAATTTTTTTGTCTTTTTCTGTTAAGCTTGAAAAAGAATAAAAGAATGCTATGGTATAGTGGAAAGAATGAGTGTCGGTGAAACAGATGATCTAGTTCCTGGGAATGGAACGTTCCTATGCTCAATGCAGGGAGGTGAAAACTGGTCAGTGACACTCAAAGGTGTGTTCCTTCCACGGGTCAAGGTGCGTCAAGCTGCAGAAGTCAAAGGTATGCAAGGTTGATTTTGCAGTCGTCATGGTCAAAAGTTGGCTTAAACACGAGTCCAAGTGAAGCCGACTCTAGGCCAAAAGGTGCAAATGCTCAACATGCAATGCAGTAGTACAACTCAACATAAGGGAGCCTCTAGGGTATAAGGCCAGAACGAAGCGAAGAAGCAAGGAGGAATGAGTCTTCAACACATAAGTCATGGCAGGACTACAGAGGACTCCCGAGCCTACTCAAATTGGAGCAGCATGGGCAACAAATGTCAGTGAGGTGCTAACTACGATGCCCATGTAAAGGATGGCTCTACCATTGTGTCATGACTTAAAGAATCGGCGAGTGAACATGGCTTACGAACCATAACACGATGGGGTCGACCCTATGGCAGATGTATCGGCAAATGGAGGCTAGTATGCATAATGCAACGGAAAAATGGTGTCCCTAAACTATATGCCAGGGAGAAAACGATACCTGCCATGACGGGTCAGCAGTCATGGAACCGTCTCGAAACTGTCGAAAAATGTCCAAAATGTCCTGAAAATCAAACCAATCTCGACATTCCAAGCTCCCAAGTTAAAAGTCACATGAGGCCAAACAAATAAAATTTTGAAAAAATTTTGCATTTTCAAAACTTATAAAAAATATTTTGGACTCACCATTTTCACCATTTGAGTTTGAGAGCAAAGGATTTGGAGCAAAAGGAGCAAACTTCCCATAGCCAGATTCAACCGTTCAAATTCTTCAAAAACCTCCAGGTAACCCTTATACTTAGCTTGCAATTCATTGTGACAGGTTTTAAGATTTTTAATTAATGTTTCACCGTTGATTTTTTTGCTTAAAATTTCACCGCGGCGTATACGCGGGTTGGTAATATGAAAACCGCGTACACGCGGGCCCTATACGTGACTATGTGCATAGGGACCCGCCTATACGCCGCGAACAATTCTAAACCAAAAACTAACGGTTGAAAATCATTTTTTTCTCAGAATGCCGGTCACGTGGCGTGAAAGAGAGCACTCAGCGGTGGATAATGAAGTTATGAACAATCCAAAAGCTTTAGATGCCCTACGGGGATGCGGTTTGCTTAAATTCTTCTTAGCTGCCGAATATGAAAGCAAACACACATATGCTTGAGATGCTCATTGATTATTGGGACGTCGAGGAGGAAGCCTTTATGATCGATCAGATGCCACTCAGGGTAGAAGTGGAGGATATCTATTTCATCACGGGCCTTTCCTGAAGGGGAGAGGTAGTACATTCCCAGGGCAGGACACAGAGCAGTCTCACGATAGAGGACTATGTACAGATATATTGCCCAGGACATCCCAAGAAGGTTGGGAGCCAGATTTCCATCACACATGTGGCGAGTTTATCACTGAGGATAATCCTGTTCACCATAGCTCGAGTGAACGGATCATCCTCTCTGCATCAGGCATCATGGCTGACCATGAGCATGGCAGTTGACTGTCTCACTACTGTGTTCGACTGGTGTACTCCTCTTCTGGCCAACATGAAGAGCCAGCTCACTTCTATCAAGAGGGGACAGACCAAGAACTTTGGCTATGGGACTATCCTGTGTACTTTCTTTTTTCGAGAAAGTTCCCGCACTCCGCCCTAGGGTAGCCGTTTCCATCAGCACCCCACGCGATCCATGCATGGGCCGGTGGGCTGATCTGATGAAACGTCTGGGGGGTGGGGAGGTCCCAAGGACTGCTTTCGACGATGATTTCTTCACCTGGTGGGATCAGCAGATCATCGCTATAGATGACTACCCCTATGCTGGGCTGGATTTCCGAGGAGATCTTGATCTAGCATTACCGCCGAACGCAGCATGGGGTGAGATTGGTAAGAATTTTTGATTTTATGATTTTTTTGGATTTTTCAAATATAATGATGAATTTTGAAAAATATTTTTGATGAGATTCAAATGATTGATATGATGATCATGTTCCAGATATTGGGCCGGTATGACCAGATGGGTTCCCGCGGCATGAATGACGTGGCCGAGGAGCCGAAGAGGTGGTTGCTGATACAGAACGGACTCTAAACAACGTCCAGCGACACTCGGCAAGACTGAGCTGCCGAGTATCAATGGCTGCCATAGAGGACCTTCCTGAGGATATGCAGCGTCATGCGGTTGGCATGCCACGTGACTGGGTTCACACTTTTCGGCGTGTGGCCAATGCGATAGTTACCTACTTGGCCGCTCATCCTGAGCCGGGGCATTAGATATGCCGAACATGATTATGGGCATTTGAGTCCCAATTTTGTATATTTTTGGACACACATATGTACACTCGAGATGCTTTATGATATATATATATATATATATATATATATATATATATATATATATATATATATATATATATATACAGCTCGACTTTTTGATGCTTGATTTTATTGTGATGAATGATTGATGTGCCAGTTTAATGCTTGATTAGCGATATAATCAGCTAACCAATTATGAGATCTTGGAATATGCAAATAATTAATATAAGTAAATGATCTTTGCAACAACCTCACCCTTAAATACTGGCGATATAAACATGGATCCCTTACCCGATAAATGTTTTTTAATTGTGACACTATCAATTGAGAATCAAGATAAACTACCAACGAGTCGATCCCATTAGAGATTGCCTCAGATAATAAATTAATAACGGCAGTATACTCAGCCAAATTGTTTGAAGTAGGACTGATGCATACACCTCTTGATACCATCAATTGACCAGTTGGATAATAGAGTACCCAAGTTGCGGAAGCAAGATTCCGAGTGTGCCGACTAGCACCATCGGTGAACCCAAAATAGACCAATTCATCCATCAACACCTGCCATAGCAGATCAAAAAGTGTTGATATCAAAAAACTCTTGATGATATATGTACAAATATACATAAAGTAGAAAGAAGCCATTGCCTGGCCAAAACTAAGCAAAGTACTTCTTTAGGTAGAGCCCGTTTTGGGGCTCCGCCAGCTTGTTTCCCTCAAAATCGATTAACTCATACGACCCCTTTTCTAAAACTCATTTAATAATGAAAGGACCGTACCACATAGGCTTAAACTTGCCTGCCCCCAAGGTGTCTTTATCTTGGTCATAGACCAAGACAAGGTCACCTTCCGAAAAGACTTGAGGACGGACAGATTTATCATACTGCATTTTAACCCTTTTCTTATGAGCCTCATTCACCGTGGTGGCATCTCGACGCTGCTCATCGAGATGTTCCAAGTGAAGTAGGCACTCTTCAAGACTCGAAGTCTCTGGAAGGAGCTCAACAGCTAACTTAAGAGATGGAATTTCACATTCAACCGGAAAGATAGACTCCATCCCATAAACCAACTGAAAAGGTGTAAAACCAGTAGCCGTCTTTACGGAGGTTCAGTATGCCCAAAGAGCAGAATACAACATAATGTGCCAATTGGACTGATTTTTATCGATTATCCATTGGAGGATCTTCTTAAGATTTTTATTGACTGCCTTGACCTATCCATTGGCCTGAGGATAATAAGGAGACGAATGCTCCTGCCGGAAACCTAAATTGAGAGACAATTCAGGCATCAGTTGATTCTGGAAATGACTGCCATGATCAATGACAATCTCTCTCGGGATACCGAATCTTGAGATAACCTGATTAAAAAGGAACAACGCTGCCATGTCACTATCGTTTTTATAAGTGGGGATGGCCTCGGCCCACTTCGTAAAGTAGTCTACAACCACGATAATGTACCTGTGATTCGCCGCTGAAGGCGAATTACAAGTAGTAAAATCAATACCCCACTTAGTAAAGGGACTGATGGTGACAACGGGGAAAAGAGGAGCTAGATGAGCGCGCATTTTCCGAGTAAAAATTTGACAAGGGTGACAACGTTTGACCGCTTCCACATAGTCTTTAAAGAGTGAAGGCCAAAAATAGCCGGCACGTAAGATGCGTTGGGCTGTAGCAAGCCCTGATAGATGACCACCACAAGCTCCACTGTGGCAGTCATTAAGCACTGACTCTACTTCCTCTAAGGTTAAACAGCTCCGAAGGATTGAATCAACCCCTCCATGGTATAATGTATCACCAATGATAACATAATTTTTAGCCAGGTGACGCAATTTTCGACGTTCATCCTTGGAGAAAGTAGAGGGACACTTCGAAGTCTGGAGATAAACAATGATATCTCCATACCAAGGGTCAAGTGAAGAGATTAGGAATAAATGTTCGTCAAGAAAACTTTCCTCATAAACAGTATCCTCTCCACAAGGCAGCTCAAAAATTAGCTCAGCGAAAACCATGGATTTCTTAGACTTGGCAGACAAGAACTCGAGATCAAATTCTTGCAAAATGATTATCCATCGATTATATTTGCCCCCAATCACTCGCCTACTGAGGACAAACTGAAATGGATTGACCGCCGCTAAGACAAAAGTTTTGCGTAGCAGGATATAATGACAGAGCTGCTGGACAGCATGGACAGCTGCCAAGGCTAGCTTCTCAACCGGAGAATAGCGAAGTTTAGGACCTATTAAGCCTCGGCTCAAATAATAAATCACATGCTCGATGAGAGCATCGTCCTCCTGAATGAGAACCATACCAATTGTTGATTCTGCTACAGTGAGATATAAAAGGAAGTCTCTACCATAATCTGGTGGACTCAAAAGCGGGGCAGAGACTAATGCTTTTTTCAAAGCATCAAACGATCGTTGTGCAAAGTCGTCCCATACAAATGGAACTCCTTTCCATAGCAAACACTTGAACCCTTTAGTGATCTCGGCATAGTTCGCTATAAACTGTCTTAAGAAATTAGCCTTCCCTTGAAGACTTTGAAGTTGTCGAATTGAGGACGGGGGAGGCAACTGAACTATTGCCTCAACCTTGAAGGTAGCAACTCGAATCCCTTCATTTGACACAATGAACCCTAACAACCGACGGACGTAACCGGGAAAATGCACTTGTTGGGATTCAACCGGATTTTATAAAAATGACATCGCTCAAAAACCATCGAAGATGACTAAGGTGATCAGTTCTCTTTCGAGAACGAGCAGCGAGATCATCCAAGTATGCTTCGATGACATGTTTGATGTCGTGGAAAGCATATGACATGGCCCGCTGAAAAGTGGCTCCAACATTTTTAAGACCAAAAGGCATCTTTCTATATGCAAAGGTACCCCAGGGACATATAAAAGTTGTCTTATGTTGATCTTCAGGATGGATAGAAATTTGATTATAACCCGAAAAACCAACCATGAAGGAAAAAATTTCATTACCTGCACACTCGTCGATAATCTGATCAATGAATGGCGTGGGGTGATTATCTTTCGAACAAGCCTTGTTTAGGTCCCTAAAATCGATGCATACTCGGATTGTTCCTTGCTTTTTGTCCACAGGGACTGGATTAGAAATCCAATTAGTAAGAGGAACAGGGTATATGAAACCCACCTTTAGTAGCTTCTCAACTTCAGCTTTGATAGCTGCTACTTTCCTAGGGTTAACCGGCCGAAGCCTTTGACGAACCGGTTTGGTGTTTTCATACGTCTTGATCTCATGTTGAACTATAGAAGGATCAATGCCAGGCATTTCCTCATAAGACCAAGCAAATACATCTCGAAATTCCTTGAACAGGTCAGTGTAAATTTGAATTTCTTCAGGGGAACACTCAATTCCGATGAAGAGATTCTCAATTACGTTAGGGTCCCTAGGGATGTTTATAGGTATCGTTTTTGAAATCATCGACATATTACCTTCGGCACGAACATGTGCTAGAGCCAAAGGATTTGACACTGTACAAACATCACTAGTAAAGAGCTCGGAGAATCTAGATTCTACCTCCTGCAATGGAGGAAGAAAGTATGAACGATGGTGTAAGTCTTCCCAAGGTCGATCTATACCCAATCATTACTTCAAGAATTGCTTCTTCAGAAGGTAAAACCAAATCTAAGCAGTCCAAGGCAGAGGTAGAATCAAGGCTCCAGGCTGGGGCCACATCACCATCTAGTTCCTCTTTGGAAAAAGGAGTAGACTGGTCATCTGCAGAGTTTATGATAGACTGATATCTAAGCTTAGCTGTAGATATAGGGAATGCCATTCCATTCACTTGTCCTTCAACTAATGTGGTCGTAGTTGAAGGCAAGGTCCAAGGGTCTGAAAATAACGAGTTCGAAAGAACTCTTCTCGAGGAGACTCCTTAGATGATGAAACGACATTGATTCGAGTGAAAGGAGAGGGAAGATCAAAGGTACCCATCAATGAGGAATACATCCCCACTCCTAAATTCTCAGTAGGCAGACGAGGGTTATCCACTAAGGGAACAGTAGAGTCAGAGCTTGCTTGAGGATCGACTAGACAATAATCCAATTGATCAACCTTAACGATTTCCCCTCATGAGGAAAGCAAATGACACGAAACAGAGTCGAAACAATGGCGTCCATTTCGTATACCCAGTTCCTTCCTAAGAGGAGATTATAGTCTAGGTTAGCATCTATGACTTCTACTTCAATATTGACGACCTTCCCCCCAACACATATAGGAAAGGCTGGGATAATCCCATGCGGCTTATGAGAATGACCATCAAATGTAGTCAAGACGGTAGGTGAAGGAACAGCCGAAGGCGATCCAATAGCCTTCCAGCATGACATCGACATGACGCACGTGGAAGCTCCTTCATCAATAACGGTATGAAAAATATTGATTTTCCAGTATGTAGACTTTATTTGGAAAGCCATATGATGAGGGAGTTGCTTTATGACATTTAACATGTCAAAAGTGAGCACTAAAGAGTTAGTTGGATCGACTGCCCCAATCGCAGAAAGTAAAACACTTCGCTGAGCTGGACACGACTAGAGAAACTCTAAAGCGAACATGGCGCACGGACTCTGAGCCAGATCCTCAACAATGGAGTAATTCTGGGCGGCCCTAGCATTAGGATTAATAGTCGCGCGTTTAGCGGAACCTTTCGGTATCCGTGGTATAGTCTCAACAGGGGGTCGCTCAATATGAAGGTCAGTATTTCTGGGAACAGTCTTGTCCTTGGAAGTTTCGGCTTCACCATAATCACGTGACCGAGTAGCCACATGGATGTTAGAACCCATCATGAAAACATTCGATGATTTTTCCCCTTCCTGGTTGCCCCCTGCGGAGGTACTAGGATTTGAACTCGCGCCAGCAAGAAGTTGCTGCCCTTGGGGAAAAGGGTTGGTTAACACAGCCTGAGAACTAGAAGTCCCTTGCTATCCTAACAAGCGTTGAGCATCTTCAATCTTAGGGCAGAGATGAGTTAAATGGTCTCCACTGCACAACTTGCATGGAAACTTGACTTTCTTTCTAGACTCATTTCTACCACCACCAGCGTTGTTGTCGGATTTATTTGCATCAGGATTCCCATCCTGGTTCTTTTTCTTACCTCGTCGTTTCTTTTTCCCATTGGAATTTTGATTTCTTTTAGGCTTATTAGATTGGACGACATTAATTGAAGAAGTTTGGGAAGCCGGGGGATTAGATGATGTGACTTGGTTGTTAGAAGCAGTTTGTAAGGACAACTGCTGCAATTGGTTCAACAAGTTCATGGTAGTTGTGTCTACCGACCCAACAATACCATCCGCATGGGGACCATGCTTTGACTTAGCTATGTCAACCTTAGACCCAGGAGCATCTGGCAAGTATTTTTGAAGGATCCTGGACTGAGAGTAGATCAATTCTAATTGCTGGGCCCTAAAAATGGCTTGCTCCTCAGAATAGACTCCAGACATGGAGACATCCTTGGAGATCTAGGGTTGTAAAGATTTCAAAAACCATTCGAGACGGTACTCTAGAGGGATTTCGGCTTTAATGAGCCTCTTTCTCCGTCTCCATTCCTAAATATGGTCAGAAATGTGAGTTGCCTTATCCTGACGAAAAGTGGCCAGAAGTTCAGTTCCGACATCATAACAGAAAAGAAACTGGAAATAATTTAAGAAAATATTGGCTAAGTCAGTGAAAGATGTAAATCTACCCCTGGCAACTCCATATACCATTTGGCTGCATTACCAGTCAAGGTGCGTTGAAAAAGTCTCAACCTGATTGAGTCATCGATAAGGGAGTTAGATGAGCACCACAAATGGAATGTGGTTACATGGTTGCTTGGGTCCTCACCACTCTTCCCTTCGAATTTTGGAATGTTCGAAGGGAGTTTGGTTGGGACTGGAGGCCAGGCTAGATTGTACTTGATTGGATCATTTGTTAACTTAGTGAGGTCTGGCAAGTTCAACGTTGCCAGAAATGGAAGCCTAGGAGGACCTTGGGGATTCCACCCAGACTAGGCGGAACTCCCAAAGTTCGGAAAATATTGGCCTGGATTTTGGAAGGCACCAGGCTACCTGATGTAACCAGTAGAACCAGCTGAACCAAAAGGCAAGCCTTGTGATCTAGCAAAATTCGGAGTTTGACAAACTCCGGCCACAAAACCTCCATAACCAGCAAAGTTTCCTCCTAAAGGATTATAAGGAGTTGATAACCCCTGATACGGATTCCAAGCCTAAGCTAAGGGAGGAATACTTTGAAACGAACTAACTGTGGAGTATGACTTATTCCCTTGTTGGCCGAAAGACGGATTCCCAGTTCCCGCGCCACTAACCCCAGGGTTAGTCCAACCTTGGAAAGGATTGCTGCTTTGTCCTATAGAAGAAAAATGCATGGATCCTATTGTCGGGTTGGAATGTGGTATATGACCACTTCCGAAAGGAAAACCCTGGAATGAAGCCGATCCGCCCATCATGGACGTAGCGGCACTAAATGGAACTGATGGAATACCCTGTGAGTGGGTGCCAAATGGGAAGAATCCAAAACCAAAAGCATTGGTTTGGGAATTTCCACTCATGGATGGAATGGAGGTAGACCCAACTAAAGATGTGCTGGCAAAAGATCCAAACAAAGAGGCAGAGGAGATGGAAATCGTTCCTCCTCCTTGTACCGATGTCGGAGTCTGCATAGTTGCAGTGCTTGTCGTAGAAGCCATGCTTCCATTAGTGGTCATCGATGGTAAGCACGTAGCGTAACCTAGACTTGACGGTCTATGCGTCAGAGTCCCAACGTATTGTAATACGTTTGGATGACTAGATGGTAGTGGAGAATTCGGAGCCGCTAACGACTCTGATATTTCTTCTACCTCTATGTTATTCTCTGCTTGAAAGAGAACTCGAGAAAGGATTGGAGTGTCCCTCTCTTGTTCGAAAGTGCCAGGCCTTTCTTGAACACTAATGCCCCCGAGAGGAGGATCAATCCTCGATGCGTCAACTGTCATGGGACGAAACCCACCAGCAGTATTACCTCTGTGCCTTCTAGGAGAAGGCTCTAAACTTGGTGGTGAAAGACCATGAAGTCCTTGAGACCATCTAGGAGATCGGTCAGCCACTTTGAATTTTTTGTTATGATCTAACTAAAGACTCAAAAAATTGAAAGCTAGGCCAACTAAGAGCACAGAGCACACACTATAAAGTCCCTAAAGATAACAGCCAGTCAAACAACTTCCAAGTATTTCCGCTCCAGGTGATTAGGACCGGACACCAAAATACAAGAAAGTGAATTAGGGGGCCTTCCAAAGATAGTCTGGGATGATGAGGGCCCAGTCCTATTAGGGAAGGTATCAGAGGAAGTTATGCTGACCTCCTAACAACAGCCTACACCGGTGCAAGCCCCCAAGCTTCGCAAGGGTGCCCTCCAGTAGTACTATCGAGAGTGATGCAACGTCAACCTCAGGTGCCACGGGATTCCCCTCCATAGCCACTTGTGTAGATCCCTAGGAGTAGCAACTATGGATACCAACTCGTCGCAGAAGCCAGGCGGAACAGTCGTGAGGTAAGTTCGGACAAGTAGGAAAGGGGGTATCTCTCTTCCCTGTCTTCATAGACCCTCGTGCTTGACTCCCAGATCCGGAGATTTCCTGGTCTTCCTGATGCTATTGGATTTTCACTCGCTATTCAGACTCCTATGTTTGACGTTTATATGGCCTTGGAGAGTTAACTCTCCACTCGCCTAATCCAAGGCCCTAAAATCCTAAACTTGTTGGTGTAACTGACTTAAACAAAAAGTTTTAGTGAATTTTAGTTAGCGCTTGATTTTAAAATAGGTTGTTCTTTAAGTCACGGGATAACGGAAGTGAAACTAGTGGTGTTTTTTGACGCAAAAGAAATTAATAAAAACCTAACTACATGCACATGCACTTGTTTTCGTTTTTCGATGAAAAGCAATTTCTATAGGGTTCAGAGGAACTTCTAATAAAACAAATTTTTCTTTTCTTTTCGTTAATTCACGCTTCACACTCACAAAAGTTAACAAAGCTATGTATGCCTAAAAAGGTATGCAAATCTATCCTAATGTGACAAATATATGCTGATGCAAGATTCAAAACTACTCTAAAAACAAGAAATGAAAGTTTCTTGCTTATCAGTTTCTATTTTGCCACTTAAAATGTCTAGATGGAATATGAGATGTTACCATTCATTTCGTCTAAACACTAAAAACAAGTTCCAAGACAAACATAAAGCACTTTCATTCACTAAAAGGAAACCAAATAAAAAGAAAGTTCAAGAAAGCAAAACAAAAATTTTCAAAAAGTTTTCTTCAAAGCAACAACAAAAAAGTCTTTTAAAAAATGCTCTCAACAACACTGAAACTTGTGATTGAAAAATAGGCAACAAACACTTTTGTAAATTGACACCATACAATGGATGAAAACTCAACAAAAAGAGATGTGTTTAAGGATTCTCTTAACAATCAAAAGCATCAATGAAAGCTTTGGCAACAATAACCAAAAAGATCAAAAAGACAAGCTTCAAGAAAGTATCAATCAACAACTTTCATGAAACAAAGAAGCGGATGGTCACAAAAGCGGTTTTGTCAAGCAAACAAAAAGTCACCAAAAGCAAGATTTGACATGAAGATTGAGATCAATCTCCTTACCCTGATGAATTAGAGCAGCCAAGATTCCAAACAAGAATCTTTCGTGCTTGTACAAGAAACAATGATGTTTGCAATAACAAAAAACAAGACCAAAACTCCTTATAATCAGAGAGAATTCGGAGCAAGATGCTCACTGTAAAAACAAAAACTGATACTGGAAAGTGACTGTTTAAGACTGACTCAAACCATCTGACATACCTTCAGAGACAATCAGAATTTAAAAATCTTGAAAATTTCAAGATATACGTGACTGTACTGATGTACAGATTGCATGTATACGCAACTCTAACTTAGGAAACCTGCGTATACGCGGGTTCACTTAAGGAAACATGCGTATATACGCCTCTGTAAGTAAGAAAAACAGTGTATATAAAAGGTTTCAAGAAAAATAAAAAAACAAACTGAAGAAATTGGCAAAACTTCAAATTCAAGAACATACTAGATAGTAACAACAAGCAGACAGGTGGTTGAGCCCTGATTGGCTTGAAGACACCCAAATTAGGAACAACAAGTATGTTGTCCCCAGTGGAGTCGCCAATTCTGTTGGAGGGAAATGTTCCCCTAGGGCTTTTTGGGTTGAAACCCTAGTAGACTGAAAGTTATCTATTCAAAAAACACACATTCACACAGCCATCATGCTATTATAAGCAAATTCTATTATAAAGGGGACGTACCTTAGGTCCTACGTTTGAGAAGGCCCTTAGGGTCCAAACCCTCCTTGGAGTTCCCTTCTTCTCTTTTGTCCTGCAAAACAACCAATTCCAAAGAACACAACAGTATATGGACAAAACCTTATAAAGAAACCATCTTCATGTTATACATAAAGGTAGTTAGTTATGAAATCCAAACAACCATTTACATATATATTCCAACATGAATATCATAAACATAAAGAAGATTCATATCAGGAACCAAGACATGTGTTTCTTTTATTATAGACAAATAAAGTACATAAAAGGAATAATTTCACCTGAGTCACCTTCAGTAGGCTCCAAGCAAAGCTTCCTTCCAGATCCGTTCTAGCCTCAAGCCTTTAACAAACTCCTTCCATGACTTACTCCATGATGTCATAAATGGTGGATGAACATCAACACACAAGGAAACAAGGGTTTCCTGTACAAATGGGGGAAGTGTAGAAGGCACAAGGGACTTCAGACCTGGTCAGGGGAAAATTCTCAGCATAATAACCTTTCTCTTTCTTCTCTCCTCCCTTAGGCCTTCCCTTTGAGGTCTTTTTATACCTCTCCCAATGTAGTTTTTTAGTTGGGAGTTGGTTGGGAACAGTTGGGCCACAGGCACTAACAGGTGATCAGCAGGTAAAACCCGCGATCTCCGCCCGAAAATAAGGAGTTTTATATTTTTTAAGTGTTTTAATACATATACGTAGGTTGGGTATACACAGACCCGCGTATACACGTGTTTAACTCAGGGCAATGTTGCATATAAGGGATAAAACAATGTTTTTTAAATTTTAGGACCAGGTCTGGAAGGAGGGGTTGCCCTAGGCCATGAGTGCAGCATCACAAACCATAAGAGTGAGATTTGGAGCTATAACACACTACATACAGTAGAATGCGTGGCACCGACTATCATACAAGCAATTGAGGATTTTCCGCAGACTGTACTGGAAGGCGAGTTGAAGTCTCGCATAGGTGGTGTGACCACCTGACTAGTCGTAGGGAGCACAGACTTAGTGCTCCAAGCAGTTAAAGGAGAGTGTGGGACTATAAAAGAGTCTGTTTGGGAGGTGCATGATGAGGGAGGTGCGCGTAAAATCAACATGTCACAAGGGTCGCGACTGTGCACAGGGGGCTGCGTTGCCACGTGTGTAGGTTGGGAAGTGAACATTGGTGTCACTATTCATGACGAGATGTCCGATTTAAGGCAAAAGGGAGCGAGCAACACACACTTAAGACACGAATTAAGAGAAAGATTTGGGGCAATTTTCCGCTAAGAAAGCATTGATGGCCCAGAATTGGGGGGAAGGGTCGAATTTGAATTCAAAAGGTGCTATAAAACTCGAGGGGCTAGCCACGAGACAACACTTGTTCACTTGAGATTTGAGTATTTGATTAGAGCACAGAGTGTTGAGCGCCGAGCGACATTTGAGCCTCGAAGTTCGTGAATGACCATAGATAGTTCAAATAGGATGGCAGCTACCAGGAGAGGTTTGGGCTCTGTAGAAGGAACCACTGATGAGGCCGCGTAGAACCCCATGGTACATGATGTTCCTGGAGATACTGGGGTCATGCCGAAAATCCTGAAATCGACTCGGACGCCGAGGACCAAGAAAGATAAGCAGGCAGTAGGACCAGTTCGCATGTCCCTAAGGAATATGCGGCTCGGTAAACTCTCAATGGAAGAAAAGGGCAAGGCTGTCACCATTGAGACAGATGAGGAGGAGGAGGACCTATAGGCTCTCGTTGGTGAGATAGAGGAAGTAGAAGACATAGAAGAGGACATCTAGCTGGTGCGCTCTACTTTGAAATTGCCTGAGTACGTCCCTCTACATAAAGGGAAAACTAAGATACCAAAGGATCTGGATGCCACTAAGAGCGCACTCCAGAACCTGCCCCCCCATCCCCCCCGATGGAATTGTGTTTGAGGGCTCGCACCTAGGCCGCATGCCCACAATGAAGTTTGAATATTTGGACCTCGTGGACAGCGAGAAGTTCCCACACTTAGAGATGGAGAGCCTCATGAAGCAGAGCACGAAGGGGCCAGTCACAACATTAGAGCCGCAAAAGTGGTTACGTGGTGTGGAGAAGGCCGAATTTCTTCATCTGCTGTGGATTCCATACTTTCACCGCATGCCCATCACTATTTTCATCATCAGGTAGCTTCTTTTCCTGGTGCACGATGGGTACTTATGGTTAGAGGAGCCTATTTCCATCACGACGGATCCCATCCATAGAATTTCCCAGCTCCCCTATAAAGGAAAGGACCCTGTGACGATAGCAATAAAAACTGGAGATTTGGCTATTGTGGAGGCCATGAAGAAGAAATATAAACTTGAGAAGAAAAAGAGGGGTTACGCAATCAGCAACATCAAAGATAAAGGGGTGCGCGTAGCCACCCAACTCCTAGCCAGGAAGGTAATGAGAAAATGTCACGACGATGAGGTACCAGCGCTGGTAGTTGCGTTGGCTAAAAAATGCACAGAGGGGGTCCAATTCAACTGGGTCGAGTTCCTCTGTGAGGAATTCTTGACCAACTACAAGGAAGCCCAGGAGCAGGGCAAGACCTTCCACTATGCATGGTTGCTCTTGTCCATTTTGCTGGTAACGGGAGAACTGCTAGAGGATAGTCAGTTCCCAAGCATTGAATAGGACTTACCATAGGCTGCAAAGTACATGTCACTCTGGGCTACCAAGGACGTGAAGCGGATTCGCGAGACAAATATCTTTTGGGTGCTCATGGAGGCGAGCATCCAGATGTGGATCAATAGAAGGCTGCGCATGTCCCCCACAGTGCACAATAGTCTGCAGAGCTTTGTAGACTTCAAGGCAGACATGCATAATATTTACATCAAGGTGTGTAAGGATCCACGCAGCAATAAGCCAAGCTCCCCTTCATCACCATTGATGATGTAATTTTTCCAGTGTTAGAATCATGGCCTCCCGAGTGGCGTGCCTCGGATTTGGCGGAGATGGATAAGACAACAGCATAAAAACAAAAGGATGAGGCCAAGTTGCACATCACAAAGTTGGTCGAGAAGAGGCGCAATGAAAAAGTGGTCATGGAGGTAAGGGCAGTCCGCGAGGTGGCAAAGGCAGTTGCGGAGCAGGTAAAGGCCACCGAAGTAGTAGCAACAACGCAGACAACAGGGGCCGCAACAATGAAAGAAGAAGAGGGCCCTGAATTATTTATAGGATAAGAGGTAGAGGACACCAACCTAGCAGAAGAAGGCGCGAACCTGGGCACAACTTCCACCCAACTGGAAAGGCCGCACATCACAGAGAGATCGAGTCTACGAAAAAAGGTCAAGGCATCCAAATTGGCCATCGACCCGATCACGTTAACAGAAGGCGACCTCTACAACATCGATGACACGGTTCGTGAGGTCACCAAGGAAGCACTCCAGGAAGCCATGTTAGAGCAGCAGATTGTGTTGGGGGCCCTAAGGGCGCAGTTGCAGGAACTATAGGTGTGGCCCCCACAGGAAGGAACCATAGCCACCTACGGTGCAACAAGCACATCAGTAGTGGAGCAACTGCTACGAGCAAACATGGCTAACACCATAGTGCTACCAAAATGGGTGCTAACAACAAAGAATGAGGTCAATAGAGCCATGTTGGGCAGGATCAAGGGACTTGGCCTTAATTTGGCAACCCTTCTGCGAGACACACTGTACCAACTATAGGATGGCATAACAGTAGAGCTCTGCGCTAGGGAGGGCCACACGATTTAGGTGATGAGTGAGTAAAAGATCAACACCGAATAACTCAACCTGCAGCGTGACGAACAGGTGTCACAAAACCAGTAGATCGTGTAGACAGTTGATGAAGCATGCCAGCAAGTCCTAGAGTTGTTCATCACTACAGACCTACTAACAGAAATGTGGATCCATTGTCTGGCAAGTGGAGTCTGAAACACACGAGAGGAAACAATCGTGTGCAGCTGGAGATGAATCTCTAGATTACTAAGCTGTGGCTGAAGGCGCAAGCTTCCACTCCTCCAGAAGTTAGAGAGTAGCGCATTAGTGCTATTCAAAAAGGATTGGAAGAAATTGGACGGGCGGTGTAGGAATGTACCAGTATGTTGGACCAAGCCTTTGGTGTCCTCACATCCTTGCAGGAGAACCCCAACATACAGCACCTGGAAACAGAGGCGCGTGAGCTTCAGGAGCAGTACGATAATGTAAGGGGAACTGCGTAGACAGTCGTCCTCACTCAATGACTGGCAAAGATGCAACAAGCAAGGGCACTGAAAGATCAGGTGGATGCCGCAAGACAAAAAGAGGCACTTCTCAAAGCACGCATCCATCCATGGATTGATGAGGCCTTCACCATTACGATAGATATTGAGGGCAAGCTCACACAGATGCAGGGAATCTACACGCTAAGGCAGGTAGTTGATCCTCACAAAGGAGCATCAGAAGAGCGCATGCAGCAGGTCCAGCAAATCGCAAAACAGTGCGCCGCGGACCTTTGAGTAATACGACACCAGTTGGAGGAACTCCACACCAAGATAGCCGCACCAACAGAGTGACTCGTAACGAGTCACGATGATTGTATTGGGGGCCTGTTGGGCATGGAATCCCCCCACAACATGTTTTGGGGCTCAAAGCCCAAGTTTTGGTCAAATTTATTGTAAGACTCCACGAATTGTGGGCACGGAGTGCGAAGTATAGGTTGAGTCATAGGGTTGTCTGCCCTAAGTATTATAAAGTAATGTAATGTCATGTCAGCCTACCCATGGTCCGCAGACCATGGGATTGTATAAATAGAGCGAGGCTCTAAGTTGTAAAGAGAGCATATTGGAGAGATAGATGAACACGCATGGTTCGAGCATAGAGTAAGAGTCTAAGTGTATTGGGTCATAGTAGTAGGAAGAGGCTCTACAGCTGAGTGCGCAGAGGCCTAGTAAAGTCCACAGCTGAGTGTGTGGACCCCTGCAGCTGAGTGCATAGGGCAGTGTCGAGTCTGTAATATTGAACAAAGAATGATAAAGAGAAGTTATTTCCAATTTCTATGCATCTTCTTGTGTATTTCCTACTTTACATTTATACTATTTTGTTTATCACATGCACTTATATGATTATTGATATACTGTTAATTATCACTAGTATTACAGAAATAAGTTGAGTAATCAGGTAATAACAGATTAAATAGCAAGGAACTTGGGTATAATATGGGTCACGCCTTGAGGAGGGCTGCACAGAAGCAGCATCACAGGTTGCAAGGGACTAATAGGTGTGCATAGCGATGTGTGCAGGGTCAAACTGCGGACCTCCAGAAGCTCATTAGACATCCCCAGGGTGCAGAAACCTGGTTCTAGCACCTTCCCATACTACTTCGGGTGAGACCTCAGTCTGTGCTCTGCGGACTGCTATCGAAAGGGCTAGTAGTATTAGGATTTGCTTGGCTAAATCACCATCGAACCTGGGTCAGGCCCATATAAGCCAACACCAAGTCTGGGTTAGAAGCCTTCAATGAGCAGAGAAATAGGTTGTGCACTTGTAGGGAGAGCTCAGTTAAGAAAAGAAATTGTAATACATCTCTATTTCATTTTATTAATGCAAGTGACATTGGGGTTTTTAGTAGATTTCTTTCCCTAAATAAATTTTTTTTTTCATGTGTGATTCCTTCTTGCATGTCTGAAAATTTTCTTCTAAATTGTGAACTAATGTCCATAGAGCAGTAGTGTAGATTCATGTCTTGTGATTTCGATTAAAACTCGATGAGCAGTTGAAAAGATACAACCTAATTTCTACATTTTCTTCGGCGGTCAATCCCCATGCAGGAACCCTCTCTATTGGATGATCACCCACCCATTCCAAATAAGTTCTCATCATCTCAAATTGCAATGACATGATATTTACCGTGGTCCTCCCTATATGAATCCAATATTGTAAAGGAAAATGAAAATTGTTGAGATATTGCACAAGTGTCGTCAAATCTCTCTACAAACTATGCTTGTGCCAATACAACTGGAAAACTCTTGAGCCTTTTGATTTGACTGGGAATGCATCATTATCACATTTTTGTACACATGCAAACATGAAACACCACTACGCCATGGAGGAATGCTCATAGGAATGGAAAGGACCAAGGAATGAAGAATTAAAAAATAAAAGGAGGGTTGCCTCTAAGTCTGGAGGAATCATGTGGAGAACGAAGAGAGGGGGGATATTAGGAGGGGCATGAAATTCCAAAGGCACACAGGAGAGGAAAGGAAGGGAGGAATAAGTGAGATTAAGTAAGAAACCCATGTGCAAGATAAGGGATCATAATGTATCCTTCAATTAAATTTATCAGAATTTTACTTTCTTCTAATAAGCATGCCTTATAAGCCAAGAGGCTAGCTTCTAAATTTACGGAGCAAAGGATATGGAAGGGTGAAAAAAATGAAAAAACTTGAAGCATACTTCTTATTCTGTTAATCAAAACTTGCAACACATTATCTTTAGGGGTGGAGTTCCTCTTTAGATATATGATTCTGAGGAAGGAATCCCCTAAAAGGATAACATCTTTGACTTAATTTGAGATAACTATAGATAGGGCTATGAAAAGTGCATACATCACAGCCTGATTATTGGATTTCCTGCCTAGACCCCACGAGAAATTTTCCATGATTTTTCTTTCGAGATTTATAAGAATTCCTCCCCCTCCTGTCAGTCATGGGTTATGCTTGGAAGCCCCATTAAATTGGAGGACCCATTCCTGAGAATTCTTCCTCCACACTATGAATTCATCTTGTAGAAATCGCAATAACTAGTCAGTAGTAGACTTCTGTTGTTTCTATATTAGAGATGGGAGATCGAAGATAGTCTAAGGGAAAATCCACTTATTTTATTATTCCATATCTAATGCTGGATCCAGAGAGGGATGATTAAGTTCAAAGAAAAAGGAGATGACCTTCCTAGTTGAAAACCTGACAAACATTGGTGTTGATTTGAAAATGACATTATTCCTTGCTAATCATATCTTCCAGTAGAGGTATTTTGGAAGATCACTCCAGATGCCCTTAAAATGAGGTTTGGTCTGAAGGGAGCCCAAGTAGGCTTTCTGTTAATTTTAGGATAACAATGGTATGATCTATGCTTAGAGAAATTTTACTTCAATTTCTTTATTAGCCCAATATCAATATCCAGTTTAGCAATCACATCATCATGATAGTAAAATGCAGATAGAACATAAACAATAACAGTAGATGACAAGCCAAGACAAGAGAACATAAGATATGGAACTAGCTAGGGACAAACCCCAATGTGAGGAAACCCTTGATCAATTCTTCTTATAATTCTTCAAAAGTTCAATAGCGAGAGAGAGCACAATATATAATATTCACTTGCCCAATAATAGTGAAATATGATCAGTCAAACAACAGAAACATAAATCCCTAACCAGAAAGTCAATGCTAGTCAACAGGGAAAAATTCTTACTCCAATTTAGCTCGGTCAAACCCAGTCAATTCAGCCTCTGACAACAAATCAAATCAACCCAAAAACAGTCTGAAAAAGTCTAGTCAAACTTGGTAAAAAAAGTCAACACAACAACAAGCCCTAACACAGTCAATGTTGGTCAAACAGAGGTCAAGTAGCCTCAAATTTCATGCCTAAAACTATGGCATACCCAAACAGAAATCCTCCACCCAAAGTCGCACTCAAAATAGGTCAATGCTTGGTCAACGGTTGGAACAGAAAACCCTTCCCTTCTTCACATGCATGGAGAGCTTCCTCTAAAATTCTTACCCAATCAATGAAGGAGAGAGAAGATTGTGAGTGAGTGAAGTTTCCAAATGAGGAGGAGGCACTTTGTATTTATATGAAAATTTTGAGGATAGATAAACGTGATTGTTGGGATTTTGAGACTACATGAGTTTTCTGAATGACCTTGACAATTTGTCCATTATCAAAATAAATTCATAATTCCATTTGTACATGTCAAAATGGGATGATATTTAGATCAATCCTACACCTCTCGGAGAGAGGAATCCAATAAAAATATTAGCTGCCTCATATGACTCATCCAAGGTGAAGTTTTTCCCTAGTTTCCAAATTCAACACTCCCTCTCAATTAGGGAGAGCTTCACCTGCCAAACTGTCTGACAATTTGTACCATCCTTGTCTCTGCTCTGCTGAACCATGAAGAAAGAAGAAATGATCGAGAATGTATCATACCATTCTCCACTAACCTGAAGTCAATCTCCAATAATAAAGAGTGTGTCATACCACTCTTAACTGACCCAAAGTCAGTTTCCATTGATCCCAGATCAATATCAACATCTTAGCATAGAGAGTACGATAGTACAAGATGCATCCATCGGTAATACTATGGTCCCTATCTTCATTTCTTTACTCATTAGCTAGATGAGAGGTACTTCCCATGAGTCTCGGACTGCATGGGTAGGATGTGCCGTCAAGAGAAGGTGAACCACTCATCCTGCTCATATTCCATAGGAGAAGGTGAACCACTCATCCTGCTCATATGCCATAGGAGAAGGCGAACCACTCAACCTATGAATATGTCACTACGGGGTAGCACAGGGGAAGGTGAACCACTCACCCTGTACATCGCACACCATTAGGGGAAGGTGAACCACTCACCCTATGGTCGTTCATTGCTCCAAGAAGTACCTCAAGCCCCCCAAAGCCCCCAAAGCTCAAAATCCATCTCATATGGGACCCTCATAAGAGGGTCTCTCCATGACTCCAAGTCGTTCATAGAAGGTTAAGAATTTTACCTTCCCTTGCGGCTTTGTAAGAATATCAATGACCTGATCATCAGTTCCAATGTGTTGAAGCCTTATTGCTTTCAGTTGAACCATATCCCGGATAAAGTGGTACCTGATATGAATATGCTTGAAGTGGCCATGAAACACAAGAATCTCAGAAAGATGAATCGCACTTTGGGTGTCGTAGAATATCAAGGTGGTATCTAGCACATGTCCAAACATCTCACTAAAGAGATTCCTCAACCAAAAAGCTTCACAGGAGGTCATGCTAGCAACAATGTATTAAGCCTCAACGATGCTTAATGCATCGACTTCTGCTTCCTGTTCATCCATGATATTGAAGCAGAACCTAGAGAGAAGAAACATCCAAATGTGCTTCTACGATCCACCACATTGCTAGCCTAGTCTACATCAAAGTAACCATGGAGCCTCACATTCCCAAAAATGTATCTTAGTCCATAACTGATTGTGCCCCAAATATATCTTAAGAGATTCTTGGTAGCAATCTAATGTATGTGATGAGCCTCGACCATAAACTGGCTCAATGTATTCACTGCAAAACATATGTTAGGGCAGGAGTTCACCATGAGTTGATGATAGTCAGAAGGATTTCCCAAATCGGGCCAAACAAAAATTCCACATAACTTCTTGAATTTAAGTTCCATCGGAGTAGTCACAGACTTGGATTCCACCATCCCAATATGGTTGTCGCAAAATATCATGGTGGTATCCAGCACATGGCCAAACATCTCACTAAAGAGCTTCCTCAAACAAACAACTTCACATGAGGCCATACTAGCAGCAATGTATTCAGCCTCAATGGTGCTTAATGCATCAACTTCTGCTTCGTGCTCATCCATGATATTGAAGCAGAACCTAGAGAGAAGACACATCCAGATGTTCTTTTACGATCCACCACATTTCCAACCTGGTCTACATTAGAGTAACCATGGAGCCTCACATTCTTGATAGTGTATCTTAGTCCATAAGTGATTGTGCCCCAAAGATGTCTTAAGAGATTCTTAGCAACAATCTAATGTATGTGATGAGGCATGACCATAAATTGGCTCAATGTATTCACTGCAAAACATACGCCCAGATGGGAGTTCACAAAGAACATCAGGTCCCCCACGAGTTGACGATACTCAAAAGGATTTTCCAAATTGGGCCCAACAACACTTCCACATAACTTCTTGAAGTTAAGTTCCATCGGAGTAGTCACAGACTTGTAGTCCACCATCCCAAATATTTCAAGTATCTTCACAATATATTTTCCTTGAGAAAGGAAAATCTCACCTGGCTTTCTCCAGACCTCCAACCCTAGGAAGTAATGCATCAATCCTAGGTCCTTCATCTTGAATTTGGAAGAAAAATATCTCTTACATTGATGAATAAGAGGATATACACCTATTATAAAGAGACTATCCACGTATAGTACCAAGATGAGAGGTCTATCATTCTCAACCTTAAAATAAATTTTCAGATCAACTTCACTTCTTGTAAATCCCATCTTCATTGGATAGATATTTATCCTCTCATACCAAGCTCGAGGTGCTTGTTTCAACCCATAGAGGGATTTCTTCAACCTGCATACATGTGTTTGATGATCTTGAACTTTTAACCCCTCAGTTTTTTCTACATAGACTTCCTCCTTAAGTGAACCATGCAAGAAGGCAGTGTTGACATTTGTCTGGTGTAGATTCCATCCTTACGATGCAGCAAGGGCAATGATTGAATGGATTGTGGTGTAGCAGGAAACTAGTTTCAAATATCTCATCATAATCTACCCCTTCCTTTTGAGAGAAGCCTCGAGCAACGAATTTGGCCTTGAAATTTTCAGCACTTCCATAAGCTCCATGATTGATCTTGTAGAGCCATTTCGAGGTGACAATAGATTTGTCCTTGGGTCTAGGGATCACATCCTAGACATCATTATTCATAATCGACTCATACTCTTTGTTCATAGCAGCCTTCCAAAATTGGTGCTTCACATCTTCTTCGAACGTGCAAGGTTCAAATTGAACAACGATGGTCATGGTAGTTAAGTACCATTGGTACCAATTCGACTTCTTTCTTTCACGAAATGTCCCCCCAGGTGAAAAATGTCTCTCGGCATCTTTAAGAGTCTCCCTAAGCCATGAGGGTCTCCTTTTTGAGGAGGAGGGATCATGAGGGGGTGGATCAATGGGATCCATTGGTCCTTCATCATCAGGCATCGGCTCATCCTGCAGTTCTCCCTACTTTCCTGAATCTGCTTCTTTGTCCTTCCTTGGAAGAGGAAGGTTACTAATCTTCCCAAGGGAAGCATCCTCATCGAAGGTGACAGCATGACTTATCCCCACTTCTTTTTTACCAGACACATAGATTCTATATGCCTTAGAATTTTCACTATAGCCCACATATGTTCCTTTCTTCTCAGAAGCAACCAATTTTCTTCTCTTTTCTTTCGGCACATGAAAATATATGGGACTACCAAAAATTCTAAAGTGAGAAACATCAGGTTTCTTACTGGTGAAAACTTATTTGTGATTTTTTGAGTCCAACACTTGATGAGGGAATCTATTTTGAACATACACTGTGGTGTTTGTAGCTTCGGCCTATAAGAACTTCGGAAGGATTTGATCATGAAGCATGGCATGAGTGGCTTCAACAATAGAACAATTCTTCCTTTCAGAAACACCATTTTTTCCAGGATTATATGCGGTAGTAGTCTCCCTCTTAATGCCAACTTCTCTACAATAATTAATGAACTCATTTGATTCATATTTGGTTCCATTATTGGTCCTTAATATTTTGATCTTCTTCCTAGTTTGATTTTCGACCAAAGATTTGAAAGAAAAGAACCATGAGAATACTTTGTCCTTCTTCTTCAAGAAATATATCTAAGTCTTGTGAGAGAAATCATCCATAAAGATAACATAATATAAATATCCTCCCAATGAGTTCAAGGGCATCATACTAAATATATCACAATTAATCAATTGCAATATGTTAGTAGTCTTTCTATCATTGGAGGGGAATGGTCCCCTTGTATGCTTTCCTTCAGCACACCCCTTATCAACACCTTCATGTTTTACTTTAAATTCAGGCATACCTGTCACCATCTTCCTCACATTAGGGAGAGCCTTATAATGTAGATGAGCAAGACATAGCTCCCAATGGGCTTCCTCCAACTTGATATAGGCTATCAAACTTGAAGCCAAGTGTAAATGCATCTTTGAAATTTTTATTCCACACACGTACCTTTCCATCGATGAATGCCACCTTGAATCCTTTATCCTCCATCGCTGAGATAGATACTAGGTTCTTCTTCAGATCGGATACATATAGTACTTATTGTATATGAATGGTGTTACCTTGATTCAATTGAAGAGTAAGATTCCCAACTCCCTTCACGGGATAGGTGGCATTTTCTCCAAGGATAATTTCCAAATTTGTATCATTTTCAATCAGATTTGAAAGAGCTTCCTTATACCTAGTGAAGTGCCTTAAGACACCACTATCAATCAACTAATTTACCAAAGTGTCCATAGGAGATGCATTAGAGAGGAAAGATATAAGATAAAATTCTTTTTGCTTGTTATCAACAACATTAGATTCATCATACGTGGTGTTTCTTGATCTCTTGGGAGGGTGACCATTTCCTTGATGAGGAGCGGGAGCATTCCTTTTTCCTTGGTTGTTGAATCTACCATTCATTTGATTGTTGTTGCCCCTAAAATTGTTTTTGTTGTGGTTGTCATCATCATGAGGTGTATCCCTTCCATTAGGACACTCCCTAGCATAGTGACCAAACTTGTTGAAAATGAAGCATCTTCTCTTCTTTCCATTTTTGAAACTCGGCCTTCTTTGAAATTGCTTATTTTGGACCTACATTGTTCTTATTTTTAGCATCAACGAAGAATGCAGTAGGATAATTCCTATTTGAAGGCATGTATAGTTCCATCATCCTTGTCTCTTCTTGAGAACATCTAGTCAGCAATTCTTCAAAACTTGGAATTATGTTGTTGTTAAGAATAATAGTGTTGAACACGTGCCATTCACGAGGGAGTCCTCCAAGGGAAATGAGAGTAAGCTCCCTATCAGCAATAGCTTCTCCAATCAAAAGAAGATCATTTTTTTATCTGAGTAATCCTCATGAAGTAGGATTGAATATCTTCATTTCTTCCATTCTTTATATCCTTCAGTTTGTTCTTGAGGAAAATAATTTGGTTTGCATTGCTAGATTTGAACATGCCAACCAACCTGTCATATATCTCCTTTGATGTGTTCAAATCAGATATGTAAGCAACTAAATTCTTATGAATAGAATCCCTAATGATAGTCTTGGCTTTGAATTCACCCTTCTTGTACTTTTTCTTAGCAGCAGCCGATGCATTTAAAGGAGATTCTGAAATCTTTCACTACATATAATCCATAACATCTTGCTCTTCTAATGTCAAATCAAGAGATGTCTTCCATGCATGATAATCAAACTTGTCATGAAGATTATCATCAGACTTGAACTAGGATGTGGAGGCAATTGAATCTTGTATTTCACGAGTGATTGATCCTCTTAGTGATTTCTCTTCTCACTCTTGCTTGGGCTTTGTCTTCACCTCAGCTCTGATACCATGTTAATTTTAGGATAAAAATGGTATGATCTATGCTTAAATAATTTTTACTTCAATTTCTTTATTAGCCTAATATCAATATCCAATTTAGCAATCACATCAGCATGATACTAAATTCAGATAGAACATAAATAATAACAGTAGAAGACAAGCCACCGCGTGCACTCCGCTCCCACCTTTACGAATTCAATCTCTGAGCGTGACCTTTTCCTTCGGTTCCCGGGGCCTTCTGCTTCCGGGGCTTGCTACCCTCAACTGGTACGCGATGGATCATGCAGAGCCACCTCCTGAGGGTGCATCGATCCCTGTCTCATCTATCGAAACTTCAGCTTAGCTGCGAGAAAATGTGGAAGCCTTTTCCTTTCTTCTCTCCTCCTTGGGACCGTCTCATCCCAGATTGTCCATATCAAATTTTGTTAAGAAGATCGATGAAATACTTGAAATAATCCTTCCTCCCTCCCTTCCTCACCATGCAGCTCTGTCCCTCTCTGAATGAGGTTTGGTGGGTCAGTTTACTAGTCTCTCACCCTCTCCCCATTTGGTCCTCAAATGGGTAGAAAGAAATTGGGCCTCATCTATCATGGGGAAACTCTCCAACAAATTTTGTGGAAGAGGATATTTTACCTTGCACTTTGAAACGAAAGAGGATAAATATTTAATCTTGGAAAACGAGCCATATTTCATGGATTCAAGAGGGATTTATCTCAGTAGATGGACTTCGACTCCAATCCAGAGTTAGACGTGCCAAATGCAGTGACAGTATGGGTGAGGCTTCCCCATCTTCCTCTACATTGCTAGGGAGATGAATCTGTTAAAGCAATAGGAAATGTTGTGGGGAAATATATTGACAGAAGTGAGCCAAAGGAAAACATGCATGCCTGTGTGAGAATATGTGTAGAAGTAGATCTGGGGAAAGGACTTCCGGAAGCAGTCAAGATCAAATTGGATAGTTGGGTTCACATTCAACAACTAGACTATGAACAAATTCCATTCAAATGCAAGGCATGTCATGAATATGGTCATTTTGCAAATAGATGTACTAAAAATTAGGAAACAAAAGAAATAGAAAACCAAGAACCAAAATGGGAGGAGGTTAAGAAGAAAAAGTCAACAACCAAACCCAATCCCTCTTTAGTTTCCATTCTACCTCCCTCATCCCTCCTCCCCCTCTCCACCTCATCCTCTCCTTCCAGGCCTATTTCATCTAAAGGCCTCCCCCTCTCCCTTTGCCCCCCTTCCTCTATCTTATGTTGGCTGATAAAAGGTGCCTTTTAAAACTCCTAATTATCCCACATTAATCATCAACCCGGGCAAGTCCTCTTATTTCAAGAGTGTACACAGTATGTGGCTACTATAAATTCAGAGAGTAATGTTTCTTAAATTATAGTATAGATATTTGACACAAGAATAAATGGATGCATCTAATAAACTCCAATTGCAATTATTAAAGGAAATATCAAAACTCAATCCTCTACTGAAATCAAATCCTACAATAATTCAGATAACAACAACATCAACCGAGAGCATAGTAACAATAACTCACCTCTTCTTAGCTAATTCAATCTAAATTATATTCAATCTCTATAAAGTAATCAAACTAGAAATGATATCAATTCTGAGAGTCCAATAGCGATAATCAAACTCTTACAGCTGATTAAATCAATGCAATTCACTGTCTAAGTACTTTACTCTGTAATAAACATAACTCAAATCAAATGACAGCACTGTAAAGTATATAAAGAACATACACTACTTTAATACATGGAAGTGATAAACAACAAATAAAGTAAGCTCACAGAAACAGGAAAATTATCAAACCAATCAAACTTTATGAGAATCATAAATATAACACAATAAAGCAGTTAAATCCACCAGAGGCCGAGCCCTTAGCCGCCTGCGAACTCTGCCGAGCTACTTCAGATAATGCGAGGGAACAACAACTTCAATTATATATTAATCATTGAACTTAAGTATCATTACAATATCATCGCATTCCCCAATAGTGCGAGTCTGTAATTAAAGTTACAATTTGGAAAATAACAGAGATTCCTTCCCTTTCTTCCTACAATCGCTTTCTTTTATAATCAGAAAGGGGTAAAGGGTAAAGGGTAAATGTGATCCCTCAAGATCTCCCGATCCTAAGGGATTCAGAACCGATTGATAACTTCAGACACCTTTCCTATTTCGCGTTGATCCCTCTGATTCGCCCTCAGCCTTGTCCACAACCGACACATTCCTTCCTTTGTTTATCATATTTCATTGTTCCATTGTTAGGGAACAACAATTGTTCCTTTTGTCGCTTTCCTACATAAAGAAGGGTAAAAGTTAGCTAAATCGTAACTGCAAATAATTCATCTGTTTCTTACCATAATTCCTCAATATATCAGTGCATTAAGATATGAAAAAGATAAGAATCAAGGAAAACAATGATGAAATTAATAGTAAATACATACCCATTTCGTAACTCAACATACTCCCCTGCTTACCCTGTTTCATGTCCTCATGAAAAGTAAGTAATTCTGATGGAGTGCAGTTAAAGAGTAGGCTGGAGAAGGAGCATCAAAAATTGGTCTAAAACCATGGTGTTGAGCTAGGAGCGCAAAGGCAGGCCCTTCCTTTCCTTCAGGCAATTCGTAGATGGCCCTGTAACCTTTAGGAGGATACCAAATGATGGGGCTACGAAACCGACACCCTAACCAATAAGGTCCCTCTCTCAAAATAAGGTTGCTATAGGTGACAAAATGGACCGCAGTTGCTTTAAAATTTCTATAATTAAATGTCTCCTATCCTGCACACTGGTAGTGGAGACTGTCCACTTGAGCTTGGATGCAGCCGGAGAGCTTTCTTGAATGGATTGAAAATATGATACTCTGTTCTATACAATCTCCTTATGAATAGGTGCTAAAATTTTAATCACCCCTTCCCTTGTCATCAGACTCTTATGGTTGGAAAGCATTTGCAAAGGGTGCTTGGGTTCACTTCTTACCCAAAGATTCAATCCATGCTCTTGTCTTTGGAATGCGTTATGAGCCTTAAACCATTTAAGTTGATTAATTGAAAACAAGATAAAGGCCTGGAATTGAACATCTCCCACAAAAGGGTTAGGGTTCTTTTCCACCTCGTTCTCTAATATAGAATTGTGCAGGTAAAATTCACAAAGCAACCTTTGAACCTTTACACCATGTTGTTTGTAGAAATTTATAAAATCTTCAACTGTTTTTAATTCAATTGATTTTCCAACTCTCACGGCTTTAATTTTCAACAACAAGTATCGTTCTAACAAAAGCAAGGCATAATTGGTGGCGGGAGCCTTGCATGCCAAGACATCTATATATAATGAGCAGATGGTGTCTGTCCATCCTATGACCCTATCTAGTTTGAGCTTGATTCTCTCTATTAGTGTCAGTCTTTCCAACCTTCCTCCAGTGATCAAATATGCTCTTACAAAGTGGTCTCAAAGTGTCAAGGTAAAATTTTGTCATTTCAGTGAGTCTTCAAGCAAAATTTGGTCACTAGGCATTAGGTCTAGGGTTTGCTTTCACTCTTTTCAAAATTGCCCAAATGCCAATCTATGTCACTATTCAGCGGAGTCTATCAACATTCATAGGGTTTTCATCATCATGTCAAGTTCCAATGGGTCATTCTACACCTTGTTCATGCTTCAGTTGCACCTAGGCAAGGTCATTTCCCTCTCCTAGGGTTTTGAAACTAATTTCTCTTGGACGGTCAAATCATCGGAAAAACTTGTATCCTGATGTTCATACACCTTCCCCTATCCTTAAAGTACCTTATCAAATGCTTCCCATCACTGAGATCCCCCAAATTCCTCATTTTCGCGCAAACCCTAGTTTCTTGCTACAACCTGGCAATTTTCTAGGTTGGGCCTGTGTTTTGCCCTTTTGGACCCCTTCCCCTCACTCGATCTCCACGATTCCACTTTCCCCTACTTCCTAACATCCCTCCCTACTTCCAAAAATTTCCCCAAGAATTTAGAAGCCCCTTATCCCCTTCATTTCGCTTCATTTCGACAAAATCCCTTGTTCCACACATCGGGATAAGTTTCACTCAAAAGATGTTTCGGAGCAATCAAAGATGAATTTTGGAAAAATGAGAGATTTTTTTGTCCAAAAAATGCCAAAGAAGAAAAACCTCCTTCACGTTTTACACAGGTGTCATGGTTTTAGAGAAATGTCAAAAATATCGTTGCCTCAGGAGAATCGAATGCACCTCTGAAGTGACCTTGGGAAAATCAAGTTTTCTCCTATCTTGGTTGGCCAAATGACTTTCTTGATGAGTCAAATGATAACTAGACACAAAGAGATTTCCAATGAGCTATCATGAGCTCAATTTGGAGTTGAGGAAGGCATTCAAAAGTTGACTTCAACAGCACTCTGCCTTGAGGCAGCCTCATTTGGCACATTTTGACCAGTCTTGGGAGATTTGATTTTTGATAGGGCAAATGAACTCAAAATTAAAAAATTCTAGTTGGGATGGAAAGTAGACGCAAAGACCTTTCCAACGAGCTATCCTACACCCAATTTGGACATCCGTAAGGCCTTCAAAAATCATCTGAAAGTCACGCTACGCGTCAGGGAGGGCGCGCTATGCGCCAGGGAGCCTTTCTCAGTGTTATTTTGCACGTGCGCTATGCGTCAGAGGGGCGCTACGCGTTGGGAAAGGTGCGCTACGCGTTGGGTTTTTCACCCAAAAAATTGTCAGCAAGCTACCAAATCCACTTTTCTCTCAAGCAAATTGCAGGTAGGCCTCTCCTCCATGGCTAGATTTGGTTTTGCAAGATGAATGAGAAATTAATATGTTAAAATGCCATGAAAATGAAAAGTCAAAACCCTACTTTGCTGTGGAAGATTTAGAAATTTAATGGTGCTAGGGTTTCAAAATATTTTGCTGTCCAAGGTTGCCCATTTTTGATCCCTCTTTTCCCTCATCTCCATCCACATTCTCTTTCAAATTTTCCCATAAAATTTCATAATTTTCCTCTCTTAATCCCAAAACCTACTTCACCCCAAAACCCTACAATATCAAGATTTCCATATCCCTTCCCTTCCCTAAATTCCTTGTTTTATTTCCATTATTCCCTAATTCCCTGATATTCTCCCCTTCCTAATATTCCCTTGTTACATTTGTTTTCCCCTTGGTCACAGCATTGTTTAGATCAGAAGAGCAGTTCACATTCAGTTGTATACAACAGTTTCACATATCAGCATTCATCCAAGGCAGTCGTGCAACAATAGTTATGTCATCCGGTCATTCATCCGATTATGAAGTGGAAACCCAAAGTGACTCACCCTTGGAAGGACATGCACTCATGAGGCTTCATAGAGGTGGTAGAAATATCATTACTTGTCCCGGAACTTGGTGTACAAAGCGAGAATCGGAAGTTTGAAAGCAAAGGTAAAGAGAGCTTCAAGGAGGCAAAAAGTGGATGAAGGACTCTAGATATTGGCTGAGGCATCCTTGGCTCATCATTTCCCTTTATGAAGAACCTACAGTCCAAATTTCAAGAAATTTGGAGAAATTTTTGACATTTTAGAATTTTTGCACTAAAAAACAGGTTTTTGCCCTCAACGCGTAGCGCGCCGCGCGCTACCCTTAAGTTGGGGAGGTCCATTTCACAAAAACTTAGCATTTTTGGATTTTTCATGACAAATTACACTTTCTCAGCCACTGCCAAGACATTTCATGGAGATTTGGGCCCCCAAAAGGTCAAAAAACAAGCAAAAAATGACTTTCTGCCACTTTTTGGACACACAGGAAGCAGTCTTGGGAGATTGAAATTTTGGAGGGTCAGATGGCCACCAAATTGAGAAATTCCACTTGGGCTAGAGAGTAGACATCCAGAACTTTCCAACAAGCCCACTTGTGCCTCATTTGGATACCGGGAAGTGCCTAAAAAGTGGCCTAAAAGGCGCGCTACGTGTTGGGAAAATTTGCCAATTTTTCACCTTCAGCTCAGGAAAACACAGCATTTGACCAGTTTTGACTTTTTGGTGGGATTTTTCATCCTCCTTGATATAATTGATGTAATTTCATGTTGATATGGCACTTTTTTACCTATTCTAGAAGATTCATTCATAAAATGGCAAAAAAATTAATGAATGAATTGGTTTCCTAGCTTATAGAGGCAAGTTGTTTTGATTGCCTAGATTGTAGTGCTCAGTTTAGAATTGGTTGAAACAACTCCTAGAATGATGAGCTCGACCCCTAGAGGCAAGGAAAGGGGTTAGGATGGTCTATATGATGTAATTTCTCAATCATTTTTAGGGGTTGGAGGGTTGGAATCTTGAGGGAGAAGCTTAGACTGTTTTACTCTTTGTATCTCTGCAATTTTGGCAAAGGAAAGACCAGGGTTTTGCAGCACTATTTGGGATTCCTGTGGTGATTTGTGTTGATGGTGTGCTTCTCTCATGTACTTGTAATTTTGTTATGTGTATCATTTTCCTACTCCTCTCTTCTGCAAATTTAGTAAATGAAGTGTTAAGGTAGAATTCATGGTTTCTATGCTCTGCCTTTAAGTTTGCTTAATATCTATGTTTTTATTTGTTTAAGGAGAACTCTCGATGGTTTCTTGCTCTCCTTAGCTCCTCACCGGTCATATCTATCCATTCACTTATTTCAAAGGCATCAATACAATCTCCTACCTTGCCCCAAAAAGACCTCTGCAAAAACTGTGTCTCATCCCCGCACCCAAAATTGTTGTGCTCAGTTTTCCAACAAAACCCTAAAAATTTAAAATCAAACTTTCCCTATCAGTTTACTAGCCTAAAATCAGTGTTCTTTATTGGTCATCTCAGCCCTTTGAATACCTTTTGCCGAGATAGACCCGGAGAGAGCCCTCTCCTGTCCCCGTAGGGCTAGCTACGAGGCTAAGTGGTTTGATGTTGCCTTGGATTTTGTCTTTTTCAGCCTGAGGCCAAATTCAAGCGCTAACATATTGGCGACCATACTGGGGAAGAACAAATGGTTTGCTTGTTGATGTCATTTGTTTTATAAGCTACAGACGGAGCCTGAAGTTATGCCAGGTAGCCTTCGAAACGCTTTTGCTTTGCATTAGCGGAAGTAGATAAACGCTGCTTCAGTCAATCTCCGGTCTAGCTTGTAATCGTGACATCTAACTTGTTAATTACCCCAGTACATGTATCAAGTTCAGATCTGATGGTTGATGGTGGACAACGATCAGACACTTGAAAGGCTGAAATCATTCACCTGGCGGCTCTAAATCATTTTCGAGATCAGATCTAAAGACTCCACTGGATGATGATCCTGACCAGCAAAAACATGAAAGGACAACATGGACAGATCAAGTATTCAAGTTGGAATTTCATCCAAGACATTTTGTTCTTTATCATAAATTATTTCTTCTCTTTTCCCAAGAATGTCAAGAAGGCTTTGCAAAGTATATTGTATTTGAGAAGAGATCCTCGGCCTGCAGTTGATTCTTTCCCTTTGAGGATTGTAAATACCAAAGATTTGCATACCTTTGAGCTTGATCAAGACCTTTCTTCTAAATTTTGTGATGACCATCTTCAGATTGATGAACCTCAAAAGAACAAGACCGATTCTATACTTGTTGTACATACCCCTACACCTTGTAAAATTCCAGATCAGTATAAACCTCTTGTTTTACCTTCTGTTCTCCATGCTTTCCCCAAAAACTATGATCTATACTTGCCGAGGTTTGACGGTGAATGTAAGAATGTCAACGCTGAGCAACATGTGCAGAATTTTGAGTCTTTTCTTGACCTTTTTGAAGTTGATGAAGAGGATGTGAGTATTAGGCTTTTTGCTCTTTCTTTGCAAGCTAAAGTGAAGAGTTGGTTCAAAGCCCTGCCTGATGCGAGCATCTCAGATTTCCAGCAGTTTATCAAAGTTTTTCTCGACAGGTGGATGATCGGACAGAACCTTTTCTTGATTGTAGAAGAGTATAACCAGCTGAAAAGACTACTAGGGGAGACAGTACAACAGTTTTCGGCCAGATTTAATCAAGTTTATTATTCAATGCCAGTTGAGATAAGGCCTACTCCTAGATCTGCTCTCTTGCACTATCCGGGTGCCTTTGATCCGGAGATGGAGTTTCAGCTGAGAGAAAGGGATATTGCAACGCTTCACGAGATGCAAAACAATGCAGTAAATGTAGAGGCACATCTGCTGATCAGAAGGGCAAGAATGAAGGAAGAAGAGATGAAAAACATAGATCCGGAAAAATCAACATCTCTAGAGGTAAATCTTGACATTTTGGTAAGTGCAGTAGAAGAGATGATGCAAAGGATCACCACAAGGAATGATTATGATGTTCAAACTCATGGCTCGTTGATTGAAGAAGAAAAAATGGCCGCTCCAAAACATTTTGTTTCTTATCCTAGTTGTCATAGATCTGATAATGATTGTTTTGTAGATCACCTTGGCGAAGAAAGCACTGTTGATATGACCTGCATGCTTGATGATGTCTTTTATACCGATGATTTGCCTCAGTTTGATCAGTATGATGATGATTATGTTCTCCAAACAGAAGCTAATCTTGCAGACAAATCAACAGCTAGTTTGTGGGAGGAGGAAGAAGTTCACTTACAACAGCTCGAGTACAATGATCAACCGATGCATATCAGCTATGACATTGATGAGGAAAGTGCAGCAAAGTTTGAAGTAAGTGAAGGATCTTTGCCTTTTTGTTTTGATTCGTTTCAGTTCATCAGAGATAACTACCATGCAATCAGAAATCAAATGTCAACAAGTCTTGATTTGAATCATCCCTAGAGCAATGAAAATTTTGTTCAAGACTTCTCATAATCAGATTTGCAACCCCCAAAAGCCAATGATTGTCAAGTTGTAGATGAAGACTTGGAAGTGGACACACATGATTTAATGATTCAAGGTGACTCCATACCATTCTGTTTTGAATCATTTCAGTTTTTGAAGGGTAGATTGCATAGTAAATCTTCAAATGAACAGCATATAACAAATCACCAATCTCTCAGTGTTAATGTTGAGGATGAGACAGATAACAAAATTCTTGAGCAGCCTGTAGCATCAGATTTGCAACCACCAAATGAAATTGAAGGGCAGATTACAGATGAAGCTGTGGAAGACGAAATACATGATTTGATGATGCAGGAAGATTCTATACCCTTTTGTTTCGAAGCATTTCAGTTTATAAGGCAGAATATTCGTAAAATCTCTCAAGAAAAAGATGAACAGCTAGAAGGATGTCATACATTTTCAATGGATACATTACAGCAGTCTTTTCAAGTTTTTCATGATCCAATAGCTGATGTTTTGGATGAGGTTTGCAGTCAAAGTCTTTCTCCATTGACTACATGTGAGCTTGAAACATGTGCTGACATGAACTTGATCTGGCAGCCGGTTTCTTTCTCATTTTCAGCAGAGGTCTCATCACAAGGCTCAGATCAAAGTTTGCATTCATGGTATGAGGAAACGAGAAGTAATCCATTAGATGAGCTAAGTTCCAGTGTGCTTGAATTTCAAGATCCTTATGCAATGTTTTTGGAGGCGGATAAAGAATTCATATCATTCAACGGATTTGTTTCTAAGTTATCATGGGAGTTGCCTTTCAGTAGTTCTCTCTTGTTGTTCATAAGCGAGCATTTGCGGAGAATTCAAACAGCAGACGGGATACTAACTTGGTTGCACTGGTTGTTTCATTTCACTTGATCAGGTGATGAATGAAACTGTTAGAGTAGGTTGTGATGAATAAGCTCCCCTTTGAGCATCATTTCTAGTTTGTCGGTTGTGTTTAAGTCTTGAGTCAGTTTTTAGTTGAGTGAGAGTCAATTTGTGTCATCCGAGTCATCAGTTTTCAGTCATGCATTTCAGTTTGAGTTTTTGACTCCATTGCCCAATGGATAAGGCGCTGGTCTGCTCTCCCAAAGATCTGCCATTCTTGGCACCTCCAAGGAGCTACCATCCCCATTGGAGCCAATGTTAGTGTCAGTCTTTCCAACCTTCCTCCAGTGATCAAATATGCTCTTACAAAGTGGTCTCAAAGTGTCAAGGTAAAATTTTGTCATTTCAGTGAGTCTTCAAGCAAAATTTGGTCACTAGGCATTAGGTCTAGGGTTTGCTTTCACTCTTTTCAAAATTGCCCAAATGCCAATCTATGTCACTATTCAGCTGAGTCTATCATCATTCATAGGGTTGTCATCATCATGTCAAGTTCCAATGGGTCATTCTACACCTTGTTCATGCTTCAGTTGCACCTAGGCAAGGTCATTTCCCTCTCCTAGGGTTTTGAAACTAATTTCTCTTGGACGGTCAAATCATCGGCAAAACTTGTATCCTGATGTTCATACACCTTCCCCTATCCTTAAAGTACCTTATCAAATGCTTCCCATCACTGAGATCCCCCAAATTCCTCATTTTCGCGCAAACCCTAGTTTCTTGCTACAACCTGGCAATTTTCTAGGTTGGGCCTGTGTTTTGCCATTTTGGACCACTTCCCCTCACTCGATCTCCATGATTCCACTTTCCCCTGCTTCCTAACATCCCTCCCTACTTCCAAAAATTTCCCCAAGAATTTAGAAGCCCCTTATCCCCTTCATTTCGACAAAATCCCTTGTTCCACACATCGGGATAAGTTTCACTAAAAAGATGTTTCGGAGCAATAAAAGATGAATTTTGGAAAACTGAGAGAATTTTTTGTCCACAACATGCCAAATAAGAAAAACCTCCTTCACTTTTTACACAGGTGTCATGGTTTTAGAGAAATGTCAAAAATATCGTTGCCTCAGGAGAATCGAATGCACCTCTGAAGTGACCTTGGGAAAACCAAGTTTTCTCCTAGCTTGGTTGGCCAAATGACTTTCTTGATGAGTCAAATGATAACTAGACACAAATAACTTTCCCATGAGCTATCATGAGCTCAATTTTGAATTGAGGAAGGCATTCAAACGTTGACTGCAACAGCACTCTTCCTTGAGGCAGCCTCATTTGGCACATTTTGACCAGTCTTGCGAGATTTGATTTTTGATAGGGAAAATTAACTTCAAATTGAAAAATTCTATTTGGGTTGGAAAGTAGACTCAAAGACCTTTCCAACGAGCTATCTTGCACCCAATTTGGAAATCAGGAAGGCCTTCAAAAATCATCTGAAAGTCGCGCTATGCGTCAGGGAGGGCGCGCTACGCGTCAGGGGCGTGCTACGCGTCAGGGAGCCTTTCTCAGTGTTATTTTGCACGTGTGCTACGCGTCAGAGGGGCGCTACGCATTGGGCAAGGCGCGCTACGTGTTGGGTTTTTCACCCAAAAAATTGTCAGCAAGCTACCTAATCCACTTTTCTCTCAAGCAAATTGCAGGTAGGCCTCTCCTCCATGGCTAGATTTGGTTTTGCAAGATGAATGAGAAATTAATATGTTAAAATGCCATGAAAATGAAAATTCAAAACCCTACTTTGCTGTGGAAGATTTAAAAATTTAATGGTGCTAGGGTTTCAAAATATTTTGCTGTCCAAGGTTGCCCATTTTTGATCCCTCTTTTCCCTCATCTCCATCCACATTCTCTTTCAAATTTTCCCATAAAATTTCGTAATTTTCCTCTCTTAATCCCAAAACCTACTTCACCCCAAAACCCTACAATATCAAGATTTCCATATCCCTTCCCTTCCCTAAATTCCTTGCTTTATTTCCATTATTCCCTAATTCCCTGATATTCTCCCCTTCCTAATATTCCCTTGTTACATTTATTTTCCCCTTGGTCACAACATTGTTTAGATCAGAAGAGCAGTTCACATTCAGTTGTATACAGCAATTTCACATATCAGCATTCATCCAAGGCAGTCGTGCAACAACAGTTATGTCATCCAGTCATTCATCCGATTATGAAGTGGAAACCCAAAGTGACTCACCCTTGGAAGGACATGCACTCATGAGGCTTCATAGAGGTGGCAAAAATATCATTAGTTGTCCCAGAACTTGGTGTACAAAGCGAGAATCGGAAGTTTGAAAGCAAAGGTAAAGAGAGCTTCAAGGAGGCAAAAAGTGGATGAAGGACTCTAGATATTGGCTGAGGCATCCTTGGCTCATCATTTCCCTTGATGAAGAATCTACAGTCCAAATTTCAAGAAATTTGGAGAAATTTTTGACATTTTGGAATTTTTGCACTAAAAAACAGGTTTTTGCCCTCAACGCGTGGCGCGCCGCGTGCTACCCTTAAGTTGGGGAGGTCCATTTCACAAAAAATCAGAATTTTTGGATTTTTCATGACAAATTACACTTGCTCAGCCACTGCCAAGACATTTCATGGAGATTTGGGCCCCCAAAAGGTCGAAAAACAAGCAAAAAATGACTTTCTGCCACTTTTTGGACACACAGGAAGCAGTCTTGGGAGATTGCAATTTTGGAGGGTCAAATTGCCACCAAATTGAGAAATTCCACTTGGGCTAGAGAGTAGACATCCAAAACTTTCCAACAAGCCCACTTGTGCCTCATTTGGATGTCGGGAAGTGCCTCAAAAGTGGCCTGAAGGGGCGCTACGCGTTGGGAAAATTTGCCAATTTTTCACCTTCAGCTCAGGAAAACGCAGCATTTGACCAGTTTTGACTTTTTGGTGGGATTTTTCATCCTCCTTGATGTAATTGATGTAATTTCATGTTGACATGGCACTTTTTTACCTATTCTAGAAGATTCATTCATAAAATGGAAAAAAATTAATGAATGAATTGGTTTCCTAGCTTATAGAGGCAAGTTGTTTTGATTGCCTAGATTGTAGTGCTCAGTTTAGAATTGGTTGAAATAGCTCCTAGAATGATGAGCTAGACACCTAGAGGCAAGGAAAGGGGTTAGGATGGTCTATATGATGTAATTTCTCAATCATTTTCAGGGGTTGGAGGGTTGGACTCTTGAGGGAGAAGCTTAGACTGTTTTACTCTTTGTATCTCTGCAATTTTGGCAAAGGAAAGACCAGGGTTTTGCAGCACTATTTGGGATTCCTGTGGTGATTTGTGTTGATGGTGTGCTTCTCTCATGTACTTGTAATTTTGTTATGTGTATCATTTTCCTACTCCTCTCTTCTACAAATTAAGTAAATGAAGTGTTAAGGTAGAATTCATGGTTTCTATGCTTTGCCTTTAAGTTTGCTTAATATCTATGTTTTCATCTGTTTAAGGAGAAATCTTGATGGTTTCTTGCTCTCCTTAGCTCCTCACCAGTCATATCTATCCATTCACTTATTTCAAAGGCATCAAGACAATCTCCTACCTTGCCCCAAAAAGACCTCTGCAAAAACTGTGTCTCATCCCCGCACCCAAAATTGTTGTGCTCAGTTTTCCAACAAAACCCTAAAAATTTAAAATCAAACTTTCCCTATCAGTTTACTAGCCTAAAATCAGTGTTCTTTATTGGTCATCTCAGCCCTTTGAAGACCTTTTGCTGAGATAGACCCGGAGAGAGCCCTCTCCTGTCCCCGTAGGGCTAGCTACGAGGCTAAGTGGTTTGATGTTGCCTTGGATTTTGTCTTTTTCAGCCTGAGGCCAAATTCAAGCGCTAACACTCTCTATTTTCTCTTCTGCTTTTTTGTATCTGTTGAAGGTCTCGCTCTCTATTTCATTCATCTCCTGAAGTTGTCTCTGCAGCTCTTGATATTTTTGTTGGGAAACGATTTCTTGTTCAAGCCGTTCTAACGCGAGCCGAGCCTATGCTAATTCTTCCTGAAGATTCAGTATAATGGGGTCATTGTGTGTCATGACATCTTTAGCTTGTATGCTTGTCTGAGTGCTTATGCTATGAGAAAGGATGTTTTCTATCTGAATCTCTTTATTATGGGAAGTCCAAGCCTCTGTCTGAGTAGCCATGCTATAAGAGGGTACATCCTCTATCTGAGTAGCTACATCTACTAAAATTGCATGTTGTTCCTTTTGAATGATGACTGGTTGAGTGGGTATGGGCTCAGTTTGAGTCCCTGTAGCCCTCCCTTCATATGATTCTGTCTATACAACCGCATTTACTATCTCCGGGGTTTTGTCCGGAACCTTTCCTGCTGATATTTCTTTTATTTTTCTTCTGAGCCTTCTGACTGTTTTGCGAAGCTTCTGCTGTTCTTTCCTAAGATTTTTCAATTTGGCTCTATACTTTTTCGAAGGAGCAACTGTTCTGCTGACAATCTCGTTAATAGTTTCTACTTCTAAAGAGCCTGGTTGCTCACCCTGGCTCTGTTCTAAAAGGACTGTGTCTCCAGATTGGTTATCGGTTTCCTGAATTATTTTTGTCTCGGCTTCTTCTTCTTGGCCTATGTTTTTTGTGCTTAGGCCTACCTGGCTGGTTTCTATTGGAGGCCTGTCACCAGATTGGTTCTCTTCTTTCTGAATGGCCTCTACATCTATTTCCACTTCGCGGCTTACATCTTTTGAGGGAGATAGAATTCTAGTATGGCCAGAATTCCTAGGAGATTGGTTTTCTCCCGAGTTGAGATTGAGCAGTCCTTCAGGCTGCAATGTAAACATTCATGTTGGCCAGGACCTGGGCCAATTCAAAATTGTGCAACAAATCGCCTTGGGGACTAATGTTTGGTGTTGAGGGAAGTCCCAATTTGTTTCATTGTTCATCTCCAGAATGCCTTGTTCCTTCCTCATGGTCTGATTTAGGGTTATCCTATCCTTCTAACTCTAGCTGCAAGTATTGTTCAATTACTGGGCTGGATAATTCTATAGGTTGACTAGCGTTGCCTTGAGGATTTGCAGATGCTCCCCGTTTTGACCTCAACCTTGTGGATCATCTGTGCTTGTGAGGTATGCTCACTGAAATGGTAATCCTCTTTCTTTTTGGCATAGGGTCAAGTGATGGCAGGGCTATACCTCCTTCGAGGGCTAATATTAGATCATCCCAGCTTGATTGTTGTTGGGTGAAGTTATAGCTAACTATTAGCTTTATCAAATAGTGATGGCTCACTATAGTTTCTATGTGTTGGGACCATCTTAGCCTCTCGGTAGTGTCATGGAGTAAAGAATTCAACAATGTAGGTAAATTAACAAAGCACTTTCGTTTTAGAACTGCTAAAAGATTGAGTTGATGCGACCTTACCACGTCTTTATGCTCGTCGCAGGTAATGTAGTTCTGGATGACTCATGTTAATTCTCCCCATGGTTCTCCAAGAGAAGATGGCTGAATGCCTTTGCCCCTCTTGATTAGCTCCTATCCTTCGTCCCTGAAAGCCTCGATAGCATCATGCAACTTCAACCGCTTACCAGCCCATACTGGTCCTTCTACCAGTAACCTAGATACTTCTACTATCACAACATCTGATACAGTGATTTGCCTACCTCTTACCATGGATTTTCCATTTTGTAGATTCTGTAAGAATTCGATGGCAATTTCTTCATTGGGTGGTTGAAATCTTGTAAAGTATGCTATCCATCCTGCTCGAGCTAAAATTTCCCTGGCTTCATCGAAGACAACCAGTATTAGAGGTTCTCGGCGTACTGTTCTTCCTCCCATAATGTTTGAATTCTGCAAATGATAAGTGTAGCGGGGTAAACACAGCGACGAACAGAGCTATGTGATGGAACAAAAAATGGCTGTAATAGCTCTATTAGGTGATACTTTATAAACATAAATACCTTTATTGAGGAATGTTATAATGCCACATGCTCTGTGATCATGGAATGTCGTATCATTCTGAAAAATCTAATGAAAAGATGACAGCGCATGCATAAGTACACTGGAGGTCCCCGCCCCCCTTCGAAATAATAGGTCGCCTACGACCGAATGAATGAAAGGGTAATGCGCTGGCGGCGAAGTATAGTGGTGATGGATTGGCAAGGTACACATAACAATGAAAGGATCATAAAGGATATTGGAGTGGTGAAATCAAGGCATGTACCAAGAACTATCAATAAGTGATAAGCTGTCGTGATGTGATATGATAAAGAAAAAGGGACAGCATGTTAACACCCAGGTTGTTACCTTTGACTCCCAAGGGAATACGGCCGGGGTAACCACTAACCAAGCTTTGGATTACAGTTTCTAGCCAAACTGTAATCAGAGAGGGCTCTCTCTTTAAGATTTATCTCTGTTTTGTGAAGATTTTAGGCTAGTTATGAGTTCAGTTTTGTTTAATGTTTTGGTTGAGTGATGTCTTTCAGTACTTAAGGTGGAAATCTTCATACAGTATTAGTCCATTGGGCAATGGAGTCTGGGGCTATAGGTTGTTTGGAGTATTGAGTGAGGTTGTTGAAACTACAGGGCCATTTAAACATTTCATGAAACAAACTTGAAATTGTGATGGTGAAGTGGGTGTAACCAGTGGAAAGCAATTAAGAATTTTCCACTAAGCTGGGGTGTGAGAAAGAGATATACTGCACAGGAGAAAACTTGAATTCCTGAAACAATAACCACTGTGAAAGATATAGTCTAGAGGTGCAACAATTAAGAATTACACCTTATAACTATAACTGAAGAAAAAACATTTATAACAACATAGATTGAGTTCAGGGTATTCTATGAATAAATCGTGGAACTATTCTTTTTCTTTGCCATTTAAACTGTGAAACATAGAACATGAATGGTTTATGAAGTAATGATAAAACGCATCACGAAGAGTTTAAAGGAAACTTATTGTGCCATGAAATACGCAGGAATCCTGTAGCGCTCAGCAAGCACACTACAACGCCTCAGACAACACAGAACTTTGGAAATTCTATCAGCCTTTGTATTAATCCTCTGAAAATTTACAACATAAGATCTCTAGAAAAGAAAATCAACAACAACCCCTGCTCCTTCGGCGAGGGGGAATATATACAATCGGTGATACAAAAATATCTGAACCGCTGAGTCACTTGGGAAGTAAATATGTTTACCAACTTTACAGAATAGCAGATAAGGAAGTTATTGCTGCTCTTAAATACAAAATGAATGCTTTTTAATTATGTCAGAAGACTTTTTGACCTTTGGAGGCCACTGAGTCGGCTGAGCATTCTGAATAAATGCTGAATGATGTGTCTTTATGCTCTGTCATGCTGTAGCTTTCTCGGCCCTGTCATCTGTAACTGTCAGTGCTGCTCTGGTGGCCGAATTGGTTTGCTGAGTTGGCTCAGTCCTTTCTTCTCCATTCATACTGGATGCATCAAATTCTCCTGTACATGATGACTTATGTTTTTTGATGAAAAACTTGACCAAAGGCCCTTAATTACAGTATCAACTGTATCATTTTGGTCCACCATTCCTGAGTGGGAAATTGATGTCTCAAAATTGCATCTAAGGTCTCATCTGCCTCTGTATATTTGTAGAAATTTGGAGGCACTTCAAATAGATGCTTGATCTCATTCATAATAAAAAATAAATTCTCTACTCTATCATAGAGATTTTGTCCAGATGCTGGCCCTGTTTCTTCTGAAGTACTTGGCCTTTCAGTGATCTGATCTGTAGCAAATGTGTTGACCCTCTTTGCATAGTTCTCATGTGAAAGTAGCCTCCCTGCGCTATTCAGTAAGCCAGGAAGACCTCTGCCTTGTAGTGCTGCAAACTTGTCCATGAACCTGTTTACTTCTGTCTGCATGTCCTGGCTTCTTCTTTCCAGTGTTTGTACCAGGCTTCTTAATGTAAGGACCCTCTTTATTAGCAAAATGGTTTCAGTTCTGTTGGGAATTCCCATTGCTGCCAGCTGAGGACCTGTACGGTTATTGAGCACATTAATCATTCTATTGGCTACCTCAGGCATGTTGCCTAGAGATGCCCTGGCTCTCTGGACTTCTCTGTGTGCTTTTCCTATGAGCTCCATTTGCTCATGAATAGTCTCAATGTACTGCCATTGATCTGTGATTGATTGGCCAATGTTGGCCCATAAAACTGTCTTAAGCTCAGCCACCACTTTGTCAAGGGTGAGCTCCTTCTCCAGCTCCTTTATCTTCTCCTTAAGGGCCTTTATTTCCCTTCCTTTTTCTGCTACATTTTGTTTTGATTTGTCATATTTTTCATTGAGCTTAGCCAAATTCTCCCTGGCTTCATTTAACTCTGCCATTTGGGCTTCTAGGGCCTGAATTTCATTCTTCAGCTTCTGCATATCAAGGCTTGGAGCCTGCTCTGTTGTTGGTGCTGGTGCTGATGTAGATGGTGCTGCCTGAGCTGTCTGTTCTGTAGGAGGAGCAGTAGTCTGAGGAGTTTCCTCAAGGTTGATTATTTGTGGAGGGGGCTGTGATGTTTGGCCTACTTCCCTCTGTTGTAGGGCTGCCTGCAGTGCTGCCTCTGATTCTCCCAATTTCTCCTGTGTCTGGATCAGCTGTTTGTATAATGATACCAGCATAGCTGCTGCATCTTGGTCATGTCTCAGCTGGGCAACCTCTTCTGTCTGGGGATGAAGAGTTGCTGGGATTTTGATCATTTTTCTCAATGCTGCCATGTCTGCATCTCTCAATTTCAACAGTGCTTGTACAACCTTGATGTCCTTGGGATCATGCCCAAGTTCTATGATTATATCCTCTAAAGCTTTGATTCGGTTGTCCTTTGCTTGAGAAGATGCTTTCTCCAACTCAAGTTGGGTAGCTGTGTTGTTTAGGCTATTTTCCAGCCTAAGATTTACCAATGTTTTGTCTGCCAAGGTGGCATACACCATCTCACCCGTTTTCTTATGCAATTCAATCTGATCCATAGGGTGGATGTCTTTTGCAAGGACCTCAAGGTTGGTCCTTATATAGTCTGCAGCTGACTGTGGCTGCAGCATAGTTGGCATGAAATGACTCATTACCATTTTTCCCTCATGTACATCGTATGCAGACATTAACCTTTGCTGATTTGTAGGAGCCATTTTCAATAAGTGATTGTAGAGCTGTATCTTGAGTGGCTCATTCCTCCTTTTGATATCAATAAATTGTTGTTTGATGCCTGCTTCAGCTCCCCTTTGGTGGCTTGAGGAGCTAACTTCTCCTCCAACTGTCCTTTCATGTTCCTGGTGAAAGGAACTTGCAGATGCTTCCATGCTTGGTGGGCCCATGCCCAAAGATTGCCCAATAGGCATTTCTTCCTCAGAGAGGGGATTCATTCTGTGCCTTTTCTACCCTTGACTTGTGGATGTGGTGAGGGGAGTCTCCAGCTCTCTATCCCTCTTCTTCCCTTTTTCTTCTTGTTGTGGGGTTTGTAGTACTGAGGCCTCCACCGTCTTTTCTTGCCTAGGGGGCAGATTCTCTTGAGCCTGTTGCTCAGTGGATATTGGGGCTTCAGGTATTTGTTCTTGCTGCTGTATTTGCTGCCCCTCTTTTTGGCCTTCTTCTTGCTGTTCTACCTGTTTTTCTGCTTGCTTTTCTGCCATAGGAGGTGGTTGTTCTTGCTGATGTGCTGTTGAAGATGATGCAGCTGCTCCAAGCTGCCTTTGGTATGAAGAGGAAACCTGCCCACAAGTTTCCAAGTCAGCCTCTTTCTCAATATTTTTTGCTTCTCTTTGTAGTATTTGCTCTCTAGTCATTGGCTCTTCTAGGGTGCCCTCTTCCCAACTTAGTAGATTGGCATATTTCTCAATATGAGGCAATTTAATGTGAGCATAGCCACCCAATTTATGTTTTATCCTCCTGAGAGAAATGAAATGATTAGGGTCATAAGGTACCCATTTGAAACTAGTTTCTAATCGGAAGCCCTCTAGGATCATATCTGCTTCCTTCCATCCCTCCTCCCTTATGTTGTAAAGGAAAGGGCCTAGCTGGTTCCTGACTTTTAGCTGCACTTTCTTGTTTTTACTATGGAAATGAATTTGGTCTGCATTTCCAAACTGTCTGAAATATTCCAAGGCAAATAGTCTCATAGGGACATATCTTGGCAGCCTATAAGGGTTCAGCTCACAGCCATATACTCTGATCACTGTATGGTGTTGGTAAAAGTACCAATCACCAATGTTGTAGGACTTAGAGAGATGGAGAATTCTTTGCATTTCCTCGGTTAATCTTGGAGGAGGAACACCATATAATAAAGTCATTGCTGGATTAATGAAAAGGTCTATGAATTCACAGTATGTGTATGGTGAACGGGAGGTGCAATGAAAAACTGAGGTCCAAAACACAACCGACCTTGGGTTTCCTTGGGCATCAAGTTTCTTGAGCTCGGAATAGGGAAACTGTCAGGTTGATAAAATAAGAACAGATGATATATGTATGAGGCGTATCTAAACACCTTTTCCCTTTCTAGATTCATTAGTTGCTCATGAATCTTGTTTGCAATATATTCAACATAGTCATAGTGCACAGCCGGAGGCTTCCCAGGAGAAAATATGGACAGCATGGCCATTATGGTATCATCAACATCTTCAACTCCCTTGTAGCCTAGAACATAGCTAATCAAATCTACCAGCATCCTCCCCAAGTCATTGAGATATGGATATCCAATAGGAGGTGTTCTCAGAGCTTCAGAGCTTGGCTGAATAAATAACTGATTAATTTTGATGATTTGGGCCCTGGACAGGTTCCCCCCCTTCTTTAGTAAATCTAACATGGAGAGAGGAGTCAATGGCCTTGCAGAATGAAAGTTGAGCATTTGATTTATGGCCTCAAGGGTGATATGGAACAAGACTGCACCTGAGGGATTGAGAACAGCTCTCTGACATGGATCATAGCATTCACAGCATCTATGGATCAAGTCTGGAAGGGCATTGACTTGAGGGAGGTTGTAAATGGGCAAGTTGGAGTCCCAAATCCCTAAAATATCAGCTCCACTAAGGTGTTGAGCTTTCAATTCATTTAGCATATGAATATTATACTTAGAATTTATTGGGAACCAGTCTAACATCTGATAATCAATATCTCCTAGGGCCTTCCATTCTAACTCTCTTTGTGGGGCATTCAGAGGTTGAATATTCAGGGCTACTGGTGTTTCCATGGTTAAGTAGTGCTATGACTTGTATTAGAACTGGTGTTACTAAACAGAGCAACACAGAGGAGTATTTCTGGAACAGAGAGGTGAATTGCAAAGGAACAGAGGGAAAATGGCAGTGGTAGCAACTGAAAAACTGCGCAGAGGACTGATAGAGCCAATACCAGAACTGATAAAAGTGTCTTCACAGTGAATTAGTGCAGTTCAGGTTCTTAGTTCACGGATGCGCGAACTAACTGTGAATTCAGGTAAATTTTGCTAAATGCAGGCTCCGCAGGTGAATTTTGACTTAACAATTGAAAATGGAGGCTAGCCATCGGGATTTGCTGGTAGGTACTGTGTTTTTCACTCTTTTAAGCTAGCTTCGGACAATTATGGATACAAAACCAGGCGCAGAGGAATGCTTTGGATAAATACTTGGTAAACCGTCGGCAATGGTTACATATGCAGGTGGATTGGACACGCCCACGGTCTCTGGGTTGATTTCTGCAGGTTGGCAATGGATGGTCGTAAAATGCATGCAAAACAGAGCAATAGTCGTTTTAACAAAAGTGATAAAAAAACACGATTTTCGGCGAAAAAATGGACTTTTTGGGATTTTGGCGCTTTTTTTGGATGACGTCAGCATGACGTCATCAGGTGGGGTCAGGGTCGGATGACGTCAGCATGATGTCAGCGGGTGATGTGGCGGCCTGTGAGTGGTCCACGGGGATGGTGAGGTGGCGGACAGGTCGGAGCAGTGGCGGCCAAGGGCGCTGATGCGGCAGCGATGTGGCATGATGTGAGTGCAACATGGCGATGACGAGGATGTGACGTGAGCGTGACTGGTCAGCGGAAACTGGAAGCGGTAAGTGGTAAGTTCTCGGACCGCTTTGGATACGGATGTGGTATTGTCAGAGGGCGGCCCGAGAGAATATGGGGGTGACGCGTGGCAGAGGCTTGACTTCACCCTCTGACAGTTTCTCGGGCGATAAGTTACGGTTACCGGGGCCGACCCGATATGGATCTAGGCCATCGGATGGGAAAGCCCAGATCCGACGGTCGACGGGTTGATGAGATGTAAGGACAATACGGAATGCGGGGCCAATAAAATATTATTATTCTCTGAATTGTGTGCCCGGCGGAACTTTATAAAAAGTGGGTTTTTATGGTTTTTTGCAGTGTTACGTGTTAAATGGGTTTATACACAGATTTATTTACAAAGCGCGTTTAGGTTATTAATCCAAGCAAATCCCGGATTAATCCCACAATTAATTTTCCAGCGCTCTTTGGGTCGCGCTCTAATGTTTTAGCGCTTAAACCATTTGGAACCAAACTTAGAGCTATAATGCTCGGGGAAGGGGATACATAGGTATTTTGGGGTTTTTTGCATAATTTACATAGTAATAAGGGGAATAGGGGGTATAGGGAGTTACATAGTAAGAAGTTAGGGGTTAACATGAGTGGAAGAGGTGGATTGAGGAGTGGAAACACTAAGTTTTATATGGAATCAACTTAGTTTAGGAAGTAGATCAAAATGAAAAGAATTTTAGACAAGAAATGTGGCTATTAAAGAAACAAGAACCAACACAAGACCTTGGTTACTTTCATGAACACAACTGGTGTAGGGATGTTAGCAATGAATGTGAAGGGGGGAAATTAGGAAGTTAGACATGCTCCATTGAGTTGCTGCAAAATGATAGAGGAGAGGACCTTCTCTATCCAGTGATGTTTCCTTTATGTTAGACCAGCAAAATTCAACTGAAAGAAATAACATTTCTGCAACCCCATCTACCTACCCATCTACTTACCTAGCATTTTTTGTTTCTTCATGGAGGGTGCACTTGGACTTGCAGACCCTCATGTGCCTTTTCTTTTCTTTTGGCTTTTTCTTTTGATTTTCTATCTAGAACTACCCTTATTGCTTCCAAGGCCCCAGATTAAGCAGTTGGGAACCTTAATTCTCTACCTAACTATTGGTCTGCCAAGATTGAACAGTTTGGACAGACTTCTTTCTCTATTCTACAACAAGAAATTGAAACATGGCATGATCCAGATTAAGCTGTTGGATCACCCATCCAAAATTGAGTCAATATCAGGCTATGTACACATATTACCTTCTCTTGAAAATATGGGATCTTTGCATCACCAAAGCATAGCATATTTGGAACTTTCATTTGCCAATCATGAAATATGAAACCTATTGGTATAGGTATCTAACAGTGGCTCCACATGGGGATGGTTTTTCTTTTTTGAAAGACCAAGAACAGCAGGTCAGAATGCCTTGGCCCTTTGACTTCTTTTTACCAAAACTTGGAGCTTTTCTTCCTTGAAACCTCAAAATTGGAAACTGTCATACTTGTGGAACTTGCTGAACTAGAGCCTTTTCCTGATTCTGCAAGACCTTTCAAACTGAGCTATTCACATGCTGAAATAAAACATTATATACAACAAATTATGTACAGGGGAACAACCATGCTATATACATGGAGAGTAGTCAAAATAGTGCTTCAACATCCTGCCATTCACAGGACCTTCATCCAAATCAGTTTCATCAAGACTTTTAAGAAAGTAAGTATTGTTTCCTTGCACTGCTTGAATAACAAATGGTCCTCTCCACAGGGAATCAAACTTTCCATGTTTTCCTTTATCTTCCCTTCTTGAATCCCACTTGAGGACTTTGTCCCCAATGTTAAAGTCTTCAGCCTTAGTCCTTCTGTCAAAAGATTTCTTTAACTTTTCTTGTAAAACTTGAACTCTGGTATAAACTTGGTCTCTAGTTTGCTGCAAACATATAATTTGGTTTACTCTTCTTTGTATATCATTGGGCTCAGCTTGACTTTCTTGAAGTAGTTTCATAACATGAACCCCTAGTGATGAAGGAAATTTGGCTTCTAATCCATAGACTAACTCATATGGGCTGACCCCAATAGATCTCTTGGTTGTTAGTCTGTCCGCCCATAAGGCATTGACAAGCTTCTTATGCCAGTTCTTCTTATTTTCTTCCAACATCTTCTTTATGATGTTTATAAGGCTTTTATTTGATGATTCAGCAAGGCCATTTCCTTGGGGATAGTATGCAGTAGAATGGCCCAAGGTAATGTGGAATTTGTGGCAGAAGTTCACCATATTCTTGGATCTAAAGGCCGCAGCATTGTCTGTTATGATCTTATCAGGACAACCAAATCTAGACAGTATATTATTTTCCAAAAACTGAATGATTGTTGAATCATTTGCCTGTCTACATGGGATGGCCTCAATCCATTTGGTGAAGTAGTCTGTGGCTGTGAGGATCCATCTATGTTGGCCTGAAGATGAGGGATGAATTTCCCCAATGAAATCCAAGCCCCATTGTTGAAAAGGTCTCTCTGTTGCAATAGGTCTCAAAGGAAGTGGCAGTAACTTTCTCTTTCCCTCAAACACTTGACATTTATGACATGAAGTGGTAAATTTTTTGACATCAGAGAACACAGTGGGCCAATAGTAACCAGCCCTCAGTATCTTGTCCACAATGGACTTCCAATAGAGGTGTCCACCACAATCACCTGCATGGAATTCTTTCATGACATTGTTAGTCTCATTCTCAATTAAGCAGTTTAACAATATACCCTCGTGGTTTTTCCAAAGCAAATTACCATCCATGACACAAAATCTTGAAGCTTTCATTTTTAGGAACCTACATTTAGTTCTGGACAATCCTGGGGGAGCACACAAGTTTTGTAATACATAACATATATCATAATACCAAGAGGATTGTTCAAAGGCTACATTGATCTTTGGAGTCGCCAGCTCCGGTTCATTGTCCAGTTGGTTAATGTCTAAGGCTTGAAAGTTTGCTTCTGTCATTAGTTTGGCCAAACCTTGCCCTTTTATTAGTTTTGTAGGTTTTATTTCAATATCAAATTCCAAGACGTTGGCAATCCATTTGCCTCTTCTGCCCTCTAAATTTTCTTGAGTGAGTATGTCTTTCACAATGGGACTTGGCACATAAGCTATAACATGGGAGTATAGGATGTAAATCCTAAAGTCTTTAATGGCTTTGACTAAAGCATATGCTTTCTTTTCCATGATCTGATATTTCAGGGGTGCATCTCTGAGAGCTCTACTAAAGAAAGCAATAGGTTTTTCATTTCCTTGGTCATCTTTCTGTAATAAGACAGCAGCAATAGTATGCTGGGAGGCAAAAGAGAAAATTATAAACTCTTTGTCAAATTGTGGATTTGTTAAGACTGGAGTTTGGGTAAGGGCTAATTTTATTCCTTCAAAAGCTTGATTTGCTTCTACTGTCCATTTTACTTTTGAATCCTTTTTAAGCATGTTATTGAGTAATCTGCTCAATTCTGCCAAATTTGGGATAAATCTCCTTAAGAAGTTGATCTTCCCCAAGAATGCTTGTAATTCTTTGATGTTTCTTGGGTGGGGCATTTGCAAGATGGCCTGTATTCTGTCTAGGTCAATCCTAATGCCATCCTTTGAAATAATATGACCCAATAACTTGCCTTCTTCCAAACCAAACAGAGATTTCTTAGGATTTAAGGAAATTCCGTGTTTCCTACATGTTAAGAATATTTGTCTCAAATGTTTCAAGTGTTCTTGGTCAGATTTCGAGAAAGGTGTGAGGTCATCTAAATAAATAACAAGGAAGTCATGAATCTCCTTGGCAAAAGCAATATCCATGGCTCTTTGAAATGTAGCCCCTGCATTTTTTAACCCAAAAGGCATTTTGACATATTTGAAGGTTCCCCATGGGGTTGTGAATGTTGTTTTGTCGTGATCATCAAGGTGAACTAAGATCTGGTTGAAACCTGAGAATCCATCAAGTAAAGAAATTCTTGAAGCCCCTACCACTCTTTGCAAGATGTGATCCATCTTGGGTAAGGGGTAATTATCTTTTAGGGACACTTGATTTAAGTTCCTTAGATCAACACAAAGCCTTATTTCACCAGTTTTCTTTCTTGTAGGGACCAAATTTGAAATCCAGTCTGAAAACCTGATTGGTGCTATAATACCAGCTTTAAACATTTTTTGTAGCTCTTTCTCAATTGAAGGGAGAAGCATAGGATTAATTCTCCTCAATTTCTGTTTGAAGGGTTTTTGATTGGGCTTGAGAGGGATTGTGTGTTGGATCACAGAGGTGTCATAGGATTTTAAATCCTCATAACTCCATGCAAAGACATCTTGAAACTCTTTGAAGAGGTCAATGTATTTAGGCTTCTGATCAGGAGGTAAGGATGCAGACAATTTTATTATCTTGGGCTTTTCAACAGTTCCAATGTTGCATTCTTCAATGGCAGCATTAAGGGGCTGCATTTTTGGTTTTCTAGGGACATCATTTGAGTCAAAAATATCCTCCAATGGAGTTAGGCCTGTTGGAAGAAAATTGTCTTTCAATTGTATTACTTCAGCTTCAGCATCAGCCACTTCTTCACAACTGATTTGTTGAATTTCTTGTATGTTGTCTTTGTTAAAAATGGTTGGATGTAGCATTTGGTTAGCTGTTTTGGGTGATACCGCTATTTGGTCTTGTTGACATATGGTTTGTGACTCACTTACAGCCTCTGCATCAATATTTAGTCCTGAAAATTCTTGCTGTAAAGTCAAAAAATTGTTTATTTGTGTGTCATCCTCAAATACTTGCCAATCCTTGACATTGTTTGGGACAGAAGGCCTGTGTTTAATTTCAGCTGTAAAGCAGTGCTTGGGTTCAAAAGGTAGTTTACATGTGCTTGCAAATGTTGCCAAACTGTGAGCATGGAGATTGTGAGTTCTAGAAATTTTGGTAATTTGAAATTCAGTGAAGGAACTTAGTATTTCAACAGCAGCAGACCTATAAGATCTCAGTCTTTTGTCATTAGTGACAAAATTCCCTTTTACTTGTTGGACAATTAGGTCTGAATCTCCCATGATTGAAACTTTTGTGGCTTGTAAGGATTTTACTAGTTTGAGGCCTAGTAAGAGAGCTTCATATTCTGCCATATTGTTAGTGCACCTGAAGTTTAACATGTAGGCTCGGCCCTCTGCATGACTGTTTTGTTTGTTATGTATCCAAACCCCCGCTCCTGCCCCTAATTTGTTGACTGATCCATCAAACTCAAGGAACCATAAGATCTCTTGTTTTAAGGGATTTTCAACATTCTTTCTATAATTTGGGATTATAAGTTGGAGTTCTTGTTTTTCATCTGGTTGATCTTTTAGGAGTAACTCATCAATTGGTTTCTCAATTTGGATCTCTTGGGGACTTGGTTGCTTACTCTCATGCATGTTTTGTTCAAGTGTGACTGATTTATTATCATTCTCATGGCTTGTATGATCATTGAACAGAATAAAGGAATCCATATCTGAATGGACTGCATAAATGGGGAAATTCTGAGGCTTTTCTTCACTGCTCACCATGTATTTCATGAGGGTTTCTCTGTATAGTCTCTTTGGTTGCCCAAAGACAGAGATGGTGGCATATGACATGTCTAACTGCAAAGAACCTTGGAGTTTAGCCCCCCATTATCTTGACAACAACATTCCATACTTGGGTGGGATATCAGCAACTACAACATCCATCAAGATTGTCTTATTGGGGTATTGAACAAGTGAGACACAAAGATCCTTTATCAGGCCTAAACACTTGACTTGGCTGGAGTCAAATGAGAACAGGTCCTTGTATGGTCTTGTAATATCTAGATTTAATCTTTCCATCACTGATTTAGGCATAAGGTTATGAGAAGCACCCGAGTAAAACATTGCATTGTGTAATATCTTATCATGAACATGCAGGCTGACATAAAAAGGTAAGATTCCTGTAACTGCTGTCTTTCCATAAAACTCTGGGCCGAAAAGTAGTTCTGGAGTGTCATCTAGCACATTAACATCATCTTTGTTGTGAGTAAGCTGAAGGGATCTCTTGATTTGATGCTTGTAAATGTCATGCTTGGCTAGCTCTGAAAGGGGAATGGCTATCTTCAATTTTCCAATTTCAGCTTCTAGGTCAAAAGGTCTTTCAGATTGGGTCTTAGTGTTTTGGTTAACAGCCTTTTCCTTTTCAATGGAATCCTTAATGCCTTCCTCCTGATTCTCTTTTTGATCCTGAGGCTTGTCCTTTTTACTTGTCTTTTGAGAAATGTTGCTTGGCTTATGTTGGAAGGGTGTTGTATCCATTGGTTGTTGATTTGAGGGAGATGTTTCAGTTATTTCCTCAACTGTTACCTCATTTGTAATTGGGCCAGTTTTGTCATTTGGCTCTGTGACCATAACTTTCTTAGGCTGTGGGGTATCCTTTGTTTTGTCAGGCTGTGTCACATTTATTGTTCTACTTCTCAATTTATATTGCTTATGAACTTCAAAAACCGCTGTATCATAGCCTTGTTTGAAATCAAATGACTCACCTGATTTGGTTTGGAACTGCTTGATATCATCATCCTTATGATCTTCTTGTGTTAAAAAAACTTGATTCCCACTGTCCAAACCCATTAGGTTGATGTGAGGATCCTCATTGGGCTCACTGGATGTGGAAGCCTCAGCATAATTCTCTTGGAAAGGGGGTCTGACATGTTGGTCAGGATCAGTTCTTCCAGCATTGGGATTTTGATTTTTTCTGAAGTTTTGGTTCCTTATATTACTTGTTTGCCCTTCCCATGATGCCTTTCTTTCTATGGTTTCCACTCTGTCCCCAAGTCTATCCATACCTTTGATGATAGCATCTAACTTCTACTCAAATGCTGAGGGTTCTTCCTTAAAGGTAGTTCGAAACGTCGATCCAAAAATGATAAAACTGTGGATTCTCCGGTCAATTATTTAAAAGTTCTTCTTTCAGTTCTGGCCCTATTTCTCTTGGCAATCAGATTTGCCTCTACACTTACTGCTATGTCTTGCATGTCTGCCAAAGTTGCAGGGGCTCTTTCTCTTAATTGATATGCCATATCGGCATCAAACCCATCAGGGAACTTGATTAGTGCTAAATCAGGTGGAGGCCTAAGGTTTTGAGGAATGGCACTATAGACATAATTGAACCTAGTGCAATAGTCCGAGACAGTTTCTTGTGGACCTCTCTTTATGGTGTCATATTCAGATAAAATGTGTAGAGGGTCTTTTTTCTTTTCCCATCTGTTTAGAAAGGACTGGTAAAGAACACCCGAATTAGCTATAGAGTTTGCAGCCAGTGCCCTGAACCAAGTTCTTACTTCACCTGTCAGACTTTGTACAAAAATTTTCATTCTCACATCATCATCATCTATCTCATAGTTTTCGAAGTAATCTTGCATTTTCTTGGTATGCTGTAAGGCAGTATATGTACTGGTTCCATCAAAATAAGTGATTTTTCCTTGGTAATCCTGAGGCATGGCCCCAGGATTGTTAGGCAGCTAGAGGGGTGCATAGCGATTAGCCATATTTGGTGGGATAAATGGGACAACTGGAACAACAGGGAGAACAATAGCAGTTTGTGTGTTAGGTGTTGACAATATATTTTGTGAAGTGGATGATGAAGAGGGGGAGGAATGAGTTGTATGGAGGTGAAAAGTTGGCTTAGAAGGGGTGGGAATAAAGGTGTGCTGAACTGCCTCAGGGCTAGATTCAGGAGATTGCTCTGATTCCTTTTGGCTCTTATGAGTTTTATGGATCAAACTGGGGTTTTTGAAAACAGGAGGAGGATTTGGGTCAGGATTTAACCTGGTGTGCCTGGTTTTCCTTTTAGGAGCCAGCTTCTGAACTTGTTTTTTGGTAATTTTAGGATATTTTTTAGAACTATTTTAAGGGACTGTTCAAGCTATTTTTCATTTTAGAACCACTGTCTAAAGACAGACAGCACTTGAAAAACATGCTCACTCCCCAGCGGAGTCGCCAATTATGTTAACACCCAGGTTGTTCCCTTTGACTCCAAAGGGAATATGGCCGGGGTAACCACTAACCAAGCTTTGGATTACAGTTTCTAGCCAAACTGTAATCAGAGAGGGCTCTCTCTTTAAGATTTATCTCTGTTTTGTGAAGATTTTAGGCTAGTTATGAGTTCAGTTTTGTTTAATGTTTTGGTTGAGTGATGTCTTTCAGTACTTAAGGTGGAAATCTTCATACAGTATTAGTCCATTGGGCAATGGAGTCTAGGGCTATAGGTTGTTTGGAGTATTGAGTGAGGTTGTTGAAACTACAGGGCCATTTAAACATTTCATGAAACAAACTTGAAATTGTGATGGTGAAGTGGGTGTAACCAGTGGAAAGCAATTAAGAATTTTCCACTAAGCTGGGGTGTGAGAAAGAGATATACTGCACATGAGCAAACTTGAATTCCTAAAACAATAACCACTGTGAAAGATATAGTCTGGAGGTGCAGCAATTAAGAATTACACCTTATAACTATAACTGAAGGAAAAACATTTATAACAACATAGATTGAGTTCAGGGTATTCTATGAATAAATCGTGGAACTATTCTTTTTCTTTGCCATTTAAACTGTGAAACATAGAACATGAATGGTTTATGAAGTAATGATAAAACGCATAACGAAGAGTTTAAAGGAAACTTATTGTGCCATGAAATACGCAGGAATCCTGTAGCGCTCAGCAAGCACACTACAACGCCTCAGACAACACAGAACTTTGGAAATTCCATCAGCCTTTGTATTAATCCTCTGAAAATTTACAGCATAAGATCTCTAGAAAAGAAAATCAACAAAAACCCCTGCTCCTTTGGCGAGGGGGAATATATACAATCGGTGATACAAAAATATCTGAACCGCTGAGTCACTTGGGAAGTAAATATGTTTACCAACTTTACAGAATAGCAGATAAGGAAGTTATTGTTGCTCTTAAATACAAAATGAATGCTTTTTAATTCTGTCAGAAGACTTTTTGACCTTTGGAGGCCACTGAGTTGGTTGAGCGTTCTGAATAAATGCTGAAAGATGTGTCTTTATGCTCTGTCATGCTGTAGCTTTCTCGGCCCTGTCATCTGTAACTGTCAGTGCTGCTCTGGTGGCCGAATTGGTTTGCTGAGTTGGCTCAGTCCTTTCTTCTCCATTCATACTGGATGCATCAAATTTTCCTGTACATGATGACTTATGTTTTTTGATGAAAAACTTGACCAAAGGCCCTTAATTACAGTATCAACTGTATCATTTTGGTCCACCATTCCTGAGTGGGCAATTGATGTCTCAAAATTGCATCTAAGGTCTCATCTGCCTCTGTATATTTGTAGAAATTTGGAGGCACTTCAAATAGATGCTTGATCTCATTCATAATAAAAAATAAATTCTCTACTCTATCATAGAGATTTTGTCCAGATGCTGGCCCTGTTTCTTCTGAAGTACTTGGTCTTACAGTGATCTGATCTGTAGCAAATGTGTTGACCCTCTTTGCATAGTTCTCATGTGAAAGTAGCCTCCCTGCACTATTCAGTAAGCCAGGAAGACCTCTGCCTTGTAGTGCTGCAAACTTGTCCATGAACCTGTTTACTTCTGTCTGCATGTCCTGAATTCTTCTTTCCAGTGTTTGTACCAGGCTTCTTAATGTAAGGACCCTCTTTATCAGCAAAATGGTTTCAGTTCTGTTGGGAATTCCCATTGCTACCAGCTGAGGACCTGTATGGTTATTGAGCACATTAATCATTCTATTGGCTACCTCAGGCATGTTGCCTAGAGATGCCCTGGCTCTCTGGACTTCTCTGTGTGCTTTTCCTATGAGCTCCATTTGCTCATGAATAGTCTCAATGTACTGCCACTGATCTGTGATTGATTGGCCAATGTTGGCCCATAAAACTGTCTTAAGCTCAGCCACCACTTTGTCAAGGGTGAGCTCCTTCTCCAGCTCCTTTATCTTCTCCTTAAGGGCCTTTATTTCCCTTCCTTTTTCTGCTACATTTTGTTTTGATTTGTCATATTTTTCATTGAGCTTAGCCAAATTCTCCCTGGCTTCATTTAACTCTGCCATTTGGGCTTCTAGGGCCTGAATTTCATTCTTCAGCTTCTGCATATCAAGGCTTGGAGCTTGCTCTGTTGTTGGTGTTGGTGCTGATGTAGATGGTGCTGCCTGAGCTGTCTGTTCTGTAGGAGGAGCAGTAGTCTGAGGAGTTTCCTCAAGGTTGATTATTTGTGGAGGGGGCTGTGATGTTTGGCCTACTTCCCTCTGTTGTAGGGCTGCCTGCAGTGCTGCCTCTGACTCTCCCAATTCCTCCTGTGTCTGGATCAACTGTTTGTATAATGATACCAACATAGCTGCTGCATCTTGGTCATGTCTCAGCTGGGCAACCTCTTCTGTCTGGGGATGAAGAGTTGCTGGGATTTTGATCATTTTTCTCAATGCTGCCATGTCTGCATCTCTCAATTTCAACAGTGCTTGTACAGCCTTGATGTCCTTGGGATCATGCCCAAGTTCTATGATTATATCCTCTAAAGCTTTGATTCGGTTGTCCTTTGCTTGAGAGGATGCTTTCTCCAACTCAAGTTGGGCAGCTGTGTTGTTTAGGCTATTTTCCAGCCTAAGATTTACCAATGTTTTGTCTGCCAAGGTGGCATACACCATCTCACCCGTTTGCTTATGCAATTCAATCTGATCCATAGGGTGGATGTCTTTTGCAAGGACCTCAAGGTTGGTCCTTATATAGTCTGCAGCTGACTGTGGCTGCAGCATAGTTGGCATGAAATGACTCATTACCATTTTGCCCTCATGTACATCGTATGCAGACATTAACCTTTGTTGGTTTGTAGGAGCCATTTTCAACAAGTGATTGTAGAGCTGTATCTTGAGTGGCTCATTCCTCCTTTTGATATCAATAAATTGTTGTTTGATGCCTGCTTCAGCTCCCCTTTGGTGGCTTGAGGAGCTAACTTCTCCTCCAACTGTCCTTTCATGTTCCTGGTGAAAGGAACTTGCAGATGCTTCCATGCTTGGTGGGCCCATGCCCAAAGATTGCCCAATAGGCATTTCTTCCTCAGAGAGGGGATTCATTCTGTGCCTTTTCTGCCCTTGACTTGTGGATGTCGTGAGGGGAGTCTCCAGCTCTCTATCCCTCTTCTTCCATTTTTCTTCTTGTTGTGGGGTTTGTAGTACTGAGGCCTCCACCGTCTTTTCTTGCCTAGGGGGTAGATTCTCTTGAGCCTGTTGCTCAGTGGATATTGGGGCTTCAGGTATTTGTTCTTGCTGCTGTATTTGCTGCCCCTCTTTTTGGCCTTCTTTTTGCTGTTCTAACTGTTTTTCTGCTTGCTTTTCTGCCATAGGAGGTGGTTGTTCTTGCTGATGTGCTGTTGAAGATGATGCAGCTGCTCCAAGCTACCTTTGGTATGAAGAGGAAACCTGCCCACAAGTTTCCAAGTCAGCCTCTTTCTCAATATTTTTTGCTTCTCTTTGTAGTATTTTCTCTCTAGTCATTGGCTCTTCTAGGGTGCCCTCTTCCCAACTTAGTAGATTGGCATATTTCTCAATATGAGGCAATTTAATGTGAGCATAGCCACCCAATTTATGTTTTATCCTCCTGAGAGAAATGAAATGATTAGGGTCATAAGGTACCCATTTGAAACTAGTTTCTAATCGAAATCCCTCTAGGATCATATCTGCTTCCTTCCATCCCTCCTCCCTTATGTTGTAAAGGAAAGGGCCTAGCTGGTTCCTGACTTTTAGCTGCACTTTCTTGTTTTTACTATGGAAATGAATTTGGTCTGCATTTCCAAACTGTCTGAAATATTCCAAGGCAAATAGTCTCATAGGGACATATCTTGGCAGCCTATAAGGGTTCAGCTCACAGCCATATACTCTGATCACTGTATGGTGTTGGTAAAAGTACCAATCACCAATGCTGTAGGACTTAGAGAGATGGAGAATTCTTTGCATTTCCTCGGTTAATCTTGGAGGAGGAACACCATATAACAAAGTCATTGCTGGATGAATGAAAAGGTCTATGAATTCACAGTATGTGTATGGTGAACGGGAGGTGCAATGAAAAACTGAGGTCCAAAACACAACCGACCTTGGGTTTCCCTGGGCATCAAGTTTCTTGAGAGGAATAGGGAAACTGTCAGGTTGATAAAATAAGAACAGATGATATATGTATGAGGTGTATCTAAACACCTTTTCCCTTTCTAGATTCATTAGTTGCTCATGAATCTTGTTTGCAATATATTCAGCATAGTCATAGTGCACAGCAGGAGGCTTCCCAGGAGAAAATATGGACAGCATGGCCATTATGGTATCATCAACATCTTCAACTCCCTTGTAGCCCAGGACATAGCTAATCAAATCTACCAGCATCCTCCCCAAGTCATTGAGATATGGATATCCAATAGGAGGTGTTCTCAGAGCTTCAGAGCTTGGCTGAATAAATAACTGATTAATTTTGATGATTTGGGCCCTGGATAGGTTCCCCCCTTTCTTTAGTAAATCTAACATGGAGAGAGGAGTCAATGGCCTTGTAGAATGAAAGTTGAGCATTTGATTTATGGCCTCAGGGGTGATATGGAACAAGACTGCACCTGAGGGATTGAGAACAGCTCTCTGACATGGATCATAGCATTCACAGCATCTATGGATCAAGTCTGGAAGGGCATTGACTTGAGGGAGGTTGTAAATGGGCAAGTTGGAGTCCCAAATCCCTAAAATATCAGCTCCACTGAGGTGTTGAGCTTTCAATTCATTTAGCATATGAATATTATACTTAGAATTTATTGGGAACCAATCTAACATCTGATAATCAATATCTCCTAGGGCCTTCCATTCTAACTCTCTTTGTGGGGCATTCAGAGGTTGAATATTCAGGGCTACTGGTGTTTCCATGGTTAAGTAGTGCTATGACTTGTATTAGAATTAGTGTTACTAAACAGAGCAACACAGAGGAGTATTTCTGGAACAGAGAGGTGAATTGCAAAGGAACAGAGGGAAAATGGCAGTGGTAGCAACTGAAAAACTGCGCAGAGGACTGATAGAGCCAATACCAGGACTGATAAAAGTGTCTTCACGGTGAATTAGTGCAGTTCAGGTTCTTAGTTCACGAATGCGCGAACTAACTGTGAATTCAGGTAAATTTTGCTAAATGCAGGCTCCGCAGGTGAATTTTGACTTAACAATTGAAAATGGAGGCTAGCCACCGGGATTTGCTAGTAGGTACTGTGTTTTTCACTCTTTTAAGCTAGCTTCGGACAATTATGGATACAAAACCAGGCACAGAGGAATGCTTTGGATAAATACCTGGTAAACCGTCAGCAATGGTTACATATGCAGGTGGATTGGACGTGCCCACGGTCTCTGGGTTGATTTCTGCAGGTTGGCGATGGATGGTCGTAAAATGCATGCAAAACAGAGCAATAGTCGTTTTAACAAAAGTGATAAAAAAACACGATTTTCGGTGAAAAAATGGACTTTTTGGGATTTTGGCGCTTTTTTTGGATGACGTCAGCATGACGTCATCAGGTGGGGTCAGGGTCGGATGACGTCATCGGGTGACGTGGCAGCCTGTGAGTGGTCCACGGGGATGGTGAGGTGGCGGACAGGTCGGAGCAGTGGCGGCCAGGGGCGCTGATGCGGCGGCGATGTGGCATGATGTGAGCGCGACGTGGCGATGACGAGGATGTGACGTGAGCGTGACTGGTCAGCGGAAACCGGAAGCGGTAAGTGGTAAGTTCTCGGACCGCTTTGGATACAGACGTGGTATTGTCAGAGGGCGGCGCGAGAGAATATGGGGGTGACGCGTGGCAGAGGCCTGACGTCACCCTCTGACAGTTTCTCGGGCGATAAGTTACGGTTACCGGGGCCGACCCGATATGGATCTGGGCCGTCGGATGGGAAAGCCCAGATCCGACGGTCGACGGGTTGATGAGATGTAAGGGCAATACGGAATGCGGGGCCAATAAAATATTATTATTCTCTGAATTGTGTGCCCGACGGAACTTTATAAAAGTGGGGTTTTATGGTTTTTTTGCAGTGTTACGTGTTAAATGGGTTTATACACAGATTTATTTACAAAGCGCATTTAGGTTATTAATCCAAGCAAATCCTGGATTAATCCCACAATTGATTTTCCAGCGCTCTTTGGGTCGTGCTCTAATGTTTTAGTGCTTAAACCATTTGGAACCAAACTTAGAGCTATAATGCTCGGGGAAGGGGATACGTAGGTATTTTGGGGTTTTTTGCATAATTTACATAATAATAAGGGGAATAGGGGGTATAGGGAGTTACATAGTAAGAATTTAGGGGTTAACATGAGTGGAAGAGGTGGATTGAGGAGTGGAAACACTAAGTTTTATATGGAATCAACTTAGTTTAGGAAGTAGATCAAAATGAAAAGAATTTTAGACAAGAAATGTGGCTATTAAAGAAACAAGAACCAACACAAGACCTTGGTTACTTTCATGAACACAACTGGTGTAGGGATGTTAGCAATGAATGTGAAGGGGGGAAGTTAGGAGGTTAGACATGCTCCATTGAGTTGCTGCAAAATGATAGAGGAGAGGACCTTCTCTATCCAGTGATGTTTCCTTTATGTTAGACTAGCAAAATTCAACTGAAAGAAATAACATTTCTGCAACCCCATCTACCTACCCATCTACTTACCTAGCATTTTTTGTTTCTTCATGGAGGGTGCACTTGGACTTGCAGACCCTCATGTGCCTTTTCTTTTCTTTTGGCTTTTTCTTTTGATTTTCTATCTAGAACTACCCTTATTGCTTCCAAGGCCCCAGATTAAGCAGTTGGGAACCTTAATTCTCTACCTAACTTTTGGTCTTCCAAGATTGAACAGTTTGGACAGACTTCTTTCTCTATTCTACAACAAGAAATTGAAACATGGCATGATCCAGATTAAGCTGTTGGATCACCCATCCAAAATTGAGTCAATATCAGGCTATGTACACATATTACCTTCTCTTGAAAATATGGGATCTTTGCATCACCAAAGCAGAGCATATTTGGAACTTTCATTTGCCAATCATGAAATATGAAACCTATTGGTATAGGTATCTAACACAGCATACATAGGAAATAATACTTTACTGTCGTTATTCCACTTAAAATTGTTGTGATTGATTTAAAAAATTACTCATGCATAAAGGTTCAAGGTACGTTAGGGACATAATCTCTCCGTAGAAAAGATAAAAACATAAGAAGAGGGTATTATAATAATTATTGATGTAAAATAAAGCTTCAATACCATCAATAGAGCTTCTATTGCCTGTAGGCATCCATAGCCTTAACAGAGTTGCTTTCTAACCCTTGGGAACCATGGTCCTCTATGTCTAATTGGGGAAGTGCCTTATGATGTCCATAGTAGAGACTAATGTGCTGGCATGGTAACCAAGTGATCACATTGCCATTCACTGAGAAGTAGTGAAAGTGGTCAGGTCGGCTCGTGATGAGACCTCCTATTTCCAAGGACTTTGTTTATTTATGCATCCATTGGATCATATCCCTAGTGTGGTGGCCATAGTGGGAATGCCTCTTCGCTCCTTCCTTATGATCATGGTAGGCTGGCTCGTGATGAGACCCCCTATCCTCCATCTGTGGAAAAAAAATCATAAGACTTGTTAGTGAATATATATATATATATATATATATATATATATATATATATATATATATATATAGTCCCCATTTTATACATAGAGGGTGGCTCATCACTCCTTAAGAGTAGGGATGGCAGAAGAAGTTTGAACATATCAATATAAAAAAATATACCCATAATCTTATTGATAATACACAGAGAGAGTTATACAGGAAAGGGGGAACCAACATGGTACAGATAATCAATCAGTTTGGTTTATAGTGGAAATGAGGACAGTGAAGTGATATAGATAACTGTGTCCTTTTCTTTTTCGATCATCACAAAGCAATCTTGTTAAAGATGATAGTATTCAAGATATTTTCCTATTCCACTAGACTCCATACTTGTTGTCCTTAAATATGTATTGTACTTTTCATGCCATTAAGAGGATCATAAAGAGTGAACTAGGATGGTCTAGGGATGATTATGCAAGGAAGAGAAAGAGGATGTTCTCAAAAATATTCACAAAGTGTTGTTCCTTGAAGGGAATAGCAAAAGAAAAACCCACACAAAAAGTGTTGTTCCTTATAGGGAACAACAGTTGTTCCTTGTAAGGAATAGCAAAGAAAAATCGCAAAAAATGTGTTGTTCCTTATAGGGAATAGCAACTGTTCCCTGTAGGGAACAACAAAGAAAACAGATGCAAAATGATGTTATTCCTTGTAGGGAACAGCAAGGGAAATACATATGAAAATTGTTGTTCCCTATAGGGAACAACAAGAGAAAACACACACAAAAATTGTTGTTCCTTATAGGGAACAATAATTGTTCCCTGTAGGGAACAACAAAGAAAAATACACACGAAAATTGTTGTTCCCTGTAGGGAACAACAAAGCAAAATACACACAAAAATTGTTGTTCCCTGTAGGGAACAATAGATATTCCTAGTAGGGAACAGTAAAGCAAAATACTCACGAAAATTGTTGTTCCCTGTACGGAACAACAAAGAAAAATGCACATAAAAATTGTTGTTCCCTATAGGAAACATCATCTATTCCCTGTAGGGAACAACAAAGAAAAATTCACATGAAAATTGTTGTTCCCTATAGGGAATAATAGCTGTTCCCCGTAGGGAACAACATGGGAAAATGCACACGAAAAGTGTTGTTCCTTAGAGGGAACAGCAGCTGTTCCCTATAGGGAACAACAGCTGTTCCTTGTAGGGAACAACAAAGGAAAATACATACGAAAGAGTGTTGTTCCCTAGAGGGAACAACAGCTATTCCCTGTAGGGAACAACAAAGGAAAAATAGAGAAAAAAAACTAATATACAATCTACTATCCAAGCAAATCCAATCAAATAGAAAGAAAATAGAAAGGAAAATTTATATATAGGTTTCAAAAAATAAATTCTTCACTGGACTGGTGTTGTCGAAGGGTTTCCTTCTTCAGCAAGAATTTGTATTGTGGAATCTTCCCGTAACTGTTGGCAAAAGGATTCCCTTGTAAGCGGTTTGTGATAGAGGCGTACTCGATGTCCATTTGCTTTAAAAGAGTAGCCAGACCCATCAATGGTGGCTAATGTAAGGGTGCCATTGTTGTGCACCTCTTATATCTTGTAGGGGCCTAACCATCTGGTCTGGAGTTTGCCCAGGAAATCCTGGAACCTAGAATCATATAGAAGTGCCCAATCACCTTCATGGAAGATCTTTTTCTTGATGAAGGCATCATGCCATTTCGCTCTTTGTTGTTGGATTAGTGCAGTATGCTGAAGAGCCGATAACCGGATTTCATCCAATTCAGTAATTTGATGTAGTCTGTTAATCTGTGCTTCATTCAGATCTAGGCCTACTTCTTGGGCTATCCTCAATTTCTGAATTTCAAATTCTATTGTGAAGATAGGTTTTTTTCCAAACACTAGCTGATATGGGGAGTATCCTATGGTATTCCTCCAAGTCGTGCGATATGCCCATAGGGCTTCTGGCAATCGATAGCCCAGTCACGTCTATGTGAGGCGACTGTCTTTGTTAGTATAGCCTCGATTACTTTGTTGGTACTTTGTACTTGGCCGTTTTCCTACGGGTGGTATGGAGATGTGATTCTATGCGTAATATGATGATTTTTTAATGTAGCACCAATCTTATGGCCTACAAATTGTGGCCCTCCATTCGTGATTATTTCTCTAGGCAAGCCATACGGCATGAAAATTTGGAAAAGAAAGTGGATTAATATGTCCTCCGCTACCCTTGGTAATGCTTCTGCCTCCACCCATTTAGTCACATATTCTGTTGCAACCAGTATATATGTCTTTTGATTAGATGATGGGTTTATTGGGCCAATGAAATCTAACGCCCAATGTTCAAAAGGTTCAGTGACTAACTGTGGATACAGGGGAATCTCATCAGACTGGCAAGGGCGGCCCATTCTTTGGTAGCTATCGCATGCCTGGATAAACTTCTTAGCGTCCTTAAAAATGGTGGGCCAATAATAGCCCATCTGTAAGAATTTATGCCCAGTCTTGCGGTCTACAAAATGTCCACTGCAAGGCCCATCGTGGCAAGATTTTAAGATGTCGAAGATTTCGTCTTCCCTGACGCACCTTTGGATTTTCATATTGGCTCCTATGTGAAAGAGGTATCCTCTGATCTACGAGAACCGAGTGTTGCGTTATACTATTAGTTTTCTTTCATTAGGCATCAGGTGCTTGGGTAATTTTCCCACTGCTAGGTAGTTCGCGACCTCCGTGTACCACAGTGTTTTCATGGTTACAACAAATAGGTGCTCATCAAGGAACTGGTCTTCTACTGCTGCCGAGTCATCTATCTTTGGCACATGTGAGAGGAAATCAACCACCGTATTTTCCTTTCCTGGTCGATCCTTGATTGTTATGTCGAATTCCTGCAAAAGGATTAACGATCATGTCACTCTTCCATTCGTAACAGGTTTATTAGTTAGATATTTAATAGCAGAGTGATCAATATACAAAACCATAGGGTATCCTGTTATATAGTGTCTGAATTTGCTAATAGCATAGATTACAGCTAGAAACTCTTTCTCGGTCATGGTGTAATTCAACTCAGCAGGAGTTAAATTTTTGCTGATGTAGTATATCGCATAAGGTTTCTTATCTTCCTCCTGGCCGAGAACTGCTCCAATGGCTGTATCTGATGCATCAGATGAAATCTGAAATGGAAAATCTCAGTTTGGGCCCCATAATATTGAGGTTGTTGATACCAACTGTTTTAACTCTTCAGAGGCAATGTCACATTTGTCAGTCCATAAAAAATCAATATCTCTTGTCAAAGCATATAATGGTGCAACAATTTGGGAGAAATTCTTTATAAATCTTCTATAATATCTAGAAAATCCCAGAAAACTACGTACCTCAGTTTGTGTGCAAGCGGGAGGTATTAAGAGGATTATCTAAATATTTGTTGGATTTACTTGAATTCCAGCTGCTGAGATGTAGTGAACCAGGATGAGGCACTCCGTCATCATCATGTGGCATTTATCGTGGCTTAAGCAGAGCTTGGTAGCAATGCAACTTTGTAGGACTTTCTCTAGCGTCTGTAATGCTGGCTCGAAGTCATCTCCATAGGGTGTAAAATCATCCATGTACACCTCAAGTCCTTTGTTTATCAAGTCTGAAAAAATGCTAAGGATGGCTCTTAGGAATGTGGTAGGTGCATTGCACAATCTGAAAGGTAATACCCTATAAGCAAACATCCCCTAAGGGCAAGTGAAGGTAGTCTTATCCTAGTCTTCAGGGGCAATTTGGATTTGGTTGTAGCCGCTGAAGCCGTCTAGGAAAGAAAAGAATTTTTTACCTGCCAATGTATCCAAAACCTGGTCGATGAATGAGAGGGGAAAATGATCTTTTTGGGTTGCTTTATTAAGCTCTCTATAATCGACACATATACGCCACTTCCCATTCTTTTTAGGAACCACAACTAATGGAGAAACCCATTTGCTATCAGATATAGGATAGATGAAATTTACATCTAACAGTTTTTGTAGTTCATCTTTAACAACATCTTTTAGGTGAGGGTTTAACCTTCGTTGAGGTTGTCGAATGGGTCTCACATCTTTCTCAGTATAGATGTGGTGCATACATAATTGGGGATCAATCCCTTTCATATCTGGGTAATCCCAAGTGAAATCCTCTTTATATTTTCTAAGGAGTTGAACAAGCCTCTGCTGCTGGTCATCAATCAAGTTTTTATTAATGTTTAGGACTTTCCCTGGTTCAATTTCAATGGGTTTACTATTATAAACAATTGTTGTTGGTATTATTTGGTCATTGATATCTTTTAAGGGATCTTCTTCAATTTCGTTATCCAGGGCTGCTTTGATCATGTGACATTTTAGATTAGATATGACATCTGGGTGGTTAATGTAAGTGTTAATAATGTCATCTTCTGTTTGATTCTTAAATTCAAGAGCATCTGCTACAGTTAGTGGTGATCGAATATTTTTAGTTAGATATGTTACAAGTTGTTTCCTAGTTTTTATTATTGTTAGGCTTGGCTGAGCTGGAGGATATAAAGCTAGATTCTTCACATTACTTCCTCTTGCTATAGTCATACTGCCTGTTCGACAGCTTATATAAGCATCTGCAGTCGCTAGCCAAGGTCTTCCTAGAATTAGGGGATGTCCATCTAGCCGGTTTCTAGGATTAATAATCAAGAAGTCTATTGGGTATTCCCAATAATCTACAGACACCATTACATCCTTTAATGTCCCTTCTGGTTTGACAACCGATCGATCAGCAAGTTCCAACAAGGTGATAGTTAGATCTAAGGTTGTAATTCCAAGTTTTTGACAGGTTGTTGTTGTGAGAATATTAATGGCTGCTCCTAGATCAACTAATACATTGGGAAAGGAACATCCATTTATTTGTACTGTGACTATAGGGTTTCTTGGGTCCTCATATTTCACTGGTGTTTCTCTGTCTGATAATAAATCAGATAAAGTTCCGACTATGTGGACAGTTGGTGTTGTTTTTATTTTCCTCTTAGGCTTTTTAGTACATAATTCGTTAAAGGTTTTTGCATAAATTGGAATGTCCTGAATAGCTTGGAGGGGGGGTATTTTTACACAAATATTTTTTAATTCTCCCAGAAGATCGAAATCAGGATATTCTATTGGGTGAGGTATAATCAACCTTTCTGGGAATGGTGGAGAAGAGGTAATATTTTGATTGTGGCTTTTCTATTTAACCGTATTCTCCATTTAAGGTGCTTGTTCTAGAGGTAACGATTCTTATAATTGTATATTTTTATCCCCCTCTAACTCAATTATCCATCCAGACCTCAATTTGAGCTCATTACACTCTCTCAACTTAGTTTCCGGCTCTAGCCCTTCAATAATTTGTACCGATTGGACTGGTCTATTGTTGGGATTCGGGTTGGGCTAGGTTGGCAGCTATGGTCGTAGATTGGGTTGAGGGTTCTACTGCAATGTGTAAGGTGCTGGTAGTGTAGGTTGAGGTAGGGGGATTGTTCCTGCTGGCTGGTTTGTAGGTCTTTACCAGCTTGACTACCAGTTCTGGTTTTGTGAAGTGGAGGGGGGCCATTGGGATGGATATGTATTGTTCTGCTAGAATGGTGGAAAGTAAGAGGAATTTGGCCAAATATTGTTCTGATTTGATTGATTGGACCAAGGTGGCATAGAGAATGGTTACTATGACCAATTAGGAAAAGGTGGCTGGTTCTGCCATGTAGCTCCTATGTATTGTTGAGAATTATATTGCGAGGGTTGAAAAAATAAAGATGGGTCGTTAGGCATACCTGTTTGTCGTGTTTGCCAGTGGCGACACTGATTTAATAGGTAGACTGGTTCTATTTCTTCCTCTGCTTCCTTGAAGACTGCTTTTAACCCTGGGAGTGATGGGAATTTTTTTGTGGAATGATCTTTAGTGCATATGGCACAGGTCTATACCATATCCAGTGGGCATTCTTTATGACTATGCTTCTTCCTACATCGAGGGAAAAAGATCACCAGGTTCTGTTCTGCTTTGGCTTGCTTCTGCTTGGCTTGCATGATGTCTAATTGTGTTGTCAAAGTTCCCAAGATATCTGTTTTGAAATCCTCCAGCAGGTTTCCGATTTCTTCATGAGTAATGCTTCCACCAGAGATTTTGCTGTCCCTGGTGGTCATATCACATTCTGTTGGTTTCAATCTTGTACTGCCTCTTGAGCACCTGATACACAAATTAATAATGTTAGCATAGTCTTCTTGATATATATCACCTTTACCCATAATATTTAATGTCTCTATACATTGGTCTTTCATCCCCTTAATCAATGTAGTTTTTAGCACATTATCAGGAAAAGGTAGAGTTGCATAGGGAGACCTTTCGAGGTTTTATTGAAAACGCTCCACATACTCTTCCAATGTTTCACTAGGTCTTGCTACCATTTGGAATATTTCATCTTTTAGTTCCCTAGATCTGCAATAATCCTGATATTTTTTAAGGAAATCAGTTTTCATTTGATCCCAATCATTTATGGTGCCCCCACCTAGTCCCATAAACCAACGCAGGGCTTCTCCCTCTAACGTAGAGGGAAACATCTTCAATTTCTGGGGATCAGTAGTGTAATCATAACCCCGACATAATACATCAAATTCAAACAGAAATGCATCTGGATCTTCTGATGTGAGTCCATGAAAGGTGGGAATATTTTGTAGAGGGATAGCTTTCATGGGTGCATTGACAACTGTGTCAATGATAGGATACTATAATGTAGAGGTCTGGGGTGCTTGTGGATTATTGGCCATTTGATCAAATATGTGCCAGTACCCTTCCGGGATCTCTAGAGCTAGAGAGTTATCCCTAGGATGTCTAGAAGGGGTGGGAATGATCTTAACAACACTCCCTTGATCTGGGACACTGGGTGTCCTTTGCTCAATTACTACCTGAGGGGATCTTGGTTCCTCTGTTTCCCCTGTTTCTCCTCCTCCTTCACGAATATTGCAAGAGTTCCCTTCTTGTGAGGGAATTGGGCGTGAATTTTCAATATCTTGAAAACTCTACTCAGTCCCTTCCGTTTTACTGTGGACCTCAGTGTAGGCTATAGATGGTGAGCCTGTGGCCCGAAGGGAGATAATAGGTTGTCTGGAAGCAACGGTTCGGGGACCTACTGATGGTTGAGATTCAGCTTTTCTTAAGATGTCGTTGATGAAATTTGATCGTCCAAGGGTCACCGATCCCTTAGATTTTTCAGGTTTGGGATGTGGAATTGGATTGTTTTATGGTATTTTCTTCTTAGTCATTCATGCAAAAAATTCAAATTTTTATTTCTACCTTAAGTTCCTAGCAATTCGGTTGGAAACTAGGCAAGGGAGCAGGCATTTTACTTGCTCCATACGCAGGTTCTTACCTTCCATTTTTAATACCCAATTCTCTCTCAACAAACAAGCATCAAACACCTACTTCACTTTTCTATAATTGTGCTGAAAAGTGGGCAGAGGAGCAAGAAATTTACTTGCTTGTTACGTAGGTTCTTACCTTCTGTTTTCAATACCCAATTCTTCCTCAACAACAATTATCGGATATACATCACTCTTTGTAAAATGGCTACACTCTCCCTAGCAACAGCGCCAAAATGTTGGCTGATAAAAGGTGCCTTTTAAAACTCCTAATTATCCCACATTAATCATCAACCTAGGAAAGTCCTCTTATTTCAAGAGTGTACACAGTATGTGGCTGCTATAAATTCAGAGAATAATGTTTCTTAAATTGTAGTATAGATATTTGACACAAGAATAAATGGATGCATCTAATAAACTCCAATTGCAATTATTAAAGGAAATATCAAAACTCAATCCTCTACTGAAATCAAATCCTACAACAATTCAGATAACAACAACATCAATCGAGAGCACAGTAACAATAACTCACCTCTTCTTAGCTGATTCAATCTAAATTATATTCAATCTCTATAAAGTAATCAAACTAGAAATTATATCAATTTTGAGAGTCCAATAGCGATAATCAAACTCTTACAGCTAATTAAATCAATGTGATTCACTATCGAAGTAATTTACTTTGTAATAAACATAACTCAAATCAAATGACAGCACTATAAAGTATATAAAGAACATACACTACTTCAATACAGGGAAGTGATAAACAACAAATAAAGTAAGATCACAGAAATAGGAAAATCATCAAACCAATCAAACTTTATGAGAATCATAAATATAACACAAGAAAGCAGTTAAATCCACCAGAGGCCGGGCCCTTAGCCGCCAGCGAACACTGTTGAGCTACTTCAGATAATGCAAGGGAACAACAACTTCAATTATATATTAATCATCGAACTTAAGTATCGTTACAATATCGTCGCATTCTCCAACAGTGCAAGTCTGTAATTAAAATTACAATTTGGAAAATAACAGAGATTCCTCCCCTTTCTTCCTACAATCGCTTTCTTTTATAATCAAAAAGGGGTAAAGGGTAAATGGTAAATGCGATCCCTCAGGATCTCCCGATCTTGAGGGATTCGCAACTAATTGCTAACTTCAGACACCTTTCCTATTTCGCGCTAATCCCTCTGATTTTCCCTCAGCCTTGTCCGCAACCGACGCGTTCCTTCCTTTGTTTCTCGGATTTTGTTGTTCCATCGTTAGGGAACAACAATTGTTCCTTTTGTCACTTTCCTACATAAATAAGGGTAAAAGTGTGCGAAATCATAATTGCAAATAATTCATCTGTTTCTTACCATAATTCCTCAATATATTAGCGCATTAAGATATGAAAAAGATAATAATTAAGGAAAACGATCATGAAATTAATAGTCAATACATACCCATTTCGTATCTCAACATCTTCTATGCATCCCCCCTTATCGAATCTTTTGGTCTCTAATCCCTTTGGATCCCTTGAGGACCCTGATCTCCCCTCCCCCACCCCTTCCTCCCACCCTCTTCTACCCTTCCCCTATAACCCTTTCCCTTCCTCACCTATCCCCTCCAAAATCGCTCTCCCCTCCTCTTTCGACCAGATAATCATTCATACCCTCTCCAAAGATCTCCTCTCCTCTCTCGACCACCCTAAAAGGGTAGGCAGAAAAACCAACATAGAAACTAGTGATGAAGTTGCGGAAAAGGAAATGGCTCTGGGCACTCAACAACCTCTGGATACTTTCTAGGAAAAAATAAGGAAAAGATTGCCCACCCTAACAGAGGGAAAGGTCCCTCTACCCATAACATCAAGTGATAATGAATATAGTCTCCTAGAATTGTAGAGGAATGGGAAGTATGCCAAAAATTAAGGCAATGAAAGATTTAATAACTTCAGAGAAACCCGTATCTTTATGATTCAGGGGACAAAGACAAATGAAAAGGAAATGGAAACAATGATACAATTTTTTTTTTTATCAAGGAACCTCAATTCCAGTGACGGAGCCTTAGGAGGAATATGCACACTATGGAAAACCAAAAATTGGGAGCTCATTTAGAAAAACAAAGAGTTGCAATGGATAAAATAAGACTTGGAAAACAAAAAAAAAAAGAGAAATATTGTATTATAAATATTTATGTCGCACACCATTATAGGGATAAGGAAGTCTTCTCATCCACCTTAAAATATTATCTTGTGCAAGACCAAATCAGAGGCATACTCGTAGGAGGATATCTCAATTTGGTAGTGAGTGCAAAGGAGAAATTCGAGGGAATATACAATGCTGATCCATATAGGGAAACGTTAAAATCTATTATGGAAGCATGAAAATTAATGGAAATGCCTCTTAGCAATGGAAAGTATACATGGAGCAACAAAATAATTGGGAAAAATAACATAAATGAAAGGTTGGATAGATTTCTAATACAAGACAAGCTTGTCAATGCCTTCAGCAAGATAAAATCCAAAATCATCCACAATGTAGCATCAGATCACAAACCAGTGGCTCTCACCCTTGGGATGTTAGAAAATCTTGGCCCAGGTCCTTTCATATACAAATTCACTTGGAACGATAGTGAAGAAGTTAAAAAATCATTGTTGACGTATGGAGAAAACCAATTACTGGATCTCCTAGCTATGTTTGGGAAACTAAATTAAAATCCCTTAGGAGAGAGCTAAAACATTGGGCAAGGATTAACCAACTAGAAACGAAAAAAAAAAGGCTAGAAACAGTAGAAATTTTTTATAGAATCCAAGTGGAAAAAGAGCAGCAAGAGGAATTGTAGGAGAGAATATGGTAGGAAAAACAAGCATGTTGGGAGATGTACACACAAAATAGAAAGTAATAAGAAGAGTGGCGGCTAAAATCATGAAGTCTATGGTTCAAAGCAGAAGACAAGAACACATCGTTCTTCCATAACGCGTTGACGATAATAAGAAATCAAAACCAAATAGACAACATAAAAGATAACAAAGGCAAAAAAGTCAAAGGTTAAGAGGAAATAAAGAAGGATTCTTACAGATACTATAAAAATATATTATCATCCCCAACATCAAATAACAAGTATGAAGATTATCTTCAACATATTCTGAGGAAAATCAGTGAAGTAGAAAACAATGAAATCACAAGAGTAGTTGAAGAAAAGGAAGTTGTAGCTGCTGTTTGGGATTTTCATCTAGATAAGGCCCCAAGCCCAGATGGGTTCCCTATTTCCTTCTATAAAAACAAATGGATCATTATTAAAAAATATTTGATAAGAATGATCAGAAATATTTTGGGAAATTCAAGGTTGGAGGATTCACAAACTCTTCCTTCCTTGCCCTTGTTCCAAAAGAGTCAAATGCTAACTCCTTTAGTAGATTCAGGCCCATTTCTCTGTGTAACTCCTCCTACAAAATCACAACAAAAATTCTGGCAAACAGAATAAAAGTATTGCTTCCAGAATAATATCAGAAAACCAAGGAGGATTTGTCCCAAAAAGACAAATCCTTGACAACATTCTAATAGTGCAGGAAGCTTTGCACTCTAGCCTTATGAAAAAAGAAAAAGGAATGATTGTCAAGCTTGACATGGCTAATGCATTTGATAGGGTCAACCTAGGTTTTCTTGCTGCTATCCTACAAAGATTTGGTTTCTCAAAAAAGGTAATAGATATAATAAAATCCTATATTGTGGGTCCTTGGATTACACCATTAGTCAATGGAATACCAAGTGAATATTTTCAGAGCTCAAGGCTATCCTCTCTCTCCTTTCTTATATATTATAATGGCGGAACCACTAAGCATAGTTCTTGAGAAATGCAGACAAGATAGGACTATCATAGGATTCCCAATCTCTCCTGAAGTTAAAAGCATAAACCACTCCCTCATTGCAGATGAGACATTGGTCATGGGAGGGGCCTCTTGCATAATAGTAGGAAGAATAAAAAAAGTACTAAACAATTTTTTGGAAGCCTATGGAGGACTACTAAGTAATAAAAAATTCAGAATCTTTGGATGGAACACACCCTCTCGCACTCTCCAAAAAATATCAGAAATTCTAGAAATCCCATTCCAAGAAAATGGAGCCATTTCCAATATCTTGGACTCCCGATCTCAAAAGAAAATTTGGAGATTGAAATATGGAATAAGTACATTGACAAAATGAAACAAAAAGTGCAGAATTGGGGTATGATCTGGATCAATATGGCAGGAAGGGTGGGACTAATAAAGGCCCTACTCACAACTCTCCCAATTTACCAGTATGCAGCAATACTAGCCCCAGCAAGTATACACAAACAAATTGAGCTAGTAATCAAGGGGTTCCTATGGCAAGGAGGTAAAGTGGAGACAAAGAAGCATAGCCTTGTGAAATGGGATGAAGTAACTCTTCCATATGAGAAAGGTGGGTTGGCAATAAGACTCCCAGGGATAATGAACTTGGCTCTAGGAGAAAAAATAACATGGAGATTTATAACAAGAGAGAGCAACTGGTGGAAGCAAATCCTGGAAGCAAAATACATGAACCACAATAGAACCCTCTTATTGAGAAAAGGTTATCCAATCAGGCCCTGCTCCTAGGTCTGGAATCTGATTAAAAAAATTGTTTCCCTCATCAAAGAAAACTCTTTTAAGATCCCTGGTAATGGTAAACTCATCAAAATATGGAAGGATAGAATAATGGGAAATCAACCTATAGCCTGCCAAGAAAATATTCAGGATCTGAGAAGATGGATGAAAACAAAAGGAATCATTACTCTAGATGACATATCTCTTTGGAGAGATGGAGAATGGGGAGATTGGAGGATTCTCAACCTCCCTCATGGCCTTGTCCCTCAGTGGAAGTCCCTAATCTCACATCTTAAGGGGGCTGCTCCACTAAGTCTAGACTCAATTGATTCCAGTTGATGGGATCTTGATGGAGGGGATTTCTTAGTCAAATATGGATATGCTACTTTACATCATCATGGAAATTGAGACTGGGATTACTGGAGGGGGGCATGGAAAATTGAGACACTGCCAAAAATCAAAGTTTTCATGTGGACACTGATCAAAGGCAAAATCCTGACCGCTGATAATCTTAAAAAAAGGATATGAAAGCCCATCATGTTGTGCTATGTGTCAAGGAAGTAAAGAAAATATTCAACATCTTTTTTCAGGATGCCCCTTTGCTAGGGCCTACTAGAAAGGGCTTGTTAGTCCCTTGGAGGTTAGTATTCTACAATCACTGCCTTTACATGAACTTCTATCAACAAGGGAAAAAAATATCCATATTCCTTGAAAAATAAAGAAACAGTAAAAAGATATTGGTTGAGTTCTGGAGAATTTGGTTAGCAAGAAACTAGAGAATCTTTAAAGATCGCACCCTAAATACTAGAACAATCCTGGATAAAAATTGGAGCATGTCATGTGAATTCATCAACTCTAAAGGAGTTAAAGCAATAGATGTCAAACACATGCAGCATGAGGAAAGAGTCTGGGATGAATTCACAATGAGCAAGGAACAAACAATACATATCATAAAAGCTCCTGATATCATGCAGAATTGGCAAATCAGAATTAAAAAAGAGGAGTTCAAAACATGGACATAAAATTTAAATAGGCCTTGCTTACTATTTGATGGTGCTTCTAAGTCCAACCTAGGCAAGGTTGGAGCAGGGGGTATACTTTTTGACCTAGGAGGGAAACATCCTATTACTTATGAATGGGGATTAGGAGAACTATCCAACAACATGGCATAAGCATGTGGCCTCCTCTTGGGAACATAAATCTTAAGGCAACGAAGTATGAAGAATCTGGTCATAATGGGGGACTCTTCAATAATAATCCAATCGATGGTGGAAAGCAGAAGCCCCAAGAACAAGGCCTTGAGACAAATAAAAGAAAGGGTGGGAAAAAATTTGCAGTTTCTAGGTGAAGTCACCTTCAAGAATATCCTTAGAGAAAATAATCATACCACCGACATGCAGGTAAATTTGGCTGTCAACCGTCCTATGGGAGAATCTAGAATTGATAATGTGATTGCTTAGAAGTTGATTCCATAGGATGTCTTGCCTCAATGTGCAGAGAATAGCAATCAAAGAGAGAACATCAAGGTGGGAAACAGTCACTTCAGCTCGAATGGTTAGATCTCAGAAGATCACGAAAAGCAAGGAAATCCCCAAGAGAAGATAGGATAGTTAGTCTATAGCTATCAAGCAAATTGTAGCTACTCAAGCTTCCCGTGAAATGCTAATGCTCTCTTCCCTGATGTGGCAAGCTGCTCTGCAATATATTCTCTCCTTCTACTCGTCTTATTTATCTCTGCCATCTTCGCCCTCCCTTTCCTTCCCCTCTGTCTCAAAAGTTGTAATCCTTTTTCCTATATATGTCATTGTGCCCCTTTGGGGATTGAGCTTATCTTCTCTGTTTTAGCCTTGCCTCTCTCCTTCGTGCAACTCTGGAGGTTTTTTTCCAGATCCTATTTCCCTCACACAACTCTAGTAGCCCCTGCCTTCACGCAGCTCTGGAGGCAGCTTCAAACATTTTTCCTTCATGCAACCACTGTTTCCCTCACCACCATGCAACTCTAGTGGCCTTCACCTCCCAGATTCTTTAGCTTTTGTGCAGCTCTTGTGGCTTCTTCTTTTGGAGCCCGGTTTCCCTCCCTTTGGCAGCTGTGGGTCTTTACGGGATTGTCTAGAGGTCACTTTTGTTTCTTCTCTCTGTTTCTTATTTCCCCTTCTATTCTCTGTTGGATCAGTCACCTTTTTCCTTCAGAAAAAAATGGAATAAAACCCGCTTGCCGATGTTCCAAAGTGCAAAAACTACACAATCTGTTGAGCCAAAAAAATCATGATTGAGAAGGTCAGACAAACGGTCAAAAACTACAAATTTGAAGCAAAATCTGAGAATTCCTTCCTAAAGAGACAAATGGAAGAGCATAGGAAAGAAATTTCTGAACTAAAACAAAAGTGCAGGCATTTGGAGTAAAAGATCTATCATATGAAGAGCTTACTTATTAATTAGACATGAGAAGACTCAAACATTCAAAGTAGAAAGAATTGGCCTCAGCCCCATCAGGAACCCTCAGTCAACAAAAACTAATTGTAAATGCCTCATTCTTCTTTTTTCTGCAAAGTCTTTCCGCTACTAGTTTTTTATCTTGTGTAGGTGTAAATTGTTGTTGAATCACTATGTAAGTGATGAACCTTGGTATTGCAACAAGAATGTTGCAACTCCGAAGGCTACTGACTTTAATTATCAACCCAGGGTTCGTACAAACTTGAGAGGTATCAGCATTTTATGTGCAGCATACAATGTGTTCTTCCTTTGCTGAAATGATGTAATGGAGTGCATGTACTGAAACCAAATCCTAAACTAATTGCAGAAAATGAAATGCTCGAAATGGAAACCTTAACCTATTGCAAGAAATAAAGTACAAGGAAAGAAACATATTCTATTTACATAAAGATCATGAACTAAATGTAAAATAAACCTAAATTAACCCTATTTATCACATGTGATGATTTAAACTAATTGAGCATGGAGTCTGATTTAGGGAGTATTAACTGCTATGTGCATGTGTGAATATAAAAGAACTCTTTTTTAATCTTTTTGTTTTATGAATGCAAATGCTAATCCTCACTTGTTCTTTGGAAGGGAAGATAGGTATGGAGGAAGAGGGTTAAAATGGTATTGATAGAATGGAGGTCAAGTAGAGGCCTAATCCCAGCTTCAATGATGATTTTTCTCAATTTAGGCTCAAAACGGGCCTCTACAGGATTTCTATAGGATGTACTAGTTCTCCTATAGGATCCCCCGTTTTACTATAGGATGTTACAAATTTACTATACGAAATTATAATTCATCGAATGACCAAGAAAATCAAATCCAAATTGGATGGGACAATTTTTTTTATTAACTAGGATGTCTTAGGTCTCCATTCCAAGTGGAATCACTCAAAAATACCTCTGTTAACCCATGCTAAAAAATAACAGAAAATTACTAGTCTAAAAATCAGAAATTTGAGAACTAGTGAGCTAGTAAATCCATCAAATGCCTAACCTAATCAAGTGAAAATGAAATGGGGTAAATTTTGCTATTAAATATAATTTTTTTTTTTATCTAATAAAAGTGGAATCAAGTTGATTAAATCTTGTTAAAAAAATATCATAAATTTACTGCTAGTTGCCACTAAGGAGTTCCATAAATCTAGATTTGGGAATAAGAAGGCTAATCCAAGTAGCTCAATGATTACTATGACCTTCCAAATATTTTACAAGGATGAAATGATACTTGTGATCCTTCAAAAGAACTTACAACAACCATTTAAACTAGTCCTACAACAAGAAATCATTAATACTAAATGCAGAAATAGAAAGAAACAAAAGCAAGAGATGCATGTAAATAAGAAGTGAAAAGAAGGAAACAAAATGATACGAAAGGGCTCTGAGGCTCCTAGGATGGCCAAGCCCAAGGAAACTCAGATACCTATAGAGGAGAACAAGTTTTATAATTTTAACATGACGTCAATATTCATTATTTTCATCAATACAATTGCATCCCTCCAAGAAAATACAACGAAGCTGCAAAAATACTAGTTCTCTCCACAAGAAGACTAATAAAAATCTCTCCTTAGAGGTAAATTTGACTTGGTACTTATACAAAATGATTAGAAATCATTCCCCATGAAAGGAGAAATATTTCCCCACCAAAATACCTTGATTAGTGGATCTAGTTCCCAACACTAGGAATCTGCATTAAATGGCAGGGAACACATTCCTAGATTTTCTCAATCATTGGAGTTCCACAATCCGTACCATAATTCCATAATATCTTGTTGATTTATTATTTAATATTGATCCTCCTGTAGTAGGGAGCAAGTCCCTAAATTATCTCCTCCTCCAAATCTTCATAATATGCCCAATATTCTCATAATATTCCACAAAAATAAATAATATTAGGCACAAATATGAAATTATTCATAAACCTTCCTAATGGATATATTAAAGTTAAAAATACATTATCTAATGCAAAAAGAGAGGTTTAATGTGCTGAAAGATGGTCATAGACCTTAATTTATGTTAAATTTAGAGACACGGACCTTAATTTATGTCTAATCTAGAAGTTCATCACACCCCCTGCTGAAAGTGTTGCTCATCCTCTTAGCAACTTAGTGACCTCATTGTGCCCCATTCATGGCCCTAGTGGCCTCTCTCTTGTGCATTAAGAATATTGTCTCTAATTTTTGCAAGGAAGAGCCCAAAAACATATTTGTGCAAAGAAAAATCTTGTTTCTTAAGACCATTATTTTTTCTTCTTCCCCTTATTCAAGATGGTTCTTGAATATTTTTCGGTTTGGCAAGGTCTTCCACATCCTTATCAACCTTTTGCCACCTTGTTACACCATTTGGAAACCTCTAAAACCTTCAAAATGTCTTTAGATGAGAACTAGGACATCCTATAGTAATTCCTGTCAACTATAGGAAACCTCTAGGAAACCCTGTTAAAACTACAGGAAACCATTTTTTAGCATAAATGATAGTTTGAGCCTAGGACAGGCCCTGAACTTGACTCCCTCACCTTTCTCTCATTTCTATAACATCTTTTAGGCCTTGGAAAAAATATAGAAAGAGACTAGAGACCTCTTGAAAAGTCACTTTTCATCACTGCAATTTGAGTTATGTTTTGATGGTGGATGCCTAATTTCCTTTTGATGACTTCTTCTTCTCTCTTGTGGCCGAGATGGTTGCATAATGGCCTTGGAGTTCTATGTTTTGATTAGGTCTCTCTAGGCACTGTCAGTTTGGGTTTTATCACAATTGTTTTCTTTCTTCCTTCTTGTAGCAACATTCTGCCTTCTTGTAGTAGTCATTCCTTCTTCCTTCAAAGTCTTCTAACTGTATGGGAGTAATGAGAAATGATGTAGGTTTTTGAAAATGGAGAGTATGCTCTATTTGTTTTTTCAATAAATTTTCAGGGTGAGATAGGGTTTGTTCTAGAAATTATGAAATGGTATGGATGAATGATGGATAGACAGTGAATATGAAGTGAATGGAGGGCTTGGAGTGTTGCGGTGACTTTGCCTTTGCAAAAGTTTATTCTTTTAACTATTTGTCCTCATTCCTTGAAATCATTACCCTTCATAATTTGACTTTTCAACATTGCATGAGTGAAGGAGTTAACTGCAATTAACTAGTTGAAGGTAGATGAGACTGCTGACCCATCCTTAGCTTATAAAACCTAATCTCTCATGCATTAACAACAAATTTCTAACTATAATATGCTCAAGAGAGGAGGTCAAGAATATTGCATACCTATACCTACCCGATGGTTGTTGGAGAGACATGCATGCTTCTACTGAGTTGATGTTGTTTTTCTTCTCATGATTTAGGTACATCTTCTTGACTGCGTTTTTCTTTTTTATTGATATTATTTTGTTGATGGGTTGTCTTCTTGTTGATGTGCAGGTGATGGATTCCTCTGTTGCTGCTCTAGAGGAGTTTCATTGTGCCTGTAGTATGCTTCTCCTCTTTCAATCATGGTGTTGAAGGTTAGGCCTGGAGCCTATTGTTACTTCCAAATAGGCTGTTGTAGCTACCTTTTTCTTTGGAATATTTGTGTCCTTTCTTTGTTGGAGGGTAAATATGTATTGGAATGAGTGGAAGGAGTGGCCATAGAGTAACATGGTCATGATGGGTGTTGGCTGAGATGTGCTTAAGCCAATGTCCTTTTTTCTATCCCAAAACAAGCCTGCAACATAATTTTTCCATTGAATTGCCTTTACTGTAGATTTTCAGAACTTCCTGTAGTACTACAGTAAACTCTTGTAGTAATTCAGGACAACCTCTTGTAGCAGACTTGTTTTGTCCATATCTCCCAATAGGTAGAATGGATGGACTTGAAAATTTCTGAGCATGTTGCCATCATCATAATGCACCTCCCCATAAAAAAAATTGGTCAATGGATGCACAAATCTCGAGATTCTTTAAAAATGGCTTGAGGTGATGGAGGCCAATTTCTTGAAAACCGTGCACTAGAATTTGCTGAAATTGCTTGGGCATGTTACCATCATCCATATGCATCTCCCATGAAACAAATTTTTAAATGGATGCATGTTTTTCAAGTTATGGAAAAAATAAATTTATGCTCTATGTATTTTTGTTTCTTGTAGTAAAACAAAGTCTTCTTGTAGTTTTTAGGACAACAAACAAACTGAATGGGAAAAGTTTGAGAATGATGGGTGGATGGTGGAAATAGATGAGGGTGATGGATTGGCTTGGCCTTCGCCTTGTTGGAGTATTTAAGCAAAGGATGAGAAAGTCAAAATTTGACTTCTTTTGACTAGGTTTGACCTATTTTCTCTTTCTTTGGTGGCAACTTGTTTTTGTTCCTTATAGATGTTGTAGAGCACCTACATTCATCAAAGAGATACATGAAGCAAGGATATTTATTTTTATTTTATTTTTTATCTTTTATTTATTTTTTATTTATTTTTATTTTATTTTTTTATTTTTTTTCTAGGCCTACTAGCTGCCTCAATGAGGTTTTCAACTAGTAGGTCTGCCTAGGCAGCTCAAAGAAGGTTTTCACCTAGGATCTTTTCTTTTTTTCTATTTTTTTTTTCCCTTTTTTTCAAAACCCATTGACCGCCTCATGGAGGTTTTCAATCAATGATCCAATCTGAGGAGTCTCAAATGAGGTTTTCACCTGAGATTTTTATTTTCTCTCTTATTTTTCATGTTTTTTTTTTCCCACCCTACCATACTTGAAAAACAAAATCACTTTCAAGTATACGAATACTTCCAATGGAGCCATGTGCACATCAAGATGACATACAAACTGATATGTAGGCTTGCAATATATGATTTGACATGTACCTGGATTTATGAGACCAAATTATTTGACTTTGAAAGGACCAGGAATAGTTGAAGAAGAGAGTGATGCTCCATCTTGTTGATTTTATAGAACCAAACCTCAATATAGCTTTATTGTCATTCTTCATGTCTTCTTCTACCATGACATTCAAATATTCCTCTTTTTGCTGATTTTTCTCTTGAATACATGGAGGATTTGATGGTAACCATGAGGGGGCTCTCTCGATCTCTGATTTTGATGTCTGTGCTTCATCAAGTGCAGCCCATGATTCTGTGGTATTTTCATTTGAATCTTCTTATTCTAGATGTGGTCCTGCAATTATATCAAGATAATCTCTTTTTTGCAATACTCTTTCTGAGCTATGGTGAATATCATTGATCTCAAGAGGATATGTTTGAAGTGTTGTACCTCAACAATGTAAGTGGGCTGATCTACTTCAATGTGTGGGTTTGGAAATGGTGGTATAGGTAGTTGAGTGAGAGTGGATATTTGAGATGGATGTGGTTGGGGTTGTGGTTGTGGTGAGATGAATGGTAGGGATAACATGGAGTTGGGTATGGAAGATATTGAGGAAAATACTAAGGATATTGTGGATGGCTCCCATAAGTTCCTTGCCAACCTTGTTGCCAAGATTGGTTTTGGGGTTGAGATGGCCAATGTTGCCAAGGAAAGGGTGTGTTCCAATTAATTTGAGGTGGATTTGCATAACCTTGAAATTGTGAATTAGGCTCTTCCATCATAGTAGGTTGACTAGGTTTCCATGGTCCTCTTGGAGCTACATAAGATAGCTGCATTGGCAATTGAATTGCTCCATTTTCCTCTTAATGAACTTCCTTCAACCTTGGTAATGAGAAGAAATATTTAACATCATGTGATTCTGCATGTACAACACTAATATCAACGTATTATTTTTGCTCATTTTGAATTATTAACATTTCTACTTGTTCTTTTAGATTGCTAGGAATTTTTGTTTTAAAGTTATCAAGAAATTTTCCAATTTTAGCTTGACTTACCAATCTTGATGTTGATTTACCTACTCTTTCCCTTCCTCTTGATAAGTGTTTGCATGTTTCACAATTTTCTTCAAATGATAATTGGTATACATCACCTCTACTCATGAGATCAAGGAGATTAATCCATTCATCCCTAATTGTTCTAAGTAAGAAGGTTTTTCATGTGTCGAATCCTAAATGATGTAGTTTTTCCCTCTTATCATTATACATGAACCTTTCTATTAGATCCTCTAGACTCTTATCTTCTTTTTTATTCATTCTAAAGGTTTCTTCTTTAAGATCACGATCTTTATATTTTTTCTAGAAATATATTTTTCATATCATTCCATGATCTTATTGAATTAGTCCCTAAACTCATGAACCATTTAAGAGCTCTATCCTTCAATGTTGCTGAAAACAATCTCAGTTTTTGAGTTTTTAATAAGTAACCATAAGATCTACAAACAATTTCAAATTCAAAGAGAAAGGTTTCCAGATCCTATGACCTTAGACCATGAAATTTTGGAAGAAAATATAGAGGGATGTTCTTCATTAAATCTGAGAGGATCTTCCTCATTGTCATCATCCCCATCCATTTCTTCTACATTGTTTGCCATATTCTTCTTCTACTTGTAAAAGTGAATGGTTATGTGGATCTTACTACACCACGCGATCAAATTGGAGGGGGAGGTGGGTTAGTGTGGGAGGTTTTTTGTTTTTATGATTGAATGAAAACTATAATGCAATGCAGTTTTCTACTTTTGAAATTAAATATGCCTAATGAAAATATTTTTCATTTTTTCACAAAGTAAAAATAAATGAATCAACTAGGGAAGAAAACAATGCATAATTTGACACCTCCCTAGCAATGGTGCCAAAAAGTGATGAGCCTCAGTATTGCAACAAGAATGCTGCAACTCCCAAGGCTACAACCTTTAATTATCAACCTGGGGTTCGTACAAACTTAAGAGGTATCAACAATATATGTGTATCATACAATGTGTCCTTCCTTTGCTATCATGATGTAATGGAGTGCATGTACTGAAACCAAATCCTAAACTAATTGCAGAAAATGAAATGCTCGAAATGGAAACCTTAACCTATTGCAAGAAATAAAGTACAAGGAAAGAAACATATTCTAATTGCATAAAGATCATGAACTAAATGTAAAAGAAACCTAACTTAACCCTATTTATCACATGTGATTATTTAAACTAACTGAGCATGGAGTCTAATCTAGGGAGTATTAATTGCTATGTGCATGTGTGAATATAAAAGAACTCTTTTTTTAATATTTTTGTTTTATAAATGCAAATGCTAATCCTCACTTGTTCTTTGGTAGGGGAGACAGGTATGGAGGAAGAGGGTTAAAATGGTCTTGATGGCATGGAGGTCAAGTAGAGGCCTAATCCTAGCTTCAATGATGATTTTTCTCAATTTAGGCTCAAAACAGGCCGCTATAGGATTTCCTACAGGATGTACTAATTCTCCTACAAGATCCCTTGTTTTACTATAGGATGTTACAGATTTACTATGCGAAATTATAATTCATCGAATTACCAGGAAAATCAAATCCAAATTGGATGGGAAATTTTTTTTTTATTGATTAGGACTTCTTAGATCTCCATCCCAAGTGAAATCACTAAAAAAGACCTTTGTTAACCCATGCTAAAAAATAACATAAAATTACTAGTCTAAAAATTAGAAATTTGAGAACTAGTGAGCTAGTAAATCCATCAAATGCCTAACCTAATCAAGTGAAAATGCAATGGGGTAAATATTTTTATTAAATAGAATGTTTTTTTAATCTAATACAAGTGGAATCAAGTTGATTGAAGATCACTATAATGCTCTAAAAAAATAGTAGAAATTTATTGCTAGTTGCCACAAAGGAGCTCCAAAAATCTAGATTTGGGAATAAGAAGACTAATCCAAGTAGCTCAATGATTACTACAACCTTCCAAATATTTTCCAAGGATGAAATGATGCTTGTGATCCTACAAAATAACTTAAAACAACTATTTAACCCAGTCCTACAACAAGAAATCATTAATACTAAATGCAGAAATAGAAAGAAACAAAAACAAGAGAGGCATGCGAATAAGAAGTGAAAAGAAGGAAAGAAAATGATACAAAAGGGCTCTGAGGCTCCTTGGATGGCCAAAACCAATGAAACTCAGAGACCTATAGAGGAGAACAAGATTTAGAATCTAAGCATGATGCCAATCTTCATTATTTTCATCAATACAATTATATGCCTGCAAGAAAATACGATGGAGCTGCAAAAGTACCAGTTCTCTCTACAAGAAGACTAATAAAAATCTCTCCTTAGAGGAAAATTCGACTTGGTTCTTATACAAAATTATTAGGAATCATTCCCCATGAAATGAGGAAGCTTTCCCCACCAAAATCCCTTGATTAGTGGATCTGGTTCCCAATACTAAGCATCTGCATTAAATGGTAGGGAACACATTTCTATATTTTCTCAATCATTGGAGTTTCACAATTTGTGGCATAATTCCATAATATCTTGTTGATATCTTATTTGATATTGATATTCTTTTAGTAGGGAGCAAGTCCTTAAATTATCTCCTCCTCCAAATCTTCATAATCTGCCCAATATTCTCATAATATTCCACAAAAATAAATAATATTAAGCACAAATATGCAATTATTCATAAACCTTTCTAATGAATATATTAAAGTTAAAAATACATTATCTAATGCAAAAAGAGAGGTTTAATGTGTTGAAGGATGATCATAGGCCTTAATTTATGTTTAATTTAGAGGGATGGGCCTTAATTTATGTCTAATTTAGAGGCCCATCGGTAAGTATTTATAAGGATAGTGCAATTAGTAACCTCAAAATCAAAAGGGGAAGAGCTTAGAATATAGGGATTGTTTCCTCTCTATTTCTCTCCTAGGATTCCTTCTCCCATTTTGGCTTGATGTAATGGGAGCATGTCTCCCTCATTTTTTGTTTTTTGGAATAGAAATCCAGTAACAAACTTAAAAAAAAAAAATAGTAGAAGATAAGTCAAGAAAAGAGGACACAATATATGGCACCAGCCAGGGACAAACCCCAATGTGGGGAAACCCTTGATCAATTCTTCTTATAATTTTTCAAAATTTTAGTAGAGAGAGAGAGAGTACAATATACAATATTCACTTGCCCAATCATAGTGAAATCGGATCAGTCAAACAATAGAAATAGAAAGCCCTAACTAGAAAGTCAGCACTGGTCAATAAGGCAAAATTCTTCCTCCAATTCAACATGGTCAAACCCAGTCAACTCAACCTCCAACAACAAGTCAAATAAGCCCAAAAACAACCTGAAAAATTCCAGCAAACTTGGTCAACAAAAGTCAAGGCAACAACAAGCCCTAGCACATTTAATGTTGGTCAAATAGAGGTCAAAGAGCCTCAAATTTAATGCCCAAAACTGCGGCCTGCCCAAACATAAATCTTCCACCCAAAACTGCACTCAAAATAGGTCAACTCTTGGTCAATGGCTAGAATACAAAACCCTTCCATTCTTCGCACATGTGGAGAGTTGCATCTGAAATTCGTACCCAATCAATGAAGGAGAGAGAATATTGTGAGTGAGTGAAGTGTCCAAATGAGGAGGAGACACCTTGTATTTATATGCAAACGTTGAGGGTGAATAGACATGACTCTTGGGCTTCTGAGCCTACATGAGTTTGCTAGCCGACCTTGACAATTTTTCCATAAGAAAAAAAAAATCATAATTCCATTTGTACATGTCAGAATGAGATGATTTTTAGATCAATCCTACACCTATCGGAGAGAGGAATCCAATAAAAATATCAGCTGCCTCATATGAGCTATCCAAGGTGAATTTTGTCCCTAGTTCCCAAATTCAACACTTTGTGTTAGAAGGAAAAAAGATCTGAATATCAGAGGGCCACGAAATTCTAGAGAAGAGGGGACCCAAAGCAGAGGTCCAGACAACTATAGAATAAGGACAGTAGAGGAATAAATGAGAGATGGATTCCTCTGCTTTCTTATAAAGGGGGCATCTAGAGGGCCCTACTATACCTCTCTTTCTGATATTTTTAGCAGTTAAAATATTTTTATGGAGAAATAACCGACAAAAATGATTTACTTTTGGGATCACATTAGAAGACAAAATTGTTGAAAATGCAACAATATGATGGAGCTTAGTGGAAAGGAGTCGCCTTCACTAAGTGGGCCCGCAGGCTATTTTTGGCGCAAAGTCTATTTTTAGACTATGTCTATTTTTAGACATATGGATCATGGTCTATGAGTTGCAGGATGCTATTTGTGGATGATTGGTCATGTTGGTAAAAATAGATGGACTTCTATTTTTAGACATATGGGCGGAGTCTATTTTTAGACTGCCAGGCTACAAATAGAACAGTCGAATATCATTAGCTCTTAATAATATTTGGACTATAAACATTATCTTATCCTCTTGGAGCACTTCAGTTCGAGCTATGGATGTGGCACATGCAACTGCCAGAAGGAAATACGCTTTTCTTATGGGTCAGTTGAGCTATTGCATGATGGACTTTAGTTAGAACTCAAGTGATTGAGTTTGGTGGAGTTGATTAAGGAGTTGATGGAGTTGTGTTCAGTTTGACTTGGTTGAATTAGTTGTATTTAGTCTAACTGCAGAATACACTAGTGATGAGTGATGTGAATTAATTGTTAATTAATTCACTAATTATTAACTCATAAAGCAACTAAAGAATACATCAGTTAACTCAGTGCATGGACAGTTCAGTGGAGACAGGTGTTAGAGGTTGAGATTGCTATCAGTTGTGACTATAGTTGTGCATGAGATTTGCACATGCATGGATTGAGTAATTGCCAATGAGGATTGCGTGGTTCAGCCAAGGGAAATATGAGTTTGGATCAGCCATTCTCATCTATTCTCATGCAGGATTGCGCAGTGGAGGTAGGCACGCAGCGGAGGAGATTTGAACCTGTGATTGATTAAGATCTGAGCTAGTTTGTGTGTAGCAGGTGGAGATAGTACTGAGTACTTGTGAGGAGTATTGTACTATGTATTGTTACATTTTCTCAATCAATATAATATATAGATAGTTGGGGGTTTTCAACTGTATGCTTTCCCCGTGATATATTGTGTTGATATGTGTGATTGATGCTTCAATGTGCGCATGCGATTGTTTCTAAATACTGCAAAATTGATGATCAACGTAGATGAGGTTATGTATTATGCATGCATTCCGCAATAGTGTATAATCAGGATAGTCTCTGTGAATAAGTGTCATATTATTCAAAATTTCTACACAAATCTTGTTCCATGTAGAGGATTTCGGTGGAACTTGGGACTAGAAGAGAGGAGTGATATCGCTTTCTTGAATTGAATAAGAAGAGGAATTCCAAACCCTACTATCTTGGAGCATTCTACTGAGGGGGGCGTAACTTGAAATTCTGCTCATGAGTACAGAACCTAAAGACTTTAGCCTCCCTAGGATAGATTCTAGATTCCAATTTCTCTAATTTCCAGATTCATCCCATTATGAAAATTGATCAAGGGTGACTATCTCGGCTTCGTTAAGATATTCTCTCATAGGTATCATAGATTATTCATGTCCCAAAGGTGGCCTTCCAAGAGTGTGATCATATTAGAGATTTATGTTGCTTCCATTACCCGAGATCTAATTGATATGATCCATGAAAAGTGAGGAGGATGATTGTATCAATTTATAAATTGGGTAGCCTTGCATATTCGATATGCTAAGTTGCTTAGCATTATGTCCCTGCAAATAATTTTCTGTCAAAACTTGGGTCCACCATATTTCTAGTTGGGTTTTCCATCACCAGAACATTTTCCTCCCAGAGCAATATTTTTCAAGGATGGATCTTTGATTCCTAATCATCCATGGGACTTAGGGGCTCTTATGCTTTGCAAATGTACAAGATGATATCTTTAGCTTATGATCTACCTGCCTCCCATAAAAAACTTCCTAAGGTAAATGCCAATGCAATGAAGAGCACATTTTTGTGCCAGGATGGTAGAGAACTAGAAGGTAGGAATGGATGAAAGAATTCCTTTCACCAAAATGGTTCGCCTGGCTAGGTTAAGACAATTTCCCCCCATTTCACAATCATGGTTTTGATTTTATCTAACATAATTTTCCATGACTTTGGAGAGGGATTTATAGGGTAGATTGGGACCCCGAGATACTTGAACTCCTTCCAGTCCTCTTTAACTTTATATCCCATAACCTCCCTAATTCTCTTGGCTTTTTCAATTGAGGTATTCCAGGTGGAAATATGACTTTTGGAAGCATTTGTGAGCCCTCCTGATGTGTAAAGAAACTTGTCCAAGGTCTATTTAAATCTATTTTCTATTAAGAGGGAGGATCCTCCTAGAAGAATTGTGTCATCCATGAACTAACCATGATTGTTGCTTCTATTGCCTTCAGAGTATCTAATTCCTAGAAGAAGTGAGACGACTCTTTTATGTTCCAAATGCTGACTAATGGAGTAGACAACCAAGATATATAGGAAAGGGGAGAGGATACAACCCTACCTAAGGCCCCTAGAGGATTTGAAGAAGCCAACTACTCTATTGTTCACTAGGGGAGTGATACAAGGGGAAGAAATTTAGAGAACAACCCATTGGATAAATTTTCCATCAAACCCCATTTTCCCCGTGACTTTGAAAAGAAAGTCATGTTTCACTTGGTCAAAAGAATTAGAAATATCTAGATTAATGATCATTCCTTAATCGCCTCTTGTCCAACTAGAATCAAATCCTTCCTAGATTAAGATTATGTTGTCAATATTTGTCTACCAGGAACAAACCCACCTTAATTGATTGTGATTAGATGAGATAAGAGCCATTTGAGATGTGGAGCCAAGAGTTCGGAAATTATTTCATAAGATACTTTATAGAGATATATTAGTCAGAAATGTGAGAAGGAGGAGGGGTTAGTTTCCTTATGAATTAAGGCCCAAACGGAGAATTTAATGGCTCCACCAATACAAAGGCACTTTAAGGAATAACCAATCATTCTGCAAAGATCAAGGCTGATGAGATCCTAGAAGGCTTGATAAAAGGAGGTAGAGAAACTGTCGAGGCACATGACCTTGTCCTAATGGATGGAGAAAACTACATTTTTAATTTCTTCATTTGAAGGAGTCCTAGTAAGATGGGCATTCATTTATTTAGTGAATAGCTTCAACATCTTTTATAACATATAGTCTACATCAGCTGAGTCTCCAAAGGGAGGTAGCCACTTCTTTAACTCCTTGGAATTTAGTGACTTGTTGTCCTTGGACCAATATCTTCAAAATATTTTTCATATGTTCTCAGGTTTTTTCTTATTTGTGGAAGAACTTAGTATTATCGTCTCCTTCCTGAAGCTAGACACTTCAGGATTATAGTCTCTAGTGCTCTTCTTCTTTCTTCAAAAGTTGATGATAAGTCTTAAAAATATTAGCCTCCTCCTGCATGTTTTATTTCAAGATCAGAGTAATTTCCATTCTTCCCTAGATGCAGGCAAACTGTTGTTCTATATCCCTTATAGAATGTTAACTCTCAAATATCCAAATTTTTAACCATTTTTTGATGGAGGATTTTAATCTTTTAATCTTGGGTTCTTGGATGGAAATGGGACTAGCCCCCACCTAGACAGACCAAGAGGATCTCAACACATTAGAGAACCCAGGAGATTGAAGCCAAAGGGGGGAGAATCTAAAGGGAATTGGCCCAATATTTTTAGGAGGTTGTAGAGAAAGGAGGACGGGACAATGGTTAGACTTGGGACAAGGGAAAATATAGGAAATAAGGATGAGGTTTGATTCTAGGAAGGATTATGAGGCAATAAATTGATCTAGGTGAGAAATTATATAACTGGGACTAGCTATTTTTTTGTTCCAAGTGTATTTGAACCAATAGGGATTAACATCAAAGAGCTTAAAAGAATGGATTAGGTATTCCATATTTTCTTGGAAGGGATCCCTGATAATGGATCCTCCTCTCTTTTCTTTTTGGTTGAGAACAATGTTAAAATCTCCCCCAATTATAGAACTTGAACCATATTCTGAATCTTTAAGGACCATGAGGGATCTCCAACAGTCTTGTTTTTCCCTTAAATTGATAGGCATGTATATGTTAATAATAATGAATACCTCATGAATAGAGGGGCAACTGAAGGAAGCCTTCAATCTAGCAAGTTGTCTTTTAAACTCATAGAAATTGAGGTTAATTTGGGTCCCAAAGAGTGCAAAGACCACTTGAAGCTCCTTGAGAATCTACTATTTGTATTTGGCTTCGCTTCCAAATCTTATTTTTCTTTAGGGAGATATCATTCACCCCCAGTTTAGTCTCCTGGAAGAGAGCGATCGAGGATTTTTCTTTAGAAATCAACGAACTTACCCTTTCAAACCTTTTTTCTTATCTAAGACCCCTACAATTCCAAGAGATGATATTCATCATTTAATTTTGGAGGTAGTGGTCCCCTTACCAGGGCCTACCATAGATCCTTTTTTTTCTCCTTTGTAACTAAGATCGACCAATTCACGAGGGATTGTATGTTGGAATCCGAGCTCCTTATCCTTTTTTATTTTCTCCCTTTTGATTTCTTGGTTTGATTTTCTCCCTGATCTGTGAATCTTCTTAGCTAGCTGATGAGCCTCAGTATTGCAACAAAAACGTTGCAACTCACAAGGCTACTGACTTTAATTATCAACCTGGGGTTCATACAAACTTAAGAGGTATCGACACTATATGTGCAACATACAATGTCTCCTTCCTTTGCTGTCATGAGAGAAAAGAAATGCTACCTATTTGAAGGAATGAAAGACAAAAAAAAATGCTTGTAAAGTAACACGAAATCCTCTATCTACTTATTAACATACTTTGCTTGCAAAAGAACACTATTTTAACCCTATTTGTCACATGTGATGTTTTAACTAAACTATGAATGAAATATGATCTAGAGAGTACTAACTGCTGTGTGCATGTGTAAATATAAAAGAACTCATTTTTTTTTAATTTTTTTTTCTTTCTAAATGCAACTGCTAATCTTTCCTTGATCTTTGGCAGGGGAGACAGGTGTGGAGGAAGGGGTACAATGATTTTGATGGCTTGGAGGTCAAGTAGGGGCCTAATCCAAGCTTCAATGATGATTTTTCTCAATTTGGGCTTAAAACAAGCTGCTACAGGATTTCCTACAGGATGTACTAGTTCTCCTACAGGATCCCCTAATTCTCCTACAAGATCCCCTGTTTTACTACAGGATGTTACAAATTTACTATACGAAATTATAATTCTTCGAATAACAAAGAAAATCAAATAAAAATTGGATGGGAATTTTTTATTTATTGAATAGGATGTCTTAGGTCCCCATTCCAAGTGGAATCACTCAAAAAGACATCTGTTAACCCTTGCTAAAAAATAGCAGAAAATTACTAGTCGAAAATCTACAAATTTGAGAACTAGTGAGCTAGTAAATCTATAAAATGCCTAACTTAATCAAGTTAAAATGAAATGGGGTAATTTTTGTTATGGAATAGAATGTCTTTTCGATCTAATGCAAGTGGAACCAACTCGATTGAACCTCGTTAGCATGCTCTAAAACATAGCAGAAATTTAATATTCTTTGCCACAAAGGAGTTCCAGAAATCTAGATTTGGGAATAAGAAAGCTAATCCAAGTATATCAATGATTACTATGAACTTCCAAAGCTTTTCCAAGGATGAAATGATGCTTGTGATCCTGCAAAATAACTTACATAAACTATTTAACCCAATCCTACAACAAGAAATCATTAATACTAGATGTAGAAATAGAAAGAAATAAAAACAAGAGATGTATGTGAATAAGAAGTGAAAAGAAGGAAAGAAAATGATACAAAAGGGCTCTGAAGCTCCTGGGATGGCCAAGCCTAAGGAAACTTAGATACCTATGGAGGAGAACAAGATTTAGTAGCTGAAAATGACACCAATATTCATTATTTTCATCAATACCATTACATCCCTGCAAGAAAATACAATGGAGCTGAAAAAATACGAGTTCTCTCCACAAGAAGACTAATGAAAATCTATCCCTAGAGGAAAATTCGACTTGGTACTTATATAAAATGATTAGGAATCATTCCCCATGAATGGAGGAATATTTCCCCACCAAAATCCCTTGATTAGTGGATCTGATTCCCAATACTAGGAATCTGCATTAAATGGCATGGAACACATTCCTAGATTTTCTCAATCATTCGAGTTCCATAATATGTGCCATAATTCCATAATAGCTTCTTGATTTATTATTTAATAGTGATCCTCCTGTAGTAGGGAGCAATTCCCTAAATTATCTTCTACTCCAAATCGTCATAATCTGCCCACTATTCCATAAAATAAATAATATTAGGCACAAATATGCAATTATTCATAAACCTTCCTAATGAATATATTAAAGTTAAAAATACATTATCTAATGCAAAAAGAAAGGTTTAATGTGCTGAATGATGGTCATAGGCTTTAATTTATGTTTAATTTAGAAGCATGGGCCTTACTTTATGTCTAATTTAGAGGCTCATCATACCCCCTGCTAAAAGTGCTTCTCATCCTGTGAGCAACTTAGTGACCTCATTGTGCCTCATTCATGGCCCTAGTGGCCTCTCTCTTGTGCATTAAGAATCTTGGCTGTAAGTTTTTCAAGGACAAGCCCAAAAACATATTTGTGCAAAGAAAAATCCTTGTTTCTTGAGACCATTAGTTTGCCTTCTTCCCCTTATTCAAGATGGTTCTTGAATATTTTTTAGTTTGGTAAGGTCTTCCACATCCTTATCAACCTTCTGCTACCTTGTTCCACCATTTGGAAACCTTTGAAACCTTCAAAATGTCTTTAGATGAGAACTAGGACATCCTATAGTAATTCCTGTCAAAACTATAGGAAACCTTGTTAAAACTACAAGAAACCCTTTTTGAGCATAAATGATAGTTTGAGCCTAGGACAGACCATGAACTTGACTCCCATGCCTTTCTCTCATTTCTATAAGATCTTTTAGACCTTGGACAAAAGCTAGAAGGAGATTAGAGACCTCTTAGAAAGTTTTTTTTCATCATTGCAGTTTGAGTTCTGTTTTGATGGTGGATGCCTCATTTCCTTTTGTTGTCTTCTTCTTCTCTCATATGGCATACATGGTTCCTAAAGGCCTTGCAGTTCTTTGTTTTGACTAGGTCTCTCTTAGGCCTTGTCATTTTGGGTTTTAGCACAATTTGTTCTTTCTTCCTTCTTGTAGCAGCATTCTGTCTTTCCATAGTAGTCATTCCTTCTTCCTTTAGAGTCTTCTAACTATATGGGAGTGATGAGAAATGATGTAGGTTTGTGAAAATGGAGAGGATGATATATTTACTTTTTCAAGAAATTTTGAGGGCGAGATAGGGTTTGTTCTTGAAATTATGAAATGGGATGGACAAATGATGGATAGATAGTGAATATGAAGTGGATGGAGGGCTTGGATTGTTGTGGTGACTTGGCCTTTGCAAAAAATTCTTCTCTTAACTGTTGTCATCATTCCTTGAAATCATCACCCTTCATAATTTGACTTTTCAACATTGCATGAGTGAAGGATTGAGCTGCAATTAACTAGTTGAAGGTGGCTGAGACTGCTAACCCATCCTTATCTTATAAAACCTAATCTCTCATGCATTGACAACAAATTTATAACTATAATATGCTCAAGAGAAGAGGTCAAGAATATTGCATACCTGTACCTACCCAATGGTTGTTGGAGAGACATGCATGTTGCTACTGAGTTGATGTTGTTGTGCTTCTCATGACTCAGGTACATCTTCTTGACTTCCTTTTTCTTTTTTTATTGATCTTATTTTGTTGATGGGTTGTCTTCTTGTTGATGTGCAGGTGATGGCTTCCTCTGTTACTACTGAGCTGTAGAGGAGTTTCATTGTGCCTGTAGTTATGCTTCTCCTCTTTAAATCATGGTGCTGAAGGTTAGGCCTCGAGCCTACTGTTACTTCGAAATAGGCTGTTGTAGCTGCCCTTTTTTTTAATGTTTGTGGATTTTCTCTATTGGAGGGTAAATAGGTATTGGAAGGAGTGGAATGTGTGGTCATAGAGTGACATGGTCCTGATGGGTGTTGGCTGAGATGTGGTGAAGTCAATGTCCTTTTTTAATCCCAAAACAAACCTGAATCATAATTTTTCCATCGGACTGCCTTTCTTGTAGATTTTTAGAACTTCCTGTAGTACTACAGGAAACCCCTGTAGTAATTCAGGACAACCTCTTATAGCAGACTTGTTTTTTCCATATCTCCTAAATGGTAGAATGTATTGACCTGAAACTTTCTGAGCATGTTTCCATCATCACTATACACCTCCCCATAAAAAATAATTTGTCAATGGATGCACGGATCTCGAAAAACACTAAAAATAGTTGAAGGTGATCAAAACCGATTTCTTGGAAACTATGCACTGGAATTTGTTGAAATTGCTTGAGAATGTTACCATCATCCATATGCATCTCCCCATGAAACATATTTGTAAATGGATGCATGGATATCGAGAAAATACAAAAATGGCTCTAGGTGATGGATGTCAATTTCTCGGAAACTGTGCATTGAAATTTTTTGAAATTGCCTGAGCATGTTACCATCATCCATATGCATTTCCCCCTAAAATAAAATGGCAAATGGATGCATGTTTTTCAAGTTATTGTAAAAACAATTTTTTTCTCTATGTATTTTTGTTTCCTATAGTAAAACATAGCCTTCCTGTAGTTTTTTAGGTCAACAAGGAAAATGAATGGGAAAAGCTTGAGAATGATGGGTGGATGATGGAAATAGATGAGGGTGATGGATTGGCATGTCCTTCGCCTTGTTGGAGCATTTGATAAAAGGAGGAGAAAGTCAAAATTTGACTTCTTTTGACTAGGTTTGACTTGTTTTTTCGTTTTTTGGTGGAAACTTGTTTTTGTTCCTTGTAGATGTTGGAGAGCACCTACATTCATCTAATAGATACATGGAGCAGGGATTTTTTATTTTTTTTCTTCTAGGCCTATTAGCCGCTTCAAGGAGGTTTTCAACTAGTAGGTCTACCTAGGTGCCTCAAAGGAGTTTTTCACCTATGATCTTTTCTTTTCTCTCTTTTTCTTTTTTCCCAACCCATTGACTTCCTTATGGAGGTTTTAAATCAATGAGCCAACTTGAGGCACCTCAAAGGAGGTTTTCACTTGAGATTTTTATTTTTTCTTCTCTTTTTATTTTTTTTTGTTCTACCCTACCATACTTGAAAAACAAAATCACTTTCAAGTATAAGAATACTTCCAATGGAGTCATGTGCACATCAATATGACATACAAAATGATGTGTAGGCTTGAAATGTTTGCTTTGACATGCAACTGGATTTCAAAGACCAAATGATCTGACTTTGAAAGGATCAAGCATAGTTGAAGAAGATAGTGATGCTCCATCTTGCTGATTTTCTGAAACCAAACCTCAATATAACTTTGATGTCCTTGGTTTTCTTGCTTATTTGGATCATTCTTCATGTCTTGTTCTACCATGACCTTCAAATCTTCCTCTTTTTGTTGATTGTTATCTTGTATACATGGAGGATTTGATGGTAACCATGAGGGAGCTCTCTTGATCTCTTATTTTGATGTCTGCTCTTCATCAAGTGCAACCCATGATTCTATGGTCTTCTCATTTGAATCTTCTTCTTCTGGATGTGATCCTTCAATGATATCAAGATAATCTCCTTTTTGCAATACCCTTCCTGAGCTATGGTGAATACCATTGATCTTAAGAGGATATGTTTGTGAGTGTTGTACCTCAGCATTGTAAGTGGGTTGAGCTACTTCAATGTATGGGTTTGGAAATGGTGGTACAGGTAGTTGAGTGGGAGTGTATATTTGAGATGGATGTGGTTGTGATTGTGGTTGTGGTGGAGGTTAATGTTAAGGATAACATGGAGTTGGGTATGGAGGATATTGATGAAAATACTAAGGATATTGTGGATGGCTCCCATAAGTTCCTTACCAACCTTGTTGCCAAGATTGCTTTTGGGGTTGAGATGGCCAATGTTTCCAAGGAAAGGGTATGTTCCAATTATTTTGAGGTGGATATGCATAACTTTGAAATTGTGAATTAGGTTCTTGCATCATACTAGGTTGACTAGGCTACCATGGTCCTCTTGGAGCTACATAACATAGCTGCATTGGCAATTGACTTGCTCCGTTGTCCTCTTGGTGAACTTCCTTCAACCTCGGTAATGAGGAGAAACATTTAACATCATGTGATTCTACATGGACAACATGAATATCAACATCTTCTTTTTGCTCATTTTGTATTCTTAACATTTCTACTTGTTCACTTAGATTGCTAAGAATTTCTATTTTAAAGTTATCAAACAAATTTCCAAGTTTAGCTTGACTTACTGATCTTGATGTTGTTTTACCTACTCTTGCCCTCCCTCTTGATATGTTTTTGCATGTTTCACAAATTTCTTCAAATGATAATTGGTATACATCACCTCTGCTCATGAGATCAAGGAGATTAATCCATTCATCTCTAATTGTTCTAAGAGGGTTTTTAGTGTGTGGGATCCTAAATGATGTAGTTTTTCCCTCTTAACATTATACATGAACCTTTCTATTAGATCCGCTATACTCTCATCTTCTTTTTGATTCATTCTAAAGATTTCTTCTTTAAGATCATGATCTTTATATTTTTCTATAAATATATTTTGCATATCATTCCATGATCTTATTGAATTAGTCCCTAGACTCATGAACTATTTAAGAGCTCCATCCTTCAATGTTGCCAAAAAAAATCTCAATTTTTGATTTTTTAATAAGTAACCATAAGACCTACAAACAATTTCAAATTCAAAGAGAAAGGATTCTAGATCCTCTGACCTTAGACCATGAAATTTTGGAAGAAAAGATGGAGGGATGTTCTTCATGTGCACACTACCATTAGTATCTTGAATGGGAAATCTAAGAGGATCTTCCTCATTGTCATCATCTCCATCCATTTATTATACATTATTTTCAATCTTCTTCTTCTACCTGCAAAAGTGAATGGTGATGTGGCTCTTACTACACCACGTGATCAAATTGGGGGGTGGGCTGGTGTTGGAGATTTTTTTCTTTTATGATTGAATGAAAACTATATTTCAATGCAGTTTTCTACTTTTGAAATTAAATATGCCTAATGAAAATATTTTTTGTTTCTTGCACAAAGTAAAAAGAAATGAATCAACTAGGGAAGAAAACAATGCATACTTTGACACCTCCCCAGCAACGGCAACAAAAAGTGATGAGCCTCGGTATTGCAACAAGAATGCTGCAAATCCCAAGGCTACTGACTTTAATTATTAGCCCAGGGTTTTTACAAAATTAAGAGGTATCAAGACTATATGTGCAGCATACAATGTGTCCTTCCTTTGCTGTCATGAGGGAAAAGTAATGCTCCCTATTTGCAGGAACGAAAGACAGAAAAAATGCTTGTAAAGTAACATGAAATCATCTATCTACTTATTAACACACTTTTCTTGCAAAAGAACACTATTTTAATGATATTTGTCACATGTGATGTTTTAATTAACCTAAGCATGAAATTTGATCTAGAGAGTACTAATTGTTGTGTGCATGTGTAAATATAAAAGAACTCATTTTTTAAAATCTTTTTTCTTTATGAATGCAAATGCCAATCTTTCCTTGATCTTTTGCAGGGGAGACAGGTGTGGAGGAAGAGGGGTAAAATGATTTTGATGGATTAAATTTCAAGTAGGGACCTAATCCTTGCTTCAATGATTATTTTTCTCAATTTGGGCTCAAAACAGGCCACTACAAGATTTCCTACAAGATGTACTAGTTCTCCTACAGAATCCCCTCTTTTACTACGGGATATTACAGATTTAATATACAAAATTAGAATTCATCGAATAAACAAGAAAATCAAATCCAAATTGGACGGAAAAATTTTTCTTATTGAATAGGATGTCTTAGGTCCCCATTCCAAGTGGAATCACTCAAAAAGACCTATGTTAATGCATGCTAAAAATAGCAGAAAATTACTAGTTGAAAATCTAGAAATTCGAGAACTATTGAGCTAGTAAATCTATAAAATACCTAACCTAATCAAGTGAAAATGAAATGGGGTAATTTTTGTTATGAACTAGAATGTTTTTTTGATATAATGCAAGTGGAACCAACTCAATTGAAGCTCATTAGCATGCTCTAAAAAATAGCAGAAATTTATTGTTCTCTGCCACATAGGAGTTCCAGAAATCTAGATTTGGGAATAAGAAAGCTAATCCAAGTAGCTAAATGATTACTATGACCTTCCAAATATTTTCCAAGGATGAAATGATGCATTTGATCTTACAAAATAACTTGCATCAAACATTTAACCCAAACCTACAACAAGAAATCATTAATACTAAATGCAGAAATGGAAAGAAATAAAAACAAGAGATGCATGTGAATAAGAAGTGAAAAGAATGAAAGAGAATAATACAAAAGAGCTTTGAGGCTCCTGGGATGGCTAAGCCCAAGGAAAATCAGATACCTATGGAGTAGAACAAGATTTAGAAGCTGAACATGACACCAATCTTCATTATTTTCATCAATACAATTACATCCCTGCAAGAAAATACAATGGAGCTACAAAAATACGAGTTCTCTCCACAAGAAGACTAATGAAAATCTATCCCTAGAGGAAAATTCGACTTGGTACTTATACAAAATGATTAGGAATCATTCCCCATGAATGGAGGAAGCTTTCCCCACCAAAATCCCTTGATTAGTGGATCTGGTTCCCAATACTAGGAATCTGCATTAAATGGTAGGGAACACATTCCTAGATTTTCTCAATCATTGGAGTTCCACAATTTGTGCCATAATTCCATAATATATTGTTGATTTATTATTTAATATTGATCCTCTTGTAGTAGGGAGAAAGTCCCTAAATTATCTCCTCCTCCAAATCTTCATAATTTTCCCAATATTCTCATAATATTCCACAAAAATAAATAATATTAGGCACAAATATGCAATTATTCATAAACCTTCCTAATGAATATATTAAAGTTAAAAATACATTATCTAATGCAAAAAGAAAGGTTTAATGTGCTGAAGGATGGTCATAGGCCTTAATTTATGTTTAATTTAGAGGCATGGGCATTACTTTATGTCTAATTTAGAGGCCCATCACTAGCTCTTTTTCCCTTTCTTTATCTGATTTTTCATCTTCCGAACTAGCACTAATCACAAGACTAGTTACCTCCTTTAAGGACAAAAAATCATCCTCTTCGTCTTTGGATTGCTCCTCTGAGTTGTTGCTTTGACCATCGGGAGATGAGGGGATCTGTGGCTGCATTGGATCTTAGCTTTGGGGGGATCTGATGTTGCTTTTGGGGGGCAACCAATGTTTTGTGGAACGGGTTCTCTTTCTTCATTTGTTTATGAAATAATTGAATAACAAGATATGCCACTTCTAGATCCTTTTTCTTGTGAGGGTTTGCTAACCATAGGTCTCGTGGTGATTATTCTCTAACCACCTACAGAAGAGGGTTTTTCCACAGTTTGAGCTGCCTTTTGTTGTTGGCGATTTCCTCCTTTCCTCCATTTTTCTTGTTTCCATTGCTCATTTTGTTGGCACTCTTGAGCATGTTGTGCTTTAGTGCAACCCCTTGTAAAATGCCCATATTCGTGGCACACTTTGCACTTGAAAGGTAACTGATCATAGTTCACTTCCTGTAGATGTGACGAGTTGTCCATGGATAAATTGATGGAAATTGAGAAGCCTTTATCAAGATCCACCTCCATAAATATACGAGTGCAAGGAAAAAGACCATGTTGGCATTTTGTTTCAGGAATGGCTATATATGTTACAGATGTTGTACTTGATGGCAACTCCCATGGCAAGGCTCTCTTTTTATTGAAAATAAAGAAGGACGCAGGAAATCAGTTCAGAAGATGCGTACCCGCAGGTACACCATGCAGAAGCCGCGTCCAGAGACGCAGGCCAGCCGTTCAGGAGGTGCGTCCACCCAGTGCACACATTTTAAGGCAGAGAAAAGCACACGTGGGGGTTTCTTGTGTTTTACTCTTGGTATCTAGCCGACGGTATTGTGTTACTATGGTGTCGGCTCGTGGTATTGTTCCATGATTTGAGGAGGAGCTTGCCTATATAAAGCAAAGGAGATCATTTGGTTTGTGGTATGTCTTTGGTTGAATATCTTATAAGGCTAGATCTGGTCTAGATCTAAAAAGGCGAATCTTCTGAAAGACTGAGATCTCTTTGGCGCATGATCAGATCTGTAGATCTGACTGTTTGGGTTACTCTTGAAGTCTTGAAATCATCTATGCCCGGAGGTACGCAGGTGCAGTAAGGGTTCAGGTGCGCCGGGACGCAGGCGCAGAAGGGTTCAGGTGCGCCGGGACGCAGGCGCAGAAGGGTTCAGGTGCGTCCGGGACGCAGTGCAGTAACAGGAGGTCTGCGTGGGGACGCAGAGCGACTAAGGTTCAGGTGCGTCCCTGGAGCAAAAGGACGCGGCGCGATAGCATTTCTGGGTGCGTCTCTGCAGCAAAGTACGCGGCGCGATAGTGTTTCTGGGTGCGTCCCTGCAGCAACAGGACACAGTGCAGTTCAAGGAACAGTGCGTGGGCACGCAGCGCAGCAGAAGGATCTCTGCGTGTGGACGCAGGGGAGCAGAAGGTTAACTGCGTCTAGTCGCAGGCCACAGAAGGGAAAACTGCGTCTCTGTCTTAAGATGTTCTGTTGATTGAATTTCTCTGTTGATAAGGTGTTCTGGGTTAGTTCTGTTATTACTGATCTGATAACTGTAGTGGACTGTAACTGTTATGTACTTGATGATCATTTGATGCTTTATGAAAAGAAGTAGGGGGTTGTAGCTCCCTTTCAGGAGAAGACTGGAAAACGAGAGAGAGAGTTGTAGCTCTCTGCAGGTTGCAGCCTGCGTACTGGTAAAGGACTGCACCAGTACAAAATCATTGTAAAAGGAGTTTCTAATTTGAAAGAAGATAGAGACATATTGCAGCAGGTGGTTTTCACCCACATTGGGTTTCCACCTTACATCTTGTGTTCTTTGGTGTGACTATCTGTTTTCTTTGTTCATGCTCATTATTTTATGGTACTGACATGCAAAAATAATTCAAATATCAAATAAGGAAGATTTATTAAATTGCTAGATAATACTGATTCACCCCCCCTCTCAGTATTATTTCCAACAGACCATACTTGGGTTCTGCATAATATATATATTTTCGAAACACATTTCTAATCAACCTGAAGGTAACATCATTCTAGAAATGGAGGGGCGGATAGGGAATCTTTACGAAAACTAGAATTGATTTAGGAATTTTGTAGTCAGGATTAAAGTTAGGGTTTAACCTATCTAGGTACAGGCCTTGTGCTCCCATAAAATATGGGTCACTTCTGAAAATGAGATCTCAATCTGCCTTGTTTTCAAAAAAAAGGGGAAGAAACCCTTGCCACAGAAGGATGACACGACTTCACCTTTGATTAGCGACTTCCAATTCTTTTCGATCCAACCTCAAACAGATAGAGGAGAAGGCTAAAGGCTCATGAACTAGCCTACTAAACCTTGATCTACGAGTTGAAGAGCTCGAATCCTAGCTTGAGGCACATTGACCTCGATTTTGGGAATATATTTGAGTCTTTTCACAAATTTGGAGGGCTCTTGGTTCCAAAATTTGGGACCAACGACCACCAGGGCGTTAAAAGCTTTAATCTCCCTAGCTAGGGCAGAATCAGAGGTCAATGTAGCCATGTCAGTTATTCGGTCGGAGATGCAAGCAAGAGAGCCAAAGTCAGAAGGAGATGGGAAGAAAAAAGAAAAGGGGAGTGGGAGAGGAGGGAGGAGTGAAGCATCAGACAGAAGTCATACCCATAGGACCGATCTACAGAACAGGGATAAAGACAAGAGTGCCATAACTTTAAAGTAATTATTAAAATATAGAGTTTTGAACATAATTTAAAATAAATTAAATTAAATTAAGTAAAATATATTAATACTGAAATTATTAAAATTAATATAAATTAAAGTAATTAATAAATTATATTTATTAAAAAATTAAAAAGTTAAAAGAAATTAAAAATGTATTTATTAAAAATATAGTTTTATGAATAAGATTTTGAGCACAATTTAAAATAATATAATAATGTATTTATTAAAAAATTAAATTTTCTGAGAACAATTTTTTTAATTACAGATTTAAAATATATTTATTAAAAAAGGTTTTAACTATAATTTCAAAAATAAATAAATGAAGTGTAAATTTTTATCTATAATTTAAGTAAATATGGATAAAAAGAAATTGAGAATGTGAATAAACTAATTTGATGGGAATTCTAGATTTACTTAATAATGAAATTTTGACTTATTATTAATATTAAATTATTAAATTAATTAGTATGAAAGGAAAAAAAATAGGAGTGGCTAAATTGATGATCATGATAATAATGACAAAGATTAAAATGATAGAAATAAAAACTTAATTAATAGTCATGATAATAATGAAAGGATAAAAAAGAGGAAGGTGAGGAAAAAGGAAAGGAAAAGGTGGTAGAGGGAAAAACCAAACATATAAAGAAGAAAAAAATAAATAACACAAAGAAAAGAAAGAATGGGGTCAGCCAAAAGAAAAAAAAAAGAAAGAAAAAAGTGGGGAAGAGTAGATGCAGGAGGAAAAGAAAGGGAAGCCAAAGAAAAAGAGAATAAGGAAAGAAAACCTGAAATGCTAGATTAATGATTGAAGTGAGAGACAAAAAAAGAAAAAAAAAGAAAAAACAAGAAAGAGAAACCTGAAATACTAGATTAATGACTGAAGTGATAAGTAAGAGAATTTCAAAATATATTTATATTTTAGAAATAATTTTGCATAACTAATATTATAAAATCTATTTTTAATATTATAATATAACATTAAATGTGATATTTTTTAAAATGACAAAAACCTACCAATTAAGATAAGTTTGTCTTTAAGTTGAAAAAGTTGAATGTGTTGTGGAACAATATATTTCCATCATATTATATACCAAAAAAACAAAAATATGTTGATAGGATTTAATTCGAAAATGTTAGTTTATTAAGGTGTTAATATATTATTTAATATTATAAAGATGCCATTATATAAATAATATTTATAAGATTTTATTGGTTTATATATATATATAGAAAAGAGAGTTAATATATATTTAATAAATAAAACAACAAATAGTATATATAAATATAATATTTATATAAAATAATTTTTTAATTATAAAAGTATATATATCCTTTTGTAATAATTAAATTATATATTTATATAAGTTATTTTTAGTTTCTAGTGTAGAAAAATGGTGAGTGTTTGAGCTAGGGTTTTCTTCTCAAGCAAAGACTAGTATGGCATTGTTGCGTGATTGGATTTTTACTCTAGAGGCCCTAGGGTTCTAGGTTCAGGAGAGACTATGTCTCAGTATGACCATTGCTCTAGGTGGGGTTATCTTAATTCCTCTATCACAGTGAATGAACCGATGTTTCATTTACTAGAGGTTTGGGGTCATCTTTGTTGGGGTATTTTAGATCTAGTGGTAGACCATCCAATTTGGGTTTTCTCCAGAATTGAATATTATCATAAAATAGGAGCAAAGGGAGGGGAATTTTGCGAGCACGATGAATTTAATTATTAGTTCAGGAGTTACGGGGACGAAATTTCTGCATACCATTGGGGTATGTATGAATATTGTCGTTGGTGTCTCCCTTCATTGATGTATTTATGCCCATTGCATCTTCACCATATGAGTCCCCTGTTATCCTCCACAATATCCTAAGGTTGAGAAGGGAAATTGAAGGAGGTAACCTCAAACCACTTACAGTTCAATAGCTAGCCATGTTAAACCAGAGAGGGATCTCTCTATGAATTCACAGCTAGAGATGACTGGAACGGGAAAGGATTTTAGGCTAGATATGCTAGGCTCAGGTAGGTTTTAAAAATTTAGGGTCTTGATGCTAGATAAGGGATGAAAACCAGGTAGCTAGGTCAAAGGATCAAAGGGTTACAACAAAAAAGATATAGAGGAGCAAGGTAGCAATAATTTTGTGATGGCTTTAGGGTTTGTCGATGTAGTGTAGTGTTTGGAAGAAGCAAAAGGTCTTAATGAGCATGTGCACCATGAATTCATTAAGCAAGAAGGAAATTAACACAAAATGATATTCCCATCAAAACAGAGCTTTATGCAAAGAATTATGCTTATAAACTTTAAGGAAAACCACTGAAGAAATGATGAATGGAAAGAGAAGATGAATATCTTTCATATAAAGCTATAACAGAGAAAATAAAACATCACAAACTTATTGCACATGAATTCCTAGATAATAGCTGCAAACTGCATCCTTTGATTTCCTGAAAATGTTCAAGTACAAGCTACAATAGTTCTCTCCTCTGATGTTCAACCTGTTCTATGACTGAGAAAATGATACATATAGATCAAAACAACATTTCCTTGCTCTCAGGGGTCGAATCCATGAGTCTAGGAACTGGTACATAAGGTGTTCCAACCAAACCCTAATGTCTAGGTAGGTTAAAACACCTCCTCCAATTAACTGTGACTCAAACCACTCTCATTAATGAAGCCTAGCTTTGCATAAAACAACTTTAAAAAGACTATTTACTCATAATTACATCACATTTACATCAAATTTAATCATTTACACCATAAAAAGTCAAATCCAACTGAAAAACTTGGAGAAAAGCTGTCATAGGAAAAAACATAGCGAGCCTGGAGAAAACGTAGTGAATTTGGGAGAATTGGTTTTTGAAGGCCTTCCTGAAGTCCAAATTCTAATCTTGATGTCTCATTGGAAATTTGTGGATGTCTGCTACATGATGGACTCTTCAAGAGCTAAAAGTGGTCACTTCTAGCCCCTTAAAACTTCATTCTCCCACAAGTACTCTCAGAAATGCAACGTGGTCTTCAACACAGTGGCAGAAAGGTAGTTTTTAGGTGGTTTTTGGGCATTTTCACCTGTCAAAACCTACTAAGAGTATTCTTCCCACTAGCCAAATGTGATGTATAAACAATGCTAAATCCAGATATGTAAGAAAAAGTGATTTGGAGCTCCCTAACAAAAGCGCAACATGGGGCACACTGCATTTTTGACTCCATGACTGTGTCAAAATTGCCAAAATATTCTGGGTTTTTTACAAAAATAGGGCTTAAAGATGGAGCCATATCTCTCTAACCATAAGGATTTTTGGAAAACATAGAGAGTTTTTAATTATTTGGTATGTTAGGAAGAACAACCTCATCCAATGTTCAAAAATAGTTTCCCATTTGTTCATAATCAAAGTTTGAATTTGATTGCTTAAAATTGGAGAAGCACAACGTGCTCACATAAAAAACACAACGAAAATTTTGGAGAGTGATTTGGAGGCCTTCCCAGAGGATTTTTGGGCTGCTAGTGGTATGGTTGGAAATATAAGGATTTCTTCTGCACAATAGAGTCATCAAGACACCTGCTACAAGACACTTAAAAATTCAATTTCCCAAAACTACTCCAGAAGTGTAACTCTCCTATAGCAACTGTATTTTGGGTATTTATCCCAAATCATAACACCTATGCATAAACTGAAGGATTTTTTTGTTCCTTGATCTATCATGGAGAAAAAACTCTTTTACTGTTGTAAAATTCAACTCCATTTGGTCAGAAACATATTTTGAAGCAAAACTATCCCTATGTGCAGCAAATGATTTGGCTCTTGGAATGATTTCTTAAGAAATGGTGAAGACATTATCTCTTGTGTTGAAGTTAGATCCTATCTACTGATCTTAACTCCTTTGTGACTCCTTTTTTTCATATGATTCAGACTCCATGGAAAACCCTAGCTCAATGGGAGAGGAATTAGGGTTTTAGTTGTAGGGAAAAACATGGGATTTAGGTAGTTTGAGGAAATTGAGGGAGATAGTGAGGGATGTTAGGTAAATTCTTGGGAAAATTTGGGGAGATAGAGAGGGATGTTAGGGAGTTGGGGAAAGTGAAATTTTAGGATTTGAGTCAGTGGAATGGCTTCAAAGAGGGAAACCATAGTCCTAGCCTAGGAAAGTGTAGTCTAGGCTAAATTGAGGGATGTGATTGATGGGGAGTATTTATGGGGATATATGGAAGGTGGGGGAGGGTAATTGAGGTTAGTTTTGATGGTTTTTCCCAATAATTCCACCAAAGAGACTATGAAACCAAGCAAACCCTAGGAGATGGAAACCTGTTATTTCCAAGCATGAACTAAAGTAAAACAAGGTATAAGATGACCCACTTGTAGAGTCCAACAATTGCTTTATATTGACCTCCTTTTTGCCCATATATACCTCCTCTTTCCTACCACTATCATCCAAATAAATGCAGTAAACATAAGGTTTTGATAAGGTAAACATTCATATGTCCTCTTTTTCATATTTTGTCAATATGCCTTATTGTTCTATTAAAGTTTACATGCAACTACAAAATTGACCTGATTTTGTAGCTAATCCACAAATCTGCAGCTACTTCCATTGTTGACAAGGTTCGAGTGCACCAACTTAGCAAAGGAGTATATGGGTAGATAGGGAATGATCCTCTCATGGATTTATTCCTATTTACTCGAGCTAATTCACTAGGAGATCTGCACTATAACATGGTCAACCATGGTGGTCAACAACAGGACAACATGCTAGAACAGAGTCCAAATTTTAAGAGATTTCATCGATTTTCTTTTTCAATAGCAAATCGACAAATAAGCGATATGATTTAGTTTTGATAAGGATTATAGTGAAGTCCTGTAGGCTTAAATTTCTCATATTGTTAATAAGAATTCTATAAAAACACTGGCAGCTCTGTGTAATGGGTGCACCACCATATGTAATTTGAGCATCCTGTAGAACTCTTTTTTGCTTAATGCAAAGTTCTTGTTTCATATATTTTATGTGTTGTTGATTTAAGGCGACTGACTGCCTCGTGGAGGGCCCCTATGTGCAGATTAGGTCTTTGATTCATAGTAATTAGATTTTCTTTTGTTTCATAGATTTAATTCATGGATGCCCTATTTTCATGTTTTTAAGATGCAGTTCAATGAAGTTCGTGACTAGGTTCGCTTGATTGATTTGTGTATTGTTCATTTCGCTTACTTAATATCTAGCATAAACTCAACAATTTCGTTTCATTCACTTGCCTAGCATAGCGTAGTGATTTAATATATCAGTAATCTCGTTTCTATTTTTATTTTGCATTGAAATAAAGTTACAGTAGATAAGAGTGGAAGTCTTTCTCAGCTTCTGAATTTAAGCACATTCCATTTCCAATTTGATAAATTAGGATTTTCTTTATGTCATTTCATGCTTTCATAATTAGTTTTGTTTAGTTGTAGCATAAAAATCCAAAAATAATTGATAAGTTGAAAAGAATATTAACATAACATATTCATTGAAAAGAGTTAAAATCATTATCCAATCATTCTAAAATCTCAATTCAATCAGAACTAATTCTAGAGATAACATTTAGGGTAATCAATTAAAAATAAAATCTTAGAAATAACATCCTAGTATAGATAATAACATCATCCCAATGCTAATTCTAGAGTTTGACATTAACATAGATAACGATAACATAATCACCTTAATGACATAAAATACTTCTAGCACATACAGTGCACTTGCACTTTACCAGTTTACTTTCCCTAGTTGATAATTTATGCTTACAATTTTAGAACATTAAATTGAATAAACATTTTGGCACCATTGTCAGGGAAGTGCAAACAGAAGTTAAAAAAAACAAATAAAAACATGATATGCATAGGGAAAGAGACTTTAGAGGTAGATTTGTAGGTCGAGGAAGAAGCTTAATTCCCACAAATCCGCTCACTCCACCACGACTTCAAAGTTCCACACCACCCACTCAAATTCGAATTCCATCCATAGGCTAACAAAGACTTCCTAAAATCTTAAGATCTAAAATCCCCAACTATAGGAGTAGTTTTTCTATCTTCCATTGGTGAACAAATTCTAGGAGAAGAATTAGAAATTCCCAGTGAAGAAGAGGAACAAGAAAATCATCTTGATTATCCACTCGTAGAGGAACTAGATACTGAAGAATCCATCATGGTTGAAGAAGGAGATGGAGAAGTACACAATGTCAATGATGAAAAATTGATCTGAATATGATCATAAACTAAAACTGATGTAGAATTTATTAACCATTATTGAATTGAATGTTAGCTAAAAGCACGGAAATCAAGGAAATATTCTTGAGAAGAAGACTTTACAAAAGCTGATTAAACATAAAAACGATGCATAACAGAAGTGAAAACAGTAAAAACAAATCGATACCAAACAACGAGATTGATGATGGAGTTCATCCCTGATGGAATACATCTTCAGGTCCACTTTCAAGATGGGCGACCGTTTTTATTATGAATGAAAATAAGGAGTTTATTACACAGAGATTTGATCAGTCTAAATTTGCACGCAGGCACTTCTGATCAATGTCATCAGATAGCCCTATGAACCAGATTTCCACGCCTCTTACGGATTCCAATTCTGACTCCGGATGCTCCCGTAACATTGAAAACAAAACTGCCTATGACCTCCAGAATCTACATACAAAAACCCAACAACTACTCCCTTAATCAATGAAGGGAAATTCACCTTTTAAAGGCCTCCAGGTTCATGAAACCACCTTGGGCTAGTTTTTATATGCATTTTGACTTTTAGGAATTAGTCTTGTAGCATAGGGACACCTTTAGGTCTATTCATATGTTGGTGGAATTAGTTTTGCACCAAAAAATGCAATAAAACTAATTAATAAACCATATAATAAACAAAATCATAAATGGTTTGTTGACTGGGAGGGATTGGCTAACTGTTCACATATGAATAGGCAGTGTTGCTGTGCTCTTTTCATAAGTTGCTACCTTGCATTTCAAGCCTGGCGGTTGCGGTCAACTGAACTACATGTGACAACCATTGCAGTTTGCGCTAACTACTAACTTCACGGTTTTTGTGCTGCGGTTACCTCCAAAAGCTAACCTCTACCTAACCCAACTCTATTCACATGCTAACTCCATGGTTCTGCTACAGTTAGGGTGGTTTCAACTGACTGCGGTTACAAACCGCGATGGTATATACACCTGACTGTTCACATGCTGACGGTATCTGCTGACAGTTCTGACTACGATCAATGCCGCAGTTAATGCTACTCGATGGTTTACAATACATCGTTCACATGTCCTCCGCTACAGTATCCAAGCCCGGTGGTTAGGACTATGTATTTTTTGTTATTGTAATGTTTTGTTTATGTAATTAAACATAGGCTGAGAACATTAGGTTTAGGTTTTAGGATAGGTTTAGGATTTATACATAGGTTTGCAATGTATTTAAGTTCGATAGTCATAGAACTTTAGGGTTTAGATCTAGAACTTAGGTTTTGATACATGGCTTGGATAGATTAGGTTTTATGATTTAGGTTTTGGATTAGGGCTTTTATAATACATTTTTCACCCTTGTACAATATTTCATCACTAAGCGACATTAGCGACATTTGTCGCATGATGACATACCAATGCATATCGTCGACACAAACCACAGTTGCGACGACAACTTGACGACGAACCATATCGAACCTCTACAACGGATGACACCTAGGTCGACACCAAAACCTGCGAAGACGAACGACAAGACACATGTCGTCGACTAACCCTGGTAGTACTGTCGATAAACACAAGTCGACAGCCAGGCACAAACCCATATCAACTGAACGCCATGAAAACCATAAACATTACCTGAACAACCTGATCCATAACCAACACTATCGAACTATCAAAGCTGAACTGAATTGACGATGACACTGAACACTGATGATGACACTTGAACACCTGTGCAACTGAATCAATGGAATCCTCCTAGATCATTCCTCTCCACTTGAAAGCTTTTGGACCACAAAAGTTTGACTAAACAAATAGTTGATGAGGGTAGAACTCCCTCTCTTTCCACCTTGGCCTGACGATGTACCAATACATTATATCAATCACCTACACGTGATGACCCTGATGATGCTGACCATGGCACTTTTTTCAGTCAGTGACCTGTTCCATCCATCTGCAGTATGAACAACTTGCGAGGATGGGCAAACAACCTGTTATGAACATGGCAATTGAATTCTTTCCATGAAGAACCATGAGTTAGTGATTGACAATATTTGAAAATAGTCTCTACTGGATTTTGTTTAATACCATCAACATGTATAAACAATCTATTTTACGAGATAACAGAGACAATCAAAGATATACTTGACATTAAACTAGCTATACTTTCCTGATTCCTGATTACTAAGTGAACTTGCTGCAATGAACCTATGGTGAAATTTTTTGAAACTTAGCTTGTCTTTGAAAGTATTGATTTAGCTGTTGATTTTTTTGATTCACTTTTTCTTAATTCATTAAATGATGTCTCCATTGAATAACACTTTCCCCTGATGCATAAGTTTCTCTTAAACACTTTGACAATGCTTTAGAAAAGGATTTGATATGAAAACAAATAGGTTTCCTCTCCACTTGAAAAGAGGTTTCCAAACTATTCGAGACATGACATGGTGACACAATACGAGAGAAGTTGAACATTGACTTTCCCCAATACTGACCAGTATCCCTGCAACTGTTAAGTTCCAAACTTAAACTGAATTGATTCATTCTGACATTATGAAGAGGAGATTTAGGCACACACTGTAATTCATGTTGTAATCCCTACTTAGGAAGAAGATGTTTGGTTTTACATAGGATTGGAATTGTTCCTATTTCTTTAAAAAAACCATCTTTAAGCTGATTTGCATAACTTAAACAAGAATCATGTTGATTGTTATGTTGATCCTTTACACACATGACTACAAACCACTTGTTTGAGCTTATTAATCGCTTCATTTTATTAACATTAACTGAATTCAAGTGATTTTTACTTTGATGCACCCTAACAATAAATTAAACCCCATCTTTTTTAAGGTGATACTTATGTTCTCTCCTATAAAATACTGTGTCACGGTCATAAATATAAGGACTTCCTAAGACAACTCCACATATGTCTACTGGAACCACATCTAATTCCACTTCATCAATGTAATTAGCTGTAATGGCAAATCTTAATTGACACTGTTTGGTGACTTTTATCTGAGTTGATTTATTTAGCCATCCTAATGGGTAAGTTCTTGGATGATTATGTGTTTCCAAACCCAAAATTTTAACTAAATATTCAGATATTAGATTGGCCTATGATCCATTGTCAAAATTGTATCTATCTTTGTATGCTTAGAAGTTATCCTTATGTTAAACAATTCAACTCTTTTATCCTCATGTGAAGGATTTATGTTTGATGAAGATGCAATAGTTTTTGAACTTGAACCAGTATCAGAAGTTATACTTGTCGTAACCATGGCGGTTATCCTCCTTTCATCACTTGAATCTAAACCTAGATCTTGTTGGACTGCTGTAATGGCCTTCTTTCAATCCTTCTCCTTAAGGAAATTTTTGGGCTTAAGTTTTGGATGAAGTATCTAGCACTTCGATTCATCATGAATGATTCTATAGCAATGAGAACAAGCAGGTATTTCCTTCTGAACGATCGTTGATTTCTTTCTCTTCGAATTGTTCTTCCCCTAACTATCATTAGAATCTTTGGTTTCCAACTCTTTGGATGACTGCGATGAAAGTTTGAATGGTCTGCCACTTGATTCAATATGTATGGCCTAAACACATACCTCATCAAAATCATCAGGATTAAACATCAATAAAGTATGATGCAAATATGAATGTAAACTATCGATGTATTTTAACAAAGTTTCTCGTGTATCAAATGAAATACCAAGCACCAATGCTTTCTTCCTAAACTCTTGAGTAAACTCCCAAACACTCTACCCTTTTCCTTGCCTTAGATGCTGCCAATCAATAATAGCTTGTTGCGTATATCCTAAAGGATAGAACTGTTTCCTAAGAGCTTTTAAAAACTTAAACCATGAAGAGATGGCTTTTCCTTTACGCTTTACATCTATTTGAGTTTTACTTTCCCACCAGATTAAAGTTGTTCCCCCCATTCTAAGTGTAGCTAATTGAATTTTAGTTTTATCGCTAGAAATGTTCTGAATGTGACAATACACTTCTAACTGCTTAATCCACTTATCTAGCTTTTCAGGATTCCTTTCGCCATCATAAACATGTAACTCAAATTTAACACAAGTTTCAAAAGACATGTTTTCTTAGGTTTCTTTTCTATTTCAGATTCTGCACTGGAAGAAGAAGAAGAAGATGATGATGATGGATATGATGGAGGTGAAGGTGGTTTATCATCCTTGCCTTTAACTTTGTCCTTCTTTGATGCCTTTGAAGAAGAAGTTGCATCTCTCACCTTCTTGTCTTCGTACAGTTCTCCCAACATCTGCTACATAGTCAAGAATGTTTGCTGAAACTATTCATCACTCATCTTAGCTTCAATGTTTTCACCTGCATCAGATCCTGACATGGTCAATTTATAAATGACTTGTCGCTTTCCAATCCTTGGATCGATCTGCTCAAGGATTCCTTCTCCTTGTTGCGACTTTGACTTGGTTAACATTCAATGGAAAATTATACAAATGAAACCTACTCTGATACCAAATTATATGATATGAATGTGATCATAAACTAAAATTGATTTAGAATTGATTAACCATTAGTGAATTGAATGTTAGCTGAAAGCGTGGAAATCGAGGAAAATTGCTTGAGAAGAAGACTTTACAACAACTGATTAAACATAAAAATTATGCATAACAGAAGTGAAAATGGTAAAAACACAGCGATACCAGATGGCGACATTGATGATGGAGTTCGCCCCTGGTGGAATACGTCTCCAGGTCTGCTTTCAAGATGGATGATCATTTTTATTAGGAATGAAAATAAGGAGTTGATTACACAGAGATTTGATCAGTTTGAATGTGCATGGAGGCACTTTTGATCACTATCATTAGATAGCCCTCTGAACCAGCTTTCCAAAACCTACTACGGATTCCAATTCCAACTCTGAATGCTCCCGTAGCACTGAAAACAAAACTGCCTATGACCTCCCGAATTTGCATAAAAAAACCCAACAACTACTCCCTTGATCAATGAAGGTAAATTCTCCTTTTAAAGGCCTCTAGGTTCATGAAACCACTTTGGGCTGATTTGTAGATGCATTTGGACTTTTAGGAATCGGTCTTGTAGCATAGGGACACCTTTAGGTCTAGTCATATGGTGGTGGAATTAGTTTTGCACCAAAAAACGCAACAAAACACATTAATAAACCATATAATAAACAAAACCGTAAACGGTTTGCTAATCGGGCGAGATTGGCTAACTGTCTGCATGTGAATAGGTGGTTCTGCTGTGGTCTTTTCATAAGCCACCACCTTGCATGTCAAGCCCGATGGTTGCGGTCAACTGAACTACATGTGACAACCATTGCAGTTTGCGCTGACTGCTAACTCTGTGGTTTCTACACTGTGTTACCTCCAAATGCTAACCTCCTCCTAACCCAACTTCGTTCACATTCTAACTCCACGATTCTGTTGTGGTTAGGGTGGCGGTCAATTGACTGCGGTTACAAAATCCGATGGTCTATACACCTGACTATTCACATGCTGGCGATATCTATTAACGATTCTGATTGTGGTCAAGGCTACGGTTAATGCTACCCAACGGTTTACAATACATTGTTCACATGTCCTCTACTGCGATCTCCAAGCTTCGTAGTTAGGACTATGTATTTTTTGTTATTGTAATGTTTTTTTTTGTAATTAAACATAGGCCGAGAGTAATAGGTTTTCGGTTTTAGGCTAGGTTTAGGATTTATACATAGGTTTGCAATGTATTTAAGTTCGATAGTCATAGAACTTTAGGATTTAGATCTAGATCTTATGTTTTTATACATGGCTTGGATAGATTAGGTTTTATGATTTAGGTTTTGGATTAGGGATTTTATAATACATTTGTCACCCTTGTACAATCTTTCGTCACTAAGCGACATTAGTGACATTTGTCGCATGATGACATACCAACGCATATCATCGACACAAACCACAGTTGCGATGAAAACCTAACGATGAACCATATTAAACCTCTAACAATGGATGACACCTAGGTTGACAACAAAACCTGCGAAGACGAACGATAAAACACATGTCGTCGACTAACCCTGGCGATACCGTCGATAAACACAGCTCAACAGCCAGGCACAAACCCATATCAACTGAACACCATGAAAACCATAAACATTACCTGAACAAACTAATCCATAACCAACACTGTCGAACTGTCAAAGCTGAACTGAATTGATGACGACACTGAACACTGACGATGACACTTGAACACATATGCAACTAAATCAACGGAATCCTCCTAGATCAACAACCTAGGATTGGAGGAGGAGGTAGAGGTAGAGGAGATCAAGATCCTTTTGGATTTCCTATCTTTGATGAGGATACAACCCTCACAATGAAATATATTTCACCTTTTGTTCTTCCTAATTTCCATGGAAAAAGAAGTGAATAACCCAAGACATTTCTCTTTCAATTTGAAGTATTATGTAGATCATATGATTATCTACATGATGCTCAAAAATTAAAATTGTTCCCTGCTACCTTAAAGGATTCAACATTGAAATGGTTCATGAGTCTAGGAACGAATACTATAAGGAAATGGGAACAAATGAAAAATGAATTCTTAGAGAAATATAGGGACTACTGTATTCTTCACAACATTAGCGACGAAGTCTTCAAAATGACATCGAAAGAAGATGAGAATCCTGAAGACTTAGTCAAGAGATTTGTTTATAATTTTACAAGGGAAAAAATGGATAGTCTGGATGAGGAAAATTTGAAATCTCTCCTACTCAAATCTATCAGAGATGAGTGAATTGATCTCCTTAACTTAACAGGAAACGCAGACATTTCTCAATTACCATTTGTAGATATTTATGATCTATGTGTACATATCTCAAGGAGTAAAGCACGAGTGGAAGAAGTCCTAGGGATCCTATCTTATCAAGAATCGATAAATATGCAGTTGGGACAGTAAGTAGGGTAGAATTAGGAAGCTTGCTTGATACATTTAAGACATATATTTTAGGGAGTATTAGTGAACAAATTGACACCCTTAAAATAAAAAACAAGCAAAAGGATGAAAATACTAATGGCAGAAGTGTCCTCAGACACATAATTTATTAATTAGAAAAAACAATTACATATTTGATTTTGCAAGAGTTTACACCCGAACAACCAAACCCTCTTGCAATGAGCTATTTATAAGCTCAATGTCCTAACTACCTCTAATTATGGATCACTTATTAAATAACAAGTGTCCATTTGCAATAAATGCTATTCAAACAACTAGCTAACAAATCTCCTAAAATAGAGCCTAAGATACTACACATTTGGAGAGTCATATCTTGTTACAACAATATACTAATTCTAAATGTCTCCATTAAATAATTAAATATTATAGAATAATAATTATTAATTTAATATCTTAAATTAATAATTATTTTATTCCAACTTTATAACCTATGATAATATTTTATTTTTGGATCATCTAACATTCCCCCCTGTAATCCAAAGATACATTACAATAGATACCAAGTTCATCCCTGAGTTTAGTAAATTTTATTCTGCCAAGCGATTTTGTGAAAATGTTAGAGATTTGATCTTTGGAAGGACAATAAACTGGCTTGAGGACATCTTTGGCAATGAGAGATCTGATATGATGATACTTGGTGTCCACATGCTTTGTCTTTGAATGAAAAACTGGGTTCTTGGCAAGTTTTATGGCTGACTGGATGTCAATGAATAATGATGTAGCTTCTACCTAAGAAATGCCCAAGTCTTGAAAAATTCTGCGCAACCAAACAATTTCACATGCTGCTTCCCATGCTAAAATGTACTCTGCTTTTGCTGAAGAAGTGGCAACTATAGCTTGTTTCTTACAACTCCAAGATACTATTGCTGACCCCATGTTCATTAAATAACCTGATGTTGATGCTCGATCATCAATACTTCCAGTGAAGTCGGCATCAGAATATCCACCAAGTACAAAGTTTTTAGTCTTCGTGTAAAGAAGACCAAAATCTTTTGTTCCTTGGATATATCGAAGAACTCTTTTGGCTACATTCCAGTGGTTGTCTCGTGGTTCCTGCATAAAACGTGAAAGAATATTGGCTGCATAAGATAGATCAGGGTGAGTATTTGTCAAATAAATCAAGCTGCCAATCAACTATCTGTAAGCTGTACTGTCCACCTTTTCCCCCCTTCAAATTTTTAAAGTTTCAAGTTTTGCTCCATGGGGGTGAGAACTGGCTTGCAATCCTGCATGCCAAATCATTGAAGAACCTTTGCTGCATACTTACTCTAAGAAATGAAAATATGATATGGATGTTGGAAGACTTCAGCTCCAAGATAGTAGTGAAGTAATCCCAAATCTGTCAACTTAAAACCTACATGTAACTCCTTTTTCACCTGTGCAATATGATCATCATCAGATTCACTTTGTTGAAAACCAAATTTCTTAAGGTATTCATCCATCTTTGCATACCAAGCTCGGGGAGCTTATTTTAGTCCATATAAAGCCTTGATCAATTTTCAGACTTTATGTTCTTGCCCTTCAATTTCAAAACTTGGTGGTTGTGTTATATACACTTCTTCCTACAAATCCCCGTTGTTAAAAGCAATTTTCACATCCATTTGATGAACTTTCCATCCTTTCTGAGCAGCCAATGCAAGTGTTAATCGGATGGTGTTCCATTTAGTTGTAGGAGAAAAAGTTTCCTCATAATCAATGCCCTCCTACTGCGCAAAACCTTTTGCGACAAGTCGTGCTTTATACTTTTCAAGTTCTCCCTTTTGATTATACTTCATTCTGTAAACCCATTTGCATCCTATGGGTTTAACATTTTGTGGACAATCAACAAGTTTCCAAGTGTTGTTGTCAATTACTGCTTGATATTCTTCAACCATAGCCTGTTGCCATTCTTTATGTTTTACTACTTCTTTTTATGTGGAAGGTTCAGTAAAATCATTTGCTATCAAGGCAAAATTGCCTTCACTTCTATGTGACCTTCTGGTGCCTGTTTTATTCTACTCATTAGGCTTTACATCTTTCAAAAGTTGAACTGCCCATTTTGGTAGTTGATGCTCAGTTGTTTGAGATTCTGAAAAGTCTCCATCATTGTAAAGAGGATTAATATAAACTGATGTTCGTTCTGGCGGTGGAGAATCACTGTCAGAAGAACTGCTGCTACTTGGAGATGCGGATGAACTACTAGAAGATCTAGATGGTGTTGTTGAAGTAGATGGACTTGATGAATCATCTTCAGATGAAGGAAAATCAAGTTCATACCAATTTAGTGAATTTGGTTGACTTTGTGTATTTCCTTTTCTTCGACTGCCTTTAGTTTCTAACTTTTGAAGAAGTGTTTCGATTTCTTCAGCACTCTTACTCTCTGTTTCATAAAAAATGACATCCCTGCTCACAATGAATTTTCCATTGGTCAAAAGACGATACCCTTTCTTCTCATCAGAATAGCCAATCTTTGTGCATTTCAAACTTCTTGAGTCAAGCTTAGTTCATTTTTATTTTAGAACTAAGGCATAACATATTGATCCAAAAACTTGAAGATGTTTAACTCGAGGTTTGAAACCAAACCAAGCTTCATAAGGTGTGATTACATCTAAAGAAGAAGTTGGAGGCCTATTTCTTAAGTAGACAGCTGTATGCATTGCTTCTGCCCAATATGTTGGACTTAACCTCTTGAAATTTAACATGGATCGCGCCATTCCTAACAAAGTACGATTCATTCTTTCGACTACTCCATTTTGCTGTGGAGTGTAAACATTTGTAAGATGTCATCTTATGCTAGTTTCACTGCAATAAGTTTTGAATTCATTTGAAGTGAATTTCCCCCATTATCTGTCTTGAGAGTACCTATCTTTTCTTTGACTTCATTTTCAACAAGTTGGCGAAATTTTTTAAAATTCTCAAATGCTTCTGACTTGTTCTTCAAGAAGTAAACCCAAGTCATTCTACTGAAATCATCAATGAATAGTAAGAAATATTTGCAACCACCAAAGGAAGTTTGTAGTGGTCCACAAACATCATTGTGAACTAGTTGTAGCCACTTGTTTGCATGCCATGAACTTGTTGGAAAACTTTCTCGACTTTGTTTGCCATAAATGCAAGCTTCACATTTTGCATTTTCCTTTTTGAAAGTTGGTAGTCCCTTAACCATCCCTTGTTTCTACAATTGAGAAATAATCTCAAAATTTAAATGTCCATATCTTACATGCCATAGTCTTACAGGTGAAATACCTATAGTCACTGCCCCTGCAAAATCAGAATGCCTTGGAATAATTGTCCCTTTCATCCGTAATAGTTTTCCATCTTCATAACCTGTCATGACAGTTTTCAAGCTCTGTTTGACTGAATTAATCTTGACTAAACCATCTTCCATAATCACCTAATGTCCTGCTTGTCGAATCATGACTAAAGAGAGCAAATTTTTCTTAAAAGTTGGTACATACCATACATTGGAAATCATTTTTTCTCCAATGCCAGGGAGAAAAACTTTAACTGCTCCTTTTCCATAAGGAGTATGTTTTGTATCATCTGCAAGAAAAATGGAATTAAGTTGGCAATCTTAAAAATTTCAAAATAAATCACATCGACAAGTCATGTGTTGAGTTGCCCCTGAATCCAAGATCCAGGCATATTCATAATCACTTATAAGATGGGATGAAAGTTATAATGCTGGCGAGGAAGTAAAAACATATTCTGAGTTATCATCATCTTGATCATTTGCAAATTGTGCTGAGTGCTGATGAAACTTGGGAATTTTATTAAGAGAAGTTTGACAATCTTCAACATAATGGCCAACTTTGTTACATCTTCGACACACAATTTGACTTAAGTCTCTTCCTCTTCCTGAAGATTGTCCTCTGCCTCTGCTTTGACTTCTATTTTGAGATTGTCCTCTACCTTGATTATTATTTCCTTGTCCTTGAAAATAGCCTCTTCCTTGGTTGTTTCCTCTACCTTGAAAATTACTCCTTCCTGAACTGTTGCCTCTATTAAAGTTGTTTCCTCTGCTTTGGCTTCGACCTCGACTTTGTACATTATGTGCTGCTTGATTTTGATTGAAATTCCCTCTGCCTCTGCCTTGAGAACTGTCAGCTGATGATTTACTAGTGCTGGCCTCTGTGAAAAAGACATCTTCACCAACTTTTTCTTCTTCCCAAAGGTTTTATCATGTTGGGTCAACATTTCATAGAGCTCATCAACCTTTAGTTTCTCTAATTTCCCAGTTAATTGTAGAGTCTCCAAAAAAATGCATGTACGAAGAAGGAAGTCCAACAATTACAATTGTGACCATAAAGCTATCATCTATTGCTAGAAAACTAGCATTAATGATTTCTTGCCTAATATTCTTAAGTCTTGAGATATATTCAAGAACATCACCTCCTTCAGTCAATTTTTGTTGCAACAATTTTAATTGTAGATCAACTTTCTTTGATTCAGGCTGAGTATCAAAGAGGTCTTTAAAAGTTCTCAAAGCAGACCATGCATCTGTAGCATTTTCTATATGGACATACATTTCATCATTGACAAAAGATTTAATGAGAGCTAATGCTTTGGCATTCTTAACTTCCCATTTTGCTAGTGCAGCTGCAGCTATGGGTTTATTTAGCTTAATATCTCCATAGATTTCATGCCACAATTCATTATAAATAAGAGTGATTTTGATGAGGCGGTGCCATGTTTTATAGGATTTTGTACCTTCAAGTTTGTCAGTATTAGAAAACAAATTAATTAACTTTGACATTGTAGTGTTGAAGCTTCGCACCAAGAATAAAAAAAAAATGTCAAGATGGGCAACACAACACGCAACACACCATGCAAAAACATGATCTATCGGGGCTTGGCCTTGACCCTCGTATAGTCGTTGAAACAGGAGAAAAATGACTGAGCTTTGCACTTGGATCTAGTCAATTTCTTGAAAAATTACAAGGTAACTTTCAAAATTTGACTTTTACAACGATGCTCTTGCAAAACTTGGTAAAAAAAGGTTACCCCCCCCCCCTCAAAGTAAAATTACTTTGAGTTACACTTATCCCTCCAAAAATTACAATTAAAATCCCCTTATTACTCCAAAAATTTACAAATGACCTTATTACTCCACAAACAATAAATTCCCAAAAAAAAAAAATCACCATATCTCTCCAAAATACAATATTCCTTATTTCTCCACAAAATTTACAAATTTGATTACACCAGAAAGCAAGAAGAAAGACATTTTCGAGGAGTCATTACTTTGGAGGAGCGATCGAATTTTTCTTTACACTTGTTGACATTGTCTGCTGGCTGGAGTAGACGGTGGTTTCTCTGAGCTTCGAGGAGGCTTTAGTGCACAGTTCTGAAATCATTATCTTCTTCTTCGTGATTTATCAGGGAATACCCATCAGCTGTCCACTCTCATTTATTACCCAAATTTGCTACCATCAACGTCCACATTCGGCTTCCATACATTCATCCATGCACTTTCTTGATGGACTGGCCCTCTCGGTTTGAATGACACATGTGCGTGCGTATGCATTACATCGCTAGTGCTGTCTTTTCTTTGCTTCTGCTTGTCTCTCTCGGTACCCACCCTCTGATGGTAGTCTTCTCTAATATTTTTGCCTCTGTTCTTTTCTATTTTTTGCGGTTTATGCCGAGTTATGAGACGATTCACGCTTCTCTGCGAATTGTATTTCTATTTTTTGTAGTTTATGCCGAGTTATGAGACGATTCACTCTTTTCTGCAGTTTATGCAGTTTTGTATTTCTCTGCGAATTGAACCAGACATAATGTTTGGGGTTGATGGAGAAATTAAAGACTTTTACTCAGTAATGGGGGTTAAATCCGATTGTACTTCTTCAAAACTTAGGGCTGCTTACAAGAAGCTCACAATGAGATGGCACCAGACAGGTGGTCTGCCTCAAGGAACGCAAAGGTAGCAGAGGAGTCTAAGAAGAAGTTTCAAGCAATCCAAGAGGCTTATTCAGTTTTGTCAGATGAGAACAAGAGATTCCTATACAATGCAGGAGTTTATGAAGATGATGATGATGAAATGGGAGACTTTTTGGATGAAATGGCGGTAATGATGAATGAGAATATGGGGCAGGTGAGGAATACAATGGCTTTGTTGTCCAGAATAGCCAGGCGCTGCCGCGGCCCCTCAAATATTAAATATTGCGCTAGCTCCACAATAATAGCAGAAGTTTGGCAGAAATTGAAGCAGAGAAAATAATACAAATTCAAGACACAACAATTTTGATAATAATACAAAAAATTGATTTTCAGATTTAAAAATCTAAAATCAATAAAATAATAAAATTTCTTTTCTTTTGAACAAAAACTTGACAATTTTCATACCAATCATTCGCTGATCAATTCAATGGAGTTTTCCAAAAACTTGTAGAGCTGGAATCTCCTCCTCACATCCACTGCAGCATTACTGGAGCTCTAATACCACAATAATGGCAGAAGTGTCCTCAGACACATAATTTTATTAATCAGAAAAAACAATTACATATTTGATTTTGCAAGAGTTTACACCCGAACAACCAAACACTCTTGCAATGAGCTATTTATAAGCTCAATGTCCTAACTACCTCTAATTATGGATCACTTATTAAATAACAAGTGTCCATTTACAATAAATGCTATTCAAAACAACTAGCTAACAAATCTCCTAAAATAGAGCCTAAGATACGACACATTTGGAGAGTCATATCTTGTTACAACAATATACTAATTCTAAATGTCTCCATTAAATAATTAAATATTCTAGAATAATAATTATTAATTTAATATCTTAAATTAATAATTATTTTATTCCAACTTTATAACCTATGATAATATTTTATTTTTGGATCATCTAACAAATACTGCCTTATCCATTTTTTATCCCCAATGTAGAAAGAAGCATGCTCTAAGAGAATGTCCTTTAGACTTAAAAACCATAGAAACTCATGCCATATGTGCATATAACCATGATACTAAAGAATGTCCTTCTATACCAGGTCTTAAGGCTGTATTTAATGATGAAGGAATACCAAAACAAGTAGACCCTTTTTATTTTATTGCTGAAAGACCATGGCAGAACTCTCAAGCAAATCAACCACAAGTCTTTAAATCACAACAATTAGCTCAATCTTCACAAAATAATTGGAATCCATCTTGGTAGCCTTGGGCTCAACCACAATCACAATCTTGGAATCAGGGATGGCAAAATCTTTGTGGGGCTTATGCTCAATATCAACAATATTCACCATCCTATCCTAATTTCCCACCACAACTCTTACCTCAATCTAATAAAATTCCTCAATCTAATCGAATTCCTCAAGCTAATCAATTACCTCAAGTTTAAATCCAAAATCAAAATCCACAACTCTCCCTACCATTTGCACAAAAACCAAATCAATTACTTGCTCAACCACTTCCGAATCCAAGTAATAAAATGTCACAACCTGTTTGCAATATGGAAGGGAAAAATACTCAAGCCTAGGTAATAACTCCACTAGATTTAAATAATGTTCAATTAAGATCTGGTAGAATATCACAAATAAAATCCCCTGTTGTCATACATGAAGCAGGGAGAAATCTTCAAAAAGATAAAAATCAATCTAAAGAAAGGGAAATATCTCTTCCTCAGAAAGAAAATAATCAAATAGAGAATGTTCATATAAATTCTTATGATACTCCTATTATAGAACAACCCTCAATATCCATTAAACCACCTTTTCTTGAACGGTTGAAAGTTGATGGAGTAGAAAAAAAAATCACATTGCCTGATTATAATATGTTGGATGAATTGAGAAATGTTTGTATAATTCCTTTATTGCATGATCTGAAAATGGAATGTACTTGTTTAAGGGTGCAAGGTATCCATTTCCCATAATTGCAAATGTGAGCTATACACTCCAAGTGACCTCTTAAAATGTGAAAACTTCTTATTTCTTATACAGAGATGGACTGTAGGGGCATTCACTGGACATGTCACCTCTAAAGAGAGGATGAGTTCCAGAGGCAACCTGGCCCTCTACAGGCTCTGCCTAAAGAAATAACAAAGTAAACACTTAGAAGTCTTTGACATACACATACTTGAAGTTTGATGTCTTGCGGAATAAGACAAATAACTTTCTACAGCTGAATAGGTGATTATGTGTGTATGCAAGTTATGTATATTTGCTGTTTAACACTTTATATTAGTTTTGTTTAGCATATCATCTTCAGCAAATAAAGACATCAAAATGATAAAGCAATTCACCCCTTCTGGGCTACATCTGCTGGACCAAGCCTCTCAAACTAGGCTTGTCCTCTTGTATTAAAAATGCTACAAAGGCTAATACAAGAATATGAGTGTCTCAAAAGACAGATCTAACTGTAAATACAGAATCAAAAGATAGGAATTAGCTAAACATGCTCTTTCCCAAGCACTAAATAGTGAAATTGTACCTGATACAGTACTTTCCCCAATTGGCCCTAGTGGCCCTTTAAACTTGCATGGAGAATTTCGAGGTGAAGATGACCTCAATTGGTTCTGAAACCTCTGCCATTAGACTCAGAAGGTCGAAAATAGCAGACATAGGCTTTTGAATCACCAAAAATGGATGAACATAGCCCCCAAACAGCTCAAGCACTGAAATGGCCCTAGTGGCCCTGAAAGCTTCCCTGAAGCTAAACAGTGAGAAGAATGCCTCAACAGGAAAAACAAGCTATAGAAATAGATTTAGAATGCTGAAAACCTTCAGGAATGACCTTCGTTCCACATTCAATGGTTGCACAATTCCCAATGCAGCTCACAAACTGATTTGGCTCTAGTGGCTCCTGGAACTTCCACGAAGAAAAATCACCTACAAATGACCTCAGATGGCTGTGAAACCTATGCCAATGGCTTTAGAAGGTCGAAGAGACCCAAAATAAAAATAAAAAAATTCGTCCAAAACGGACTTTCCTAGCCAAAGTTATGGCCATTTACTCCCAACTGCCAGTTGCCCCTACAAAAACTCCAGATAACTTTAGTTGGAGCCAGTTAGGCCTGCCAAATATGGCGGGTCCGCCCAAATTTGGCGCTCCGCCAAAATTTCCGCCAGTCTAACTACTTGTGATTAATGGGCATGTGACCAAAAATTCCGGGTTGGCTGTTTGCATGGGATTCCGCGCCGGCGGTTAAGGGTCTAGGCCCACGGTTTTGGGCATAAGGGCATATGGAATGGGCGCTGGCCGTTAGGGGCTGGCCCCCTTCGTTGCCTGCCCAAACCAAATTTAAAATTCTTAAGTAATTCATTCTGCCTCTATATCAAGGGTCAACCATATGGTCTAACGGTAAGGCGTTGGAGTGTTATTGCGCAGGTCGCGTGTTCAAACCCCTTTGCTGCCAAAATTTTAACGTATGCCAACATAATGCTGATGTCACCCTGGGCCACGTGGCGGCCTCCGAGCCTACCACGTGGCAACCTGTGATTGGCTGCCCAAATGGAATATTCCAAAGAATATTCTGCAGAATATTCTTTTTTTAATATTTTTTTTTGAAAAATATTCAAAAATTAAGGGTTATTGGGCGATTTTGTTTTTGGCATAACTTTCTCATACGGAGACCGTTTTTCGAACCGTTCATGGCACCAGAATTAGGAAGAAGAGCTCTATCTAGTAATTTAGGTTCAAACTAGTTCTGAGCACTTTCATTTTTTACCATTTTACGACACTTGGTCCTAAGCTCCTGATCACACCTCCCAAATGAGAAGGCTTTTGGTCCCCAAAAGCTTACTGAATCTCTGAACTGAACTGTACAGCACTTGAGGAACAAAAATATCCTTTTTCATTCAGCCAAAAGAGCATATTGATGCCAAAATGTCCTGCCTTGCCAACTGTCATCATGGCAACTTTTCGCTGCATAAGCCAAGTACTCGTCGAATCCAGACCAAGTTCTTTCGCCAGACAAATCTGAAATTGCAAGAACTAGCAATGAAACTTGCTGATATATGAGCTGAAATATTCCCCTGAACATGTGGGCTTTCCATCTATCACGATGCCCATCCATGGCACCTTCGCTCCAAAAGAAGAGCTGCCTCCCAAATGAGAAGGCTTTTACAAAGATGAAACACTTCATCATTTCTCCTCTTTAAAATCTTGGAGATAAAATTAACTTTTTCCAAGACAATATTACATTCCATGCATGGTTAAAAACAAAGTAATCAACCCTTCAAGTTAATCACACATACATGTTTAAAATACAAGGAAACCATCATGATCCCTGTGCTCATGCATATCATTCTCATGCATGCAGTTTATCCTTCAACTTTCTCTTAAGTACAATCATAAGTACAAGATCCTTGATCACATGTACATGTACTTTCAAAGCTGAAATGAATATAACTTTCGTTGCGATAAAGTGAGTCTCATACTCATCTTTTCCATCCTGCAACTTGCATTCCCTTAACAAAGAAATGCATTCAATCAAAAGACATGCAACTTTTAATTGGATAAGAATTCTAACCATTTCTTACCAATCCATTTCAAGGGCACTTCCTTTAACTGCACATCGATATCAACATGTGTATCATCCTGACACATATCAATGATGGAAACTTCCTTCCCATTCTTGCCATACTCTTTCTCCACTTTCTTCAACTTTCGTGGACGCATTGTTGAATTCAAAATCCAACACCTTTCAGCAGTATGTCCATGCTTATGGAAATAAGTGCAACACATGTTCATCTTCCTGATAGCATGATTTGCATTGTTCAATGGAACTTTGGCTTCTTGCCTCCTTTCCTTCAAAATTTTCCTGTATGTTGCCATTCTTTTCCAACATCTAGAAACACTATGGTTAACCAAACCACAAAAAGAACATGCAATTCTTTTCCAATGCTTATGTGGAAATTTTCCATGCTTTACATGATCAAAGGAAATATGATTGAAATCAGATTTATACCTTTTTATTTCACCTTCATTACCTTCATGAGGAGGTGAATCAAATGAAGAAGAAGCTCCTTTTGGAACACCATCAATCCCTTCAATGGTTTTAGAGCTTTCACCACTTTCTTGTTCAAGTGCATGCTTATGCACACCTTCTTCCTGCAAAGCATGTTTCAAACTATTGCATTCCCCAAGAATACAATCTTTACCAACTTGAGGTAGGGAAATTGAAATGAAACTCCTTCTAGGAACTGTTTCAATTGCCTTCATGGCTGCTTTGGAACTTTCTCCATAAGATTGTCCATAGCCAAGACCCAAATTCTTAGGCCTTACCTCAACCATTATTGGCTCAACTATACCCTGTGCATGTTTTCCCAATCCTTTTCCTTCATCTCCCATTTTGGACATCAACTTGGACCCTATGCCTCTGGTATGTTTCTCAAAAGAACCAACATAAACATTCTTATAAGAATTTGAAGACAAACTAGAATTGTTTACCTCTTCTTCAAGTTGATACTTGGCTAAGGCTTCTTTGGCAACAAGGAGTTGTGTCTCCAACTCATGCATCCTTTCCAGATTCATGTTTGCAATATGAAGTTGGCCTTCCATTTCCTGCAATTGGTCAGAAAGCAACTGTTTCTCTTCCCTCATGGAATTCAACTGCTCTTGAAGTCTAGAGCTCTGCCTTTCGTCCTCATACATTTCTCTCACCATATTCATCATGATGAAAAATTCTTGCTTCAAGCTTTCATCAAAAAATCTTGTGAAGGAGGATGATTTTGAGAACTCACTTATGGAAGTTGTCATTATAAAAATGAACAAAAGAGCTTCAGCAAACTCAAACAACAAGTAGTTTGCAGAATAATAAAGCAGTCAATATTCAACACTGCTTAAGACACCTTTCAAGCTACACAATCAAGCTAGTGATGTCAATCAAGCAAACCTAGTGCTCTGATACCATCTGATCTGAAAATGGAATGTACTTGTTTAAGGGTGCAAGGTATCCATTTCCCATAATTGCAAATGTGAGCTATACACTCCAAGTGACCTCTTAAAATGTGAAAACTTCTTATTTCTTATACAAAGATGGACTGTAGGGGCATTCATCGAACATGTCACCTCTAAAGAGAGGATGAGTTCCAGAGGCTACCTGGCCCTCTACAGGCTCTGCCTAAAGAAATAACAAAGTAAACACTTAGAAGTCTTTGACATACACATACTTGAAGTTTGATGTCTTGCGGAATAAGACAAATAACTTTCTGCAGCTGAATAGGTGATTATGTGTGTATGCAGGTTATGTATATTTGTTGTTTAACATTTTATATTAGTTTTGTTTAGCATATCATCTTCAGCAAATAAAGACATCAAAATGATAAAGTAGTTCACCCCTTCTGGGCTACATCTGCTGGACCAAGCCTCTCAAACTATGCTTGTCCTCTTGTATTAAAATGCTACAAAGGCTAATACAAGAATATGAGTGTCTCAAAAGACAGATCTGACTGTAAATACAGAATTAGAAGATAGGAATTAGCTAAACATGCTCTTTCCCAAGCACTAAATAGTGAAATTGTACCTGATACAGTACTTTCCCCAATTGGCCCTAGTGGCCCTTTAAACTTGCATGGAGAATTTCGAGGTGAAGATGACCTAAATTGGTTCTAAAACCTTTGCCATTAGACTCAGAAGGTCGAAAATAGAAGACATAGGCTTTTGAATCACCAAAAATGGATGAACATAGCCCCCAAATAGCTCAAGCACTGAAATGGCCCTAGTGGCCCTGAAAGCTTCCCTGAAGCTAAATAGTGAGAAGGATGCCTCAGAAGGAAAAAAAAGATGTAGAAATAGATTTAGAATGTTGAAAACCTTCAGGAATGACCTTCGTTCCACATTCAATGGCTGCACAATTCCCAATGCAGCTCACAAACTGATTTCGCTCTAGTGGCTCCTGGAACTTCCGCAAAGAAAAATCACCTACAAAAAACCTCAGATGGTTGTGAAACCTATGCCAATGGCTTCAGAAGGTCGAAGAGACCCAAAATAAATAAAAAAATTCGTCCAAAACGGACTTTCCTAGCCAAAGTTATGGCCATTTACTCCCAACTGCCAATTGCCCCTACAAAAACTCCATATAACTTTAGTTGGAGCCAGTTAGGCCCGCCAAATATGGTGGGTCCGCCCAAATTTGGTGCTCCACAAAAATTTCCGCCAGTCTAACTGCTTGTGATTAATGGGCATGTGACCAAAAATTCTGGGTTGGCTGTTTGCATGGAATTCCGCGCCGACGGTTAAGGGTCTAGGCCCACGGTTTTGGGCGTAAGGGCATATGGAATGGGGGCTGGCCGTTAGGGTCTGGCCCCCTTCGTTGCCCGCCCAAACCAAATTTAAAATTCTTAAGTAATTCATTCCGCCTCTATATCAATGGTCAACCATATGGTCTAATGGTAAGGCGTTGGAGTGTTATTGCGTAGGTTGTGTGTTCAAACCCCTTTGCTGCCAAAATTTTAACGTATGCCAACATAATGCTGATGTCACCCTGGGCCACGTGGCGGCCTCCAAGCCTACCACGTGGCAACCTGTGATTGGCTGCCCAAATGGAATATTCCAAAGAATATTCTGTGGAATATTCTTTTTTTAATATATTTTTTTGAAAAATATTCAAAAATTAAGGGTTATTGGGCGATTTTGTTTTTGGCATAACTTTCTCATACGGAGACCGTTTTTCGAACCGTTTACGGCGCCGAAATCAGGAAGACGAGCTCTATCCATTCATTTAGGTTCAAACCAATTCTGAGCACTTTCATTTTTGACCATTTTATGACACTTGGTCCTGAGCTCCTGATCATTGCAAGATATAAAAGAAATACCAATTTTTGCAAAAGAAATCAAGGAATTGAGTACTCAAAGATTAGGAAGAAAAAGAAAAGATATAAAAAGAATTCAATTAGTTGGGAAAATTGCAGACATCATGATGGGGAAAGAAAGAATACAAAAATATCTAGATCCAGGAAGCCCCATTGTGAAAATTCACATCAATGGAATTGAAATACCATACACACTGATTGATCTAGGAGAAACCATAAACATAATGAGTAAGCAAATCATGGATTCACTAAGGCTTCCTAATCTTCAATACACACCAACATTGTTGCAATTAGAAGATAGGTTTGTAATTAAACCTGTTGGTGTATTAGAAGATGTTTGTGTATCCTTAGATTCTTGGGAATATCTTGTCGACTTCATGGTTTTAACACCCAAGAATAATTTAGGAGGACATCCATTAATCCTAGGAAGACCTTGGTTAGCTATGGCTGATGCTTTCATTGGTTGTAGATTAGGTGACATGTTTATCTCAGATGGAAGTTCTACAAATAAATTTACATTGTATCCACCTGCAAAAGCAACAATAGAAATAGAGAGTGAGGAATGGATAGATGATGATGATGATATACAACCTATTTTCACTACTGAACAAGTAAGTGAGGACGACCAAATTTTAAATCTAGTCGAAAATTGTGAACCCTCCTCACATTATGACCATAGTCGAATCGAATATCTATCATCTAGACAAATGTCTTTACACTCTATGGAAAAATTTGGAAATTCTTCAATATAATTTTTTCCAGGCAAAATTTTGAACATTAATGAAAACCTAGAAGAATTACAAAAAAATCAACTGGTAGAAATTTTACAAAAACAATCTTCTGCTTACGCATGGGAATACACTGATATGAGGAATTAATCCTAAATCCTGCATGCATCATATCTACATTGAACAGAGTGCGAGACCAGTTAGACAACCACAAAGAAGAATGAATCCAAATCTGAAAGAAATTGTTAAGGAGGAATTACAAAAACTGCTAAATGTAAACTTCATCTATCCAATATCAGATAGTCAGTGGGTTTCACCCCTAGTAATCGTTCCTAAGAAAAATGGGAAATGGAGAGTATGTATCGATTACAGGGAATTGAATAAAGCAACATTAAAAGACCACTTTCCACTTCCTTTCATAGATCAAGTCTTAGACACATTAGCAAGGAAAAATATTTTTCATTTTTGGACGGTTTTAGTGGATACAATCAGATTCAGGTAGCACCCGAGGATCAAGATAAAACCACATTTACTTGTCCATGGGAAACTTATGCTTATCGAGTACTTCCTTTTGGATTATGTAATGCACCGACAACATTCCAAAGAGAAGTACTCAGAATTGTCTCTAATCTTAATCATGATTGTGTAGAAGTATATATGGATGATTTCATAGTTTATGGAGATTCTTTTGAAGAATCACTTGAAAATTTAGAAAAATTTCTAATAAGATGTAAAGAAACAAATATTTCATTAAGTCATGAGAAATGTTTTATGATGTTTAATGAAGGAACTATTTTAGGTCACCATATTTCAAGAGATGGAATTAAGGTAGACTCATCTAAAGTAGAGGTCATTTCTAAATTATTAGTGCCAAATTGTCAATGAGATGTTAGGAGTTTTCTTGGTTTTATTGGATACTATAGAAGATTCATAGAAAAATTCACAAAAATTTCATCTCCACTCTTCAAAATACTTACCAAATACTGTGAATTCAGTTGGCATTTTGATTTTCAAAATGCCTTTGAAACTTTGAAAAAGAAATCTCTGAAGCACCTATTTTAAAAGGACCTAATTGGAAATTGCCTTTCCATATATCAACCAATGTTTTAGAAACAACCTTAGGATTTGTGTTAGGACAAAAATACCTTACTCCTTATGCAATCTATTATACTAGTAAAAATTTAACTCCAATAGAGCTAAATTATACTGTAACTGAGAAGGAGTTTTTAGTTGTAGTTCATGCCATTAATAAATTCAGACATTATATAACTGGCTATGAAAATTTCATTCACACAAACCATTCTGCCATTAGATATCTAATGAATAAACCAATCACTAATGGAAGAATAACCAGATGGCTCTTACTGTTGCAAGAATTCAACATCACCATTCTAGATTGACCCAAAAAACAAAATAAAATTGTTGACCTTTTATCTAGAATTCAAAATGATAACAATGATAAACCTGTGGAGGATAAATTTCCTGATGAATATATTTTTGCAGTATCTACTAAATCACCTTGGTATGTAGATATTGCTAATTATTTAGCTACATGGAAATTACCATTTCATTTGTCTCCTAGAGAAAAGAGGAGGACAATTCACAACAACTCATCTTACTCATGGATAAACGAAGAATTGTACAAAATAGGACCAGATCTCATCATCAGAAGATGTGTTTGAGAAGACGAGATACTGGAAATACTTAAAGCATGCCATGATGAACCATGTGAAGGAAATTTCTCTAACATAAGAACTGCTTATAAGATCCTTCTCTTAGGATAATATTGGCCTTCCATTTTCAAGGGTACCAAGGAATATGTTAAGAGATGTGACAGTTTTCAAAGGATGGGGAAACCTACTCTTTCAAATGAAATGCCATTACAACCTTAGGTACTCATTGAACATTTTGGGAAATGTGCACTAGATTTTTTTGGTCCAATCAATCCACCTTCAAAACAAAAAAGGTATATTTTGGTATGTACTAATTATGTCACTAAATGGGTAGAAGCTAAAGCACTTCCTTTTGTTATTGAAAATGTTGTAGTTTCATTTCTTTTTGCTGATATCTTCACTCATTTTGGTGTCCCAAGAGAAATTGTAATAGATCAAGGAACACATTCTGTTAGTGTCAGTATATGCATACTTCCATCAGCAATCAAATCTGCTCTTTTCATTTTCATATTAGGTGTCTGATACTGAATTTTTGATCATTCCACTAGGTCATGCAAAAATGGTCCATTGATGGTTGTATTCTTCTCAAAAAATCAAATTTTCCCTCATGAGGTACATTTGCTGGCCCATCTCCATGTTGCATTCAGTTATGTTATTTTTAGAGTCAAGGCAGTTATGTTTCCATTAGGTCTTAGGGTTCATTTCCAAGGTCTTTCCATTAGGTCTTAGGGTCCATTTCCAAGGTCAAAAGCATAGTTTCAAGTGTAAATAAAGGGTAGCAAAGGTATGAGGAAGACCAATAAACAAAGAGTGATTAGTAGTAAGTCATGGTTATTGTACAAAGATATTATTTCACTGATGTAATTTTCATCTCAAAAACATGTTTTTGAGATGAAGACAGAGTATTTTAGTTGATTCAATTTTTTATATATATATAATTCAAGTCATTTCATGTAATAAGTGTTCCCATAAGTTTCCCAAGCATTTCTCCTTGCTGCAAGAAAATGAAGCCATTGAAGAAATCAGTTCAACCAAAGCATCATCCACCTGAAAAGAGACAAAGAAAGAAAAGCATTAAACAGAGATTTGAAGACAAAGTAAAAGTTCCAAAAAACATTATAAAGTGGGTTTTTTGTAAGGAAAAATCAAAATCACCCTCTATATAAGATTTCAAAATCTATCATACTCATTTGAAAAAGAGAAAAAAGAGAGTTGAAGTGAATTGGTGGCTGAGCAAAGTGGAGGTGTTGTGCATAGAGCAGGGAGCATTGCACACATGGAAAATATTGAAGGCATTGCGCATAGAGTAGGGATTGTTGCACATACAGACAGAGCGCTGCGCATAGAGCCTGTGTGCCAGTAAATTTTTGCACGATGCTGCGTATACAACCATAGCATTACGCACCTGTACAAGGCACTGTGCACCTGTACAAGGCGTTGCACCCCTATATAAGGCGCTGCACCCCTATACAAGGCACTGTCTATAGGGCCAACAAACACCAAGACTACCCTAACAACCATTTAAATCACTTTTTTGCTACCTAGAGCGTCTAAGTAAGTAAGTACACTACTTAAACCATTCTCCCAGCACTCATTTCATAATTTTGAAGTTTGTTTGCTATTTAAATTTTCAAACCCTAGGTTGTTTAAAAATCCTCCCTGCTTACCATATCCCTTATTCCCACATTCTATTGTCAAATCCCTCCACCTATCCCCTGTACCTTAATCCCATAAACAAAATTCCTACACCCATCCCCTATACCCGAATCCCCCAAACAAAATCCCTACACCTATCCCCTAAAACAAAATCCTTAAACCCCTATTTACTAAACAATCCCTACCAAAACATACCCTCCTTCTCACTCTCACATCATACATATCTCATCCTACATTGCACAAACTCGTCTCCCCTTCCCCTATCCCTATTTACCCTAACTCACTTCTTGATTACCTTCTCTAGGGTTTCTAAAGTTTCAAATTCAAAAGACACGGATAAAGAGGATAGAGATTATGAGGACGAGGAAAACAGTGGCCATGAAAGCATGGGAGATGAACCTCAACATCGGAGAAAACCACATAAGGGAGGAAGAATTTTCAGAGAGGAACCATAAAAAATCGGAGAGTTACAAGCCTCTCATTTGACTGTCTCTTGTTTCAGGCATCTAGGGTGTTATGAGTTTTGTGAGCAGGTACAAAGAGTTCAACATCATCCTAAGCTGACCAGGATTTTTGTAGCCAATCTCCATGATAACAAGGTAACTCTTGTTGGGGTGACATTTACAGCTTCATCCTCCATCATTTCTCAAGCTACAAGGATTCCGAATGTGGGGGAAAAATGGTATAAAGCACAAGATTTGGATGAGCACTACTATGAGCCATACATTTAACCCAGGTACAAGAATGAAAAGAAGAGGACCTTTCCTTTCAGGTTCCTTGACGAAAAGTATTCCCCTATGATGAGGATTACTATGAAGTATTTTACATGTGAGGGCAGATTTTCCAGATTGTGCACCTATAATATCAGGCTTCTTATGCACTTCACAAGAGTGAAAATGATGAATATCCTGTATTTTTTATTTAGGAACATTGAGAAGATGGCCTAAATTGTACAAAACATGCCATACCCCCAGTAGATGAATAGTATTTATCACTATTCCTTGATTAAGATGATTGTGCTACATCATCTCAGCCTCCTCAACATCTCCCGGGATACATTTATTTCCAATTACATATTCAATGGTCCTCAGATTCCTCCACCAGTGCCTCAAGAAGCAGAAAGGCCTTCTAGCAGTGCCAAAGTAAAGAAAAGTAAGAAGGCTAAAGAGACTAAAGTTGTTGAGAAGCCAAAAACCTACAAAACATATCAGAGAGGGGTTAGAAAGTTGTTTGTAGTGGATAGGCAAGTGTTTACTCCACTTTATGTGGAAGGGTCCCTTCCTTCCTCATCAACTCATAGGAAAATGCTTGCTCCACAAACTGTGGAAGGGGCTTTTCCTTCTTCATCAACACAATAGGTACAACAGGTGCAACAAGGGAAAGAAAAGATGCTGGAGGAAAGCCTCAATGATGAAGAGGAAAGGGAATTTGATTTTATGGAACATGATGGATCATAACAGCCACACATTCATCATGGCATTGAGATAGTCGACTTGGAGGCTCGAGATGAGGCAGCAAATGAAAATATAACCATAAGGGAAGAAGATGCACAGATCCAAGCACTAATGAACAACTTGGCAAGAGCTAAGTATGTAATTTCATACCTTGAGCAAGAGAACAAGTAGCTAAGTGACAAACAAGTCCTCATGGAGGTTGAACTTCTCAAAGCAAAGAGGCAAGGTGACAAAGGCAAATTAGTAATGCAAGAGGAAGAAACCCCAACCACCTTGACTACAAAACAAAGGCTTGAAAAGGAGATTGCAGAGGATAGAGAAACATGGCTTGACAGGGTCAATTTGCATTTGGATAAGCTGCTGCAAAGGACCAATAGGGACAATCAAATCATTAGGCACATGGCTTGCCATTACAAGACTCGGAACAAGATTTGTAACATAAGAGTCAAGCAAATGAAGACAAGGCTAAAACAAGCACTCAAAGGAAAAAAAGGAGGGTGATAGGCTTAGGTTGCTTGCTGAAGCTTCCTTGGCTAATCCAGACACTTGATGGTGGTGTTCTCCACAAATTTTGAGTAAGTTTTGAGAATTTTTTCCTTTTTGAAGAATTTTTCAATTTTTGACTTAGAAAAATTGGCTCTATGCACAACGCCACTGGCACTGCACTTTTCCTAGGGGAATCCAAATAGGAAATGGTTAGAATTTTTGAATTCAAAATGATGAGTAAATGAACCCTATGCATTTTCTAATCTTTTGGAGAAAAACTTGTCAACCAAAAGGTCAACAAACACCCAAAAAATGACCTTTCTGCCCATGGCGCTGCACACAGAAGTAGTCTTGGGAGAATTTCTTTTTGAGAGGTCAAATCAAGTCCAAATGGGAAACTAAAGGAAGATTTGGAAAGTAGCCAGTACAATATTTCCAATGAGCTATCACGAGATCAATTTGGAGACCAGTAAGACCTCAAAAATGGTCTTGAAAAACATGTTGTGCATAGAGCTTAGGCGTTGCGCATAAGACAATTTTGTGTTGAATTTTCACTTCACTGTGCCATGATTGTAATTTTGGGTTTTCTCTCATGGATGGTGTTTTTAATGATTTAAATGGTGACTAGGCATGTAAATAGGATGGATAATAGTTACTTGAAGGTAGATTCATTAGACCAAAAGTTATCTTGAGGACAAATGAATTAATTTCCTCCCTTTTAGAGGCAAGTTGTTAGGTTGCCTAGATTCCAGTTTCTTGTTCAGTTTTTGATGGATTAGTTCCTCATCTTAGGGATTCAACCCCTGAGGATGGGAGGAGGTTGAATTAATTTCTATATCTTCTTCTTCTTTCTCATTGTAAAGGGTTGGACTCGGTTGGATGCTTATGCTTTGAGTAGACATCATTTTGTATCATTTTTTCAACAGGAGATTAATGAAAAGTTGCAGCTATTTCTCTGGGATCCATGTGGTATTGTGATCATATCTTAAATTTTTTTTTGTAATTCATCAATCATTTCATTTCTTTTAAGTGGATGTTTTCAAGTTGATAGGCAGAACCCATCATTTTATGCTATGTTTTGGGAATATATTCACAGTCTGTGTTTTCTTCAGTTTAGGAACAATCCATGTTTCTTACATGCTCTTTCTAGCTCCTCACCTGTATTGAATCACCTCACCCATCAAACCCTAGACTGTTGATCCTCATGCCTACCTTGCCCCATCGAACACCCTACAATTTTGACCTAATTTCATTTCCCTAACTGTTTGGCTCCTCCTAATCCAGCAAAACCCTTAAAAATAAAATCAAACCTTGTGCTACTATACCTATCCTAATATCAGTTTCTAGATCCAGTCAATTTGGCTAATATACTTATGGAGAGAGCCCTCTCCTAGCCTAGTAGGGCTAGCTACTTGGCTAAGCGTGGTTTGTGGTTACCCTGGCATTGCCTTCCTTCAGCTTGAGGTTCAATCCAGGTGCTAACATAGTGGCGACCATACTGGGGAAGAAAGATCAGAAATTAATCACCCTAGTAAGATGTTTTATTTGAATTCTTAAGCTTGTGGATGATGATTTTTATAATTTAATCATAGGATGAATTGGAAAGTTTTAAAGCAATATCTTAATTTTCAAAATTAGACATACTAGCTTCCCGAAAGTACACCAGATCCAAGCCAGATCCGAATCCTCCAACCATTGTGAGTGATCCTCATAAAATTGGGCAAAAATCTAAGAAATCTGTGGGGAAATTTAGTTTAGCTGGAGAACGATCAAGTGAGGATTTCATTCCTTGAGTTAATTCACTCTCGGGAAGGTTAGACACTTTGCAAGACATTGAGTTTGATATTAATTTTGAGCAGAGTTTATTTCGCAGTAAATATTTAAGTTGGATTGATCAGACAGTTGTTGATTCCTCTATATCTCTTTATAACCCCATTGAAGACTTGTTTTCACACAATAAATCAGGGTCACAACTTATTCATACTCTTGATCATTTGCAGAACCTCTCTTCAAACTTAAACACTTGGGTACAAAATAAGACTCATAGGCCATCTTTTGATTTTTGAAATAATTCCATTGCATCTACTTCCACTCAAACTATCTCCCATCCTCTGCCTTCTTCTTCACAGATTGTTCACACCACTCAAGCTATTGTTAATCCCCCTTTGATTATATCGAATATCCCAATCCTTGTTTTAAATCCACCACCTCCCCCACCCCCAGTTATGGCTGCCCGATATGCACCCCTTGTTTTTCATCAAAATCCTCATGCCATGACCCTGATTATCAAACCAAAATACCTTTCTTCAATGGCACCCAAACTATTACAGCTCAATAGCACATAGACAAGATGAATGATTTCTTTGACCTCCATGATATTGAAATCGAAGATGTGATGATGAGGCTGTTTGTACAAAGTTTTGGAGGAGAAGTTCGGAAATGGTTCAGAGCCCTACTAGTAGCTTCTATCACTAATCTACCTGCCCTTCAGAGGAAGTTCCTAGATTGGTGGGAGGTGAAGAAGAATCCCCTTCAAATTTTATCCGAATATGAGAACATCAAAATAAATGTTGGCGAGAGTGTACAAGACTATTGTGTGAGATTTAATGCAGTATATAATGCTATGCCTACAAATATCAAACCACCAGAGGGATTGGCTTTGCTTAAGTTTCTAGATGGATTTGATGTCGATATGGCATATCAATTATGTGAACGTGATCCTACAACTCTAGAAGACATGAAAAAGAATGTTGTGAGCGTAGAAGCAAACTTGCTGGCCAAAAGAGAAAGAATGAGACCAGAGAAGAGAGTGACCGTGAAAGAAGAAGAATCTACATCAGATGTAAAAATGGATACATTGATTAGAACAATGGAAAGGATGGTTGACCGATTGTCCATCATAGATAGACCTAAACCGCAGATTTGGAACCCAAACTTTAGAGGGCAGCAACAACCCCAATTCCGAATCAAGCAAAGAGAGAAAAAAGCACCGGAACAACCAGCGCAACAACAACAACAAATTAGAACTCCCTTACAACAAAATTATGTTCAAGGAGTGGAAGAAGAAGAAGAGGAAGATCTGGTAATTGAAACAAATCACTTCTTCACTGCATATGGTATGACTATATTTTTGACCGAAGATGAGGAGTATGCAGAAAGTTCCGACATTCTAAAGGATGAGGAGTACATCTTAACAAATGATGTTGTTTTGGAGGCCGAATCTGATGATTATCAGCGTGGTTACATGAATGATTTGAGCGCACAGCAGAGAAAATATTTTTTGAGGAGCAGAGATGTACCGGTCAGTACTATTCAGAGGAGGAAGGATGTTCAGTCAAAGAATGATCTCTCAAACAATCAGAAAAAAGGAAAGGAGCATGCCAATCAGAATCCTAGCAAGGTAAATCAGCCATCAAAAAGTACAGCCACAAAAGAGAAAGACAATCAGAAAAAGGATAGTGCAACGAAGGAGGAAACAGATAAGAGGGACATCGGTGTTAAAGAGGTTGAAAAAGTCACATCTTTTAATTTAGATAGTGAAATTGCAGAATTGAAAGTGTCCATTCCTTTGACTGAGCTTGTTAAGAATAGCCATTACAAACACCATGTGTCTAGAATACTGCAAATTGATCCTTTGTCTGACATGGTGAATGTTGAGGATGATCATCCTGAACTTTTTTTTCCAGCTATAGAAGCTCAGCTAGAAGATAGCGAAGTCCTACCCTTTTATTTGAGTCTTAGACTGCATGAGTATATTCTTCATAATTTTATGCTTGATTCTGGATCTTCCCACAATTTGATGCCCAAGGCTATCATGGAAAAGATGGGCCTAGATATCACCCAAAAATATCATGATTTGTATTCGTTTGATTTTGGTAGAGTTTGCTACATTGGTCTCATCAAAGATTTGGTGGTTTCCTTAGATCAAATCCCAGCCAAGAATGTTTTGATGGACGTGGTAGTAGCTGATATGCCACCTCGATTTGGTATGTTGTTGTCTAGATCGTGGGGAGCAAAAATCAAAGGCACTTTACAAATTGACTTCTCTTATGCTACAATCCCTATTTTTGGTCAATTGAGGAAGTTGTACCGAGAAAAGAAGATGAAATATATGATCACTAGTAAAGAGAATCCCATAAATCATCCAATAAATGTTGTACATACAGATTTAGAGTCTTTTGTTTTTTACACTGATAGTGGATTGAATGATGTATATATTTAGCTCGTAGAAGTAGATGATGTACCTAAAATTTCCAAAGGTTTTCGAGTAGTTCTTAATCAAGAAAAGAAAAAAGTGGTGATTCCTTCTAAGCAGCCTCCACAGGAGCAGAAAGTCAGTGAAGAAAAGAAAAATGAAGCAACTAGAAAAGGTAAGATTGAAACAAAAGCAGAATTCCAACATTTGGAAGATGAAGACGACCTTTGGAGCATGGACTTCGACGGTGCTTTGGGTAAAGACGGTGCAGGTATTGGAATTTGGATTCAAAGTCCTGTTTTTTAGCTAGACAAAGTTCCAAGTAATATTAGAGTGTGTTCCTATAAATTAGCTTTTGATTGCTCTAACAATGAAGTAGAGTATGAGGCATTGATTACAGGTCTAAATATTTTGAAGAAGCTGGGTGCAAAAAGGATTTCTGTTTATGGTGATTCAGAGCTAGTGATTAAACAAGTCAAAGGAGAATATCAAGCGAAGCATCCGCGGATGAGAGCTTATAGGAATGTAGTCCCAGATATCCTGAAAATGTTTCCAGAATACACATTCACAGCAGTGCCGAGAAGTCAAAACATCATTGCTGATTCACTTGCTACAGCAGCGAGAAATCTGAAAATTCCAATGAATTCTAGCAATAAATTTGAAATTCATGTCAAACATAGGCCTACTGTTCTTGATAATTTGAGATATTGGCAAGTTTTCTGGGATGACAATGAAATTAATTCCTTTTTGCATAATGAATGGAAGTTTAAGAATGCTTTCATTGATGATGTTTTTGATTATGATGAACAAGACATTGAGGTAAATCAGATGGATGTTTTACAACTGAAGGATAATGTTATTCCTAGAGGTCTTATACCTTTAGAGGAGTTGTTTGATCAAGATGATGTGGCAAGAAAACCAACCTTGGTTCCTACTAACAAAGGAGTTGAAGATGTAAACATTGGGACAGCGGACCAGCCCAAGCTTGTTAAGTTATCAAAAACATTATCTCCCAAATCAAAAGCTAAGTATGTTAAGTTGCTTTCTGAATTTTTTTATGTTTTTGCATGGGATTACTCAGATTTGAAAGTATATGACAAGAACATCATTCAGCACACCATTCCTATCAAACCAGATCAAAAACCCTTTAGACAAAAGTTGAGGAGGATCAACCCAAAGCTACTATCATCCATCAAGAAAGAGGTAAATAGAGTGTTTAAAGCTGGTATCATAGTTCCAATTAGATTCTTTGATTGGGTTTCAAATTTGGTCCTGGTACGAAAAAAGACCGGGGAGATAAGGTTTTGCATTGATTTCCGGAACCTAAATAAAGTGTCCTTGAAAGACAATTATCCTCTTCCTAAGATGGACCATATTCTGCAAAGAGTAGTTGGAGCATCACGGATGTCACTACTAGATGGCTACTCAGGTTACAATTAGATTTTGGTGCACGAAAAAGACCAAGACAAAATTGCCTTCACAACACCATGGGGGACCTTTTAGTATGCCAAGATGCCATTTGGGCTGAAGAATGCCGAGGCCACTTTTCAATGGGCTATGGATATAAATTTCGCTAATGAGAAGGATGTTTTCTTAGTGGTTTACTTAGATGACTTGATAGTATTTTCTGGTTCTGATGATGAGCATTTACACCACTTAAGGATTGTTTTTCAGAAATGCAGGGAGTTTGGGATTTATTTAAATCCAAAGAAGAGTCTTTTTGCCATGGAGGAAGGTAAAATCCTCGGTCATATAATTTCCAAAGATGGTATTCGCATTGATCCTTCTAGGGTGGAGGCAATTCAGCAAATAGACTTTTCATGCAACAAAAAGGAGATCCAAGCCTTCAACGGTAAGATGAACTTCTTATGCAGATTTATACCAAATTTGGCTGAGCATTTGCATGATTTAACTAATATGTTGAAGAAGGAAAGCACTGTGAAATGGACCGAAGATGCCATGAAATATTTCAACTTGGTAATGCTTGCTTTGACCACAACCCCTATTTTGATCAGTCCCGATTATACTCATGACTTTATTATATTTTCATTTTCATCTGAGCACACTTTAGTTGCGGTGTTGATGCAAAAGAAGGATTAGGTGGAGCAGCCCATTGCATTTTTTAGTCAGAATATTAGAGATGATGCTCTTCACTATAACATCATTGAGAAACAAACTTTGGCTCTTATAAAGGAATTGAAAGATTTTCGAGTTTACATTTTGCATTCGCATACCATAGCATATGTTCCCAATGCCGCTGTCAAAGATGTCCTCATGCAAACTGATTTGGAAGGAAGAAGAGGTAAGTGGATAGCAGCGATGTTAGAGTATGATCTTGAGATCAAGCCCACGAAACTGATCAAAGGTCAAGGCTTGGCAAAACTCATGGTTGAGTCGAATATTCATGCTCTAGACATAAATCTTATTGCAGCAATGTCAGATGACGAAGATGGTGGCACACTCATTCAGGTATCAGAGATGTTTCTCAACTCACCTTGGTATTCTAATATAGTATATGTTCTTCAACATCTTTCTCCTCCTCCTGGAATGTCAAAAAGTAAAGGTAGATCACTAAAACTGAAGTTTGCAAAATTCTGCATTTTAGATAGTGTTCTCTATTGGAAAGATTCGGGAGGGGTTCTTCTTAATTGTTTGGTTGAAAATGAAGCTCAGCAGGTAATGAATGATTTTCATAGAGGATATTGTGGGGGTCACTTGTTTTGGAAAACAAAAGCTAATAAAATCTTGAGAGAAGGGTATTATTGACCATCTTTATTTTCAGATTTATATAAAACAATCATGAGCTGCCACGAATGTCAAGTTTTTCAGGGAAAAAGGAAGCTACTTCCTCTTCCTCTGAAGCTAGTTGTAGTCAATGCGCCTTTACAGTAGTGGGGGCTTGATTTCATAGGAGAAATTCATTCTACATCATCAGCACAGCACAAATGGATTTTGACAGCTATCGATTACTTCACCAAATGGATCGAAGCCATTCCGACAAGGCAAGTTACGGACATAGTAATTATTCAGTTTTTAGAGTCCAATATCTTGTCTTATTTTGGTTGCCCTCACAAGATTATTACAGATAATGTAGCAGTGTTTAAGTCGAAGAAAATGGTTTAGTTTTGTGACAAATATAACATCACATTGGGTCATTCCACGACATACTATCTGCAGGGCAATGGACTAGCTGAGTCTTCAAATAAATCCTTGGTAAACATTATTAAGAAGATGTTGGAGGCAAACAAAAAGAATTGGCATCGAAAGCTTGTCAATGCTTTATGGGCCGATAGAGTGAGCAGTAAGAAATCAATAGGTATGTCGCCTTTTGAATTGGTTTATGGTACTGATACAGTGTTTCCTACATCCCTTGCATTCCCAGTTATGAAATTATTGCAAGAGGACGGAAGTGAAGAAGATGATATTCAACACCAGATCAATCAAATGATTCACCTTCAACAAACAAGGGAAGACGTTTCTCAAAACACATTTCGGCTGCAAGAGAAGATAAAGAAAATTTATGATTGCAAAACCAAGGAAAAAAAGTTTCAGCTGGAAGATGTAGTGCCGCGATGGGATGCACGAAATGAAGAAAAAGGGAAACATGGTAAGTTTGGCAATCTATGGAAAATACCTTATAAAATCTCAACCTATCGAGGACAAAATGCATTTTTATTGAAGGAAATGGATGGTCAAGAATTCTTAGGAGGACCAATGAATGGTAGGCTCCTGAAACACTATTATTTCTGATGCATCTTGCTGAAGTTGTTTCATTGTCATTGTATATACCAGTTTGCTTTCCTTGCAATATTTGAGGTACAATGTCATTTGAGCTTGGGGTTCGAAGTGAAGGATATAAAGTTTAAATGCTTTGTGCTATGTTTAGTTGGTTTTTGATTCTGTCTAGAGTCGGTTGTCAGTGTGTTTTCAGTTTGTATGGAGTCATTTTTCAAAAATTTCAAAAAGCTTTCAGTCTTTCATTTGTTTGACCGTATTGGCCTAATCAGCTAGGCACTTGGTCTACGATGTTCTTGACACTTACAAGGAGCTTCCATCCCCAATAAGGTGTTGGCATTATGTTTCTGGTATGGCTATATGTTACAGATGTTGTACTTGATGGCAACACCCGCAGCAAGGCTCTCAATATGTTGAAAATTAAGAAGTACGCAGGAGATCAGTTCAAAAGGTGCGTACCCGCAGGCACACTGTGAAGGGACTGCGGCCAGTCACGCAGGTCAGCCGTTCAGGAGGTGCGTACCCCCAGTGCACTCATTTCAAGGCAGAGAAAAGCACACGTGGGGTTTCTTATGTTTAACCCTTGGTATTTAGTCGATGGTATTTGTGTTATTATGGTTTTGGCTCATGGTATTGATCCATGATTTTAGGAGGAGCTTGCCTATATAAAGCAAAGGATATCACTTGGCTAAGCATCTTTTGCAATTGAATATCTTAAGATTTGAAATATTGGGTTATGGTCTTAAAAGCTTGATCTATATGTAAGAGAAGTTGATAGCGAATCTGTGAAGGGTGATCTCTCGAGCGCATGATCAGATCTGAGCAACTGTGCCACTCTAGTGGACTACCAATTCGGCCCTAATCAGAAGTACGCAGGTGTTTAACAAGAGAGCTGCGTGGGTACGCAGAGCAGAAACAGGAGATCTGCATGGGTACGCAGAGTAGAAACAGGCGAGCTGCGTGGGTACGCAGAGCAGAAGAAGGAGAACTGCGTGGGTACGCAGAGCGACAAAGGTTCAGGTGCGTACGCATAGTAAAAGTACGCGGCGCGATAGTATCTCTGGGTGCGTACCTGCAGTAACAGTACGCGGCGCGATAGTGTCTCTGGGTGCGTACCTGCAGTAACAGTACGCAGTGTGGTTGAAGAAACAGTGCGTGGACACGCAGTGCGGCAGAAGGGTCTCTGCGGGTATACGCAGGGAAGCAGAAGGTGAAGTGCGTACGCACGCAGACCAGAGAAAGAAAAACTGCGTATCTGTCTTAAGACATTTTGTTTGGCTATATTTTTCTGTTGATAAGGTGTTCTGGGTTTAGTTCTATTATTGTTGATCTGGTTACTACAGTTGACTGGGTGATTTTCTTATACTTGATGATCATTTGATGTTTATGGATCCAGTTTGAAAATTTATGAAAAGTGGTCCTTGTAAGAAAAGAAATAGGGGGTTGTAGCTCCCTTCCAAGAGAGACTGGAAAACGAGAGAGAGTTGTAGCTCTCTGTAGGTTGCAGCCTGCGTACTGGTAAAGGACTGCACCAGTACAAAACCATTGTAAAAGGAGTTTCTAATTTGAAAGAAGATAGAGACATATTGCAGCAGGTGGTTTTCACCCACATTGGGTTTCCACCTTACATCTTGTGTTCTTTGGTGTGACTATCTGTTTTCTTTGTTCATGCTCATTATTTTATGGTACTGACATGCAAAACTAATTCAAAGAACAAATAAGAAAGATTTATTAAAAGAATTTGATAATACTGATTCACCCCCCCTCTCAGTATTATTTCCAACAATTGGTATCAGAGCAGGTCCTTCGAAGAAGCTTGATCACTTGAAGGAAGATCATTCATCATGAGCAACTACGAGAGGGAAGCATCAATTAGGCCACCAATTTTTGATGGGACAAATTTCAATTATTGGAAGGTAAGAGTTACTGCCTATCTTCAATCTCTTGGTACAGAAGTTTGGGATATCATAGATACAGGCTACGCTTTTCCTTCAACTACTCCTACAGATGCGGCCGAAAAGAAGAAATATGAAACAAATGCTAAAGCAGTCAATACTTTGCTGGGATGCTTATCTCAAACAGAATTTGTAAAGGTTATGCAATATAAATCCGCAAAAGAAATATGGGACAAGATTGTCTTGAGCTACGAAGGAGATGAACAGGTAAAGCGTGCTAAACTTCAAACTCTCAGGATTCAGTATGAGAATCTCAGGATGTATAATGATGAAAGTGTGGCTAACTATTTTCTTCGGGTAGATGAGATTGTTAATTGCATGAAAAATTTGGGTGAAGAAATAAAAGAGGCTATTGTGGTTGAAAAGGTTCTAATATCATTGTCCCCCAAGTTTGAATCTAAAGTATCTGCAATAGAAGAAAAGGAAAATCTACAAATTCTTACTATGTCTCAGCTACATGGAATTCTAACTGCTTATGAAATGAGAAAGGAAGGTCCATCAGATAGAAGAGAAGCTGCTTTCAAGGCATCAGGCAAAGGAGATTATTATGAAGCAAGTCACGTACCAGAAGAAGAAGAAGAAGAATCAAATTTTGTCAGAAATCTTCAAAGGGGTTCTGGAAGGTTCAGAGGTAAGTTACCTTTTAAATGCTTTGCTTGTGGAAGAGTAGGTCATTATGCTGCAAAATGTCCTTATAAGGATAAAGGAAAGGAACCTGCTAGATGGAACAAGAAACAGAGTGCAAATAAGAAAAGCTACTACACTCATGAAGATAGTGATGGTCTATCAAACAGTGATGAAGATGAACGAGGTAATGAATATAAATTGTTAATGGCATTTGAAGATGATGATTATATGGATGCTATAGATGTGGATAACCTTTATGAAGAAATTACTAGACTCAAGAGATGTATAGAAGAAAAGAATATGATCATTGATACTCTATAATTTCAAATTGATGAAAAGGAAAAACATCTTGAAAAATTAGAAGGTGAAATTGTTGGTCTTAGAAAAGAGATTGAGAAAACAAAAGCTATTAATCTTAAGTTTGTCAAAGGGTCTGAAACTTTGGATGAGATTATCAATGTGCAGCGGTCTCCACTAAACAAGACAGGTCTGGGCTATAATGGAGAAACTTCTCAAGCATCCACCTCAAAAAGTTATCTTGATGCAGCAAGAAGAAATGAGCAAAAGCATAATGGAGACCATCAGGTAAAGCAGGGACGAATTGCAAACAGAGGCTATCAGGGGCAATCTGTCTTAAGGGTGAACAAAAGCTACAACCAGCCACAGGTAAAATCTTCTCAATTTGGTTCAAGAATGGATGACAATTGGAATTACAATCATTTGGCTGGTAGATTTGATAACCGCAGAAGTTTCTTCAATGGACAATGCTTTTCTTGCCATAACTTTGGTCACAAAGCAGCACAATGTGTTGCATATAAAACGATCATGACGAGAGAAGCTCAAAAACAAAGAAGTATGACCGGGATTACAAAAAGGACCTACAACAACTTTTCGGTTCTTGAAAATGAAGTTGAATGTTCTATTTGCAATAAATCTGGTCATGAAGATTCTGAATGCAGGAGCAGGTTTCAGTAGAAAAAGGAACAAGCCTCAAGCACCAAAACATGGAGAATAAAGGAACCACAAACAGAAAGATGTGGGATAGCATTTTATGCAGAGGGACAAGAAAATTTGTGGTACATTGACAGTGGATGTTCGAAGCATATGACAGGTGATAAAGAAAAACTGGAGTCATATTCTGCTCTAGAAAAGGGAAAGAAAGTTTCTTTTGGAAATGATACTCCTGCAACTATAAAAGGAAAAGGCATTGCTCAGTTAAAAGAAAAGGTCAAGGCTGGAAATGTTTTGTATGTAGATGGATTGAAGCATAATCTTCTAAGTGTCAGCCAGATGTGTGATCAAAGAACCGAGGTGATATTCAGATCAAATGGATGTCTTGTTCGTGATCTTGATACAGGTAAAACAGTGATCAAAGGTAAAAGAACTCCAAATAATCTGTACATATTTGAAGAAGGACAACAACAATGCTATCTGAGCAAGGATGATGAGCACTGGTTATGGCATCGGAGGTTGGGGCATCTAAGCTTTTCACAAATAAGGAAAGCATGCAAATATCAGGCAGTTCGCGATCTTCCAGATATCAAAATTCCTGACAACACCATATGCAAATCATGTCAGTTTGGAAAACAAACCAGAACTAACTTTCCAGAGAAGGAAGGATCAGCTAGCATGCCTCTTGAGCTAGTACATACAGATACATGCGGTCCATTCAGGAAAAGAACACCTCGAGGAGAAGAATACTTGATATTATTCATTGACGATTTCTCCAGGTTTGTCTGGTTAGGACTTATGAAGCACAAAGATGAAGCATTCGAAAAATTCAAATCTTTCAAAGCCTTGGTTGAAAATGAATCAGGTCACAAAATTAAGTGCCTCAGATCCGACAGAGGTGGGGAGTTTACCTCAAATGAATTTTTCGATTTCTGTGAAGAACATGGGATAAGAAGAGAATTCTCTACAGCTAGAACTCCTCAGCAAAATGGAGTTGCGGAAAGAATGAACAGAACAGTCCAACAAATGGCTCGTGCTATGCTTGATGAGTCAGGAACTCCCGCAACTTTCTGGGGTGAAGCTGCACATGCTGCGGTTGTTATTCTCAACAAGACAAATGTCCAGGTGAACAGCACTCAAACTCCTCATGAGCTCTGGAGTGGTAAGACTCCTTCGGTAAAGCACTTAAAAATCTTTGGGAGCAAATGCTATATCAAGAATACTGATGAGCAGCTTGGCAAACTTGAACCTAGAGTAGATGAAGGCATTCTTCTTGGTTACTCTCCACATAGCAAAGCATACAAATGCTACAATAAAAGACTTGGCAGAATTGTTGACAGCATTGATGTAGTGGTTGATGAGAAGGGATACATTCCTAGGCAAGTAAATCATGAAGACATCGAAGAAGATGAAGGTTACCCTCAACGACAGAATGATGAAGAAGAAGAACCTCAAGAAGAACCAGAGGAGCAGACAAGAATAGAAGAAAAGACTCCATCCAGATATGTTCAGAAGAATCATCCAGAATCTCAGATTATGGGGCAGAAAGAAGCAGGTGTACAAACAAGAAGAACAGTTGCAGAAGCTTCAAGCTATTTGGCATTACTCTCTTCTACTGAACCACAAAATGTGAAAGAGGCATGCAAAGCTGAATGTTGGGTAAAAGCAATGGATGAAGAACTTGAGCAGATCGAAAAGAACAACACTTGGGAGCTGGTTCCTAGACCAAAGGATAAGAATGTTATCGGAACAAAATGGGTCTTCAAAAATAAATTGAATGAAAATGGAGAAGTAATTAGAAACAAGGCCAGACTTGTTTGTAAAGGGTATGCGCAGCAAGAAGGAATAGACTTTGAAGAAACCTTTGCTCCTGTTGCAAGACTTGAGGCCATCCGAATGTTCCTTGCTCTCTCAAGTTTTCAAAACTTCAAAGTATTTCAAATGGACATGAAATCAGCCTTTCTGAATGGAGACTTGGAAGAAGAAGTATACATTGAGCAGCCAGATGGGTTCATTCTTGGAAATGATCCAAATCTTGTATGCAGATTGAAAAAGGCTCTCTATGGTCTCAAACAAGCTCCAAGGGCTTGGTACTATCGTTTGGACAAATATCTTCATCAACAATGTTTTTCAAAAGGATCAGCAGATAGCAATCTTTATATAAAAGTTGAAAATGACAAATTGCTAATACTTGTTGTGTATGTAGATGACATTATTTTTGGCAGCAATGAAGAAGCTATGAGTCAAAGCTTTGCCTTGGTCATGCAGAAAGAATTTGAAATGTCCTTGCTGGGAGAACTGACATATTTCCTTCATTTGCAAATCCAACAAAAAGAAGGAGGAACCTTTTTATCTCAAACCAAGTATCTCAAACATATTTTGAAGAAATATGGCATGGAAGATGCAAAACCAGTATGTACACCCATGGTCATAGGATGTAGCCTCAGTGCAAATGATGAATCTGCAGCAGTACATCAACCAACCTACAGATCTATGATTGGAAGTTTACTTTATTTGACAGGTACCCGACCAGACATCATGCATGCAGTTGGAATAGTTGTAAGATTTCAGGCAAATCCGAAGGAGACTCATCTTTAGGCAGTGAAGAGAATTTTCAAATATCTTCAAGGGACTCAAAATTATGGCTTATGGTATCCTAGAGATACAGATCTCACACTTCATGCTTATACAGATGCAGATTGGGCTGGAAGCGTGGATGACAGGAAAAGCACAAGTGGTGGTGCGTTCTTTATGGGTTCCAGACTAGTGTCTTGGTTCAGCAAGAAACAGAGTTCGATTGCCTTGTCTACAGCTGAAGCGGAATATGTTGCTGTTGCATCTTGTTGCACTCAACTCCTTTGGATGATGCAGACTTTGCAGGATTTTCAAATCACTTGTACACCACCTATCCCCATCTTATGTGATAACACAAGTGCAATCAGCATCTCAAAGAATCCTGTCATGCATTCAAAAACCAAGCACATACCAATCAAGTATCATTTTCTTCGGGAACAAGTGCTTGAACAGAAGGTCAAGTTGGAGTATGTTCCTTCTAAGGAACAAGTTGCTGATATACTCACCAAACCATTGCCCAGGGACACTTTTGAATACCTCAGGCAAAAGCTGGGGGTTGTTGATGCATCATCTTATTGTTGAAACTCTTCTGATTGATGGTTGTACGCATGGTTCATCTGGGGTATATGCGTACATGTGTTGGGTGGCTGATTGGTTGAAGATTGATGGCACAGGTTCAGGGGGAGCATATAATGCATTGTTGGCATTATGGAGGATGTACAGAAGGAGATCATGGAAGCTGGTCTGAATATAGCTGCAATATGTCTCTATCTCTTTCTGGTGGATTATGGTTCTTCTTTACAGATCTGGTTCATATTTAGGGGGAGCATGTTCTAAGGGGGAGCATAACCCTTTGCCCTTGATGTCAAAGGGGGAGAATGAAGCTGAAGTTTTTGAGGTTGCCATCAAGTCCAAAGGGGGAGATTGTTGGCATTATGTTTCTGGTATGGCTATATGTTACAGATGTTGTACTTGATGGCAACACCCGTGGCAAGGCTCTCAATATGTTGAAAATTAAGAAGTACGCAGGAGATCAGTTCAGAAGGTGCGTACCCGCAGGTACACCGTGAAGGGACCGCGGCCAGTCACGCAGGTCAGCCGTTCAGGAGGTGCATACCCCCAGTGCACTCATTTCAAGGCAGAGAAAAGCACACGTGGGGTTTCTTATGTTTAACCCTTGGTATTTAGCCGACGGTATTTGTGTTATTATGGTTTTGGCTCGTGGTATTGATCCATGATTTTAGGAGGAGCTTGCCTATATAAAGCAAAGGAGATCACTTGGCTAAGCATCTTTTGCAATTGAATATCTTAAGATCTGAAATATTGGGTTATGGTCTTAAAAGCTTGATCTATATGTAAGAGAAGTTGATAGTGAATCTGTGAAGGGTGATCTCTCGAGCGCATGATCAGATCTGAGCAACTGTGCCACTCTGGTGGACTGCCAATTCAACCCTAATCAGAAGTACGCAGGTGTTTAACAGGAGAGCTGCATGGGTACGCAGAGCAGAAACAGGAGATCTGCGTGGGTACGCAGATCAGAAACAGGCGAGCTGTGTGGGTACGTAGAGCAGAAGAAGGAGAACTGTGTGGGTACACAAAGCGACAAAGGTTCAGGTGCGTACGCATAGTAAAAGTACGCGGCGCGATAGTATCTCTGGGTGCATACCTGCAGTAACAGTACGCGGCGCGATAGTGTCTCTGGGTCAATACCTGCACAAACAGTACGCAGTGAGGTTGAAGAAACAGTGCATGGATACGCAGTGCGGCAGAAGGGTCTCTACGGGTATACGCAGGGAAGCAGAAGATGAAGTGCGTACGCACGCAGACCAGAGAAAGAAAAACTGCGTATCTGTCTTAAGATATTTTGTTTGGCTGTATTTTTCTGTTGATAAGGTGTTCTGGGTTTAGTTCTATTATTGTTGATCTGGTTACTACAGTTGACTGGGTGATTTTCTTATACTTAATGATCATTTGATGTTTATGGATCCAGTTTGAAAATTTATGAAAAGTGGTCCTTGTAAGAAAAGAAATAGGGGGTTGTAGCTCCCTTCTAGGAGAGACTGGAAAACGAGAGAGAGTTGTAGCTCTTTGTAGGTTGCAGCCTGCGTACTGGTAAAGGACTGCACCAGTACAAAACCATTGTAAAAGGAGTTTCTAATTTGAAAGAAGATAGAGACATATTGCAGCAGGTGGTTTTCACCCACATTGGGTTTCCACCTTACATCTTGTGTTCTTTGGTGTGACTATCTGTTTTCTTTGTTCATGCTCATTATTTTATGGTACTGACATGCAAAACTAATTCAAAGAACAAATAAGGAAGATTTATTAAAAGAATTTGATAATACTGATTCACCCCCCCTCTCAGTATTATTTCCAACATAAGGCCAATGTTAGTGTCAGTATATGCATACTTCCATCAGGGATCAAATCTTCTCTTTGCATTTTCATTTTAGGTGTCTCATACTGAATTTTTGATCATTCCATTAGGTCATGCCAAAATGGTCCACTGATGGTTGTCTTCTTCTCAAAAAATCAAATTTTCCCTCATGAGGTAAATTTGCTGACCCATCTCCATGTTGCATTCAGTTATGGTTTCAGTTATGTTATTTTTAGAGTCAAGGCAGTTATGTTTCCATTAGGTCTTGGGGTTCATTTCCAAGGTCTTTCCATTAGGTCTTTGGGTCCATTTCCAAGGTAAAAAGCATAGTTCAAGTGTAAATAAAGGGCAGACAAGGTATGATGAAGACCAATAAACAAAGAGTTATTGGTAATAAGTCATGGTTATTGTAGAAATATCTTATTTCACTGAATTAATTTTTATCTCAAAAACATGTTTTTGAGATGAAAACAAAGTATTTTAGTTGATTAATTTTTCTTTTGATGTAATTCAAGTAATTTCATGCAATAAGTATTCCCATAAGCTGCCCAAGCATTTCTCCTTGTTGCAAGAAAATGAAGCCATTGAAGAAATCAGTTCAACCAAAGCATCATCCACCTTAAAAGAGACAAAGAAAGAAAAGCATTAAATATAGATTTGAAGACAAAGTAAAAGTTAAAAAAAACATTATAAAGTGGGTTTCTTCTAAGGAAAAATCAAAATCACCCTCTATATAAGATTTCAAAATCCATCATTCTCATTTGATAAAGAGAAAGAAGAGAGTTGAAGGAGAGAAGGGAGTTGAAGCGAATTGGTGGCTAAGAAAAGTGGAGGCACTGCGCATAGAGCAGGGAGCGCTGTGCACAGGGAAAATATCGGAGGTGATGTGCATAGAGCAGGGAGCATTGCAGATACAGACATAGTGATGCGCATAGAGCCTGTGTGCCAGTGCATTTTTTCACGGCGTTGCGCATACAACCAGAGCATTGCACACATGTACAAGGTGTTGCGCATAGGGCCAACAAACACCAAGACTACCCTAACAACTATTTAAATCATTCTTTTGCTACCTATAGCCTCTAAGCAAGTAATTATACTCCTTAAACCATCCTCCCAACACTCATTTCATGATTTTTAAGTTTGTTTGCTATTTAAATTTTCAAACCCTAGGTTGTCTAAAACCCTCCCTACTTACCATATCCCTTATTCTCACATTATGTTGTCAAATCCCTCCACCTATCCCCTATACCTTAATCCCCCAAACAAAATTCCTACACCTATACCCTATACCCTAATATCCCAAACAAAATTCCTACACCTATCCCCTATACCCTAATCCCACAAAACAAAATCCTTAAACCCCTATTTACTAAACAATCCCTACCAAACATACCTTCCTTCTCACTCTCACATCATACATATCTCATCCTACATCGCACAAACTCGTCTCCCATTACCCTATCCCTATTCACCCTAACTCACTTCTTGATTACCTTCTCTAGGGTTTCTAAAGTTTCAAATTCAAAAGGCATGGATAAAGAGGATAGAGATTATGAGGAAGAGGAAAATAGTGGTAGTGAAAGCATGGGAGATGAACCTCAGTGTCAGAGAAAACCACATAAGGAAGGTAGAATTATCCGAGAGGAACTATCAAGCATCAAAGAGTTACAGGATTCTCATTTGACTGTCTCTTGTTTCAAGCATCTAGGGTGTTATGAGTTTTGTGAGCAGGTACAAAGAGTTCAACATCATCCTGAGCTAACCAGGCTTTTTGTAGCCAATATTCATGATAACAAGGTAACTCTTGCTGGGGTGACATTTATAGTTTCATCTTCCATCATTGTTGATGCTATAATGATTCCGAATGTGGGGGGGAAATGGTATAAAGCACAAGATTTGGATGAGCACTACTATGAGCCATACATTAAACCCAGGTACATGAATGAAAAGAAGAGGAACTTCCCTTTCAGATTCCTTGATGATAGGTATGCCCCTATGATGAGGATCATTATGAAGTATTTTACATGTGAGGGCAGATCTTCCAGATTGCACACCTATCGTATTAGGCTTCTTATGTACTTCACAAGAGTGAAAATGATGAACATCCCATATTTTTTATTCAAGAACATTGAGAAGATGGCCTACATTGTATAGAAAAAGCCATACCCCCAGTAGATTAATAGTATTTATCACTATTCCTTGATTAAGATGATTGTGCTACATCATCTCAACCTCCTCAACATCTCCTAGGATACATTTATTGCCAATGACATCTTCAATGGTCCTCAGATTCCTCCACCGGTGCCTCAAGAAGCAGAAAGGCCTTCCAACAGTGCCAAAGTAAAGAAAAGTAAGAAGGCTAAAGAGACTAAAGTTGTTGAGAAGCCAAAAACCTACAAAACATATTAGAGAGGGGCTAGAAAGTTTTTTGCAGCAGATAGGCAAGTGTTTACTTCACTTGATGTGGAAGGGGCCTTGCCTTCTTCATCAGCTCATAGGCAAATGCTTGCTCCACAAATTGTGGGAGGGGCTTTGCATTCTTCATCAACACAACAGGTACAACAGATGCAGCAAGTGCATAAAAGGAAAAAAGGATGCTAGAGGAAAGCCTCAATGATGAAGAGGAAAGGGAATTTGATTTGATGGAACATGATGGATTAGAACAACCATGCATTCATGATGTCATTGAGATAGTCGACTCGAAGGGTCAAGATGAGGCAAAAAATGAAAATATAACAATAAGGGCAAAAGATGCACAGATCCAAGCACTGATGGACAATTTGGCGAGAGCTAAGTATGTCATTTCATACCTTGAGCAAGAGAAAAAGCAACTAAGTGATAAACAAGTCCTCATGGAGCTGGAACTTCTCAAATCAAAGAGGCAAGGTGACAAAGGTAAATCAGTAATGCAAGAGGAAGAAACCCCAACCACCTTGACTACAAAACAAAGGCTTGTAAAGGAGATTCAGGAGGATAGAGAAACATGGCTTGATAGGATCAATTTTCATTTGGAGAAGCTGCTACAAAGGGCCAATAGGGACAGTCAAATCATTAGGCACATGGCTCACCATTACAGGACCCGGAACAAGATTTGTAACATAAGAGTCAAGCAAATGAAGACAAGGCTAAAACAAGCACTGAAAGGCAAAAAGGAGGGTGATAGGCTTAGGTTTCTTGTTGAAGCTTCCTTGGCTAACCCAGACACTTGATGGTGGTGTTCTCCACAAATTTTGAGCAAGTTGTGAGAATTTTTGCCTTTTTGAAGAATTTTGCAATTTTTGACTCAGAAAAATTGGCTCTATGCGGCGTTGCACTTTTCCTAGGGGCATCTAAATAGGAAATGGTCAGCATTTTTGGATTCAAAATGATGAGTACATGCACCCTATGCATTTTCTAAGATTTTGGAGCAAAATTGGTCAACCAAAAGGTCAAAAAACACCCAAAAAATGACCTTTTTGTCCATGGTGCTGCGCACAGAAGCAGTATTGGGAGAATCAGTTTTTGAGAGGTCAAATCAACTCCAAATGGGAAAATAAAGGCATATTTGGAAAGTAGATAGGACACTATTTCTAATGAGCTATCATGAGCTCAATTTTGACACTGTGAAGACCTCCAAAATGGTCCTGCAAAAAGTGTTGTGCATAGAGCTTGGGCGCTGCGGATAGGACAATTTTATGCTTAATTTTCACTTCAGTGTGCCATGACTGTAATTTTGGGTTTTCTCTCATGGATGGTGTTTTTACTGATGTAAATGGTGACTAGGCATGTAAATAGGATGGATAATAGTTAGTTGAAGGTAGATTCATTAGACCAAAAGTTATCTTGAGGACAAATGAATTAGTTTCCTCCCTTTTAGAGGCAAGTTGTTAGGTTGCCTAGATTCCAGTTTCTTGTTCAGTTTTTGATGGATTAGTTCATCATCTTAGGGATTCGACCCCTGAGGATGGGAGGAGGTTGAATTAATGTCTATATCTTCTTCTTCTTTCTCATTGTAATGGTTTGAACTCAGTTGGATGCTTATTTTTTGAGTAGACATCATTTTGTATCAGTTTTCAGCAGGCTATTAATGAAAATTTGCAGTTATTTCTTTGGGATCCATGTGGTATGATGTTTAGTTCATTTTTGTCTATTGTGATCATATATTAATTTTTTTTTTGTAATTCATCAATCATTTCATTTCTTTTAAGTGGATGTTTTCAAGTTGATAGATGCTCTGTTTTGGGAATATATTCATAGTCTGTGTTTTCTTTAGTTTAGGAAGAATCCATATTGCTTACATGCTCTTTCTAGCTCCTCACCTATCTTGAATCACATCACCCATCAAACCCTAGAGCATTGAGCCTTGTGCTTACCTTGACCCATCAAACACCCTGCAATTTTGACCTAATTTCCTTGCCCTAACTATTTGGCTTCTCCTGATCTAGCAAAACCCTTACAAATAAAATCAAACCTTGTGCTACTATACCTAGCCTATTATCAATTTCTAGATCTAGTCAATTTGGCTGAGATCCTTATGGAGAGAGCCCTCTCCTGGCCTAGTAGGGCTAGCTACTTGGCTAAGCGTGGTTTGTGGTTACCCTGACATTGCCTTCCTTCAGCCTGAGGTTCAATCCAGGTGCTAACACATTCTACATCCAAATTAGTGCAGAAGATTGTGGAACAATACAAAATCAAGCATCAAAAATATACTCCATACCATCCATAAGACAATGTACAAGTTGAGTCTACAAACAAGGTGATTGAAGAAATTATCACCAAGACTATACACTTACATAGGAACGATTGGGCAAAAAATATTCCAAAAGCTTTGTGGGCTTATAGAACTACATGGAGAAGCACTACACGACATACTCCCTATGAGTATTTTATGGGAAGCACGTCCTACTTCCAATAGAGTTCCAGATCTAGGCCTATAAAACAACAGTCCAGTTGGATCTTGACTTATTAGAAGCACAAAAACAAAGGACGAGACAACTCAATGAGCTTGATGAAATAAGACAAGATTCCTTCCAGAAGACCAGCCTAGTTCAACAACAGAGATCTAGATGGCATGAAAAATACATCAAAGAAATAAAATTTCATCGAGGAGATTGGGCATTACTTTTTGATTCAAAGTTCAATAAATTCCAAGGAAAATTCCAAACTCACTGGCTTGGACCTTATGAAGTTGAAAATGTCTTTGACAATGGTGTAGTCAGAATCAGGACTATTGATGAATAGAAAATTCTTCTTTTAGTGAATGGACATCAACTTAGACTTTATTAGAAGCCACTGACAAAGAATAATTTGTCAATTTTTTCCAAGATAGCTCAGAATTGAATATGGTTGAGAGGAATTCTTCTTCTTTTCCACCTTAGAAATTTTATTTTTCTTGTTTCATATATAAAAAATAAAATAATAATAATGTAAAAACATGAAAAACAACAAGTTGTTGGCATGCTTATACAGAAAATTTAAAGTGAAAGGAAACTCTAGTTGGCACCTTAAATTTTCTCTTAATCATTTTTCTAAAAATCCCTTTTTCTAAACATCCCTTTCTTGAATTTTTTTTAGCTACAGAATTGGTGATTTTCTACAGCTCTAGCAAGTTTCTGCAACTCTGATAAGGTTTCTGCAACCAATTTGACAAGGACACTTGGTGGCTCAAATTGAAGAAATGATTGACTCCTTTCAAAGTGCAAAGTACCTGCAAATCATCAAAGGACAAATAAAGGTTAGCAAATAAATATAAGTTATGTAACTCTTTAATTTTACAATGGGGGTTAACATATTGTATATGAATTATGTGGAAATAATATTACCAAAAAAACGAAATCATTGGAGTTCATGGATTATATTCCCTTTTCAAATCCATTATAATCCGCCACCATTTAAACTCGAACCCCATACTCATTTCGGATCTATCGATTTGATCACCGAATCATTGAATTAAATGCATTCAAACAACTAACTCATCCTTGTGAACCTTCATTATACTTACCCATTCTCTCATTCTTTCAATACATATAGTCTCTCCATCCTAGAGTGAAACCCTACTGAGACTATTTTTCCTGTCAAGTAAAACAGTTCTTGAGATGAAACATCTCTCACCATGGGCGTTATTGTTCGAACAAAACCAACAGGAAGGAAATTTTTGTAAGGATACCCGGAGACTAGAGGAGTTTTACAAAAATCTCAGTGGTTAGATTTCATAGAAAAGTTTGATGGTTTCCACAGGGAGGTGACAAAAACCTTTGCACAATATTTTGATGGAACAAAGGTTGAAATAGGCGATGTCAAATTCACAGTGACAGAGTCCCTGATTATAGAAGCCATCAAACTTCCTAGAGCTGGAGAAAAGTGGTTCAAGAATAGAGGAATCGAAGGGGAAGATTGGAAAATTTTCTTAAAAAACCCAAGCATGGATACTATTGTCTTTAGAAAAGGTATTCCTAGCTCTGCCCTCAAAAGTAAATGGAGAAATTTGCTCTTTATCCTTCAGAAATTTGTTACTTGTGAAGACCGATTTGGGTGTATTTTTTTCTATCACATTAGGATATTGATGAATTTCCTTGAAGAAAATCAAGCTTATAGACAACACAATGCACCATCATGGGTTAGTAAAAATTTTGATTGAGTTTCATCTTCAAAGCATAGATGATAATTGGGAATATTTTCTAGTGAGAAATCAATTTGAAGAGAAAACCCCTAAATATCCAAGTGGTAGCAAAACCCTAAGGGGAAGAAAGAGAGAAATTGAGACATTAATAGAAAGGGAACCACAACATCAACAATACTTGTTAGAGGATGATCTACCAATCGTAGAAATTTTGCAAAAAATGAACATAGAAAGTCTTAGAAGAAAGAAAGCCAGCAAGGAAACATAGGTTTTATCCCAAATAAAAACCTTGCCTCAGAAAGAAGTTCCAAAAGTTAAGGAAAATAAGATTCAAAGGTTTCTGATCACAGGTTTGAGAAGAAGCACTATATTGAACACAATGAAAGAAGCAGCCTCAAAAGTTGCAGAGCATATTGATCTTGAGTCAAAAGAGCAATCTGAATATCTCAAGGACTCTTCAAGAGAATCATTGAGACTGTCACGAAGGGTATCACCACCTCCCTTCATTTCACCTCCAAAGAGTCCATTACAAAGACTAGGTATTGATCATGTACAACAAGAAATCTATGATTACATAGAATCATTAGAGAGAAAGGATGCAGAAACCAAAGGTTCAATTCAGAGCTTAGAAGAAGGAATCAACCAGTTTAATGAGCCACAAGAACCTCCAGCATCTAATGTCTTGAAACAAGAAATCTTTGAGCTAGATATATTAAAGAGGTACTTCAAAACTGAAAATCAAATGCTAAAGGCACAAAATGGAATTCAAATTGCCAAAAGTGATAACCTCATTCTTCACTTAAGTCTATGGTATAAAATGAATAAGAAAATGAAGAAAGAAAACGAGGCCATGAAAAGAGAAATCATTAACCTGACGTACAAGATCCTTATGAGGAAACCAAGGATGGAAGTAACCTCGATATGTTGGCAAAGGTATCTAAAGACATACAGGAAAATCATGATTTTGTGTTGTATGAGGACATACAAAACCTTCAGTGTGGACAAATGTAGAGTGTAAGAACTACTTTATCTTGACCTCCTTTTTGTCCATATTTACCTCCTTTTTCCTACCACTATCATCCAAATAAATGCAGTAAACATAATTTTTTGATAAGGTAAACATTCATATGTCCTCTTTTTCATATTTTGTCAATATTCCTTATTGTTCTATTCAAGTTTACATGCACCTACAAAATTGACCTTATTTTGCAGTTAATCCACAGATCTGAAGCTACTTCTATTTTTGAGAAGGTTCGAGTGAGCCAGCTCAACAAAGGAGTATATTGGTAGATAGGGAATGATCCTCTCATGGATTTATTCCTATTTACTTGAGATAATTCACCAGGAGATCCACACTATAACATGGTCAACCATGGCAGTCAATAGTAGGACAGTGCACTAGAACAGAATGCGAATTTTAAGAGATTTCATCAATTTTCCTTTTCAATAGAAAATCAACAAATAAGTGATATGATTTACTTTTGATAAGGATTATAGTGAAGTCCTGTAGGCAAAAATTTCTCAAATTGTTAATAAGAATTCTATAAAAACACCGGAAAATCTGTGTAATGGGTGCGCCATTGTATGTAATTTGAGCATCCTGTAGAACTCTTTTTCGCTTAATGCAAAGTTCTTGTTTCATATATTTTATGTGTTGTTGATTTAAGGCGACTGGCTACTTGGTGGAGGGACCCTGTGCGTAGATTAGGTCCTTGATCAGTAGTTAGATTTTCTTTTGTTTCATAGATTTAATTCATGGATGCCCTGTTTTCATGTTTTTAAGATGCAATTCAATGAAGTTTGTGACTACGTTCACTTGATTGATTTCTGTATCATTCATTTCGTTTGCTTAATATCTAGCATAAACTCAGTCATTTCTTTTGCTTAATACCTAGCATAAACTCAGTAATTTCATTTCATTCATTTGCCTAGCATAACTTAGTGATTTCATAGCTCAGTGATATCGTTTCTATTTTTATTTTTGCATTGAAATAAAGTTGTAGTAGATAAGAGTGGCAGTCTTTCTCACCTTCTGAATTCAAGCACATTCCATTTCCAAGTTGATAAATTAGGATTTTTTTTTTTTTTATGTCATTTCATGCTTTCATAATCAGCTTTGTTTAGATGTAGCATAAAAATACAAAAACAATTGATAAGTTGAAAATAAGATTAACATAACATATTCATTGAAAAGAGTTAAAATCATTATTCAATCATTCTAAAAACTCAATTCAATCAGAACTGATTCTAGAGATAACATTTAGGATAATCAATTAACAATAAAATCTTAGAAATAACATCCTAGTATAGATAATAACATCATCTCAACACTAATTCTAGAGTTTTACATTAACTTAGATAACGATAACATAATCACCTTAACGACATAAAAGACTTCTAACACATACAGTGCACTTGCACTTCATCAGTTTACCTACCTTGGTCGATAATTTATGCTTACAATTTAAGAACATTAAATTGACTAAACACCACTTACTTTCCAATGATAAGTTGGAACCTGAAATTATGATTTGGCTTTCCTTGGAAAAGCACAGCTCTTTCTTTTGAATGTGGAATGAGAAAATGAACTTGTGTTTTGGTCTTTCATAGCTTATGGAACTCAATTTTATAATGGTAGGGTGGCCCACCATACATTTTCATTTTGTTTTGGAATAAACTATGTAACCTTGGAACTTTCATATGCAGATTTAGAACATAAACTTATTACGTCAATTTGAAATGAATTACACTTTAGAATAAAACATTTTGAGCAAAACCTTATCACTACTCCTTCATTTCCTAGTTTTATGAATGACATCACAATTTTGATGACTCTAACCCTAATAACCTAATGGTGACACTAAGCTAAATGATGACCATGATGACATGAATGAGATGATAATGATGATTTTTCAATGATGGCAGCAATTGGAACATGAAAATTTTGAAGGTGCAGCAATAGACCTAGACACACTAGCGAGTGACAAAATTTTATTTTGAAAACCTAGTGAAATGATAAAATTTGACTTTGAGACCCCTAACAAAACCTTGTAAGAGCATATTTGATCACTTGTGATAGGAATAACTGATTGAAACTAACATCCCCCATGATCGAATCAAGGAAAATAGGGAAACCGATTTTTTTGAGTAGATCCAAAACCTCTAACAATAGGTTCATGATATCCTAAAGAAATCCAATGCCAACTATAAGTAGGGACATGAATAGACAAGGTTCCACATAAGTTTTAGGTTGGTGATAAGGTGTGGCTACATTTATAGAAAGAGCACCCACGAGCCCCAATAAGAAGTTCAAACCAATTCAACATGGGTTGTACACAATCACAAAGGTCATGGGTGATAATGGTTTTGAATTGAGCATTCCCCCATTCTTTGGCTTACACCCAATGTTTAATGTGAAGTTGATTCGACCATATTATCCACCTCTATTGGACACCTCAAAGGAAATTGAGAATTTTACCCACAAAAATCTCAATCCTAACTACATTGAATAGGAAACATCCAATCAAATCATGGACACCAAGGCAAAGGATACTTTCCAACAACACATCCAAATTGTAGAAATTATGGTGTAGATTTGCAACTGCTCATGAAGTTTTAATTAAAATCACAAGACAAAAACCTACTCTATTGCTCTGTGGAAGTTAATTCATAATTTAGAACAAAAATTTCAAACATGAAATAAGAAATAACACACATGCACACAATATTTTCTCCAGGGAAAGAAATATGCTAAAAGCCACAATGCCTGCTTGCATTAATCTAATGAATGGAGATATTACAATTGCTTTACTCAACTGAGCACAACCTACAAGTGAATAAGCTATCCCTTTTCTCATTAAGATGTTATGACCCAAACTTAGTCAATTTATGCCTATGCTTGAGCCCCTATTTCCTTGTGTAATTCCTTAAGAAATGAGGCCCCTATTATTTAGGAATTTCTCCAAATGGATTGCGCAATTTCTCAGGTTGATCATTAGGTTGCATGAAACACCTGTACACTCTAGAATAGTCTACAATAGTGTTACTGTTGTAATGACTACAACCACCCTCCAAAATCTTGTCTTAGCTTGTTTTGGAGCCTCCTTACCAACCTTACACAACACTTTGTATTTCTTCGTCAAGTACTCAAGCTTTAGTGTTTTCCTCGCAGAAAGACAGCTTGTCGATCATAGTCGATCCATTCCCCTCACAGGCTGCTTACCTGGATTTGGTCCAGCTGCAAGCTAAGTAGTTTCCCCTTGAAAATTGCACATTCATGCAGGGCAACCAGCCTTCCCTCCAGGAATTGCACAATCCTGTCAACCAACCCTCCCAGCATGATTTGTGCAATTTTTCCCACCAACAGGCTATTCAGTCTAGGATTTGCGCAAATATGGGTAGAATTTAGTTGCTATGCCTAGAAATTGTGGAATCCCCTTCCGCAATCAGCGAGGCTTACAGTCAGGAATGCACATTTTTCCCAAGCAATTGAGCATTGGCATGCATGGACAGTCCAGTTGACTAGTTCCACCCAGGACCGAGGAAGCTTGACTTGCATGCATGCATGACTTGATATTCCCGAAAGAGTAAGAGACAACATGCAAAAGGCATCCCATGATTTAGGGAGCTATTTTTAGCAGCCAGGGCTTACATGCAAAGTTATTTTAGAAGTTTCCCTCCAAGTGTTGCTTTTTCCAAGATTTGTGGCTTGCACATCTTGATACCAAACTTATTTATTCAATGCAGTAGAACTCATTCATTCACATTCATATTGGAGCTTTGACATCCCACTGCACATCCAAGACTCTCCAACACATCCATCTCAACTATTCACGAGTAAGTGGCCTCAACTTGTCTTTTTTAGCATTTTTGTTGCTTTTCTTGTATTTGCTTGTGTGAGTGTTGTTTGCTTGATTTCTTTGAATGCATGTTGTCATTTACATATATTCTAGCTTGTCCTAGCTTTGTTTCAATTTTTGTTGCTATCTCACTATTGTTGCATGCATGAAACAATTTTGCACGGACGTTCGCCCAACTGGCGAACGACCTCACCCAAGTGCATGTTGATATGTTTGCACAATCATCCATTCATGTTTTGCATGCACTATTTATCACTTTTTCTATCACTTAGTGTCACCATGCATTTCATCGACTTATTTTTTTTTAGTTTCCCATCGGTGAGTCAGTCCAACCTTGGCCCGATCTCTGCCTTCACCAAGGCTGCATTGTGCAATCTATAGAAGGAAGGCTCACCTTCCTCTCCAGATTTGTGCATTCTAGCCCAAAACTAGCCTCCTGGATTGAATTATGCATTTCTGGAGGTCAGTGGTTGCTTGGCCTAAAATTTTGCGCAAATATGTTCCTAGGCCAGCAGTCTTTCCCAGCTAGAATCACGCACTGCACAATCCCAATAGCCAACTGCCAAATTGGATCACACATTTTGCACATCCAATAGCTATTCCAGCCTCCTAGTTAGTCTATACTACCTTTTATATAGTCCTGAAAATGAGTCATTTAGCCTCCCAGTGAAATTTGTGCAATCTTGCTCATCAGTTCCCCAGGTATGTGCTATGTCCTTCCCCGAAATTGCTTTTTTTTCAATGACATATTTCTTTCCATGCATCCTGCTTGTTTCTAGATCTTTCAAGTGTTCATCTATCTCAATGGCTTCCAAGAGAACATGATCTTAGGAAAATGATGGTATGGCAGCTGGAGCAGCAGTTGAACAAGTGTCCTCTGGTTTTCCGATCTACGAAGATACGAAGCTATATCTAGACAAGGACATCAAACTGAAGTGGAAAGAGGTGAATGAAACATTTGTCGATACTTTTGGGGGAGACATTGAAGACCATCAAGTGTATGTGAACATTCACAAGTCTGACTTGTAACAGATTGCATGCAAATACCCCGCATTCCCATGCGCGGACATGATTCACTGGATTGTCTCTCACGCTGACCCGAGATGACCTTGAGTAGTGTCAGTGGGAAGAATCTTGCAACCTTCTGAGCATGAGATTATGATGATATGTATCATATGGATGAGCCCATGACTATCATGACCCCTCCGTTTAGCTTTCCAAACAGTAGAGGCCACTCCAGAGACATTGTAAAGGATTGGGTAAAGGAGCCAGCTCGTTTCAATATGACCCTTAGTCGGATCTATAAGACGAAGATATTGAGGAAGGAATACCAGTACTTAGTCATATTCACATGTCGACTGAGTGGCCAAGTGAGCACTGAGACCTTCCCTCAAAGTTGGGTGGTCGCGCTTGACCAACTAGCTAGAGAAGGAAATCGTGTAATTGGTCTGGCATACTAGCTCATCAACTGAAGGAGAAAGTCATGAAGGCTCGACAATTAGCGAAGGTATGCATGCCGATATTTACATGTCCACCTACATTCTAGATGTAGTTTGTGCCTGACATGAGGTCTCGGGCTTAGAGTGGGCATGGTCACTGGTGGAGACTATTGTGAGAACATATGTCAAGTTATTATCCGAGTGCAACTTCAGAGGAGTGATCATACGACTGTCTAACCATCTTGTCACCTGAGTGTACAGGTTGATATTCGAACAAGATCCACCCTGCATGTCAGAAGAAACAATGAGGGCATTGTTAGGCATTGCAGATTGGTATGCTTCACCGGACGACACATTCATCTGAGTGTTCAGTGTGGAGAAGACTTTGCATGTTCTGCCAAAGTTTTCTTTGGACGTGCTTGTCATGTAGGAAGTAGCATATCATATCTCAGAAGGATTAACAACTAGGTTGCATTGGAAGAAGAAGGCACCCTGGCCCGCTCTTCTATTGCGGATTAGGTTATATGAGATCCAGAGCGTCAAGCAAGCAAATGTCGAAGCTGAAAAATTGAGGAAGTACCCATTTGACCTCCAAAGCTTCAACTTGTATGACCCACATTTCATTGTGAAGGATCATTGCATGAGAGTTCAGTTCAATTGGATCCAAGGGGCATTTCATTGGGCTAAGGAAGACTCATGGAGGTATTGTTACCATTACTCCAGACCCAAAGAATAGGTCAGTTTTGCCATAGAATGGTTAGCATGACAGCATGAAGCAGCACCATGGAGAACACCAACAATAGCAGCAGTAGCAGCAACAACAAATGCAACAAAGCCAATCATACCTATGCATGACAAAAGGAAGATAAATATTTCTGACCACATGGAGGAGGAACAAAGCTACAAGTTTCAAGTAGATCCACTTGTAGAACAAGCAACTATGGCTATTCAACAAAAGAGGTAGCAGCATGACAAGCGAATTGTGCAAAGGAAGAGGGATAAGAAGAGAATGGAAGAAGCAGAGATGGAGTTGCATGAGATGAGGAAGCAACTCTAGAAAGAAAAAGAGCTGCACTAACATGAGAATGAAGCGCAACAACAACATATTTAGCATGGGGGCACATCACGTGCAGACAGATGAAGCAACGCTTGTACAAGTAGTTGATTCTTCTGAATAGCTGGTATTAGGCGAACAGGGTGAACCCTCGTAGGGGCAAGACTTTTCTCATGAGATAGAATAGGCTCTTGAACAGTTGGATGCAGACATGGAGCAGCCGAGTTGGAACAGGATACCGACCTCATGCCTCACCACAAAGGGGTCGACTTTCCCACTTCAATGCATCTAGATGATGAGAAAGTCTCGAATTACCAAGGATGCACTGAGATCCTTGGTGGTCAGCTGGAAGTAGAGATGTGCAACAACCCCTTTGATGAATCTCAACATAGATTTGTGCAGCCTAACAGAGTACCAATGTCGAAGGATTGAACATCCCCTACATAAGTTGAAGAACAAGTGATCGTGACCGATGTGCACAAGGACCCAGCTACTTTGGCTGATGCAACTAGAGTGTATGCTAAAGCCACTAGCTCCAGTGTTCACTTCCTCATAGCTAAGAATGAGCGAATGGCGAAGGAACTATAGGTGGCCAAGCAGGGAGGAGACTTGGTGACAATGTCCACCCGAGCTAAACTGAAGAAGGAAATACTAGATGAAGTATTATCCTTGGACACAGTCATGCGAGCATTGTACTCCAAGTTTGGTACCATGCGTCAAGAACTCATTCATATTCACGGATGATAGCATCGATGTGTGAGAAGAGCTTGCATCTTAAAGAACATACATGCTGTCATTGACAACATGCAGGCATGGATGATGAAGTACAAGGGAGCCTCACTTCATTTGCCCAAGATGATGAGGGCCAAAGCAGTTGAGCTGCAAGCACGTATCTAGAGTCAAATCTAGAACTACGATGACCTACCACAACTCATCACTGGCTGTTACAAAAAAATATCGTCACCATGATTATTTGCAGTTAGTATGGGTCTATCATCACTTGTACTGTCCTCGTAAGCAAGTCTCAGACCTCAGCTCTTCAAGTCAAGCTTTGAAAATAAGAGAAAGACATTAAAAATCAATGAAACTCTGGTTCCGCACTTTCTTTCACTGTCACCTGCGGTCCTACACCTTCTGCTTACAAAAACTGCAGACCTGCCCACTCTGTCCCTAAAGGTGTGGGTGTGGACCCCTGTGAAAGTCAAAAAGGCGCAAGTTTATTCTAAAAAACTCACTTTGGGTTAATTCTAGATGATTCTAGAAGAAATTTTGACGTGGATTTGCCACTCTTAGGTGGTTCATGCATCCCAAAAGAGAAGGAGCTAATCCCTTGATGAGAGGAGCTATCCCTTTGAAGGAGTGCTTTATCCCTTTGAAGGAGGACCTAGTAACCTCCCTCCATTGCACTATAAATTCAGGCATTGGGCTGGTTGCTAAGGAGGTTAGAAGCTGAACACTTCTGAGGGTAAATGCTGGTGAAATTAAGACTTCCTAGTTGAGCTTAAGAGGAGAGATCACATACCTTTTTTGCTTCATTGGGAAGTGAGTGAAACTTGTCAAAGTAGAGGAGACTTCTTGCTGGACCCTGGGAGGAGCTTGTACAGCGTCAAGGCACAGGTTGTAAAGTTCTTCTTCTTTTGAATTAATACAATCAAACTCATTTTTCTCAACAAGTATCTCATGTTATTTGTTTCATGAACTCCTTGACTTTCATGTTAAATATGTTTTATGATATTGGCTTTTTAGGTGCTATTTAATTTGTTTGCTTGTTTGTGTTTGCAAATTCGCGACAAAGGAGCTCATTTGGATCGAAGGAGCGAGGGCATCCACAAACTTGCGTTGGACCTAAGGTAGGCCCTAAAAAAACTTGTTTGCCTTTGTTTATTAAAGCATATTTAGAGAAAGATAGTGTCTGGTTGGTTTGCTTTTCATTAGGTCTTCTTTAGATTCTAGGAAGGTCTATCTTGTCCGCAAGATCAACTTATTCTGTGTGACAAAATGGCGACTCCGCTGGGGACTTGATTTTTTCCTTGTTTTTGTTTTGACCTGAGAAACTATCTTTTTGTTTCTGTTTTTGGCTTGTTGTGTGTAAAATTGGGTAGAGTTTGTAGATCCAGGGTTATTTTTCGTTTTTCATAGCTTTGGGAGAGGACCGCACCCTATCCTTTTGACACAGTGCGTACCTATCCGCACCTTTGCTTTTAGCACAGAGCGGGACCGCACCTGTGTTAACTGTGGGCCTGCGGACCCTGTCAAAATTTTGAAAAACCTAAGATTTCCTCTATTAGTCAGCTTAGTTTTTGTTTAGAAATTGTTATCCACTGCCCAGACCTGCATATAACTTGTCAGAAGCTTTCCTTGGGTTGATTTCATTAGTGTTAGGGTTTTAGGTGAAATTCCTAGGAGTTTTGCTTGTTGGGCTTGTTTTTCATTTTGGTTGTGTAGTGGCTATGAGCTTAGAAGCTGTAGGGACTTCAGATCACCTTGGTGTCTACCAGCCTTCTTATGAGTTTGACCATTTATGAAATCTCCCTTTGTTGAGGAATCCACTTTGAGTTTTCTCTTTACAAAACTTCGAAAAGCTTGTGTTTAAAAGTTTGGATTTTCATTTTCAAAAAGAAAACAAAATTGGTTATTCTTGACTGATTTGTAGTGGTTGAGTGCTTTGAAACGAAAAAGGGAAATTTTTGTGAAATAACTAGTTGTCTCGTTTTGAGTGCATTGGAAAGGAAAAAACTCTTCTTTTAATTTGTTTCTTAAGAAGGATTTGTGTTTACAAAGTATTTGCATTCTCAAACTCTTTCTTAGTTTAGAAGTTCATCGAAGAGAAAAAGATTGTTTAAATCATCTTAGGTGCATTTTTAGTGATTTTGAGTCGAGTCTTCATACCACGAGTTTCATCTCCGCACCTTTTGACTTAAACAAAAACCAATAAAAAATAACGCTTAAAGTAAAATTCATCTAGTAACATTTTTATTTCTAGGGCTTTGATACACCAACTTAGCTTAGGCTAGTGTCTTGGAGTAGGAGAGTAATTAACTCTCCAAGACAGTAAAAACAAACAAGTAGCTGTATCTTGTGGTAGGGAAGAAATCCAGTTGTTGCATTTATGCTCTGTGAAAGCTCCTCTTAAAGGAGAAGCACGAGATCGTGTCCGAACCAGTGTGGTAAATCCTTCCTCATTGGGAACGATGTCAGATATCACGTATTAAAAACGGTAAACCTCGGATTAACCATTGTCGAGGAGCCTGGGGTCACTTGTTGGTAAACCTTGGATTATGTCAAGGAGCCTTCAAGGGGATTGAGCTTGCTACTCTGCCCTTGCGTGCATATCGGATCGTAGACTATTCCCCCAGGTATATTTGTTTCAGTTGGTAACCTTAGTGGCCATATTCTTTAGGATTCTTCCTGAGGTGACAGTGGTGGGAAGATCCCCCTATACCTGGAGTAGACGTCGACTAGACTCACTTGGATTTTCTGGGGGGTTCTCTTCACTCAAGACGGTTAAGTGGAGGAATTTGTGCCAGTCTATTCATTAAGCAGGTTGCCGGGGTAACTGTTCCAACCGCCATTTCTGTATTGAACTCTGCGATGTTGGATTTCATCACCAACTAGTGTCTTCAGTACGGAAAGTTACTGTTTGTGTGTGTTTGATCTCCTAGATTCTTTAGGTGTGTGATTCAAATTTGTTTGGTTCTTTAGAGGCTTTAGGTGGTTTTCATTGAGATTTTACTTTGTTTGCGTGTGAAGTAGTTAAAAGTTTTTAACCGTGGCTGAATTACCAAGGAAGTCCCGTAAACTTCAGGGCCAACCTCCTGAGTTTTCACCGAGCCAGCTTGAAGGCTTGAAAGTCCTCGTAACTCCTAAAGACAGTAGAGTTGGGTCACCTGAAGGAGGAGAATCTTCTTTGATAGTACATCCTCATTTTCAAGCGTTAGTAGCAGATTATAATCCACAGTCAGTGTCTGTTTCCGAAGTTACTGGTAGCTTTTCATCTACTAGTGATATAGGTGAGGAACCTGAAATATCTGAGCCTGAAAGTGAATTTGCTGCTACTCCGACATCGGGGTTTGCTTCTCCAGCTTCTAGTGGTCCTGGTTCACCTAGGGTAGAAAGAGTAATCACCCAAGATCTTCCTTCTGGACTTATAGCTATTGAAGAACTTGCTACTCCGGAAGAAGAAGTAGGCATCCCTATCCCTGAAAATCAACCTGTTATTGAACTAAGGGAGCGTGAATCAATTTTTTACAGTCCACCTAGGAGCAGTACTTGGTATCTTTCTTTGACTAATTTCTTAGAAAACCCAGGGTTAAGTTTTTCACCACCTCGCGTTCCTTATCACCCAACACCTAGAGGTTATTATCCTCCGTTAAATATGTCAAGGTAGTTGTCCATGTTTACTAAATCACCCGAATCCTTATTGTACAGCGGTCCTTCTGTTCCCTCTGGGTATCAGTCACTTTCTGGTACTTTTTCGGGAGAATCTCCTCAACCCATTGAGCAAGGGTTATTAACTGGAAGCAATGGTACTAAGCCATTGAGCGTAGAAGACATTCTCATGATGTCAGGTTCTATTCCCAATCCTCAACCTCAAGGGGCCAGTTACCGCCTGGGGGGCAGCCTCAATTATCGCTTGGGGGGCAACCTCAAGGTACCCAATTTGCATCTGGGGGGCAACCTCAAGGACAGTACATACCTACGGGACAGTACGTTCCTCAAGGTCAACCTCAGACTCAATATGTACCCCAAGGTCAACCCCAGTATCAATTTATACCTCAAGGTCAACCCCAGTATCAGCACGTGCCTCAAGGGTATCAACCCCAAGGTCAGTACTCGAACCAAGGTTTCCAACCACCCTCCGGTCAAATGTATGTTCAAGGAATGGGAAATGTGCCTTTAAATTATCAATCCTACCCTCAACCCGGTTATGGTCCTCAATATTCTCAACCTGTTATGGGTCAGTACCCCGGAATGAATATAGTGTGGGATCCATCGCAAACTCAACAGGTGTTGCAGCCAAATGTACAGTTGTCATCCCAAACTAAACAACCCTTAGTTTTTGGTACACCCCAGCAACCAGTCCAGTCTAACATTCAAACTTCTGTACCTTCGGTAGTTTCTCAGCCTGGGCCTAGTACGCCTCGTACTCCGCCTCAAACAACTGCCGCAACATCTGTTCAATCTACCCCACCTACTTCCGGAGTATCGACAGCTCCAGTTTCTACTGTTCCTGTATCTACTCCTCATACATCTTTACCACCGTCTGGATCTACGATTCAAACTTCGGTTCAGATGCCTGTAGGACAACCTGGTTCAAGTACGGTTGTCACAAGTCGACCACAATTTACTTATCAACCATACCAGGGAAAGTACCAATTCAGTCCTGCTATGCAGCAGCCAGTCTATCAGTATCAACCGTACCCTGGGTACACTTATCAACAACCTCAACAACCTTAGTACGGTCCGGTTAATCCTGGTTTTCCGAGAGGATACAATATCCCAAATGCAATTCCTATTGCTAGTTATCCTGGATATCCTCCTCCTGGGGCTGGTCTCATGACCCAGAGTTTTAGGGACCCTAATCGTCAGTTACCATTTATCGCAACTTTGGACTTACCTGACTTGTCACGCCTAACGAACGATCCCATTAATTATCTTCTGTTTTGGCCGCCAATGCCGAATAAGTTGCCCAATGACATTCCTAAGTTCGAAGGTAAATCAGGAGAGGACCCGTCGAACCATGTGATGACTTACCACCTCTGGTGTGCGTCTAACTCCATTTCAGATGATTCAATCTGTCTTAGACTTTTCCAATGCACTCTAATTGGTCTCGCGGCCAAGTGGTACATTGAGTTACAGCGAGGCACTTTTTATAATTTTAGTCAGTTAGCTACCTCGTTTTTAACTCATTTTCAGTTGCCAGTCCGATATGACAATGGCACGGAATTGTTAACTTCGTTAAAACAATCAACATCCACTTACATTTCAGATCATATTCATGAGTGGAGACGTCGACGACGTTTAGTGAAGGTTTTTATTCCGGATCAGATCTTGGCCGAGTGGTTTGTAAAATCTTTGTTGCCAAAGATCACTGAAGATGTAGCTAAACCTGGAGTTGTTACTAAGGAGCAAGTAATTGCTCAAGCACAATACCTTGACTTGGTCTATACTCAGTCAGGTACGTTACACGAGAAAATCCTCGATCTTCCCAAGCAAAATCAAATCACTGCAGCTCCTTTGGGATCTCATGCCGCCGATGGTATGATTGGTACGGTTAACACTAAAAGTAAGAAGAAGTCTTCCAAGAATTCTTCTCCTATCATAACCTTGCCTGATTCCCCAACATGAGATTCTTCTGCAGAGATTTCCGCCGATATTCACGTTGTAGAGTCATCTACAGCCAAATCAAAATCCGGTGGGAAGAAGAAAGGAAAGAAGAAGAATAAAACGGACAAAAATTCAAAGGAGAAACCTGAAAAATCAGAATCCAATGATGAAAAGCGCAAACCTCGTTATCCTTATCCCATTTGTGACGATGAACATTTTACAAGAGACTACCCTCATCGTGCAGAGGTTGCGAAAATTGTCAAAGGTTCCCAAACTCCTACTGTTTTGAAGGATCCTTTTCCACCTCAAGACAGTAAGATGATAGGTTTGTCCTCGAGTGCCAATGAAGAAACCATACTGATGATGTCCCATGTTAGGATTGCGACTCGATCGCAAGATTATGGTAGTAAAAGTCCTGTTGATGGTAAAGAAGCAGAATCTTCTCATTCTAATCCATCAACCTCAGCTCCTGGTTCCGATCCACTACAGATCGAGAAACCTAATCCAGACTTGGTAATCAAACCGCCCGCCAAGGGTATACTTCGAAAGTCAGCTTTCAATCCACATGCGAGAGCGGCTCAGAACTATAACATTGTTGAGGATTTAGCTGTTTTACCCTCAGCAATGTCGGCTTTGGAAGTGTTGCAATCATGTCCAGCACAACATAAATTACTTTTGTCGGCTATAGGAGCTGTTGATGTTCAGGACTCGAACCTAATAATTTTCGATCTAGAAAATAGTACACAGCATTTGCCTCATCAAATGGCTTTCCAAATCCCAGTGATAGTAAAAAACAGGCCTATTCATCAGATTGTGATTGATGAGGGAGCCTCAACGTGTATTATGTCGATACAGTGTTGGAGATCGCTTGGTTCTCCTTTGCTAAATCAATCCCTGACGATTCTAAAGGCCTTTGATGGCCGTGGGTTTCATCCTTTTGGCATTCTACAGGATTTGCCTATAGGGGTTGAAGGAAAAACCATTAATTTAGATGTGGAGGTGGTTGATGCCCCTCTAGATTACAACCTTCTCTTGGGTCGAAGTTGGTCTTACGCTATGACAGCGGTCGTTTCATTAGTCTTTCGGGTTATAAAGTTTCCTCATAATGGAAAGATCATAACAATAGACCAGCTGGCTTACTTTTCATCTGACCCAACCTCTTTGGAAAGTATTCAGCATGTCGGTAAAACGACTATCCCGTATAAGGATGTTGGAGTAGGACTAGTTAAAGATGCCGGTTTACTGGGAACTTTTCCTTTTCCTTTGATCAACGCATCGTCTTCATTTGCAACCATTCATATGATTACATCAGACACCATTGTTTATGATGATCCTTGGATCATTCCTTCTGAATCTGAGATAGACTCATTTGGTAATGTCATGCCTTTGAGTCCATATGAAATTGCGTATGAGGCCGTGCAATCGTTTACCGACCCATTTTCAACCGAAAATGACTTCATGAATGTGGTCCGTGAGGAATCACTTTTCACATCAAGCTCGGATTTAATCACGTTTTCTGAACTTGTTCACTTTAATGAGCAAATTCGTGAAATCCTATGTGTAGATGATTTACCATGGGAAGGTCTCCATCACAGATCTTCATTTTTACCCGAGAATGATTGTTTTGAAAATGATTTCTCATCAATTTTTACGACTGAATATGTCAAGGAACCTCAGAATCCAATGAAACATCCCGATTCAGAGTTAAATTTGGGAAACATCTCTCAAACTATTCCTATTGACATTTCGGTTAAGCCTGGAATTGTTGAGAACATTCATATAGGTGCCTCGTGTATAGATGACGGAATTCAAATATATAAGGCCCTATTTCAAGAATTTCGTGACGTGTTTGACTGGTCCTATGAGGAAATGCCAGGAATTGATCCCACGATTGTTGTTCATGAGATCAAGACTTACCCGGACGCTAAACCCGTCCGGCAACATTTGCGTCAGATACACTCAAGAAAAGCTGCTGCAATTAAAGCAGAAGTTGAAAAATTACTCAAAGCAGGTTTCATTTATCCGATCCCGTTAACGGATTGGGTATCAAATATTGTTCTGGTTAACAAAAAGCAGGGAACAATAAGAATATGCATCGATTATAGGGACATTAATCGAGCCTGTCCAAAGGACAATTACCCAACTCCCTATATCGATCAAATCATTGATGATTGTGCCGACAGCGAAATATTCTCCTTCATGGATGGTTTTTCTGGATACAATCAAATCAATATTCTACCTGCCGATCAACCAAAAACGGCTTTCATTTGTCCATGGGGGACATTTGCTTATTGCAAGTTATCTTTTGGGCTCAAGAATGCCGAAGCAACTTTTCAAAGGGCCATGTCTTATGCGTTTCATGACATCAAGCACATTGTGCAACCGTATCTCGATGACTTGCCTGCTCATTCATTACATTGAGCTGATCACCTCGTCCATTTACAAGCAATATTTATGAGGTGTAGGCATTATCGGATTCGGTTGAACCCACACAAATGTGTCTTCTGTATAGAAACGGGTCGATTTCTGGGGTTTGTAGTTTCGAAAGCTGGCATTCGCGTCGATCCCTCGAAGGTCGAAGCTATTGTCAAATTGCCTCCTCCTTCGAGTCTTCGCCAACTCCAAAGTTTGCAAGGGAAAGCAAACGTTTTATGACGATTCATTCCTAACTACGCTGAGGTTACAAAGGGTTTTACCCAGTTGTTGAAACAGAATACTCCATTCTATTGGGATGAGATAGCTCAGAAATCTTTTGATGCACTCAAACACGCATTGACCCATGCACTGTTATTGCATCCTCCCAACTACAACCAAGATTACTTCTTGTATCTCGCCGCCTCTCATTCCACCATCGGAATGGTCTTAGTTCAGGAAGATGAATTCGGAACTGAGCATGTGATATATTACCTTAGTCAAACTTTAAATCCAACTAAGCTAAAATACTCACATGTGGAGAAATTAGCATTGGCAGCTGTTCAAACTGTCCAACGTTTTCGTCACTACATTTTACTATGTAAAACTACAGTAATTTCGGATTGCAACCCTATGATCTACATTTTGACGAAGCAATTGCTAGGGGACAAGTACTCTAAATGGATTGTTATCCTGCAGGAGTTCGACTTGGAATTTGAGAAATCTAAGTCTAAGAAATCTTTAGTCTTTGCGGAGTTAATGTGTGATTTCCCGTGTGCTGACACGGAAACTGTGGCAGAGGAGCCCATTGCGGACGAATCCTTGTTTCTAATCAGTACTTTAGATCCATGGTATGGGGATATCATCGTTTATCTCCAGACCCAATCCTTTTGGCTAGAAATATCAAGGTCAAAACGTCGGAAAATACGTTTCCAGTCCCAACCATACAAGATTATTGGAGATACTCTTTATCGCCATGGAGTGGACTCTGTTTTTTGACGTTGCTTAACTCACGAAGAAGATGAAAGGGTTCTAAATGACTGTCACTCTGGAGCATGTGGCGGTCATATGTCTGGGTATGCCACAACCAAAAAGATATTGCGCGCTGGCTACTTCTGGCCGTCTTTGTTTAAAGATTGTATCACTACGGTCCGAAAATGCCACAACTGCCAAATTTTTTATCGAAAGATGCGTGCTCCACCTGCTCCTCTCCACCCTATAATTTCCGTTGGTCCTTTTGCCAAATGGGGTATCGATTTTATTACATGTAACCCTCACTCGGCCAGGGGGCATGCGTATATCATCCTTGCGGTAGATTATTTTACCAAGTGGGCCGAGGCGATGCTTACATTTGAGGCAAACGGCAAGACAACTGCAATTTTCGTGTTCAATCATATAATTTCTAGATCTGGTGTCCCGCAAGCGATAATCACTGATCATGGGCATCATTTTCGAAACATTATGATGACCGAACTTATAGGCCAGCTTGGTTTGCGTCACGATAGTTCAACTCCTTATTATCCACAAGCTAATGGTCTGGTTGAATCCATCAACAAAGTTTTAGTCATCATGATCTGACGAATCATTGGGATTCATCGGTCGAATTGGCATAACATGCTATTTTCAGCGCTTTGGGTGTACCGAACTTCAGTAAAAACATCAACAGGGTTCACTCCTTTCCAACTAGTTTATGGTCTGGAAGCTAGGTTACCCATTGAATACGAAATCCCGTCACTGCAAATGGCCATCGAGTTACTTCCAGCCACTTCTAAAGAGGAAAAGCATTTGTTATACTTGCCTCAATTAGATGAGAATCGACGTGATGTTGCATTGGCGATCGAGACTCACGCAAAACGCATGAAAGCTCAGTATGATCGAAATGTGACCCCTCGAAATTTTTCCGAAGGAGATCTAGTCTTAGTTTACGATCAAGCTAATGATAAATTAGGCGCTGGAAAATTCATTCCTATGTGGCATGGTCCCTATGTTGTCAAGCGAAAGCTAGCAAAAGGGGCCTATGAATTGGTAGACTTTGACGGGGACTCTTTGGGTAAACCTAGAAATGGTCTTTACTTGAAGAGGTATTATGCTTAAAGAATGGGTATGGAGATTTTTAGCTAGGATAATTTTTCCTTCTAGCTGGTGTGTTTTAGTTTAAACAGTGTGCTTAGCTTAGAGAGTGTTTTTTTCATCATTATTCCTGCTTATCTTGGTTTTACTCTTGATATTGTAGATGTCGATGCCTCTCCAAACATACATTGGTTTCGCTGATGGTGCTTGTCGTAATACACGGAACATTTCTTCCACAGCTTGGGTTATCTATTTGCCCTCTGACGAGTTAGTATCTATGCATGGGGTAAGCCTCAGTCAAACAACGAACAACATTGCCGAGTATAGTGCAGTGATTGAGTTATTATCTGAATCTATTTCATTTGGGATTCGGAGTTTGATAGTGAGGTTAGATTCTGAACTCATTGTATTACAGCTTAATAGAGTGTATGCCATTAGAAATCCAGTGTTATTAAGATTGTTTTTGAGAGTGCGTCTCTTGGAACGTGAATTTGATTATATTGAATATCAGCATATTCCAAGATATTTAAATACATTAGCAGATGCAATTGCTTCTTGAATGTTAAATAGACATTTGCAATAATCATACATGTAAATTTAAAACCATTCCATAACATTATTTACAAGGTAAGCCGGTAATAGTGATATATATATATAGGAGTGTGTCAAAAAATACATCGTCCTCGATCATAGGTTGAAAAACACCTTATGATCGGCAAAAATGATAAGTACAAAAAACAAAAATGTCATATGTGCCCACAATAGGCGATCATCCTATCACTGGTGATGATCTCGATAAGAAACCACTGCATGGGCCACCTTGCAAAGGAACCTCCTAAAAGGTCCCAGGACCCCAATCACATAGCACTGAAGTCGACGAGGAATGTCATCTATAGTGGTCTCCGGAATATCTCCTGTCAAGCGCTCCAGATGACCCTCCAACTCGGCCAAAACCTCTATTGATTCGTCCTGTGGGGTTGGCGCGACTGCAACTGGTTGTTTCCTCTCATAAGGCCGGAGAGCTGCTGGTCACTGTGGACCCACATCTGCATTTGAAACTTTTGCTATCAGTTTTGTGACGATGGAAAAATAATAAAAAAATTAAAATAGGAAAAATTTTGAAAATGATTTTACCTGAGTCATCCCACTGCTCTCCTGGTGGAAGAGCCATGTCTGGGTCGCCACGAAAATCTACCCCAGTGTAAGGGAAGTCCTGAATAGAAAAGACCTGGTTTTCCAACCATTGGAAATACTCAGGTTTGAATCAAGCAACCTCTGTCCTCTCGAGGAAGCCCAGCTCCAATAGTAAGGTGCTGCGGGATCAACATGGGAACCCTCTCCAGGCAAAAACTCACAACCAAAGCCCCATAACCAAAGGTCTTTAGTTGTTCGTTTTTGGCCCTGGTCAGTTGGCCTTTCAGATTGGCCAACACAGCATCGCACCAGTTGAAGATGGTGCCTCGAAAGCAATCAACTGCCATACGCATCTGGGATCCAGTGGCAATATGTAATGCGGCAGCCCCGCAAAGTCTGGTGACAGTAAACGCAATCACCATGAGTTCAGGATGGGATATGGTCTTTATGTCTATCCCTTTGTCTCTAGCCTGGCTATTGCAGAACTCTAGCCGGAGGCTATCGACAAACTGGCCACTTGGCCTAGCCCCAAACAGAGTCAAGTATTCACCTCTCTTAGGAAAACCAGTCAAGAAATATATGTCCGCCGGCTCGATTTCGAACTGGTGGCCACCAATGAAGAAGCATTGGTCCTGTATGCTCCATCTATCAACCAGCCACTGTAAGAAATCCACCTGAGCCCTCATGCCAGGAATGGCCCAGAATTTGTACAAGCCGCATGCCCTCAAAGCATCAAGTGAAGGTTGATGATTTCATGCGGCATCATCCACGTCCTCATGCTCTCATTCACGCCAATCTAGCATGATGTACTCTCTGCATCAAGTAAAAAGATAAATTAAAATGCTAGAAATTATTTTGTTTGGTCCAATTTTGAGAATTTTTAGGTTAAAAACCCTTGCGACGGGGACCACACCCACCGAGTTAGACACAGTGCGTGGGACTGCACCTTGTCTACATGGAAGGTGCGGACCCTTGACTTTTTCCCAATGGAGAAAAAGTCGGGGTTCGCAGGCCAGCAGTGGAAAACCTGCAGGCCCCCGCGCGCGGGTTTTAAGCCTAAAAACCCTCCCAAAAAATGAAATGAATGACTAAAACAAAAATTGAAACGGTTAAAAATGAAGAGTAAGATGATGTGGATTACCTGGAGAAGACGACGTTCGATTCCGACGGTTGGATTTTCTGCAATCTTCACGGGAAGTTTTCTGAATGAAAGCACTATTTTCTCACCCAAAACTCAAACGGTAAAAATGAATTGACGAAGGCCCTTTTTATAAGTTTTTTGAGTAAATAAATTGCAAATTTGTTTATGTTTCACTTTGGAAAGGTATTTTTGCGACATTTTTATCCATTTCAAACAGGTATGAGTAATGTTTGCGTTTTTGTTCAGGATAACGGATTATTCAGGCGAAATCTATCGTTTTCGACGAAAAAACATTTAGAGTCACCTTTAAGCTCTTTTTGGACTCCTAAAACATGAAAAGATTGCCGAGTTTTTCTTTTAAACTCGTTAAATCGGAATTAAAAGACGGTCCACTTACAACTCTTTTCCGACCGTAAAAACATGAAAAGATTGCCGGATTTTTGTCGTTTCAAATTCGATATTGGTTATAAAACGACGTGTCGTTGATCGATTTTTTACTTTTTCGAATCAAGGGAACTAATGACGAAAAGTACTCCTTGGTCGTAAAATATCAAGCAGTTCTCTCAAGTATTATTTTATACTTTTTCGGGCTTGGGAGACACAAATTTACGAAAAAGGTCAACCTTGGAGTTTTCTTAAGTTTTTTCAAACTCTCTAAAATTGAAGAACGCCGAGTTTCTCCTATACTGGACTCGTTAAAATTTCACAGTAAAGGACCTGTTTAATTACAAATAGGAACGAACCACTTCTTCTTAGGGTTCGAATTTAAACTAAGTTGGACTCATCCGAAGGATGAGCTTATAATCAAGCAAACGTTATCCTCCTCAAGCTTGTCAAAAATAAAGAGGTACTTGCTAGAAATGGTGGGGAAAAAAAGAGAAAAATGAGTCTGTTTGTTATACTTCGTAACCGCTCTTGAACACAACACTTTTATTCACCTGGGTTGGGAAATCCTTTGCCTAATAGTTGATCAAACCACATTGAAAGTCTTCAGCCGGTTTCTGGGTATTAACTTTGGGTTAATTGTCACCAAGCCATCTGTCGTGTCATTATGTGTTCAAGAGGTCACTGCCAATAAGCCATTCATCTGCAAAATATCTGTCATCCATCTTCACCATCCCTGAGTCAGTCCTTGCAACTAAATTTCTTCAACTTGATCTATGATTTCGTGTTGTGGGTTTGCCTGCGACGGATCGCTTTCTATCAACTTCAGCTCATTATCTAGAAAGATGATCTAGAAATCGTCAGTACCTTGGGATCTGCATGCCTCAATGGCAGGTTTCTCGCCTTTGACGACAGGTTGCATCATTGACTTTCGATCAAAGGATTCCGTGACATGTTCGACATCAACACATTCATTCGCATGGATAGAATCGTACTGTTTCGGGAAGTAGAAATGAAGACCCTAGATCTAGTTTCCACAATCCAGGCTGCGAGGAATTTTGTATTCATTATGTAATGGACTATTCATAAACAAATGGCTGCGCCCATACTGTGTCCACAGGAGTCTATGTTTGTGATGTTTTACAAGATCATTCCTGTATCAGAGCAGTAGTTAGTTTTCTAAGTCAATTTTGATCTGAGCATGGGAATGCCTACCTCAGTGATGATATGATCTCATATATATATCTTGCATTGAATGTTTTTACAGGTTCCAACCGGGCTCTCCACAAGATGATCCTCGAAATGATAAAGTACATCACTCTTCCTAAATGATAAATGAAATCCTCATCTACTACAGACTTTGCACTTTAGGGGGCAATATGTTACACAAAAATATCGTCACCATGATTATTTGCAATCAGTATGGGTCTATCATCACTTGTACTGTCCTCCTAAGCAAGTCTCAGACCTCAGCTCTTCAAGTCAAGCTTTGAAAATAAGAGAAAGACATTAAAAATCAATGAAACTCTGGTTCCGCACTTTCTCTCACTGTCACCTGCGGTCCCGCACCTTCTGTTTACAAAATTGCGGACCTGCCCGCTCTGTCCCTAAGGGTGTGGGTGCGGACCCCTGTGAAAGTAAAAAAGGCACAAGTTTATTCTAAAAAACTCACTTTGGGTTAATTCTAGATGATGCTAGAAGGGATTTTGACGTGGATTTGCCTCTCTTAGGTGGTTCATGCATCCCAAAAGAGAAGGAGCTAATCCATTGATGAGAGGAGCTATCCATTTGAAGGAGGGATTTATCCCTTTGAAGGAGGTCCTAGTAACCTCCCTCCATTGCACTATAAATTCAGGCATTAGGCTGGTTGCTAAGGAGGTTAGAAGCTGAACATTTTTGAGGGTAAATGCTGGTGAAATTAAGACTTCATAGTTGAGCTTAAAAGGAGAGATCACATACCTTTTTGGCTTCATTGGGAAGTGAGTGAAACTTGTCAAAGTAGAGGAGAATTCTTGCTGGACCCTGGGAGGAGCTTGTACAGCATCAAGGCATAGGTTGTAAAGTTCTTCTTCTTTTGAATTAATACAATCAAACTCATTTTTCTCAACAAGTATCTCATGTTATTTGTTTCATGAACTCCTTGACTTTCATGTTAAATATGTTTTATGATATTGGCTTTTCAGGTGCTATTTAATTTGTTTGCTTGTTTATGTTTGCAGATTCGCGACAAAGGAGCTCATTTGGATCGAAGGAGCGAGGGCATCCACAAACTTGCGTTGGACCTAAGGTAGGCCCTAAAAACACTTGTTTGCCTTTGTTTATTAAAGCATATTTAGAGAAAGATAATGTCTGGTTGGTTTGCTTGTCATTAGGTCTTCTTTAGATTCTAGGAAGGTCTATCTTGTCCGCAAGATCGACTTATTCCGTGTGACACTAGCATACAGGTTTCCCATGCTCGAGTATTCAAGAGCATGGAGGTTGTGGTGCACACACAAGTGATTCCATTACTTGGGACTCTCACCCAAGTGAAGACCAAGAAGCAGGGCCAACATGAGCCTAACTTGTACTTCGACGAGTTGACGTGCATCGCCACTAGTCCAGACCTTCCTATCAGTGTAGACATCATGCGAAAGTATCTTGTTGGTCTAGCCACATTGAGGAACATGGTGTGCATTATTTTAGATGAGTTGGATAGAGGAACCCGAGCAGTGTACCCAGATGCCATGGAGGCAAGGTTCAAATTCTAGACAGATGTCATGGCAAAACACACAGACACTATCAGAGACTACCAATCTTGGCACCAATATTTCACTGTTGATCAGCATGAGGATGTCGAGTATTTGGAATTCTATAGTTATCTAAGTTAGAGTGGTGTCTAGATTGGCTTGTTCAAGCTATTGTTCACATGGGTACATGTGCATTGTAATGTTGAGTCATTTCAAGTGTAAGTCAAGTTTCAAGAGTGAATGTAACATTCATAGAGTAGGTGAAGATTCATCAGAGTAGTTGAATAATCACAAAGGGGAATGTCAAGGGTCACCCCAACCTTTGCTATAAATAGTCCCTCATAACTCATTGTATGGGCTTTTGGTCAACCAAGCTTCTACTAAGACTATCTTGAAGAAGGCTTGGACAATATTGTAACACACCTTGGATTCTCCACTACACAGAGCTAGTACATCTCTTTGGAGGAGCATGCGGATGTGGCTGTAACGTTCCACTATTGGAGCTAGCAGGTTTACATGGTGTATTGTATGATTGTGACTTACACTTATTTAATAATAAGATCCAACACATTTTCATGCATATGTTGCTATTGTAGTTGGACTATTATAGTTTCCTTAATGATATATGTTGTTTAACTTACGTACTTGTATATGAACTGATTTTTATGTAATTATATGAATTTTGTTGTTAATGTGTTGCATATGTTGTTATTACTATCATCGTCCATGTCAACTACTCTACCGAACATCAAAAAAACATTTTTCATGTACCTTGCTATATCAACCATCGCACTCGTGTCGGACTGATCTATGAGTGTTGTTCATGTTATCTTACCTTGTTGTTGTGACTACCACATCTGAGTGGACTGCTCCACTGGAAGCTGTGCATGTCCTTGGTGTGGTGTGTTCCTAGTGGAGTTGGGCCTGATCCCTTTCAACTTGGAACTCACCTTCACCTTCCTCTCCATTCGAAGTGTTGGAACCTATCGTACACATTCCTTGACTATCTCCATCAGTCACACCCTTGCTATTGACAGAGTTATCTTACTTTCCTCTGTGAAACATCGCGGTCAAGGCATTAGCTTATGACCGACTACTGGGACTCTTACACCAAATGGTCTAAGGTCTAACTGGTAATTCTTACCGGGGAGATCCCCTTGACATGTTGGTGGGTCCAACACCATCAACATTTTTGGTGCTAGAAGGAGGGCCTGATGACAAGCAGTGTCCTCTCATCCAGTTTTGAACCTTTGCATACCTTCAATGGAATCTTGCATTCTTCATTCCCCGAGGTTTTTTTCAAATCGTGAATATGTCTCCATCTCGGGGAAGTTGTTTGATCTCTTTTCCACTGACATGTATGATGGTGAAGGTGAAGCAGCCTAGCCTCAGAACTTACATAACTTTTTTTCCATGATTTATGAGGAAGATGAGTTTACTAACGAATAGGCCGGGTTGCTTCTCGCATACACACTTTGCGAATCTCCATGTAGTTGGGTGCTCAACCAATAATATACTCATTTGAGCACTTCTATGATCTTATTGAAGAAACATTCTATCATTTTGATCCAGACCATCTTGACCAGAAACTATTACAGTAATGAAGGGCTCCTTATGAATCTGTTATTGATTTCTTGCAGTGCTTCCGTGACTTGCAATTTCAGGCTCCGAGGATCCAGATGTAGTTCGCTTATCTCTGGGACCGGTTCGAGTTCTGTCTTAAGAAATCTTCCCATCCCAAGAGGAAGTTTGATGTCAAGCCTCGCACAACTTTCTTCGTTGATGGAACTGTGCAATCTCATGTGGGAGTAGGCACTGTCTCAATGGACTTTCTGCCTCCCTCTGATTCAACGGTTCCACCATCGTCCAATGATGATGAGGACAATGTTCGCACATCTGTTCATCCTTCACACCATCCCAACATCACTCCACTCAATTTTCATGCAGAGTTGGTTGTGAGTCTTTTTATCACTGTAAAAAGTTCTCAAATTTTGGACAACTGGTATGGTTCCAAAGTTTCATGTTAGTCTTGGTCAAGTCATTTTTATTGTTTTTGTTTTAGGGTCTAAATCCTAGAGTTGAAGTCTTGTTTCCATTATTAAATAAAGGTCAACAACCTTATTTCTCCTATCATAGATCCCACATTATTTCAAAAGTGTCATGTGTTAGATTCTTTCAAAATTGACATGCGCTATGAAGTTGCCTAGGATTTTTCGTAGCGCAAAACTCATAAAATGCACTATATGCACTGTGAAATTGGGGATTCATAGTTAGGATTTTTTGTAGTGCAAAACCCAGAATTTGAACTGGATGCGCTACGAAATCGGGGATTCATTTAAAATCAAGTCTAGTTGTCAAATCCACCTGAATTCGTTAATGTTTCATCATTAGGTGTCAGTCCATGAACCTTACCCATCACATGCAGCCATTCACTCTCATCATTAGATTCGTTAGGGGTCTTTGTATGCACTCTTTTCAAATTTCAAAAAGAAAAGGTAAGGGTGAATTGGTCCTGGTCATTTTCGTGTTCCTTTCATGCATAAGAAGCACTTGGCAAGCTCAGGGTCAGCATACATCAGAGTTCTTTGAAGGCTCAAGTGAGGTAGTTCTCCATTTCAACTCAAGCGAGGCAGTGTTCAAACTAAAACAGGGCAAGTTTTTCCAAGTCTCCTTTACAGGGATTTCACAGAAATGTCTGAAGAAAAGAAGAACCATAGATCAGGCCAGTGTTTGAGAGCTGAGCTTGAAGGCTTAGATGTTCTCATGAAGAATAGAGAGGTTGAAGAAGCATTCAAACAGGTGGGCTGCTGGAGGTTCTGTGAAAAACTTCAAGGAGGTCACAATCAAGTAACCAAGGATTTTGATTTTAATTTCACAAGTTTGAATTCAAAGGTTGGAGTGCTAGAATTACCTGTTTCTCCTGAGGTCATTTCTGCAGTCACAAAAATTCCTAGAGGCCAAGAGAGATGGTTTAAGAACTTCAAATTTGAAATGGCACCTTGTAAGGTATTCCTGAAGCCCGAATTCATAGACTCAGACTTAACTAAATCAGTGCCCAAGAGCTATGCCAAAGACTCATTTGCCAACTTACTCACATGCATCCAAAGATACTTTACCTGTGAAGAAAGATACCATAAGGTGTACTCTTACCATTTCAAGATTCTATTACATTTCACTGGAAAAGTATCTCTAGACTTACCTTTTTATCTTTTCCAAAGCTTAAGCAAGATGTCTGATAAGATTGAGTTGAAGAAAGAAGCTTGTGAAACATCGTTGTTCCATGATATCCTCTAGGCTATCGACATAGAAGAGTCCCCTCTAGTCCAAGAAGACTTAATTGAAGCAGGTAAGAGCAAAACAAAAAGAGTTAAATCTTCTAAAAAACTACAATTTGATGACCAGGTCTCAAAGTTTGTTTTCAAGCCAAGAAGGTTTGTGACTAGACATTTAAGAAGGTTACAAGAGGTAGAGCCAGAGGTGAGTGAGACAGGGGAGGTAGCAGAGTTCCTTGAAGAGCCTATGGTTCCACCAGTGCAATCATCACCAATGCATGAAGATGACAGAAATAAGGCAGTTGGTACTCAAGAAGAAGAATGTAGCTTTGAGGAGGTAAAAAAGAAATTGAAGTCTGCCAATCTTGAGATTACTCAACTTAAGAAAAGGGTGAGGAAACATGCAGTTGAAAAAGCCAATTTCAAAAGAGTAAAAGCCATTTGGGAAGATGGAAAAGTTCCAAGACATGAAGTAGTTGACAGTCATGCTCAATATTTCACTTGGACTATCCCTGCAATAAAGGAGGCAAGATATATCAGAAGGATCAATGGTAAATTAAGAACTAAAATCAGGATGATGAAAAGACAAATTGAAGACCTGGAGATTCAGCTGAACAAGTCTAGAGGTCAGCCTCAACATAAATGAACCAGACAATAAGTGAAGAAGTTTTGACACAATTTTGATTAGGACATTACTGTTTGAAGTTGTTTATGGATGGATAATGTCAAATATATGGGGCCTAATAGCATAAGGTGAAGCTGTGAAGAAATCCCAAGGAAGACAATTTTTGAGAAAAAACTGTGTATTTTGATTCACACAGTAGTTTCGTAGCGTGCTACGAAACTGCTGTAGGTGACATGCAATGCACAACAGTTTCGTAGCGTGCTACGAAACTGCTGTAGTTGCTAGTTTTTTTTTTGTGGATCTATCTTGAAAGGAAAAGGAGATTATTTTGAAAAGGGTGCTGCTGCAGAGATATAAGAAGACCACTTAAGAAGGTTTGAACCCTAAGCAAAGGTAGATTCAAGAAATGAAAGACATATACAAACACCAAATCCTGTGCTACGAAAATAGTAGTTATTTCATAGCTCAATCAGTTTGTCATGCTTCAGGAAACATTCAAGACTTTTTGTCTTGGCACAAGTGTAGGAGTAGGGTCTATGGTTAATTTAATGCATGTCATGTGATTAAAAGAGACAACATGGTTAGTAGAGATTTCGAAGAATCTTCTTGAAAACCAAAGGAGCAATACAGGGGGCATTTTCCTAGTTTCCAGGACAGTCAAAGGACAGGTAATCGAAGGCTTAGCATGGAATTTAAAGTCATCACCAAAGCCAAAGTTGAGGAGGGACAACTATCAAATACCAAATTTATTCCATAGTCTAGGTTGTTGCTAGCATAATAAGGAGTTAGACTCCTAGTTGTATTAGGATTCTAGGACTATCAGTTAACAACTAGTTGTAATTAATAGTTTGTTTTAAGTATGAATAGGTGTCAATGTCAAGTAAATTCGAATTCCCCTCAGGTTTGAGGAAGGAATCCAAGATTGTAATTAACTCTATAAAGGACAAGAGGTGTAATGCACCAAAGGTTGGAAATTTTCAAAGAAATAGGCATCTTATGTTATTGTAGAAGACTGTATGTTTGATGTTAATACAAAAGTTTGGCTTTACTACTCAGGATTCAGAGAGGGTTTTATGTGTTTGATTTTTCTCATGGCTTTCCTCATTTTCTCACTTGCAGTGGTATGAACACATGTTACTTAGAATTCATTGATAATGCTCTAACTTCCTTCATGTGTTTATAAACTGTGTTTCCTAGATTATGTCTCTATTTTGCTGATAGACTAAAACTCTCTATGCCCTGACTTCCATGTAAGCTAATCTGCTGTTGTAATTAAAACATACACTGACTCCATAGCCCAATGGATGTTTATTGATTTTGTTCAACCATTTATACTTTTCACTTGTTTTTTCCATAGAGTTAGCCATTTAATCTTTAAACTAAAATCTTTAGCCTAGTGAGAGAGCCCTCTCAGGTTGAGGAGGCTAAGCCTCAGCCAAAATTTGGTTTGAAACAGTTACTCAAGGTCTTCCTGGTTAGCAGCCTATCAAGAGAAGGTTTTATGATAACAAGTCCTTCAAGTTCCCATATGCATTATTTTCTTTGACCTCTATCTTCGCACTTAGGTGTTCCTCTTGATGATGTTATCTTATGTTCGTCCATTCCAGACTCTTCACTTGTTGTGAACGAGGAAAAATCCACTGACGAAGTTGGTGTTGCACAACCAACATGTGTTGTCATTCATGAAGAGTATGAGTGGGAGCTTGAACATCAACGCTCGGTGAAGGATGACTCCCTTCCATCTGAGTCCCCTCCATTCTTTCCTAGCTTCTTTGGTGAACCTCCCATCCATGATTTTGCATGTGTTTCTTCATCCACGGATGCACCCATTATTGATCACTCGTAGGACTCACCGGATGCTATTCCATCATTCGACAATTTAGAGGATAAGTCATTCATTGAAGATCCACTTGATCCTTCATCTTTCTTTTTTGGAAACATAGAGGATGAGTTCATTCGCTTTTCATCTACCCATCTGTTTGATTCATCTGATAATGAGGATGCCGAATAATTCATTGATTTTTCTGATCATGGTGGTCATGATCCATTTTCTTCCATTTTTATCATGATCATGAATCTATTGCAGTTGATCTTTCGAAGCCACTGGTTTATGATGATCTACTTGAGGATGAAGTTGAGACACCCAAGATTATCGAGGCACTTCATCCCAAGCTAATGGTTATGTCAGGCCCTCTCTCTCTTGGGGTCAGTCTCACTTCCGACCATGAAACTATTCAAACACCCAAGGCTCCTCATCACACGTCTGTATGCATTGAAGATCCATCTCACTCACAGATCACACTTCCTCCACTCGAACTGCATGATCCCATTTCTCATGCTTTAGAGGAGTCTTACATTGTAAGCACTCGTTCGCGACACAAGTTTCCTTTGTTTCTTTCATTTGTTTGCATGTCTCAGTCAAGAGTGTGCTTTTGCTTCAAAGTTGCATGTAGTGTCACAAAGCACCATGATAAGTCCATGGACTATCTGTCAGGAAAATGCACTCACTTATATCCCATGGGCACTTTGAAACATGAAGTGTGGCTATCTTCATTGTTATATCTTTCTTGTATGCTAGTCCGCGCAACTGGGTTACTCGCAGACCAAGCCTTCACCCACATGGGTCCACCAATGCGCCAGTGGCTGCATTAGAAGTATCACTTCACGTGACCAGGCCCGCACATCATTAGTGTAGGAGTAGGAGTAGTGTTTTCTTTCAATTTTTCTACTTTCATGCTTGTTTGCTTTCATGCTTGTTTTCTTTCATGATTTGTTTGCTTGTTTGTTTTCTTTCTTTTCTCTCATTTTTTCTTCTGCTTGTGCTTGGCTTTGTTGTTAGTTCGTTCATTTGTTTCATTCATAGGTTATTTCACGTGAAACCATTTTTCATCTTGCCTCTGTATGATGAACTTGTTACTCTTAGTCCATGATATGTTGAAGGAAAATACGTACTCTTTGAAGTGAACCTTGGTGTAAGCACAACGCTTGCGCGCTAACTAGTGTCACCTTCTCTAGTCAATTGTTTTGGGTTAACCCTTGTCAGCTCAGTCAAGTAGAGTAAGGTGAGGGGGAAAACCTTAACAGACACGTCAGAGATATAATAAACTACTTCTCTACTGGAACAACTTCCTCTGCTCTTAATAAGTTGGGATTCCTCTTCCGCCTTTGAAATGAATAAGTGTTATGCACAGTGAAAATGAAAAATGAAAAAAAATGAAAAGTAAAAAAGGTGAAAATGAAAAATGAATAAGGCAAAAGAAGAGAAAGGTTTCCTGCATAGGGAGGTGATGCAAGTAACTCCGTCAGGGTACTGACCAGGCTCGCTGGTAGCAGAGCCATGCTTGTGTTCCTATGTGACTCCACCAGGGTACTGTCCAGGCCTGCTGGTAGTGGAGCAACACCAGAGATGAAACTAAGACTCTGACAACTATATTGCTTGTGCACCTATATACCTCTCAACCCAAATTGAAACAAATGTGTTGCCTTGGCTTGGAATGTGTGTCAATTGAACAAGAGTCTAGCAAATGCTACATTTTACATCAAACTAGTGTGATGTCAAGATGAGCTAGGAACTAAACAATATTTCCCGAGGTGGTAAACTCATTTTCCACGAACAAGGTCTATGCAGAGAGCTGGAGTTCTACCACTGTGTCACCAACTGTTGTAGCAACTACAACCACCCTCCAAAATTTTTCCTTAGCCTATTTTAGAGCCTCCCTACCAACCTTACACAACACTTTGTCTTGCTTCATCAAGCACTCAAGCTTCAGTGTTTTCCTTGCACAAAGGCAGCTTGTCGATCATAGTTGATCCATTCCCCTCACAGGCTGCTTACCCAGACTTGGTCCAGCTATAGGCTGAGTAGTTTCCCCTTGAAAATTGCATATTCCTAGAGGGAAACCAACCTTCCCTCCAGGAATTGTGCAATCCTCTCTGACAACCTGTTGGTCTCCAAGATTGCGCAATCCTGCCAGCCAACGATCCCTGTAGGATTTACACAATTTTTCCTAGAAGCAGGCTATTCAGCCCAAGATTTGTGCAAATCTTGGCAGCAGTAAACTGCTCTACCCAAAAAATGTGCAATCCCCTTCAGCAGTTAGCGCATATTACAGTCAAGAATGCACATTTTTCCCAAGTAGTTGAGCACTGGCATGCATGGACATCCCGGTTGACTAGTTCCACCCGAGACCAAGGAAACTTGACTTGCATGCATGCATGACTTGATATTCCCAGAATAGGAAGAGACAACATGCAAAATTCATCCCATGATTTAGGGAGCTATTTTTAGCAGCCAGGGGTTACATGCAAAGTTGTTTTAGAAGTTTTCCTCTAAGTGTCACCTTTTCCTAAATTTGTGGCATGCACGTCTTGAGACCAAACTTATTTATTCAACACATTAGAGCTCATTCATTCACATCAATCTTGGAGCTATGACATCCCATAACACATCCAGGATTCTCCGACACACTCGACTCATATATTCACAGGTAAGTGGCCTCAACTTGTCTTTTTCAGCATTTCTGTCGCTTGTTTTTGTATTCACTTATATGAGTGTTGTTTGCTTGATTTCTTTGAGTGCCTCCTGTTGTTTACATATATTCTAGCTTTTCCTAGCTATGTTTCAATTTTTGTTGCTATATCACTGTTATTGCATGCATGAAACTGTTTTGCACGGGCATTCGCCCAACCGGCGAATGACCTCACCCACATGCACGTTGATCTATTTTCTCAAACTTCAATTCATGTTTTGCATACACTGTTTATCACTTAGTGTCACCATGCATTTCATCAACTTACTTGCTTTTAGTTGCTCGTCGGCGAGTCAGGCCAACCTTGGCTCGGTCTCTGCCTTCACCAAGGCTACATTGTGCAATGTGGAGAAGGAAGGCTCACCTTCCTCTTTAGATTTGTGCATTATGGCCCAACACTAGTCTCTTGGACTGAATTGCGCATTTCTGGAGGTCAGTGGCTACTTGGTCTAAATTTTTGTGCAAATCTGTCCTTGGGCCAACAATCTTTCCCAGTTGGAATCACGCATTGCACAATCCCAGCAGCCAAATCCCCAACTGGATTGCAAATTTTGCAGATCCAATAGCCTCCCAATCAATCCAAACTGCCTTTTCCGCAGTCCTCGTAGCCAGTCATTCATCCCCCGGGTGAAATTTGTGCAATCTTGCTCATTAGTTCCCCAGGTATGTGTTGTGTCCTTCCTCGAATTTGCTTTGTTTTCACTGACATATTTATTGCCATGCATCCTGCTTGTTTCCAGATATTTTAGGTGTTCATCTATCTAAATGGATTCCAAGAGAATAGGATCTCAAGACACTGATGGTATGGCAGTTGGAGCAGCAGCTGAGCAGGTGTCCTCTGGTTTTCCAATCTACGAAGATACGAAGTTGTATCTAGAAAAGGACATCAAGCTGAAGTGGAAAGAGGTGAATTAAACATTTACCGGTACTTTTTGGGAATACCTTGAAGACCGTCAGGTGTATGTGAACATTCATAAGTCTGGCTTGTACCAGATTGCATGCAAATACCTCGCGTTCCCATGTGCAGACATGATTCACTGGATCATCTCTCACACTGACCCCAAGATGATGACCTTGAGCAGTGCTAGTGGGAAGAAGCTTGCAACCTTCTGGGCATGAGATTATGATGAGATGTATCAGATGGATGAGCCCATGATTGTCATGACCCCTCCGTTCATCTTTCCCAACAATAGAGGCCACTTTAGAGACATTTTGAAGGATTGGGTAAAGGAGCCATCTCGTTTTACGATGACCCCTAATCAGATCTATAAGATGAATATATTGAGGAAGGAATACAAATAATTGGTCATATTCGCATGTTGACTGAGTGGCCAAGCGAGCACTGAGACCTTCCCTCAGAGTTGGGTGGACATGCTAGACCAACTGGCTAGAGAAGGAAAACTGTGCAACTGGTCTGGCATACTGGCTCATCAGCTGAAGTAGAAAGTCATGAAGGCTCGACGGTAACCTGAAGGCATGCATATAGAGATTTACATGCCTGCCTACATTCTAGATGCAGTATGTTCCCAACATGGGTTCTCAGGCTTAGAGTGGGCATGGTCACCGGTGGAGACTATTGTGAGCATATATTTCAAGTTATTCTCAGAGTGCAGCTTTAGAGGAGTGATCATATGGCTCTCTGACCATCTTGTCACCCGAGTGTACAGGTTAATATTCGAACAGGATCCACCCTTCATGTAAGAATAAATAATGAGGTCATTGTTAGGCATTGCAGATTGGTATGCCTCACCAGATGACACGTTCATCCGAGTGTTCAGTGTGGAGAAGCCTCCACATGTTCTACCAAAGTTTGCTTTGGATGTGCTTGTCATGTAGGAAATAGCGTATCATATCTCAGAAGGATTAACGGCTAGGCTGCAGTGGAAGAAGAAGGCACCTTGGCCCACTCTTCCAGTGAGGATTGGGTTATATGAGATCCAGAGCATCAAGCAAGCGGATGTCAAAGCTAAAAAAATGAGGAAGTACCCGTTCGACCTCTGAAGCTTCAACCCGTATGACCCATATTTCATTGTGAAGGATCATTGCATGAGAGTTCAGTTCAATTGGATCCATGGGGCATTTCATTGGGCTAAGGAAGACTCATGGAGATATTGTTATCATTACTTCAGACCCAATGAATAGGTCGGTTTGACCATAGAATGGTTAGCACAATAGCATGAAGCAGCACCACGGAGAACACCAGCAGTAGCAACAACAATAGAGGCAACATAGCCAAGCATACCTGTGCATGATAAAGGGAAGAGAAATATTGTCGACCACATAGAGGAGGAACAAAGCTACAAGTTTTGAGTAGATCCACTTGTAGAAAAAGTATCTATGGCTATTCAACAAAAGAGGTAGCAACGTGACAAGCAAATTATGCAAAGGTAGAGGTATAAGAAGAGAATGGAAGAAGCAGAGAGGGAGTTTCATGAGCTGAGGAAGCAACTCCAGAAATAAAAAGAGCTACACCAACATTAGAAGGAAGTGCAATAGTAGCAGATTCAGTGGGGGTTGCATCACGTGTAGACAGACGAATCAACTCTCATACAAGTAGTTTATTCTTCTGAACAAATTGCATAAAGAGAATAGGGTTAACCCTCGTAGGGGCAAGACTTTTCTCATGAGATAGAACAGGCTCTTGAACAATTGGATGTAGACATGGAGCGGCCAAAATTGGAACAGGATACCGACCTCATGCCTCACCACAGATAGGTTGACTTGCCTACTTCAATGCATCTAGATGATGAGCAAGTCTCGAATAACCAAGGAGGCACTGAGATCCTTGGTGGTCAGCTGGAAGCAGAGATGCGAAACAACTCCTTTAATGAATCTCAACATATAGTTGTGCATCTTAACAGAGTACTAACTCCAGAGGACCAAACATACCCTGCGCAGGTTGAAGAACAAGTGATCGTGACCAATGTGCAAAAGGACCCAACAACTTTGGCCGATGCAACTAGAGAGTATGTCGAAGCCACTAGCTCCAGTGTTCGCTTTATCATAGCTAAGAATGAGTGAATGGTGAAGGAATTACATGTGACCAAGCAAGGAGGATACTTGGTGACAATGTCTGCCCAAGCTGAATTGAAGAAGGAAATACTAGATGAAGTATTGTCCTTAGACACAGTCATGCGAGCATTGTACTCCAAGTTCGGTACCATGCATCAAGCAGTCTTTCATCTTCACGGATAGCAGCATCGATGTGTGAGAGGAGCTTGCATCTTGAAGAACATACATGCTATCATTGATAACATGCAGGCATGGATGATGAAGTACAAGGGAGCCTCGATTCATTTTCCCAAGATGATGAGGGCCAATGTGGTTGAGTTGCAAGAATGTATCCAGAGTCAGATCTGGAACTATGAGGACCTACCACAACTCATCACTCGCATACAGGCTTCCCATGCACGAGTATTCAAGAGCATGGAGGTTGTGGTGCACACAAATGAAATTCCATCACTTGGGACTCTCACACAAGCGAAGATGAAGAAGCAGGTCCAACAGGAGCTTGACTCATACTTCAATGAGTTGATGTGCATCGACACAAGTCCAGACTTGCCTATCAATGTAGACATCATGCGCAAGTATGTTATTGGTCTAGCCACATTAAGGACAATGGTGCTCATTATTTCAGATGAGTTGGATAGAGGAGCCCGAACAATGTACCTGGATGCCATAGAGGCAAGGTTCAGGTTCCAGATGGATGTCATGGTGGAACACATAGACACTATCAAAGACTACCAATATTGGCACCAATATGTTACTCTTGATCAGCATGATGATGTCGAGCAATTGGACTTCTATAGTTGTCTAAGTCAGAGTGGTGTCTAGTTTGGCTTGTTCAAGCTATTGTTCACATAGGTAGATGTGCATTGTAATGTTGAGTCATGTCAAGTGTAAGTCAAGTGTCGAGAGTGAATGTAATAGTCATAGAGTAGGTGAAGAATCATGAGGGTGGTTGAACAGTCACAAAGGGGAATGTTAAGGGTCACCCCACCCTTTTCTATAAATAGTCCCTCATAAATCATTGTATGGGATTTTGGTCAGCCAAGCTTCTACTAAGACTATCTTGAAGAAGGCTTAGAAAATATTGTAACATGCCTTGGCTTCTCCACTCTGCGAAGCTAATACATCTCTTTGGAGGAGTAGACAGATGTGGCTGTAACGTTCCATTGTTGGGGCTAGCAGGTTTACATGGTGTATTGTATGATTGTGACTTACACTTCTATAATAATAAGAGCCAACACATTTTCATGCATATGTTGTTATTGTAGTTGGACTATTCTAATTACCTTAATGATATATGTTGTTTAACTTATCTACTTGTATATGAACTGATTTGTATGAAATTATATGAATCTTGTTGTTAATGTGTTTCATATGTTTTTAATGTTGTCACCGTCCGTGTCGACTTCTCTGCTGGACATCAGATAGACCTTTCTCATGTACCATGCTATATCAACCATCAAACTTGTCTCGGACTGATCTGTGAGTGCTGTTTGTGTTATATTACCTTGTTGTTGTGACTGCCACATCCGAGTGGATTGCTCCACCGGAAGCTGTGAATGTCCTTTGTGTGGTGTGTTCCTAGCCAAGTTGGGACTAATCCCTTTTAGCCTAGAACTCACCTTCACCTTCCTCTCCCTTCGAAGTGTTGGAACCTCTCATACACATTCCTTGACTCTTTGCATCATTCACTCCCTTACTACTGACAGAGTTATCTTAGTTTCCTTTGTGCGACATTACGGTCAAGGCATTACCTTACGACCCACTGTTGGGACTCCTACACCAAACAGTCTAAGGTCTAATTGGGACTTCTTACATGGGAGATCCCCTTGACATGTTTGTGGGTCCAGCACCATCAACAATTACACTGCCCTTGAATCTTCACCTCAACTGGGTAACTAAAATTATTTTCATGTACTAGCTTATTTGGGATGATTGACCAGTTAATTGGATGATCACGGAGTCTGACTAAAGTCCCATTACACAACTGACCTTCCACTAGCTCCTCCAACAGTTGAAAGAATTGATCTAATGGATGAGTGTCTTACTACGGTAGAAAAAGTCTCCTCATATTCAATTCCCTCAACTTGAGAGTACCCCTTGGCCACAAATATAGCCTTATACTTCTCTATGATTCTATCTGTTGCATGCCTTACCTTGAAGATCCATCTCAAACCCATGAAAAATTTATCTATTAGTATTGGGATCACTTCCCAAACATTTTTATCTATAATGGATTCTTATTCCTCTGCCATTGCATCAACCCATATAGATTTCTATACTGCTTCCTTGAAACATGATGGCTCAGTCTCTACAATCTCAGTCATTAGAGACATGTAGCTAATGTACTGATTAGGTGACCTTCTCTTCCTATGAAAATTTGAAGGAGCACCCACATTCTCCCTCACATTGTGCGAAAGTATTTCAACTTCCCTGGTCCTTTTTCTTCTTTCTCTAGATGGTTTTGATTGAGTGTTTGTCTCCATTCTCTGCTCCTCAATTTTCGGTTTCTCCACAACTTCCCGAGGTTCCTCCTTTGGAGATAAAAGCTCATATTCTTATTGGATCTGAATCTCTCTCAGGAGAGAATTGCATCACTTTCTCCTCATCAAATTTTACATCCCTTCACACAACTGCCATTTTTAGGGATGACAAATACACACGGTATTTGTGAGGAGTTTCTGTGTAACCCATAAATACCCCCAACTCTATTGTTGGCTTAGGTTTCTTCCTTGATTCTTTGGATACATGGCAGTAAATAGAGGCTCCAAAAATCTTGAAGTGTGACGCATCCAACTTCCTGCCTAAGAAAGCCTCCTCTGGTGTAATCATGCCCAGAATCTTATGATGGCTCCAGTTCTACAAATAAACTGTTGTGTTGCATGCTTCAGGCCACAAATGCAAAGGTAGGCCTTGGTCATGTAACATCACCCTTGCTTCTCCCATAATTCTATGGTTCTTTCTCTCAACTACCCCATTTTGTTATGGGTTGTGGGGTTGTAATAGCCCTGGGTTAAAATTTCATATAATAAAGTTAATAAAGGAAAAATAAGACCAAGGTCATGGGACACATATTCCAAATCGAATGTTGAGAAAAACATCCTTGTGGGCATCACTTGTTGTGTATTATAGCTAAGGGGAAATTGGAAAAGTAAATGACAAAGGCTTTGAAAAGGAAAAAAGGAATTATTCGTATTTTATTTATGAAAATAAAGAAAAATAGGAGAAAAGGGAGGTGAAAGGTCACAAGTTTCATGTGAGGAGTAAAAGGAAGGAAAATAATGGAAATTGAAGAAAATAGAAGCCTCAATGATAAAAGGCTTATGAGGATCAGTTCACAACATTTTGTCAACATTTTGCTAGTTTAGTTTTGGAATTAGCGTCAGATAGGAGAAGAGCACCAAGAGGAGAAGGAAAGCAAGCAAGTAAAGGAAGGACACATAAAGTAAAGTAAGGACAAGGAAAGAAAGGATTAAGAAAGTAATGGTTAGATAAATCAACTTCAATGGGAATGCTTGTAGGAAACAGGTTGCATGTATGATTTCCTAGCTGGTTTTCGCATGCATGGTATATGGATGTGTGTATTTGGTTTCTTTGTTGTCATTGGCATGGGTTTTGTAGGCTTTTGATAGTGGTTTCATCCTTGCCTTTCCATTTCCAGATAGTCATGGTGTGATTGGATTCATTCTTGGTTGAGATTTGGATTGCCAGAAGGTTTTGGATTCGGGTGAGGTGGTCTTAGGGAAATCTCAAGGGTTGGGGGTGGAGATGGTTTTCTCTAGGAATCCCTCAATAGGTGGGTGGAGACAGGAAAATTCCTTAAGTGATGGTGAAGGAATTCTGAGGCCTCTAATCCCAATTTGGTTTTGTGATCTCGAGACCAATTTAGGTGAGATCACAGTAGTGTGACGGTGGAGGTGGTTTAATCTCTAGATTCCCTTGGTTTTTTATGGATTGGTTTATCCCATGAGATCCCACATTCATGCTTGGGATATGGCATGGGGGAGATTGGCTGAAAGAAATATTTGTTTCAGCCTAATCTATGGTCAGGTGGTACGTGGAAGACCTTGAATTGGTTGTCTTTTCCATATGGTTAATAAGGGTTAACTTTTTCTTGTCTTTGATGAGTAATTATACTTGTTGTTATGTGGATTTAACGTTTGTTCTATCATTATTATCTATTTGATTATATGTTGGTTATAAGCATGGTTATATGACAGATGTAAGTATGGCTCTTATCACATCTTAATTAATGAGTGTCTGATTAATGAATTCATGAGCTAATTGGTGTTATGAAAAATATTGTGAGAAGGCATTGATCCTTCTTGCTAAACCTCAGATAAGTTTCAGATCCCTATGTTTAGATATGCATTCATGACCTGTAGGTTTCATGTTTACCATGTGTTTGAAAAAATGGTTGTATTGGTTGGGAGTGGTCAGGTCAAGTCATTATTCAAGTTTTTGGTTTAGAAGCTTTGTTTCTATTATATTTATCATTTATGGAAGTTTCATTGAGTTCTCAGCAGGGGACTGGGTCCTAGTCCTAAAAAAGTGGCTTGGAATTTAGGGTCGTTGGCACATAACTGATTAGAAAAGTCCATAGTCACTGGGAAGCAGGATTATGGGAGTGGTTGGAGGCTTATAGACACTTGGAGGCCTTGTCAAGGGAGCGAATGAGGCTCTAGGTCAGTGAAAGAGAGAGTCAGCTCAAGGTTTGGACCCCTGGAGGGGTTGGGTAGCTCCTGGAGGTCCTGGGACACTTGAAGGAAGTTAGTAAGGTCTTAAGTTGTCAACTGCATTTTCTTAAGGCCATATAGGAGGTTGAGTCTTATCATAGTGACCCTCAACTCATGTTTACCTGAGAAAACTAGTGAAAGTGGCTAAATGTGGCAGGAGGCGGTTATAGGGGTGTTGTCAACTCTCATTGAATGTTGTCTTTCACGAAGAAAATTTTAAATTCATTCGACACATACTCACCTCCAATATCGCTCTTGAGAGACTTCAACTTATTTCCAATTTATTTCTCAACTAGTGCCTTGAATTCTTTGAACTTGGAGAATGTCTTATATTTCTTCCGCATGAAGAAGATCCAACACTTTCGTGATAATTCATCAATAAAAATGACAAAATATTTGTGTCTAGAAGTGGAGGTTGTCGAGAAAGGTCCAAAAACATTAGAGTCGATCCTTTCTAGGACTGCATGTGCTTTTTTGTCCTACTCATGGTATTTGGATTTTTTGTACTTCCCAAAAGTACATCCTTTGCATACAACTTGTTGCTCAAGTGCTCCTCTGGGGAGGCCTATGTTTATTTGCTACACAATATTCAGAACACCCTAATGCAAATAGCTAAGTGCTTTGTGCGAAAGTTCATTGACATCACAACCTTGAATTTTCTTTGCCTGTGTGCTTAATGCAACACAATATTGTACTTCTAGCTTATATAGATTCTTTCACACGAACCCCGATCTCCTTCACCTATCCCATGGTTATGTGTCTCAGGAATTCCTTTATTTTTCTGAAGATCACATCATAACCATGATCTTCCAAAACTGTAATAGAGATAATATTTTCATTTAGGCCCAGAATGAACATGACATCCTTGAGCCTAAGAGGGGATCTTGTCTCCCTCTAAAAGGTGACTGTACCAATCCCATTCATGTTGTACCTTCCATCATCCCCCATCTCGATGTGCATATGAAAATATTTCTCCTCCAGGCCAATGAAAAAATCTCTACACCATGTCATGTGGAACGATGCACCTGAGTCGAAGTACCACACGCTCACCATCATTGTGTTGGCCATGCACGTGATAAGGGTAAAGTCAAGCTTAAACTTTGAAGCTAAGGCTTCACTTGCCAGTCCTCTTGAGGTCTTCTTTCTTGCATTTTAATATGGAAACTTTGTGGCATAGTGCCCAAATTCATGACAATGGAAGGATTTAATTTTGAACAAATATTTCTTCTTGCCCCCTTGGCTAGATTTTGGTTTCAATTGAGATTTATTCCCTTTTCCCTTCTTTCCCTTTCCAACCAATGAAAATTTTTCTTCATCCTTTCCCTTGGATGAAGTCCCATCTCTAGTATTTTGCCTTATTTCCTCCTGTACCAAATCAAAACATAAGCATTTCCAATTCGGTAGTTTCTCCCTCCTGTTCATTGAATCTTCATAGCTATGCCAACTCTTCGGAAGGCCTAGAAGGTCTAGGTTTACCAATTCCTATCCTGCAACATTAACTCCAACCCCACCAAGTTTATCATGACATTATGTGAACCTTCTCAAATACTTCGGAATCGTGTCATTCTTCTACATCTTGATACTTAGAAGTTTATCCTTGAGTTCTAGCTTCCCGTGGTCATTAATATTCTTGAACAATTATGTCAGTGATTTCCACCTTGAGAATGAAGTTTCTTTTCCATATATATTTGAGTAAATTTGATCTTGTACTCCCTCCAAGATTATTCTCCTCACCTTGGCTACATCTTCTTCCACTGAGCAAGGTTCTGAGTATCATATGCTTGTGGTTTTGCAACATTTGTCTTGATGTATTCTAGCAAGCCATTGTCATCCAATATTGCATCCATGTGATCTTTCCATGAAATGAAATTATAGGTTCCTTCCAAGGCATACTCTAGCCTCAACCCATTGAAGGTCATCTTCTTAACTCTGAAGAGATCCTACTACACTAAACTCCAAAATTCAAACCTCCTAAGAAATAACTTCAATTTTTTTTCCCTAGTGTGAATCGTGCTCTGATACCATTTAGAAATTATGCTGTATATTTGAAACTTCTCATAAAGTTTTTATCAAAATCACAAGATATAAACCTACTCTACTACTTTGTGGAAGTTAATTCACAATTTAGAATAAAAATTTCAGACATGTAATAAGAAATAACACACATGCACATAACATTTTTCCTGGGGAAAGAAATCTGCTAAAGACCTCAATTCCTACTTGCATTAATATGATTAATAGAGATGTATTAAGATTTCTTTGCTCAACTAAGAAAAACCTACAAGTGAATAACCTACATCTCTACTCACTGAGAAGATCTGACCCAAACTTAGTCAATTTCTGTCTCTTCTTGAGCCCCTATTTCCTTCCACAATTCCTTGATAAATTAGGCCCCTATTATTTAGGAATTTCTTCAAAATCGATTGCGCAATTCCTCAGGTTGATCATCAAATTGCATGCAAAACCTGTACACTCCAGAATAGTCTACAACTGATGTTACACTACCTTGGAATATCCACCTCAATTTGGTAAATCGAATTCTCTACATGCCCTAGCTATTTTGGGTTAATTAATTCGTTAACTAGATGATCAATGAGCTTAAATGAAGTCCCATTGCAAAACTAACCTTCCACTATTTCCTCCAACAATTGGAACTAGTTTAACTGAAAGCAACTTGATATAACTGACTTTGGTTGCTACAAATTGGAAACCAAATATGCTTACCTAAACTCTAACTCCTCCAACTCAAATTTATTGAGTAAACTAGGTGACATAATCCATGTCACACAAGTTAATTACATCCAATTTTCCTGCTGATGTGGAAATTCAATTTTTCTCATTTTAATCAAGGAAAACTCAAATTAAGAATTTCTTCTTGCTTTTTTCAACACAACTCTACTAGGATATGAAAGATGAGAAACTTTTTCACGAAGGAAAGTGACTGGATAGGAGCCAAATTCAGTTGAAGTTTCCCCATTTGATGGGGGCACTCAATGAAATGGAGGATATTGTTTCATAAAAGGGGCAGGGGGAAGGATTATCAAGGTGTATATCGGTGTCCATCCACCTACTTCACTGAATCAAAGGAAAGTTCTCCGTTTTGGTAGTTTTTCTATAATTTGTTGGGTCCTCTTTTCGCTGCGACAAACACCCTCCAAAATTTAGACTACACTTGAATTTTGGAGCTATTGTGGATCTCATGATCATTCATTCCATAGTCACTTTATAGCCGATTGGTGTTTTTTTAAGTATTCTATCATTCTTCTCAACTTTTAAGTGTCAAAGGCACATGCTCGCACATGCTCTGTCTACAACAAGTTCATCAACACACTCTTTTATGTAATCATGAACAGGCATAACAACAAGTCCATAAAGACAGTGCCTGTGCAATTTTCAACCTATGTCGACAGTCAATGCACATTCTCTTTCACATTATCACACTTTTGGTTGTGATGTTCTTCTATTTCGGTGAGTCTTTCCAACGGTCACTTTTGTGCACCTTTTCTTTTGCAAGTGTCACTTTCATTTTTATGACTGCTACTTTTTCTTATTTACTCTTTAATAAGTGTTTTTTTAATGCTATCTTCATTCTGTCATGTGTCATTTTCAATCTCATTCGCATTTTGCAAGTGTCATTTGCACTTTCCTCTTACTATCGCAAGTGTCATATTTTGGGCATGGAGAGTGTCATGCATCACACATATGTAGTTTTAGTTTGTTTCAAGGGATAAAATTGGTGCTAATGAGTAACTATTATCATGTATACATGTATTACACTCATTCCCAAAGTTTCAAGCACTATCGTACAAGTGTCGTCACTATTGTCAGAAAGTGTACCTTTAGTGTTGCACTTGAGGAAAGTTGTCATAATGTCGTCGCATTGAGGGAAGTATGTTGTTCATGTGTTATGAGTGATCATGTTATGTCATCAACTATTCTAAGTGTGTGATCATGCTCAAGTTTTTTCCTTGTTCACGTTGGCCTTACTGATCTCACACTTAGCCAAATATGGAAAAGTGCATTCCCAAGCAATCTGATCTCACTTAGCCTTCTTGAACTGTGCATTACGTAGTCTCGGTCCTCAAGCCCAAACATTGCCTCTTTCAAATAAACAATGTGCAGTCCCTAACTTCCAGAATTGTGCACTATGTATTCTAAGTCCTCTGTCTTGAACCTTGAGCTCCAAAACTATGCATTCTTTACCTTCTAGTCAGCCTCTTCTATGCAGTACATAGTCTCAAGAATCAAGCCTCTAGCTTGAGCTCTTGAACTACACAACTACGGAAGCCCTAGGCCTCTATCCCTTTGAAACTATGTAGTGGGAAAAATCAACCCTCAAGACTCTAGCCTAGCACCTTGAGCCCCTCAACTGCGCAGCTGTCTTGCCCTGGCTATCCTGAACTGCACATTACGTAGTCTCAAGACCCAATCTTGGCCCCTTAACTCCTGAGCCATGCAATCCATGAGCTAGTTTCTCAACCTATCACTCGGTTCCATCTTAGTTAGTGGTTTTCATGAAGCATGTTAGACTTCAGGTTTATCAGAATGATGTTGTCTTGTCATGAGTGGATTTCAGTTGCAATATTATATAATGTTATGACAAGATGATGATGGAGGATATGGAGAAGGAGAACTTGCCAGAAGACACCTTTGTAGCTGCAAATACAAGTTGACAATCAATTCAAGCAAAGGGACACTATATTGCGGCAGAAATTGGAGATGAATGTCAAATTGAAGAATCCCTACTTTCAAGCCTTATGGAAGAGGAAGGACAAGAACATGAACCATCTTTCAGGAAGATAGAAAGATAGCAACAACAAGAATGGCTTGACACTACCATATTATCATGTAGTCTGTGTCATCAACGTCATGTCAATATGTATATGAGTCATCATTTTCCACATCATTTGTGGAATATGTAATTTCAATGTATGAGAAATGTAATGTAAAGTGAAAGTCCAAGAGTCATCTATAGAATGTGAAAAGTCATGAAGGAGTCAAAAGGTCATAGAGAAGTCAAACATTCATGGGGCTTGTCCAAGAGTCACAAAGGTGAATGGCCACCCCATTTGTTATATATACACCCTCATATCTCATGCAAAGTAATTTTCACCGTGCCTCCTCCTACTAGGCATTAGAGAGGAAGATAGTTCTTTTAGAGGAGCAAGTGGTTGCTCTAATGCTCCACTATTGGAGCTAGTGATGTTCACTATAATGATGTATCTTGGAACTTTTTTTTTATTTTCGAAGCTCCTTGAGCTAGCACACTTTCATGTGTATTTCATAAATATTGTAAGATTATTCTTTGAATGTTTGCAATGTATGTTGTTTTCATCTGTACTAAGGAAATTAAACTAGTTTGGTGGCTTTGGTACTTATCTTGCTGAAGGTGTGTTGTATGTGTTTTAACAAGCATTACTTCCATGTGAACTATTTCACTGGTTGATCAACAATTCATTCATATGTATATTCTCATGTTTCTTTACTATATTAGTGCTATTTTTGTTCTTTTAAAGGCTCACTTTTCTCTCCCTTTTGGTAGAAGAACCTTGATACATTATGCAGCTGAAAATTCCATAAGGCATTCCCACTTGTTCACTCAAAAGTACATTTTCATTACTCTCTTTTGCTAACCATTGTATCCAAGGAAAATCTATAAGAACATATGACAGTTGGGTCTTATTTCTAAAAGGGCTCCCACACGAAATGGTGCAAAGTATGATTGGAACTTTTCATTAGGGAGACCCTCTTGGTTGATGGATTTCTAGCACCGTCAACAAATGGTGCTAGAAGGAGGGCAAGATGAAAAGATATGCTCATTAAGTCTTTTTTGAATCTCTTATTTTAAATGGCTCATCCCTAAATCATAATCCTGGAATGTTTCTCTAACCTATCCCCTAGTAAAATTTTCATCTCCATGGAACAACTTGATGACTTGTCTCAATTTAAGTTTGATAGTGAGGGTGATACATCTATTACCAAGCATGCATCTCTTTTTCTTAAGTTCTATGAACAATATGAAATTGACTGTGAAGATGTGGCTTGTATTCTTTTTTGCCTCACACTTGAAGGTTGAGTTAACCGATGGTGTCATACCCACCAGCCACTTCCATTCATTCTTTTGAACACCTCATCAAGGAGATTCATTTAGAATTTGATAATTATGATTACCGAGATGTCCTTAATGGAATTAATCAACTAAGAATGAAATGTAATGAATCAATTGAGGATTTTTATAATCGATTCCTTCACCTTTGCTATGAATTTATTGTAGAAGACATGGGTTTGGATTTATTTAAACAAAAGTTTGAGTGTTTGGTTCATAACTCTTTTCATGGTGAATCTAGGCCCCTTGATGTTTTTGTTTCCCCAAATCTTGTAAATTATGAGACACCTCCAATTTCAAAGGAGGAGTCTACTATTCCTTTTGTTCCTTGTCCTCCTTCTTTTCTAGTACTGGTCGAGGTGCCTCTATGCATTAATACTGAAGTTGGGAAATTTGTAAATCAAATCGTCAATCCATCTCTTCAACCTTCATCAACCTCTCATGATTTAGATTTAGTGGAGGAAACCTTGGAATGGTTCATAGAGCCTAGGGTGAAGACTAATCCATCCATTCCTCAAGATGATAATAGAATTCTTAACATCAATTTTGAATTTGACTACAATGAAAGTATTAATTTTTCAAGGGACATCTATCATCCTCTATCATCTATATGCCTTAACTCTTTGTAACATGATCTGATTGATTAATCTTATCCACTAATTAGTTCTTCACACTCTCTTGATTTTCAAGTTGCTATTTCAAATTATGATCAAGTACAAGGTGGTAATATTACATAGGTAGAGGAGAAAAAAACTGAGGATTCTTCTGATCTTTCTTCTCTTTTTCAAACTCCCCCATGTCAAGATGATGCCCTTCCATTCTTGGATGGTTTTGAATATACTAATCTCAGTAATCAACCAAATGAATTCGATTTTCTTAATCAATCTATAATCTTGGGAAACCATTGTTCTAATATTCACGACTTCATTGACATATGCGATCATGAATGCCCATGTGAACCAATTTATATTCTAGTTCCTAGAGAAGATTTTGAATTGAAAGAATTAGATTTGGAATATCATCGTGCCAAAGAAGATGTTCTTATCGAAACTTCCTCTTCATCTCACTATCCCTTGTGCTCTACTATTTGTGATGCATCTACTTGCGATGAAGATACTCCATGCTCTTCAAGTTCTTCATCTCATGAGTTAACTTCTGAATTGACACAATGTTATTGCGAAATTTCTTGGAAGGTGTACCAAAAACAATTCACTTAAGTCACTAATGACAAGTGACCCTAACAAAAATTTGATGCTTGTTGGTGATTCAGATCTACAATAAAAATGGAAAACCTGCAGCAAAAGTATAGATGATCTTGAATAGAAAGCAACAATAAATATCCAATGAAATAACCCAAATGGAAAGACTTAAAATTGAATTAATTCTTTATTGAAAACACTTGGTGAAGGAGATTTACAAAAGGGTCTATAAGTCCCCCTCCGTGGGATGGGTTCTTTGATGTCCTTGATGCTTCAGAAAATGATCTTCTCTCTCAATATGTGAAAAACCCAGAAAAAATGTGGAGAACTTGAATGGGAGCTTGAAAGAAAAAAGACGATAATGGTGATGATGATTATGATCATGGTGAAGAATGAATGAAAAACCCTCCTATTTATAACAAAGTATTGAGTTAATCTAAAAAATGGAGAATAATAAAATAATATTGACCAAATCAAGATCTAACCATTTGGAATACTTTATTATATTTATTGGAAAGGGAAAAGACATTTAAAATGGTTAAATATTTTTATTTAGAAATAATTAATAAATAAAATATTAATTATTTCACGAGAATTAAGAATGGTGTGAAATTGAAATAATTATTAAATAATGATTTAACAATTATTCCAATAACAGAAATAAGAAAAATTAAATAAATAGTGATTTATTTAATTATTCCTAAGGGATTTAGTCAAATGTGATAAGGAATAATTATTTAAATAATAATTTAATAATTTTCCTAGAGAAAATTAAATAAATAATGATTTACCTAATTATTCTCATGGGTTTTTTTATTTAAATAAGAAAATAATTTATTAAAAGTAGTCTAATACATTATTTTCCACAGTGAAAGTGATTTTAATATGGTAAAATTAATCCTACATGGTGTATTTTGATTAAGCTAGCTAGAAATGACTAGGTGATCATTTTTTGGTGATAAAAAATTGCCCCCACACATATGAGTGTTAGGGGAAAATTGTATGATCGAAATATGTTGTAGGTTACACTTCCATGAGACACAAAAAGGGGAGTCAAAGAGAGAGAGAAATAACTGAAGCAATACAAGGACGAAAAAAATGGATTGGGTAAGACCTACTAAACTAATAGAAGTATCCTTTTATGTGGGAGTACATGATATCAAATGAGGCATGGGAGGTATATCCATACCCACCGAGATAATTGCGTACAAATGATAATGATGAGCCCAACAATGTGGGACTGAACTAAAAAGTAGATGATACATGATACACTGGCATCAATGGGCTAGAAAGTAATACAATGGATCCTGTATATATAATGTGCCTAGAAAAACATAGGTCAGGACTGAATATAATAACATTTGAGTACATGAGAAATAATGCCCTTCAAGATGACATGGTGAGGGGGATCACAACCAAAGAAGCCCTGCTAGACAGGAAAGGTCTCTGAAGATCTGAATGCATTGTTTGAAGGAGACGTGTGTTTTGGACGCTGTAAGCGGCAGAAATCGAACCCATCACATCTGCAAAACTGCATCTAAGGCTAGATCATCCGAGCATGTGGGGGGCTACCTGAAGGGCCACCCCCTCACAAGGTCTAGAACATGTCACACACACCTGAGAATCATTGGAACAATCTTCTGGAATCACTGAACCATCAATTGTATGAATCTCAAACGTGAAATAAGGATTTGATGTCAAGCACGCGAGAAACAACCAAGTCAAAGGGTGATAATGATTCCCTTTCCTTGATCTGAGGCACCGAACAAAGATGGAAGTTGGAACCAAGGTACACCGCCCTCTAGACCACTCATCTAGAATAAATGTGCTAAGGTCGATAGAAGGGGACCCACCAAAGTTAAGGAAATAAGTGATCCGAATGGAAAATGACATCCAGCGAGTGTATTCATCCACCCATGGAATTTACCCATGGTATTGTAAGTGACATCCACCCATGGTATTCATACATCCATTGCATTTATCCACCCATGAAATTTACCATGGTATTGTAAGTGGCATCCACCCGTGGTATTCATTCACCCATGGTATTGTAAGTGACATCAACCCACGGTATTCATTCACCCATGGTATTTATGAACCCATGGAATTTACCTGTGGTATTGTAACAAAAAAAGGTTATAAGTAACAAGTCACATTTTGTAAAAGGATAGATTGTCCACCACAATGTATACTTTACAATTGTTATCTGTTTTAATAAAAAATATCTTTATGGTTTTATTTACTGTGTATTCTCTCATTTTCTTTCTGCCATCGCGGTTTTTCAGATCTTGGGGGCCTCCCCCCAAGATCTAGATCAATGTTATAATATTTTTTCATCAATATTCAACAAAATTTAGGCATGTGCTATGTCCTCCACAAAACACTTTCTTTGGCCAAGCGGGAAGATTTTTTTTTTTTCATTTTTTTTGCAGGAAGTTTTTTGGGCGGTGCATTTGCAGATCAGATCTGAAACTTTTGGTGCAAAATTTACCAAAAAAATATTATATTTGTATTCCTTTTGAAAATATATCTAAATTAAAAAAAATTGGTTGAAACAAAGTCTGGATGAGGGAGATATCGTTGATTTAAAATCAACTATGTTGCGTAAATTTTTCTAACGACAATTCATGGAAGATGACTCTCCTACCATTTTTTGTAGTTTTTGTGTAGAATTTCAGAAAAATGATTGTAGATATGAGCTACTCTTGAAAAATCACCCAATTTCAAAAAACAAATTGGGCAAAATGGAGTTTGGATGAGGGAGATATCACTGGTTTAAAATCAACTATTTTTTTTCATAATTTTCGTGATGGCGGAACAATGGCAACGCGAATATGAGTTTCCAGAGTGTACAAATAGGGATTTCAAATACATGGCAAGATGCATCATGGTCATTTTTTTTCCAAAAAATAGGTTATAATAAATATTATGATTTATATTGATCAAGTTATGTCCATTTTAAATCTGGAGCAGCATTTAGAGTGGATTCCTTTGGAGATATGCCCTCCCACCCCACTTTAGTAGGTGCTTGCTTCACATTCATCAGTTTCAGCATAGAAACATTTGGCTTGGGTTCTTTGGAGATGTTCCCTCCCACCCCAGGCATTGTAGGCACCTTTTACTTCATCAATAGTCAACATCATGGTTATGGGTCAACTGCATAAAATCCTTGTCATCGAAGTCCAATTGCTAGGCCGCACACTATTAGTGTCACAATTGGTCACATGCATTACAGGGTATCTCTATCCTTAGATATTCTTTTGTTATGGTTATGGGTCATCTAAAAGCCAACACTTTATCGAAGTCCATTTGCTAGGTTGCGCACTGTAAGTATCACAATTGGTCACAAGCATTACATGGTATCTCTATCCTCAGATCTTCGTTCAACATGGTTATGGGTCATGGGAGCTTCATTCACTGAACCTCTGACATAGCACGTTCATTCATGGCATACTAAAAGATAACCTTAATTTGACTACATATTGGAAAATACCTCTAAAAATCACATTATTTAACCCCCTACCAATATAAATCCAATACACCTTCCCAATTTATTAAACCCCTATTTTCACTAAATATTGTATGTATCCATTTTTTTAATTTACATTTTTTATACCCTTTTATTTTTATATCCCTGGTATAGTGACATGATGCCTCTCTTATGACCCCACACGCATTCTATAATGCACCTTTCTTCTTTTGATATACATTGTAAATGCATATTAGTTGCACCTTTCTTCTTTTGATAGACATTGTAAATGCATAGTAGTTCTCCCACAATGCAATTACTTAACCCACACTCAAGCACATCTCACTATGATTTGTGGCATTTAATGGTCTAAGGCACAAAAATATCAACCATGTTTTAGGAAGATTGATTATGTGCATGTATATAAAATAACATATAAATTGATCTATATGATGATGGAAAATCTATTGATGAATCTTTATGAATAGGTTTGCACCAAATAAGGTGTTCAAGCACAATCTAGACCCTCTAGATGCAAGACAACTATCTACAACCAAGGTTGGGGCCCCAAATCTCATATCAATGGTGCAATCCCAACCTAGACATGCTTAGAAGAAGAGGATGGAAAAGTACCAACACGAGATATGGACTATCACTCGTAGACTATGTAAAATGCAACAATGGATTGGAGATAACATAGAGGCATTAAATGAATGGACTAAAACTAGAACATAAGACAAAATTTTGGTTGTAGAAGTCATCTACTCCATTTGGCTAGCTCAAAACAATCGTGTATTACAAAATAAACCTCCAAACATCTACAATATTTTCTACATGTTGAAGGCAAGCATTACCTTATCATGTACCTCAATAAAGACAAGGCTTCCTTGCACTCTGATACCTTTGAAATACAATTCTAAAGGTCACAACCAAGACAGACCCCACATTGGTGTATGAGACCCCCTTACTTTTGGGACAAGGAACCCACCTCCGTATACATACTCTACCCCCTCTGGTTTTGAACATGTGACCTCTTAGGAGGAAACACATGCTCTTAAACATTAAGCCCACTCAATCTAGATATAGCAGATTTCTCTTTAAGGTCTCTTTTACATAATGAGTGATTACATTGGAACCACATTGGAACTAACATCATATAGGAAATAGAAATGACCATGGAAACAATATTAAGAACTAATATCACTTCCTTGAAATAGGATTGACCCTGGCATTTCTATAATCAAAGAATCACTTGAAAATTTAAGCTAAACAATATTAAAGTAATGTCTTGAACACCAACAACCAAGAGCCTTATCTCCCTATAACGAAGCAACCTATGCAAGATCAAATTTACAAAAAAGACTTGCCAGAGAACATCCATGTACACAATCCTTCCATAGAAAACATCTATAATGCCAAAATCAATCAAAAAGTATGATATGGGACTTTCAAATTCAAAAACCAGTTGAGAAGCATGGGATCAGACTTGTAAGATTTTATATAATGATTATCTGAACGGAGGTTCTCGCAAGACGGGCTTAAATGTCCAAGGAGGAAATGATAGGATACTCTTTGCCAGAAATTGAAAATAATCCTTTCACTATTCTTTCCCAAGGGATTAAGCCAGTTGTTTATACAAAAACTTTATTTAATATTTTTTGATAGCACTTCAATTAATATTTTCTTCTCAGTGTCAAGATTAGAATAGAGAACAACCATTTTCTCTATATACAACCATGATTACAAATATCCCAAAGCTTCTATGGAAAACCCGCAGACCGTAGGTTATAAAAGGCTAACGAGGTTTGAGCACTTTTAAAAGAACAAGTGCAGGAATCTGCTTATTACCTTGGAAGCTCAAGTTGGGCAGGACCAATAGGAATCACATCACCTTTCACAAAACATATTATAGAATATTCAAATCTAAACCAGTTGTCCTTGGTTTTGCTACATGAAACTGTTAAACTACTGACATGTCCAAAGATAATTTCACAGCAGCTAGTGATTCTAAAAACACAACTTATTTATCAGAATAATGGTCATTTTACCAATATGTCACAATAAATTGCAATAAATAGCTATGGTAGAATCAATTGAAGAGAAGGCACACAATTTTCTTTCAGTATCTTTGAACTTACTCAGAGACAACAAAAATATGAAACATTTGATCAAACTTTGTTGTATCTAATAAAAACAGAAGTTGGAAACAAAATTCCACACTAAAAAGGTTTTGATAAACTATAGTCTAACTAAGTTGCCTATAAAATGCAGGATTTAGTCCAACTTAGTTTCCTCTAATTCAAACAGAAGTTGAAAATATAATTCTCAGCTAATAGATTCTGACAACTCTAATTTAATTTCGTTGTAGCTATAAAATAGACCCCTCAAGCATGGGAGAATAAGAATGGACCTCTTGTTGTAGTCTTAAGTCGTAGGTGACTATCCATAATATATAGTCTCCATTCTTTGAACAAGAAAGAGAGTGGAAATCCTAAAGAGACAAGCCTGTCTGTATCAATATTCCATCTTACTAGCCTTGGTCCAAAAACTAGCTTTAAGAAAGTATCCATTGGAGTGAAGATTGTCTTAAGCACCTGTAGAGTTCAAGTCCTATGAACTGACTTCCTTAAGAGCTCTAAGCTTAGTCTGTAGTGTAAGCCCTATGACACTTGCCTTAGTCTTTAGCTGTATTGACATAACTACTATATACAAGTTTTGGAGAGTAAGATATATGTAGAGTAAGATTCACATGGTTTCAAAGCTTTCACTCAATATGCATATATTCTTTTATTTGAAATCGTAGTATTAGGTGAACTAACTCTCTCTGTTGGAGCTTCAAAGAGTAAGATCTTTGGAAAAAATCATTAAGAGACAAACTGTAGTCTGTACTATAGCCGTATAGCCTAGAGTCTCACTATTCTCAAAAGTTGATCTACTTGTTGTCTTTGCGGTTGCTTACAAACTTGCACTTGGGACCCAAGCTTTGGAAAGAGTGATAAAAATAAGGCCTTTGGTTGCACCTTTTGTGCAATTTATTAAATTTATGACACAAAACAAGGGGTACATGTGAAAAAATATTCCAAGAATATATAATTCATGTTGATAGAGAACAGATGGATGGTGGGCACAGGTTAACAAGTACTACTCCCTACTAAATTTCAATGCATTTCAATTCTCGAAAATATATTTTTCAAGATCTTCAAGCAAATGTAATATGGAGGAAGACTCTTTAATAATGACATGGTAAGTAAAAAATAATATAATTAAATGTACATTCAAAATCGTCCAAATTTCTGTTTATTTAACAAAGCTTCCAAACTTCATAAAGGAAATAAGTGCACAAGACATAAGTTAGCATTTTACATAGATAACATTAGCAAGCAATATTTTCCTAGTTGCTAAAAAGGAAAATAATTAAATTCATTATTAAGGAGAAATAAATGATAAAAAACAAAAAAACACTCACTTATTATTAAAGATACACTCACTTATTAGTTGTAACATAACGAAAAAGCATTAACAAGTTAACAGATGTGCAATACATCCATATCCAGTATTTATCATTACATATCATAGACTGACCTCAACAATACACAGTTGCATGTATATTGTGAAGAAAATCATGTCTCGGAAGCCTTTACAGGAAAATAATTTCAGAAAGCTTTGGATTGTTTTTTTTTTTTGCACTGGTAAGGTGTACCTAGACAAATATAAATATGCATAAAACAATATACTAAAGTCTAAAACTATGATATTCTTATAGTTAACAGAAAATTCAAGTGGGTGACCTTCCAATAGAATTCAATAACTGTTGTAGCAACACAACGAATAGTCATACAAGGATTTTTCATAAAAATTGTGCCACCTACAATGTCCGCTCTAGTGTAAGAGCCCTGAGAAGAGTCAAGCTCTTGGACCATCCAAGAAAAATTACTTTAAACAATATGGTGTAAACAAAAATCATACTGTCAAGACTCAAAGAAAAAATTGAATACACAACAACATGAAATACCGCGAAAAAACATAGTCTCCACTATAAAAAAGACTAAATTTGTATATCTACCCATAATGAAGAAAAAAGTTTCTTTATCTGACCATATTACACTTGAAAGTTCCCAACTATATAGCATGAAGTCAAAATATCTAGGTTGTGCACCATAAAAAACCAAATTCCAAATTTCCAACCATTCCACAATTTAAATCTAAACAACGAGTATATGCCAAGGCCTGAAAATATTATGATATATCTTTTAAAAAAACATCTCCATCAAACAATTTTTTATGGGATGCCAATACAACCAACAATAGATTTTTACTTCTAACTCTAGAATTTTCCACTTCTACAAACTCAGAGCTTGCATGTTTAGGATCATGCTTCATGCTAGAATAAATTAAATCTATGAAACAACTCCATAGACCTAGAGCCAAGTTAGCTTGTTAAGCACTGGTCAGAAAAAGCTTTGTAAAAGAACTATAGAAAACCTTTGACTATTGTGAAAAACCTATGACCACTGTTAAGACACATTACAAATCCTGGTGTTAGAATATTCATCTATTAGTTTAAAATTACATATCATACAATTCACAGTCTACCATGCCCTCCTAAATCGAATCGAGCTTTTTCTTATCAATGTGCACTCTAGTAGAAGCTAGATCCTTCTTGTTATGAAATGTTGATGCACCAACTCCTATAGCTTTTGTTGAAGTGACATTTATGCTTAGATCTTGAATATTATTCTCATATTTGTTTGGCATGGTAGAAGTGGGGTAGGATAGGTCATAAGGGTATTTCTTGGGCCTTCATTTAAAGAAATAGACTCTGAAATTGCCACTTTACTCTTCAATTTGGGCTTCAAAGCATGAATGCTTGTATAGAGCCTACAAAATAAACCCATATAAATTTATTTTGTTTATAACTTAAGCACACCGTACCTCTTGTAACATAATCACATTGTACCCATAAATAAGCTAAATTGATAAGTGGATGAACACATACAAGAAGAATGTGTCACAGTCCAAAGGTTAGATTCCAATCCTTCTTCAGAGTATTGACACATATCTCTCCATTGCTTGCAATATTAGGGTGGAAGATTTTTGTGAAAAAATACCCTGCAGTCTCACATCTAATACAAGTTAAAAAATGGAAGATTTGGTATTCTTTACATCATAAAAAATGTTTTGATATCAAGAAAAGTCAAAGAAACTAATAATTCACTCATGATATGATGGCAAGAATGAATTGCCTTGTGGAATCGAATATGGACAACCATGACTGGCCATTGAGATTTGCTTGACTCAGCTATAATTAACAGGAGGCTTGAACACAGTAACTCGGCTATTGCTAATAGAAAATTTTTCATCTTATACCAAACGGTATATTGCGTGACTCCATGAGGTATTATTGTGTGATAGTATTACAATGGATTATAAGAAAATTTACGTGACTGCTATAGGGATTAAATCTCTTTGGTGGAAGACACACCAATATACTTATATATTGTAAGCAAGAAAATTTGTGTGATTCTGCTACACCTAGCAGGAAGCTTAAGCATAGTAACTCAGCTATACTTGAAACAAAAAATAAAATTCTATCTACACCAAATAGTGTGATAATATATTTCATGACTCCATACCAAACAGTGTGATAATATATTTCATGACTCCATACCAAACAGTGTGATAATATATTTCAAGACTCCATTGAGCAATTATTGCATGACTTAGCTATTCACAATTCAAATAAATTTCGGCGATAAATTGGAAAGCCCAATACAGTTTTGCTACTTGTCTCACATTCCACATCACACATCTAATACAAGTTAAAACAATGCTCAAACGGGAATAATAAATTCTCAAAATGGAAGCTGAATTGGACTTGAATTCCAATGGTTATTAGATGAGCATTGTATATCAATGTAGCTTAGAATTTGGTACATATGAGCAAGCTGTAATTGCATTAATGAATGAGATTCAAAGCCAATGGTCATTGCATTATGGCTTTGTACATTTATGGGAATGAGAGATTCTATACACACAAGAAAATGGACCACAGAGAACCCTTACTTTCGAGCACATAATGACTTACGAAATTAACCCTATAGATGAGCTCAACACTAAAATTTCCCAGTAGAATTGTGAGACCAATGACAACTTTAAACAAAATAGAATCCTTCTCTTCTCAAGTCTTCTTCAATGAGCATGCAATAAGCTTCAGGACAAAGGAAGTCCTTATTCTCTGCGAGATCTAGAAATTTTGTTGCTTTATACCCTTCTAAAGTGTCATACTTGTTTTTGTATGCAGTATTAATATGAAGCCTTCAAGCAGATCTGAGCAACAAATGATCTAGGGGCTTAACTCACTATAAAATGGTTGACAAATAGATAACAAAAAGTTCTCAAGTTTGAGTTTGTGAAGGTAAGGGTTAAAAATTTACTTCATTCTTATTAGACACTCACTCAATGGTTATTATGCACCCACATTCTCCTTTAAGTATGCACTGGAAACTTAGGACATTTATAGGAACATTGTTGTCAATGTCAATGATCACGGTATGAGAGAATTTTATAGGGTTAACATAAATATTCATCACAAATGTATATTATTGACATGTAAGCACAAAGGAGATAGAAGAATTTGCAAACTAAGAAAATATCACTTTATAGGGTGAAATAAACTATTAACAAATGGATTATGTACTTCCAATTCCATATAAGTGATGGTGGAATTTCGTCAAAAGGTTTCTACAAATTGTCTTCATATATTTCTTCTTTGGTAAAGTGTCCTTCCTTCCAACAAGAATGTTTGCATTGTGTCATGTCAAATCTACCTAGGTATTGTCATCAATCACATTTTGAGATACATATTGCTATATTCAACAAAACTAATTTGAAAAACATATAACACCACAACCTAAACAAGGAGGAGGCCTTGAAATGCCCAGGTTATAGAACAAAATCAGTTTAAACAACACCATTAGGATTTGACAAAGTCTCTGAGGTGTTTTTGTAAAAAAGTAAGGAGAGTCACAACTATGTGCTTTAGTTTATTTCTACTAGAGACTATGCCTCAAGTTTATGGTCCCTAGACCATTTTAGCCTCTCCAAATGATGTTTTATTTTCTAAGACTAATGATGCAATAAGGGAGGGAATATCTAGCTAATTTTTTTTTTGTATCTTAGCACATTGTAGATCATAAAGTCCCTGTGGATGCAGATGGAGGTACAAAGAAGGTCATGAAAGCTGCCAGAGTTAAGGGCTATAATTCACATCTTGGCTTTCATTCATTGTACATGACTCTGCTATGCTATAGAGAATTAGGAACTTAAAATGCCACGTTGATTGTGTGCCTCTCTTTTGAGTATGTCCATAGACACTTGCAACCTCGTACGAAAGCACAGAGAAATTTTTTGCAACCAGTTATAGAGAAAGCGAGGAAACTCTTGCAAGTTAAAACTTGGGGTCAATTTGGATTGGAAGTTGCTTGTTCAAAATTTTTTGAGAAGGCCTCAAGATTGAAAAGTGAATGCTTTTAAATCTACAATTTCTAATTTGACTTTCCCTACTTTGACTAAAATATCAGGTATCCAGAATCTGAAATTTTCGGTCAATAATTCTAGGTTGCAAACTAGTTTGGATATATTTATGTCACTTCGAATGAGAGTTTAGCGAAGATTCCTACAAAAAAAGTCACAATATGAATATGGCATACAATAGTGAAGTTTTTGTAGAAAGAAATGAAAAAATATACGAGGTTGCAAGATTTTTTAGGAGAAGAAAGTAAAGTATTTATTCTCCTGTTTTAAGGACCAAGGGCTCTTTGACCATTTTGAATGAGAAGGATACTAGTGACATAGTAAAAACGTAAGTAAATGACAAATATTTATCTGGGAAGAAAAGGAAGCATGTGAATGAATGGAGTTCCTGCTCTTCAATCCATGCCAACAACATTAAACTTTTCTAATGCTCTGTCTTTGCATAAAAATGATAGGCCTTTTCTAATGCTCTATTTGTGCATGAAAATAGTCAAATGCCTGAGGCAACCAAATTTTATATGAATTAATATAAAACATGTTCCAACGAGAGTAATATATTGTCAGACTGGTTGTAGAATTGGACTTGAATTCTAGTGGTTATACCACTGTATCCTCCAAGGAATGGTGGATTGATATGAATGGTTTTGGGTGGATCATATGAGTCTTTGGCACATATGAGCACATAGTGGTTTCATTCATGAATGAGGATTAGAGCCAATAGACATTGTATTATGGCTTTATACATTTCTTAGATATGATAAATCCTTTCGTCTTTTTCCCTTGAGTTTTAACCTCAATCAAGACCTCTGCTAGGGTATCAATAAGATATACAACATTCTACACTATATATGCGATGATGTAGATAATACACTTTTACAACTACATGTTATAGAAATTCTTTGGCTTCAATTATTCTTTGTGCCACTAAGTTGGGTCAGTTCCACTTTTAACATTGCAAAGTTCATATAAATTATAATGCATGCCTAAGATGTTTTTTTGGTCCATTTTTCGAGAAACCATTCATGTTATCATGCCAAAATTTATCCATGCACTCAGTAATATTGTATTTGTAAAAAATCTCTTGTATTTTCTTTTAATCTCATGGTGGTGAAACTCAAGCTTCAAATTATCTCTGTGTTGGTGAGACTCAAGATTCAAATTTGCGATAAACAAATATTTTGGTTTAGCATAGGCATACACACTAGTATCTCTCCCCTAGATTTTACCTAAAGAGAAAGAGGTCAAGGTGACGTAATGACAATTTTGATTCGATAATGTAAGGCATTATGAGTACTTAACATGGGTGGACTGTTGACTTGTGTATTCCTATTTAATTAAATTATAGCTCATTATTAGTCTATGGCTGCAGAGTCATTATAAAAAAGGTTGACCAATAGATAAGATGAATTTCTCAAATTTGATTTGGTGAAACATGGGGCTCAAAACCTCACTTCATGCTTATTAAGCACCCAGTCCCTATTTATTAGGCACCCACATTCTCCTCTATGTTTGCACCTGCATTTCCAACTTATGTCATTTATGTGAACACTCTTGACAATGCCACCAATCATTGTACAAGAGAAATGTGCAGGGTTAGCAAGAATACTCATCATGGATGGATATGACTGACACGTAAGGAAAGGAGATAGGTAGAAGAATATACACCAATGAGAAAAAAATTGGTTTATATGGAGGAATAAACTATTAACAATTGTATTCTATAGTTCATGTCTCATATAAGTGATGGTGGAAGCACAAAAATATCACTTGTTGAAAATCACCTGAAAAAGGAGATCCGATATCTGACTCAAGGTGGGCATTACCTTGTCTTCTCCAGTGCACTCTTCAACTAATGCTAAAACATCTGTAGGCTAGTTCTGCATTCCACATCCCATCAATAACCTTTTTGTCCCAAATAGCCTACCATTGGAATTAGTGGACTTCAAGGTTATGGTATCACAGATATAAGGGCCACTGGTGGTGGTGCCATCCAAGTAACCCTGGTTGTATTTGTAGGCCTTCATGGAACCATAACATGCTATTGATGGGGTTTGGGAAATCTCTCTACAATCTTTGGAATTACAAGGAACATATGCTAAATATGAGGATTTTTTGGGTCTGAAAGTGGGAAGAGGCTTTGTGATAGCGGATTGGACCTTGGATTGCAATTCACCCACACAAGATTGCTTCCTATGTCTGGAACCAACAAAACTTGCTAAAGATGGGTTCCCATGTTCACACTCATGAATTAAAGAGCAGCTCCCATGTCTATTGCATGAGAGGCTATTGACATTTCAAAGCCTGAAGTTCCAAGCCTCCTGTGATGATAAGAAGTATTCTTGTATTGCCAGGACCTTGTTCTGATGGAGTCCACACGTAAAAGTGTCTGTATCACCTCATGTCTACTTGTCAATTACTCATGGATCATCTTAATCTCCATATTTAAACTTATGTCTTCACCTCCATTTGCATGTTGCAGCAACAACACGCAGTGCAAGATGAAAAGAAACACAAACAAGCCATGTTTCCACATTTTCATCTGCATATGAAAGAAAGCAAAATCAGTGTCACCCAAAACATGAACCAATCTTGCTTTTTACATGGGTACTCAATGGTTTTATTTATAGTTTAGATTAATATTAAAATAATAAATTACAACTAATTGCAATAAATGGAAACACAATAGACACAGTAGGCATGGCATTGAAAACAATATTTTCTTAATAATAGATATAGTGCATAAACAATCAACAAGGTGTTGCAAAGGAAAAAGAAAATAGATATAGTTATTGTATTCAATAGCAAGTTATTCTTAGTAATGCTCCAAATAGCTAACCAAAAGATGGCCATTTACAACACATCTACCTTATGCCGCCACATCCACCTATAGATAACATGTTGCTAGGATGGAATTCCCATGCTATCTGTTGCACCAACATTTACTGTGTAAAAATAGTTAAGCAATATGTAAAATATTAGGATATGGCTACAAGATAACCTTGAAATAGTCAAACATTGTAGATTAAAAAAATATTTAATTGATGTAAGGCAATAGAAAGTAATCAAAATTGTACATAATACACTTTCTAATATAACAATCATTATTGAAAAACATAAAATCAAATTGAAATTTAAGAAAATACACCAATACTAGTAGTGAAGAGAGATCTGCTTTTGAGATGGCCAATAATAGAATTCTTGTAACTGTTTCAAAAGAAAGGCATGATTTGATTATAGCCATCATTTCATTACATGCTTCTATCATTTATTTGAATAAGCCCTTGATCAGTCCTAGATGTAACTCCATAGAGGTCTAGATATAGCTTAGCAAACCCTTCAAATTTGGTAGAAATGATAAATCTTACAAAAGGTGAGGATAAGGCTACAAATAATCTGCCTTCGAGGTATTTTGAATATATATAGGTTTCTTTCATAAGAGCCCAGAACAAAGGCTTAAATGAGCATCATATTATTCTAGAAACCATAGAGAGATAACACAATAATTTCCTCCAACTTCACTCAGAATAATCCCAAATTTTGTCCACAGAGATGCCATTGAAAATACTTAGGTCAAATAGTATTGAGGTCTACCAAGAAGAGGGCCGAAATAGGTCCCAGAATAGGCCTAAAATTAATACAAAAATGCCTTAGATAGGGGGGGGTCTCAGAAAGGTCGAGAAGGGCCTTAGGAAAGGGCTAGTATATGCCTTAAATGATCCAAAAGGAAATGCAAGATAGATATGAATTAGCCTCATAAAATAAATCATTTCATAATGACCCAAGATCCTTTCAAATTGATTCAGAAGTGCCCAGTAACAAGGGTATGAACTACATGATATTCAAAGTGTGATATTCAAATTGATTCAGAAGTTCCCTTTCAAAGTGCTTATGTAGTTAATATCATTTATTGCAATAATTCAAGAATTCTAAAATCTTACCAGCCATCTTGGATATTTTTAGATAATGGAGAGACCAATAAGCAACAAAAAACTGGGAACTAGCTCTACGTCACCTCCCATTGACAACCTGCCTCACTCAACAATGCATATTTTTTTCTTCTAGTTGTGTTCCTAGGAGAGATCATAGGTATATTATGTATGAAAGTTTGTGAAAAGTGGCCACCAAGTGGCCTTATTTTCCTTTTTGGAGGTGATATGTCATGATATAAGCACTTTTCTATGTATTTTCCTTTTCCAAACCATGAAATGGAAACATATGCATTCTTTCTTTGGAAAAATAAAATCAATTAAAATTTGCATACCATTCACCCTATCAATTTCTTGTCAATCCAAAAGTTTCAAAAAATCAGATACCATTCACCTTAAAATATCCCTTGGATCATACACATACATTGCAAGGCCCATCAAACACATATATATCAATGTAGGAAAAAATAAGAAAGAAAAGTGCCATAACCCAAACAATCTACCAGAAGCACATATCTCAATAAAGTTGCAAACAATTTAAAAACAAACTACCATCACATGTCCAAATGCCTTTACAGATAGTAATTAATGTTAAAGTCATTTAGTGAAAGCACCGAAAGGAAATGCCCAAAATATGATTGAGGACTCAATTGACAATAATAACCAGGTGTAATTTAACTGTTGTAGACCCTATGCATATGGCCAAAACATAAATACTTCCAAAAAGGCTGTGATGGTACATTTGAACTACAAACTCTGATTTATATGTCCAATTTAAAAAATAGGAAAGCCAACTACCACATAAACATTTAAAATAAAATGCACTTCATGTGCTAGACGTTTCTCTTGTGTAAATATGTTGACTTGAGTGAGCAAAAACCATCTTGGCTGAAGCTCGTGCCATCATATCGTTGATATCATTTCTAGCAAGTGAACCATTAATCTAAAAATTCAAGGAAAATGTTAACATTAGTGAGAAGAACTAGATACTTATCCACAAAACATATTCATGAAAAAGGAACCACCTCTTCTTGTTTTTCATGATTAAGTGGACCAATTTCAGAGGGGCCAAATTAACATTTGAATGAAAAACAACTACAAAAGGATGAATGGCTAGTGAAAGAAACTTACACCAAAAAGCAGTAGGAAAAAAAGGTTGAGTTATCCCGAACATTCACCATTTGAACTATTCACTAGACCTAAAACCAAAAAGTACAAAATTAACATCAGATTCATACAAACAAATCAACAAAAATACAACCAATAATTATTTATAAATGATCCAACATATGGAAATACATAAGGAACGAGAAAGTAGAATGTTTTGAAAATCTACCTTGTTCAAAATTTTCACAAAATCTGAAAAAAAAATTGTAATCACAGTCTTCTAATTTGTATGTATCATTCCTATAATTGTATGATAAGTTTGTGATTGCTATAATATATTCAAGTTGTACAAAAGAATCTGTCAAATCATACTTATACATGCGTTACCCCTTTATTATACTATACCAACATAATTGAAGCTCGATGCCTTCTAATCTATCCGAAAGTTCAATGTCATTATGGTAATCAAACGCCATATTACCATCCTTCTTCCTTATTCTTTGAACCCTTCCAATGTACTACGTTCCACAAGAAACACCTTGTTTTGTACTTCGAGGAACACCTTTTCTTGCAGTACGTTCAGTGGGGGGAATTGAGTTGATTTCAAACAACACCCCACAATCTGATCCAATTCCAAAGCTAATTGAAACACCCTTTGTGGAGCCTTCCCATCTCACCTAAAGTAGATCCCATTTCTCACTTTTGTCAACCTATTTTTGGATAATGTCAGATTTCCATTCAAATGACTAACCAAACATGATTTAAACATATCCTTACCATCAAGATCCACCACTGGATTTATTGTTTTTCTTCCATTTTCATCAATGGAATCTAAAATTTCATCCAACTTGTGTCTCCACTCACCACAGAAAATTTTAGGGGCTAATATTCGCCCATGGGCAAATTTTCTATATTTTTTCCAAAAAAAAGATTCGTTAATTTCCATTTTTTTGTAAAAATGATTCATCCAAATTTTATAGAATGAAATTATTTTAACCTAAAAATCTCCAAAAAATCATATATAGACTATATAAAAATATTATAAATTTGAATAATTTTACAAAAATATCTCCAAACATTTTATAAATTTCATATTATGGACTAGTGGGATTCGCCAAGGTTTCTAAACTTTAAGATAAATTTCCATTCTTAAAATTTTTGCTGCCACTCACTTTCCATTATTTGCAATTCACTTTCATTGTGTACCAATGATGATGAAGATTGGAATATAGAGTTGGAACAAATTGGTGGAGAAGCATCAACTACTTCATCCACAATTTGGAATGTTGGATAATTTTGATCCTCTGTCCATGGTTTAACGCACCAAGAAGATTGAGTGTAATTTTCTGGTTGCATTCCAAGAGTTGATAAGACGTCTTATGCATCCTTCAATCCAATCTTAAGGGCTTCTACAATTTTAGCGTCTGTGGATATTGAATCATATTGTGACAATATGTCAATGTTTTGTATTGTTTATTGGTGCAATTTATTCCAAATGCTTTCTTACTTCTTATGAGATTTATTAAAATGAAGCCCTTGGGGATTTGATTCTTCTTTAGCAACTCTATTAAGGGTTCCAAAAACATGAATCAAGTAAGTGAAATCATACGCCCTCTCCACTCCAACCATCCCACCAACTTTACTAAAGAATATCTCACATACATCTGACCCAGTTAGGTGCAAAACACATCGAAAGTTAGAGTAATGATATTGAAACAATCTCATCAACAAAACTGCAAAATGGAAAGAAATTTTCACATCTTGATATGCTTATCTGGTGATGAGATTTATGTTGACATTAGTATGAGATTGTTTTTGTACCCAAAATAACCATAATGTGAAGAAATGATGAACTCGTGAAACATTTCACACCCTTTCCCAAATGCTCAAACTAGGAGACATAAAGATGTCAATGTAGTCAGCAACAATCATTAGATAAGTCTCTGTAGCTAGTGTCCTCTCTAACTTTCCACTTGGTGTACTTCTCAACTCTTTCAAACACCTGTGGACATGCCTCGAAGCAATGCGTTGTGCGGATCCCCAATTTTTTCGATCCATCCTCTCTATATCTTCACCCTTAAGCTTGTGATCATCCACTTTAAAAGTGTGATAAACCATTATGACATGACCAAAAATTATGTAATCATTTCCTAAAACCAATTCTTGTTGATTGCTAAACAAAGGATTCACTAGCTTTTTGCTGTTGTGGATGTAATCTTGGTCATGCAATCTGGTTACATTGCAACCATTATACAACCCGAGGTTAGCCTCCACCCTTCCCAATGAATTTGATATCTGTTATGCCCCTATACCAATAGGTGTCATATATCATGATTGACTTGATGAGCTATGTAATATGTTCATACCTTTACTTGTTGAAAAGGTTTTCCATATTTTCAAAAAATCAAAAAATTTAAAAAATGTAAAGAGGGTATACCCTAAAATAAAAATCAAAGGGTGAAAAGAATAAAAGATGGTCAAAAAATGAATGAAAATGAACCCCAAACAAAAAAAAGACCAGGAAAGTGTGCAAGTCTAAATGCCACTACTTTTTACTTTTGTGTAATAAACAATTGTGTGCAACTTGTCACTTATGCCACAATTCATGAATAGCCACATAGTTTAAGCTTGACTAGTTCATATTTCAATTTCATGTTGTAGAAATAGAGAATAAAGATCTGACCAAACAGTGTAATCTTGGCAGATAAATAGATAGGTAGAGTGAGAAAAGGAGCTCAACAGTTTAATCTGAGCCCTTGGATGTAATAAGTGTAGACTTAGATAGGCATTTCCATGTAAAAGAAAAGAAAAGTTTGACAAGGGTTTGCCAGTCTAAGTGCACCCTAATAAAGAAGTAAAAATGCTAGGTTAAAGTAGGTAGGGTAGGTAGTTGATGGTTGTAGAATAACATGTGGTGAATGATGATGTTCAAATGTGAAAATCTTTTATTTTCATCATAAGGAAAAGGCATACAATACATAAAAGACATATCAAGCAAACAAAGTCAGAATAATTAACTCCCCTACTCATTTTCCTTAAATTTTTACTAATTTCCCCTAAGTACCAAGGTATTTATTAAATTAAAGGGGCTCAGAGCATTTCTCTGACTTTTGGAGGGACCGGACCCTCGGCCCAATAATTTATAAAGCCTAAGTACTTAAGCCCATTCATCAATCATCATACCCCTTCATAAATCATTCATTTCCTTTATAAAGTTTTTCCTAAGTAAAATCCTATTTTACTTAGGGAAATTAAAACATTTTCCATAAAAACCCTCATTTTTCACTTTAAGTCTAAGTTTGAATACACACATAAAATGTTTTTATACTTAGCGCTTTCTGTTCATTATGTCATATTAACTTCTAACTTATATTAATTTATAAATCCCTTATAAAGTCTACCCACTCCCGTATTATTATAAATATGAAAAAAACCTGAATTCTTATATATCCCGCCCCTTGGTTAAAATATAATCATAATACATTCCTAATTGGGATTAATTAGTTAATCTGTAACTAATTAAGAATCTCGGCCCCCGCCATATTAAATAAGGATTAATTAACCCCCACAGTTAATTAATAACTTTCCCGACCAATCCCGTTGCTCCTGATATGATTAAAAAATATTTAATTATGTCGGGCCCGCCCTCATTAAACTCCCGTCAGCTCACCTCCCTGATAGTCATCTGATCAAGCCCCTCACATCCAACAGTTGTCGTGCATATCGCACGACCCTCTGCAACCAAAAGTTAGTGCACTATCGCAGGCGGTTTTCTAAACAGTACCCTCGCCACGCATCGCTCATCGTATGGAATCGCTCGATCGAGCCCAAATACCGCCTCCCCTCCAATAGCAATGTGATAAAAACCACTTACCACCTCCCACTAACGACAAAATGTCACATCATCAAGTTGATGCCATCTATCCACTGTTCATTCAAAGCTTACCCACCAATATCAACCGTTTACCCGTTTAAACACAGAAACACCAGTTTTGCTCGTTTTCACCTGATTGTGCAGTAAAACCCTATGAAACCCATCTGCACCACCTGAAGCCTTTGTTAAATGATTCAAGCATGGTTTACCTCCCTAAAAGCATTCTGGACTCACTCCAAATACCTTTCAAGCTCAAATGAAACCTTTTCGACCTCCCATGCAAACCAATGCTTTCTTAACAGTTTGTTTCATTTTACAGGTGATCAGAAGACCAAAGCCTTGGATAAACAGTCTTAATACTAGTCAGAAGACCCGTTTACTCCAATATTGTTATCAAATATATTCAAATAGAGATGGAAAATAAAACATGCAGTTAAAAGATAAGCAGAGGAAACATGAAATTAAATGATTCACTGTTGAAATAGACAATAAAAACCTAAATATACAGTGAAGGTAAAAGGACACAGTAAAGAATTGTAAGTGTATCAGGGTCAAAGAGTATCATATTGAATACCAAGTCAAGTAAATTATCTAGCATGAAGATAAATAGCAGGAAAGACAGTTAAAAGCATAGCATATAGATTCATGTCAAAGTGAAGGCAGACAAAAAAATATACCAGTAAAAGTAAAAAGTAAACAATAAACAGTAAAAGTAAACATGAAGAAATTAAGGGTTAAAAAAAGATTAAGACACTTTCACCATCAAAAATGAATTTTGTCCAAAGTAAAAGTGAAAAACAGTTGAAAAGAATTTAAGGTTAAAAGATGAAATTAGAGCAAAAATGGTACATTCTTCAGAAATTTCCTGTTTAAGTCATAGTTTTTCAGAAACTATTGTGACCAATCCAAGATGTATTTTGAAAAACTTAAGGAGGTTTTTGTTCCTAACAGGCCAATACAAAAACCTATCTCACTTTTTACACAGGTATTACCAAAAAATGATAAGTGCATGTATTCACAGCCTATTTTTCAGTTTGTGCAAAGTCTTGTTTTTGACATCTTTTTACAGAGAATATTGTGAACAGTTGGAGGAAACTGGGAGAGGTTTACCTCAAAAAAATTCTTATCTACAATAACCTCTTTCACTTTTTACATATCTATCACGGATTGAGATATACAAGCGTATCATGGGACCCTAAGTTTGTAGAATTTCTAGAGCAGAATGCACAAAGGAAGGATGCAGTTAGTGACTGGGATGCCTCATCATCAACTAAGAGTTGCTATCAAATTCAACTTTCTCTTCTTTGTCACCATAAATCCATAGAAATAGTGCCAAATAGATTCATTAGTTTTTAATGTCCTTTATTTAAGTTTTATTATTGTAAAATAGTTTGAGATATTTGTAAACCAATCTTGATATTTTTTCAAGATATTTCAATTTAGAATTAGTATAAATAATTCTTCATTTGAAGTGTTTTGGGTGGATTCTTAGACATTGCTGTAAAACTGATTATTTTGGAATAAAGTGCTGTTGGACAAATCTTACATGGCTGGCTGGATGAAGAATTAATACAAAGGACTTTTCACAGGATTCATGTGCAATACATCGGACAAATAAGTATTTATAACTCATGTGTTACTATTCTCTTGTTTAAATATTTCAATTATGTTTCATATCTGAATACTTAAACTAAAAATCTTAATTCAGAAAGTGCTTTAGTGCAATCTGTTTTCAATCATTTATATTCTTGATGTTTTCTTGTAAACTAGCATAAACAGTGAATTCTTAATTGCTCCTGTTTCCTAGTTTAATCATTTTAATCATTTATTAAAGAATTATTAGTTGCTCTTTACTGGTGATCATTTAAGTTCTTTTCTCTTAAAATATTTTGAAGGATTCTTAATTTCCTTCATCCCTTTTAAGCTCATCCCATCCTATCAAGTCATCATTTGATCCTTGTTTTAGCTATCTTGCCCTGTGAAACCATCCTTTTTTGAGAAACCAAATCCAGTTGAGCCATTTCTCTTGACTCCATTAGCACAATGGCCTAAATACTCAGTTCCAACCCTCTGCTATTGAATTTCACCATCAAATCCAATCAAATCCTAAAGCTCTAATAACTAGCCTAAAACCTTATAAAACAAAGCTAAACCTTAAAGAGAGAGCCCTCTCTGGATACATATTGGCTAGATTCTGTATCTAAAAGTTGGTTTATGGTTACCTCGGACCCCTTTCCTCTTCTTAAAACTTCTAGGAAAATTTGAGTGATAACAATATCGAAGACCCAATGTTGAAGAATAACCCTTCAACATAATTTGTCTTCTTCTGCTATCCCCATCTGAGGAATGACCAACAATAGGTCACAAATTATTCTCCACGTGTTTCTTCCACATATAATCTACCTTTTCCCATTGTTGATAAAAACAATTTGCACAAAATTGTTTGATCGAGTAAAGGTAACTTCATAAGATTCATCATTGGCTTTATGTCATTTTGTACTTCCCTCCCCCACTCGGAAATTAAGGACCACTCCAATGCTCCTTTTCGCCACGCATGGACTGACATGATGATGCCATGTGAATTGCTAGGAACATGTTAATTATATAACTAACCTAATAATGAACGTTTTGTAAGGGGACTAGAGCAGGCTACCATTGCATGTTGGATGAAAAAATTAACCGCAACCAAACCAGGAAGCTTTTCATGTAAAGGGTTTGCAATAATAACACGTGCGTAATGGCCAATAACATTTTTCTTAAAATAATCTGTTATAATATCATATCCTATAGCTCCATCACCAACTCTCACCAATAAATGTGATTGACATTGATGTTATTCTTTCATACCACAAAACCCCACCAGTGTATCTCTTTTTGCTACCCACCTAACATATATTTCACAACTGTTTCATATTCAACGAGCAATACAGGAATTGGGCCATCTATACCATGCTTGGCTTTATAAGAAGCATAAAATTTTCCAACTACCTCAAAAATATGCTTCTGCTCCCTTGGGATATATGCTAATGACTTTCTAACTTGCCTTAAAGTAGTAGATATTGAAGGACCATCCAGATTCAAGCTAATAAAACTATGTAATCTAGGACCTCCCCATAACTTGATCATCTCATAAAGGGATTTTGTGGATGTACTATACCTTCTCCCTACTTTTGCATGCATCAAGTTATGAAAAATATCCTTGAAAAATTCCCAAACTACATCTTTACCTTGTAATTTTCCTTGCTTATGTGCCTCACACACATCCTTTCAAAACCTAAAGACATCCTTCCTTTCTGTCGATTCAAACAACTTTTCCTTTAGGGATCTCATTCTAATAGAGAGTGTAGCAACCGTTGTTCTCTCCCACCAAAGAGATCGCATTGTTGATATATGGTTAGCATTTGTAACCCTTGCAACATTCTTCAGTTCATTTTGAGTCAAATAGTCGAGTCTTCTACCTTTTCCTGTATCTCATTCACTGCTTTTATTGGTGCACATTGATTCATGATATAATCGCATCCTAAATTCATCACATTCTAGAACCAACTTACAAAAGTTGCATGTTAATGAATCAAATGGGATCCCTATTTCAGAAGCCCTCTGGCAATGAATATGCCTATATGTACCATCAATACGACATTCAATACCGTCATAACATAACATGATCTTGGTATGCTTCTTTATGGCCCATAACTTTCCACCCCTTTGATCATCCATTAGGACCTTTGATTCCAATCTCTCCCCATTTCTATCAATATAAGGATACCAATACCCCTAACATTATAGTAACAAGGGAGATAATTGAGCTGTAATAAGATGTCAACAAACAAATAAATTTGAAGTAAGATAAATAAAATAATATACAAATTGATATTCAAGTTTAGTATAAGATATTAATTAACACACCTGAAGTAGAAGGATTTGCACTTGTAGAACCCCTATTGTTGGGCACGGGATCCCCCAAGGGCAGTTTTGGGGCATAGAGCCCATATTTTGTAATTCCAATGTAAAGACTCCACATTTTGTGGGCGTGGAATGCATAGTTGTTAAAGATTCATAAGGTTTTCTGTCCTTATTTTGATAATGTAATGTCAGCTGTAGAAGATCTACCCATGGTCCACAGACCATTGCTTATATAAATAGAGTGAAGCTCTAAGTAGTCAAAGGCATCTAATCTAAAACAATATGGAAAAGCAATGAAGATGTATGCAAGATAGCTCTGAAGTGTAAGTCTAAGTTTTGGGTTGTTGCATAGGTAGAGGCTCTGCAGCTGAGTGCGTAGAGGCCTAGTAGTCCGCAGCTGAGTGCACGGACCCCTATAGCTGAGTGTACAGGGCAAGTCGAGTCTGTAATCATCTAGAAGTATTAAGAAAGAGAAGTTTCCTATAAATTCTACATTTTATTTCTTGTTTATGCATCTGTTATATTGGGTATGAATTTTACTTCTAATGCTTATATGATGCGTGAATGTGCATAGTTGTATTGGTTAAGTGAATGCAAGTAATAACATCTATTTATGCGAAGCTAACTAAGATTTGATAGTAAGATAAGTAAGATACTTAGCCTAGTTTGGGAAATATCGTAGTTTGTTGCCCTAGAAACGTGAAAGGACTTCAGCCCTGGGTTAGGGTTGCCTGCGAGCCGATTGTAACACTTCATGAAGGTACTGAAGGGTAGAACAGAGCGCGAAGCAACCTACGCGAAGGTAGGAATAGTTGGAAATAACTGACCATCTCAAGGGTATGGAAACTTGGTTCCAACATCCCCCCATACTACTTCGGGTGAGACTTCAGTACTTGCTCCGCGGGCTGATGCCAAAAGGGCTAGTAGTGTAGGGATTTGTTTGGCTAACTAACAATGAACTTGGGTCAGGCCCCCTAAAGCCAACAAATGGTTCCGTTGCCAAGACCAGATTCTGCATAGAGATGTGTGATGTCGTATCATTGGAATCCAACTAAGAAGGAAATCCAAGGCTGGTTGGACAGAAGAATTCATGAGTTCGCGGCACAGGAAAATAGAAACCTGCGATTATCAAAATAACAGTGGTTAGATAGTAACCTATACATAGAGATCCACGAAATATTTTTCGCATCCTTTCCTACTGAGCTATACTAGTGGATCGCGAAGCTAGTAGATAGCCAAGGAAGGTGGAAACTTGATGGTCCTATTGTGTGGACCCCAGAGCTAGTACGAAGATTGGAAGCATGAGAGGATAAGATCACGTACGTCATTGATCATTGGCTCGATTGCATTATAGGAGGATTTTTTACTGAGTTCGCGGTTGACACCTCAGTCAGTTACAGTGAGGCAGAGAGACACTTTCTCAAAGGACCACGAGGTAAGTATGTAAAGTCTTTAAATACTTGGATTAAAATGTTGTTGTGTGAAAAGCAGGTTATGCAGTTACCTTGATGTTTAGGTCTACACAAAGCAGAAAAATTTACAAGAACAAAGGAAATAAGGGTCCAGAAAATAGCCCCTTGATTTCACCTCCCCGAGGGGACGAGGAAGAGCTCACGAAGGTCTCTCCGCGAAGTGTTATTCATCTGATAAGGAAAATAATTCCACGAATACCACCTCCGCCCACACCATCGTCGGCTTCACCACCATCACCTCCATTTTCACCCATACCACCCCCACCACCACTGCGATTCACTATGGTGAACACAGTGAAGTTGCCTTTGTTCAAAGGGTTGGGAAATGAGGATCCAAACCAATTCGGGTTCGTAGTGAAGGCTGTATGGGAAGCTCAAGGTGTTAAAGATGACCATATAAAGAAAGCAACACTGGTTAGCACCTTACAGGATCGTGCACTGGCCTGGTATATTAAGTACTCCAATGATAATGTGAATGTGAGAGTAGCAGACATCGAAGCAGCACTGAATAGGGAATTTAGCAGGCCTAAATGTGAATCACAGTTGATTAGTGGATTCAAAGAAATCACGATGCTACTTGACGAGATGCCTTGGGAACTGGATCAGAGGCTGAAATGTATGATTCGCGAAGCAAATATGAATATGATAGATGGAAAACATCACGAGTGGTTTGTAGATTCTCTACTACCACACCTAAGGAGTGCACTGTCGTAGCAGAAGATAACAACTCAGGGAGAGGCCTTGGAGATTGCTATGAGACTACATGAGACCCCGATGTAAGATCCTAATCTGGGATTCCAATGCATCCACGTGTAGCTGAAGAATCAGTGCCTTGAGATGCAAAGCTTGAAGTAGGATAGGATGGTTCGACCAGAATTGTGTGAAGAAGTGTGGTGCACAAAATGCAAGAGTCAATGTTACACAAAAATATCGTCACCATGATTATTTGCAGTCAGTATGGGTCTATCATCACTTGTACTATCCTCCTAAGCAAGTCTCAGACCTCAGTTCTTCAAATCAAGCTTTGGAAATGAGAGAAAGACATTAAAAATCAATGTAACTCTGGTTCCGCACTTTCGCTCATGGTCACCTATGGTCCCGCACCTTCTGTGTACAAAAACTACGGACCTACCCGCTCTGTCCCTAACGGTGTAGGTGCAGACCCCTGTGAAAGTCAAAAGGCGCAAGTTTTATCTAAAAAAACTCACTTTGGGTTAATTTTAGAGGTTTCTAGAAGGAATTTTGACGTGGATTGTTCGCTCTGAGGTGGTTCATGCATCCCAAAAGAGAAGGAGCTAATCCCTTGATGAGAGGAGCTATCCCTTTGAAGGAGGGCTTTATCCCTTTGAAGGAAGACCTAGTAACCTCCCTCCATTGCACTATAAATACAGGCATTGGGCTGGTTGCTGGGGAGGTTAGAAGCTGAACATTTTTGAGGGTAAATGCTGGTGAAATCAAGACTTCCTAGTTGAGCTTAAGAGGAGAGATCACACATCTTTTTGGCTTCATTGGGGAGTGAGTGAAACTTGTCAAAGTAGAGGAGACTTCTTGCTAGACCCTGGGAGGAGCTTGTACAGCATCAAGGCAAAGGTTGTAAAGTTCTTCTTCTCTTGAATTAATACAATCAAACTCATTTTTCTCAACAAGTATCTCATGTTATTTGTTTCATGGACTCCTTGAATTTCATGTTAAATATGTTTTATGCAATTGGCTTTTCAGGTGCTATTTAATTTGTTTGCCTTGTTTGTGTTTGCAGATTCGCGAAAAGGAGCTCATTTGGATCAAAGAAGCGAGGGCATCCACAAGATTGCGTTGGACCTAAGGTAGGCCCTAAAAACACTTGTTTGCTATTGTTTGTCAAAGCATATTTAGAGAAAGATAGTGTCTGGTTGGTTTGCTTGTCATTAGGTCTTCTTTAGATTCTAGGAAGGTCTATCTTGTCCGTAAGATTGACTTATTCCGTGTGACAAAATGGCGACTCCACTGGGGACTTGATTTTTTTCCTTGTTTTTACTTTGACCTGAGAAACTCTATTTTGTTTCTATTTTTGGCTTGTTATGTGTAAAATTGGGTAGAGTTTGTAGATCCAGGGTTATTTTTGGTTTTTCATAGCTTTGGGAGAGGACCGAACCCTAGTCGTTTGACACAATACGTACTTAGCCGCAGCTTGGCTTTTAGCACAGAGCGGGACCGCACCTGTGCCAACTGTGGGCCTGCGGACCCTGTCAAAATTTTGAAAACCCTAAAATTTCCTCTGTTAGTCAGCTTAGTTTGTCTTTAGAAATTGTTATCCACTGCCCAGACCTGCATATAACTTGTCAGAAGCTTTCCTTGGATTGATTTCGTTAGTATTAGGGTTTTAGGTGAAATTCCTAGGAGTTTTGCTTGTTGGGTTTGTTTTTCATTTTGGTTGTGTAGTGGCTCTGAGCTTAGAGGCTATAGGGACTTCAGATCACCTTAGTGTCTACCAGCTTTCTTATGAGTCTGACCATTTATGAAATCTCCCCTTGTTTAAGGAATCCGCTTTGAGTTTTCTTTTTACAAAACTTCGAAAAGCTTGTGTTTAAGAGTTTGGATTTTCATTTTCAAAAAGAAAACGAAATTAGTTGTTCTTGATTGATTTGTGATTCTACATAAATTAGTCCTTAGCTTACATCTAGCTGAGTAAAACATCCTTAAAAAAGACTTTTAGTAGGCTTTGACTTCAAATAGGTTTTCATAGTTTATAGATCTCAAAGTTAGTCATTTTCATTAGTTTTGAGCGTTTTATCAAAAAATATAAAAATCTCTTTTGAAAAAAAAGTTTGTTTTTTCTAGTGATTGAGTGCTTTGAAACGAAAAAGGAATTTTTTGTGAAATAACTAGTTGTCTCGTTTGAGTGCTTTGGAAAGGAAAAGCTCTTCTTTTAATTTGTTTAATTGAGAAAGATTTGTGTTTACAAAGTATTTGCATTCTCAAACTCTTTCTTAGTTTAGAGGTTCATCGAAGAGAAAAAGATTGTTTAGATCATCTTAGGTGAATTTTTAGTGATTTTTAGTCGAGTCTTCATACCACGAGTTTCATCTCCGCACCTTTGGACTTGAACAAAAACGACTAAAATTAACGCTTAAAGTAAAATTCACCTAGTAACATTTTTATTTTTAGGGCTCTGATACACCAACTTAGCTTAGGCTAGTGTCTTGGAGTAGGAGAGTAATTAACTCTCCAAGACAGTAAAAACAAACAAGTAGCTGTATCTTGTGGTAGGGAAGAAATCCAATTGTTGCATTTATGCTCTGTGAAAGCTCCTCTTAAAGGAGAAGCACGAGATCATGTCCGAACCAGTGTGGGAATCAATCCTTCCTCATTGGGAACGACGCCAGATATTCACGTATTAAAAACGGTAAACCTCGGATTAACCATTGTCGAGGAGCCTGGGGTCACTTGTTGGTAAACCTTGGATTATGTCAAGGAGCCTTCAAGGGGATTGAGCTTGCTACTCTGCCCTTGCGTGCGTATCGGATCGTAGACTGTTACCCCAGGTGTATTTGTCTCAGTTGGTAACCTTAGTGGCCATATTCTTTAGGACTCTTCCTAAGGTGACAGTGGTGGGAAGATCCCACTGTACCTGGAGCAGACGTCGGCTAGACTCACTTGGATTTTCTGGGGGGTTCACTTCACTCAAGATGGTTAAGTGGAGGAACTTGTGCCAATCTATTCATTAAGCAGGTTGCCGGGGTAACTGTTCCAACCGCCATTTCTGTATTGAACTCTGCGACGTTGGATTTCATCACCAACTAGTGTTTTCAGTCTGGAAAGTTACTGTTTGTGTGTGTTTGATCTCCTAGATTCTTTAGGCGTGTGATTCAAATTTGTTTGGTTCTTTAGAGACTTTAGGTGCTTTTCATTGAGATTTTACTTTGTTTGCGTGTGAAGTAGTTAAAAGTCTTTAACTGTGGCTGAATTACCAAGGCAGTCCCCTAGACTTCGAGGCCAGTCTCCTGAGTTAGTAAACGTGGTTGAGTTACTGAGGAGGTCTCGTAGACTTCGGGGCCAACCTCCTGAGGAAGCACCGAGCCAGCTCAATGGCTTGAAAGTCCTCGTAACTCCTAGAGACAGTAGAGTTGGGTCACTTGAAGAAGGAGAATCTTCTTTGATAGTACATCCTGATTTTCAAACGCCAATAGCAGAGTATAATCCGCAGTCAGTGTCTGTCTCCGAAATTTCTGGTAGCTTTTCATCTACTAGTGATATAGGTGAGGAACCCGAAATATCCGAGCCTAAAAGTGAATTTGCTGCTACTCCGACATCGGGGTTTGTTTCTCCAACTTTTAGTGGTCCTGGTTCACCTAGGGTAGAAAGAGTAATCACCCAAGATCTTCCTTCTGGACTTATTTCTATTGAAGAACTTGCTCTGGAAGAAGAAGTAGGCATCCCTATCCCTGAAAATCAACCTATTATCGAACTAAGGGAACGTGAATCAATTTTTTACAGTCCACCTAGGAGTAGTTCTTGGTATCTTTCTTTGACTAATTATTTAGAAAACTCAGGGTTAAGCTTTTCACCACCTCGTGCTCCTTATCACTCAACACCTAGAGGTTTTTATACTCCCGTCAATATGGCAGGACAGTCATCCATGTTTACTCAATCGCCCGAATCTTTTTTGTACGGCGGTCCTTCTATTCCCTCCGGGTATCAGCCACTTTCTGGTACTTTTTCGGGAGCATCTCCTCAACCCATTGATCAAGGGTTATTAACTGGAAGCAATGGTACTAATCCGTTGAGCGTAGAAGACATTCTTATGATGTTAGGTTCTGTTCCCAATCCTCAACCTCAAGGTGGCCAGTTACCGCCTAGGGGGCAGCCTCAATTAACGCCTGGGGGGCAACCTCAAGGTACACAATTTGCATCTGGGGGCAACCTCAAGGACAGTACATACCTATAGGATAGTACGTTCCTCAAGGTCAACCCCAGACTCAATATGTACCCCAAGGTCAATCCCAGTATCAATTTATACCTCAAGGTCAACCCCAGTATCAGTATGTGCCTCAAGGGTATCAACCCTAAGGTCAATACTCGAACCAAGGTTTCCAGCCACCCCAAGGTCAAACGTATGTTCAAGGAACGGGAAACGTACCTTTCAATTATCAATCCTACCCTCAATCCGGTTATGTTCCTCAGTATTCTCAACCTGTTATGGGTCAGTACCCCGGAATGAATATAGTGTGGGATCCATCGCAAACCCAACAGGTATTGCAGCCAAGTGTACAGTTGTCATCTCAAACTGGACAAACCTTAGTTTCTGGTTCACCCCAGCAACCAGTCCAGTCTAACATTCAAACTTCTGTACCTTCGGTAATTTCTCAGTCTGGGCCTAGTACACCTCGTACTCTGCCTCAAACGACTACTACAACTACCGCAGCATCTGTTCAATCTACCCCACCTACTTCTGGAGTATCAACAACTCTGGTTTCTACTGTTCCTGTATCTACTCCTCAGACATCTTTACCACCATTTGGATCTACGATTCAAACTTCAGTTCAGATGCCTGTAGGACAACCTGGTTTAAGTACGGTTGTCACAAGTCAACCACAATTCACCTATCAACCATACCAGGGACAGTACCAATTCGGTCCTGCTGTCCAGCAACCAGTCTATCAGTATCAACTTCGGTACGGTCCGGTTAATCCTGGTTTTCCGGGAGGATACAATATCCCGAATACGATTCCTATTCCTAGTTATCCTGGATATCCTCCTCCTGGGGCTGGTCTCATGACCTAGAGTTTTATGGATCCTAATCAGCAGTTACCATTTATCGCAACTTTAGACTTACCTGACTTGTCGCGCCTAACGAATGATTCCATTAATTATCTTCCGTTTTGGCTGCCAATGCCGAATAAGTTGCCCAGTGACATTCCCAAGTTCGAAGGTAAATCAGGAGAGGACCCGTCGAACCATGTGATGACTTACCACCTCTGGTGTGTGTCTAACTCCATCACAGATGATTCAATCTGTCTTAGACTTTTCCAGCGCACTCTAATTGGTCTCGCGGCCAAGTGGTACATTGAGTTACCGCGAGGCACTTTTTATAATTTTAGTCAGTTAGCTACCTCGTTTTTGACTCATTTTTAGTTGCCAGTCCGATATGACAATGGCACGGAATTGTTAACTTCGCTAAAACAATCAACATCCACTTACATTTTAGATCATATTCATGAGTGGAGACGTCGACGACATTTAGTAAAGGTATTTATTCCGGATCAGATCTTGGCTGAGTGGTTTGTAAAATCTTTGTTGCCAAAGATCACTGAAGATGTTGCTAAAGCCAGAGTTGTTACTGAGGAGCAAGTAATTGCTCAAGCATAGTACCTTGACTTGGTCTATACTCAGTCGGGTACGTTACACGAAAAAATCCCTGATCTTCCCAAGCAAAATCAAATCGCTGCAGCTCCTTCGGGATCTCATGCTGCCGATGGTATGATTGGTACGGTTAACACTAAAAGTAAGAAGAAGTCTTCCAAGAGTTCTTCTCCCATTATAACCTTGCCTGATTCCCCAACAGGAGATTCTTCTGCAGAGATTTTCGCCGATATTCATGTTGTAGAGTCATCTACAGCCAAATCAAAATCCGGTGGGAAGAAAAAAGGAAAGAAGAAGAATAAAATGGACAAAAGTTCAAAGGAGAAACCTGAAAAGGCGGAATCCAATGACGAAAAGTGCAAACCTCGTTATCCTTGTCTCATTTGTGACGATGAACATTTTACACGAGACTGCCCTCATCATGCAGAGGTTGCAAAAATTGTCAAGGGTTCCCAAACTCCTGCTATTTTGAAGGATCCTTTTCTGGCTCAAGACAGTAAGATGATGGGTTCATGCTCGAGTGCCAATGAAGAACCCATATTGATGATGTCCCATGTTAGGATTGTGACTCGATCGCAAGATTATGGTAAAAGTCCTGTTGATGGTAAAGAAGCAGAATCTTCTCATTCCAATCCATCAACCTCAGCTCCCGGTTCCGATCCACTACAGATCGAGAAACCTAATCCAGACTTGGTAATCAAACCGCCCGCCAAGGGTATACTTCGAAAGTCAGCTTTCAATCCACATGCGAGAGAGGCTCAGAATTATAACATTGTTGAGGATTTAGCTGTTTCACCCTCAGCAATGTCGGCTTTGGAAGTGCTACAATCATGCCCAACACAACGCAAATTACTTTTGTCGGCTATAGGAGCTGTTGATGTTCAGGACCCGAACCTAATAATTTTCGATCTAGAAAATAGTACACCGCGTTTGCCTCATCAAATGGCTTTCCAGATTCCAGTGATAGTAAAAAACAGGCCTATTCATCGGACTGTAATTGATGAGGGAGCCTCAACGTGTATAATGTCGATACAGTGTTGGAGATCGCTTGGTTCTCCTTCACTAAATCAATCCCCGATGATTCTAAAGGCCTTTGATGGCCGTGGGTTTCATCCTTTTGGCATTCTACAGGATTTGCCTATAGCGGTTGAAGGAAAAACCATTAGTCTAGATGTGGAGGTGGTTGATGCCCCTCTAGATTACAACCTTCTCTTGGGTCGAAGTTGGTCTTACGCTATGACAGTGGTTGTTTCATCGGTCTTTCGAGTAATAAAGTTTTGACACAATGGAAAGATCGTAACTATAGACCAGCTGGCTTACTTTTCATCCGACCCAGCCTCTTTGGAGAGTATTCAGCATGTTGGTAAAACGACTATCCCATATAAGGATGTTGGAGTAGGATTAGTTAAAGATTCCGGTTTACTGGGAACTTTTCCTTTTCCTCCAATCAACACATCGTCTTCATTTGCAACCATTCATATGATCACATCAGACACCATTATTTATGATGATCCTTGGATCGTCCCTTCTGAATCTGAGATAGACTCATTTGGTAATTCCATGCCTTTGAGTCCATATGAAATTGCCTATGAAGCCGTGCAGTCGTTTGCCGACCGGTGTTCAACCAAAAATGACTTAATGAATGTGGTCCATGAGGAATCACTTTTCACATCAACCTTAGATTTAACTACGTTTTCTGAACTTGTTCACTCTGATGAGAAAATTCGTGAAATCCTATGTGTAGATGATTTGCCATGGGAAGATCTCCATCACAGATCTTCATTTTTACTTGAGGATGATCATTTTGAAAATGATTTCTCATCAATTTTTACACCTGAATATGTCAAGGAACCTCAGAATCCAATGAAACATCCCGATTCAGAGTTAAATTTGGGAAACATCTCTCAAACTATTCCTATTGACATTTCGGTTAAGCCTGGAATTGTTGAGAACATTCATATAGGTGCCTCGTGTACAAATGACGAAATTCAATTATATAAGGCCCTATTTCAAGAATTCCATGACGTGTTTGCCTGGTCCTATGAGGAAATGCCAGGAATTGATCCCGCGATTGTTGTTCATGAGATCAAGACTTACCTGGATGCTAAACTCGTCCGGCAACGTTTGCGTCAGATTCACCCACGAAAAGCTGCTGCAATTAAAGCAGAAGTTGAAAAACTGTTGAAAGCAGGTTTCATTTATCCGATCCCGTTAACGGATTGGGTATCGAATATTGTTCCGGTTAACAAAAAGCAGGGAACAATAAGAATATGCATCGACTATAGGGACATTAATCGAGCCTGTCCAAAGGACAATTACCCAACTCCCTATATCGATCAAATCATTGATGATTGTGCCGGCAGCGAAATATTTTCCTTTATGGACGGTTTTTCCGGATACAATCAAATCAATATTCTACCTGCCGATCAACCAAAAACGGCTTTCATTTGTCCATGGGGGACATTTGCTTATTGCAAATTACCTTTTGGGCTTAAGAATGCCGGAGCAACTTTTCAAAGGGCGATGTCTTATGCGTTTCATGACATCAAGCACATTGTGCAACCTTATCTCGATGACTTGCCCGCTCATTCATTACATCGAGTTGATCACCTCATCCATTTACGAGCAATTTTTATGAGGTGTAGGCATTATCGGATTTGGTTGAACCCACACAAATGTGTCCTCTGTATGGAAACGGGTCGATTGCTGGGATTTGTAGTTTGAAAGCTGGCACTCGCGTTGATCCCTCAAAGGTCGAAGCTATCATCAAATTGCCTCCTCCTTCGAGTCTTCGCCAACTCCAAAGTTTGCAGGGGAAAGCAAACTTTTTACGACGATTCATTCCTAACTACACTAAGGTTACAAAGGGTTTTACCCGGTTGTTGAAGCAAAACACTCAATTTTATTGGGATGAGATAGCTCAGAAATCTTTTGATGCACTCAAACATGTGTTGACCCATGCACCATTGTTGCATCCTCCCAACTACAACCAAGATTACTTCTTGTATCTCGCCGCCTCTCATTCCACCATTGGAATGGTCTTAGTTCAGGAAGATGAATTCGGAACGGAACATGTGATATATTAGCTCAATCGAACCTTAAATCCAACTGAGCTAAAATACTCACATGTGGAGAAATTGGCATTGGCAGCCGTTCAAGTTGTCCAACGTTTTCGTCACTACATTCTACTACGTAAAACTACGGTAATTTCGGATTGCAACCCTATGATCTACATTTTGACCAAGCAATTTCTAGGGGGAAAGTACTCTAAATGGATCATTATCCTGCAAGAGTTTGACTTGGAATTTGAAAAATCTAAGTCTAAGAAATCTTTAGTTTTTGCGGAGTTAATGTGTGACTTCCCGCGTGCTGACACGGAAACGGTGGCAGAGGAGCCCATTGTGGACGAATCCTTGCTTCTAATCAGCAGTTTAGATCCATGGTATGGGGATATCATCGTTTATCTCCAGACCCAATCCTTTCGTCCAGAAATTTCAAGGTCAGAACGTCGGAAAATTCGATTCCAGTCCCGAAAATTCAGGATTATTGGAGATACTCTTTATCGCCGTGGGGCGGATTCTATTTTTCGACGTTGCTTAACTCATGAGGAAGCTGAAAGGGTTCTAAATGACTGTCACTCTAGAGCGTGTGGCGGTCATATGTCTGGGTTTGCCACAGCCCAAAAGATATTGCGCGCTGGCTACTTCTGGCCGTCTTTATTTAAAGATTGTATTACGGCGGTCCAAAAATGCCACAACTGCCAGATTTTTGATCGTAAGATGCGCGCTCCACCTGCTCCTCTCCACCCTATAATTTTCGTTGGTCCTTTTGCCAAATGGGGTATCGATTTTATTACATGTAACCCTCACTCGGCCGGGGGGCATGCGTATATCATCCTTGCGGTAGATTATTTTACTAAGTGGGCCGAGGTGATGCCTACATTCGAGGCAGATGGCAAGACAACTGCAATTTTCATGTTCAATCATATAATTGCTAGGTTTGGTGTCCCGCAAGCAATAATCACTGATCATGGGCGTCATTTTCGAAATGTTATGATGACTGAACTTACAGGCCAGCTTGGTTTACGTCATGATAGTTCAACCCCTTATTATCCACAAGCGAATGGTCTGGTTGAGTCCATCAACAAAGTTTTAGTTATCATGATCCGACGAATCATTGGGATTCATCGGTCGAATTGGCACAACATTCTATTTTCAACACTTTTGGCATACCGAACTTCAGTAAAAACATCAACAGGGTTCACTCCTTTCCAACTAGTCTATGGTTTGGAAGCCGTGTTACCCATTGAATGCGAAATCCCGTCACTGCAAATGGCCATCGAGTTGCTTCCAGCCACTTCCGAAGAGGAAAAGCGTTTGTTATACTTGGCATTAGATGAGAATCGACGTGATGCTGCATTAGCGATCGAGACTCACGCAAAACGTATGAAAGCTCAGTATGATCGAAATGTGACCCCTCGAAATTTTTCGGAAGGAGATCTAGTCTTAGTTTATGATCAAGCTAATGATAAATTAGGTGCTGGAAAATTCGTTCCTATGTGGCATGGTCCCTATGTTGTCAAGCGAAAGCTAGCCAAAGGGGCTTACGAATTGGTAGACTTTGACGGGGACTCTTTGGGTAAACCCAGAAATGGCCTTTACTTGAAGAGGTATTATGCTTAAAAGAATGGGTATAGAGATTTTTTAGTTAGATAGTTTTTCTTTCTAGCTGGTGTGTTTTAGTTTAAACAATGTGCTTAGCTTAGAGGGTGCTTTTTTGTCATTATTCCTGCTTATCTTGGTTTTACTCTTGATATTGCAGATGTCGATGCCTCTCCAAACATACATTGGTTTCGCTGATGGTGCTTGTCGTAATACACGGAACATCTCTTCCGCAGCTTGGGTTATCTATTCGCCCTCTGACGAGTTAGTATCTATGCATGGAGTAAGCCTCGGTCAAACAACGAACAACATTACCGAGTATAGTGTAGTGATTGAGTTATTATCTGAATCTATTTCATTTGGGATTCGGAGTTTGATAGTGAGGTTAGATTCTGAACTCGTTGTATTACAACTTAATAGAGTGTATGCCATTAGAAATCCAGTGTTATTAAGATTATTTTTGAGAGTGCGTCTCTTGGAACGTGAATTTGATTATATTGAATATCAGCATATTCCAAGGTCTTTAAATACATTAGCAGATGCAATTGCTTCTCGAATGTTAAATAGACATTTGCAATAATCATACATGTAAATTTAAAACCATTCCATAACATGATTTACAAGATAAGCCGGTAATAGTGATATATATATAGGAGTGTGTCAAAAAATACATCGTCCTCGATCATAGGTTGAAAAACACCTTATGATCGGCAAAAATGATAAGTACAAAAAACAAAATGTCATATGTGCCCACAATAGGCGATCATCCTATCAATGGTGATGATCTCTATAAGAAACCACTGCATGGGCCACCTTGCAAAGGAACCTCTTAAAAGGTCCCGGACTCCAATAACATAGCGCTGAAGTCAACGAGGAATGTCGTCTATAGTGGTCTCAGGAATATCTCCTATCAAGCGCTCGAGATGACCCTCCAACTCGGCCAAAACCTCTGCTGATTCGTCCTGTGGGGTTGGCGCGGGTGCAACTGGTTGCCTCCTCTCGAAAGGCCGGAGAGCGGCTGGTCGCTGTGGACCCACATCTGCATTTTAAAATTTTTTATTATCAGTTTTGAGACGATGGAAAAATAACAAAAAAATTTAAATAAAAAAAATGTTGAAAAGGATTTTACCTGACTCGTCCCACTGCTCTCCCGGTGGAAGAACCATGTCTGGGTCACCATGAAAATCTATCCCAGCGTAAGGGAAGTCCTGGATAGAAAAGACCTGGTTTTCCAGCCATTGGAAATACTCAGGTTTGAATCGAGCAACCTCTGTCCTCTCGTCCGGGTGATGGGCCATGACTGCGACCCATCGCATCAGTTTGGGCTCTCGAGGAAGCCCAGCTCCAACAGTAAGGTGCTGTGGGATCAGCATAGGAACCCTCTCCATGCCAAAACTCACGACTAAAGCCCCATAACCAAAGGTCTTTAGTCGTCCGTTCTTGGCCCTGGTCAGTTGGCCTTTCACATTGGCCAACACGACATCGCACGAGTTGAAGATGGTGCCTCGAAAGCAATCAACTGCCATACGCATCTGGGATCCGGTGGCAATATGTAATGTGGCAGCTCCGCAAAGCCTGGTGACAGTGAATGCAATCACCATGAGCTCAGGACGGGATATCGTCTTTATGTCTATCCCTTTGTCTCTAGCCTGGCTGTTGCAGTACTCTAGCCGGAGGCTATCGACAGACTGGCCACCTGGCCTAGTCCCGTGCAGAGTCAAGTCTTCACCTCTCTTAGGCAAACCAGTCAAGAAATATATGTCCGCCGACTCGATTTCGAGCTGGTGGACGCCAATGAAGAAGCACTGGTCCTGTATGCTCCATCTGTCAACCAGCCACTGTAAGAAATCCACCTGAGCCCTCATGCCAGGAATGGCCCAGAATTTGTACAGTCCACACGGCCTCAAAGCATCAAGTGAAGGCTGATGATTCCATGTGGCAGCATCCATGTCCTCATGCTCTCGTTCACACCAATCTAGCATGATGTACTCTCTGCATCAAGTATAAAGACAAATTAAAATGCTAGAAAATATTTTGTGTGGTCCATTTTTGAGAATTTTTGGGTTCAAAACCCTTGCGGCGGGGACCGCACCCTCCAGGTTAGACACAGTGCGTGGGACCGCACTTTGTCTACATGGAAGGTGCGGACCCCAAGCTTTTTCCCAATGGAGAAAAAGTCGGGGTCCGCAAGCCCGCAATGGTAAACCTGCGGGCCCCCGCGCGTGGGTTTTGCGCCTAAAAACCCTCCCAAAAATGAAATAAAGGACTAAAACAAAAAACTAAACGGTTGAAAATGAAGAGTGGGATGATGTGGATTACTTGGAGAAGATGGCATTCGATTCCGACAGTTTGATTTTCCGCAATCTTCATGGGACGTTTTCTGAGCAAAAGCACTATTTTCTCACCCAAACTCAAACTGTAAAAATGAATTGACAAAGGCCCTTTTTATAAGTTTTTAGAGTAAATAAATTGTAAATTTGTTTATGTTTCACTTTGAAAAGGTATTTTGCGACATTTTTATCCATTTCAAACAGGTATGAGTAATGTTGTGTTTTTGTGCAGAATAAAGGATTATTCAAGCGAAATCTATCATTTTCAACGAAAAAACATGTAGAGTCATCATTAAGATCTTTTCTGACTCCTAAAACATGAAAAGATTGCCGAGTGTTTCTTATAGACTCGTTAAAACGGAATTAAAAGACGGCCCCCTTACAGCTCTTTTCCGATCGTAAAAACATGAAAAGATTGCCGGATTTTTGTCATTTCAAATTCGATATTGGTTATAAAACGACGTGTCATTGATCGCTTTTTTACTTTTTCGGGTCAAGGGCACTAATGACGAAAAGTACTTCTTGGTTGTAAAAGATCAAGCGGTTCTCTCAAGTATTATTTTATACTTTTTCGGGCTTGGGAGACACAAATTTACGAAAAAGGTCAACCCTGGAGTCTTCTTAAGTTTTTTTAGACTCTCTAAAATTGAAAAACGCCGAGTTTCTCCTATACTGGACTCGTTAAAATTTCACAGTAAAGGGCCTGTTCAATTACAAACAGGAACGAACGACTCCTTCTTAGGGTTCGAATTTAAACTAAGTTGGACTCATCCGAAGGATGAGCTTATAATCAAGCAAATGTTATCCTCCTCAAGCTTGTCAAAAATAAAGAGGTACTTGCCAGAAATGGTGGGGGAAAAGAGAGAAAAATGAGCCTGTTTGTCATACTTTGGGACCACTCTTGAACACGACACTTTTATTCACCTGGGTTGGGAAATCCTTTGCCTAACAGTTGATCAAACGACATTGAAAATCTTCAACTGGTTTCTGGGTATTAACTTTGGGTCAATTGTCACCAAACCATCTGTCGTGTCATTATGTGTTCAAGAGGTCACTGCCAATAAGCCATTCATTTGCAAAATATCTGTCACCCATCTTGACCATCCCTGAGTCAGTCCTTGCAACTAAAATTTCTTCTACTTGATCTATGATTTCGTGTTGTGGGCTTGCCTACGACAGATCGCTTTCTATCGACATCAACTCATTATATAGAAAGACGATCTAGGAATCGTCAGTACCTTGAAGTCTGCATGCCTCAATGGCAGGTTTCTCACCTTTGACGACAGTTTACATCATTGACTTTCGATCAAAGGATTCTGTGACATGTTCGACATCAACACATTTATTCGCATCTCATGGATTGTACTGGGTACTTTGAGAGCCATTGACATCACTGGTGGTTTCTCTCACACTTGTTAACAGTTTACATCATTGACTGGTAATCAAGTGGTTTCTAACATGTTCGACATCAACACATTCATTCACATGGATAGAATCGTACTATTTCGGGAAGTAGAAATGAAGACCCTGGATCTAGTTTCCACAATCCAGGCTACGAGGAATTTTGTATTCATTATATAATGGACTATCCATAAACAGATGGTTGCGTCCATACTGTGTCCACATGAGTCTATACTTGTCATGTTTTACAAGATCATTCCTGTATCAGAGCAGTAGTTAGTTTTTCTAGTCAGTTTTGATCTGAGTATGGGGATGCCTACCTCAGCGATGATATGATCTCATATATATATCTTGCATTGAATGTTTTTATAGGTTCCAACCAAGCTCTCCACAAGATGATCCTCGAAATGATAAAGTACTTCACTCTTCCTAAATGATAAGAAATCCTCATCTACTACAGACTTCGCACTTTAGGGGGCAATCTGTTACACAAAAATATCGTCAACATGATTATTTGCAGTCAGTATGGGTCTATCATCACTTGTAATGTCCTCCTAAGCAAGTCTCAGACCTCAGTTCTTCAAATCAAGCTTTGGAAATGAGAGAAAGACATTAAAAATCAATGTAACTCTGGTTCCGCACTTTCTCTCATGGTCACCTGCGGTCCTGCACCTTCTGTGTACAAAAACTGCGGACCTACCCACTCTGTCCCTAACGGTGTAGGTGCGGACCCCTGTGAAAGTCAAAAGGCGCAAGTTTTATCTTAAAAAAACTCACTTTGGGTTTATTCTAGAGGTTTCTAGAAGGAATTTTGATGTGGATTGTTCGCTCTGAGGTGGTTCATGTATCCCAAAAGAGAAGTAGCTAATACCTTGATGAGAGGAGTTATCCCTTTGAAGGAGGACCTAGTAACCTCCCTCCATTGCACTATAAATACAGGCATTGGGCTGGTTGCTGGGAAGGTTAGAAGCTAAACATATTTTAGGGTAAATGCTGGCGAAATCAAGACTTCCTAGTTGAGCTTAAGAGGAGAGATCACACATCTTTTTGGCTTCATTGGGGAGTGAGTGAAACTTGTCAAAGTAGAGGAGACTTCTTGCTGGACCCTGGGAGGAGCTTGTACAACGTCAAGGCAAAGGTTGTAAAGTTCTTCTTCTCTTGAATTAATACAATCAAACTCATTTTTCTCAACAAGTATCTCATGTTATTTGTTTCATGGACTCCTTGATTTTCATGTTAAATATGTTTTATGCAATTGGCTTTTCAGGTGCTATTTAATTTGTTTGCCTTGTTTGTGTTTGCAGATTCGCGAAAAGGAGCTCATTTGGATCAAAGAAGCAAGGGCATCCACAAGATTGCGTTGGACCTAAGGTAGGCCCTAAAAACACTTGTTTGCTATTGTTTTTCAAAGCATATTTAGAGAAAGATAGTGTCTGGTTGGTTTGCTTGTCATTAGGTCTTCTTTAGATTCTAGGAAGGTCTATCTTGTCCGCAAGATCAACTTATTCCGTGTGACAGTCAGGGTCATGAAAAATACCACTCCCAGTCTTTACAAAGTACCTTGCAGGAGGAGGACTGATGCCTCTAAGGCCAGAAGCTCAAGCAGGACCTAGCGCGGTGCCTGCTTTGTGGTGTGCTATCTATCAAGTTGCCAGAAAGCATGCCACGGATAACTACCACTTGTTACAGAAGTATACACAAGCTCCGCAATAGCTATTTAGTAACTTTTGTAGGTCGGTGGGACATGATGAGCGTACTTTTAGGAGCTATGAATAGATGATGGATAGAACTCCCACCTACAAGGTTCAGGCTGAAACGCCGCCCCTTAACCAGAATGCAGGGATGGTGCGGATAGGATTTCAAGGGCACGAAAGAGGCCAAGGAGGAGGAGGTCCTGGTAGAGGTCGTAGACAGTTGATTTTCTATAATTGCAGAGGGCCAAGACATTATGCTTGTGATTGCATTGATCCAACGCGTTCATTGTGCCAAAGGAGCGCTACCACCTCCCCTGACTCAAAACCTGTAGATGATGAGGTCTGAGCCGCGCGAGGAAGATCCAAACGTAAATATTGTGCTCCGAAGTGGAATCGTGATGGGAGATGACAAAGGGAAACAACCGGAAGCCAACACTTGGGTTCACAAATCCCCAATGAAAGAAGTTGAGTTTGATTTGGAGTGTGCTAGGGAAAAATTCATGGAAGTTAAGAAGAGCTTTGCTGAGGCCTCCACGTCAGGAAGCAAAGATCAGCCTGAGTAAAAAATGGATCCCTCCATGCTGACAACTTTCCTGGAAACTTGTATGAAGTTACTACGCGATAGTAAGGCTGTGAAAGGGTTACAGGAACTCATCAACAGATGTGTTGGGACCACGCCATGTGAACTGCGCGTAGTCCGAAAGATCAGAAAACATAAAACAAGGATGGAGCGTGAAATGAGACTCGCCATGCAGATCGAAGATTATGAGATGGAGCAAGTCATTCTAGATTTGGGATCAGATGTGAACGTGTTACCAAAAAAGCATGGGAGTGAATGGAAAGACCCATGCTGCAATGGTCTTTGATTCAGCTGAGAATGGTGAACCAACAGAAAATCATACCCATTGGGCGATTGCAGGGAGTAACTGTGGATATTGAGGGAGAGAGAGCGCTGGCAGATTTTGAAGTGATAGAGATTGTTGACGATAGCAATATCTACCTCGTGCTCTTGGGAATTGACTGGGCCACTGATATGAATGGGGTAATTAATCTGAAGAAGTGAAAGATGATCTTTGAGAAGAAGTCACTGCGCATAATAATACCCCTGGATCTTGCTGAGGGATCTCGCTATACAGAACCAATCCGCGACTATGAGAGTGATGATGATTTGGATTGCATCTACAAGATAACAATGCGAGACCAAGACTGGGTGAATCCCACTGCGGATGGGTGACTTACATGGAAGCGTGGGAGTTCTTGCACTTCGGATTCTGATGAATAAGTAGAGCGATGGTAGATTCAGTTACACGAAGTAACTATGTTGAATTGCAACATGATGACCCGGTTGTTGCGATGTGTGTTGATAGAAGAAAGAAATATGCCTACTTATAATGGTCTAAGTGAGGTAGATACCTTCTTGCATGCATTTGAAAGGGAGGTGTTGGAAAAGCAACGTTTCCAGGCCTTGGACTGGGTACTGCGCACTATGCCCGCAAGATGGTGGGGTACGCACAAAGGAAGCTTTGATGATTGGCGCGAATGTAGGAGAATGATGCGAACACAATTTGGGAAGCCTAAGATGTAACTGATAGACAAGTATGATGGGCAGAATGATCCATGCACATGGATACAGCTCTATGAAGAACATCCCCAACCTGAGCAGGTGCACCTATACTCCACGCCAAAGTACCTGGTCAATAAGCCTGTGTTGGGGGACGAATTTGCAGATGACTTTTATTGTTCCAAGAGTACGATTTTAAAGTTATCGTGAAGCCTGGATGATTGAACGTGGGATGAGATCACCTATCACACATCGAGACAGGGGAGGAACCTACTAGTTTGTAGGAAGGATTACCGACATGCAGATCTTTTCTATGCACGTAGTGGATGGACCTTTCGAAGATACAATACACTTTCTAACAACTGGAACTGCACCGGAAGGATACTCTGTCTAGTAGAAGAAGGAATTAGTGGTGCATGCAATAGACTTCTTTGTCATTCTTGGGAATCTATACAAGATGGGGAATGATGAAATACTGCGAAGGTATGTACTTGAGTTTCAACAAAGTAGAATCCTCGCAGAAGCTCATGGGAGTGTTGCATGAGGACATTATGAAGGAAGAGAAACTGCACAGAATATTCTATGCGCAGGGTTGTGGTGGCCAACCCATCATCAGGATCAAAAGCATATTGCAAGGCAGTGATATATGTCAGTGGACAGGAAGGCCATCGCGAAGTAATGAAATACCTTTGAATCCACAAATGACATTGCAACCTTTAGAAAAGTGGGCAATAGATTTTGTAGGACCTATTAAACATCAAGGAAAGATAGGCGTGAGGTATATTATCACTGCAACGGACTATCTCACTCGTTGGGAAGAAGCACAGCCGGTGAAGGATTGCACGGGCGCGACTACCACGAAGTTTCTATTTGAACATGTACTAACGCGATTTGGATGTCTAAAGATCTTGATGAGCGATCGCGGTACACACTTCCTAAACAAGATGATCAACCCGCTAACGAAGGAATTTCATTTGTATCACCAGAAGAGCACACCTTATCACCCACAGGCTAACGGGACAGTGGAGGCATTCAAAAAAGTGCTTGAAAACAAGATGACCAAGGTATGTAATGCGCAACGAAGTGATTGGGACCTACATATACCTACAGTGTTATGGGCTTATCGAATGACAGGCAAGAAACGGACGGGACAAACACCTTTTAGGCTTGTCTATGGATTGGTAGCCATAATGCCTATGGAGTACATCATGCCTAGTCTCTGCATTGCAGTGCTCATAGGTATGATGGATCGTAGAGCCTTGGAGGAGAGGCTTGCATAGCTAGATGAGCTTGAAGAATAACGATTTTTGGATGGATTTCACCAGAAGGTCCAAAAATAGCGTGAAAATGCATGGCACGACCGACACATCAAGCTACGCACATTCAAGGTAAACAATCTAGTGTTGTTGTATGATAGTAAGTTTGATAAATTCCTAGGGAAGTTCCGGATGCACTGGTTAGGGCTATATATTATTAAGGAGATTATTGATGGAGGCATGGTACAGCTGGTCAAGTTAAATAGAGAACCCTTCCCAGGAAAGGTGAATGGCAGTCACTTGAATCCATACACCAGCGATCTGGTGATGCGACTATATGAAAGTGGCACAGTCTTAATGCTCCAGGCAGCTGAAAGGAGGCACGAGACTATAAACTACATTGCTCGGGAGCTGCGCGATATTAGGACTGTGTGTAGTAGCGAACTGTCACAGGGTCCGCAACAATGCAAAGATAGCTGCGTTGGTGCATAGGTCTGCCAGAAAGTGAGCGTTAAATTCACTATTCACGATTTGATGCTTGGTTTGACGCCAAATGGAGCAGGCGGCAAGAATTTAAGGCAAACTTTATGGGTTAGATTCTTGAAAATATACCGCCAATCTAGCATTAATGGACCGAATGTGGGGGGAACAGTCGAATTCAAATTCAAAAGGCGCTATAAATTACAAGTGGTTGTCTAGCATACAACACTTGGAAATTTGAGAACTGAGTTGTTTCGCGCTCAAGTATTCATGAACCGAGACTTATTCGAGACTCTGAAAGAGAATTCATTGTTTGAGAAACTACCAGAGACACTGAAAGAACTGTGGAGTAGTGCTATGTCAGCACCCGAAGAAGCCATGGACATAGGAGTAGTGGTAGCCGAGGAATCCGCGCAGGAAATTTTGGAAGTGGAAGCCCCATAGAGCGTCGGAATAATCGTTGAGGTCCCTAAATCATCGTGAACACTGAGACCCAAGAAGGATAAGCATGCCATGATCCTAGTGCACGTCTCCCCAAGAAATCCATAGAGGACCAAGCTCACCTTGTAGGAAAATGGGAAGGCTATTAATCTGGAGGTCAATGAAGAGGAGTCTAAAGAAATCTTGTTGCATGAGGAGGGCGAGGATGTAGAGATGGAAGTTGAAGCCCAGGGTGTGGACCCTATTACCCGATTACCTAAATATGTGCCTCTGGGCAAGGGTAAAGCCAAGGTGCTAAAGGATATAGATGAGAGAAAGAGCTCTCTGCAAACTCCACTGCTCCCAAACAATATTATTTTTGAGGGAGCGCACTTGGTAAAGGTTCCCATGTTGAAATTTGAATATTGGGACCTTGTTGACCACGAGAAGTTCCCACATTTAGCGACTATGAAGCTAATGAGCCAGAAGATGGACGTGACAGCTAGAATGATTGAATTGGAGCCACACATATGGCTCAAAGGTGTAGAGAAAGCTAGGTTGCTAAACCTACTTTGGGTACCACATTATCACCGTGCCCCAGTGACCATTTTTGTCATCAGGAAACTGCTCTACTTGGTGCATGATGGGTGCTTATGGCTAGAGGATCCTATCCCCATCACAAACCATTTGATTCACCGGATTACATGGCTACCTTGCTCAAAGGAGGATCTAGCAAACATTTCATAGGGAAAAGGTGGCGAGTTGGCCCTCACGGAGGCAATGAAAAAGAAGTTTAAGTTGGAGAAGAAGAAGTGAGGGTATGCCATCTCCAGCATCAACAACCCTGCAGTCAAGGTTGAGACAAAAATGTTGGTAGGGAAGGTGATGCGTAAGTTCCGTGTGGATGAGGTGCCCGTGCCAATGGTTGCACTAGCGGTGTAATGCACAAAAGGGGTCTAGTTCAACTGGGTGAACTAATTATGCGACGCGTTCCTTGCGAATTGTCGTGAGGCACAGGAGCAGGGAAAAGCATTTCATTATGCATGGCTGCTGTTGATGATCGTACTAGTGGCATGGGAGCTACCCGAAGATAGCCAGTTCCCTTCGGTCATGTTGGACCTTCTAGAGGCAACGAAGTATGCTACTTTGTGGGTGACCAAGGACATACAACATATCAGAGAAAGCAAGATATTTTTGGTGTTAATGGAGATGAATATCTGGATGGGGATCAATCGGAAGCCATAGTTATCACCCACAGTCTACAACAGTTTGTAGAGCTTTGTAGAGTTCAAAGCAGACTTCCACCATGTCTTCATCATGGCGTGGAAGGACCCTACAAAGACGTGGCATGATTTACCATATTTGGTGACTTACGATGTGATATTTGTAGTCCTTGAGTCTTGGCCACCGGTGTGGTGTGCTCCAGTTGGATCCGCGGTGGAAAAAGAGAAATCTGTTGGTTAGTGTAAGAAGGAAGAGACAAAACTTTGGATGGTGTAGCTAGTGGAAAAGCATAGGAAAGAAGAAGAAGTGGCTAAGGCCCAGGTAGCGCGTGACACTGTGAAGTTAGCGAAGCAGTAGAAAACAACAGAAGAAGAGCGCAAAGGACAAAAGTCACCTTCGCCCGAACCAGAGACAGACATAGAACAGGGTGGTGCAGACCCATAGACAACATCCACCCAACTCAAGCATCCATGACCATGAGAGCAGACAGTGCCACGAAAGAAGATAAAGGCATCAAATATTTTTTTCAACCTAATCACCCTCACTGAGGGGGATTTGCATGATGTCTGTGAAACGGTGAGGGATGTCACCACGGAGGCCCTCCAGTAGTTTGAGGAACAACAACAGTTGGTATTGGGGGCTCTTAGGACAGAGTTGCAAGAGTTACAGGTACGCACTCCACAAGCTGGCATAGTGTCCACCAGCCTCGCGATCGGCACTTAGGCTGCCGAGGAAATGTTGTTCACAAGGGATACCAACATGATAGTGCTACCAGATGGGGCACTTATTACAAAGAAGGAGGTCGACAGGGCCATAGTCAGTAGTTTGAAAGGGGTCAGATTAAATATGGTCGCGCTCCCTCGAGAGATGCTTTATCTCTAGTAGGATGGCGTCATCGTGGAACTTCGAGCCAAGGAGAGTTGCGCACTACAGGTGATGAGCGAGTAGTGCATCAACATTGAACAGTTGGGCCTGTAGTGAAATGAGGCAATTCAATAGAATCAACAGATTATGCAAGTGATAGAGGAAACTTGCCGAATGGTCTTGGAGTTGGACATTCAGGCAGAAGAACCAGTGGAGGCGCGTGTCCATAAATTGGCCCCAAGGGTGCATGAAGCTAGAGAAGAGATGGCTAGGGTTTAGCTGGAGCTGAACCTGTAGATCACAGAACTACAGTTGAAGGTTCAGCCTTCAACTCCACCAGAAATCAGGGAACTGTTAGCACTCATAATTTTCTCTATAAGTTATTAGAAGAAATAAAATGACCGAGGTAACCACAAACCAACTTTTGGGCATAGGCTCTAGCCAACCTAAGTCTAGAGAGGGCTCTCTCTATATGATTTAGCTTTGTTTTGCTGGGATTTTAGGATAGTTCTTAAGGTTTAGGGGGTTTTTGATTTGTATTGAAGATTGGGTGGTGGGAGTCTTTAAACAGATGGATAGAATGAAGTCTCTATACCATGGGGCATATGGAGTCAAGAAAAGAGTAGCAGGACTAGATCAACTCACTAAAGGGAATGTTCAAAGGGCAAGATAGAAAAGTAGAGTGCAGGTCTTTAGGCCAGAGGGATGTAAAAGGTTTTAACCAGGCTGAGAGAGAAATTAAGAATTCTTAGACAGGGATTGAAATGAGGAATAAAGGGTAATTGGAACCAAAGGGCAATTAAGAATCCTTTGCTATAGATTATAAAGAAACAACCTAAATTAAGGAGAAATTAAGAATTCCTTAACTTAGATTATCAGTAGAAAACATGTATTTGCCTAACTATTATAACAGAATGTAATTAAACAAATTCTGAGATAATACTTTAGTTATGACATTCAGATTTAGATAAACATTATGGAAAAGCTTTAAGAGATAACAACAATGTGAGAAAATACTTGTCTGCACTTCGTTCTACACATGAATCATTTGAAATATCTGGTCTTTATTCATCAATCCAGCTTGTTGGCTCAGTCAATGCTCTAATGGCTTTACAGTCTTTCAATCAAGAAGTCTATAGAAATGTCTAAGAATCCACACTACATACTTCAAATTTTGAAGTATTTATACTAAGGTTTTATTACAAATATCTCAAACTGAGTTTGAGATTTAATCTAGGAAATACAAATATATTCTCGCAGGAAGAGAGAGGTAGCTATTGAACTGTTTTCATGATTTCCCTTTTATTGTGGTATTACTGGCTGTTATGGTTTGTTTTTAGCTCATTATGCTCTTTGCTGTTTAAATCACTATGCTGGAGGTTTTATTTACTTTTGGATTTCATTTGATACTCTCTGTCACTGATGCTCTTTGACTCGGATGACTTGTCTTTATCCTTCACTGTGTTCTTCCCTTTTACTGTTACAATTTAACTTTTATTGTGTGTGTCAACAATAAGTTCTTTTTTTTTACGTGAATCAGCATCGAGAAGTGGATTTTGATCAAGTCTCATTATGTTTCATCTGTTTATCTTTTAACTGCATCTCTGGTCCGGTTCCTCTATTTTGACTGTCTATGCTCTGTATAAGTGTTTCCTTCTCAGCTCTGTGTGTGATTATCTTCATCTTTTATTCCTCGTATAATGGTCTTCTTCTTCTAAATATAGGCTTTTAACCAATTTCTTATTGATTCTTGGGGTAAACAGGTTCTGTGACTAGTATCAGAACTATTTATCCAATCTCTGATCTTTGGCTGATTACCTATAAAATTAAACAATTATTAAGAAAGCTTCAGTCGGCTGGAAGGGTGCTTGATGGCTTTATTTGCACAGGGATGCCTGGGAGAGGGGTCATAGCAGTGTTTTGGACGTAAATGGAGGTGGAATTGCATCACAGAGGTTCAAGGTGGCACTGAAGGGTTTTATGGGTTTGCACTATTAAACGGGCGAAAGGCACGCAAACAGGTGTTTTTAACGTTTAAAGTCTTTAACGGGCAAACTTTTGAAAATGGCATGAAATTCATATTTACGAAGGATAGGTGGTTTATCGGATTGGTGGGGAGGCAGTTTTGGGGGTCGCCACACTGCTTTTGTGGCATGGGCGGTTTTTAGGAGGGGCCACTCGTTGTATGTCGGAGCTTAACACGTAGCCATCGGGGAGTCGGGGAAAACCGCCTTATCGGGCAAGTAAAGGTAGGCTATCGGGCTCGGCCGATATGGTTGTGGTCTATTAGATTTGGGTGTTTGTGATCTGATGGTAGTCAGGCAAAGAAGCTACGCAGAGGAAATGAACGGGAGTTGAGAAGGGGCCCAGGGGTTTTAATCAAAAAGGTGTGGGATTAGTTTAGGAATTAATCCTAGGTTAAGCGATCGGGCGAAGCTTAATCGCGGGATTAGGGAATCGGGTGAGGTTAATGACAGGATTAACTTAGGTCTACTGGGATTAGGTAAATTAAGTAAAGTTGTATCGGGATATGGGTAATTCATATAGTTTTTATTTAAACTAAGGATTGGGGTATTTAAATAGGGATTAATTGCTATATGGGAAAAGAGTTATATCGGGATTTATACAATAAAGTTAGGAATTAATATGAAATGCACGGGTAGAGTGGGTTTTTTCTACGAAAAAGGGTAAAAGGTATGCATTTGCGCACTTTTCTTTATATACACTCAATACTTAGGATAATAGGCTTTTTGTAGGTTTTTTGAGCGAAAAGAGATTTGCTTGGGGTTTTTCACTTTTCTTAGGCAAATTGTGTTTAAACTTAAGAAAAGCGGTTTTCTTAGGGTAATAAGGGGAAATGGATTTTATGAAGGGGATTCTAGCACTTGTGTCTATAAGTCATTAAGCCAAGGGTCGGTCCCACCAAAAGTCAGAGAAATGCTTTGAGCCTCTTTGACTTATAGGATTTGAATTACTTGAACATACTTGTAGATAGGAAATTAGTAAGTACAGGGGAAAAGTGAATGAGGGGGAGTTAATCACATGAACTTGTAAACCTTTTCCTTTGCTTCCATAGTTGAGAATACATGTTGAAGGATGTGTCTAAGAATGATGCATGTGCTTTGATCCAATTAAATTTATAGTTCAGCAACCTTTCTTCTACTTACCCATTTCTTACCTCTAACATATTTTCTTCATTTCTTTGGGTGCATTTAGGCTAGAAAACCCTTATTCATCTATTTTTATTTTGAAAAGTAATCTATCTAATTCTAATCTTATATCATCCAAGGGCTCAGATTAAGATTATGAGCTCCTTTTATTTACTCTACCTTACTATGATTTGCCAAGATTAAATTGTTTGTGTTGGGTTGTGTTATATTCTTTCCACGACTAGCCCACATAGTTAACTGGGGGGTTAGAAGGGGGGCAGAGCCCCCCTTCGTTGCGCCGATTGCGTAGTTGGGGGAGTCACAGGGGGTTTCAGGGGTGAAGGCAATGCCACTATATGGGGTCCGGGGCAACGCCCCCCAGAAAATTTTGGTTTTGGATCCTATGTTAGGTTGGGCGGACCTACCTATGGTTTTGTGCATGACTTTTCTCACATGGTTTTAGATGCAATGGTTTTCGGTCCATGGTTTTGGATGCGATGGTTTTCGATCCATGGTATTAGATGCTTCGGCATGTATAAATATGTATTGTAACATTGAAAGGAAAATAATGAAAAATCAAGCTGGTAGTCTCGGTTTTGGAATCCAAGGGAAAATCTCCGTGTATATGTGTTTTATGTGTTATGTTCTCGCATTGTTTATTTTTCTGTGTTCTTAGAATTTGTATGCAGATAATTTATGTATGGGGTTAAAACCTACATTTGGTATCAGAGTTTTTTTGGCTTCAAGGGGACACCTTTGTTATTGAGGGGTTTCGCTCGGGCCTGTGGTAGACCCTGTTCAGTGGGAGATCTGCAGGATCGATTCTGGTGGTGAAAGAAGATGGCGAGCAGTGGAAAGATAGAGATCAAGAAATTTAATGGTCAGAGTTTTGAGTTGTGGAAACTCAAGATGGAGGATTTGTCAATGGATAAATATTAGTGGATCGCAGTAGATCAAGGTACTAAACCAACAAGAGTGTCTGATGAAGAATGGAAGAAGTTGGATCGGAAGGCAAAGAGCATAATACAATTGTGTGTCTTAGATTCAGTATCGCTGAATGTATCAGGGAAAGCTATGGCGAAGGCTTTGTGGGACAAGTTAGGGACTTTGTACCAATCTAAGTCTTTGGTGAATAAATTGTTCCTACAGAAAAAGATGTATAACCTGAGGATGAAAGATGGAGACTCAGTGATAGAGCATCTGAACGCATTTAATACTGTGGTAAGTTAGTTATCATCTATTGATATAAAAATTTCAGACGATGATAAGTGCATTAGTTTGTTGTGTTCTCTACCAGATTCGTGGGATAGTCTTGTAATTGCAATAGGTAGCAATGCAATTGCCTTTTAGTTTGATGAAATAGTCTCATCCTTGCTGATGGAGGAGATGAGACGAGAAAATATGGAGAGCTAGAATGGTGATGCCTTGTCTGTATGAGGACGGTCCCAGAATTGAAACAAAAATAAGTCATCGAGTGGGAGATCTAAATCTAGAGGGAGATCTAAATATCCAGGGAAACCTGTAAAGGTGGTGTGCTAGAAATACAGAAAGGAAGGGCACTACAAAAGGGACTGTAAATCTAAAGCTCCTGACAAAGGAAAGGGATCTGATGATGGTCCTTCTGCAAAGGCAAAAACCACCTCAGATGAAGGTGGGGATGTGTACTTGGCTTCTTCAAGTACACATGTAGATCATGAGGCATGGTTGATTGACTCAAGTGCATCCTTTCACTTCACTCCCCATAGAGAGTGGTTCTGCGAGTATGAGAAATACGATGGTGGTGATGTCTTCTTAGGGGATGATAGGAAGGCTAGAATCATTGATCGCGGAAAAGTAAAGTTGAAGTTGCAAGGTGGAAGGGTTAGAAAACTTTCGGTTGTTCTACATATTCCTATATTGGCCAGAAATTTGATTTTTGTAAGCACACTAGATGATGCAGGTGTAAAAACAGTGTTTGAGAAGGATACCTGCAAGATGGTTCGAGGAGCACTGGTATTGATGCGGGGAGTTCGGATTGGAACTCTGTACAAACTGCAAGGTAGCACTGTTGTTGATGGGTGCAATAGTTCTGTGGTTCCTGAAAGTGGAGTAGAAAATCTAGTGGTCTTTGGAGAGAAGACCATGTTGTGGCATCAAAGTCTTGAACATATTAGAGAGAAGGGCCTTCAAATACTTCATGGTAAAGGTATGGTAGAAGGTATGAGTAATAGCTCTCTGGATTTTGATTTCTGTGAAAATTGTGTATATGGGAAGTAGAATCAGATGAGTTTCCCCTCTAGTGGTAAGAGGGCAAAAAAAATATTAGAGCTTGTGCACAGTGATGTGTTTGGATCTGTGAAGGTTCCATCACTGGGTAAGTCTATGTACTATATATCATTTATAGATGAATTCTCAAGGAATACATGGATATATTTCCTTAAGAAAAAGTTTGAAGTCTTTGATAGGTTTAAAGAATTTTAAGGCTCTGGTGAAAAACCAGACAGAGAAGAAGATAAAGGTGTTGAGGACAGATAACGGTGGAGAGTTTTGTAGTAAGGAATTTGAAGAATTCTGTAAGAAGTGTGGTATAGCACGGCAGAAGAATACTCCATATACACCTCAGTCAAATGGAGTTGCAGAAAGAATGAACAAGATGTTGATGGAAAGGGCAAGAAGCATGCTCAGTGGTGTCGGGTTAGGACAGGAATTTTGGGTAGAATCGATGGAGACAACATGTTACCTGGTCAATAGATCACCTTCATCAGCATTGGAGGATAAGACTCCACAAGAGGTATGGACTGGTAAGAAACCCTCTCTTTCACATCTGAGGGTATTTGGATGTGATGCATATGTACATGTTCCAAAGGAGAAATGAACCAAGTTGGATAGTAAATCTGAAAAATGCATCTTTATTGGGTATAAGGATGGTTTAAAGGGTTATAAGATTTGGAACCTAGTAACAAGGAAGGTTGTGTACAACCGAGATGTGGTGTTCAGAGAGGTGATAGATGTTATTAAATATGAAGTCCAACCAAAGGAACCTAAGAAGATAGAGTTTGAGCTAAAGGAGGAAGAATCAGACTCTACAGTAGAGGAGGAATCAGAAAATGAAGAGCCACAAACTTCGGGTGTGAGAAGATCAGTTTGAGAAAGAAGGTAGCCAGAACGGTATAGTCCATTTGCTTTCTGTTCAAATTTTTCTTTATCTATTACTGATGATGATCCCAGAATTGTGAAGGAAGTAGTAGATTCAGAGGATGGAAAACTCTGGAAAGAGGCCATGGTTGATGAAATGGCATCTTTGCACAAAAATGAGGCTTGGGATCTGGTGGAGTTGCTGGCTGGAAGGAAACCCATTGGTAGTAAATGGGTGTTCAAGAAGAAGACAAATGCAGAAGGAAAGGTGGAGAAATACAAAGCTCAGTTGTTAGCAAAAGGTTATTCCTAGGTGCCGGGAATTGATTTTGGTGATATTTTTTCTCCTATTGCCAAGGTAACTTCTATTAGATTACTTTTATTTGTTGCTACTGCTTTTGATTTTGAGGTAGAAAAGATGGATGTGAAGACAACATTTCTTCACGGGGATCTAGAAGAGGAGATCTACATGAAGCAACTTGAAGGCTTTGCGGTGAAGGGTAAGAAAGAACTGGTATGCAAGTTAAAGAAGTCTCTGTATGGGTTAAAACAATCACCAAGGATGTGGTATCAGAAATTTGATACATTTATATGGGGACTTGGCTTCACCAGAAGCAAAGAAAATCACTATGTATATTTTAAATTAATTGGTGACCGTGTTATTTATCTAGTCTTGTATGTGGATGATATCTTGCTAGTTGGAAATGACAAAGAAATTATCCAGGATTTGAAGACCCAATTGTCCTCCAAATTGGACATGAAATATCTTGGTGCTGCAAACTATATTTTGGGCATGGAAATAAAGAGATCGGGTTTGAGGGGTCTAGGTAACCCCACTCTATGGGGTTAGGGGCATCCCCCCAAAAATTTTTGTTTTGGACCCTATGTTAGGTTGGGTGGACCTAACTGTGGTTTTGTGCATGATTTTTCGCACATGGTTTTGGACACAATGGTTTTCAGTCCATGGTTTTGGACGCGATGGTTTTCAGTCCATGGTAATGGATGCTTCGGCATGTATAAATATGTATTGTAACATTAAAAGGAAAATAATAAAAAATCAAGCTGGTAGTCTCTGTTTTGGGATCTAGGGGAAAATCTTTGTGTATATCTGTTTTATTTGTTATGCTCTCGCATTGTTTATTTTTTTGTGTTCTTACAATTTGTATGCAGATAATTTCTGTACGGGGTTAAAACCTGCAGTTTGGTTAGATTTATTCTCTAATTATAAACACAAAATTCAAAGCATGGAATAACCAATATTAAACAGTTTGTTTACCATGGATTATGGCATGAATAACAAGTTACACACAATCATTATTATGCATAAAAGTAAATAGTAGTGGCATTTAGACTTGCACACTTTCATGGTCTCTTTGTTTTTGGGGTTCATATATTTTCATTTTTTGACCTTCTCTTATTCTTTTGTCCTTTGATTTTTCTTTTAGGACATACCCTCTTTACATTTTTTAATTTTTATAATATGGAAAACATTTGCAGAAAGTAAAGGTATGTACAATATTACAAGGCTTAACCTTAGTCATTCAAAATTATGACTCCTATTGGTATAGGAACCTAACAGGAACAATGAACTAGTGTTGTTATAGCAACAACAACGACGGTTGATAATGCAGTGGTAGACTGCATGCAGCTATTCGAGCAGTCATTCAAGGTCTTAACTACCCTGTAGGAGGACCCGAATGTAGAGCACCTAGAGATAGAGGCGGGCGAGCTACAATAGAAGTATGACGAAGTAAAGGGGACCATGCACAGGATTTCCCTTACACAGTGGATTGCAAGGATGCGGTAGGCAAAGGTGCTCAAGGAACAGGTGGATGTTGCTTGACATAATGAAGCAGTCTTAAAAGCGCGTCTACAGCCATGGATCGATGCAGCATATACAATTATAGCCTCCATTGAAGAAAAGCTCACGCAACTACAAGAAAATCAACAGAGGATTTAGGGTAGTAGTTCAACAGTAGCAGTCACCGAACAACACGTGGAGGAAGTTCAGCAAACAACCACTCAGTGCGTTGTCAAAGTTGCAGGGATCCAAATAGTGCTGGGAGGTCTTCGCGCTAAGATCTCCACACCTACATAGTGACTCGAGGGTGAGTCACAATGTTTGTGTTGGGGGCCTGTTGGGCGCGGGATCCCCCAAGGGCAGTTTTGGGGCTTAGAGCCCAGATTTGGGTCCAATTTTGTAATTCCAATGTAAAGACTCTGCATTTTGTGGGCGCGGAGTGCGTAGTTGTTAAAGATTCTTAGGGTTGTCCGCCCTTATTTTGAGAATGTAATGTTGGCTGTAGAAGATCTACCCATGGTTCGCGGACCATGGCATTGTATAAACAGAGCAAAGCTCTAAGTAGTCAAAGGCATCTAATCTAATACAATATGGAAAAGAAATGAAGATGTATGCAAGATATCTCTGAAGTGTAAGTCTAAGTTTTGGGTCGTAACTTAGGTAGAGGCTCTGCAGCTGAGTGCGTAGATGCCTAGTAGTGCACAGCTGAGTGCACGGACCCTTTTAGCTGAGTGCACAGGGCGAGTCAAGTCTCTAATCATTTGAAAGTATTAAGAAAGAGAAGTTTCCTATAAATTCTGTGTCTTATTTCCTGTTTATGCATCTATTATATTGGGTATGAATTTCACTTCTAATGCTTATATGATGCATGAATGTGTATAATTGTATTGGTTAAGTGAACGCAAGTAATAACATATGTTTACACAAAGCTAACTAAGATTTGATAATAAGATAAGTAAGATACTTGACCTAGTTTGGGAAATATCGCAGTTTGCTGCCCTAGCAGCATGAAAGGACTTCATCCCCTGGTTAGGGCTACATGCAAGCCAATTTTAACACTTAACGAAGGTACTGAAGGGTATAATAGAGCGTGAAGCAACCTGCACGAAGTTAGGAATAGTTGGAAATAACCAACATCATACCATCTCAAGGGTGCAGAAACTTGGTTCTAGCATCCCCCCATACTGCTTCGAGTGAGACTTCAGTCTGCGCTCCGCGAGATGATGCCGAAAGGGCCAGTAGTGTAGGGATTTGTTTGGCTAACTAACATTGAACCTGGGTCAGGACCCCTCAGGTCAACACCTATGTAATACTGATGGTGATAATAGGACCAAGAACCTAGTCAAACTTTATTGGGACTTATCATTGGTAGGCTTCTTGGGTCTCCCAACTGTGCCACTCCTTAGCCCAATCTCCTCATGTGAACCCTCATTTGTGATTCTTTGATTTCATGTGTTCATTTAGAGAAATGGCAATATTACCACTTGTTGGCACTAAAAAAAACCATTTATTGCATCATGTACATTCCACTCTCACTTTTTTCATGTCCTTAGATTCTGCAAGTGTTTCTACCACCATCTTGATCAAATTAGGTTCTTGTGTCTTGTTGAAATCATCTAGAAGTTTGATTGCTTAATCAATATGAAATTGATCTCCAACCATCATTATCTGTTGTAAATTGTTACATGAAGGAATTTCACTACCACTTGGCATTGATAGGCATTGTTGATGGGCTCCTGTTTTCATATGATGGTTTTTGAAGTTGCGTGTTGTTCTTGCTGCTAAGGATACATCACCTGTTCCATAATCAATGCCACAAATTTCACAATGGATCTTTATTTTAGATTCTACCTTTTCTGAATATACATTGAGAGTAATTTTCTCATTGACAAACTCTTCCATTAAAATTTTAACTTTTTTTTCCCAAGATGCCAATACACTAGGATCAACAACTATGGCTTGTTCCACTGACAAAGACATATTTTCAACTCTTGGTTGTTTATGCATAGGTCCCTCCACATTTACTTCAATGTTTTCAAAGATTGGTATTATTTCCACTACATTTGAACACTCTTCTTCCACATCAAATGTGCTTAATTTCCTATTGATGCCTACAAGTGTTGTATAAACTTTTGATTTTTTGTCTTGCTTTGGATTTAAACCTGTTCCATCCTAGATAAAATCAAAAGGGTATCCAATGATTTCATCATGCACAATTTCATCACGAATTTTAGAGAATGGACAACCTTCTTGACACTTGACCATGCCAATGATAGAATTCTCTTCATCGGTAGAAATTTTATAAAACAACTCCATTTGTTTTTGCATATAAATAAATGAAAAAGTAAGTAAAATTTCACAAGCATATTGGTTATTATAAAACAAAGAGCAAGGAAGCAAGGTATGAAATTTCAATTCAAAACTCCAAAAACCGTGAAGAAATATTACTATTTGGATGAAACACCTTGATTCAAAATGTACTATCCATGGATTCCTCAAATGGAATTGAAACCAGAAATAAAACATAGTACTAAAACAAATTTGAGAGTTGATTTATTGCTGCACCAAAACTTAGCAAAATATTGTACAACTATTTCTATTTCATAATCTTAACATGATTTGTAACTAGAATTTCAAATGATTTTCTAAATATTCCCATTATTAAGCTAGATAGGCCAAACATCTGTGCATCTTGAAATTGTTTCAACCATGTAAATCGCTGTTAAAATTGGCAACTATGGCCAAATTCCACTTTGGACAGCTCCTATGGGGAAGATTATTGTAGCATTATTGTAGCTCCTATGTCAACTAAGTCTTAGCCAACCGTGATGCTCAGAGAACTATTTGGATGAAGTTTAACTCATATGGTGTACTGAACATTTTTGACATATTTCAGAATCTGTATCAAGAAAAAAGAATTTTTGAAAATTTGATGATATACTTTGGATTTCCAAAATATTTCAAAATCCAAATTTGAAAAAGAAAAATTTTGAAAATTTGATGGTGTAATTGAAAGTTCTCAAATATTTCAGAATCTTCACTTGCTAAGATAAATGCCTTCTCCAAAATTTAAAACTATATTTGGAATGTGTGACATTTCTTTGAAAAAAGAACAAGCCTGTGGTTGATGCAAGGTAACTAAAGGGAGCAATAATTTGATTTGCATCTTCTTGATACAAATTCATGAAGGGCAGGGATAGAGGGGTGCTTTGCCATTTTCCTGAGTGGCTGGAGTATGCCCAACAATCCCGATTTTTGTCCACATTACCTACGATCAACCATGTGTAGAAATTTTGAATAATATGACACTTATTCACAGAGATTATCCCGATTATACACTATTGTGGAATGCATGCATAATACTTAACCTCCTCTACTATTGATCATCAATTTGTAGTATTCAGAAACAATTGCATGTGCACATTGAAGCATCAATCATACATATCAACACAATATATCACGGGGAAAGCATACAGCTGAAAACCCCCAACTATCTGTATATTATATTGATTGAGAACATGTAACAATACATAGTACAATACTCCTCGCAAGTACGCAGTACTATCTCCACCTGTTACACACAAACTAGCTCAGATCTGAATCAATCATAGGTTCAAATCTCCTCCGCTGCTTGCCTGCCTCCACTGCGCAATCCTGCATGAGAATAAATCAGTGTGGCTGATCCAAACTTGCATTTTTCTTGGCTGAACCACGCAATCCTCATTGGCAATTACTCAATCCATGCATGTGCAAATCTCATGCACAACTATAGTCACAACTGATAGAAATCTCAACCTCTAACACCTGTCTCCACTGAACTGTCCATGCACTGAGTTAGCTGGTGTAATCTTTAGTTGCTTTATGAGTTAATAATTAGTGAATTAATTAACAATTAATTCACATCACTCATCACTAGTGTATTTTCAGTTAAACTAAATACAACTAGTTCAACCAAGTCAAACTGAACACAACTCCATCAACTCCTCAATCAACTTCACCAAACTCAATCACTTGAGTTCTAACTGAAGTCCATCATGCAATAGCTCAACTGACCCATAAGAAAAGCATATTTCCTTCTGACAACTGCATGTGCCACATCTGTAGCTCAAACTGAAGTGCTCCAAGAGGATAAGATAATGTTTATAGTCCAAATATTATTAAGAGCTAATAATATTCGACTATTCTATTTTTAGCCTGGCAGTCTAAAAACAGAAACTGCCCATATGTCTAAAATAGAAGTCCATCTAATTTTACCAACATGACCAATCATCCACAAATAGCATCCTACAACTCATAGACCATGATCCATATGTCTAAAAATAGACATAGTCTAAAAATAGACTTTGTGCCAAAGATAGCCTACGGGCCCACTTAGTGAAGGTGACTCCTTTCCACTAAGCTCCATCATCTTGTTGCATTTTCAACACTCCCTCTCAACAAGATATGGATTATCTGCAACCCCTATCCTGCAACTCTGGAATGTTCTGCATGCAACACATTTTCTCGGTCCACTTGCTCCAACAACACTTGGAACAAAAACACTCCCAACTGACCACTCTATTGGGCTAGGAACATACTATGATGCTGAAGCTCTACCTGCTACTGACAAGTGCTCCCTCTCTGACATCTGTGATACTGCAACATCTCCATGCATCTCACACCATTGCACACTTCTCTGTGCCACCTAGCATTGTGCAAAACACTTGTGCCTCTTGCATTGTTGTAGCCTGCTAGCTATGCACTGTCCTGGGATTCCCTACACTATCGCTCTCTCTGCCGCTCCATCCACATCTGTATCTACCCAATCAGTTAGTTCATGCTACTCAACATTGGGGCTCCCATAGCAAGGTCTCATCCAAGAGGCTGGGTACCTCAAGGATCCTACCCCTCCTCCTTGGGATGATCACTCTATATCGCCCCACCTCCTACCTGGAGGTATGGCTACATGTGATCTCTCAGCCCACCTGGCTCGAAGTTTCCCACTACTAGAGGTCTCTGCATGAGTAGATGTCTCTAATCGATCTCCTCTCAGCTTCCCTTGTTGTGGCTGCTCCACAACCTCTTGAAGTTGTTGCACCAATCGTGGCTCCTCCACAATCGTTTGATACTTCTTCTAGCTCTGCATGTTGAGAGGTAATATACGCTCCCTCTCAACCACCAAGTCTCCATCAGTTGCCTCATTGTTCAAGGCTTTGCATGCATCTTGAACCTCAAGAGAATATAGGTTCTTGACCCGTGAACCAATCTGCTTCACCTGTCTAGTGATGATGTGTCCAAGGAAAACCTTTCCCTTACTAAAGACCGCATCATAGCCTCTGTCTTCCAGCATCGCAATCGACACCAATTTTCTCTTCAGTCTTGGTACATACTTGACATTGGTCAAGGTAAGGCGAGCTCCATGCTCCCTCTGAAAAATAACCGTGCCTACACCTGAGACACTATAATTCTCATCATTACCCATTGCTATGAGTATCTGGAGATCTTTCTCCTCCAAAGTACTGAACAAACTCTTGTCACCGGTCATGTGGAAAGAAGCTGCACTGTCAAGAAACCAACCACTTCCCACCATGGATGAAACCATGCATGTGAAGAGTGTGAAATCCAACTCAAACTGTGAAGCAAGTGCCTCACCTTCAGATCCTTCCCTGGATCCCTTCTTGGATTTCCTCCGTGGACAATTTGCAGCATAATGGCCCACCTCATGACAACGAAAGCATCTCACTTTCAATTTGTCAACCTTCTTCCCATCATTGGAAGAACTGGATTTGGAAAGAGAACCCTTCTCCTTCCCCTTCTTTGCTTTGGCAGCCAAAGAGCAATTTTCTTCATCAGATGCCTTTGATGAAGATCCGTCCCTGGTATTCCGCCTGATCTCCTCTTGCACAAGATCCGACCAAAGTCTCTCCCATCCTGGCAATTTCTCCCGACCATTGATAGAGTCCTGATAGGAATGCCAACTCTTCAAAAGACCAAGGAGAGCCAAGTTCACCAAGTCCTCATCATCTACAGTCACCCCCACACTCCCTAGCTCATCCTGTCATTGGGTGAACTTCATGAGATACTGGGGCATACTGTCTCCATTCTCACACTTAATGTTTCTGAGTTTATCCTTGAGCACCAACTTCCTCTTGTCGCACTTGCTTTGGAATAGATCTGTCAACGCTTTCCACATCAAGTATGGAGAAGCCTTTCCATGTAGGCTGGATACAATGTGATCCTTCACGCCCTCCAATAGAATCCTTCGACACTTTGTTGTCTTGTTTTTCCAAGCCTCAATGTGAGTAGCATCAGTAGGCTTTGGGACCTCAGCATCTATGAACTCCTTCAACCCATTGTCATCTAACAATGCCTCCATCCTATCTTTCCATGCAATATAATTCGAGCTGCCTTGAAGAGCATACTCCAATCATAATCCGTTGAAAGACCTTTCAACTTTGACACCAAGAAAACACTGCTACAAATTCGAATTCCACCGGCTCAAAACTCAACCGCTTCTGATCTAAAATTCGTGAGAACAAAGTATTTCTTGTACATAGATTGACTGTATGGGCTTTTACCGGATATCTCACCTTCCAAAAGAAGGATGAATCCAGAGGCTACCTGGCCCGATTACAGACTCTTCCTGAAGAAATAAAATGTAATCACTTTCTGAATAATAGATCTGATGATCAACTCTACTCTGATACCATGTAGAAATTTTGAATAATATGACACTTATTCACATAGATTATCCCGACTATACACTATTGTGGAATGCATGCATAATACATAACCTCCTCTACTATTGATCATCAATTTGCAGTATTTAGAAACAATTGCATGCGCACATTGAAGCATCAATCACACATATCGACACAGTATATCACGGGGAAATCATATAGCTGAAAACCCCCAACTATCTGTATATTATATTGATTGAGAACATGTAACAATACATAGTACAATACTCCTCACAAGTACTCAGTACTATCTCCACCTGTTACACACAAACTAGCTCAGATCTGAATCAATCACAGGTTCAAATTTCCTCCGCTGCTTGCCTGCCTCCATTACGCAATCCTGCATGAGAATAAATCAGTGTGGCTGATCCAAACTCACATTTTTCTTGGCTGAACCACGCAATCCTCATTGGAAATTACTCAATCCATGCATGTGCAAATCTCATGCACAACTATAGTCACAACTGATAGCAATCTCAACCTCTAACACCTGTCTCCACTGAACTGTCCATGCACTGAGTTAACTGATGTATTCTTTAGTTGCTTTATGAGTTAATAATTAGTGAATTAATTAACAATTAATTCACATCACTCATCACTAGTGTATTTGCAGTTAAACTAAATACAACTAGTTCAACCAAGTCAAACTGAACACAACTCCATCAACTCCTCAATCAACTCCACCAAACTCAATCACTTGAGTTCTAACTGAAGTCCATCATGCAATAGCTCAACTGACCCATAAGAAAAGCGTATTTCCTTTTGACAGCTGCATGTGCTACATCTGTAGCTCAAAATGAAGTGCTCAAATAGGATAAGATAATGTTTATTGTCCAAATATTATTAAGAGCTAATAATATTCGACTGTTCTATTTTTAGCCTGGCAGTCTAAAAATAGAAACCAACCATATGTCTAAAAACAGAAGTCCATCTATATTTACCAACATGACCAATCATCCACAAATAGCATCCTGCAACTCGTAGACCATGATCCATATGTCTAAAAATAGACATAGTCTAAAAATAAACTTTGCGCCAAAAATAGCCTGCGGGCCCACTTAGTGAAGGCGACTCCTTTCCACTAAGCTCCATCATCTTGTTGCATTTTCAACACCATGGACTTTTGTTCCATTCCTCGTGGAGGGTGCCCAATTTCTAGATATATTCTGCAGGCACACATGTCAACATCTCTTCAATCAAATATTTTGGCAACTCAAAAACTTGTGAGAGATCTTCCACCATTTTCAAAGTTCAAAAGTGAAGGTGTACGAGACAAATGTGCTTGAAATTTTATATTAAAGACATTCAGTTGCTGCTCTCTTCTTGGACTCTACAAAATGTTTAATTTTTATAGAGAGTCCTTGAGATTATGTTGGATAAGAAGAGTGTCGGGCAGGCATAAATGGAAGGATAAGTGTTAACTAGATACAGAGATTCAAATATAATATAATATTATGTGACTTTTAGTTTTTGAGTTTTAATTTTTTAAGAGGCCTTTGGGATGCTCAAATACTATTCAAGTTCATTTATGACTTTTCATATTCCTTGCGGATGAATAATGTAAATTTTCCATAATGTTTAAATATCAGGTTTCAAACCTTTTTCTTTTAAGGTGTATAGGAGTGAAAAAAGAGAGCTGAAACGTGTAAGTAGATAATATCCAATAGTTAAATATACTCTAGGAATAAATATATTCTAGGAATATGATTTTTCAAGGAATATCACAAACAAATGGTAGGAGAAGCCAAATTTTTTTGATGAATGGTTGTTTAAGCTTAACTAGCAACTTTAGAACTTAACTTGAAATAGTTCTTAGAATAATTACAAATATAGTTATAAATTGATGTCTTATGTGAAAAATAAAGTGTTATCTAATGGTGTTTCAAAGATGACCACAAATTGTTGTCTAGCAGAAATTGTAAGTCTTCTATTGAATGGTGATTTAAAGAAGACCACAAACCAAATTGTGCTCAAGATTCCAAGCTTTGGCTACCAACTCTAGTTCTAGCTATGGCCATTCATAAAAAAGGTGATCCATTCAAGGTGAATATTTACCCTTATAGGGGTTTTATGATTGGAAATTCTATATGAAGGATGGTTTGATTTCTACAATACTCACAAGAATGAATACCGAAACATTGATCTTTCATGTGTCCATTTCGATGACAATATTGGAATTTAGGAATATGATGCAAAAGTGGAGTGGGTAAAGATGAGATTTCTTGAAAGAACCCAATACTCTTGAGCTAGATTGGTTTGGAGTAGTCTAAAATGTTAAATATCACTTTATTTTCATATCCAAGAGTCAATTCTACACATGTTGCTAATGACTTCTTCCCAAGATATGACGATGACATTGGGAAGAGTGAGGTGAATTTTTTTATCTTTATTTGAATGTTCTCCTGAAGTGGCATCACTAATTTGATCATGCATTGGCTATTCATAGAATGTTTTCTCAAACTCAAACAAAGAATCATTCTAAATAAGTACTAGTTTATAATTTTGATTCTTCTAATATAATTCATCTCATTCAAGCTATAATTCAAGATGGATAAATTCAATTTTGTTCTATAAATATTGTAAACAATTTAGGACATATATAAAAGTTTCTTTGTTGAGTGTGTTTGTGTTGTTGATAGTAGAGAGTATTAGAGTATTTAGTAACTCTAATAACTCATCAATTTGAGTAATTTTATCAATAATTCTAGATTGAAAAATGAAGCGTGTTGGCTTCTACCAAAAATAACCTACTTACTACAATTCAACTAGCAAGACAGTTTGCAATTTAGAACTCAGGTTTCGCAGAATTACCTATAACAGGTCACAAACTCTTCTCAAAGGCAATAGTTTTCAACTTTGGGGTTATTGTTGGATCACCTTTCCTTGTCTCTACTCACAAATTTGTTGCTCCACAACCCAAGCATGTCTAGAAACCAATTATGGGAATCTTAGAAATGTGATAGAAATAATAAAATTCACTAAAGAATTTACGAGTGAAGATAATGAATCAATGCTTTGAGGACCATTGTTCCTTCAAATTTGATTGATTCTTGAACACAATTAGATACCAATATAGATGTTATTGAAAGCTAGGGCCTACTTGGAACTTAAACAGTGGAAATATTTAAGATTTTAGCTGATATTCTTACCTCTACAGAAGAAGAGATTGACTATGTGGAAGTTTTCAATAGTAGAAGCTACCAAAACTAGATCAACCACAAATCATTTGTACCCTGAATCTGCACCTAAAATTGGATGACTTATTATTGGTTCATTGGCACTCAATATAGAAATGAAGTAGGTTCCACCTTATGAATGATGGGGTTCAATATTTTCTTCAAACAAATAATTCTCCCTAATCTAGGTCATTCTTGAATGACTATGGGTTATTTTGGTCTCCATCATCAATCAAACAGGATCAAATTGATTAAGCGATGGATCCAATCTATTATCAAACTAATAAGCATGTGACCAAAAAGGATACCTTTTCAAAAGAGTAGGTCTCTAAAAAAATAAAAAAACATGTCCCACTTGGTCAACTAAATTTGATCAAAATTTGAGAAATTTGGGAAATTAGAATTAATGAAAGACTATGAGATTTTTGCATATTCATCCTCCTAGGTTAACAATTCTTCTTTCAACTCTACTTTTATTTTTCCTTTACAACCTACAAAGACTTTCTTATGTTTATTCTATTTCCAAAAAAGGGAATACATATTAGAGAAGCAATTAATAACATACTATTATGCCATAAATTCCTGACTAGTGACCTAAAGGATCCAATTCAAGACATGAATGGTTGAATTTAAAAGGGTATTTAATATTATGATCTTCGAAATCCAAAGTCAAGGAAAATAGAGAGGTAATCTAAAATTCTTCTTGGACTAGTCCATGATCTATATCTTCCAAAATTTGTTGCAAGATGGCCTACTTTCAGGAACCCATCCAGTATATTAGCTATTACTTCATCCCCAACCCTTCCATTTCTCCAGTTTGATTCCAAGAATTAGGGATAACATCAAGGAAATTTTGTTCTTTTAACATCTCTAAAAATTAGGTTATCATGGGGATCATAATGGGCTCTAATCTTTGAAGTTTCCCTAGTAGAGGTAGTGAAGTTCAGATCCCCTACCGGAATAAGGGACTGATCCATTAGAAAACCACTCGCTTGTATATGGTCCCAATAACCATTTATCTATCCATAAGGCCCATAACAGTTGGCCAACTTTATAGGATGTGACAAACCCCTTAAAAAACCTTATATTATGATTCCTATTGAGGATGAAAAGGCCTGTAAAGTTGCAGCCATGTGATCCTAGATGGAGAGTAGCCCTCTTGCCAATATCACAGATATTTTTGAATATACATTCCATCTAGGGCATAGATTTCGAAAGGCCTCTCTTTCTTTCTCTCCCAAAACCATTATTTCTAGAATTAGAATAACATATAGTCCATGTAGATCAACCAGCCCCTTAAGGGAGTTGAATTTGTGGGCTCCCACTACCCATTGATATTGATGGACATCACAATCGTGAGAAGTGTTCATCTAAAAAATCGGAGGAACAACTTCAAGAAGAATTACAAAATTGCATAGATGAGCATGTGACTTATTTTTCAACCATAAGTATCCTAGAGAGTAAGGTTGAACAATTACAGTAGGAGATAGATACAATGACAACAAAGTTTGCACCAGATTTGGATGCATTGTTGCAATCTAAAGGGGAACAGGAACAAAGGGCCAAAGGGGAAGAAGAAGCACTAAGAATGACTCGATGGAATAATTCTACTACAATAGAATGACTTCGGGAAGAACTTAAAAGGATTTCTCAACATGTGTCATCAACATTCGATGCTAATGAGAAACTAGTAACACAAGCACTTAAGAAGCTTTTGAATTCTTCCTAAAGAAAATCAATCTACAAGAATCACTGAGAAAGGCTAAAGAAGAGATTGCATCTATGAAAAATAAATATCAGGACAATCTGTAAGAACTTATGAACCAGTTAGGTCTCTCAAAGAAAGAGAGTGGAGCATTGTCATCAAAGCTACAAAACACGTTGGATGAGATTGAGAACCAAGTGAAGAATGAACTTAATTATAGGATTCAGATTGAAGAGTTGTCTCTGAAGCTAGCCATGTTACGAACTTAAGTTCAAACCCGTATGAATGAAAAGAGTGAACTTACTCAAAAGGCTCATGAGTATGAGCATCTGAAAGCTGGTCTAGAAGATACTAAAATAGCCTTAGATGCAACTGAAATAGCCTTAGATAGTTCCAGAGTAGAGAAGACAGAGTTAGAGGCTACTTTACAAGAATCTTACCAGGAAAAATTCAAACTTGATAAAGATCTTAGACATTACAAGAAAATTTGAGAAATTTAGAGGTAGAATTGAAGGAACAAAAATGTTGTAGGGATGATCAAGAAACAATAATTGCATCTCTTGAGTCCAAATTAAAGGAGCAGACCATTACTGGATGGAACTCCCAGTAAAACCATCCACATAGACTATTGCACCTAACCCAATGGGACTCAAACCAGGTGTTTGTCAGCATGGAACTAGCTAATGACTAAAAAAATTGGAAACAACCCATTGAGCTAACCCCTTGGGTTATGTTAGAATTAAATATAACAACTAACTACAAAAAAATATGAAATTTTCCATTTTGATTGCTTTATCAATATTTTCCAGAGTTCACTCTGATTTATTTTTATGAGAATATATTTCATCTTTACTAGAAGATACCACTGGTTTTAAGAATTTATACTTATTAATGTCTTGAATTAATATCTCTTTAATGAGAAAAATCTTCCTGATTTATCTTATCAGTCTAGCAGACACTGATTCCAAAAATGGAATATAAAGGGGCATTGGATGCATATGACATTAATTACATCTTATCAGCTTGAGTAAATAATTATACCTAAAGGGCATACGAAATACACCCAACTACACACCAATGACTATAAAGAGGCTAATCAATGGTGTAGAAGAGTCAATGGGCACCTAAGATTTTGCACCAACTCTATTTGCTACAATAGCTTCCCTAGACAATGATAATGGAAATGGCTCATGCAAAGAGCTCCCAACATAGTCACCAACAGGAGATCGATTAGATGCAATAGCTTCCCTTGAGATAGAGGAGGACGAAGGAGAATCATAAAGAGAGCCCGATATATTCCTTTGCGGAAAAATAGACCTAATTAGGGGCAAAATCCTAGACCCAAATGATGGTAGAGCAGGACAATGCAACTGCTGCTGAAAATGATGATTGTGACTAGAACTAAAGCTTGAACAAACTTCTATGGGAAAATCAAAAGAAACCCATTGTGATGTTCCTCCAGCCCAGAGTTCATAATGTTGGTGTTCAACAAAATTTCTACTACTCTCTCTCTCTTTGGGTGAGCATATTTCTCTTGGATGTTGAGTGTTGTCGTTTCAACTATTGGGACAATGTTATCTCCTTGGACCTATGTTGTGTAAATGCTCTAGCAACTATGATTTTGTCCTGCTTATCTTTATATTCTCCCTCTGTTGGTGTCTATGAGCAAAACCCAAGTTGGTGTGCCACTACCATCCCACAAAAACCAATAAAATTAGCATATATAAATCATACATACTAAACTATTTAGTATCAATCAAAGAAAATATGTCCATTGTTGCCCAGGTCCCATACTCTTTCAACTTTGTATTGACGATTTTGAAGATCTCATTTCAAAGTGATACAGGTGGTTTCCTTCTCTATGGGATTTCCAACTGGGATGTATGACCACCTCACTTCTCTAGGTGCAATTATGGTTGAAGTTTCCATCCACAATTTATTAAAGGAATATGTTATACATTGCTCAAGGTAGTTGTAGGTTGCACTATAAATATTTCACCTTTGTAATTAATTTTTTATGGAAGTATGAGAGATTATAGAATAGGAGTTTCATGTGATGATTTTATACACATCTTGAGTTTATGGGCATATTTTATTTCCATGTATCAGAGAATAATAGGTTGTCACACAAAAAACATGTCCTCCTAGCTATACCAAGAACCTTCCACAGTCTGAGGGGAGCTCTTTTGCTACTACCCCACATGTCCTGACATTTATGAAGCATATATGGGAATTTATGGAATGACATGAAGATTCCATGATAAGGTTATTTATGCCTTCTTTAGGACAAGGGCATGGTGGTTAGCTAAAGCATTCTTGCAACCTAAAGAGCATACATTCTCTCAAATCTCTAGTTGAAATCTTCCTCAAGAATTGCCACCCAAGGTAAAGAAATTTGATGGTACATATCAAGAGTTGTTGACAACCCTACAAGAGGAAGACCTCCTTGGTCTTTTTGAAGACAATGATAACATTGTTGGGGATGAAAGTGGAGCATATATGGAAGAGGGATTATGCTCAAAATTTGAATATGAAAACACTAGATATTTGTAACATGAACAACCTTGCGGAAACAATGACAGGAAGGATGGCCATTTTAGCATCTAAAGTGATTGATTAACACATAAATGAGAACCACCATGAAAACTATGATGACATTATTACACCACCTTCAAATGATACATGTGTCACTCTTTTTGGTGAGGATTGGCATCAAGTTGGTGATGTTTTTATTGGTTGTCCCATAGGAAATAGTGTTGCAAATACAGAAGAAGAAAGTAATAGCAGTTTTGAGACGAATTTGGCATGGGATTTACACTCAAAACTAAAAACAAGAACACTCCCTTCTCTTATGGCTTATGTACATGATAATCATAATAATGAAAACATAAGCCTGGACACTCATAATGATCCTCTCATCAGTATGGATCAATCATTAGACCATATATTTGGGGTTGGGTAGAGGCAAGTCCTATACACTACTTGCATGCACCACCGATGTTTGGTGATCACGAAGAAGAGAGGAAGTCCGATTCTGAGCCCTTCACAAGCATCTGTCAGGAGGGTTTTGAGACTGTGTCATGTTATAAAGTGTTGGACTAACCTCCCTATACTTTTCATAAGAATTGAGGATAGAATATCCCTACGAGGACATGAGAATTTGCTCCAAATATGACAGCATAAGGATTTTGCACCAAACATTGGCATTTATGATGATGAGTATGAACATTACACAAGTTATGAAAAACTCAATGATGAATTCATTGTTCTAGTGGAACACAAGTATTTCTATTTTGTACACCAATTTCCCCAAGCCTTGAACAATGAAAAGAAGAAATCAACAGAGTCCTCTTATATCTACAATCAAGATCGCAAACCTTCTTTAGTAGAGAAAAGGCGTAAGGACAATATTTGTGAAGAGTCAAAGAAATTATCTAGCAACATAATAGACGCAACACCTCTTCACATTGGAGAGAAAAACAAAAAGGTGCCCCCTAGGTATGCATCTTCCAAATCACTGAATTTATGAACATCTACGTAGACTTAGAAACGTAGCTCCTGTCTAGTTCATACTCAGAAATGCAACTCCTGTCTGGTTCAAACTTAGAAACGTAGCTCCTGTCTAGTTCAAACTCAGAAACATAACTCCAAACTTAGAAACGTAGCTCCTGTCTGGTTCAAACTAAAAAACACAACTCCCATCTGGTTCAAACTCAAAAGGCAGCTCCTCTTAGGGTTCAAATGCAGAAAGGCTTAGGGTTGCAAAGAGGCTTGACTCCAAAATGAAACCTGTCCCACTCTTTCCCTCCACAAGTGATGTGTAGCCCAACATTCTCTAATAATATGGTGTATTTTTCCCTCCTCTTGGCAAAAAATTTGTATAAACAATACCTTAGGTTATATATATTATTGTATGGTATATTAAAACCCTTTAGGCCCTCATTATAACCCCAATATATTATTTTGTGATTTTTCCATTTTTAATGCCCCAACATAAATGCACGTGATATAATATTGGTTTGTCAGTGGCACCCCCATGTTATGGGTTAACCACACAAAACCCTTCTCTTTAGTGGCTCTTCATATTCAACAAAGGCTTCTCAGGAGGGGACTTCACGTAATGAGGACCATTACTTCTTAAGGAGGGAGGAATGATCTGAATGGAAAATGGCATCCACCTAGGGTATTCATCCACCTATGGTATTCATCCACCCATGGAATTTACCCATGTTATTGTAAGTGACATCCACCCATAGTATTCAACCACCCATGGTATTCATTCAAACATGGTATTATAAGTGACATCAACCCATGATATTCATCCATCCATGGTATTTATGCACCCATGGAATTTACCTGTTGTATTGTAACAAAAAAAGGCTATAAGTAACAAGTCGCATTTTGTAAAATGACATATTTTCCACCACAATGTAGCCTTTATAGTTATTATCTATTTTAATAATAAAAAAAATCTTTGTGGTTTTATTTATTGTATGTTCTCTCATTTTATTTCTAGAATTGCAATTTTTTAGATCTTGGGGGCCTCACTCCCAAGATCAATTTCAATTTTTTTAGATCTTGGGGGCCTCCCCCCAAGATCCGGATCTGTGGTATCTTGGTGCAAGGCCCCCAAGATTAAAAAAAAATGAAATGGATCTTGGGGGAGGATGCCCCAAGATCTGAAAAATTGAAATGCCAGAAAGAAAAGGAGAGAACACATAGTAAATACAACCACAAAGTTTTTTTTTTATTAAAACAGATAATAACTGTAAAGGCTACATTGTGGTGTACAATATGTCCTTTTAGAAAATTCAACTTTTTACTTATAGCCTTTTTGGGTTACATTATACCACAGGTAAATTCCATGGGTGCATAAATACCATGGGTGAATGAATACCATGGGTTGATGTCAATTAAAAAACCATGGGTGAATTAATACCATGGGTGGATGCCACTTACAATACCATGGGTAGATTTCATGGGTGGATAAATACCATGGGTGGATGAATACCATGGGCGGATGCCACTTACAATACCATGTGTAAATTCCATGGGTGGATGCCATTTTCCTTTTGAATCAATAAGGAAGCCTTAACAAAGTAATGAGGGAACATAGTAGAGTGATTGATGGACTAACACTAGAGATGATGATGGAAGGAAAGAAGATGGGTGGTGGACTGAAGAATTCCCTTGTTAGAGCATAATAAGGATGGTTGACCTAGCATCAACTGTCTCTATTCCAAAGGGGATGGTTAGTGTCTCAAAAAGGGGTTCAACAAAGATGAAGGAGTAGAGATAGAGGCCAAATATGAGTAAAATGGGAGCAATGCAACACATAGACATATGAAACATTGTAATGGGACTCAAGGGGATTAGGAACAGGCTCCATAAGTACAAGGGTGACTTGATGATGCTTCCACGTGGGGGAGGCTCGGAGGGGAACATGAAAGCATGAGTAAATGATGGTTACTCATGACTAAAATTGAAACGTGAGTCAACCAATGCAAAGGTAAAGTTGTACGAGAGTACGGGTGGCTCAAATGAAGAAATTCAGTTTTACTTGGTAGCAAAGTGAGACCTCATGGAAAAAATGGCTTCCCGGTGAAGTTTCAAATTACCAAAACCAAAGAGACATGAATTAGATAAATTGGTGAGAGCTTTCCAACAATGCTCATGGTTCATCAAATGAAGCTATGGTTTGGTAGAAATTGGCAACATAAAAGCTAGGGTTTTCCTATAAAAGGGCTTTTTAGCCCCCAAATCCAATTCATTTGCATAGTGAGCTATGGAAAATTTAGAGAGGAGGAGAAGGCCATAAATCTTTTGGAGATCATAGTCGAAAAACTGATCATCAAAATCAGGATCTTCAAGTTGGAGGTAATTGGTCCAACCTTACTCATCATGTTTTGTGGATTAGACTTTCATATTAGAGATTAATTTCTATATGGGGGACCCTTGCTCATACTCATAGTCATAATGCACTTTTGGGGGCTTGTTCTACGTTCTAGAATGTAGAAACTAGGCCCACAAGTGCGTCCAGCATAGTTTTGAGGGAAAAAACTACATTCTGGCCTGAGAGGATTGGAAGGACCGGTGGTCTACTTGGAGCTGAAGCTAAGTACTAGACATGCTTGCCTTTGAATCTAGACTAAGAAAACATAATGGTATTTTGTAGATATGGCAGAGCTAAAGGTATCATGGTGAGAAAGAGATTTGGAGTCCCTCTTTGCTTAGATTTAGGGGAATCAAGCAGTGAGAGGGTGTTGGCACGATATGGTGTGTTGAAATTCTTAGAGGACCCCGTGATGAGGGTGGGTGAGCCCTTGCTATCGAGGAGAGTGAGTTAATGGGACCCATATTGGGAGGCCATTTTAGTACAAGGGAACAGGATCGAGATCACGATCCAAGACATATATTTTTTGATAAGACTGCCCCCTTGGGGGTGGTAGGGGAGATACATCTAGTGCTTCCTTGTGGGAGGCATATAGATGAGCTCGTTGATCACCACTATGTACTAAGGAGTAATGCAAAGGGAATGACCATACATATCAATGACTTGGAGAGTCTTGAGACGTGAGCTACAACCGTAGCGGTGTTATGGATTTGTGGTAGTCATGCCTTCCACCATATCATTGGAGGGCAGATTGTTATAGACAGTTTTGGGCACTGCAACCCCAATCAAACATGTCCATAAACCAAGGGCTCCTAAGTCCCTAAAAGTGTTGTTCCATCCCCTAAAAGAACAAGGTCAGCTGATTACATCATCTCCCAGAAGTTCTCCATGAAAAACTACTCAGAACTGGTCAAAACTGGACCATCTCACCTGCTCCATGGTCAAAGTGCGCTGCATCCCACCTAAATGCACACGGGAGGTGTGATGCATACTGAAAAGCCCTTCTATGGGGTGCGATGGGCGAGAGTGGACAAATGGCAGAGTCAATTTGCGAGGTGGATGATCATGGAATCTTCCAGAAACTTCTCCTGTGACACTTGCCTCTCTGCATTTGCCCAGGGATGAGTAAGAGATCATCAATATCCAAGTGGAATCAAGAACTATCAGAGAGAGGACACTAATCAAATCTCAGAAGCTAACTCACCCCCCTTGCAAACATTTATATATGGATCCCTCATCCCAGAGATCCAGAGGATGGAATTTTGTGTCTTGTAAGGAAGTGCTGCTGGTTTCTTGGTGTAACATCATAGTGTTGGGTGATCTAAGCTTTTCATGAGGTGAAGAAGGGCTTTCTTGCTGAGAGGATGATGCTGGGTCAGAACAATTGGTTGTAATCCTCTTTCCTATTCTTGATATTAATAAAGCTATTCAAGTTTTCCTCCACATTCTTGTATGATTGATGATATATGCATTTGTGTGGTTAATATATATCTGGTCCTATATTGTTTATGATAGTAGATCTCTATTCTTGGATAGTGTTATGCTGCTTTGATTCCACAGGTGCTCTTTGAAGTTGGGTAGACGAGGAAGCGAGTGGCAAAGATCTATCAAAAGGGAGAGGAATCAAGCAAGGAACCAAGCGCAAGAAAGAGGTTGGTCTCCTTTGTTCCCCTCTTATCTACTCTCATAAAGGAAGACGAAAGTAGTTTTAGTTTGTTTGTTTCTAAGATAGCTACCAGTCTTAGTGGGACTAGCAGCTCTGCATAGACACTAGATTTCCTGATAACAAAATGGTGACTCCACTGGGGAGCGAATAGATTGTTTGTTTGCCTATATTTGTTTGCTTTATAAACTTACAGACGGAGCCTGAAGTCAAGCCAGCTAGCCTTCGAACTGCATTTAATATGTGAGTGCAAAGTAGATCAATGCTGCTTCAGTCTATCTCCGGGTTTTGTTTATGAACTAAACAATCGATTTACAAGCTCTCTAATTGCCCTTGTGGTGGCTCTAGTAACCTCCTTAGATCTACCCCTGTGATTTATTTACTGATTATCACTTGCTCGGCTTAAATCCCTGAACTGTGCTGCAAACTGTGATCAAGAACTGGATCAAAAGTCTCACACTGTACCATCGCACCCTCTCTTCAAGGGTATCAGTATGCATCACACTTCCTATGTGTTGTAGGTGGGATGCATACTGGAATCCCTGTGTAACAGGTGCGCTGATCAGAAAAGGCTAATTTTGCCTCCAGACTTTGGTTTTTCCTCACTTTTTTCAGCTCTATTAAGGAGTTTTGCTGTCTGTAGTTAGTATACCTTTGTTGGAAACCCCCTTCCTTGCCATTATTCCGCCTCCATTGTGCAAAGAACTGTAAATGTTTTTATGTATTGTGAGCCATTTTCAGTTTTCGTTTACAAAGAAGTAGCGTAATTCAACTGTCGTTTCTTGATTTGGAAGTGTTGCAAGTGTCGTTTTCAGTCATAGAAGAGAATCTGATTGTTCTTGATAGTCAATTACACTGTTACTATTGTATTTGATTTGAATCAGTAGTTTTTCAAGTGTCGAAAGCAAGTTTTCCATTCCAAATAGCAAAGTGTCGTCATTGTCTTCATTTTGTCTTGAAAAGAAGCTTGTTAGTAATGTCGCTTTGAAAAATAATTCAGATTTGCGCTTAGCTTTCTTTTTATCATTCACACATTAAGAAGGCTTAAAACAAATACATGCATGTGCATTTGCACTTAGACTGTTTGTTGGTTTGATTTAGGACAATGCATATAGTGTATTCTCTCTGCTCTATGTTGAAACAATATCATCTCTCTTTCTTTAGTAGCTAGGATTTTCATTGCAAAAAGAAGATTAAACGATTGTTTATCATCTTAGATTGCATTTTAGGAATTCTATATCTACATCACGCGGTGAACTTGAAAGGAAAATTTCTTAAACAAGATCAACTGTAAAATAAATTTAATGAATCTAAAAATGCTTTGGAACCTAATGCACAACATTTAGAAGTCTAGGCTAGAGACGTATTCTGGCATCGTAAAGCCTGGTAACTGTTGTTTTCATTGTTGGTTGGTAGATTCCTCCACTTTGAGACGACAAGTGCCAATACGGACTTGTGCTCCCACGTACCGTCGAGTATATATTGGGGACCACAATAGGCTATATCCTTTATCCATAGGAAGCCGTGTCTGCCGCCCTATCGATCGCAATGCACTGAACACAGCATTCGGGAAGATTGACTGCCATACTGTAAAAAGTATTCAGCAGTTTTGCGATTGGTTTGGTAATCCCTCTGTCTAGATTTCTAGATTAGTCTCTTTCGTTCCTTTTCAGACCCCTTAAAGGAAAAGGTCCATCTGAGCACTTGTCACTTCAAGCTCATTAAAAATCGAAGGTGACTAGAGTCATCTTTTTTTTTCTCGACTCTTAAAAATTGAAAAAACAAGTTGTGTCAAAGTGTCTAAAATTCATTTAATTCGGAAACATATTTCCCCTTGATTTTTAGTTGATCTAGTAATCCGCAATCATGGAAGAAAGTCAATTGAAACCTCGTCGTTCGTAGAGGCTTATGAGTCAACCATCTTTGTCTCCAGAATCAAAACTGTTACGGATGAAACGAACTCGTTTAACCGGTTCGAGATCCCCTGGTAAAGATAGAAAAAGTGTTCCAACACCATCGAAGGCTCCGGTTACTCCAAACATTTCTGGTATCCCTACCTTTATAGAAGAAGTTCCGCAGCCACCAAAGGACAGTAGAGCTGATCCTAGTGTGAAGGTAAACACTTGTATTACTGAACCAGCTCCATCTACAGCTAATTCGGAAGGTGTTATTCCCCAAACATCTATCACTGCAGAATCTATACCTTCTTCAACATCGGAAATATTTTACGGACCTAATGGTCTACCTCTTCCACCTAGTCTGATTGCTATAGAAGAGATTGTGGAGGATCCTCCATCTAGTACTCCATCACAATTTGGAGTTGGGATCACCCTATATCCTTCTTCATCAGAAATTAGTCTACTGTTATCGGAAGCTCCTGTAGAATCGCTAGGAAATCTTTTGGATAGACTATAAATATCTGAACAACCGTCGACATCTAGGACTGTGTCATCTGAAATAACGACGACAGAACTTCCTGCTGTCACTCCAACAATGTTCGTTGGCATACCATCTGTCCCAACTAGCTCTCAATTGATAGATGGGGCCCACTCAGGGGCTATTTCAACAGTATGGTCCATTCCCGTTTGTTCATCCGGAATAATATTTGGGAACTCTTATGTTGAGTCTCAGCAAATTGATCCTTCACGGTGTCAATTTGGGCAGTCCGGTCCTCAAGGGCAAACCATTCCTTTAAGTACCAGATTACAACCATATGGGGGGAAATATACCCTTTCATTGTCTCCTCCGGGAGGACAACCATACAAGAGTTCACAACAAAATTCAGGTTATGCTGGAATTACATCTAGCGGTTGGGTGCCAATACTGCCTCAACAACCAAGAGTTGTATACTCGATGCAACAATGTTTACCTATGTCAAATATACCAACTACGCCGGCTATTGTGATGGTGTCGCAAGTACAAGCATTGCCTGTTGTATGCCAACCTCAGGTTTCTCAGGTTGTAATGCAACAGCCTCTTATCCCTGCGACTCAACCACAATTGCCAACTAGTGGAATGACACAGGCCCAAACGGGTACAATTACCCCTCATCTTGGTCAAACAGCCAGTATTGGACAACAACACATGGCTTCACAACCATGGTTGATGCAATATCAACAATCGCAATTCCAACAAGTTTACCAAGGATCTGAGCAACAAATCTTTGAAAATAATGGGCAGCCGTATATTCAAAACGGTCAAAATCAACCATTCTACAATGGTTATGCCCATCAACCTTACCAAAGTTACCAGCATCAAATGCATTATGCTAGTATGCAAAGACCAACTGCCCAGGTGATTCCATCTTATCCTGGGTATGCTTCGCCAAACCTGAATCAACAGTTACCCTTGGTGGTGACTTTAGAGTTACCGGATCTAAATCAGCTAATGAATGATCCAATTGCTTATGCCCCTTGGTGGCCAGCAATCCCGCATAAACGTCCGTCAGATATTCCTAAATTTAATGGAAATCTGGGTGAAGACCCATTGAATCATGTGATGACCTTTCATCTGTGGTGCTCATCAAAAACCCTAAACGATGATTCGATTAGGCTTCGCCTTTTTCAGAGAACGTTAACTGGTCTGGCAACAAAATGGTGTATTGAATTACCTAGAGCTTCGTTTGATAACTTCAGTACCCTAGCCACAACCTTTTTAACCCATTTTCAGTTACCCATAAGGTACGAAACGGGAATAGAACTTGTTACGAATTTCAAGCAAACGATGACCACTCACATATCCGATCATATTCATGAGTGGCGACGTCGTCGTAGAATGGTAAGAACGTATGATCCTGATCAGCTTTTAGCTGAATGGTTTATTAAGTCGTTATTACCTTCCATTACAGAAGATGTGGCAAAGGGAGGAGTCATCACTGAAGAGCAAGTTATTGCTCGTGTGCAATATTTAGACTTGATTTATACTTAGTATGGCACGCTCTATGATAAAATCCCTGACGCTCCCAGACTGGAATTTTCCGTTCCTCCTCCTCCTAAATCGAACAATGACTCTCATGCCAGTGATGGCGTGATTGGTACGATAGACACGAAATCAACAAAGACTACACCTAAAAAGGCCCATAAGATTTCTAGTCAAAATGAAAAAGAAGAACCTCTCGCCTCGGAAGTAAATGCCGTCTCAACGGACAAAGGCAAAGAAACCAAGCAACCAGGAGGCAAGAAGAAAAACAAAGAGAAGAAGAAGAAAAACAAGGAATCATCACCTGAAAAATCTTCTGCAAACCCTTCTGGAGATAAGAAACCAAGTCATCCATGTCTTATATGTGATGAGAATCATTGGGTAAAAGATTGCCCATATAAAGCTGAGCTTAAAAAATTCTTCAAGAATTCGAAAACCTCAGCGGTATTAACTGATCCGTTTACAAATCTAGGAACAAATCTGGTTGCCAGTGACAATGCTTCCCTGTCCCAAGTGCTGATGTTGTCGGTTTCGAAATAGCAAAATGATGCTTTGGTAATGACAAGGAATAAAGATTATGGAAATCCACAGCTGTCGAACAACAAGGATAAAGATCAACCTAGTAGTTCAACAACAACTTCGACAGAAGTTGCACCGTCCTCATTCCAGAGCTAACAATAAAACTGCCAAAGGTAGTAGTACACAAGTTGACATTTAATCCTCATGCCAGAGCAACACAGCATTATAATATAGTGGAAGATCTGGCCCAATCGTCATCCGCTATGTCGACACTCGAGGTACTGCAAAATTGCCCCTCCCAAAAGCAGGCTTTATTATCAGCAATAGGTGGGATTGACCCAAAGTATTCTAATCTTGTGTCCTTTAATCACAAAGGATATGATCCTCAGTTACCAGCTCAACTAGCTTTCCTCATTCAAGTGAAAGCCCTCAACCAAAATGTTCATTGAACAATTATTGATGAGGGGGCATCTACATGTATTATGTCGATGAGTTGCTGGAAAACTTTAGGATCTCCAGCCTTGTCGCGATCTTCAACGACATTAAAAGCATTTGATGGATGAACAGATACCCCATATGGGATTTTAAGTAAATTGCAAGTTGAACTGGGAGGGAAAACAGTAGAAATAGATGTTGAAGTAATCGACGGAAACCTCGATTACAACATCCTACTGGGAAGGCCCTGGATATATGCTATGGCTGCCGTTGTGTCGACCTACTTTAGAAAGATTGTATTTCCCTTTCAAGGAGGAATTACAATTGTCAACCAAAAAACATTTCTCCCCAATAGTTCCCAAGTTACGGGAAGCATTCCGATGATCCATGGAAGAACCCATTCACTTCAAAATATCAGAGTAGGCCTACTAAAAGACCCTATATTAATGGGAACTTTTTCCCTCCCACCTCCAATCAACCTGGTGGAAGTGGCAACAGTAGGAACCTGCAATATGATATCTTCTATTCAAAAGATCTCAGAAATCGATATTAGCATGGATCATCTGCAGGTACTGCCTCCAAACCCAATAGAAATATTGTAGCAATCAATGTTTTTGGCATGGGAGGCAAACCCAAATCAACGCTCATCAAGCGTTTGGATAGATAGGTCTAATGAATATGGCACCCCTTTAGATCCTTGGTCGCAAGTACATTACACAGACGAAGGAATTGTTCAGTCAATGATAATTGATGGGGCACCATGGGAAGATTACCACCATCGTTCCCATCTTCTGGATTGTCAAGAAGATACTCCTAATGACCTTCATCATCCTTAAGTTTTTGATTTCCTATCAAATACTGTAAACACGGTGGATTCTAAGTGAAACTTGTCCAATATCGAAGAGACTATCGCCATAAATATCTCGAGCAAAACAGATGTTGTAGAGAATATTTATGTTGGCAAATGTTGTTCTCCTTCAGAACTAGAAATATATAACGCTCTTTTTCGCGAATTCAGAGATGTCTTTGCTTGGTCATATGATGAAATGCCAGGCATTGACTCGAGTATAGTTGAACACGAAATAAAGATGTATCGAGATGTCAAACTAGTGCGACAATGGCTACGGCAAGTGCACCCCAAGAAAGCAGCTGCCATCAAGGCAGAAGTTGAAAAACTTCTCCATGCTGGTTTTATTTACCCGGTTCCTCTAACCGATTGGGTATCAAAAATTGTTCCTGTAATGAAAAAACAAGGAACGATTAGAGTGTGCGTCGATTATAGGAATGTAAATCAAGCTTGTGCAAAAGACAACTACCCTACACCCTTTATTGACCAGATCATTGATGAATGTGCTGGATGTGAAATCTTTTCATTTATGGATGGATTCTCCGGGTATAATCAAATAAATATCCGCCCACGGGACCAGTCAAAGACTGCATTTATTTGTCTGTGGGGCACATTTTCATATCGCAAGTTATCCTTTGGTTTAAAGAATGTAGGGGCAACATTTCAAAGGGCAATGAATTATGCCTTACATGACATCAAAAACATCGTTCAACCATATCTCGACGATCTTCCGGCTCATTCGCGAAAGCGGACTGACCATCCACAGCGTTTGAGAGCCATATTTCTATGTTGCCGACACTACAAAATACGACTCAATCCACACAAATGTGTGTTCTGTGTTAGTTCTGGTGGTTTGCTTGGCTTTGTAGTCTCAAAGGACAGGATTCGCCTCGACCCATGTAAGGTTCAGGCAATCATAAATTTGCCTCCACCTTCAAATTTGCTTCAGATTCAGAAACTCCAAGGGAAAGCAAACTTTCTGAGGAGGTTCATTCCAAATTACACCGAACTTGCTAAAGGTTATACACGTCTATTGAAAAACGAAGTACCCTTTGTCTGGGATCAGGTCGCGCAAGCTTCCTTTGATGCTTTAAAGGAATCCCTAATGAAAGCATCATTAATGTACGCTCCTGATTATCAAAAAGACTTTAACCTGTATCTAGCTGTAGCGGATACAACCATCGCAATGGTTTTAGTTCAAGAGGACAATGGAATTGAACATCCTATATATTATTTGAGTAGAAACTTAAATGATATAGAAAGCAAGTATTCCTATGTTGAAAAGCTGGCTCTTACAGCTGTTCAAGCGATACAGAGATTTCGACACTATGTCCTCTTTTGAAAAACTACCATTTTGTCAGATTGCAACCTGATGACTTATATATTGTCGCGACACTTGCTGGGCGGTAAATATTCAAAATGGATAGCAATTATTCAAGAGTTTGATCTAGAATTTGTAAAATCCAAATCGAAGAAATCCCTGGTTTTCATGGAATTAATATGCGAACTCCCATCGTTGTCCAATGATGAAACATCCGAAGAAACCATCGTAGATGAATCTTTGTTTCTAATATCTTTAAGCAATTCGTGGTATGGAGATATAATCATCTATCTCCAAACCCAAAAATATAGGTCTAGTACCTCTCGCTCTGAACAAAAACGTATTCGATACCAATCAAAAGACTACATTATTGTCGATGATACGCTTTACCGTCGTGGTGTCGATACAGTTCTGAGGAGATGCCTCACCCATGAGGAGGCCGAAAATGTCCTGAATGATTGCCATTCAAGCATGTGTGGGGGGCATCAATCTGGTTACGCTATGGCACAAATTTTTTTATGAGCAGGATACTTCTGGTCAACAATGTTCTAAGATTGCATAACCGCAGTTAGAAGTTGCCATGCATGTCAAATTTTCGATAGCAAAACCAGAAGACCACCCGCACCCCTGCAACCAATAGTTGTTGTTGGGCCATTCGCCAAATGGGGCATTGATTTCATGACATGTAATCCCACCTTGACCAGGGGGCATGGGTATATCATAGTCGCAGTAGACTATTTTACCAAATGGGCCGAGGCGATGCCTACATTAAACAACACCGGCGAAACAGCTGCCCTTTTATTTTTCAATCATGTGGTCACAAAATTCGGTGTTCCACAAGCCATAGTCACAGATCACGGATCGCATTTTCACAGTCACATGATGGTTGAATTGGCTGCCAAATTGGGGTTGTCTCACGACAACTCTACTCCATATTATCCGCAGGCCAATGGACAAGTTGAAGAAATCAACAAAGTCCTGAAGTGGATGCTGCAAAGGATGATTGGAGTCCATAAAAGGAGTTGGCACCTGATCCTGTACTCAGCCTTGTGGGCATACCGAACATCGGTAAGGAATGCAACCGGGTTTACACCCTTTCAACTGGTGTATGGCCTAGAAGCGATCTTACCAGTTCAGTTTGAAATCTCGTCCCTCAAACTTGCAGTCGACCTTCTCCCCGGAACTTCAAAAGAGGAGGCTCGTTTCTTGGAACTAATCCAATTGGATGAAACCCATCGTGATGCCGCTTTGGCTAACAAAGCCCATAAGAAACGAGTCAAGGCGCAGTTCGACAAGAATGTCAAACCCCGTGTCTTCTCAGAAGGTGACTTGGTCTTACTTTACGACCAGGAATCCGATAAATTGGGAGCAGGAAAATTCAAGTCTTTGTGGATGGGCCCCTATATTGTTAAACGTGTATTAGCAAAAGGGGCCTACGAGTTAGTGGATTATGACGGGATTCCACTGGTGCAACCCCGTAACGGGTTGTACCTTAAGCGTTACTACGCATGATTCAGTGTAGTAACCCCTATGCTTTTGTTACATTTTTGTTTTCGCTAAGGGTAATTGTTTTGGTCAAGTAATCCACTTTTTACATTTTTTGCAGATGTCGAACCTATTGGAATCATTTGTTGGATATGCCGACGGAGCGAGTCATGGTTCACGGAACCTATCTTCTGCGGCCTAGGCCATTTTTGATCAAAGCGACGAGTTAGTAAGTTTCAGAGGGGTATGTATTGGTCAGTCAACGAATAACATCGCTGAATATAGCGCATTGACAAAACTCCTCTCTAATGCCATCACACATGGCATACGCCGACTTGTCGTCAGGCTAGACTCACAACTCGTCATCCTACAATTCATTGGTATCTACTCCGTCCGAAATCCAACTATATACCGCATGTTCCTAAGGGTCAAGATTTTGGAAAGGCAGTTTGATTCTATTCAATATCAACATCTTTCCAGAAATTTAAACACATTAACAGACTCATTGGCAAATTATGTGTTAGATAGACATTTGCAACATTTATAAAAAGAAGCATTTCATCAATATTTGCATCAGGATCATGTAACTTAACCAAAATAAAACTCCGAAAATCAAAATATATATATAACTATTTATGGTTTACATATAATGCTTTGTAACCAAGACAAAATTGGTCAGATGACCCAAAACTCAAAACGCTAGGGGGCACCCTAGTCTAATGATGCTGGTGATAACAAGTCACCGCCTCTGCAATCATGCGTAAAAGCCTAGTCCATCGACTCGGAACGTCGGTAGTATGTCGCTGCAACCTCAGAGGCAGCTCGTCAATCCTCACATCCAGAATACCAAGAGTGAGGCCTTCGACTTGATCCTGCAATGCTGAAAGAGTCTCGGCCACATCAAGGTCACGAAGGACAGCCCTTCCCATAGCCTCTCCTGCTGGAGCGGCAGCTGGCACTCAGGCGTACTACTGGCCAAACTGGTCCAACATCTGCATGAGCACATGAGTTTTGATTAGTCCTGATAGAAGAAAGCATAAGAAAATTATAAAAAGAAATGATAAACAGAGATATGGTCAGAGAATTTACCGATGACACCCCACTGCTCGCCAGCAGGCAGCACCAAATCTGAGTCACCCCGGAAATCCATACTAGCATATGGATACTCAGAAAAACTAGGAAACATGCTCAGAATTCAAAAAGGAAAGAATGAAACTGAAGAGCTCAGGTTTAGCTCTTACCTGGTCCAGACGGTGCCAAGAATCGTCCACAGAATCTCCCGGAATCAGCTAGTGAAAATCAAGGGGGAAAGTTCAAATGAAATGGTAAAATGAGAGGTAAAAACCACTTTTAAATTACTTTTCATGTAATTCAAGTAAAATATTAGTGTTTTGACTCATTTTTCAAGCATATATTATTCGTTTCTAACTAGTTTGATGAAGCAATTGAAGGCAGTACAACATTTAAAGGAGCAAAGTTGTCAATGATAAAATCAAGGTAATCAATGACCATTATATCGAGTAGTTTTTATGTGGAGTTCAAGCTCGTTAAAAATTAAACATAAGCAGTGAGCAAATGTTTCCCCCAGATTTTAAGCTCATTTATTAAAAAATGAACCAATTTCCGATAAATAACCATCGTGAATGCATTATCGTCAGCCTTTGAAGCCTTGGTCGTGTTCTCATCATCATCTCCACTCTGTATTGGCCGATCATTCACCTCCATTTGATTGTTTACCCTTTTTGAGGAACAACTGCGAAGAGTGATCCTGTTAGCCATCCTTGTGACACTGTCGTGATTAGAAAATTCCAAACCTTACCTAGAATTAGCTGCTACCCGAATTTATCACTCGTTCCTCGAAAAACGAGTCTCATTTAAGCTCTTTTCATCTGACTCGTAAAATATGAAAATATTTCCAAGTAATTTGCCTCTCCAGCTCGTTAAAGTGACTTGAGGGATTATTACACAAAAAGATCGAGCGCTTGTTTTGTTCAGCTCGTTAAAATTACCGAAAATTCATCCCTTTTGTATTATTTTATACTTTTTCGGACTTAAGGGATTATATGACAAAAAAGTATTGTTGGAGTTTTCTTTACGTCCCTTTTTAGACTCTCTAAAATTGAAAAGAACCGAGTTATCTTTGTCATTAAACTCGTTAAAACTGAATAGCGACAAACTTGTCCATACAGACAAGAACAAGTTTCACTATCGCTAGGCTCGTTAAAACATAGCGACGGGTTTGCCCGATGGGCAAATTATAGAAAAAGCATATGTTATCCTCCTCAAGCTTGACAAAAATAAAGAGGTACTGGTCAACAATGACTGGGGAAAAATTGGGAAGAAAACTTGAAGAAACTTTATTGGTAGAAAGTCGCTCTTGAACATGACACTTTCACTCTGCATCCGAGTCGGGTTGGGTTGTTCCGTTCACTGGTCATATCACCATTGGTCCATCACACCATCCATATTTGGGGTTAACACTACCAATCCATCATGTCAGTGTCACCGGTGTGTTCAAGAGAAGTCGCTCAGAGAATTCACCCGTGTCTCATCCACTGCAATACATTTATGCTCCATTCTTTCATGACCGCCACCCTGAACCTTATATCATCAGATCGTTTTCACCTCCATTAAAATCATTTTCTCTGTTCCGTGTCATAGATGTGGGATTCACTAAGGCCCTCCTATGACGGATCACTTCTTGTCGACATCAGCTCATTATCTAGGAAGTCGATCTAGGAACAACCCTTTCAGTACTTTGAAGCTTTCATGCCTCAATGGCAAGTTTCCCACTTCTGGCGACAGGTTTACATCAATGGCCTTCGACCGAAAGATTTTGCATGGTGTTTGACACCAAGTCCCTTATTCACACCATGTGAATTATACTATAGTACCTTGAGGTTCATCATCATTATCGATGATTCCTCTTGCGCCTGTTAACAGCTTACATCATTGGTTGGTAATCAGGCGATGTCTTTCCATGTTCGACTCCAGAACATCTCTCACATGGATCGACTTGTACTTTGAGTGAAGATCGAATGAGATTGAAGACCCCGGATCTAGTTTCATCCATCTGGGCTGTGATATATATTTAGGAGAATAAAAACATCAAATGTACATCATTGCTGCAAAGATAATCATCCAATCAAAGGGATGATGGCTCTACCGGAATCATCAGTCTGCACTCAAACGATTGTCTATCTTATGTACATGAAAATGAATTTATAAAGCTGAGCATGGGAATGCCCGCCTCAGCTAGATCATGAAAATATTATGAAGATAATGTATTGTATTGTATCTTATTACAGGTCGCTTTCTAGCTCGAAAAAACTTCGGATCCTCATGATAAAGCATTTCACCCGACATCAAAAGATTAATGACCTCATTCTTTAGGGGGCAACTGTTATAGACAGTTTTGGGCACTGCAACCCCAATCAAACATGTCCATAAACCAAGGGCTCCTAAGTCCCTAAAAGTGTTGTTCCATCCCCTAAAAGAACAAGGTCAGCTGATTACATCATCTCCCAGAAGTTCTCCATGAAAAACTACTCAAAACTAGTCAAAACTGGACCATCTCACCTGCTCCATGGTCAAAGTGCGCTACATCCCACCTAAATGCACATGGGAGGTGCGATGCATACTGAAAAGCCCTTCTATGGGGTGCGATGGGTGAGAGTGGACAAATGGCAGAGTCAATTTGTGAGGTGGATGATCATGGAATCTTCCAGAAACTTCTCCTGTGACACTTGCCTCTCTGCATTCGCCCAGGGATGAGTAAGAGATCATCAATCTCCAAGTGGAATCAAGAACTATCAAAGAGAGGACACTAATCAAATCTCAGAAGCTGACGCACCCCACTTGCAAACATCTATATATGGATCCCTCATCCCAGAGATCTAGAGGCTAGAATTTTGTATCTTGTAAGGAAGTGTTGCTGGTTTCTTGGTGTAACATCATAGTGTTGGGTGATCTAAGCTTTTCATGAGGTGAAGAAGGGCTTTCTTGCTGAGAGGATGATGTTGGGTCAGAACAATTGGTTGTAATCCTCTTTGCTATTCTTGATATGAATAAAGCTATTCAAGTTTTCCTCCACATTCTTGTATGATTGATGATATATGCATTTGTGTGGATAATATATATCTGGTCCTATATTGTTTATGATAGTAGATCTCTGTTCTTGGATAGTGTTATTCTGTTTTGATTCCACAGGTGCTCTTTGAAGCTGGGTAGACGAGGAAGCGAGTGGCAAAGATCTATTAGAAGGGAGAGGAATCAAGCAAGGAACCAAGCACAAGACAAAGGTTGGTCTCCTTTGTTCCCCTCTTATCTACTTCTCATAAAGGAAAACGAAAGTAGTTTTAGTTTGTTTGTTTCTAAGATAGCTACCAGTCTTAGTGGGACTAGCAGCTCTGCATAGACACTAGATTTCCCGATAACACAGATGTTGCTAGTGGAGAGTGTGTTGGGAGGGACCTACTATGGATGGGCCCAAATAATGTTGTAGTCATTGAAACGAAAGTTTACATTATGCAAATGGAGGATCAATGATAACTTTTCATTTAGGAAAGCGTATGCTCACTCTTCTTTGAGAAGATCCCCACTATTCGACCTCATATTTAGATCCATGATGCGGGCCCATAGGAGCCTAAGATGCACCGCTGGGGCCAACTATTGAGGCGTGGTGGAGGAGGGGGAGTCAGACGAGTGTTCTGATCTTATTTTTTTGCTCATTGGGATCAAATTCCACTATACATGGATGATTATCCATATAGTGGTGTGAACTATCAGGGGGATCTTGACTTACCACTTCCACCAGGATGAGCATGGGGCCCAGATGGTAAGTGAAAGTTGCTATACATTTGATGCATTTATAGTTTAAGAAATATATGTATCTGGTACCGATTTCGAAACTTTTTGGTATGTAGATGTAGCACTAGGGAGGATGGTAGGATACACAGGACAACAGAGACCAGGTGGTGATGCTCTAATGGAGGATTTCCGATGTAGATGTGACATATTACTGATCGGGGTGACAGAGCACGAGTGGCATGAGCTGGAAGATTTGTATACAAATGAGTGCACTGGTCTTCCCTCGGAGTGGTGAGTAATCATGTAGCACATTGTGATGGCCAGTCAGGCATTGCGAGATCTGCAGGCTGGGGGAATGGAGATGTTGGCTTGGGAACCTCCAGATGATAGTGATTAGGCATAGGGACATGTGGGTCCCCATTTTTTTTTATGATAACATGTGAATGAGCATGTCAGATGTATTTAGAGTAGTGTACTCAAAACATTGTATTACGATACATTTTATGATTATGGATCATTTTGTGATGATTATGTTTCGCCATTTGTTTATGGATGTCTTCCTACAAGTGATAAATGAAAATTTAGAATGTTATTAGCAATGGTATCTACATAGTGATTCTAGGCTCTAGGAGCATGATTGAATGAAATGGATTCAAATTCACACACCAAAATCTTAACTCGTAGATATTTTCTAAATAGGACAGGATTATTGATGGGCCTCTAAATTAGACATAAATTAAGGCCCATGCCTCTAAATTAGACATAAATTGAGGCCCATCTAACCATCCTTCAGCACAATAAACCTCTCTTTCTGCATTAGATAATGCATTTTTAACTTTAATATGTTCATTAGGAAGGTTTATGGATAATTGCATATTTTTTCCTAATATTATTTATTTTTGTTGTATATTATGAAAATATTGGGCAGATTATGAAGATTTGAAGGAGGAGATAATTTAGGGGCTTTCTCCCGACTACAGGAGGATCAATATTAAATAATAAATCAACAAGATATTCTAGAATTATGACACAGATTGTGGAGCTCTGTTAAAGTCACATAGAATGTAAACAGCTAAGGGAGATTATAAACATTGAATACATTATTACTAACATGATATGCATTTATAGTACATTTGTGTGACCATTGGGTTCCACATCCCAAGGTCTATTGGACTCTCATGGCTGTTCACATTCTACACCAACCCATAGAGGATTAGGTGTCCAACATTCCCCCCCTTAATCCGAAGGGGTATGTATGAGTCCAAGAAGAGAATTTGTAATACAAAATGTGCAAAAATGCATGGCAACACTAGGCTGAATGTGCTCTCTGAAATGTTGGTGTAAGGGCGGTGGTTTAAGGATGACCACCAACACTGGAACGCTTAGTGCAGTTCCCAGAACTCTTCCAATTCTAGCATGAAGCTCAGGTCTTCTACTAGAGGAAGTGATCCTGATGTTTTGAAGAGGGAAACCTTCAACCATGAAAGGGAGGTCTCACCCCACATAAAAGGGAGAACATCAACCTGAAAAGGAAGGTCTCAACCTATGATGGTTTAAAGATGACCAACAATTTTGGAATGCTTAATTCAATTCTTGGAACTCTTCCAAAACTGGCAAGAAGCTAAAGTCTTCTGCTAGAGGAAGTGTCCCCAATTCTTTGAAGAGGTATCACTAACGGAAGGCATGCTCAATGGCATATTTTTCTCTGGATACAACTCTGAATATGGTATGACAGGTTGTGGCTCAGGCTCGCTTGATGTGGCTTTGAAGCTTGTAGATGACCATCATTTCTCCCCTGTCAGATACAAGGTGAGATGATGGAGAAAAATCAACTGAAAGACTGTTCAATACTCTAGAACAAGTTCGGATATATGATTGAAATATCTTCCTAGCTATTGATTCCCATTTCCAAGAAGCAATCCATCCAAGATGAATCTTTGTTCTTGCAGGAAGCTTTTTTTTGAAGCATCTGTTTGAAGAATGATTGGTTTTATGACAGTGCTTACATGGATGAAGATCAAAACAATGCTCTTTCACATGGCCAACTTGGTCACAATGTTGGCATTTAACATTCTAGCGTTGCTATTGTGGAAAATGAACAGAATCTGAAATAGATGAAGGTGAATTTTCATGAAGAAATACAGCACTCTGAAACTGGATGGGCTTTGAGTAATCTAGAATATGAAAGGACACATCCTTGTCATATCCAAGACCATTTCTGTGCTTGTTTCTGACAAGCTCTTCCCAAGGTTTGATGATGGGCTTGGGAAGTGCAAACTAAACTTCTGCATCTACATGTAACTCTGGTGCTTTATTAGGCACTGGTTCTGAATCAGCTAACATTATTTTCTTGTTGTTTATGGGAGTCTATTTCAATCTTCTGAATAGAAACAGGTTTAGAATGATGAATCCACTGCTGTAATTCTTCTTGTTGTAGCTTTGACTCGAGTTGAAGAAACTCAATTTTCTCCTGTGCATCTTCTAAACAGATTTGAATATTAAGGAGAGAGGCTTTATCAATTTTCACTATATCATGGTCAATGGAATGTATCAAAGTTTTTAGGAAATATAAAATTTCACCAATTCGAGCCATTTTTCAATGCAATGCGTTGATGATACTTTGAGTCCCTCAAAAATCTAACTAGATCAATTTACTTGTATAAAACAAGATTCTTGGAAAAATCTGTCAAATTTCTTGAAGAAATCTGTTAACCACTCCTTAGAAAACTACTCCAAATCCCTTTTGTGAAATGGTTTTCTTGTCCAACAAATATCTTCACCCAAATCTGCTCCTTGTAGAGAAAGAGATTAATCCTGGGATAACTACTTGGATATTTTTTGTGGTGGTGTATGCTGCTACCAGAGGTACCCTGCTTCAGCTAGCTCATGGCTCAATACAGGAAGAACCTACGACCCTTTATCAACAGTTCCCTTGACTGATTTTACACCAGATGTAAGTCGCACTTCCCACGACCCACAAATGGATTTAAAAACTCGACCCAATAAAATGAGTATACAACCATACACTTAGCAACTATAGTGGCATATAGACTGAAAAAACTCATCCTAGTATGGTAGAAGTAGACTCAGATTACCAACAAACCAAACAACAACCATGTATCAGATAACTCGAACTATTTCCCTTTCGAATAACTAGTCCATATAGTGAAAAAACTCGTGCAGCAAGGATCGAGTGCTTCTTCTCTTTTGTTTTTCAGAGAAAGAGTAGTGAGGGAAATAAACACCATGTCCAACAAGTACACTGTGCTGGTGGGTTACGATTATCCCAATAATGCATATGAACTTCACAAATGCATTCAAGATGCACTAAGGATGCGAGACATGTTGATTGATCATTATGGATTTCCCCAAGGTAACATTCATCTCCTCATTGATTCTGGCGAGTTGTGTAATATGAGGCCCACTAGTGAAAACATTTGCAAGGCTCTCATCATGATTCTGTTCAACTTCTGAAGGACCTGAATCAAATGGGAGAGTGAGGCTACTAAGCTTATTTCCATGGCCATGTCTGCTGTGGGACTAGGACTAATTTAGCTCAAGTGTATCGAGGTTGCTAAGGAGATTTCTTCCACCCTTTCTCAGCGACTAAATGTGATCTACTTTCCCTCTGGCAACAAAAATCTTTTGGGCTTGAAAATTTCGCATTGAACATGAGGTTGCAGATCCATCTTAGATGGTAAGGAGTTTATGATGAGCCCAAGTCATGGATGCGATCAACATGTCCAATATTTCTCAATAAATAGACAAGAAATTACTTCCGTATATATTTTTTTTATGTGGTGGAGGTTTTTTTTTATGGACAAAGAATATTCATCTTACCGATTTAGAACTCAACAATATTTCAAATATCAAGTTGCAGAGAAAGTATTAACTGGTGGTTATTAATGCATATGGATGCTATGAACCTTCTTTCACTGTGCAGTCGAATGCAATGCAAAACAAACTACTATGTACATAGAGAGGATATGTGAACAAGGAACCTGTAGTATGAAGAAATTTGGAGTGACCCAACTGCATACTTTGGAGAAATTTGGAGCTAACCATCCATAAGAAATGATGTCCCCGACCAATTAATCAAACTGCGCAGCACTGACATGAGTTATTTTGTACTGATTCAACTCAAATAGTCCATGAATAGTCGGTTTCCCTCTTTTCTTGGGTTACTAGAGTGGTTTGTTTGATTCAAGCCACACGTTGGTTATGGAAGACATGGTGACCACTGTTGGATTTGGTGAAAATAATGCAATGGCTAACTTGGAGGTATTAACTAGAGCGGGATTCAATGTAAAGGCAACGTGGTATACAGTGAGGAGTAGCATTCAACTGTGTGTTGAGCAGCTTCAAAACCAGGAAGGAAGCATTATATGGGCACAACAAAACGCTTCAATGCCAAGGTATGAGGGGCGTATGGACGCAGAGCGAAGGGGCATTTAAACACAAGCGTAAGAGCGGCCTTCACAAGCGTTTAGATAGCGGTCAGTGGTAAGAGTGGCCTTCACAAGCGTTTAGACAATGGATAGTGGTAAGAGTGGCATCAAACACAACCGATGTGTGGACAACGTGATAAAAACACATTTACATATTAAAAACCAAGGGAGAGAGATACCAGAGAGATACGCAACGTTAACGATGATACTTCAACCATCTTCCTCTCAACCGTTCGACGCAAGCATTCAGCGTAATGTGGTATATAGCCGGACACTAAGGGAGGAAACATAGCAACATCAATATTCAACAGAGACATTCATTCATGCGTAAAGAATCACCATCATTCAGAGTCATGAATTTGTGCTGGTAGAAGGTAGATGTGTCAGGCTGTAGAAATGTAGAACATGGGTTGAATAGGCAGGAGTGCAGGTGCATTTTTTATTTTATTTGAGACAATGGATAGAGAACCCAGCACAAATCTAGCTGTGAGAGAGGTCAGTCGGATAGTGTGCAACATGAAATAGGCATGCACACAATGATGGCAGTTCTACCAGCAGGAATGTAGAATTAACATGCACAGAGAGGCTATAGAGAGAACACAATTAGTGGCTCGAATTTGAGCAGGGCAGAAATTTTCCTGTTGCTTTGATGCCATGTTAAAGTCACATAGAATGTAAACAGCTAAGGGAGATTATAAACATTAAATACATTATTATTGACATGATATGCATTTATAGTACATTTGTGTGACCATTGGGTTCCACATCCCAAGGTCTCTTGGACTCTCATGGATGTTCACATTCTACACCAACACATAGAGGATTAGGTGTCCAACAAGCTCCAATGGTTGATAAAATCTAGGAATGTGTTCCCTACCATTTAATGCAGATTCCTAGTATTGGGAACCATATCCACTAATAAAGGGATTTTGGTGGGGAAAGCTTCCTCTCATGGGGAATTATTCTTAATAATTTTGTATAAGTACCAAGTCGAATTAGCCTCTAGGGGTTGATTTTTATTAGTCTTCTTGTGGAGAGAACTCGTATTTTTGCAGCTCCACTGTCATTTCTCATAGGGATGTAATTGTATTGATGGAAATAATAAATATTGGTGACATGTTCAGCTTCTAAATATTGATCTCCTTCATAGGACTCTGAGTTTCCTTTAGCTTTTCCACCCCATGAGCCTCAAAGCCCTTTTATATGAATTACTTTTCTTCTTTTCACTTCTTATTCACATGCATCTTTTGTTCTTGTCTTTTTTCTATTTCTGCATTTAGTATTAATGATTTCTTGTTGTAGGATTGGGTTAAATGGTTGAATTAAGTTATTTTGCAGGATCACAAGCATCATTTCATCATTTTAATAGCTTTGGAAGGTCATAGTAATCATTGAGCTACTTGGATTAGCTTGCTTATTCCCAAATCTAGATTTCTAGAAGTCCCTTATGGCAAATAACAATAAATTTATGCTATTTTTTAGACCATGCTAATGAGATTCAATCAAGTTGATTACACTTGCATTAGATCACAAAAAATTCTGGTTAATAACAAAAATTACCCCATTGCATTTGCGCTTGATTAGGGTAGGCCTTTGATAGATTTACTAGCTCACTAGTTCTCGAATTTCTAGATTTTAGACTAGGAATTTTCTGTTATTTATTTAGCATGGGTTAACAAAGGTATTTTTGAGTGATTCCAATTTGAATGGAGACCTAAGACATCCTAGTCAATAACAAAATTTGTCCCATCCAATTTGGATATGATTTTCTTGGTTATTCGATGAATTATAGTTTCCAATAGTAAATCTGATGTTTCCTGTAGTACTCTTCCAGTGTCTATATACTTGCCCATATTTGCTCAAAAAGATTGGATTTTGTCCCTTAGGGTTGAATCATGACCCCTAGGATCTAAATAAATGGTTTAGGAAGAATAAAATAAAATTAGGACATGCCTTTTTCCAATGTATATTAGGCCTATTTATTTGAATTCATGCTCTTGGATTTCAATTACAATTTGTTGTTCTTTCTCAGGATTAATTTCTTTTCCAAGTGAAATTTCCATTTATGAAATTAGTTTAGGATTTGATTTCCTTACATTCACTCTAGTACATCATGACATCAAAGGAAGGACACATTGTATGCTGCACATATAATGAAGATACCTCTTAATTTTGTACGAACTGCAGGTTGATAATTAAAGTTGGTAGCCTTGGGAGTTGCAACATTCTTGTTGCAATATCGAGGCTCGTCACTTTTTAGCGCCATTGCTGAGGAGGTGTTAAAGTATGCATTTTTTTCTTCCCTAGTTGATTCATTTCTTTTTACTTTTTGAAAAAAAAAATGATCTACATTAGGAATATTTGATTTCAAAAAAAGAAAAGTGAATTGCATTAGTCTTTTCATTCAATCATAAAAACAAAACAAAAAAATATCCAACACCAACCCACCCCCCCATTTGATCACATGGTGCAGTAAGAGTTGCATCATCATTCACTTTTGTAAGTAGAAGGAGAAGAGATGGAAAATAATGTAGAAGAAATGGATGGAGATAATGACAGTGAGGAAGATCCTATTGGATTCCCCATTCAAGATACTAATGGTAGTGTGCACATGAAGAACATCCCTCCATATTTTCTTCCAAAATTTCATGGTCTAAGGTAGAGGATCTGAAAACCTTTCTCTTTGAATTTGAAATCCTTTGTAGATCTTACCAAGGTTGAATGAAGTTTACCAAGAGGAAAATGGAGCAAGTCAATTGCTAATGCATCTATGTTATGTAGCTCCAAGAGGACCATGGCAACCTATTCAACCTGATATAGGAAAGAGCCTAATTGACAATTTAAATATTATGCACATCCATCTAAAAGTAATTGGAACACACCCTTTCCTTGGAAACATTGGCCATCTCAACCCCAAAGCCAATCTTGGCAACACGGTTGACAAGGAACTCATGGAAGCCATCCACAATATCCTCAATATTTTCCTCAATATCCTCCATACCCAACTCCATGATATCCCTACATCCATCTCCACCAAAACCACATCCATCTCAAATATCCATTCCCACTCAACTACCAGTACTACCATTTCCAAACTCACACAAGGAAGTAGATTAGCCCACTTATAATTCTCAGGCACAACACTTCCAAAGATCTTCTCTTCATCTAAATGGTATTCATATTAGCTCAGGAAGAGTATTACAAAAAAAGAGATTCTCTTGATATCATTGAAGGACCACATCCAGAAGAGGAATATTCAAATGAGAATACCAAAGGATCATGGGCTACATTTGATGAAGAGCAGACATCGAAATTAGAGATTGAGAAAGTTCCCTCATGGTTACCATCAAATCCTCCATGTGTTCAAGAGAACAATCAACAAAAAAAGGAAGATTTGAAGGTCATGGAAGAAAAAAACATCCAAGATGATCCAATTGAGAAAGTTGACCAGGGGCATCACAACTATATTGAAATATGGTTCCAAACATTCATTAATTTGCAACAACACTCTCTTCTTCAATTGTGCTTGATATCATCAAATTCAAAGTATTTGATCTATCAAATTCAGGTACATGTCAAAGCATACATTTCAAGCGTACACATCAGTTTGTCTGTCATCTTGATGTGCACATGGCTCCATTGGAAGTATTCTTATACTTGAAAGTGATTTTGTTTTCCAAGTAGAGTAGGGTACAAAAAAAAATTGAAAAAAAAGAGAAAAAATAAAATCTCGGGTGAAAACCTCCTTTGATCTACCCTATATTGGCTCATTGTTTGAAAACCTCCATGAGGTGATCAATGGGTTTGAAAAAAGAGACAAAGGAGAGAAAGAAAAGATCCTAGGTGAAAACCTCCTTTGAGGTGCCTAGGTAGGCCTACTAGTTGAAAAACTCATTGAGGTGGCTAGTAGGCCTAGAAGAAAAAAAAAGAAGAAAAAATAAAAAACTTTGCTCCATGTATCTCTCTCTCATGAATATATGTGTTCTCCAACCTATACAAGAAACAAAAACAAGTTGGCACCAAAAAAAGAAAATAAAAATTTGGTCAAAAATCTAGTCAAATTAAGTCAAACTTGGACTTTGTCCTCCTTTTCTCAGATGCTCTAGAAGGGCCAAGGCCATGCCAATACATCACCCTCATCTATTTCCACCATCCACCCATCATTCCCAAGTTTTTCGCATTTGTTTTCCTTGATGTCCTGAAATACTACAGGAATGCTCTATTTTACTACAGGAAACATAAATATATAGAGAAAAAAATTATTTTTATCATATATTGAAACCCATGCATCCATTTGCGAAGCTGTTTCAGGGGGAGATGTATATGGATGATGGTAACATGCTCAAGAGATTTCAGTAAATTGTGCATAGTTTTCAAGAAATCGACCTCCATCACCTACAACGATTTTTGAAGTTTCTCGATATTCGTGCATTCATTTAAAAATTGGTTTTGTGGTGGATGCATATGGATGATGGTTACATGACCAAACAATTTCACCAAATTCCAATGCACGATTTCCAAGAAATCAACCTCCATCAACTTCATCCATTTTTAATTTTTCTCGAGATTAGTGAATCTATTGGCCAATTTTTTTTATGGGGAGGTGCATAAGGATGATGGCAACATGCTCAATTTTTTTTAGGTAAATTCATTCTATCGTTTGGGAGATATGGAGAAAACAATGCTATTTTTGTTTCCTATAGTACTATGTCCTAGTTTACTACAGGAAACAGGCTGAAAGCTATAAGAAGGTACAGAAGGTGAAATAAAGTGTGGGAAGGGTTCCTAATGGTGGAATAAGGCATAGGGAAGGTGAAAATCACCCATTGCCAATCCCAACACTCCAAGAAGGCCAAATTTGACTAAGATAGCTTGCCCATGTAACTGAAAGATAGAGGTTTAGAATCACCAAGCTATGAAAACCTGTACATATGAAAATAAAGGAAATTACCACATCTAGAGGACCATGGATCGATCATCAAGTCAGTAGCAACATACATGCCTCTCCAACAACCATTAGGTAGGTACATGTATGCAATATTCTTGACCTCTTCTCTTGAGCATATTAAAGTTATAAATTTGCTATCAATGCATGATAGATGAGGTTTTATAAGCTAAGGATGGGTTAGTAGTCTCAGTAACATTCAACTAGTTAATTGCAGCTCACTCCTTCACTCATGCAATGTGGAAAATCCAAATTAGGAAGGGTGATGATTTTGAGGAATGGAGACAACAGTTAAAAGAAGAAATTTTTGCAAAGGCCAAGTCACCAAAGCACTCCAATCCCTCCATCCACTTCATATACACTATCTATCCATCATTCATCCATCCCATCTCATAAGAAAAAAATAATATTTTTCTAGAAAAAACCCTACACTCTGTCTCATTCTGAAAATTTGTTGAAAAAAAACATAGAGAACATCATCTCCATTTTCACAAACCTACACTACTCCCTTTGAGCCCTAGCATCATCCTCCAAACCCTCTACATCATTTCTCATCACTCCCATACAATTAGAAGACCCTCAAAGAGGAGGAATGACTATTACCGGAAGGCAAAATGCTGCTACAGGAAGGAAGAAAGGAACAAATTGTGCTAAAACCCAAAATGATAGTGCCTAAGAGATACCTAATCAAAACATATAACTCCAAGGCCATTAGGCAATCATCTAGGCCACAAAAGAGAAGAAGAAGGCAACAAAATGAAAGAAGGTATTCACCATCAAAATAGAAATCAAACTGCAGTGATGAAAAGAGGCTTTCCAAGAGGTATGTAATCTCTTTCTAGCTTTTTTCCAAGGCCTAATAGATGTTATAGAAATGGGAGAAAGGCATGGAACTAAAGTTGGGGACTTACCCTAGGCTCAGACTATCATTTCTGCTCAAAACAAGGTTAAGCAAGGTTTCCTATAGTACTATAGGAACTGCTATAGGGTTTCTTGTAGTTAGTACAAGTATTACTACAGGATGTCCTAGTTCTCATCTAAGGGTGTTTTGAAGGTTTTAGAGGTGTCCAAATGGTGGAAAAAGGTAGTAGAAGGTTGGAAAAGGATATGGAAGACCTTTCCAAACTGAAAAGTATTTAGGAACCCATCTTGAACAAGGGGAAGAAGGTAGGCTAATGGTCTCAAGAAGCACTGTGATTTTTATGCACAAACAGTCTTGGAAAAATGAGTGAAAATGGAATGAATGTTTCAAGGGAGAGGATATGAACGAAATGGATCTCCAAGCCAACAGAGTTCACTTGGAAAGAGGAAAGTTATCTTTTTTTCTTGAAAGACTGTTAAACAATTATGAAAAGAACAACTACATTTTTGTACTTATCCTTATAGAACTTACAACCAAGATTCTTAAGAGAAAGGACTACGGAATACACAAGATAGAGGCCTCCAGGGCCATGAATGAGGAACAATGATGTCACTAAGTTGCTTAGAGGATGAACAACACTTTCAATAGGGGGTATGATGGGCCTCTAAATTAGACATAAATTAAGGCACATGCCTCTAAATTAGACATAAATTAAGGCCCATCTGACCATCCTTCAACACATTAAACTTTTGTTTTTCATTAGATAATGTATTTTTAACTTCAATATGTTCATTATGGAGGTTTATGGATAATTGGATTTTTGTCCTTAATATTATTTATTTTTGTGGAATATTATGAGAATATTGGGCATATTATGATGATTTGGAGGAGGAGATAATTTAGGGACTTTCTCCATACTACAGGAGGATTACTATTAAATAATAAATCAACAAGATATTATGGAATTATGGCACAGATTATGGAGCTCCAATGTTTGAGAAAATCTAGGAATGTGTTCCCTGCCATTTAATGCATATTCATAGTATTGGGAACCAGATCCACTAACCAAGGGATTTTGTGGGGAAAGCTTCCTCTCATGGGGAATTATTCCTAATCATTTTGTATAAGTACCAAGTCGAATTAGCCTCTATGGGTTGATTTTTATTAGTCTTCTTGTGGAGAGAATTCATATTTTTGCAACTCTACTGTCATTTCTCACAGGGATGTAATTGTATTGATGGAAATAATGAAGAGTGGTGACATGTTCATCTTCTAAATCTTGGTATCCTTCATAGGACTCTGAGTTTCCTTGGGCTTGGACATCCCAGGAGCCTCAGAGCCCTTTTGTATCATTTACTTTTCTTCTTTTCACTTCTTATTCACATGCATCTCTTGTTCTTGTCTTTTTTCTATTTATGCATTTAATATTAATGATTTCTTGTTGTAGGATTGGGTTAAATGGTTGAAGTAAGTTATTTTTTAGGATCAAAAGCATCATTTCATCATTTTAACAGCTTTGGAGGGTCATAGTAATCATTGATCTACTTGGATTAGCTTGCTTATTCCCAAATCTAGATTTCTGGAAGTACCTTGTGGCAAATAACAATAAATTTCTTCTATTTTTAAGAGCATGCTAATGAGATCCAATTGAGTTGATTCCACTTGAATTTGACCACAAAAAAAATATAGTTAATAAAAAAAATTATCCCATTGCATTTGTGCTTGATTAGGGTAGCCATTTGATAGATTTACTAGCTCACTAGCTCTCCAATTTCTAGATTTTAGACTAGTAATTTTCTATTATTTTTTAGCATTGCTTAACAAAGCTATTTTTAAGTGATTCCAATTGGAATGGAGACCAAAGAAATCCTAGTCAATAAAAAAATTTGTCCCATCCAATTTGGATTTTACTTTCTTGGTCATTCGGTGGATTATAGTTTCTTGTAGTAAATATGATGTTTCCTGTAGTACTCTTCCAGCGTGTATATACTTGCCCAGATTTGCTGAAAAAGATTTGTTTTGGTCCCTTAGTGTTGAATCATGACCCCTATAATCTAAATAAATGGTTGAATAATAAATAAACAACAATTAGGACATGCCTTTTTCCAATGTATATTAGGCCTATTTATTTGAATTCATGCTCTTAGGATTTCAATTACAATTTGTTGTTCTTTCTTAGGATTATTTTCTTTTCCAAATTGAAATTTCCATTTATGAAATTAGTTTAGGATTTTATTTCCTTACATTCAATCTATTACATCATGACATCAAATGAAGGACACATTTTATGTTGCACATATACCACTGATAACTGTTAAGTTTGTACAAACCCTAGGTTGATAACTAAAGTTGGTAGCCTTGGGAGTTGCGGCATTATTGTTGCAATACCGAGGCTCATCAATTATGCACACGATAAACACCATTCAATTGCATGATAAGTAGTAAGGAATCAAGACAAACATGAAGGTGAAGGATGTGACGGTTAAGGGCATCGACTAAAAAACCTATCACATCACCAGATTTGGCATGGTTATTGGTGGAAGATCTAATGTAAATGTCAATGGAGTGGAATAACGAATGCAAGGGGGTGAAAATTTCCTAAGCTTTCAAGGCTAGGTTCTTGGTTAAGAGACTCGCACCATCGACATAACTGATAGAAGGTGTGGATGATGGATCCATCTGAAATATGTGTTGACGATGATGGAATTGCCAACATTCAGGGGATTTCCCCAGTATGAAGCCCCAACTAGACCTCACACTATTTGGTGTAGGAGTCCCATCTGGTATGATGGCCCGATTGCCATTATCTTAGAGATTTTCCTTAGCTCTTGTTGTTCAACACATGAGAGTGTTATGCTTTTATCTTCAGTAATCTAGGTGAGTATGCTTGGTGAGTGCGTAATGTAACTTGTGTCCAAGTTCTCTTACTGTATGGGGAGAGAGTCAAGTGAGCCTCTAGATGAGAGGTAGTAGTAACACCTAGGGAGTGACACACGCGAACCAACAATGGTCTTTCCATCATCTAGTAGAGTAGTCCATAATGGATGCGGTAATTGTTAAAACCAAAGTGCAAGGGAAAACACGTATACCATCTAGCTGATTATTCCACACCGACGAAACTACGATGATAGACAATACAACACATCTTCAACAATGTAAGTACTAAAATAACCAAAGTATTTCAACTATCTTAGTACAGGTTAAGAAAACATGCATTACAAATGTTTAAAAAGTAGTCTTAAAAACATCTACAAAATATGTGTGAAAACGTGTTGGCCTAAACAAGCTTCTAAATTAATAAAAAGTCCAAAGACACATCTTTACACCATACATAACTAGTCCTAGTAGTGGGACATTGGAGCCACTCCTCACTCCTCAAAGAATAGAATACAGACTCTTAAGGCTATGTGGGAGGAATGAAGTTGAAAAGTCCGTGCTCATATAATGGGAGGGTAGACAAGGGTGATGCTTGACCCTTGTGACTCTTGGACTACCCTCATGACTGTTCGACTTCCCATGACTTTTCAACTGACATGACTCTTCAAATTCTGTGTGCATCCATTGGACTTCACTTTACATTGCATTTACTTACAACGAATATGCCCCATAATGGTGATGTGGCCGAGAGAACTCATGACACAACTCGACATGACACTCCTGACATGTACTAGCTGACTCTCATGTCCATGTCAAGTGTCTGTGTAGTTCAGTGATCGATGTACTCTTGGTGTGCTTTGTATTCTCCTCTGCATGGCATAGTGTTGTGGGGTCTTCGATGGTCTTGGTCTTTCTTGATGGTTCAATGCATGTGTTACAATTTCTTGTTGCTTGATATACATGGTACATTCATCCAGCTGCAAGAAAGTGTTATAGCATGTGCGTTCCTTCTTCATCATGTTCGTCATCTCGCCATGATCTACCAATGTACATGTTCTTGTAATTCACTCATGATGGGACGACATCAAATCCAAAACCTCCTAGTCTAGCATGATGCATTGTTCTTGTGTTCTGGGTGATAGGGAGGGAAGACAACTCACTGAGACAGCAGAGAGGACAACTCAGGCTAGAATAAGGTGTTTCGAGAGGACAACATGCACTATGGGGAAAAACTGTGCAGTGATCACTAGGAGGTAAGATTTCACAATGAGAGTCACCAGTGTTAGCTACAAGGTGGGACCCTGAGGGAGGCAACTTCTGTGCAGTTTTCAGAGGAAAGACAGAGTAGGCTGAAGAGGGGCTGCTGCGTAGTTCTATGCAGTTTCTAGAGGGAGGATAGAGTAGGGCTTCAGAGGGATTGCTGGTCATACCTGTGAAATTTTCAGAGGGAAGACAAAGTAGGGTTACAGATGGACCTGCTGAACATGACTGCACAATTTATGGGAACAATGCAGGACAATAAGCAGGGTAACTTCCAAACATGTGTATGCAATTAATGGTGGCATGACAAGGCAAGGCAGGAAGGGTCATCTGGGTAGTTCTGCACAATTTTTGGGAACAATGCAGGAGAAGGAAACAAGTGACTAGCTGGCCATGTCTATGCAAATTTCGAGAATAGTGCAAACCTAGATTTCAAAGTAGTGCAAGATTCTGATGGGCAAGGAGGGGGGTTGATGACTGTGCTTGAGAAATGTGTAGTTCAGTTAGACAAGGAGGTAGTTTATGTGCAATTGTGGGAGGTAGATAGGCTCCTCACCTCCAGGATTGTGTATTGTAGCTAGCTTGGAGGATAGCCTCAAGTAATGTGCACTTATGGGTAGAAGAGTAGGGTCGCTGAGGGTTGAGACTAGGCAATGCAGCTTAGTCGGGGTCTAGTGGAAGAGGGTTTTCTGGTCAGGTAGATTTTCAGGAAAATGGATAAGTGTCGAAAGCAAGAAAACCTATGCAAATTGACATTGTGAACATATACTTAACATACTCAATGAAGAGACAACATAGACCACCATGACAACAAGACAAAACATGCCCTTAGTGCGACTATATTGGAGTTTAGAGTGACAAGCACGACACTTGTGATAGACCTTCAGACGTCCGTGGTAACACTTGTGCGACAGTGCTTACAACTTTGTGTGTGATGACAACGGATGTTTACATAGAAAAATCAACCCAAACAGAAAAAGAAAGACCTTCAAACTCACCAGAATAAGATCACAAGCATGACAAAGCAATCAACATGCAAAAATATGATCGTTAGTCAAACAAGCAAAAAGGTGAAAAAGACTTCGCAAGAGCTCATGGGGTTAGCTTGAGTGTTTTCAACCACCAAAGTAAAAACTAAGAAAGGCTCCAAAATTTGGATGCACACCAAATTTTCAAGGGTGTTGCAGCCGCTACATAAAGATGCAAGAAGACAATTTGTAAGAATGTGGGGGATACAAACTACCTAAATGCAAGAAGATAGAAAGAGATGCATACATTCCAATGGGAAATTCTATGGGTAAAATTTCTTGAGGTAGAGTGCATTTCGAGGATTGGGAAGGATTTCTGCTTCTAGACCCTCTAATAGATATGCCCCCTTTCCCAATCACTTATGAATGATATAAGGCCCTAGCCATAATGGTTCAAAATTTCCACATCCCAGGACATCATTAGCTTAGTCATACACAAGAACAAGGTCTCCTTCATGGAAGGTACAAGGATGGACTTTGTGGTCATACTAAGCTTTGGTGTGCTTTTTTGCTGCTTCGATGGTTTGCAATGCAACATGACAATCTTTAGTGGCATGCTCAAGCATGATGAATCATTGTTCTAAAGGTTCGGTGTTTGGGAGGAGTTCGACGATAAGGTGAAGGGAAGGGATTTCGTACTCAATTGGTAAAACTACCTCCTCTCCAAAAACAAGGTGGAAAGGAGTGAACTAGGTGGAAATCTTGACAGAAGCTCTATAAGCCCACAATGTAGGGAAGAGCATTAAATGCAAGTTGGTGTTTTGTTTATTCACCGTCCGTCGAAGCATAGTCTTAATGATCTTGTTGACAACTTCAACTTGGACATTGCCTTGGGGGTAATAAGACTATGAATATTTATGTTCAAATCCAAATAGAGAGGATATGTCATGCCATATCTCATCTTCAAAGTGTCAGCCATAGTTAGTGACCAATTGTTTCGGAACCCCAAATCAAACACTAACATGGTTAAAGAAGAAGAGGGTTGTAGTATCCATGATGTTATTGAACGTTGGCATGGATTCAACCCATTTGGTAAAATAATCAACCACCACGATAATATACTTATGGTTATTAGAAGATGGGGGTCGAAACTCCATTAAGGAAATAGCCCATTTACATAAAGGACTAGGCAACAATGGGATGGAGGGGAGAAGGTGTAGCTCGTGCCTTATGGGTGTATAACTGGAAATTGCGAAAGTGTTTGACTGCCTCAATACAATCACTAAAGAGGGAAGGTGATAAGCACTTGATGCGAATGATTTTTTGGGAAGTGGCCATTCCAGAGAGGTGAGCATCACAAGAGCCACTGTGGCAAGCATTGAGCACTTGCTCAATGTCAGCATGAGTGAGACAATGACGAAGGATAGTGTCAACACCATGACGATAAAGGTCGTCACCGATGATGATTTAGCAAGGGGTTTATTGTCGAATATGTTGTCAATCACCATGAGTAAGGTGGGCGGGGGGGAATTTTTGGGTTCACTTATAGGTAAGAATTCCACCATACCAAGGATCATATGAGGTAATGGCAAACAATTTTTCATCTAGAAGATCGTTATTTACAGGTGGATCAGGTGCACTGGTGGGAAATTCGAAAATGAGTTCAGCAAGGGCTAAACCTTTCTTACTCTTGGGTGTGACAAAATTGAGATCAAATTCTTGAAGGATAATGATCCAGTGGGCATACTTCCCACTAATAGTCCATTGACTCAATAAGAAAACCATGGGGTTGGAATTGGTCACAACTTTGGTGGTATGTGTAAGGATATAATGATGAATTTTTTGAAGAGAGAACATGACAGCCAACACTAGATTTTATTTGTTGGAATAGGACATAGGGGGGTCGTAAAGTTTCTTACTTACATAGTGTATGAAATGCTCAATACCTACATAATATTCCTGTAGATTTTATTTGTTGGAATAGGACATAGGGGGGCCGTAAAGTTTCTTACTTACATAGTGTATGAAATGCTCAATACCTACAGAATATTCCTGTATAAGGACCTTAGCGACCGAATAGGTCGATGCGGATATGCACAAGATGGAATCCCTCTCAAATTTAGATGGGCTAATAAAAGGAGTAGAAGTGATATCAAGTTTGACGACATCAAAATACTGTTGATATTTTTCATCCCAAACAAATGGAATTGTACATCGAAGGAGTCTAAGGAATCCATGAGCCATGGTGGCATAGTCAGGCACAAACCGATGAAGAAAGTTAGCTTTCTCTTGGAGGCTTTGTAACTAGTAAAGGGTATGAGGAGGAGGAAGTTCAAGAATGGCTTGAAATTTGAGCGGGTCAAGAGTGATACCATCATTGGACACAATGAAGCCCAAAATTTGGCTGATAGGAACACAAAAGACACACTTAAGGGGATTAAGGTGAATATTATACTTGCGACATCGTAGAAACATAGTACTCAAATCATGTAGGTGTTGCGACCGAAGTTTGGAATGAATGGTGAGATTTTCGAGATATGAAAGGATAATATGAGCCAAGTCATGAAAGTCGTAGGGCATGACATGCTAAAAAGTGGCCCCAACATTCTTTAAACCAAAACACATGACCTTGTAAGAAAAAGTTCCCCACAGAGTAGTGAAAGAGGTTTTAAGCTGAGCGGCATAACGGATACGTATCTGATTATATCTAGAGAATCCATCCATAAAGGATAGGACCTCGTGCTCCACACACTAATCAATGACTCGGTCTATGAAAGGTGTGGGAAGGTTTTCTTTGGGACCAGATTTGTTCAGATCACAAAAGTCAATGCAGGCATGGATGGTGCCTTGTTTCTTGAGAATGGGAATAGGATTGGACACCCATGTGGTGTATTAAATGGAATATATGAAACCAACCTGCTTGAGCTTATCGATTTCAGATTTGATAGCTTGACGTTTGGAAGGATGGATAATCCTTTTCTTTTGGCGGATGGGTATGGCATCAAGCCAAGTATCAATTGTTGGAAATAATACTGAGAGGGGGGTGAATCAGTATTATCAGATCAATAATTTTATTTATCAAATAGATTTATATACACTACTTCAGTGAAGTGAACTAGCATGTAAATGCAACTGTCTTTAGAGAAACCAGCGTATATGCAGAGAACTTGTGATTTAGACAACTTATCATGTGTTGATCTTAAACTAGTACATTAGTAACTTATTAGACAATGCAATAAAGTAGAATAAAGCATCACACATAAGCAACACACATGAACACCAAGATTTATGGTGGAAATCCAATGTGGGTGAAAACCACCTGCTATTTTCATCTCTGTCTTCTTTTAATAATAAGAAAATATGTTTATAATCTTGTACTAGTGCAGACTCATACCAATACGCAGGCACCCACCTACAGAAGGCTACAACCTTCTCTCATTTTCCATCTTCTACTGGAAGGGAGCTACAACCTCCTAGCTCTTGTACTAGCTGATCCATTTACTAGTACATAGGCGACGACCTACAGAAGGCTACGACCTTCTTTCTTCCTCCAGGGACCACGTTTCATGAATTTTCAGACTAGATACTCCTGGATCACAACACCACAATCTGAAGGCCATGTTTCATCAAATTTTCATACTGGTCCTATTGAAGCTCAAAATCAATCACCATTGCAATACAACCATCAAATACATCTGCATCAACCAATCACTGAAACCCAATTATCAATCTATGATATAACTGAAACAATCAATCACTGAAACCTCTGAACCTCTGAATCAAACAATCATTGAACCTCTGACACAACTAAATCAACCATTCATTCAAACTTAATCAAATTCAACCAATCAACTGGAACAAATAGATTACTATAACCAGTACACAGATTTGAACCCAAAACACTACATCATCATTCAAAACTAGCTGTAACCTCAGAAACCATGCATCAGACTGTATACGCTACTTAGCTGAACCCAAGCTACATGTCTATGCTACTTCCATTAATCAAACCTGTGTATACCTCCAAAGTTACTGCAAACATATACTTTTGAATCAAATTTGTACCAACCAGCAATATACTGAACATCTACTGTCAATTTACAGTGCTTTACATAGGCAGCAACAAAGATCACTTCTTTTCACTTCTACAATCAATCTATCAAATATCAAACTCCTTATTCATTCAGTTTTACATTCAGATCTAAGAAGACTTCAGTAACAGACAGCAGTAAAACAGCAGCACTGATCTGATAGATCAGTTGTTGAGCAGTAAAAAGGGTCTTTTTCACCTCTATTTACCCTACATTAATTATCAATCTAGGAACGATTTGTTATCTCAAAGAGTGTACTCAGTTTGAGGCAGTCATTTGTCAGAGTAATGCTTGTTACACAGTAATTTGTCACCATCCCTATTACCCCTTTCCCCGACATTGGAGGACTTATTCTGGGACCTGTGAGAAGTGACATATCCTGAAAACACTTGCATTGTATCCCCTTGAGTATGTACTTCATATGCCCTGAAGACACCTTCTGCAAAATACCCATAAAAATAGCCCTTTTTCCATTGGCGTGGTTCCATTGTGTATCACTCGCACCAATGGGGGAAATCCTCCAAAGAGGGCACGCTAGCTGGCGCTCTGTCTCAGAGTCGCACTCGCGCCAGCCCAGTTGGGTAAAGTTTTTAACAAACAAACTTATGAAGTTTCTTCCTAACCTATTCATGAACTGATTCGATCTTGAGTTAGTTCAATTGGGCTTCGAATCTCCATTGAAGGGAAGTAGTTCTCCACCTCTCATGGAAGCTTCTTAGTGATAAAGCCAATCCCATGAATCTTGTGGATGACCCTAACTCCTTCTCCTCTATCTATAAAAGCTTGTCCTTTTGCCTTTGACAAGTTAGTCTCCAAGTTCCAAATTCTAAGTCTCAAAGTCTGAGAATTGCCAAGTTCATGCTACAAGGAGCCTTATTCATTCCCATGAGGCTAAATCTTAAGTGAGGAGATTCTTATCCAAGTGATCAAGGAGAGAGAGGTTTGTTCCCCATTCCCAACAAGCTTTGCAAGGCATGTGTTGCTGATCACCCAGCCAAAGGAGGATTTAACGTCAAAACTATGGTTGTATTCTTCTTTGTTTATCAATAATAGATGACTATCATTATGGTTCCACTCTTATTGTCTTTTGTAATGATGATTGAGTTATATCCTTTCTTACTGATATATAGTTGCATCTATTGGATTTTATGCTTGTATTTGTGTCGCTCTTTGCATGTGCAGGTGTCCGTTCACGAGGATCGTGGGGATTGTGACTGGCCAGAGCAAAGGAATGGGAGCGACGACTCTTCTACAAATATTAGTGTTGGAATCCAGGTAGGCCCTCATCATCGTTCTTTGATTTGCAATTAGGAACCTACGTGTTAGCGTTGTTTGATTGTTGCTAGACCCCATTTGGGCTAGTAGGGATTGCCTCTATCCGCATAGGGGATTTACCTCCACAACAATGCTAGTAGTATAGTGCTTCAAATACAAGAGTAAACGGATGCTTGGAATAAAATCTACTTACAAAATAGAAACTTAAGACTCAAATCATGCACTCAGAAAGCTACAACAATTTATCAGTCAAGGGTATAGTAATGGTAACTCTTCCCTTTGTAAACTGATGCAATTAAAAAGAAATCAAGGAAAAGATCATCAATCTGGGAACTGGACAACATATGTCAATGTTCACTACAGTTTCAGATCGTTCTACACACCAAAGCAATGATAATTCAAATGACAGGAAATGGAACAATGACTAATCTTATTAACAGGATTGAACAACAAAACCTTAACCTACAGAAATGAATGAAGCAATAATTGTATCCTACAGGAATTGAGTAACAATCTTTACTTTAGAAATGATTTGAATAGCAAACAGAAATAGGACAACAAACTAATGGAAATGAAATATGGAACAACAACTTAAATCAAATGTAAATGTACAGCAAACCAGATCAAATATTACACACGACACTTTGATATTAAAAGGAACAGTAATCTGAGCTTTGATACAACAAGTATGAATCACAGTTATAAAGAAACAACAATTGTGATCACGATGGAACAACAATCCCAAATGAACAACAATCATGTTTAAGAGTAAACCATAGATAAATACAGTAATACCGATTTATGAATATACAACACTGTTACTCTATAATCAAACAGCAATGGCAATCTGTAAGGAACAACAATGTTATATGATAATATCATTTTTAAAGGAACAACAATGCGATATAAAGTTAGAATGAATAGCATAACATTCTTGTTGTAGAGAATAACATTACTTATTCAAGTAGAAATGAAATATAACAGAACCGATATGTAAAATAGTAAGGAACATCAGATTACTAAACAGAGTGAATAGAAGAAATCAAACCACACACAAATCGGAAATAAGGGTACAGGAGCAAGTGTTCCACCAGGGCTAGGCCCTTAGCCTCCAGGGACACACTGCTTAAGATTACTCCAGAATCAAAGATGGAACAACAACCAAAGTTTATATATTACGCATCAAAATAGAGTTACAGTAATCGCTCTTAGAGAGAGTCGATGATCAAAGTTCCAATTACAACAGTGAATTTCATAAAACAACAATAGTCCGTCCCTTGGGCTAGCAATGCTGCCTCTTCTTATAGTAGTCGAGCGGAGATATCAATGATACAGAGAATCATTAAGGTAGCGATCCCTCAAGATCAAAGGATCTTGAGGGATTCACCATACTGTTAGTTCTCAAATATCTTCTTGTTCTCTTGCATCGATTCGATATCTCCTCTTCCTTTTCCTAGCTTATACGCTCCAGTTTAGATTGCCTTGTTTGGATACGGTTCCCTGTCAAAGGGACAACAGTTAACCTTGTCTTGTCTTTTCCTTTAGAATGGTGATCTTCCATTTTCTCCTTTTTCTACATAGGAAAATGGTAATTATTAGTCATTTCACGTTGCATATAAATCTTCTAGATTCTATCATAATCTTTCACCATATACTTATTTCATAATGTAAAGAAGTTATGAATTCAAGGAAAAGATGAAAAAATGAGTGGTAATTACATACCTTCTCTAGTGCTCAACACACCCCCCTGCTTACCCCTTTTCATGCCCTCATGAAAACATTGAAATTGACATGCAAGGGAGTGAGGGAATAAGCTGGAGAAGGGATCTCATGAGGTGGTCTACAACCATGATTGCTAGCTAGGAATTCAAAGAAATGTCCTGTCTATCCTTCAGGAATTTCATATAAGGCTTGATATCCTGGTGCAGGGTGCCAAATAATTGGACTTCTGAATCTACAACCTAACCAAGATGGTCCTTCTCTCAAAACGAGGTCACCATAGAGACTCAGGCAGTCAGCAGCTAGCTTAAAGTTCTCATAATTGAATGGTTCTCGGTTTTGGATGTTTGGATTAGAAGTCTGGTATCGAAACTTGGCTACTGCTATGGCAAGGTATATGATGGTAAAGAAGTATTCTATCCCTTATTGTATGACTATTGTGTCAATAGGTCCCAATGCTTCGATCACTCCCTTAGTTCTCATTAGGCTCCTATGTTTATTCCATAATTGTTGTGGGTCTCTAGGTTCTCCTCTCACCCATAAGTCTAATCCATTTTCCTGTCTTTGAAAGATGTTATAGGATTTAAGCCACTTTATTTGATTAACACCAAAGGAAATGAATGCCTGCAGTTGGAAATCTCCCACAAAAGGGCTAGGGTTCTAATCTGTTTCTCCATCTAATACAAGATTGTGCAAATATAATTCACATAACAGTCACTGAACTTTCTCCCCATAGTGCTTACAACAGTTTATGAAGTCATCAATAGTGTTTATTTCTATAGGGACTCTTTCTTTGATAGCATTAATTTTCAATTGTAAATATCTTTCCATTAAAAACAAAGCATAGTTCCTAGCAGGTGCCCTACACGCTAGAACGTCAGTGTACAAAGAGCATAGGGTATCCATTTGTTTGACTCTTTCTTCTTCCTTTCACCATCCTATTAGAGTCGGTCTTGTCAGTCCTCCATCAGAGATCAAAACTATTTCTGCATTTCATGTTTAGGTGTCTCGCTCCATTCACTCAGCTGCATTCCACTAGGGGCATGCCATTATCTGACGGAAGGGCCTTATCATTCATTCCCCTCATGTCTTGTACCTGCTGGCTTAGGTCTCTTGATCAATGTGTATTGAAGTCCATGACAGTCAATGTTTGATATTTTAATGGACAAGAGTCATTTTGGTCATTAAGTCTAAGGATTAGTCATTTGGTCTTCAAACAATGTCCAATAAAGCTAGCAAGGCCAGAGGGAGGCTCTTATAAAGTTGTGATTCAAAGATTTTCATCGTCATATCGATAGATTACGACTGTTCTTCAAAACTCTGTATTGAATAAAAGTCAACAGTTTTCCCTTTGTAATAATTTTCAAAAGTTTCTCAGTGGATTTCTCCAAGCTCAACCCTGGTCTCCTTAGCCAAATTCCATGTCGGCTACCCCTGCAAAAAAATTGCCAAAAATTTCATCATTTTAGTCAAATAAATCAAAAGGAAGTGTGAAAAGCAGAGTTGTATTAATTGTGAAAAAGTGCCAAAGTGAAAACATTACAAAATGGGTTTTGGAGAAAGAAAAAATCAAATCCAACTCTTGCAAGATATTTCTCCAAGTATATAAATCATTTGTGCCAAGTTACATTCATGAAATCGTATAGCAAAGTCGAATTTGGAGGTTGAAGAACAAACCGCAATTGAAAAGCCGTGACTGTGTTAAAGGATTGGAGCGCGGCGCACAGGTGGAGGAGTGCAGTGCACATAGAGCGCGCGGCGCACTGGGGATTTCCGCCCAGTGCTAATTCAAACGGGTGCAATGCACACAGAGGGCGCAACGCATATACACAGAAGCCCGATTTTGCTCAGAATTTTCAACCAATCGCCTTCAATCCCATGAATTTGCTAGGTGGGGTCAATCTCTCAGTGTTTCATCCATTTTTATGTTAGTATGATGATAGTTCATGGCAGCTTATGGTTGCACAAAAACTCTTAAACCCTACCACTTAAAATCACCAAAGCAAATGCTGTTAGGGTTACAAACTCATTGTGTTGGTGCCAAGGTTCTTCCTCCATTTCATTTTTCCTTCTTGCCCTCATTCCCTTCTTCCCTATTCCACTTTTTCCATTTCTCCCTATCCCAAATTGCTACTAAAATCCTATCCCCTATCCCCTCCGCACATTTGTCAAAGGTAAAACCCCAAACCCTACCCCATATAAATTTTCCTAACACCCCAAACCCTACCCCATATAAAATATCCTAAACTCCCTAATCCCTTCATATTATTCCCCTTCCTAACAGCCCCTTGTTGCATTTTCCCCTTGGTGACAGATTTCAACACCAAAAAGAGCAGTTCAAGCACAATTCATACACAGCAATCATCTTGTCTTCAAGGTATTTTGTATAGCAGTCATGGCATCTGAGCATTCATCGGACTATGAGGTGGAAACCCAAAGTGACTCTCCCTTGGAGGAATAGGCACCCCAGATGCCTCATAAGAGTGGCAGACATGTTAGAGAAGAACTGACCACCCTTACAGAATTGTAGGCCTGCCCTCTTGCTATGACCTGTTTTCAGCATCAGTCATGCTATGAGTTTTGTCAAAAGGTGGCTAGTGTCCAATTTCATCATGAGTTGGCTCATCTTTTTGTGCTGCACTTGCACAGAGATCAAGCTATCTTGGCTGGTGTCACCTTCACACTTACACCAAAATCTGTCTCATTAGCGACCGGTATACCAAACATTGGTCAACCATGGCACAAGAAACAGAAGATTGACCGGCAACATTATGAGCCTTACATCAAAACAAATTTCTTAAGGTAGCTCAAGAGAGTGTTTCCATTCCGGTATCTGAAAGATGAATATGCTCCACTAATGAGATTGATAATGAAATATTTCAGCTGTGAGGGGCGATTCTCTCGTCTTTATGCTTATCACATTAGGTTGCTCATGCATTCCACCAGGGTACGAATGATGAACATTCCGTATTTCATTTGTCGGAACATAGAGAGGATAACCACCTTTATACAGTGCAAAACACCTCAGCAGCAACTTAACAGTGTCTATCATTTTGCTCTTATTAAGATTTTGGTGGTTCATCGGCTTGGATTGCAGGGCATCACTTGGGATGATTTCATCTTGCGTGATTTCTTCAGAACTTCACGGAGAGTATCAGAGGTTAAGCATGAGGGTGAACCTTCTCATTGGTATGAGTGCCATGAGACTGCTAGTATGCCAATATTCGTCACATATCAGAGGGGTGCTAGACATTTGTTTGCAGCAGCAAAGCAAGTGTTATCTCCACCTGGGGTGGAAGGGGCCTCGCTTCCCCCATCAGCATCACAGGAATAGGACAAAGGCAAGGAGCCAATGTAGGATGAGGGGCCTTCAGGTGAGCCATCAGGTGAACGAGAGACCGACTTCATTCTCCTTCATGATGATGATACAGATATGGGTCCACAAAGCTTCAAACTTAGAGAGATCATCCAGGAGCAGCAATTAGAGATCGAAGCCTTATCCCTTGACTTGGAGAGGGCTAAGTGGAACATGAAATATCTGGAGCAGAGGAGCAAACAGCTTGAGGATCAACAAGCGATCATGGAGCTACAAAACATTCGCGAGAATCGCCAAGCCGTGCAAAGGAGAAGAGTTGAGCTCACGTCATTGGAGCAAGAGATTAATGAGGATTGGGAGGCCAATCTTGAGAGAGTTAAAATCCACCTAGAGAGGCTGTTGGACAAGGCTGACAAGGGCCATGCATTACTGAGACACATGGCTTTCCACTACATGGAGCGAAACAAAGTGTGCAAGGCCCGAATCAGGAATTTGAAGGCAAAATTGAGGAAGGCAATCAAGAAGCAAAAGAGGCAAAGGGATATCGATCGACTTTAGATATTGGCTGAAGCCTCTTTAGCCTAGCATAACACTTGATAAGGAAGCTCCAGCCCAAATTTCAAGAAATTTGGGGCATTTTTTGGGATTTTTGGAAATTTTTGTGCAAAAAACAGGGTTTTTCTCCCTGTGCGCCGCGCCACGTGGCACGCGCTTACAATAGGGAGCTCCAAATGAAAAAAGGTTTACATTTTTGGATTTTCCATGGAAAATCATGACTTTTGGTGCATGGACAAGAAGTTTGGGCCAATTTTGAGTCCTCAGGAGGTCAAAAACACCCAAAAAATGACCTCTCTGCCCCTATTTTGACACACAGGAAGCAGTCTTGGAAGATTGCAGTTTTGGAGGAGAAAATGGGCACCAAATTCAGAAATTCCACTTGGGTTGGAGAGTAGACAGGTAGGGCTTTCCAACAAACACACTTGGGCTCAATTTGGACTTCATAAGGTTCTTCAAAACCAGATCCAAAGTGGCGCGACACATACAGTTTTTGGCGCGGCGCACAGAGACCCAAAGGCCAAAATCACTCCCGCTTCGCGAAATTTGATTCGTAATTTTATCCAAGTGGGCCCGCTAATTTATAATACATTTTTCCCGGCATCAAAGGAAAAGTTTAAAAAGCATTTTTGGCTTCTATCCATGTGGCCAAATGAAGGCAAACAACCACGCAAAATATCTGCGCTCATATTTGCTTTTTTCTAATTGGTCCTCATAGAAAATTGAATGTAACTGCTGATGGTTGGCTCTTCATCTGCTGGGTGGATTGAATTTCTCATGGCAAAGCTTATTTATTGTATTGAGAGTCATTTTGTAAAGGGTTGGAATTTCTAGGAAATTGTGGGAGATAAACCCAGTCACTTACTGTACATTTTGATAGAGAATTAATGAAAGATTGGAGCTCTGGTTCATGAGATTCCTGTGGCGCGAGTTTAGCAAATGTATCTTCTTTATGTTTCATATGTATTTCGTTATGTTTCATATTTTCATTCATATTCATTTCTAGTGAAAGCTTTTTGAGTAAAAAAGGTAGAATTCAATGTACTGCTCTGCCTTGGGATAGTTTTCACGTTCTATGTTTTCTTCTGTTGAAAAGGATTCATGTATTTATGCCCTTTTCACACTCTTAAACAATCTCTCCACTTCATATTATTTCAAATCTAATTGCTAGACTTTCTGCCTGTCTTGCCTCATGAAATAATCTGCGTCTTTGAGTTAAATTCTCTGCTCATGTCGTTCCTTGGCCCCATACATCCCAGAAAACTCAGTCATTCTTCAAAATACCTCCATCATATTTGTTTACCTAGCCTAAAATTAGTATCCATTTTTGCGTCATCTCAGAACCTATTGTTTATTTTCCTGAACGTGACCTGGATAGAGCCCTCTCCTATTCTGGTAGGGCTAGCTACCAGACTGAGCGTGGTTTGTGGTTACCCTGAATTTTTCCTTCCTTCAGCCTAAGGTAGATTTAGGCACTAACATAGTGGCGACTCCACTGGGGAAGAAATTATTTGTTTGTTAGCCTTCTCCGTTGTGTAAACGGCAGGCTTAACCTACAAACACCCCATACTTCTGATAATTCTAAGCTTCCGGATGATAAGTTTAGGATTTGATAGGCTGAGTAAGTTGTTCATGTCCTGTTGATTTTTTGAAAATAGCACGCTGGCTTCGAGACGATATACCAGAGCCAATCCAGATCCAGATCCTCCTCATATCTACAAAAACCCCAATTTGATTCCAAAACTCCTTCGTCAAGAGAGCACTATAACTCCCGTGTTCAAATCCCATTCATGTCCTGAAATTTTTGAGTATCTTGAAGAGCTTGAGTTTGATGAGCGATTTGAAATATCATTGTTCAAGACCAAATCCGAAAGGGCTGTTGACTATACTGTCCCCAATCCACAGTTTATTGTAGACCTAGAAACTGAAAGGGCTAACCGGTCCATTGATAATTATATTGTGACACAGCTTCAAACTCAAATTGTTAATTCCCTACAAATTGCACACACCCTTCCAACACCTCCAAGACCAAACCCACCAAGAGTGATGGCTGCCCGTTTTGCACCTCTTGTGTTGCCTCAAGTTTTAGATGACATGCCCGCAGATTATCAAAGCAAAATCCCTTTGTTTGATGGTGCTCCTAATAGCATTACTGCTCAGCAACATGTGGACAGAATGGCAGATTTCTGTGACCTCATGAGATTGATGCAGAGAAAGTGACAATGAGACTCTTTGTACAAACATTCTCCGGTGAAGTTAGGAAATGGTTCAGAGGTTTGTCGGTTGCACATATCGCTACCTTGGCCAAAGTGCAAAGACCATTTTTAGACCGCTGGGAAGTAAAAAAAATCGTCTTCAAATTCTGGCTGAATATGAGCAGATCAAACGAAACGCTGGTGAGTCGGTCCAAGACTACTGCATTAGATTCAATTCTGTTTATAATGAAGTTCCTGATCATCTAAGGCCACCTGTGGGACTAGCCATGATGAAATTCCCATATGGTTTTGATGCTGACATGGATTATCAACTAAGAGAAAGAGAGTCGGCCACAATTGAAGACATGCAAAAAATCGCGGTCAGTGTTGAAGCAAATCTGTTGTCCAAGAGGGCTAGAGCAAAAGCAGAAAAGAAGGTCACAGTCAAGGAAGAGTCTTCCTCGATGGATCAATTACTCAGGAAGGTAGAGCAGATGCTTGAAAGGGTGAAACTTGACAAACTTGAGCCACAAGTTAAAATTCTAACTTCCGTGGCCAGCAACAGCCACAATATAGGATAAGACAGAGAGATCAACGAGCCCAAGGTCAAATAGCACAGCAGCCATTACAGTCACCTCTGCAGCAAAATTTTGTGAATGGACCAGAGTTTGATGAGGAAGGGAACGTAATAGGGGAATAGAACCACTTCTTTACTCCGGATGATTTTCCTACTTACATTACTGAAGAGGAGGAGTATGCGGAAAGTTCAGCTGCACACAAAGACGCAGATTTCATTCTAGCAAGTGACACAATTTTAGAAGAAGAATCAGAGGAATATCAAAGAGGCTATATGAATGCTTTGTCCGCTCAGCAGCGGCAATATTCACTTAGAAACAGAGATGTGCCAGTTAACCCAATTTAGAAGAGGAAGGAAGTTTCGGCATCAAAGAATGATTTGTCAGTTGCACAAAAGAAAGGCAAAGAGGCACTTGGACCTGGCAGCAGCAATTCACCATCAGGAGAAAAATCAAATCAACAAATTGTATCAAGATAAAAGGAGAGGAAAGAAGTCCTGGTCAAAGAGGTAGAAAAGACTTCCGTCTTTAGTTTAGAGAATGAAATTTCTAAATTGAAGGTATCCATTCCCTTGACTGAAATAATGAAGAACAACAATTATAGAGGGCAGGTTTCTAAAATTTTAAACTGTGATCCAATGTCTGATATGGTGAATGTCGAAGATGATCAACTCGAAATGATTTTTGGGCCAGCATTGAATGGTGAGTCTCCTAACAATGATGTGCCACCTTTTTATATCAGTTTAAGATTGCATGATTTTGTGTTACACAATGCCATGTTCGATTCCGGAGCTTCTCACAATCTCATGCCCAAGGCTATCATGGATAAGTTGGGTTTGGACATCACCCGGAAATACCATGATCTTTATTCGTTTGATTCCAGCAGAGTAAGATGTATCGGGCTCATCAAAGACTTGGTTGTAAGTCTGGATCAAATCCCAATGAAGAATGTTTTGATGGATATTGTGGTAGTAGATATACCTCCCAAGTTCAGCATGCTTCTTTTCAAATCTTGGGCAACAAAATTGAAAGGGACATTACAACTAGATTTCTCCTATGCAACAATTCTAGTGTTTGGTCAAATGAGAAAACTGTATCGGGAACAAAAAATGAAATACATGATTACAAGCAAGGAGAAACCCATTAATCATCCAATTAATTATGTACATACAGATATAGAGTCTTTTGTTTTGTATTCAGATAGTTTTAATGATGTAGATAGTCAGTTAGTTGAAGCAGAAAGTATTCTATAAATAGTAGAAAATTTCACAGAAGTTTTGAAGAAAGAAGGACGAGAACAGCAAAACACCGTTGAGAAATCAGCTGAAGGTAACGGACAACAAGCAGGAAAAACAGAGCCAGTAGAATTTCAGCACTTGGAAGAAGAGGAAGAAGGTTTGTGGACAATGGATTTCGACGGTGTAGTGGGAAATCATGGTGCTGGAATTGGTATTTTGGTACGTAGTCCTTTCTCTGCCCCGAACAAGGTGCCTAGTAATGTGCGGGTATGCTCCTACAAATTAGCTTTTGATTGTTCGAACAATGAGGCTGAGTATGAAGCTCTGATTGCTGGCCTAAAGATTCTAAGAAAGCTGAATGCTAAGAGGATTGCAGTATATGGCGACTCTGAATTGGTGATTAAGCAGGTCAGAGGTGAATATAAAGCAAAACATCCTCGGATGTGGGCTTACTAGAATGCAGTCCTAGACATCCTGAAATTATTTTCAGAATATACCTTGACATGTGTGCCTCGTGTTCAAAATAGCATTGTTGATGCTCTTGATAAGGCAGCCAATAGTTTGAAGATTCCAATGAACTCCAGTAATAAATTCGAAATTCATGTCAAGCATCGTCCGACTGTCCTCGACAATCAGAGGTATTGGCAAGTTTTCCAAGATGATGAAGAGATTGATGATTTTCTGCAAAACAAAGGTAAGTTCAAAGAGACCTCAATTGATGAAGAAAATGATGATGGCAAAGATGAGGTGCAGATCAATCAAATGGACGTGTTGCAGCTAAAGGATAACATTATTCCTAAAGGCTTGATACCTTTAGAAGAACTCTTTGATCAAGATGACGTAGCCCGCAAACCAACATTGCAACCAATAGAGAAGGGTGTTGAAGAGGTCAATATCAGAACAACTGCTAATCCTAAAATGGTAAAACTGTCTAAAGCATTACCACAAAAGATGAAAGCCAAATATATCAGTTAGCCAAATATATCAGTTTGCTGTCTTCATTTGCTGACGTGTTTTCTTGGGACTATTCTGACTTGAAGACATACGATACCAATATAATTCAGCACACTATACCCATTAAGCCTAATTAGAAACCTTTTAGGCAGAAGTTGAGAAGGCTAAATCCAAAACTTCTACCATCAATTGAAAAGGAGATAAACAGGTTGTACAAATCAGGAATCATCGTTCCCATCAGATTTTCGGATTGGATCTCAAATTTGGTGCCTGTGCAGAAGAAGACAGGTGAGATTTTCTTGTGCATCGATTTTAGGAATCTCAATAAATTTTCATTGAAAGATAACTACCCACTGCCCAAAATGGATCATATACTTCAGCGAGTAGTTGGAGCATCTCGTATGTCACTACTTGATGGTTATTCTGGATATAACCAAATTTCTGTCCATGAAGATGACCGAGACAAAACAACGTTCACCACTCCATGGGGAACTTTTCATTACGCTAAAATGCCTTTCAGTTTGAAGAACACGGGTGCCACCTTTCAGTGGGCAATGGACTTGGCTTTCGCAAATGAGAAGGATGTCTTTCTGGTAGTATACCTTGATGATCTGATGGTGTTTTCCAAATCTGATGAAGAACACATGTATCATTTGAAAATTGTCTTTCAAAAGTGCAGAAAATATGGTCTATCGCTGAATCCGAAAAAGAGCTTGTTTGCCATGGAGGAGGGTAAACTACTTGGGCACATTATCTCAAAAGATGGCATTCATATTGATCCAGCACATGTACAAGCTATTCAGCAAATCGATCTGCCCCGGAATAAGAAGGAGATTCAGTCTTTCAATGGTAAAATGAATTTTTTACGCCGCTTTGTACCTAATCTTGCTGAGCACCTAAGAGAGATCACAAACATGCTTAAGAAGGACAGCCAAGTGAAGTGGACAGAAGAGGCTGTAAAATCTTTCAATTTAGTCAAATTGGCTCTTTCTTCAGCTCCAATTCTAATCAGCCTGGAATACACTCAGGATTTTATATTGTTTTCATTCACTTCGGAGCACACTATGACAGCGGTGTTGATGCAGAAAAGAGATGACCATGAAAGACCCATTGCTTTCTTCAGCCAGACTATAAGAGATGCAGCCTTAAAGTACAACATCATTGAGAAGCAAGCCCTCGCACTTGTGAAAGCATTGAAATATTTTCGGGTATACATTCTGCATTCTCATATTTTGGCTTATGTTCCTAACACTGTTGTCAAAGATGTTTTAGTGCAAACCGATCCGGAAGGAAGACGAGGCAAGTGGATTGCAGCTTTGTTGGAATACGATGTGGATATAAAGCCCACAAAGCTGGTTAAAGGATAGGGATTGGCAAAGTTAATGGCTGAATCAAACTTGCATGCCTTAGACATAAATCTGATCGTTGTTATGTCTGATGAGAATGAGGAAGGTTCGTCAATTCAGGTATCTGAAATGTTTACTGTTTCTTCGTGGTATTCAGACATCATATATGTGCTTCAAAATTTGTCGCCACCACCCGGCATGACTAGAAACAAATCTAAAACTCTCAAATTAAAGGCTGCCAAGTTTTGCATTCTAAATTCTACACTTTATTGGAAAGATCCTGGTCGCGTTCTTTTGAATTGTTTGGTGGAAGAAGAAGCAAAGCAGGTCATGAAGGATTTCCACGAAGGAGATTGTGGTGGTCACCTTTTTTGGAAAACAACAACAAATAAAGTTCTGAGAGCAGGATACTATTGGCCAACATTGTTTGCTGATGTATATAAGGTTGTCAAGAGTTGTCATAAATGCCATATTTTTTAAGGAAGGTAGAAATTACAGCCTTTGCCGCTTAAGCCCATTGAGGTGAGTGCCCCTTTTCAGCAATGGGGGTTGGATTTCATTGGTGAAATTCATCCCACTTCTTCTGGTCAGCATCGATGGATTCTCACGGAAACAGATTACTTCACGAAATGAATCGAAGTAATTCCCACCAGACAAGCTACAAATATGGTAATTATTTCATTCCTTGAAACTAACATCTTGTCTCGCTTTGGTTTCCCGAATAAATTAATCACTGATAACGCAGCAGCTTTCAAATCGAAAAGGATGGTATAGTTTTGTCATAAATATCACATCATTTTGGGTCACTCAACTGCCTATCATCTGCAAGGCAATGGATTGGTGGAGTCTTCTAACAAATCTTTAGTCAACATCATTAAGAAGCTATTGGAAATCAACAAGAAGAGCTGGCATAAGAAGTTGGTCAATGCACTTTGGGCAGATCAGGTCAGTCAGAAGAAAACCATTGGTATGTCCCCCTTCGAGCTTGTGTATGGAGTTGATGCCTTGTTTCCTACCTCTCTTGCAGCCCTGGTAGTCAAACTTCTTCAGGAAGCCGGCAGTGAAGATGATCCTATGCAAAGAAGATTGAATCAAATGATCCATTTGTAGCAGACCAGAGAAGAAGTTTTCTAAAACACATCCAAGTTGCAGGAGAAGATTAAGAAAATTTATGACAGAAAAGCAAAGGAGGACAAATTTCAACTGGATGATGTAGTGCTGAAGTGGGATGCAAGGAATGAGGAGAAGGGTAAGCATGGTAAGTTCGAGAATCTCTGGAAAGGTCCCTTCAAGATTACAGCATATCGAGGTCAGAATTCCTTTCTTCTGAAGGAAATGAACGGGGAAGATTGTCCAGGAGGGCCGATCAATGGTCGGCTGCTCAAGCGGTACCACTTCTGAGTTGTTTCTACTATCTCCATTGTCACTATAAATACCATTTTATTTCAGTTTTGGTTAGAGTTTGTCAAGTCAGTCTTTGAGTCATTTTAAGATAAAATTTGAGTCAGTTTTTTCAGTCATTTTGGTTTCATAATCGAGTCGGTTTGAGTCAGGTTTTAGTCAATAAATGAGTCAGAGTCTGGTGCTGTTTGTCGAAATAATGACTCCATAGCCCAATGGACGAAGGCACTATCTGCTCTCCTAAAGATCTGCCGTTCTTGGCACCTCCAAGGAGCTACCATCCCCCATTGGAGCCAATGTTAGAGTCAGTCTTGTCAATCCTCCATTAGAGATCAAAACTCTTTCTGCATTTCATGTTTAGGTGTCTCGCTCCATTCACTCAGCTGCATTCTGCTAGGGGCATGCCATTATCTGATGGAAGGGCCTTATCATTCATTCCCCTCATGTCTTGTACCTGTTGGCTTAGGTCTTTTCATCAATGTGTATTAAAGTCCATGACAGTCAATGTTTGATCTTTTAATGGACAAGAGTCATTTCGGTCATTAAGTCTAAGGATTAGTCATTTGGTCTTCAAACAATGTCTAATAAAGCCAGCAAGGCTAGAGGGAGGCTCTTATAAAGTTGTGATTCAAAGATTTTCATCGTCATATCGATAGATTACGATTGTTCTTCAAAACTCTGTTTTGAAGAAAAGTCAACAGTTTTCCATTTGTAATAATTTTCAAAAGTTTCTTAGTGGATTTCTCCAAGCTCAGCCTTGGTCTCCTTAGCCAAATTCCATGTCAGCTACCCCTGCAAAAAAATTGCCAAAAATTTCATCATTTTAGTCAAAGAAATCAAAAGGAAATGTGAAAAGCAGAGTTGTATTAATTGTGAAAAAGTGCCAAAGTGAAAACATTACAAAATGGGCTTTGGAGAAATAAAAAATCAAATCCAACTCTTGCAAGATATTTCTCCAAGTATATAAATCATTTGTGCCAAGTTACATTCATGAAATCTTATAGCAAAGTTGAATTTGGAGGTTGAAGAACAAACCGCAATTGAAAAGCCGTGACTATGTTAAAGGATTGGAGTGCGGCGCACAGGTGGAGGAGCGTGGCACACATAGAGCGCGTGGCGCACTAGGGATTTCCGCCCAGTGCTAATTCAAACTGGCGCGACGCACACAGAGGGCGCGATGCATATACACATAAGCCCGATTTTGCTCATAATTTGCAACCAATCGCCTTCAATCCCTTGAATTTTCCAGGTGGGGTCAATCTCTCAGTGTTTCATCCATTTTTATGTTAGTATGATGATAGTTCATGGCGGCTTATGGTTGCACAAAAACTCTTAAACCCTACCACTTAAAATCACCAAAGCAAATGTTGTTAGGGTTACAAACTCATTGTGTTGGTGCCAAGGTTCTTCCTCCATTTCATTTTTCCTTCTTGCCCTCATTCCCTTCTTCCCTATTCCACTTTTTCCATTTCTCCCTATCCTAAATTGCTACTAAAATCCTATTCCCTATCCCCTCCGCACATTTGTCAAAGGTAAAACCCCAAACCCTACCCCATATAAAATCTCCTAAACTCCCTAATCCCTTCATATTATTCCCCTTCCTAACAGCCCCTTGTTGCATTTTCCCCTTGGTGATAGATTTCAACACCAAAAAGAGCAGTTCAAGCATAGTTCATACACAGCAGTCATCTTGTCTTCAAGGTATTTTGTATAGCAGTCATGGCATCTGAGCATTCATCGGACTATGAGGTGGAAACCCAAAGTGACTCTCCCTTGGAGGAACAGGCACCCCGGAGGCCTCATAAGAGTGACAGACATGTTAGAGAAGAACCGACCACCCTTACAAATTGCAGGCCTGCCCTCTTGCTATGACCTGTTTTCAGCATTAGTCATGCTATGAGTTTTTTCAAAAGGTGGCTAGTGTCCAATTTCATCATGAGTTGGCTCGTCTTTTTGTGCTGCACTTGCACGAAGATCAAGCTATCTTGGCTGGTGTCACCTTCACACTTACACCAGAATCTGTCTCATTAGTGATCGGTATACCGAACAATGGTGAACCATGGCACAAGAAACAGAAGATTGACCGGCGGCATTATGAGCCTTACATCAAAACTAGTTTCTTAAGGTAGCTCAAGAGAGTGTTTCCATTCCGGTATCTGAAAGATGAATATACTCCACTAATGAGATTGATAATGAAATATTTCAGCTGTGAGGGGCGATTCTCTCGTCTTTACACTTATCACATCAGGTTGCTCATGCATTTCACCAGGGTACAGATGATGAACATTCCGTATTTCATTTGCTAAAACATAGAGAGGATGACCACCTTTATACGATGCAAAACACCTCAGTAGCAACTTAACAGTGTCTATCATTTTTCTATTATTAAGATTTTGGTAGTTCATCAGCTTGGATTGCAGGGCATCACTTGGGATGATTTCATCTCGCGTGATTTATTCAATGCTTCACGGAGAGTATCAGAGGTTAAGCATGAGGGTGAACCTTCTCATTGGTATGAGTGCCATGAGACTGCTAGTATGCCAATATTCGTCACATATCAGAGGGGTGCTAGACATTTGTTTGCAGCAGCAAAGCGAGTGTTATCTCCACCCGGGGTGGAAGGGGCCTTGCTTCCCCCATCAGCATCACAGGAACAGGACAAAGGCAAGGAGCCAATGCAGGATGAGGGGCCTTCAGGTGAGCCATCAGGTGAAGGAGAGACAGACTTCATTCTCCTTCATGACGATGATACAAATACGGGTCCACAAAGCACCAAACTTAGAGAGATCATCCAGGAGCAGCAATCAGAGCTCGAAGCCTTATCCCTTGACTTGGAGAGTGCTAAGTGGAACATGAAATATATGGAGCAGAGGAACAAACAGCTTGAGGATCAGCAAGCGATCATGGAGCTACAAAACATTCGCGAGAATCGCCAAGCCGCGCAAAGGAGAAGAGTTGAGCTCACGTCATTGGAGCAAGAGATTAATGAGGATCGGGAGGCCAATCTCGAGTGAGTTAACATGCACCTAGAGAGGCTGTTGGACAAGGTTGACAAGGGCCATGCATTTTTGAGACACATGGCTTTCCACTACATGGCACGAAACAAAGTGTGCAAGGCCCGAATCAGGAATTTGAAGGCAAAATTGAGGAAGGAAATCAAGAAGAAAAAGAGGCAAAGGGAGCTCGATCGACTTCAGATATTGGCTGAAGCATCTTTAGCCTAGAATAACACTTGATAAGGAAGCTACAACCCAAATTTCAAGAAATTTGGGGCATTTTTGGGATTTTTGGTAATTTTTGTGCAAAAAACAGGGTTTTTCTCCCTATGCGTCGCGCCACATGGCGCGCGCTTACAATAGGGAGCTCCAAATGACAAAAGGTTTACATTTTTGGATTTTCCATGGAAAATCATGGCCGTTGGTCCATGGCCAAGAAGTTTGGGCCAATTTTGAGTCCTCAGGAGGTCAAAAACACCCAAAAAATGACCTCTCTGCCCCTATTTTGACACACAGGAAGCAGTCTTGGGAGATTGCAGTTTTGGAGGGGAAAATGGGCACCAAATTCAGAAATTCCACTTGGGTTGGAGAGTAGACATGCAGGGATTTCCAAAAAGCACACTTGGGCTCAATTTGGACTTCAGAAGGTGCCTCAAAACTAGCTCCAAAGTGGCGCAACGCATATAGTTTTTGGCGCGGCGCACAGAGACCCAAAGGCCAAAATCACTCCTGCTTCGCGAAATTTCGATTCACAATTTTCTCCAAGTGGGTCAACTAATTTATAATACATTTTTCTTGGCATCGAAGGAAAAGTTTAAAAAGCATTTTTGGCTTCTATCCAAGTGGCCAAATGAAGGTGAACAACCACCCAAAAAATCTACGCTCATATTTGCTTTTTTCTAATTGGTCTTCATAGAAAATATAATGTAACTGCTGATGGTTGGCTCTTCATCTGCTAGGTGGATCGAATTTCTCATGGCAAAGCTTATTTATTGTATTGAGAGTCATTTTTTAAAGGGTTGGAATTTCTGGGAAACTGTGGGAGATAAACCCAGTCACTCACTGTACATTTTGACAGAGAATTAATGAAAGATTGCAGCTCTGGTTCATGAGATTCCTGTGGTGTGAGTTTAGAAAATGTATCTTCTTTATGTTTCATATGTATTTCGTTATGTTTCGTATTTTCATTCATATTCATTTCCAGTGAAAGCTTTCTGAGTAAAAAAGGTAGAATTCAGTGTACTGCTCTGCCTTGGGATAGTTTTCACGTTCTATGTTTTCTTCTGTTGAAAAGGATTCATGTATTTATGCCCTTTTCACACTCTTAAACAATCTCTCCACTTCATATTATTTCGAATCTAATTGCTAGACTTTCCGCCTATCTTGCCTCATGAAATAATCTGCGTCTTTGAGTTAAATTCTCTGCTCATGTTGTTCCTTGGCCCCACACATCCCAGAAAACTCAGTAATTCTTCAAAATACCTCCATCATATTTGTTTACCTAGCCTAAAATCAATATCCATTTTTGCGTCATCTGAGACCCTATTGTTTATTTTCGTGAGCGTGACCTGGAGAGAGCCCTCTCCTATTCTGGTAAGGCTAGCTACCAGACTCAGCGTGGTTTGTGGTTACCCTGAATTTTGCCTTCCTTCAGCCTGAGGCAGATTTAGGCACTAACACATCCTTTGAAGGCTTGGCTTTCGGATAAGTTAACGTCCCTCAGCTGCTGTTGTAATTTCTCATACTTTTTTTCGAGAGACAGTCTGCTCTGTAAGTTTCTCTATTGCTTGCTAAGCCTGCACCAAATCCTTTCGCAGAGTTACTGTCCTCGGGTCACTATCCCACATAGTAGTTGTAAGCGGGAGATTTACTTGAATCTTCTTATTACATCGTCTCATATTTATGGTTCGAATTTCCTTAGAGGACTGTGCCTCTGTCTGAATTTCTTTGTCACAGGCTGATATGTTATTTGTTTGTACTTCGACATGGATAATAGCCAGGTGCTGTTCCTTTCAGTTTTAAATAGTATGTTGGACTTGAGTCTTCTTAATCTTTTTCTTAAGGGGTTTTGCCCGAGCGATTGTATGCTTTACCACAGAGTTCCCTTTTGTCTTCTTCCCCATTTTCAAAACCCTTATCTGCTGCCGAAGTTGCTTAATCACGCTAAGCAATCTCTGTTGTTCCTTTCGCAATCTTCTAATTTCTTCTATTTTCCTGGAAGGAACAACTATTTGTTTACTCGGGCCTAGACTTTGTACCTCAAGTGTTGTGGTTTCATCTTGGCCAATTTCCTTATTTTCTCCTCAGGGCACTTCTTCAGTGCTATGCTGATCCAGTTGTTCAGGGGTAGAAACCCTAGCTTGCTCTGCTATTTCCTGAGCAGCTTCTTCCTCTACCTCCTCTTCATCATGAAATTCTTCTGGTGTATTCTGACTAGGAACAGATTGTTCCTCTTCTCCTGCATCATTCTCTTTCCTAGATACACTCTCATCATGAGCAGAGTGATCCTTTTCTCCTTCATCATTCTTCTTCTCGAATACACTCTCATCATGAGCAGAGTGATCCTCTTCTCCTTTATCTTCATCACACAGTTCTTCGGACGCACTTTTGTCATGAACAGAGTGCTCCTGCAATATTTCTTCTTCATTCTTCATATGCACTTTTGTCATGAACAGAGTGCTCCTGCAGTCCTTCTTCGATGTGGGGGTTAAGTGGGCTATGAGTGATCTGAATTTGAAACTACTTGTAATTTGTTTGCAAGGTATTCAATTCAGAATGATGCAGGTTTAAAAGATTTCCATGTCTTGCAGAAAGAAAACAAATGAAATTTTCAGCTGTTCATGACCCATTTAAGCATAGCAATTTATTTCCTTTTACTGTTTAACACACTAAAATGAATTTATTCTGCAAAATAAATCAACCACAAATGCAAAAGAAGTTGATAAAGCAGTTCACCCCCTCTAGGGCTACGTCTGCTGGGTCCAAAGCTCCCAAGCGGGCTTGTCCTTGTTTTTATTAAATGCTCAAATTGAAAATATAGCTGAATAGAAGCATCTACAGGAGAAATAGATGGTAAAAATGGATTCATAACACTTGAATCCTTTAGGATTGACTATTGGATCACCTCCAATGGATACCTGCAACCCTATACAGTCTTCACAAAACTGGGCCCTAGTGGCTCCTAGAACTTTCACGGCTCCAAAACCTCTGCAAATGACCTCAGATGGCTGTAAGACCTGCACCAATGGCTTCCGAAGGTCGAAAATACCCAAAAAAAAAAAAAAAAAATTCGTCCAAAACCGCCTTTCCTAGCCAAAGTTATGGCCATTTAATGATCCCCTCCAATTTGCCTAAAAGAACTCCAGCTAACTTTAGTTAACTACAGATAACTCTGCCAATTATGGCAGGTCTGCCAAATTCGCCATGTCTGCCAAAATTTCCACCAAATCGTAACTCCAGTTACATTAAAAGGTGCATGTGACCACAAAATCCGGTTGGCGGTTATCTTTGGATTTCGCGCCGGGCAGTGAGGGTTTAGGCCCATGGTTTTGGGCGTTGGTCGTATGGCATGGGGGCTGGCCCCCTTCGGGCCCCGCCTTACACAAATTTAAATGTTAAATAATATTTTTTGCACCCATTTAACAAGAACTGATGTGGTGGCCTAACAGTAAGGCGCTTGACTATGAAACCATAGGTCGGGGGTTCGATCCCCCATTCGACCAAAAAATTTTGAATACATCCGCCCAACCCATTCTTGTTGACGTCATCTGGGGGCCACGTGGCGGCCTCTGGGCCTGCCACGTGGCAGCTTCTGATTTGCTACGCAAAGGGAATATTCCCTAGAATATTCCAAGGAATATTTTGCGGAATATTCCTTTTTAAATTTTTTTTTGAAAAAATAAAATTTCTAATGTTATGGACAAATTCTTATTTTTGCCATAACTTCCTCATACGGTGACCATTTTTCGAACCATTTGTGGCGCCGGAATTGGGAAGACGAGCACTTTCCAGTCGTTCAACTTTGAACCAGTTCTAAGCACTTTAAATTTTGATCATTTTACAACACTTAGGACATGAGCACCTGATCATGCCTCCCCATTGGGAAGCTTTTGGACCCCAAAAGCCTTCAACTACTTGTTAAAGAGGTGAGGGTACAGCTCCCTCACTCTGTCCACCTCCATCCACTTTGCCTTGTTCGGTTTGCTGCCTTTGAAACCAACCCGAACATAATCTACATTGCCCCTCCTTGAAGTGTGTGTCCTTCTATCAAGGATTGTATCTTCTTTCAGCTCATCTAAGAATTCTAGCGAGAAATCTTCTATAGATGGCAGCTGAACAACATTTTCATGATCAGCAATCAAAGGAGGTTCATACAAACGTAAGTTCTCCACATTGACAACAGAATACATTTTCATGTAGGAAGGAAAATCTAATTGAAAAGCATTATTTCCAACCTTCTTGAGGATTTTGAATGGACCATAACGAATAGGCTTCAGCTTTTTACCTTCTCCTTGCATCCTTTCCTTACTAATGTACAGCCATACCTCATCCCCTTCTTCAAACTTGTGATCGACTCTATGCTTGTCGTGTCTTTCCTTGTACTTGCCTTGACTCTTCTCAAGCTGTTCTTGAATTTGCTGATGTATTTGCTGAATTCTTTCAATGAATGAACGAGCTTTGTCAATATCACTATGTCCCTCAATGGCAACATCTTTCTCAAGAATGAAATCAGGAGGTGATTTTGGCAAGTAACCAAAACAAGCTTCAAACGGTGAGGTGTTTGTGGAAGAGTGCTTGGCACGATTGTAAGCATGCTGTATGTAGTGCAAATGTTCATCCCAAAGCTTGGGATGCTTACTGCAATAACCTCTCAAGAGGTGCACAATGGTTCTGTTCACAACTTCTGTTTATCCATCTGTTTGTGGATGGAAAGCAATACTTTTCTTCAACTTGGTGTCCATCATCTCCCATAGGTTGGACCAAAAATTCCCCACAAATCTGGAATCCCTGTCACTAATAATGGAAGTAGGCAAACCAAAGTGAATCCATACATGATGAAAAAATAATTCAGCAGTTATAGTTTTCTTACAAGGCATAAGTATACACATTTTGCTGAAACGATCAACTACTACATATAAATAATCATGCTGCTTTCGAGATTTTGGCAAACCTCCTACAAAATCCATAGAGATGCTCTCCCATGGTCTAGAAGGTATCGGCAAAGGAGTATACAAACCAAGCTTCCTATTGCTAGGCTTGCTTGTAGCACATAATGAACAACCTCTTATGAACCTTGAAACAGAATCTACCATGCGAGGCCAATAGCAATACCTCTGTAGATGTGCAACTGTTTTGCTCACACCAAAATGGTCAGCAATAAGAGAAGAATGAGCTTCTCTTATGACATTTATCCTCTCCCCCTGTGGTATACACAACTTGCCCAAATGAAACATCAAATTGTTATGCATGTGATAGTCATTTTCCTCTACATGATTCCCTTTACTCAAGTTAGCATACACATCTTTAAAGTCTTCATCAGATGCATATTGTTCTATGTAACTATCATGTACAATGGAAGCATTCTTAAGTAAAGTAACAGCACCAATAATAGGCCTTGAAAGCATATCAGCAACCTTATTCAAAGTACCTTTCTTGTACCTTATTACCAAATGGAACTATTGCAAGAAGCCCATCCATCTGAAGTGTCGTGACTGTTGTAACTTGCTTTGTGATTGCAAGTACTGTAAGGGCTGATGGTCGGTATGTATAATAGTTTCTTTGCTCATCAAGTAGTGTTTCCACTTTTTGATGCTTTGTACCAACGCATACAACTCCTTATCATATGTAGGATAATTTACAACAGCACCATTAAAAGTTTCAGAATGAAAAGCAATAGGCTTACCATGGTGTAGAAGAACCGCCCCATAGCATAATCACTAGCATCAATTTGTATCTCAAATGGCTGTCTCAAATCCGGTAATGCAAGTACTGGAGCTGAACTAATCTTCTCTTTCAGAGATTCGAAAGCTTTTTGCTACTTGCCTCCCCATTGGAAAGCATGCTTCACACTTGTCACTGCATGCATAGGAGCTGCTATAGAAGAGAAGTTAGAGATAAACTTCCTCCAATATTGAGCTGCATCCAAAAAATTTCTTACCTTTGTTATGGATTTAGGAGTAGGCCACTTCACAATAGCCTCAATCTTAGTAGGATCAATTCTCAAAGCACCTCCTCCTACTATGTGTCCCAAATAAACCAAAGAAGTCTTTCCAAATTCACACTTTGACATTTTAAGAAATAACTGATTCTTCTTCAAAACATCAAGTACTTTCCTAACATGCATGACATGATCTTCTCTAGACTTGCTGAAAATTAAGATGTCATCTAAGTAGACAATAACGAAATCATCAAGAAAAGGACGCAAGACATCATCCATTACCCGCATGAAAGTTGCAGGTGCATTGCACAAACCAAACAGCATCACAAGCCACTCAAAGAGTCCTTGTTTGGTTTTAAAGGTTGTCTTCCAAATGTCACTTTCTTCAATTCTTACTTGATGATATCCACTGCGCAAGTCTAGCTTAGTGAAATATCAAGCATCTTTCAGCTGATCTAGCAAATCATCTATCCTTGGGAGTGGGTAACGATTCTTTACCGTTATCTTGTTCAAGGCCCTGAAATCAACACACATACGCCAAGTGCCATCTTTCTTTGGAATCAATACAATCGGTGACCCACATGGCGAAGTACTTGGCCTTATGAAACCTTTGTCCAACAAGTCCTTGATTTGCTTCTTTATTTCAGCATTCTCCATAATAGACATGCGGTACATGCCTATGTTTGGAAGAGGACAATCTGGATGCAAATGGATTTCATGCTAAATCTCCCTCTTAGGAGGCAAACCTGTTGGCTCCTAAAACATCTCATGATATGCATCAACTACATCATACAGATCTGATTTAAGTTTTGGATCACAATTGTCAAATGACTCATGATTCACATCAACCTTGGGCTTAATCATAAGAAGAACAAAATTCTTACTTGAATTGACCAGCCTTTTTACCTATCCTGCATTCACCATCGCTATATTTGTCTTCTTGCGATGAGCTCTAACAATGAACTCCTTGCCATCTTTGAACAGATGATATTTGTTTTCATGGCGATGAAAGATAGCTTTCTTGTCAAACAAGTAAGGACTTCCCAAAACAATTCCTTCTATATCAAAAGGTACCACATCAAGTTCAACTGTGTCAATAAAATGTGCAGTAATTGCAAAGCGCAATGTGCACTTTCTTGAAACTTGTAAATTTGCATCCTTGCAAATCCATCCAAGTGGATATGACTTCGGATGTGGAACGGTCTCAAGTTTAAGTTACTTGACCAAGTCCTCTGATATAAGGTTTTCTTGTGACCCACTATCAAAAAGTGTGTCAATTTTAGTATTTTTTGAAATCACCCTCACATGAAACAGTTCAATTCTTTCTTCCTCATTAGGAGCTTGTACATGGCAGTTTGAGGTACTAGTGCTGGCTTGAGTTTCAATTTCTTTTCCCTTCAAGTTTTTCAAACCCATGGCTGCAATTTTGGTTTCATCACCTGAATCTTCCCCTAAATCTTGTGGTGTAGATGTAGTAGCAATAGTTTTCTGTTTCCCTTTGGATTTGTTAAATTGAGGTCTTTTTTCAGGATGTAATTTCCAACAGTTTTTCTCCTCATGGCCTGGTTTAGAACAGTGTTTACAGATCACTTTCTCACTCTCCTGTTTGACAGATGCATTCTTTTTGCCCTTTCCCTTGGAGGTTTTCTCTTTGTTTTTCCCCTTGGGGGGCTTGTTTCTACCCTCTTCAAATGTGTTTTTTCCCCTTGCCTCTAAATGGGTAGCTTGGACAAAAACCTCGTCCAGGCTAGTAGGGTTAAACATCAAGATGGTGTGTCTAAGGTAGCTATGCAAGCCACCGATGTATTTCAGCAAGGTTTCTTGGGTTTGTAAATCTACCCCTAACAAGAGAGCTCTTCTCCTGAATTCTTGGGTGTAGTCTTGGACACTCTGACCCTTAAGTTGTCTAAAATTTTGCCAATTCATGATGGCTTTCTGCATGTGAGCAAGAGGATAAAACTGTTTTTTAATGGCTAACAGAAATTCAGGCCATGTTAAGGTAACCTTACCAAATTTCTTGATCTCCTCTTTAGTCTTGGCCTCCCACCAGACCAATGCTGCTCCATCCATTCTCAAAGAAGCCAACTGAATCTTTATGGCATCATCATGCATATTCTGGATCCTCAAGTAAACTTCCAACTGCCTAATCCAGTTGTCAAGCTTTTCTGCATTCACTTCACCATTAAACATAGGTAATTTGAATTTTACATCAAGCTTCAAAAAAGGACTTTTTCCAGAGGATCTATGCTTATGAACAGAAGAAGACGAGGATGAAGAGGAAGAAGGTGAAGATGGGGGTGGTGGATCACCATTTCCTCCATGTCCTTTCTTGGAATGATCATCATCCTTCTTACCTCCTGAAGAGCACTCTCCTTCATGTGGATGTTTGGACCCTTCTCCAGCCAATTTCTCATTTCTTTCTTGGTACAATATCCTCACCATTTCAGTGAGGTCCAAGAAATCCTTTCTGAAGACTCTTTCTTCTTCTTTTGGATCCATGTCTGCAGGAATTTCTCCTTCATGTGCAGACATTCTTGAAGCTTCTGCTGAGACTCTTGAGGGTGAAATTGAAGGTGGAGGTGATGGCTCTCTGGCCTTCCTTGACTGAGGATTCTCTCGTTCTCTAGTCAACTGTCCTTCCCCTCTTTTGAGTTTCAACCTTGTAAGCATCAATACTTTGCAAGAAAGTTAGAGGATCTTTGCACAAAACCCTGAGCTCTGATACCAACTTGATCTGAATTTGAAACTACTTGTAATTTGTTTGCAAGGTATTCAATTCAGAATGATACATGTTTAAAAGATTTCCATGTCTTGCAGAAAGAAAACAAATGAAATTTTCAGCTGTTCATGACCCGTTTAAGCATAGCAGATTTATTTCCTTTTATTGTTTAACACACTAAAACAAATTTTTTCTACAAAATAAATCAACCACAAATGCAAAAGAAGTTGATAAAGCAGTTCACCCCCTCCAGGGCTACGTCTGCTGGGTCCAAAGCTCCCAAGCGGGCTTGTCCTTGTTTTTATTAAATGCTCAAATTGAAAATACATCTGAATAGAAGCATCTACAGGAGAAATAGATGGTAAAAATGGATTCATAACACTTGAATCCTTCAGGATTGACTATTGGATCACCTCCAATGGATACCTGCAACCCTATACAGTCTTCACAAAACTAGGCCCTAGTGGCTCCTAGAACTTTCACGGCTCCAAAACCTCTTCAAATGACCTCCGATGGCTGTAAGACCTGCACCAATGGCTTCAGAAGGTCGAAAATACCCAAAATAAAAAAAAAATCGTCCAAAACCGCCTTTCCTAGCCAAAGTTATGGCCATTTAATGATCCCCTCCAGTTTTGCCTAAAAGAACTCCAGCTAACTTTAGTTAACTACAGATAACTCCGCCAATTATGGCGGGTCCGCCAAATTCGCCATGTCCGCCAAAATTTCCACCAAATCCTAACTGCAGTTACATTAAAAGGCGCATGTGACCACAAAATCCGGTTGGCGGTTATCTTTGGATTTCGCGCCGAGCGGTGAGGGTTTAAGTCCATGGTTTTGGGCACTGGTCATATGGCATGGGGGCTGGCCCCCTTCGGGCCCTGCCTTACACAAATTTAAACGTTAAATAATATTTTTTGCGCCCATTTAACAAGAACTGATGTGGTGGCCTAACGGTAAGGCGCTTGACTATGAAACCATAGGTCGGGGGTTCGATCCCCCATCCGACCAAAAAATTTTGAATACATCCGCCCAACCCATTCTTGCTGACGTCATCTAGGGGCCACGTGGTGGCCTCCAGGCCTGCCACGTGGCAGCTTCTGATTGGCTGTGCAAAGGGAATATTCCCTGGAATATTCCAAGGAATATTCTGCGGAATATTCCTTTTTAATTTTTTTTTTGAAAAATTAAAATTTCTAATGTTATGGACAAATTCTTCTTTTTGCCATAACTTCCTCATACGGCGACCATTTTTCAAACCATTTGTGGTGCCGGAATTGGGAAGACGATAACTTTCTAGTCATTCAACTTTGAACCAGTTCTGAGCACTTTAAATTTTGAGCATTTTACGACACTTAGGACATGAGCACCTGATCAATGAGGTTGGTCATATTCACCCATATTGGCCAGAATCTGCGCCAACTCATCTTCTTGTAGTGGGTTTTGTAGTGGAATTCCACTGCGTTGCTCTGCTTCCTCTTCCTCCTGACCGGATTGTTCAGTCTCTTCCTCCAGTTCCTTGTCATTCTCCTCCAATTCTTTTTCGTTCTCCCCACCTTCCAATTGTGGGGGTTCTTCGTCTCTAGAATCATGTATTTCTACAGGTTGACCACTGTCTTCCTGGTGATTCCTCAGCATTCCCCTGATTCTTTCCAGTCTAACAGATTTCCTTCGTTTCAGAGGTCTGCTTGATGCACCGGTATCATGTTTCCATTTTGGGGCTGGCAAGGTCAGTCCTCCATCTATTGCGAAAGTCAGTTCTTCCCAACTGCTCTATTGTTGGGCAAGGCTGTGGCTGACTATCAATCGTATTAAGCCATGGTGACTTACTACCAACTCTAAGTGGTGAGATTTCTTCATGCTTCGGGCGACATCATGCAATAAAGAATTTAAAAACACAGGCAAATTCACAGTGCACTTTTGTTTTAACACAGCTAAAAGTTTAAGATGTCATGGTCTTACCACATCTTTCCTGCCGTCACAAGTAATGTAGCTCTGGATAACTTTTGCCAATTCTGCCCACGGCTCTCCCAAGGTTTCCAATTGTTAGGCCCCTATACCAATAGGTGTCATATGTCATGATTGACTTGATGAGCTATGTAATATGTTCATACCTTTTCTTGTTGCAAAGGTTTTCCATATTTTCAAAAAATCAAAAAATTTAAAAAATGTAAAGAGGGTATACCCTAAAAGAAAAATCAAAGGGTAAAAAGAATAAGAGATGGTCAAAAAATGAAAGAAAATGAACCCCAAACAAAAAATAGACCAGGAAAGTGTGCAAGTCTAAATGCCACTACTTTCTCATTTTGTGTAATAAACAATTATGTGCAGCTTGTCACTTATGCCACAATTTATGAATAGTCAAACTGTTTAAACTTGGCTCATTCATTTTTCAATTTCATGTTGTAGAAATAGAGAATAAATATATGACCAAATAGTGTAATCTTGGCAGATAAGTAGATAGGTAGAGTAAATAAAAGGAGCTCAATAGTTTAATCTAAGCCCTTGGATGTAATAAGTGTAGATTTAGATAGATATCATTATGTAAAAGAAAAGGAATATTTGATAAGGGTTTGCCAATCTAAGTGCACCCTAATAAAGAAGAAAAAATGCTAGGTTAAGGTAGGTAGGGTAGGTAGTTGATGTTGCAGAATCATATGTGATGAATAATGTCTCTAAATGTGTTAATCTTTCATTTTTCATCACAAGGCCAAGGCATACACTACATTGAAGACATCTCAAGCAAAGCAAAGTCAGAAAAATTAATTCCCCTTCTCATTTCCCCTAATTATTCACTAATTTCCCCTAAATACTAAAGCATTGACTAAATTGGAGGGGCTCAGAGCATTTCTCTGACTTCTGGAGGGACCAGACCCTCGGCCCAATAATTAAAAAAGCCTAAGTACTTAAAACCATCATTCATTCACTCTCATAAGTCTTTTCCTAAGTAAAATCCTATTTTACTTAGGAAAAATACACAATATCACATAAAAACCCCTTTTTCCACTTTAAGCCTAAGTTTAAATACCCATTCTAATGTTTTTACTTAGCGCTTTTACATTTCATGTCATATTAACTATTAACCTATGTATTATATAAATCCCGCACAATTTCACCCTTTCCCGTAATATTTAAATATATATAAAAATCTCAAAATTTTATATATTCCGCCCCTTTGGTCAATTATAGCCATAAATACATTTAAATAGGATTAACTAGTTAGCCCGTAACTAGTTAACAACCTAATCCCCTGTTAAGGGAAAATTTCCCCCAGGGTCTTGGGCTGATACCCTAGCAGACTGAAAGTTGTCTATGCAAAGAAACACACATATCATACAGCCATAATGCTAATATAAGCAAACTCTACGATAAGGAGCGTACCTGAGGTCCTACATTTGAGAAGGTCCTTCCAGGGTCCAAACCCTTCTTGGAGTTCCTTTTTCTCCTTTGACCTGCAAAACAACCAATTCAAGAAAGTACAACATTATATGGACTAAACATTATAAAGAAACCATCTTCATGTTATAAAGAAAGGTAGTTAGTTATGCAATTAAACAACCATTCACATATGAATTATAACATGAATATCACAAACATGAAGAAGATTTATATCGGGAATAATGACGTGTTTCTTTTATTATAGACAAATAAAGTACAGAAAAGAACAATTTCACCTGAGTCGTCCTTTCGCAGGCTCCAAGCGGAATCGTCCTCCAGATTGTCTAGTCTCAAGCCTTTAACAAACTCCTTCCATGACTTACTCCATGATATCACAAGTAGCAAATGGACATCATCACACAAGGAAACAAGGGTTTCCTGTAAAAATGGGGGAAGTGCAAGAGGCACAAGGATCTTCAAACTTGGTTAGGGAAATCTCAGCATAATAACCTTTCTCTCTCTTCTCTCCTCCCTTAGGCCTTCCCATTGAAGCCTTTTTATACTTCTCCCAAAGTATTTTTTTAGTTGGGAATTGGTTGGGAACAGTTGGGCCACGGGTACTAACAGGTGATCAACAAGTAAAACCCGCGATCTCTGCCCGCAATTAAGGAGTTTTATATTTTTTAAAGTGTTTTAATACATATACGCGGGTTGGGTATACACATACCCGTGTATACACGCGTTTAACTCAGGGCAATGTCGCGTATAAGGGATAAAACACTGTTTTTTAAATTTTTGGACCAGGTTTGGAAGGAGGGGTTGCCCTAGGCCATGAGTGCAACATCACAAACCATAAGAGTGAGATTTGGAGCTATAACAAATGCCCCCTAATATATGAGGTCAGAAGGGGTACATGATGGCTGAAATGTATTAAGCAAGTACATGGAAAGGAAATCTGTCAAAAACTGAGAAGGACTTCACCAGAGTTCAGCCTGCCAAGCCACAAAAGGAGATCAGAAAGAAACACTATCTGAGGCAGGCATACCCATGCTCAAAAAAAGTAAAGCATGTCTGCATATCAAGTACAAGAAGATCCACTAAGTATACAAGTATAAATGACTGGAAAATACATAATGGATCATATGATCATGATCGAACAAGTACATGTCTGAATATCACATATACGAATGTCAATGATGCTAAAGGATCAACCGGATCACTGATATCAAGAACTGATCACAAAAGATACCAACTGAACATGATGGAATAGGATGGTACTACACTACAAACTCAGGTGCCAGCATATAGAATGTCGCCATGACTGACTGTAACATATAAGGTGGAATGGTATCAACTAGCAGCAACATGAGCAACTGTCAAGTGAACCAATGAATGGTGATACAACCTGAGGTCTTCACCGACCGCCGTGGTACATTTCTACACCATGGGAATAAATGATCTGAAGTCGACCATGTGAGAAATCGTTTGATTACTAGTCATTGATGTATACCATTAACAAATGTGAGACTACTCACCGATAATGATAATGAGCGTCAAGGTACCCAGCACAATCTAACAAGTGTGAATATATGAGCTGGAGTCGAACACCTGTAAGAATCTATCGATCAGGAGACAATGATGGTTTCCCACTATCGATAGTGAAGGCTCTGCCACTAATGACTGCAAACCCCAAGGTACTGCCAAATGGACTCTAGATCTTTGCCCCAGAGCAATGAGTCGGAGTCAATAGGGAAAGATCTGCTAGAAGGAAGGCATTAAGGCATCCTTCATCAATCTAGCGTGAGTGTAACCCGTAGGCCAATAATGTGGAAGGAATCGGACGAAAGAGATGTAGTAACCCAACCGAAGTACATTTCTGGCGTACACAAGATGTGGGTAGCTCACGAAAGAAAGCCTCTGAACCAACCAATAATGGAAGCTGACATAGAGGCGAGGTATCCACCAATAGGGTCAAATGGAAACCAAGGTACTGCACGAATCCCAATGTGTGATAATGGAAGATGATGTCGAACACAAGGGAAACCACTCAGTCAAAGACCCATGATACTAATCGATGCTGAGCACAAGGTAACCTATCAATAATGAAAATAGGGCCAGGGTGAAGCTCTAGGCCTGTTCTAAGAGTAAGATGTCATCGTCGATAAGGACAAGACCCGCCAGCAAGAAGTCAATGGAGATCTTCTCACAAGTAAAGGACCAATATAACTGATGTGATGATAGACAAGACACTGACAACTAGGGATGGCTGACTAAAAAATGAGTCAAGAGACACCGCAGAGAGGCCGACTCAAGCTAACTTCCCTTGAACAAAAGCACGACTCAATGTGACTATATGACAGCATATGATGACTCTATATAAGTTCATCACGCAGGAGGCATGAGTGAACCCTCCATATGATTGGAAGAGATAACCAATTGGGGGAGAACTAACTCAATAACAAGGTTAAGGCGTACCTAAGTCAAACTAAATCCCGCCCAAACAGAGGAGACTTTGCTTTGAGTGCTTTGTTCAAGGGCGACATGACTGACTCTAGTTGCCAACAATAGATGGAAATACTGTCCCATTCCTGCTCTTTTTTGGAATATATAATTTTTTGTCTTTCTCTGTTAAGCTGGAAAAAGAATAAAAGAATGCTATGGTACAGTGGAAAGAACGAGTGTCAGATGATCTAGTTCCTGGGAATGGAACATTCCTATGCTCAATGCAGGGAGGTGAAAACTGGTCAATGACACTCAAAGGTGTGTTCCTTCCATGGGTCAAGGTGTGTCAAGCTGCAAAAGTCAAAGGTATGCAAGGTTGATTTTGTAGTCATCATGGTCAAAAGTTGGCTTAAACACGAGTCCAAGTGAAGCCGGCTCTAGGAAAATAGGTGCAAGTAGTCAACATGCAATGCAGTAGTACAACTCAACACAAAGGAGCCTCTAGGGTATAAGGCTAGAACGAAGCGAAGAAGTGAAGAGGAATGAGTTTTCAACGCATAAGTCATGGTGGGACTATAGAGGACTCTCGAGCCTACTCAAATAGGAGCAGCATGGGCAACAAATTTCAGTGAGGTGCTAACTACAATGCCCATGTAAAGGATGGCTTCTACCATCATGTCATGATTTAAAAAATCGGCGAGTGAAGATGGCTTACGAACCATAACATGATGGGATTGACCCTATGGCAAGTGTATCGACAGATGGAGGCTAGTATGCATAAAGCAACGGAAAAATGGCTTCCCTAACCTATATGCCAGTGAGAAAATGATACCTGCCATGATGGGTCAGCAGTCATGGAACCGTCTCGAAACTATCAAAAAAACGTCCAAAATGTCCTGAAAATCAAACCATTCTCGACATTCCAAGCTCCCAAGTTAAAAGTCACATGAGGCCAAACAAAATAAAATTTTGAAAAAAAAAATGCATTTTAAAAACCTATAAAAGAGTTTTTGGACTCACCATTTTCACCATTTGAGTTTGAGAGCAAAGAAGTGGAGAAAAAGGAGCAAACTTCCCATATGCCAAATTCAACCGTTCAGATTCTTCAAAAACCTCCAGGTAACTCTTATACTTGTCTTGCAATTGATTGTGACTAGTTTTAGAATTTTTAATTAATGTTTTACCATTGACTTTTTTGCCAAAAATTTCACCGCGGCGTATACGCAAGTTGGTAATATGAAACCTGCATACATGCGGGCCCTATACGCGACTATTTGCATAGGGATCTGCGTATACGCTGCGAACATTTTTAAACAAAACACTAACGGTTGAAAATCATTTTTTCTTCAGGATGCTGGTCACTTGGTGAGAAAGAGAGCATACTGTGGTGGATGATGAAGTCATGAACGATCCTGATGCTTTGGATGCCCTACGGGGATGTGGTTTGCTTAAATTCTTCAAACTGCCGAATATGAAAGCAAACATACGTCTGCTTGAGATGCTCATTGATTACTGGAATATCGAGGAGTATGCCTTTATGATTGACCAGATGCCACTCAGGATAGAAGTGGAAGATATCTACTTCATCATGGGCCTTTCCCGAAGGGGAGAGGTAGTACATTCCCGAGGCAGGACACGAAGCAGTCTCTCGATCGAGGACTACATACAGATATATTGCCCGAGACATCCCAAGAAGATTGGAAGTCAGATTTCCATCACACGTGTGGCGAGTTTACTGCTGAGGATAATCTTGTTCACCATAGCTCGAGTGAACAGATCAGCTTCTTTGCACCAGGCATCATGGCTAACCATGAGTGTGGCAGTTGACTGTCTCACCACTGTATTTGACTGGTGTACTCCTCTTCTGGCTAGCATGAAGAGCCAGCTCACTTCTATCAAGAGGGGGCAGACCAAAAACTTTGGATATGGGACTATTCTGTGTTCTTTCTTTTTTGAGAGGGTCCCAGCACTCCGCCCTAGGGTAGCAGTTTCCATCAGCACCCCACGAGATCCACACATGGGCAGGTGGGCCGACCTGATGAAACGTCTAGGGGGTGGGGATGTCCCACGGACTGCATTTGACGATGACTTCTTTACCTGGTGGGATCAGCAGATCATCGCCATAGATGACTACCCTTATGCTGGGTTGGATTTCTGAGGAGATCCTGATCTAGCATTACCACCAACCGTAGCATGGGGCGACATTGGTAAGTATTTATGATTTTATGATTTTTTTTGGATTTTTCAAATATAATGATGAATTTCGAAAAATATTTTTGATGGGATTCAAATGACTAATATGATGATCATGTTCCAGATATTGGGCCGGGACGACCAGATGGGTTCCTGCGGCATGGACGACGCGGCCGAGGAGCGAAAGAGGTGGCTGCTAATACAGAATGACTTCTACATACCGTTCAGTGACACTTGGTGAGACTAAGTCACCGAGTACCGATGGATGCCGTAGAGGACCTTCCTGAGGATATGTAGCGTCATGTGGTTGGCATGCCACGTGACTGGGTTTGCACTTTTCAGCGTGTGGCCAATGTGATAGCTACCTACTTAGCCGCTCATCCTGAGCTGGGGCACTAGATATACTGGACATGATTATGGACATTTGAGTCCCAATTTTTGTATATTTTTTGGACAAAATTATGTACACTCGAGATGTTTTATGATATATATATATATATATATATAGATATAGATATAGTTCAACTTTTTGATGCTTGATTTTATTGTGATGAATGATTGATGTGCCAGTCTAATGCTTGATTAACATTAGAATCTGCTAACCAATTATGAGATATTGGAATGTGAAAATAATTAATATAAGTAAATGATCTTTGCAACAACCTCACCCTTAAATACTGGCGAAATAAACATGGATCCCTTACCCGATGAGTGTTGTTCAATTGTGACACTATCAATTGTGAATCAAGATAAACTACCAACGAGTCGATTCCATAAGAAATTGCCTCGGATAGTAAATTAATGACGGCAGTATACTTAGCCATGTCGTTTGAAGTGGGACCAATGCATACGCCCCTTGATACTATCAATTGACCAGTTGGAGAGTAGAGTACCCAAGCTGCGGAAGCGAGATTCCGAGTGTGCTGACTAGTACCATTGGCGAACTCAAAATGGACCAAGTCATCCATCAACACCTGCCATAGCAGACCAAAAAGTGTTGATATCAAAAAACTCTCAATGAGATATGTACAAATATACATAATGTACAAAGAAGCCATTGCCTAACTCCTACTTAAGCAAAGTACTTCTTTAGGTAGAGCCCGTTTCGGGGCTCCGCTAGCTTGTTTCCCTCAAAATCGATTAACTCATACGACCCTTTTTCTAAAACTCGTTTAATAATGAAGGGACCGTACCACATAGGCTTAAACTTGCCTGCCCCCAAGGTGTCCTTATCTTGGTCATAGACCAAGACATGGTCACCTTCAGAAAAGACTCGAGGACGGATAGCTTTATCATACTGCGTTTTAACCCTCTTCTTACGAGCCTCATTCATCGTGGCGGCATCTCAACACTGCTCATCGAGATGTTCCAAGTGAAGGAAGCAGTCTTCGAGACTCGAAGTCTCTGGAAGGAGCTCAATGGCTAACTTAAGAGATGGAATTTCACATTCAACCGGAAATATAGATTCCATCCCATAAACCAACTGAAAAGGTGTAAAACCAGTAGCAGTCTTTACAGAGGTTTGGTATGCCCAAAGAGCCGGATACAACATAAGGTGCCAATTGGACCGATTTTTGTCGATTGTCCATTGCAGGATTGTCTTAAGAGTTTTTTTAACTACCTCGACTTGTCCATTGGCCTAAGGATAATAAGGAGATGAATGCTCCTGTCGGAAACCCAATTTGAGAGCCAATTCAGACATTAGTTGATTCTGGAAATGACTGCCATGATCAGTGACAATCTCTCTCGGGATACCGAATCTTGAGATAATCTGATTAAAAAGGAACAATGTTGCCATGTCATTATCATTTTTATAAGTGGGCATGGCCTCAGCCCACTTCGTAAAGTAGTCTACAGCCACGATAATGTACCTGTGATTTGCCGCAGAAGGCGGATTACGAGTTGTAAAATCGATACCCCACTTAGTAAAGGGACTGACAGTGACAACGGGAAAAAGAGAAGTTGGATGTGCATGCATCTTTCGAGTATAGATTTGACAGGGGTGACAGTGTTTGACCGCTTCAACACAGTCTTTAAAGAGTGAAGCCCAAAAGTAGCAGGCACATAAGATGCGCTGGGCTGTAGCAAGCCCTGATAGATGACCACCACAAGCTCCACTATGGTAGTCATTTAGCACTGACTTTGCTTCCTCTAAGGTTAAACAGCGCCAGAAGGATTGAATCAACCCCTCGACGATATAATGTATCACCAATGGTAACATAATTTTTGGCTAGGTGACGTAATTTCCGATGTTCATCCTTAGAGAAAGTAGAGGGAAACTTTGACGTCTGGAGATAGACAATGATATCTCCATACCAAGGGTCGAGTGAAGAGATGAGGAATAAATGTTCGTCAGGAAAACTTTCCTCATAAATAGTATCCTCTCCACAAGGCAGCTCTAAAATTAGCTCGGCGAAAACCACGGATTTCTTAGACTTGGTAGACAAGAACTCGAGATCAAATTCTTGCAAAATGACTATCCATCGATTATATTTGCCCCCAATCACTCGCCTACTGAGGACAAATTGAAATGGATTGACCGTTGCTAAGACAAAAGTTTTGCGTAGCAGGATATAATGACGGAGCCATGGGATAGCATGAATAGCTACCAAAGCCAACTTCTCAACCGGAGAATAGCGAAGTTCAGGACCTTTTAAGCCTCGGCTCAAATAATAAATCACATGCTCTATGAGAGCATCATCTTCCTGAACGAGAACCATACCAATGGTTGATTCTGTTGCAGCGAGATATAAAAGGAAGTCCCTACCATAATTCGGTGGACTCAAAAGCGGGGTAGAGACTAATGCCTTTTTCAAAGCATCGAACGACCACTGTGTAAAGTCGTCCCACACAAATGGAACTCCTTTCTGTAGCAAACACATGAACCCTTTAGTGATCTCAGCATAGTTCACTATAAACCGTCTTAAGAAATTAGCCTTCCCTTGAAGACTTTGAAGTTGTCGAACTGAGGACGGGGGAGGCAACTGAACTATTGCCTCAACCTTGAAGGGATCAACCCTAATCCCTTCATTTGACACAATGAACCCTAACAAACGACCAGACGTAACCGTGAAAACACATTTGTTGGGATTCAACTAGATTTTATAAAAACGACATCACTCAAAAACCATTCGAAGATGACTAGGGTGATCAGTTCTCTTTCGAGAACGAGCAGCGAGATCGTCCAAGTATGCTTCGATGATATGTTTGATGTCATGGAAAGCATATGACATGGCCCACTGAAAAGTGGCTCCAGCATTTTTAAGACCAAAAGGCATCTTTCTATATGCAAAGGTACCCCAGGGACATATAAAGGTTGTCTTATGTTGATCTTCAGGACGGATAGAAATTTATAACCAGAAAAACCATCCATGAAGGAAAAATCTCATTACCCACACACTCGTCGATAATCTAATCAATGAATGGCGTGGGGTAATTATCTTTCAGACAAGCCTTGTTTAGGTCCCTAAAATCGATGCATACTCGGATTGTTCCTTGCTTTTTATCCACAGGGACTGGATTAGAAACCCAATCAGTAAGGGGAACAGGGTATATAAAACCCACCTTGAGCAGCTTCTCAACTTCAGCTTTAATTGTTGCTGCTTTCCTAAGATTAACCGGTCGAAGCCTTTGATGGACTGGTTTGGCGTTTTCATACGACTTGATCTCATGTTGAACTATAGAAGGATCAATGCCAAGCATTTCTTCATAAGACCAAGCAAATACATCTCGAAATTCCTTGAAAAGGTCGGTGTAAATTTGAATTTCTTCAGGGGAACATTCGATTCCGATGAAGAGATTCTCGATCATGTTAGGGTCCCTAGAGATGTTTATAGATATCATTTTTGAAATCACCGACATATTACCTTTGGCACGAAATTGTTCTGGAGCCAAAGGATTTGATACCGTACAAACATCACTAGTAAAGAGCTTGAAGAATCTAGATTTTACTTCCTGCAATGGAGGAAGAAAGTATGAACAATGGTGTAAGTCTTCCCAAGGTCGATCTATACCCATCATCGCTTCGAGGATTGCTTCTTTAGAAGGTAAAACTGAATCTAAGCAATCCAAGGCAGAGGTAGAATCAAGGCTCCAGGCCGGGCCACATCACCATCTAACTCCTCTTCGGGAAAAGGAGTAGAGTGGTCATCTGCAGAGTTAATGATAGACTGATATCTAAGCTCAGCTACAGACATAGGGAATGCCATTCCATTTACTTGTCCTTCAACTAATGTGTTCGTAGGTGAAGGCAAGGTCTAAGGGTTTGAAAAATAACGAGTTCGGAAGAACTCTTCTCGACGATACTCCTTAGATGATGAAACGACATTGATTCTAGTGATAGGAGAGGGAAGATCAAAAGTACCCATCAATGAGGAATACATCCCCACTCCTATATTCTCAGTAGGCGGACAAGGGTTATCCACTAAGGGAATAGTAGAGTCATATATTGCTTGAGGATCGACTGGAAAATAATCCAATTGATCAACCTTAATGATTTTCCCCTCATGAGGAAAGCAAATGACACGAAAGAGAGTCGAAACAATTGCATCCATTTCGTATACCCCGTTCCTTCCTAAGAGGAGATTGTAGTCTAGGTTAGCATCAATGACTTCTACTTCAATATTGACAACCTTCCCCCCAACACATATAGAAAAGGCTGGGATAATCCCATGTGGCTTATGAGAATGACCATCAAATGCAGTCAGGATGGTAGGTGAAGGAACAGCCAAAGGCGATCCAATAGCCTTCCAACATGACATCGACATGATGCACGTGGAAGCTCCTTCATCAATAACGGTACAAAAAATGTTAATTTTCTGGTATGTAGACTTTATTTGGAAATCCATATGATGAGGGAGTCACCTTTTGACATTTAACATGTCGAAAGTGAGCACTAAAGAGTTAGTTGGATCAACTGCCCCAATCGCGGAAAGTAAAGCACTTCGTTGAGCCAGACATGACTGGAGAACCTCTAAAGTGGACATAGCGCATGGACTCTGAGCCATATCCTCAACAATGGAGTAGTTCTAGGTGGCCCTAGCATTAGGATTAATAGTCGCGCGTTTAGCGGAACCTTTCAGTATCCGTAGTATAGTCTCGACAAGGGGTCACTCAATATGAAGGTCGGTATTTCCTGGGGAAGTCTTGTCCTTGGAAGTTTCACCTTCACCATAATCGCATGACCGTGTGGCCACATTAGCATGAGAACCCATCATGAAAACATTTGATGATTTTTCTCCTTCCTGGTTGCCCCCTGCGGAGGTTCCAGGGTTTGAACTCGTGCCAGTAAGAAGTTGCTGCCCTTGGGGAAAAGGGTTGGTTAACACAACCTGAGAACTAGAAGTCCCTTGCTACCCTAACAAGCACTGAGCATCTTCAATCTTGGGGCAGAGGTGAGTTAAATGGTATCCACCGCATAATTTGCATGGAAACTTGACTTTCTTTCTAGACTCATTTCTACTACCACTAGCATTATTGCCTGATTTATTTGCGTCAGCCTTCCCATCCTGGTTCTTTTTCTTACCTCGTCCTTTCTTTTTCCCATTGGAATTTTGATTTCCTTTAGGGTTATTAGAATGGACGGAATTAATCGAAGAGGGTTGGGAAGCCAGGGGGTTAGATGATGTGACTTGGTTGTTAGGAGTAGTTTGCAAAGACAACTGCTGCAATTGGCTCAACAAGTTCATCACATTTGTGTCTACCGATCCAATGATACCATCCACATGGGGACCTGGCTTTGACTTGGCTATATCATCCTTAGATCCAGGAGCATCTGGCAAGTATTTTTGTAGAATCCCAGACTGAGAGTAGATCAATTATAATTGCTGGGCCCTAAAGATGGCTTGCTCCTCAGAATAGACTCCGAACATGGAGACATCCTTAGAGATCTCAGGTTGTAAAGATTTCAAAAACCATTCAAGACGGTACTCCGGAGGGATTTCGGCTTTAATGAGCCTCTTTCTCTGTCTCCATTCCTGAATATGGTCAGAAATGTGAGTTTCCTTATCCTGACGGAAAGTGGCTAGAAGTTCAGTTCTGGCATCATAACAGACAGGCAACTGGAAATGATTTAAGAAAATATTAGCTAAGTCAGCGAAAGATGTAAAGCTACCCCCTGGGAACTCTATATACCATTTGGCTGCATTACCAGTCAAGGTGCGTTGAAAAAGTCTCAACCTAATCGAGTCATCAATAAGGGAGTTCGATGAGCACCCAAATGGAATGTGGTTACATGGTCGCCTGGGTCTTCACCTATCTTCCCTTCGAATTTGGGAATGTCCAAAGGGAGTTTGGTTGGGACCGGAGGCCAGGCTAGATTGTATTTGATTTGATCGTTTGTTAATTTAGTGAGATCTGACAAGTTCAAAGTTTCCAGAAACGGAAGCCTAGGAGGACCTTGGGGATTCCATCCAGACTGGGTGGAGCTCCCAAAGTTCTGAAAAGATTGGCCTGGATTTTGGAAGGCACCAGGCTGCCTGAAGTAACTAGTAGAACTAGCTGAACCAAAAGGCAAGCCTTGTGATCCAGCAAAATTAAGAGTTTGACCAACTCCAACCGCAAAGCCTCCATAACCAGCAAAGCTTCCTCCTAAAGGATTATAAGGAGTTGATAACCCTTGATACGGATTCAAAGTAGAAGCTAAGGGAGGAATACTTTGAAACGAACTAACTGTGGAGTACGGCCTATTCCCTTGTTGGCCGAAAAATGGATTCCCAGTTCCCATGCCACTAACCACAAGGTTAGTCCAACCTTGGAAAGGATTGCTGCTTTTTCCTGTAGAAGAAAAAGGCATAGATCCTACCGTCGGGTTGGAATGTGGTATATGACCACTTCCGAAAGGAAAACCCTGGAATGAAGCCGATCCACCCATCATGGATGTGGCGACATTAAACGGAATTGACGGAATACACTGTGAATGGGTGCCAAATGGGGAGAGCCCAGAACTAAAAGCATTGGTTTGGGAATTTCCACTCGTGGATGGAATGGAGGTAGACCCAACTAAAGATGTGCTAGCAAAAGTCCCAAACAAAGAAGCAGAAGAGATGGAAATCATTCCTCCTCCTTGTACCGATGTTGGAGTTTGCATAGTTGTAGCACTTGTAGTAGAAGCCATGCTTCTAGTAGTGGTCATCGACGGTAAGTGCGTAATGTGACCTAGACATGACGGTCTATGCGTCGGAGTCCCAACATATTGTAATATTTTTAGATGGCTAGAAGGTAGGGGAGAATTCGGAGCCGCTAACAACTCTGAGAGTTCTTCTACCTCTATGTTATTCTCTGTTTGAAAGAGAACTCGAGAAAGAACTGGAGTGTTCCTCTCTTGTTCTGCGGAAGTGCCAGGCCTTAGTTGAACACTAATGCCCCCGAGAGGAGGATCAATCCCCTATGCGTCAGCTGCTGTGGAGCGAAACCCACTGGTAGTATTACCTCTGCGCCTTCTAGGAGAAGGCTCTAAACTTGGTGGTGAAAGACCATGAAGTCTTCGAGACCGTCTAGGTGATCGGTCAGCCACTTTGAATTTTTTGTTAAGATCTAACTAAAGAATCAAAAAATTGAAAGCTAGGCCAACTAAGAGTACAGAGCACACACTATAAAGTCCCTAAATATATCAGCTAGTCAAACAACTTCCAAGTATTTCCACTCCGGCTGATTAGGACCGGACACCAAAATACAAGAAAGTGAATTAAGGGGCCTTCCGAAGATGGTCTGGGATAATGACGGCCCAGTCCTTATCCCAGACGTTCATCATTAGAGAAAGTAGAGGGAAACTTTGACGTCTGGAGATAGACAATGATATCTCCATACCAAGGGTCGAGTGAAGAGATGAGGAATAAATGTTCGTCGGGAAAACTTTCCTCATAAATAGTATCCTTTCCACAAGGCAGCTCTAAAATTAGCTCAGCGAAAACCATGGATTTCTTAGACTTGGCAGACAAGAACTCGAGATCAAATTCTTGCAAAATGACTATCCATCGATTATCTTTGCCCCCAATCACTCGCCTACTGAGGACAAATTGAAATGGATTGACCGCTGCTAAGACAAAAGTTTTACGTAGCAGGATATAATGACGGAGCCGTTGGACAGCATGAACAGCTGCCAAAGCCAACTTCTCAACCGGAGAATAGCGAAGTTCAGGACTTATTAAGCCTTGGCTCAAATAATAAATCACATGCTCTTTGAGAGCATCATCTTCCTGAACGAGAACCATACTAATGGTTGATTCTGTTGCAGCGAGATATAAAAGGAAGTCCCTACCATAATTCGGTAGACTCAAAAGCGGGGTAGAGACTAATGCCTTTTTCAAAGCATCGAACGACCGCTGTGTAAAGTCGTCCCACACAAATGGAACTCCTTTCCGTAGCAAACACATGAACCCTTTAGAGATCTCAGCATAGTTCGCTATAAATCGTCTTAAGAAATTAGCCTTCCCTTGAAGACTTTGAAGTTGTCGAACTGAGGACGGGGGAGGCAACTGAACTATTGCCTCAACCTTGAAGGGATCAACCCTAATCCATTCATTTAACACAATGAACCCTAACAAACGACCAGACGTAACCGTGAAAACACATTTGTTTGGATTCAACTAGATTTTATAAAAACGACATCACTCAAAAACCATTCGAAGATGACTAGGGTGATCAGTTCTCTTTCGAGAACGAGCAGCGAGATCGTCCAAGTATGCTTCGATGATATGTTTGATGTTGTGGAAAGCATATGACATGGCCCACTGAAAAGTGGCTCCAGCATTTTTAAGACCAAAAGGCATCTTTCTATATGCAAAGGTACCCCAGGGACATATAAAGGCTGTCTTATGTTGATCTTCAGGACGGATAGAAATTTATAACCAGAAAAACCATCCATGAAGGAAAAATCTCATTACCCGCACACTCGTCGATAATCTAATCAATGAATGGCGTGGGGTAATTATCTTTCGGACAAGCCTTGTTTAGGTCACTAAAATCGATGCATACACGGATTGTTCCTTGCTTTTTATCCAAAGGGACTGGATTAGAAACCCAATCAGTAAGGGGAACAGGGTATATAAAACCCACCTTGAGCAGCTTCTCAACTTCAGCTTTAATTGTTGCTGCTTTCCTAAGATTAACCGGTTGAAGCCTTTGATGGACTGGTTTGGCATTTTCATACGTCTTGATCTCCTGTTGAACTATAGAAGGATCAATGCCAGGCATTTCTTCATAAGACCAAGCAAATACATCTCGAAATTCCTTGAAAAGGTCGGTGTAAATTTGAATTTCTTCAGGGGAACATTCGATTTCGATGAAGAGATTCTCGATCATGTTAGGGTCCCTAGAGATGTTTATAGATATCATTTTTGAAATCACCGACATATTACCTTTGGCACGAAATTGTTTTGGAGCCAAAGGATTTGATACCATACAAACATCACTAGTAAAGAGCTTGAAGAATCTAGATTCTACTTCCTGCAATGGAGGAAGAAAGTATGAACAATGGTGTAAGTCTTCCCAAGGTCGATCTATACCCATCATCGCTTCGAGGATTGCTTCTTTATAAGGTAAAACTGAATCTAAGCAGTCCAAGGCAGAGGTAGAATCAAGGCTCCAGGCCGGGGCCACATCACCATCTAACTCCTCTTTGGAAAAAGGAGTAGAGTGGTCATCTGCAGAGTTAATGATAGACTGATATCTAAGCTCAGCTACATACATAGGGAATGCCATTCCATTTACTTGTCCTTCAACTAATGTGGTCGTAGGTGAAGGCAAGGTCCAAGGGTTTGAAAAATAACGAGTTCGGAAGAACTCTTCTCGACGAGACTCCTTAGATGATGAAACGACATTGATTCTAGTGATAGGAGAGGGAAGATCAAAAGTACCCATCAATGAGGAATACATCCCCACTCCTATATTCTCAGTAGGTGGACAAGGGTTATCCACTAAGGGAATAGTAGAGTCATATATTGCTTGAGGATCGAATGGACAATAATCCAATTGATCAACCTTAATGATTTTCCCCTCATGAGGAAAGAAAATGACATGAAAGAGAGTCGAAACAATGGCATCCATTTCGTATACCCAGTTCCTTCCTAAGAGGAGATTGTAGTCTAGGTTATCATCCATGACTTCTACTTCAATATTGACGACCTTCCCCCCAACACATATAGGAAAGGCTGGGATAATCCCATGCGGCTTATGAGAATGACCATCAAATGCAGTCAGGATGGTAGGTGAAGGAACAGCCGAAGGCGATCCAATATCCTTCCAACATGACATCGACATGACGCACGTGGAAGCTCCTTCATCAATAACGGTACAAAAAATGTTAATTTTCTGGTATGTAGACTTTATTTGGAAAGCCATATGATGAGGGAGTCACTTTTTGACATTTAACATGTCGAAAGTGAGCACTAAAGAGTTAGTTGGATCAACTGCCCCAATCGCGGAAAGTAAAGCACTTCGTTGAGCCAGACACGACTGGAGAACCTCTAAAGCGGACATGGCGCATGGACTCTAAGCCATATCCTCAACAATGGAGTAGTTCTAGGCGGCCCTAGCATTAGGATTAATAGTCGCGCGTTTAGCGGAACCTTTCAGTATCCGTAGTATAGTCTCGACAGGGGGTCGCTCAATATGAAGGTCGGTATTTCCTGGGGAAGTCTTGTCCTTGGAAGTTTCACCTTCACCATAATCGCATGACCGTGTGGCCACATTAGCATGAGAACCCATCATGAAAACATTTGATGATTTTTCTCCTTCCTGGTTGCCCCCTGCGGAGGTTCCAGGGTTTGAACTCATGCCAGTAAGAAGTTGCTACCCTTGGGGAAAAGGGTTGGTTAACACAGCCTGAGAACTAGAAGTCCCTTGCTACCCTAACAAGCACTGAGCATAATTTGCATGGAAACTTGACTTTCTTTCTAGACTCATTTCTACTACCACCAACATTATTGTCGGATTTATTTGCGTCAGCCTTCCCATCCTGGTTCTTTTTCTTACCTCGTCCTTTATTTTTCCCATTGGAATTTTGATTTCCTTTAGGGTTATTAGATTGGACGGAATTAATCGAAGAGGGTTGGGAAGCCAGGGGGTTAGATGATGTGACTTGGTTGTTAGGAGCAGTTTGCAAAGACAACTGCTGCAATTGGCTCAACAAGTTCATCACATTTGTGTCTACCGATCCAACGATACCATCCACATGGGGACCTGGCTTTGACTTGGCTATATCAAACTTAGATCCAGGAGCATCTGGCAAGTATTTTTGTAGAATCCCAGACTAAGAGTAGATCAATTCTAATTGCTGGGCCCTAAAGATGGCTTGCTCCTCAGAATAGACTCTGGACATGGAGACATCCTTAGAGATCTCAGGTTGTAAAGATTTCAAAAACCATTCGAGACGGTACTCCGGAGGGATTTCGGCTTTAATGAGCCTCTTTCTCTGTCTCCATTCCTGAATATGGTCAGAAATGTGAGTTTCCTTATCCTGACGGAAAGTGGCTAGAAGTTCAGTTCTGGCATCATAACAGACAGGCAACTGGAAATGATTTAAGAAAATATTAGCTAAGTCAGCGAAAGATGTAAAGCTACCCCCTGGCAACTCTATATACCATTTGGCCGCATTACCAGTCAAGGTGCGTTGAAAAAGTCTCAACCTAATCGAGTCATCAATAAGGGAGTTCGATGAGCACCACAAATGGAATGTGGTTACATGGTCACCTGGGTCTTCACCTATCTTCCCTTCGAATTTTGGAATGTCCAAAGGGAGTTTGGTTGGGACCGGAGGCCAGGCTGGATTGTATTTGATTGGATCGTTTGTTAATTTAGTGAGATCTGGCAAGTTCAAAGTTTCCAGAAACGGAAGCCTAGGAGGACCTTGGGGATTCCATCAAGACTGGGTGGAGCTCCCAAAGTTCTGAAAAGATTGGCCTGGATTTTGGAAGGCACCAGGCTGCCTAAAGTAACTAGTAGAACTAGCTAAACCAAAAGGCAAGCCTTGTGATCCAGCAAAATTAAGAGTTTGACCAACTCCAGCCGCAAAGCCTCCATAACCAGCAAAGCTTCCTCCTAAAGGATTATAAGGAGTTGATAACCCTTGATACGGATTCCAAGTAGAAGCTAAGGGAGGAATACTTTGAAACGAACTAACTGTGGAGTACAGCCTATTCCCTTGTTGGCTGAAAAATGGATTCCCAGTTCCCATGCCACTAACCACAAGGTTAGTCCAACCTTGGAAAGGATTGCTGCATTGTCCTGTAGAAGAAAAAGGCATAGATCCTACCATTGGGTTGGAATGTGGTATGTGACCACTTCTGAAAGGAAAACCCTGGAATGAAGCCGATCCACCCATCATGGATGTGGCGGCACTAAACGGAACTGATGGAATACCCTGTGAATGGGTGCCAAATGGGGAGAACCCATAACTAAAAGCATTGGTTTGGGAATTTCCACTCGTGGATGGAATGGAGGTAGACCCAACTAAAGATGTGCTAGCAAAAGTCCCAAACAAAGAAGCAGAGGAGATGGAAATCATTCCTCCTCCTTGTACCGATGTTGGAGTCTGCATAGTTGTAGCAGTTGTAGTAGAAGCCATGCTTCCAGTAGTGGTCATCGACGGTAAGTGTGTAATGTGACCTAGACTTGACGGTCTATTCGTCGGAGTCCCAACATATTGTAATATTTTCAGATGGCTAGAAGGTAGGGGAGAATTCGGAGCTGCTAACAACTCTGAGAGTTCTTCTACCTCTATGTTATTCTCTGTTTGAAAGAGAACTCGAGAAAGAACTGGAGTGTTCCTCTCTTGTTCTGCGGAAGTGCCAGGCCTTACTTGAACACTAATGCCCCCGAGAGGAGGATCAATCCCCTATGCGTCAACTGCTGTGGAGCGAAATCCACTGGCAGTATTACCTCTGCACCTTCAAGGAGAAGGCTCTAAACTTGGTGGTGAAAGACCATGAAGTCTTCGAGACCGTCTAGGTGATCGGTCAGCCACTTTGAATTTTTTGTTAAGATCTAACTAAAGAATCAAAAAATTGAAAGCTAGGCCAACTAAGAGTACAGAGCACACACTATAAAGTCCCTAAATATATCAGCCAGTCAAACAACTTCCAAGTATTTCCACTCCGGGTGATTAGGACTGGACACCAAAATACAAGAAAGTGAATTAAGGGGCCTTCTGAAGATGGTCTGGGATAATGACAGCCCAGTCCTATTAGCGAAGGTAAAAGAGGAAGTTACACTGACCTCCTAACAACAGCCTGTGCCGGTGCAAGCCCCTAAGCTTCGCAAGGGTGCCCTCCAGTAGTACCGTTGAGAGTGATGCAACGTCAACCTCAGGTGCCACGGGATTCCCCTTCGCAGCCACCTGTGTAGATCCCTAGGAGTAGCAACTATGGATACCAACTTGTTGCAGAAGCCAGGCGGAACAGTCGTGAGGTAAGTTCGAACAAGTAGGAGAGGGGGTATCTCTCTTCCCTGTCTTCATAGACCCTCGTGCTTAACTCCCAGATCCAGAGCTTTCCTGGTCTTCCTAACGCTATTGGATTTTCACTCACTATTCAGACTCCTATGTTTGACAGTTTAAATGGCCTTGGAGAGTTATCTCTCCACTTGCCTAATCCAAGGCCCTAAAATCCTAAAACTTGTTGGTGTATCTAACTTGATAATAAAAAAGTTTTAGTGAATTTTAATTAGCGCTTGATTTTAAAATAGGCTGTTCTTTAAGTTACGGGATAATAGGAAGTGAAACTAGTGGTATTTTGATGCAAAAGAAATTAATAAAAACCAAACTACATGCATATGCACTTGTTTTTGTTTTTTGATGAAAAGAAATTTCTACAGCGTTCAGAGGAACTTCAAATAAAACAAATTTTTCTTTTCTTTTCTTTAATTCAAGCTTCACACTCACAAAAGTTAACAAAACTATGGATGCCTAAAAATATGTGCAAATCTATCCTAATGCAACAAGTACATGCTGATGCAAGACTCAAAACTACTCTTAAATCAAGAAATGAAAGTTGCTTGCTTATCAATTTTTATTTTTCCACTTAAAATGTTTAGATGGTATATGAGTTGCTACCGTTCATTTCGTCTAAACACTAAAAACAAGTTTCAAGACAAACAAAAATGCACTTTCGTTCACTAAAAGGAAACCAAATCAAAACAAAGTTCAAGAAAGAAAAACCAAGTTTTTCAAAAAGTTTTCTTCACAAGCAAAAACAAAAATGTATTTTCAAAAATGCTCTAAACAAGACTGAAACTTTATGATTGAAGAATAGGCAACAAACACTTTTGCAAGTTGACAACACATAATCGATGAAAACTCAACAAAAAGAAATGTGTATAAAGATGCTCTTAACAATCAAAAGCAGCAATGAAAGCTTTGGCAACAAAGACCAAAAGATCAAAAAGACAAATTTCAAAAAAGTGTCAATCAACAACTTTCATGAAACAAAAAAGTGGATGGTCACAAAAAGCGGTTTTGTCAAGAAAACAAAAATTCACCAAAAACAAGATTTAACACAAAGATTTAGATCAATCTTCCTGCCCTGATGAATCACAGCAGCCAAGATTCCCAGCAAGAAATCTTGCGTGCTTAAGAAAAACGATGACGCTTGCAAAAACAAAAACAAGACCAACACTTCTCGCAATCAGAGAGAATTTGAAATCAGATACTTGTTGTAAAACTAACAACTGACACTGGAAAGTGACTATTCAGGACTGAATTAAACTAGCAGACAGACCTTCAAAGACAAAAAGATTTAAAAAATCTTGAAAATTGCAAGATATACACGACTATACTGATGTACAGATTGCGTGTATACGTGACTGTGCCTAAGGAAACCAGCGTATACGTGGGTTCACTTAAGGAAACATGCGTATATATGCCTCTGTAAACAAGAAAAACAACGTATATAAAAGGTTTCAAGAAAAAATAAAAAACAGTCTGAAGAAACTGAGTAAACTTACAATTCAAGAAAAGACTACACAGCAACAGCAAGCAAACAAACAACTGAGCCCTCATTGGCTTGAAAACACCCAAACTAGGAACAACAATAGTGTTGTCCCCAGTGGAGTCACCAATTCTGTTAAGGGAAAAGTTCCCCTAGGGTCTTGGGCTGATACCCTAGCAGACTGAAAGTTGTCTATGCAAAGAAACACACATACCATACAGCCATAATGCTAATATAAGCAAACTCTACGATAAGGGGCATACCTGAGGTCCTACATTTGAGAAGGTCCTTCCAGGGTCCAAACCCTTCTTGGAGTTCCTTTTGCTCCTTTGACCTGCAAAACAACCAATTCAAGAAAGTACAACAGTATATGGACTAAACATTATAAAGAAACCATCTTCATGTTATAAAGAAAGGTAGTTAGTTATGCAATTAAACAACCATTCACATATGAATTCTAACATGAATATCACAAACATGAAGAAAATTTATATCAGGAACAAAGACATGTGTTTCTTTTATTATAGAAAAATAAAGTACAGAAAATAAAAATTTCACGTGAGTCGTCCTTTCGCAGGCTCCAAGTGGAACCATCCTCTGGCTTCGTCCAGTCTCAAGCCTTTAACAAACTCCTTCCATGACTTACTCCATGATATCACAAGTAGCAAATGGACATCATCACACAAGGAAACAAGGGTTTCCTGTAAAAATGGGGGAAGTGCAGGAGGCACAAGGATCTTCAGACCTGGTCAGGGAAATCTCAGCATAATAACCTTTCTCTCTCTTCTCTCCTCCTTTAGGCCTTCCCATTGAAGCCTTTTTATACTTCTCCCAAAGTAGTTTTTTAGTTGGGAATTGGTTGGGAACAGTTGGGCCACGGGCACTAACAGGTGATCAACAGGTAAAACCCGCGATCTTCGCCTGAAATTAAGGAGTTTTATATTTTTTTAAGTGTTTTAATACATATATGCGGGTTGGGTATACACGTACCCACGTATACACACATTTAACTTAGGGCAATGTCGCGTATAAAGGATAAAACACTGTTTTTAAAATTTTTGGACCAGATCTGGAAGGAGGGGTTGCCCTAGGCCATGAGTGCAGCATCACAAACCATAAGAGTGAGATTTGGAGCTATAACATCCCCCCATCATAGTAATCGGGATTAATTAACCCTCACAGTTAATTAAGAACCCCCCAACCTGTCATATCACCCCTGATACAATTAATTAAAACTTAATCATGTTGGGCCCGTCGCTATTAAACCTCGTCTGATCGCGCCTCCCGTCAGCAGTCTGATTGCGCTTCCCTCATCTAACAGTTATTATTCATATCGCGCACCACTTGGTGACCGCACGATAGCGCGTGATCACCAAGCGGTTTTCACACTGTACCTCCCCCACGTGTCAAGTAACCAATGGAATCGCTGGCTCCTGTCTAAATACTGCCCATCCCCAAAGGCAGTGCGATACCAAACCGCTTATCGCTATCCGCATACGACAAAACGTCATTTCATTCCCTGCGCATGTCATCCGCCCGATAACAAAAAAACCCTGCCAACCTTGACTTTGTTAATAAAACAAACGAACGTCATTTTCATTGTTCTATACTGCAACCTGTGCTCCCATGCAAAGAACGTCCAAGTCAACTGTCTAAGGTTTTCAACCACCACCTTGCTAAGAAACTTGCAGTCGACGCAGCCCGGAACCTATTATCCATTACTAGTACCTGTCATTGCACTGTTCACTCCCCAAATACAGGTATTTATCCAATTTCCGTTGAAACCCTGCAAGTTTTGGTTTTACATTATAAAATCCACAGAGAAAGGCCAAATTCAGTACAAATTCAGTCTGTGTTTTACCATATAAGTCCCCTAACCTGCTATTTTTCCCATTTTCTACAGTAAACCCAAATTCCTTTTCTGAATCCACAAGAACCAGAAATGGAAACCCCCGCTGTTTTGAATGTCACACCAATCAATGCCCCTCATAAGGACCAAGACTATCTACCTCTTGTAGATAAATACTTCCAAATAAAGGACCTAGCCACTAACCAGAATCACCTTAAGGTCTTTTTCCAAGCCAGAGACAACTACTTAAATGGCTCAGACATCCTGGGACTGTGGGAATCCAACCTTCCCAGGTATTTTCTCCCCTCAGTCCATGTTTTCCCTGATCTAATTCATCAATGCCATGCAAACTATGACCCCAACCATAGAGCTGTTATGTCCCCAAGTCAAACAGTCCTCTTCCCCATAACAGCTGCATCCATTAATGAAATGTTGTAATTTTCCCCTGGTCAAGCTCTCACTCCCATTTCTATGGGATATTTACTTGAGAAATCCATTGAATTACCACAATCAGAACTCATTCGCATTTGTCATACCTTCATGTTAGAGAAACATTAGCCCAAAGGCCCACCTCCTTATGGACAGACTTTCTTCACAGATATGGGAAGACTTATAGTGGATATGATATCTTCAGTAATGGGATTTAACACTAGCGAATATGTTGATGAGGTAACCCTAGTTTTATTGTCAATCTTTACTCCTGGACAACCCCCTACTGTTAAATATGACTATGCCTCCTATATTGCCAATAAAATTCATGACCAATTCCTAAGATTGGAAAATGAAGGAGTCTTCAAATACACCACTTTCATCTATCATCTTATGTTTTATTATCAATCAGAGAACTTCCCTTTCCCTGCTAGGAAGCTTGACACCAAAGGAAATCCCAGGTCTGTCGTATTTTGGAGTCTCGTTTTCCATAAATCCTTTGAGACCCCTTACACCTACAATGGGTTCATTGTTCGATTTTTCCATCCAGCAACCACTTTATTGACAAGAGTTTCCCCTCCTAGGATCAGTGGTGATATGAAGAAGATCCTTCAGCTCTCCAAGTAGTACAGAATAGGTGATGGGTATCTGTACAAGAACCATACAGAAATCAGGATATATGGGTGTGAGCTCTGCCCTTTTAAGCTACCAAAGTATGTTCCAATGAGACTATTTTCATTGCAATACTTCAGGCAAATGATAAATTCAGACTTGGTTCATTTTTATAATGCCAAGAAGAAGGCTTAGCTTAGAATCAAGAATCAATTAGGCCTTTTGTCTGTAACACTAGGGAGGCATGGAGAGAAGCAGAAATAAGTTTAGAAGATTATCTTAAGTTACAAAAGAGTTTTGGGTGGATACCATATGACCTTAATAGATTTATATGTGATAGAAGAATGAAGAACAGATTTTCACCTTACATTCACCATAGGATCCTAGAGATTGAACAGTTTGCAAATATGGATGAATGGAGGGAAGGGACCCTAGTAGAAAATGATAGTGAACAGGTCAATATTGAAAATGTTATGAGAGATCTTGAGAGAACACTTGACCTGGATTCTTTTGGGCAGGTACAAGGATCAGGAATTGGTGCATCTACTGTTGGAACCTCTCAGCAACCTTCACAAGAAACCAGCACACTAGCCATCGGATCATCCAAAGGCAAGGAACTAGAGACTAGCATTCAAGCCACAAAACAGTCTACAATGTCTAAGCAGCCTGAAACTTCCAAAGAATAGGCCCAAATACATACTCCTCCCACTCAGGGCAATGTGGGAGAACCTCCAGTTTTGCAAACTCCTCTAAATGAGGAAAGAAACAAAAAGAGAGATAGAGAAACAACCACCCCTTCCAGTGGACCTTCAAGACAACCTAGTACAAAAATGCAAAGACTAAATCCCCTTTTAAAGGAGGAATTTTTTGAAGACACTACAGATAGTCAGAGGAGAGGAGGAGTAGATATCCAGCAAACTTTTCTAGTAGGAGGAAAATCCACTAGCTCACAGAGACAAGAGCTAGAAAGATAGCAAAGTGCAGAGGTATCGTCTTTCAGGCCACTAGGGAAAGATGCCTCAGATATCAAGAAATTTTTTATAGAAATAAAGGCCAGGAATGATCCATTGAGGCTTCAAGTTTACAATCAATATTTGAAAATGGCCCCCACCAATCAATGGAGATTGATGTCAGCCTATGACATCAAAAAAGCCAAAATGATAATGAGCTATTTCAAACCAAAAGTGCAACAACCTCAATTAGCAGCTGATTATCTTAGAACAAATTTTGAGGTCATGGCAAAGGATATTCATCCTTTGGATCAGATTGAATTGCACAAACAAACTAGAGAAATGATTTATTCCACCTTGACTAGTAAGGCTATGATGGCCCAGAGGTTACAAAATTCTTTAGATAACACAACTGCCCAACTACACTTGGAGAAAGCCTCTTCCGAGGCTAAAGATAACAGAATAAAGTCTTTGGAAGAAATAATTATTGGATTGGGACATGATCCCAAAGATGTGAAGGCTATAGAAGCCTTAATAAAAAAGAAAGATGAAGACATAGCTGCCTTAAGAAAGCAGCTAAAGCTACCTCCTTCAAGACATCCACAAACTGCTGAGGTGATAAAACAAAGGTCTGAAGAAGAGATGATGGAATTACTCTTAAAACTTAATGAAAGACTAAACAAGACTGAGCAAGCACTTGAAAAGTCATTGAAGGACAAGCAGGGAGAGTCAACCTCTTAGCCTCCCAATGTGATACCAGTAGTCTCAACAGTAGTCCCTTCTACACTTGGGATAACACTAGCACCAAACATCCCAGCAACCACAGCAGAGGTGGTCACAGGTACAACAACAGCAGGAATAGCACAGGGCAGCACTGCCAATTTGAGCACAAAGGAACTAATAAAGTCAATGGAGGACATGAAACTACAAGTTTCAGAGCTAAATAAGGTGAAAGAGCAGTATGCCAACTTAGAGCAAAGGTATGATCTCTCAAAGATAAATGTTGTAGAAAAGTCAAGAGAGATTAAAGGATTAGAAAATAAAGTGAAATCATTAGAAAAGGATCTTACTTTTGACAAGCCTCTGGCAGAAATTAGGAAAATTCTTTGGGCCAACATCACTCAATCAATAAATGATGTTTGGCCATCCATTCAAATAATTTTTGAACAGATTGATCTAGTAAAGGCAGCCCAAGAAGAAATCCAAAGGACAAGAGCAAAATTAGGAAGAATGCCTGAGGAAGCCAATAGGCTCATAAACTTTTTGAGCATTAAGAATAAAAACCAGCTTGAAGAACTTGGCATCGAAGACAAAACAGGGACAATTTTGGAAATCAAAAGGGTATTAATGAAAAGGACTCTCATGTAGAACTTAGAAAGAAGATGCTATGACATGCAGGCAGAGATTAATGCTTTTATGGAGAAATTTGCCATTTTGCAGAGTAAAGGGCTACCTAGTCCTTTAGTGATTAATGACAAGTTAATGAGGCATATAGACTATATGGATAAATTGAATCAATATGTAGGCAATCAAGCAAGTTCATCAACAAGTGCATCAGGAATAAAAGCACTCCCTATAGGCAAAGTTCTCTATGACAGTCTAGAGAACCTGTTCTATGTAGAGCATGAAATAAAACACTTGTTTCCAATTCAACCTACTTTTTTCAAATACACAGAAACAGATGAAACCCTCAGAAAGCTTTAGAAAACCAGAATACCATAGCCAAAATGGTGGGAAGAAATGCTTGAAATTTTGTAATTTATCCTTGGTAAAAGGTAAATTTTGATTTTTACTACAGTCAATGAGGGTAAAGAGGATGAACAAAGATCAAACAGGTAAAGAGTATTAGATGCAGGTAAAGTGTATCAGTAGGAAGATAAAAACAGAGCAGCCAACACAGAATTACACCAAGGACAGCAAGAGGCCAAATCATAGGGCCTAACTCTAGCACACTCTCAAGAATAGGGACAACAAACCATTCGGTTGCCTTTATCTGTCATCTACGAAGTCATCTGGCCCTATTTTCTTGTAAAATATGATTAGTCATCTCAGATTATATCTCACTTTGTTATGAGATATTTCATTGTAAAGTTTTTTGTATAAATACACCCCCATTTGGAGTATTGAATGTGGATTCTTAGACATTGCTGTAAAACTGATTATTTTGGAATAAAGTGTTGTTGGAAAAATCTTTCATCGCTTGCTAGATGAAGAATTGATACAAAGGACTTTTCACAAGATTCATGTGCAATACATTGGACAAATAAGTATTTATAACTCATGTGTTATTGTTCTCTTGTTTACTAGATCAATTATGTCTCATATCTGAATACTTAAACGAAAAAGCTTAACTCAGAAAATGCTTTAGTGCAATCTATTTTCAATCGTTTATATTCTTGATGTTTTCTTCTAAACTACCATAAACATTGAATTCTTATTTGCTCATGTTTCCTAGTTTAATCATTTTGATCATTTATTAAATAATTCTTAATTTCTCTTTGGTAGTGATCAGTCAAGTTCTTTTCTCTCAAGACATGTGGAAGGATCCTTAATTGCTCTTCTTCACTTGTGAGCCCATCCCATCCTATCAAGTTATCATTTTCTCCCTGTTTTAGCTATCTTGCCCTGTGAAACCATTCTTTGTTGAGAAACCAAATCCATTTGACCCATTTCTTTGACTCCATTAGCCCAATGGCCTGAACTATTCAGTTCCAACCCTCTGCTATTGAATTTCACCACTAGACTCAACCAAAATCCCAAAGCTTTCATAACTAGCCTAATATCTTCCAAAACAAAGCTAAACCTTAAAGAGAGAGCCCTCTCTGGATACAGATTGGCTAGATTTTGTATCTAAAAGATTGGTTTGTGGTTACCTCGGACCCCTTTCCTCTTCTTACAACTTCTAGGAAAACCTGAGTGATAACATAGTGGCAACTCCACTGGGGAATGAAAATTTGTTGTTATTGCTGTTTACTTTATAAACTACAGATGGAGCCTGAAGTTAGCTAGGTAGCCTTCGAACTTCTCTTGCTCTGCAAGATCATAAGTAGATGAATGCTGCTTCAGTCTATCTCTGGTCTAGTTTATGAACTAAACATAAACTAGTTCCTTAGTCAAACAAATCTTTAGGAATGTTTTAAATTCAAATCTGAAACATCTTAAAGAAATCACAGAAGTTGTTGTTGATATTAATTTAGAAAATCAAAACCAAGAAATTTGGCTTCAGAAAGAACTCGTTACACTAGGTCAAATCCTGATCCAAATCCACCACCTGTGTTTGAGAACCCCAATCTGATTCCCAGAATTCTTAGGAGACAGGAAAGCCAAGAAAGTATTACTAGTTCTCGGCCTATCTACAGATCAAGATCCTACCCTGTGATTTGGATCTATCTTGAGGATGAACCTTTTGATGAGCAATTTGAGACCTCTTTGTTTGTAACATTCTCTGACACTAAATTGTCCCGCTTAGTTCTAGACCCAGTATTTATTGAAGAATTACAATTTGAAGCTGTCAGTGTTTCAATTGACAGACATTTACAAAATTCAATACAATCTGAGCTTACTTCTGAAAGGACACCTAATCCTTCTACAATCACTGCTTCTTTTGCAAGTTCTTCACCAGTCCCTCACACATCTCAACCCCAAACCACTCCACCACACACACCTCCTTCTACCATCCATCCACAACTCACATTCCCATTGTTACCCATACCCCATCTATTGTTACATCAATACCTACAGCTATGGAAAACAGGTATACCCCTTTGGTTTTACCAGCCAATTTAGGTGCCATGCCTCAAGACTACCAATGTAAAATCACCCCATTTGATGGTTTTGGTACCTACACAGCACAACAACATACCAAAAAAATGACTGACTACTTTGAAATATATGAGATAGATGTTGATGATGCTAGAATGAGGATATTTTTTTAGAGTCTAACTGGTGAAGTCCGATCCTAGTTTAGGGCTCTAAGAGCAAACAACATAGATAGACTAGAAACCCTTTATACACAATTCTTGAATTGTTGGGAGAAGAAGAAAGATCCTTTACAGATCTTATCCGAGTATGAAAATCTCAAGAGAGGAACTTAGGAAACTGTGCAAGATTACTGCACAAGGTTCAATGCTATTTACAATTCCATTCCTCAAAACCTTAGACCCCCACCTGATTTGGCCCTAATCAAGTTCCCTGATGGATTTGATTTGGATATGGCTTTTCAGCTAAGGGAAAGAGCTCCTAGAACTTTAGAAGAAATGCAAAGTATAGCTATCAGTGTGGAAGCTAATTAGATGTCCAAACATGCCAAGGTTAGAAGTGAAAGAAGGATACCACTGAAAGAAGAGACTTCACCTGTTGAATAGAAATTAGATACTATAATCAAAGGGATGGAAAGACTAGGAGATAGAGTGGAAATAATAGAAAGAAAATCTCCTTGGGATGGACAGCCATCCAACACTGGGAGAAATCCAAACTTCTGAAAAAACCAAAACCTGAACCCTGGAAAGATTGGCCCAGATCAAAACATTAGACCACCATTTCAGGAAAATTATGTAGAAGCTTCTACCTCTGAAGATACACCAGAAGACACTCAGATAAATCTAATGGGGCTTAACAATGAAGAAGAAGTCTTCCTAACTCAAGATGATAAAGAGGCCCACATTCTCAAACAATTTCAAACTCAGTCAGGAGAATTGTTTGACTTCAAAGAGGGATATGACACAACTATCTATGAAGTGCACAAGCAGTATAACTTGAGAAGTAGAAGAATAGATGTTCCTGAAAACAATAAATAGAAAGCTCCAAAACAACCTATCAAAGGTAAAGCAGTCCCTCCACATGTACAAATTCTGTCTAGATCAAACAATAATCCCTCTAATCCAATAATTGAAGATGTTTCTGACAATCAACAAAATAATAGACCTTCTTCCACTCCTCCTCCTTCCAAAGGAAATGTGGAAGAACCTCTAGAAGTTGATTTAGAAGAAACAACTAATCATAACCCTACTCCTGAAAAGGGGAAAAACACTGAAAATATAGAAAGTAAAGAGAATCCCACTGTCCGAAACACCAAAGCTCAAATAGAAAAACCTTTCAATTTGGAAACTGAAGTAGGCAAGTTAAAGATTGTTGTTCCATTGTCAGAATTAGCAAAACATGATGCCTACCGAAGTCAAATCAACAGATCATTGAACATCACTGGGACTGAAGATTCTGTTAATGTTTTTGATGATCAACCAGAACTAATCTTTGGACCTGAAGTAAATGGTAAACATTTAGAAGGAAGTGTCCCTCCCTTTTATGTGAGCTTGAATATTCATGATAAAATCCTTCACAATGCTATGTTTGATTCTGGGGCATCTCACAACTTAATGCCCAAGTCAGTGATGGAGAAATTAGATCTAGACATTACTAGGCCTTACAAAGATCTCTTTTCTTTTGATTCAAGTCAAGTGAGATGTTTAGGATTAATAAAAGACTTGTGTGTTTCTTTAGTTCAATATCCTGCCAAGACAATCCTAATGGATATAGTAGTAGCAGATATACCTCCAAAATATGGAATGTTATTATCCATGTCCCGAGGTGCTAAGCTTCAAGGATCGCTTCAATTGGACATGTCTTATGCTACTATCTCTGTTTTCTGTCAACCTAAGAAGCTATACAGAGAGACATTAATGAAATATGTAGTAAGTAGTCAGGAAAGACCACAAAATTTCCCTATCTACTCAGTACACTCAGATATGGATTCATTTATTTTGTACAATGCCGAAATCAATCCTGCCAACAATGAACAAGTTTTAGCAGCAGAACCAAAAGAAATTGAAAATGGAAAATCAACTCTCCAAATTCAGGAAATTTCAGATACCAATGATGATTTAGATACTAAAGAAAAATCAGATGAAAACAAAAAACTAAAACCCCCTGCCAAACAAATTCCCACCACTCTTGACACTGATTATGTACATGAAATACTTTGGCACCTAGAATTTGATGGTTCAATCAACAAGTTAGGGGTAGGGGCAGGAATTTTGGTGCATAACTTGGAAAATGACCATGCTGAAGGCCATGCCTACAGGTTAAACTTTAAATGCACCAATAATATGGCAGAGTATGAAGCTCTTTTTCTTGGACTTAAACTTTTAAAAAGATTAGGAGCAATTAGGGTATCTGTCATAGGGGATTCAGAGTTAATTATAAAATAGATCAATGGGAAGTACCTAACTAGGGATCCTAGACTAGGATACTATAGAGGAACAATTATAGAGATTATTAATACCTTTTTGGAAACTAAGCTTGCTGTAGTACCTAGGAAACACAACTTACATGCTCACAGTCTGGCTATGTTTGCCAGCACCTGTAAATTACCTTTTGAACCTAATCATCAGTTCACTAATGAAATTAGGCATAGGCTAGCCATCCATGACAATCTGAAAAACTGGCAAGTTTTCGAAAGTGATGAACATATAAATAACTTTCTAACTTTAGACCGAGAATTTTCTCACAGTCAGATAGATGTTGATACAATCACAAGCTTTAACCAAATAGATGAGGTAGAAATAGATACTTCAGAACAAAATGCAATTCAAATGCTACATCCCACAAAATTTACTGAAAAAGAAGTGCAAGATCTCAAACAGATGGACCTTGATGAGATAAATGAAGAAGAAACAGAGGTAATTGATCTAAAAGATAATCATCTGCCTAAGGGATTAACCCCTCTAGAGGACCTCTTTGATTCCAATGACATTCCTAAGAAACCAAAGATGGAACCATTGAAGGCAGACATTGAAGAATATAACTTAGGAACAGAAGAAAATCCAAAAATGATAAAACTCTCGAAGTCCTTGCCTCCTGACCAAAAGTTAAAATATGTTGAACTCATGAGAGAATTCCAGGATGTTTTTGCCTGGAGTTATGAGGATTTGAAATCATATGATACCTCAATAATTCAGCATACAATACCTTTGAAGGAAGACCAGAAACCATTCAAACAAAAACTCAGAAGAATCAACCCTGTGCTGCTACCCCTGATTGAAAAGAAATTAAACGTATGTATGAGGCAGGGATAATTGCACCTATAAGATTTTTAGAGTGGGTATCAAATTTAGTGCCTACGAGAAAGAAAACTGGTGAAATCAGATTATGTGTAAATTTGAGAAATGTGAACAAGGTTTCTCTAAAGGATAATTACCCTTTACCCAAGATGGACCATATTTTGCAAAGGGTAGTAGGTTCTTCAAGAATTTCTTTGTTAGATGGATTTTCAGGGTATAACCAGATTCTAGTTCACCCTGATGATCAAGAAAAAACTTCCTTTACCACACCATGGGGTACATTTATGTATATCAAAATGCCATTTGGACTTAAAAATGCAGGAGCTACTTTTCAGAGAGCAATGGATATTGCATTTGCTAAAGAAATTCATGATTTTCTTGTCATATATCTAGATGACCTAACTGTTTTTTCTAAATCAGATCAACAGCATTTGGATCATCTCAGACAAGTATTCCTCAAATGCAGAAAATATGGTATCTCTTTAAATCCTAAGAAGTCCTTATTTGGCCTTGAAGAAGGTAAGCTCTTAGGTCACATCATTTCAAAGGATGGCATCCAAATTGACCCTGCCAGAATAGATGCAATTTTACAAATACCTCATCCCAGAAGTATCAAGGAACTTCAAGCTTTCTTAGGAAAGATAAACTTTTTGAGAAGATTCATATCTAATTTAGCAGAACTAATTAGGTTACTTAATAACATGTTAAGAAAGGATTCAAGTATAAAATGGACAGTAGAAGCCAAACAAGCATTTGAAGAAATTAAAATGGCTTTAACCAGAACACCGGTCCTTACAAGTCCCCAATTTGATAGAGATTTCATAATTTTTTCCTTTGCCTCAGAGCACACTATAGCAGTTGTTTTACTACAAAAGGACAACCAAGGATGTGAAAAACCTATAGCCTTTTTTAGTAAAGCACTAAGAGATGCATCACTGAAATACAAGATCATGGAAAAATAGGCATTTGCACTTGTTAAAGCAATTAAGGACTTTAGAGTTTATATATTATATTCTCATGTGATAGCCTATGTACCAAATGTTGTTGTCAAGGACATCCTAACCTAGGATGGAATTGAGGGAAAAAGGGGCAAATGGATTGCTACCATATTAGAATATGATATTGAAATAAAACCTACAAAATTGATAAAAGGACAGGGATTGGCTAAACTCACGGCAGAAACAAATTGTCAAGCCCTGGATATAAATGAACTGGATAACGAATAGGAGATGGCAACTCCACAAATCAGCCAGGCTTTTTTAAATTCACCTTGGTATGCTGATATAATCTATGTGTTATAAAACCTGTAGGCTCCTCCAAGGTTATCCAAAACAAAAAATAGGTTTTTGAAGATGAAAGCTTTAAAGTTTTGTATTTTAGATAATGCTCTTTTTTGGAAGAATCATGAAGGTATCTTATTAAATTGTTTGTTAAAAAATGAAGCTGACAAGGCTCTTCAAGAGTTTCATGCAGGAGATTGTGGTGGACACCTCTACTGGAAATCAACTACAGATAAGATCTTAAGGGTTGGTTTCTACTGGCCAACCTTGTTTGCTGATGTAAATAAATTTGTTACTTCATGCCATAAATGCCAAATTTTTGAGGGCAAGAGAAAACTATTACCTTTACCCCTGAAACCAATCTCTACTGAAAAACCATTTCAACAATGGGGTCTTGACTTCATTGGAGAAATCCATCCTCCCTCCTCTGGCCAGCATAAATGGATTCTCACTGCCACTGATTATTTTACCAAATGGATAGAAGCTATCCCCTCCAGACAGGCCAATGACACCGTAATTATAAGTTTCTTAGAAACCAACATATTGTCTAGATTTGGCTGCCCTACTAAAATCATAACTGATAATGCTGCAGCTTTTAAATCAAGAAAGATGATCAGTTTTTGCAACAAGTACCACATTACCCTAGGCCATTCCACAGCCTATTACCCACAAGGGAATGGTTTAGCTGAATCTTCCAACAAAAGCCTCATTAATATCATTAAGAAATTATTGGAAGAAAATAAAAAGACTTGGCATAAGAAGCTAATACATGCACTATGGGCAGACAGATTGACAACCAAAAAATCTATTGGCACCAGTCCTTATGAGTTAGTGTATGGTATGGAGGCTGTATTTCCTTCATCGTTCGGGGTTCCTGTTATGAAATTACTTCAAGAAGCTCAAGTGGAACCTAATGATATCCAAAGAAGGATAAATCAGACCATCAATTTAGAGCAGACTAGAGAGGAATTGTATCAAAGATCCCAAATATGGAAGGAAAAGCTCAAGAAGATATTTGACAGAAGAACCAAGGAAGAAGATTTTCACCTTGGAGACAAAGTGCTAAGATGGGATTCCAGGAGAGAGGATAAGGGGAAACATGGGAAGTTTGACTTCCTATGGAAAGGACCTTACATTATCCATGCCCTACAAGGAAACAACACATATTTTCTAAAAAAATTGGATGGCACAAAGGCAGAAGAAGGACCAGTCAATGGCCGAATGTTAAAACATTACTTTGATCCTACTTATTAGGATTTTTTCATGATGATTAACATGTACATACCATATCCTTTGTAATGTCACAGATTTGATTGGACAATGATTTTTGGAGTTGAAGCCTGAAGAGAAGGCCCTAAGCTTCAAAAGTACCATCGTCATACATATAATAAAGCAGCAAGAAAAAGAAGATTGCAAAATACAGTCAAAGTCATTCAAAAGGCCATCTGATCTACTGTTCTTAACTTTCCACCAGGGAAAGCCATCCCCAAGTGGAGTCACTGTTAGTCCCCTATACCAATAGGTGTCATATGTCATGATTGACTTGATGAGCTATGTAATATGTTCATACCTTTTCTTGTTGCAAAGGTTTTCCATATCTTCAAAAAATCAAAAAATTAAAAAAAATGTAAAGAGCGTATACCCTAAAAGAAAAATCAAATGGTAAAAAGAATAAGAGATGGTCAAAAAATGAAAGAAAATGAACCCCAAACAAAAAATAGACCAGGAAAGTGTGCAAGTCTACATGCCACTACTTTCTCATTTTGTGTAATAAACAATTGTGTGCAGCTTGTCACTTATGCCACAATTTATGAATAGTCAAACTGTTTAAACTTGGCTCATTCATTTTTCAATTTCATGTTGTAGAAATAGAGAATAAATATCTGACCAAACAGTAATCTTGGCAGATAAGTAGATAGGTAGAGCAAATAAAAGGAGCTTAACAGTTCAATCTGAGCCCTTGGGTGTAATAAGTGTAGATTTAGATAGATATCATTATGTAAAAGAAAAGGAAGATTTGATAAGGGTTTGCCAATCTAAGTGCACCCTAATAAAGAAAAAAAAATGCTAGGTTAAGGTAGGTAGGGTAGGTAGTTGATGTTGCAGAATCATATGTGATGAATAATGTCTCTAAATGTGTTAATATTTCATTTTTCATCACAAGGCCAAGGCATACACTACATTGAAGACATCTCAAGCAAAGCAAAGTCAGAAAAATTAATTCCCCTTCTCATTTCCCCTAATTATTCACTAATTTCCCCTAAATACTAAGGCATTTGCTAAATTGGAGGGGCTTAGAGCATTTCTTTGACTTCTAGAGGGACCGAACCCTCGGCCCAATAATTTAGAAAGCCTAAGGACTTAAAACCATCATTCATTCACTCTCATAAGTCTTTTCCTAAGTAAAATCCTATTTTACTTAGGAAAAATACACAATATCACATAAAAACCCCCTTTTCCACTTTAAGCCTAAGTTTAAATACCCATTCTAATGCTTTTACTTAGCATTTTTACATTTCATGTCATATTAACTATTAACCTATGTATTATATAAATCCCGCACAATTTCACCCTTTCCCGTAATATTTAAATATATATAAAAATCCCAAAATTTTATATATTCTGCCCCTTTGGTTAATTATAACCATAAATACGTTTAAATAGGATTAACTAGTTAACCCATAACTAGTTAACAGCCTAATCCCCCCACCACAGTAATCGGGATTAATTAACCCTCACAGTTAATTAAGAACCCCACAACCTATCATATCACCCCCGATACAATTAATTAAAACTTAATCGTGTTGGGCCTGCCACTATTAAACCTCATCTGATCACGCCTCTCGTCAGCTGTCCAATCTCGCTTCCCTCATCCAATGGTTATTATTCATCTCGCGCACCACTCAGTGACCGCGCGATAGCACGCGATCACTAAGTGGTTTTTGCACTGTACCTCCCCCACGCGTCAAGTAACCAGTGGAATCCCTAGCTCCCATCTAATAACCACCCGTCCCCAAAGGCAGTGTGATAGCAAACCGCTTACCGCTGTCCGCATATGACAAAAAGTCATTTCATTCCCCGTGCATGTCATCCGCCCGATAACAAAAAAACCCCGCTAACCTTGACTTTGTTAATAAAACAAATGAACGTCATTTTCATTGTCCTATACTACAACCTATGCTCCCATGCAAAGAATGTCCAAGTCAACTGTTCGAGGTTTCCAACCGCCACCTTGCTAAGAAACTTGCGGCCGACACAGCCCGGAACCTGTTATCCATTACCAGTACCTGTCATTGCACTATTCGCTCCCCAAATACAGGTATTTATCCAATTTCTTCCAAAACCCTTCAATTTTTGGTTTTACATTATAAAATCCATAGAGAAACGCCAAATTCAGTACAAATTCAGTCTGTGTTTTACCATATAAGTCCCCTAACCTGCTATTTTGCCCATTTTTTATAGTAAACCCAAATTCCTTTTCTAAATCCACAAGAAACAGAAATGTAAACCCCCACTGTTTTGAATGTTGCACCAATCAATGCCCCTCATAAGGACCAAGACTATCTACCTCTTGCAGATAAAGACTTCCAAATAAAGGACCTAGCCACTGACCAGAATCACCTTAAGGTCTTTTGCCAAGCCAGAGACAACTACTTAAATGGCTCAGACATCCTGGGACTATGGGAATCCAACCTTCCCAGGTATTTTCTCCCCTCATTCCATGTTTTCCCTAATCCAATTCATCAATGCCATGCAAACTATGACCCTAACCATAGAGCTGTTATGTCCCCAAGTCAAACAGTCCTCTTCCCCATAACAACTGCATCCATTAATGAAATGTTGCAATTTTCCCCTGGTCAAGCTCTCACTCCCCTTTCTATGGGATATTTACTTGAGAAATCCATTGAATTACCACAATCAGAACTCATTCGCATTTGTCAGACCTTCATGTTAGAGAAACATTAGCCCAAAGGCCCACCTCCTTATGGACAGACTTTCTTCACAGATATGGGAAGACTTATAGTGGATATGATATCTTTAGCAATGGGATTTAACACTAGTGAATATGTTGATGAGGTAACCCTAGTGTTATTGTCAATCTTTACTCCTGGACAACCCCCTGCTATTAAATATGACTATGCCTCCTATATTGCCAATAAAATTCATGACCAATTCCTGAGACTGGACAATGAAGGAGTCTTCAAATACACCACTTTCATCTATCATCTTATGTTGTATTATCAGTCAGAGAACTTCCCTTTCCCTGTCAGGAAGCTTGACACCAAAGGAAATCCCAGGTCTGTCATATTTTGGAGTCCCATTTTCCATAAATCCCTTGAGACCCCTTACACCTACAATGAGTTCATTGATCTATTTGTCCATCCAGCAACCACTTTATTGACAAGAGTTTCCCCTCCTAGGATCAGTGGTGATATGAAGAAGATCCTTCAGCTCTCCAAGTAGTACAGAATAGGTGATTGGTATCTGTACAAGAACCATACAGAAATCAGGATATATGGGTGTGAGCTCTGCCCTTTTAAGCTACCAAAGTATGTTCCAATGAGACTATTTGCATTGGAATACTTCAGGAAAATGATAAATTCAGACTTGGTTCATTTTTATAATGCCAAGAAGAAAGCTCAGCTTAGAATCAAGAATCAGTTAGGCCCTTTTGTCTGTAACACTAGGGAGGCATGGAGAGAAGCAGAAATAATTTTAGAAGATCATCTTAAGTTACAAAAGAGTTTTGGGTGGATACCATATGACCCTAACAACTTTATATGTGATAGAAGAATGAAGAATAGATTGTCACCATACATTCACCATAGGATCCCAGAGATTGAACAGTTTGCAAATATGGATGAATGGAGGGAAGGGACCCTAGTAGAAAATGATAGTGAACAAGTCAATATTGAGAATGTTATGAGAGATCTTGAGAAAACACTTGACCTGGATTCTTTTGGGCAGGTACAAAGATCAGGAATTGGTGCATCTACTGCTGGAACCTCTCAGCAACCTTCACAGGAAACCAGCACACCAGCCACCGAATCATCCAAAGGCAAGGAACTAGAGACCAGCAGTCAAGACACAGAATAGTCTACAATGTCTAAGCAGCCCAAAACTTCCAAAGAACAGGCCCAAATACATACTCCTCCCACTTAGGGCAATGTGGGAGAACCTCCAGTTTTGCAAAATCCTCTAAATGAGGAAAGAAACAAAAAGAGAGACAGAGAAACAACCACCCCTGCCAGTGGACCTTTAGGATAGCTTGGTACAAAAAGGCAAAGACTAAATCCCCTTTCAGAGGAGGAATTTGTTGAAGACACTATAGATAGTCAGAGGAGAGAAGGAGTAGATAGCCAACAAACTTTTCCAGTAGGAGGAACATCCACTAGCTCACAGAGACAAGAGCTAGAAAGACAGCAAAGTGCAGAGGTATCGTCTTTTAGGCCACCAGGGAAAGATGCCTCAGATATCAAGAAAACATTTACAGAAATAAAGGCTAGGAATGATCCATTGAGGCTTCAAGTTTACAATCAATATTTGAAAATGGCCCCCACCAATCAACAAAGATTGATGTCAGCCTATGACATCAAAGAAGGAAAAATGATAATGAGCTATTTCAAACCAAAAGTGCAACAACCTCAATCAGCAGCTGATTATCTTAGAACAAATTTTGAGGTCATGGCAAAGGATATTCATCCTTTGGATTAGATTGAATTACACAAACAAACTAGAGAAGTGATTTATTCCACCTTGATTGGTAAGGCTATGATGGCCCAGAGGTTGCAAAATTATTTAGATAACACAACTGCCCAACTACACTTGGAGAAAGCCTCTTCCCAGGCTAAAGATAACAGAATAAAGTATTTGGAATAAATAATTATTGGATTGTGACATGATCCCAAAGATGTGAATGCTATAGAAGCCTTAATAAAAAAGAAAGATGAAGACATAGCTGCCTTGAGAAAGCAGCTAAAGCTAGCTCCCTCAAGACATCCACAAACTGCTGAGGTGATAAAACAAAGGTCCGAAGAAGAGATGATGGAATTACTCTTAAAACTTAATGAAAGACTAAATGAGACTGAGCAAGCACTTGAAACTTCATTGAAGGACAAGCAGGGAGAGTCGACCTCTCAGCCTCCCAATGTGATACCAGTAGTCTCAACAGTAGTCCCTTCTACACTTGGGACAACACTAGCACCAAACCTCCCAGTAGCCACAACAAAGGTGGTCAAAGGTATAGCAACAGTAGGAATAGCACAGGGCAGTACTGCCAATTTGAGCACAGAGGAACTAATAAAGTCAATGGAGGACATGAAACTACAAGTTTCAGAGCTAAATAAGGTGAAAGAGCAGTATGCCAACTTAGAGCAAAGGTATGATCTCTCAAAGATAAATGTTGCAGAAAAGTCAAGAGAGATTAAAGGATTAGAAAATAAAGTGAAATAATTAGAAAATGATCTTACTTTTGACAAGCCTCTGGCAGAAATTAGGAAAATTCTTTAGGCCAACATCACTCAGTCAATAAATGATGTTTGGCCATCCATTCAAATAATTTTTGAACAAATTGATCTAGTAAAGGTAGCCCAAGAAGAAATCCAAAGGACAAGAGCAGAATTAGGAAGAATGCCTAAGGAAGCCAACAAGCTCACAAACTTTTTGAATATTAAGAATAAAAACATCTTGAAGAACTTGGCATCGAAGACAGAACAGGGACCATTTTGGAAATCAAAAGGGTATTAACGAAAAGGACTCTCGTGCAGAACTTAGAAAGAAGATGCTATGAAATGCAGGCATAGATTAATGCTTTTATGGAGAAATTTTCCATTTTGCAGAGTAAAGGGCTACCTAGTCCTTTAGTGATTAATGACAAGTTAATGAGGCATATAGACTATATGGATAAATTGAATCAATATGCAGGCAATCAAGCAAGTTCATCAACAAGTGCATCAGGAATAAAAGCACTCCCTACAGGTAGAGTTCTCTATGACAGTCTAGAGAACCTGTTCTATGTAGAGCATGAAATAAAACACTTGTTTCCAATTCAGCCTACTTTTTTCAGATACACAGAAACAGATGAAACCCTCAGAAAGCTTCAGAAAACCAGAATACCACAGCCAAAATGGTGGGAAGAAATGCTTGAAATTTTGTAATTTATCCTTGGTAAAAGGTAAATTTTGATTTTTACTACAGTCAATGAGGGTAAAGAGGATGAACAGAGATCAAATAGGAAAAGAGTATCATATGCAGGTAAAGTGTATCAGTAGGAAGATAAAAATAGAGCAGCCAACACATAATTACACCAAGGACAACAAGAGGCCAAATCATAGGGTCCAACTCCAGCACACTCTTAAGAATAGGGACCACAGGCCATTCGCTTGCCTTTATCTGTCATCTACGAAGTCATCTGGCCCTATTTTCTTGTAAAATATGATTAGTCATCTCAGATTATATCTCACTTTGTTATGAGATATTTCATTGTAAATTTTTTTGTATAAATACACCCCCATTCGGAGTATTGAGTGTGGATTCTTAAACATTGTTGTAAAACTGATTATTTTGGAATAAAGCGTTGTTGGACAAGTCTTTCATGGCTGGATGGATGAAGAATTAATACAAAGGACTTTTCACAGGATTCATGTGCAATACATTGGACAAATAAGTATTTATAACTCATGTGTTATTGTTCTCTTGTTTACTAAATCAAGTATGTCTCATATCTGAATACTTAAACGAAAAAGCTTAACTCATAAAATGCTTTAGTGCAATTTGTTTTCAATAATTTATATTCTTGATGTTTTCTTCTAAACTAGCATAAATAGTGAATTCTTAATTGCTCTTGTTTCCTAGTTTAATCATTTTGATCATTTATTAAAGAATTCTTAATTGCTATTTGCTAGTGATCAGTCAAGTTATTTTCTCTCAAGACATGTGGAAGGATCCTTAATTGACCTTCTTCACTTTTGAGCCCATCCCATCCTATCAAGTTATCATTTTCTCCCTGTTTTAGCTATCTTTCCCTGTGAAACCATCCTTTGCTGAGAAACCAAATCCAGTTGAGCCATTTCTTTGACTCCATTAGCCCAATGGCCTGAACTATTTAGTTCCAACCCTTTGCTATCGAATTTCACCACCATACTCAACCAAAATCCCAAAGCTTTCATAACTAGCCTAATATCTTCCAAAACAAAGCTAAACCTTAAAGAGAGAGCCCTCTCTAGATACAATTGGCTAGATTCTGTATCTAAAAGATTGATTTGTGGTTACCTCAGACCCCTTTCCTCTTCTTACAACTTCTAGGAAAACCTAAGTGATAACATCGGTAAAACTCCTTTTCCTTTTACAGTCAGGTTCTGCCCTTCATTCTGGAAGATTTTCATGGCATCTCGCAATCTCATCTTTTTCAGAGTCCACACAGGTCCAGTGGCTGGCAGTCCCAAAACCTCTGCATTTATATTGTCAGTGACTACTATCTGTCTCCCTCTCACCATGGAGTGATGTTCTTGCAAGTTCTATAAAAACTCAATTGCCACCGTCTCATTGGATTGTTGTATGCGGTTAAGATAAACTAGCCATCTTGCCCTTGCTAGGATCTCTTGTGCAGCATCAGAGACCATCAACACCTGTCGCTCACTGCGAATTGATCTTCCTCCCATGCTTGGCACACTGTAAAAAAGAACACAGAGATGGCAATGGAACAGCAGGCTGTTCAAAATTTTTAGCTCACTGTTAGAAAACACAAAGAAGATGACAGAACAACAAGTTGTTTAAATTTCGAATTTACTGCTAATTTTTGCAGAGAAAAACATGGAAATAGCTTCAGAACAGCAGGCCATGCATATTGGGAAACAAAATACTGTTAATCTTTGCTATTTCTGAGTCATTAATTCTCCGAATGATAAGTTGACACGTATGCCAACAAATTATGGGGATCACCTGGTCACCTTCGCCCCCCCTGTAATGTGATAGGCCGACCTCGGCCGTCAAATGAAGAAGCAGCGTGCTGAACTGCCATAGTATAGAGTCATTAAGGAACAACGTATACAGAAATGCCATGTTTACAGCGACGAGCGGATTACCAAAATCGAGGTGTAGAATAGAATCGCTTAATAAATAAGGAAATGCCGAGATATGATGCGAGAATTGGAGGATAGGACAGCTGACGTGCACAAAAGGTTCGATGCGGTCATTATCAACTTTTTCCGTCATAATTGATTTGTAATTGATTTTCATGTTTCAAAGGTTCGGAAGGGTTATATACATAATCTCATTTGAATGATTTATAAAGATATAAGAAGAAGGGTTGTATAATTGCTATTGGTGTATAAGAAATATGACTTCAATACCATCAACAGAGCTCTGTTGCCCACAGGTGTCCATAACCTTGACAGAGTTGTTTATTTCACCCTTGGAACTATAATCCTTTGTGTATGCATAGGAAAGTACTGTGCAATGTCAGAATGGAGGCCATTATGCTGGCTTGGTAACCAAATGAATCATAATGCCATTCACCAGGAAGGAGTGAAAGGTGGGCAAGCCGGCTCGTGATGAGACCTCCTGTTCCAAGGACCCTTTATTTTTTCTGATGCACCTCTGGGATCATATCCCTAGTGTGGTGGCCATAGTGGGAATGCCACTTCACTTTCTTCCTTATGATCATGGTAGGCTGGCTCTTGATGAGACCCCCTATCTTTCATCTGACAAATCATGTTAGCAATCTTATAAACATTTTTCTTTCTCTTCTTTTTTCTTTTATATAGAACTTTTCCTATTTATATACAGAGGGTGGTTCAACACTCCTTAAGAGTAGGGATGGTGGAAGAAGTCTTAACATCTCAATAGAAAAAAAAATATGCCCTTATTCTTATTCAATAATAATGATCAAAGAGAATTATGGGGATTTAGAAAGAACCATCATGATAAAAATAATCAATCATATCGATATTAGTAGAATAATGACAGCAAGGTGATCAATAGTTGTGTCCTTTCCTCTTTTCTCTTATCAATTCAAAGCACTTTCTTCTAAAGATAATGATTTTTTTATGTAATTTGCTGATTTCAGTATCCTCTAGTTTTTGTATTCATTGCATAGATGTATAGCTATGCTTTAAATGACCATGACTCTCAAAAATGATCTAAATGGTAAAACACACAAAGAAGAAAATGTACTCTAAAAATATAGAACAGGTACTATACACAAAATCGCAAGCAAAAGGAAAAATATACTCGAAACTGTTGTGCATTGAGAGGAACAGTAGCTGTCCCTTAATTGGAACAGCAAAGAAAACAAGCGCAAGAAAAAAAAATGTGAAAATGTTGTCCCTTCGGAAAGGAACAACAGAAAAATGAAGGTGTTGTTCCTTCGGAAAGGAACAACAGAAAATGCAAGTGCTTTTCCTTCGGAAAGGAACGATAGAAAACGAAAGTGTTGTTCCTTCGGAAAGGAACAACAGAAAATGCAAGTGCTATTCCTTCGGAAAGGAATAGCAGAAAACAAAAGTGCTATTCCTTTGGAAAGGAACAGTAGAAAAATGAAAGTGTTGTTCCTTTGGAAAGGAATAGAAAAAATGCAGAAGTGTTGTTCCTTCGGAAAGGAACAGTAAAACGTGAAAGTACTATTCCTTCGGAAAGGAACAGCGAAACATGAAAGTGTTGTTCCTTCGGAAAGGAGTAGCAAAACGTAAAAGTGTTGTTCCTTCAGAAAGAAATAGCAAAACGTAAAGGTGTTGTTCCTTCGGAAAGGAACAACAAAACAACTAATTGTTGTTCCTTTGGAAAGGAACAACAAAATGCAAAATTGTTGTTCCTTCGAAAAGGAACAACAAAATGGTGGAACTGTTGTTCCTTCAAAAAGGAATAGCAAAATGCAGAAGCGCTATTCCTTGAAAAAGGAATAGCAGAATAGTGAAAATGTTGTTCCTTCTGAAAGGAACAGCAAAATGCAGAAGTGCTATTCCTTCAAAAAGGAACAGCAAAGTGGTGAAAACGTTGTTCCATCCAAAAGGAACAGCAAAATGCAAAAATTGCAAAAATGCATAAATATGTACAGAAAGTAATTTATATGAACAAAACAAAAGAATTATGTACACAATGTAAAAGCAATCAAATCACTTAATGAACCAAAGGCGAGGAATATTTCTCTTCCTCAGCCAGAATCTGCATGTTGAAGTCTTTGCAGAGTTGCTGGTAGAAGGATTCCCGAGTAAGTGATTTGCGGTATAATGGAACTTGGTGTCTGTTTGCCTTAAAGGTATGTCCTGATCCATCAATGGTGGTTAGAGTAATGGTGCCATTATCATGTACCTTCTGGATTTTGTATGGTCCCAGCCAGCGAGTCTGAAGTTTCCCTGGAAAATCCTAAAACTTGGAATCATATAGGAGCACCCAATCTCCTTCGCGGAAGACTTTCTTTTTGATGAGGGCGTCGTGCCATTTGGCTCGTTATTGTTTGATTAACGTGGTATGTTGAAGAGAAGAGAGCCTGATTTCATCTAGCTCATTGATCTGTTGTAATCTATAAATCTGGGCCTCATTTAAATCTAGACCAACTTCTTGTGCTATTCACAAGGTCTGTATTTCAAATTCTATTGGAAAGATGTGTTCCTTTCCAAATACTAGCTGATATGGTGAATAACCAGTAGTGCTTCTCCATGTTGTTATGTATGCCCACAAGGCTTCTGGCAATCTTGTAGCCCAATCACGTTTGTGTGACGCAATGGTTTTTGTCAGTATTGCTTCTATTACTTTATTCGTGCTCTCTACTTGGCCATTTTCCTATGGGTGGTAAGGAGAGGTAATTTTATGTTGAATATGATAGTTTTTCAGTGTTGTAGCAATTTTATTACCAGCAAACTATGCTCCTCCATCTGTAATTATATATCTTGGGAGGCCATATTGCACAAATTTATGGAATAGGAATTATATGACGGAATCCTCTGTAGCTCTCGGCAATGCCTCTGCTTCAACCCATTTGGTGACATATTCTATTGTTGCCAAAATATATGTTTTCTAGTTTGATGATGGATTGATCGGACCAACAAAATCAAGTGCCCATCATTCGAATGGTTCAATGACTAGCTGTGGGTTCAGGGGCATTTCATTGGACTGTCCAGGGCGTCCTGCTCTTTGACAACTGTCACAAGCTTGAACAAATTTCTTTGCATCTTTGAAGATTGTAGGCCAATAATACCCTGTTTGCAGGACTTTGTGACAAGTTCGTCGATCTGCGAAATGTCCACCAACCAGTCCGTTGTGACAGGCTTTCAAAATGTCAAAAATTTCATCTTCACGGATGCATCTCCTGATGTGCATATCTGCCCCTGTATGAAATAAGTAGCCCCCAATCCAAGAAAATCGGGTACTACGCTAGACAATCTGCTTTCGTTCATTGGGGGTCAGATGTTTCGGTAATTTTCCTACTGCTAAATAATTTGCAACATCAGCATACCATGGTGTTTTAATAGTGACAGCAAACAAATGTTCATCTGGAAATTGATCTTTGACTGCTGCTACATCCACTGGCCTTGGCATTTGTGAAAGAAAGTCAGCTACAGGATTTCCTATTCCAGGTCAGTATTTTATGGTGATGTCAAATTCCTGCCCAAGGACTGCTCCAATAGCTGTGACTGAAGCATATGATGAAATTTGACATGGCAGGTCCTAATTTGGATCTCTGAGTACTGGGGCTATTCACACAAGATTTTTTAGATCCTCAAAAGCACGATCACATTTATTTGTCCAAACAAAGTCAACATTCCCTATTAGTGCATATAAAGGTGCAGCAATGTGAGAAAAATGTTCTATAAATCTTCTATAATAATCAGAAAATCCAAGAAAACTGCATACCTCTGTCTGAGTGGTAGGAGTAGGTATTAACAAAATTATTTGAATTTTGGTTGGATCTACCTGTATTCCAGCTGCTGAGATATAATGGACTAGGATGAGACCTTCAGTCATCATCATATAGCATTTTTCATGGCTTAGGAAAAGCCTGGTAGCGATACATCATTGCAACACCTTTTCCAATGTGTCTAGTGCTAGGTCGAAATCATATGTGTATGGTGTGAAATCATCCATGTATACTTTGAGCCCTTCATTTATTAAATCTGAAAAGAAGCTGAGGATAGCCCTTTGAAATGTGGCAGGGGAATTGCATAGGCCAAAAGGTAGAACTATGTAGGAAAACGTTCCCTAAGGACAGGTAAAAGTAGTTTTGTCTTGGTCTTCAGGGGCAATCTAAATCTAATTGTATCCACTGAAGCCATCCAAGAAAGAAAAGAATTTCTTTCGTGCTAATGTATCTAATCCCTGGTCAATGAATGGAAGGGGAAAGTGGTCTTTCTGTGTTGCTTTATTTAGTTCTCTGTAATCTACACAAATCCTCCACTTCCCATTCTTCTTTGGCACCACTACAAGTGGAGAGACCCATTTGCTATCGGAAATAGGATAAATAAAGTTTACATCTAAAAGTTTTTGTAGTTCAGCTTTCACAATGTCTTTTAGATGAGGGTTAAGTCTTCTTTGGGGTTGGCGAACAAGTCTTGCATCCTTTTCTATATAAATGTGGTGTGTACATAACTGGGGATCGATTCCCTTCATGTCTGGATAATCCCATGCAAATGCTTCCTTGTATTTTCTCAGTAGTTGGATCAGTTTCTCTTCTTGTTCAGGGGTTAGGTTACTATTAATGTTTAAAGTTTTTCCTGGCTCAATCTCTACAGTTTTGCTATTTGAAACAGAGGTAGTAGGTATTGTTTGGTCATGAGTGTCTTTGAGAGGATATTCTTCCAATTCATTATCAAATGCTACCTCTATCATGTGACATTGTATGTGGGATCTAGATTCAGCTTGGTTAATAAAGTTGTTAATAACATCATCCTCTATTTGATCTTTGAAATCGAGGGCATCTTCTATAGTTAATGGGGATCTAATGTTTTCAGTAAGGTATGATACAAGATGTTTGTTAGCTTTTATTATTGTGACACTTGGCTGGGCTGGAGGGTATAAGGCTAGATTCTTGATATTAGCCCCTCTAGTTATGGTCATACTGCCTTGTCGACAACCAATGTAAGCATCTGCGGTTGCAAGCCAAGGTCTACCTAAAATTAATGGGTGTCCATCAAGTCAGTTTTTGGGGTTTATTATCAGAAAGTTGCCAGGATATTCCTAGGAATCAACAGATACCATGACATCATGTAGTGTGCCTTCTAGCCTAACCATGGATCAGTCAGCCAGTTCTAATAAAGTGGAAGTTGGTTCTACTGATGTAATGCCCAGTTTTTGACAAGTGGTGGTTTTTAGGATATTAATTGCAACCCCTAAATCGACTAAGGCATTTGAAAAGGTTTGTCCATTGATTTGTATTGTTACTATTGGATTTCCTGGGTCTTCATATTTGATGGATGTTTCTTTTCCTAATAATAGATCAGATAAGGTTCCAACTACTTAGACTGTTGGGTTATTTGTTATTCTCCTCCTTGGTTTTTTTATACATAGCTCTTTGATGGTCTTTGCATATATTGGGATGTCTTGGATGGCTTGGAGGAGTGGGATTTTTATGTACAAGTTTTTAAGTTCTCCCAAAATGTCAAAATCAAGATGTTCTATAGGTCATGGTATAATTAATCGTTCTAGGAATGGGGGAGAAGATGTGGTTGTTTGATCATGAGTTTGTTTTGTAGCCACATCTTTTTCTTATAATGGTTGTTCTATAGGTAACTAATTTTCAATTTGAACATTTTTATCTCTCTCAGTTTCTATAATGTTCCCAGATCTTAATTGAAGGTTATTGCATTCCCTTAGATCGGTTTCTATCTCTGGTGTTTCAATTACTTGAATAGATTGAACTGGTCTATTATTTGGATTAGGGTTGGGTTGGGATGGGAGTTGCAGTCTTAAGTTAGACTGGGGGTTTTGTTGCAATGTTGGCAGTGTAGGTTGAGGGAGTAGAATGGTTCCTACTGGCTGATTCATCGGTCTTTGCCAGTTTGTCTGCTAGGCTTGACTCTGTGAAGTAGGAGGGGACCATTGTGCTAGATACACATTGTTTTGCCAATATGGTGGGGTGTAGGGAAAATTTGGCCAATTAGATTTACTTGCTTGATTCAACCATGGTGATGATGAAGGAAATGGTTGTTGTGACCAATTTGAGAAGGGAGGTTGATTTTGCCACATTGTATTATATTGTTGAGCATGATATTGTGGAGGCTGAAAAGAAGAAGCTAGATTGGGGAACTTACTTGAATGTCACGGCTGCCATTGACGAAGCTAATTAAGTAGGTACACCAGTTTTGGCTCTTCTTCTGCTTCTTTCTATACTACTTTCAAACCAAGAAGTGAGGGACATCTCTTTGTAGAGTGGTCTTTTGTACAAATGGCGCAAACTTGAACTGCATCTAATGGGCACTCTTTGTGGTTGTGTTTCTTTCTGCATCTGGGACAGAAGATTTCCATATTCTGTTCTGCCTATGCTTGTTTCTGCTTGGCTTGTATAATATCGAGTTGCATTGTCAGAGTCCCCAATATGTCAGTTTTGAAATTTTCTAATAAATTTCCAATTTCCACATGAGTTACTCCTCCCAGAGATCTTGTTGTCCCTTGCGAACCTGTCATGTTCTGTTGGTTTTAACCTTGTGCTTCCTCGTGAGCTCCTGATACATAAATCAATTATGTTAGGAAAAATTTCTTGATAAATGTCTCCTTTTCCCATAATATTCAATGTTTCAATCCATTGTTCCTTCATACCTTTAATTAATGTTGTTTTTAATACATTATCAGGCAAGGGTAATGATGCATAAGGAGATCTTTGAAGATTATACTGAAAATGTTCAACATATTCTTCTAGTGTTTCATTAGGTCTAGCTACCATCTGAAATATTTCATCTTTTAACTCTCTAGATCTACAATAATCTTGATATTTCTTCAAGAAAGAATCTTTCATCTGTTCCCAATTATTTATAACACCTCCACCCAACCCCATAAACCATCGTAAAGCAACTCCTTTTAATGTAGAGGGAAATAATTTCAGTTTTTGAGAGTTGGTGGTATAGTCATATCCTTTACACAGAACATCAAATTCAAATAAAAATGCATCTGGGTCTTCCAATGTTAGGCCATGAAATGTAGGGATATGTTGGAAAGGAATTGCCTTCATTGGTGCATTGGCTGCAGTATCTACAATGGGATATTGCAGTGTGGAAGTTTGGGCGTTTGGCTAGTTCTGGGCCATTTGGTCAAATATGTGCCAATAACCTTCTGAGATTTCTAGGAGGGTATTCCTAGGTTGGCTAGACAGAGGGAGGATGGCCTTAATAGCACTTCCTTTGTCTGAGATGATGAGAGTTCCTAATGTTTGGGGGGATTTCGACTCTTGGGGTTCTTCAACTTCGTTATGAATGATTTTTGTAACACTTCCCTTATCTGGGCTGCTTAATGGCTGAATTATTCCAAGAGGAGATCTTGGTTCTTTAGTTTCCCCTGTTTCTCCTCTTCCTTCACAGAGGTTGCTAAGGTTCCCTTCTTGCAATGATTTTTGGCTAGAATTCTCAATTTCTTGAAAATCTTGCTCCTCGGTTTTACTATGCACCTCAGCAAAGGTTACAGATGGTGATCCTGTGGCCTGAAGGGAACTAGTAGGTTGTCTAGAAGCAACTTTTCTAGGTCCTACTGAAGGCTGAGATTCTGCTTTCTTAAGGATTTCATTTATAAAGGTCGATCGACCAAGGGTCACTGGCCCCTTAGCTTTATCAGGCTTAGGTAGTGGTTTAGGATTCTTTTCATGCCTTTTCTGCATAGTCATGCACACAAATCAAATGCTGATTTCTACCCAAAAACAACAACAAATATGCAGGAAAGCGGGCAGGGGAGCATGGCTATTACATGCTCCATACGTAGGTTCTTACCTTCCATTTTTAAAACCCAATTCTCTCCTAGCAGGTACTTACACTACTATGAAAAAGAAACAAATGGCTACACTCTTCCCTGGCAACGGTGCCAAAATGTCAAGCAGTAAAAAGGGTCTTTTTCACCTCTATTTACCCTACATTAATTATCAATCTAGGAATGATTTGTTATCTCAAAGAGTGTACTCAGTTTGAGGTGGTCGTTTGTCAGATTAATGCTAGTAGTATAGTGCTTCAAATACAAGAGTAAATGGATGCTTGGAATAAAATCTACTTACAAAAGAGAAACTTAAGACTCAAATCATGCACTCAAAAAGCTACAACAATTTATCAGTCAAGGGTACAGTAATGGTAACTCTTCCCTTTGTAAACTGATGCAATTAAAAAGCAATCAAGGAAAAGATCATCAATCTGGGAACTGGACAACATATGTCAATGTTCACTACAGTTTCAGATCGTTTTGCACACCAAAGCAATGATAATTCAAATGACAGGAAATGGAACAACGACTAATCTTATTAACAAGATTGAACAACAAAACCTTAACCTATAGAAATGAATGAAGCAATAATTGTATCCTATAGGAATTGAGTAACAATCTTTACTTTAGAAATGATTTGAACAGCAAACGGAAATAGGACAACAAACTAACGGAAATGAAATATGGAACAACAACTTAAATCAAATGTAAATGTATAGCAAACCAGATCAAATATTACACACGACACTTTGATATTAAAAGGAACAGTAATATGAGCTTCAATACAACAAGTATGAATCACAATTATAAAGAAACAGCAATTGTGATCACGAAGGAACAATAATCCCAAATGAACAACAATCACGTTTAAGAGTAAACCATAGATAAATACAGTAATACCGATTTATGAATATACAGCACTGTTACTCTGTAATTGAACAACAATGGCAATCTGTAAGGAACAACAATGTTATATGATAATATCAATTGTTAAAGGAACAACGATGCGATATAAAGTTAGAATGAATAGCATAACATTCCTGTTGCAGAGAATAACATTACTTATTCAAGTAGAAATGAAATATAACAAAACTGATATGTAAAATAGTAAGGAACATCAGATTACTGAACAGAGCGAATAGAAGAAATCAAACCACACACGAATTGGAAATAATGGTACAGGAGCAAGTGTTCCACCAGGGCCAGGCCCTTAGCCTCTAGGGACACATTGCTTAAGATTACTCCAGAATCAAAGATGGAACAACAACCAAAGCTTATATATTACGCATCAAAATAGAGTTATAGTAATCGCTCTTAGAGAGAGTTGATGATCAAAGTTCCAATTACAACAGTGAATTTCATAAAACAACAATAGTCCATCAATTGGGCTAGCAATGCTACCTCTTCTTATAGTAGTTGAGCGGAGATATCAATGATACAGAGAATCGTTAAGGTAGCGATCCCTCAGGATCAAAGGATCCTGAGGGATTCGCCATACTGTTAGTTCTCAGTTATCTTCTTGTTCTCTTGCGCCGATTCGATATCTCCTCTTCCTTTTCCTGGATTATACGCTCCAGTTTAGATTGCCTTGTTTGGATATGGTTCCCTGTCAAAGGGACAATAGCTAACCTTGTCTTGTCTTTTCCTTTAGAACGACGATCTTTTGTTTTCTCCTTTTTCTGCATAGGAAAAGGGTAACTACTAGTCATTTCACATTGCACATAAATCTTCTAGATTCTATCATAATCTTTCACCATATACTTATTTCATAACGTAAAGAAGTTATGAATTCAAGGAAAAGATGACAAAATGAGTGGTAATTACATACCTTCTCTAGTGCTCAACATCAGTCATCCTTGAACATCAAGATTTTCTTTTGCATATGCTACTTGGAAGATCCGAACCAGCGTGTATATGCACCTTCACCAAAGTGAACCAGTGTACAGATATGAAAATACTTAATTATAAATTTGCTGCAATTACTGACTTCAGACATACCCGGATCATCACATATAAAGGATAAGACATGTGTTAGCAATCAGATCTAGCCCATCCATTATCAAATCACATAATGATAAGTCATTATGATCTTGATCCATCATTAGATCTCATCCATCATCAAACGCTCAGGTGCATATTTAGTCTAGATCAAGCAAAGCATCAGAAACCCATAACATGCATATTTTCTTTTGATCTAACACTTCATAAGGTATTCATTACTTATGCCCTTAGCCCTTTGATCTTCTCCTCCTTATATACTTAGATCCTTTATCAATACCTTGGAGCAAAACCACTTAGGACCAATACCTTGGACCAAATACCTAGGGTCAATAACTTAGACCAAATACCTTGGACCAAATACCTCAGACAACAACCTTGGTTTTCCAACATGTACGCGCTTTTCTTCCTATGGGAGTGCATGTATATGTATACGCTCTTTTTGTTCTATGGACCACCATGTATATGTTGTTTTGACTAAGTGAACTTGCGTATACTTCTTAAAATGCTTTACATCAACCTTTTCCTTTACCTTCTTTATTTTGATTAGTAGACCTTAGTTCCATCTTCCTGTTCTTCTATACCAGTGCCCTATTACCTCTAAATAAACCTGTTACACTGTAATTTTCCATATTACTTATGAAATGATTCCTTTGAATTGACCTGCTTTTTGTCACATCTATAAACACAACTGCCATGCATTCTGTCACATCTGATATCTCTCCTGTAGATTCATCTAGTTACCATATACAAGTGAGTTGTTCTGCTACAGGTGGGTTGCCATCAAGTACAACACATGCATCATAATGCAAACAATCTCCCCCATTGGACTTGATGGCAACCATGTTGGTGTTGATTATTGCAAGCTGTAGAAACTATTAGAGATAACAACCAACACCAAAATACTTTCCCCTTTGACGTTAAGGGAAAAGGTCGGACCAAGATATTCTCCCCCTTTGATATCAAGGGCTAATGGCTAACCAAAGTTAAGGCTTTCATATTTGAATAGCTAAACATAAACATTGATCATGCTCTCCCTAGGCACATGCTGAATTCACTGATTAAACTCCCCCTTTGTACATGATGTGTGTTAGGTTCCTATACCAATAAGAGTCATAATTTTGAATGACTAAGGTTAAGCCTTGTAATATCGTACATACCTTTTCTTTCTACAAATGTTTTCCATATTATAAAAATAAAAAAATGTAAAGAGGGTATATCCTAAAAGAAAAATCAAAGGAAAAAATAATAAGAGAAGGTCAAAAGAAAATGAAAATATATGAACCCAAAAAACAAAAAGACCATGAAAGTGTGCAAGTCTAAATGCCACTACTATTTACTTTTACGCATAATAATGTTTGTGTGCAACTTGTTATTCATGCCACAATCCATGGTAATCAAATAGTTTAATCTTGGTTATTCTATGCTTTGAATTTTATGTATATAGATTAGAGAATAAAATCTGACCAAACAATTTCATCTTGGAAAATCATAGTTAGGTAGAGAAAATAAAACGAGCTCATAAAGCTTAATCTGAGCCCTTCGATGATATAAGGTTAGAAATAGATAGATTACTTTACAAAAGAAAATTAGATGAATAAGGGTTTGCTAGCCTAAATGCACCAAAGAAATGAAGAAAATATGTTAGAGGTAAGAAATGGGTAAGTAGAAGAAAGGTTGTTGAATTACAAATTTAATTGGATCAAAACACATGCATCATGCTTAGATACGTTTTCCAACATGTATGGTCAACTATGGAAGCAAAGGTAAAGGTTTATAAGTTCATATTATTAACTCCCCATCATTCACTTTTTCTCCTTTACTTACTAATTTCCTCTCCACAAGTATGTTCTAAGTACTTTTAATCCTACAAGTCAAAGAGGCTCAAAGCATTTCTCTGACTTTTGGTGGGACTGGACCCTTGAATTTATTACTTATGGACACAAGTGCTAGAATCCCCTTGATAAAATCATTCTCCCCTTCATAAAATCCATTTCCCCTCATCACCCTAAGAAAACCCCTTTTCCTAAGGTTTAAACTCAATTTGCCTAAGAAAAATGAAAACCCTCCATGTAAATCCCTTTTCGCTCAAAAACCCACAAAAGCCTTTTATCCTAAATATTGAGCGGATATAAAGCTAAGTGAGCCAATATATATCTTTAACCTTTTACTTAGGAAAAACCCCCGCCCATCACATTTTCATATTAATTCCTAATGTTATTGTATAAATCCTGATATAACCCTTTTTCCTGTATATAACTAAATCCCTATATAAAATACCCCGACCCTTAGTTTTAATAAAAACATACAAATACCCATATCCCGATACAACTTCACTTACTTTACCTAATCCTGGTAAACCTAAGTTAATCCCACCATTATCATCACCCGATCTCCTAATCCTGTAATTAAGCCCCGCCCGATCACTTAACCTAGGATTAATTCCTAAACTAATCCCAAAACCCCTGGGCCCCACCTCAACTCCCGTTCATTCCCTCCATGCAGCTTCTCCCCACGACTACCGTCAGATCACAATCGCTCAAATCCAATGGACCAAAGCTATATCGGCCACGCTCGATAACCTACCTTTACCTGCCCGATAAGGTGGTTTTCCCCGACCCCCGATGGCTACGTGTCAACCTCTAAAGCACATCAGGCGACCCCTCCAAAAAACTGCCCACAGCACAAAAGCGGTGCGATGACCCTCAAAACCGCGTTCCCGCCATTTCGATAAACCACTTATCCTCCAAAAATATGAAACTTCACACCGTATTTGAAAAACCGCCCGTTAGACTTTAAATCTTGAAAACCCGTGTTTTCATGCCTTTTGTCCATTTTACAATGTAAACCCATAAAACCGTTCACCTCCACCTGAACCTCTCTGGCACAATTTCCATCTCCAATTATGTCCAAAATGCTGCCACGAACCCTTTCCCAGGCATCCCTATGCAAATGAAGCCATCAATCGCCTTCCATAAGACTAGTGCTTTCTTAATTATTGTTGAATTTTTCATGTTATCAGCCGAAGCAAGACCTTGGATAAATAGTTCTAATACTAGTCACAAAACCTGTTTACTCCAAGACTCGACCAAGAAACCAGTTAAAATCCTAAATTCAGAAGAAAAAGACCAATATACAAGGAACAAAGATAAAGACAAGTACACACAAAGTCGAGAAGAAGACTACACAGAGTATTGACAGTCAGAACAAAGGAACCAGACTAGAGATGCAATTAGAAGATAAACAGATGAAACATACTGAGACTTGATCAAAATCCACTTCCCGATGTTGATACACATAAAAAAAACAAAGGAATTTACTGTTGAAACATACAGTGAAAGGTTAAATTGAAATATTAAAAGGAAAGAACACATAAAGGATAAAGATAGGTCATCAGAGTGAAAGAGTATCAGTGACAGAGAGTATCAGATGAAAGCCAAAAGTAAATAAAGCCTCCAACGTAAATGATTTAAACTGTAAAGAGCATAAAGAGCTAAAAACAAACCAAAAAAGCTAGTAATACCACAATAAAAGGGGAAACATGAAATCAGTTCATTAGCTACCTCTATCTTCCTGCGAGAAGATATTTGTATTTCCTAGATTAAATCTCAAGTCAGTTTGAGATATTTTTAATAAAACCTTAGTATAATTACTTCATAATTCGAAGTATGTAGTGTGGATTCTTAGACATTTCTATAGATTTCTTGATAAAAAGACTGTAAAGCTATTGGAGCATTGACTGAACCAGCAATCTGGATTGGTGAATAAAGACCAGATGTTTCAAAGGATTCATGTGCAGAGTGAAGTATAGACAAGTATTTTCTCATGTTGTTGTTATCTCTTAAAGTTTTCCATATTGTTTATCTAAATCTGAATGCCATAACTGGAAGTATTATATCAAAATTTGTTTAATTACACTCTGTTATAAGAGTTAGGCAAATATATGTTTTCTACAGATAATCTAAGTTAAGGAATTCTTAATTTCTCCTTAGTTTAGGTCATTTATTTTAATCTATAGAAAAGGATTCTTAAGTGCCCTTTGTTTCCAATTTCCCTCTGTTCCTCGTTTCAATCCTAGTTTTACAATTCTTAATTGCATTCTCAACCTGGTTAAAACCTTTTCCACCCCTTTGGCCTAAAGACCTTCACTCTACTCTACTATCTTGCCCTTTGAACATTCCCTTTAATGAGTTGATCTAGTTCTGCTTCCCTTCTTTTGACTCCATATGCCCAATGGTCTAGAGACATCATTCTATCCATCTATTTCAAGGATTCCACCACCCAATCTTCAATACAAATCAAAACCCCCCTTGAACTTTTATAACTAGCCTAATATTCAAACAAACAAAGCTAAATCATATAGAGAGAGCCCTCTCTGAGCATTAGGAAGGCTAGGTCCTGATCTCCAAAAGTGGTTTGTGGTTACCCCAGTGATCTCCTTCTTTAACCTTGGGAAATTACTGGGTGATAACATAGTGGCGACTCCGCTGGGGACAACTAACATTTTATTTGGAAATGTTTTACAGGTTTAGATTTGATCTATGATGGTGGACAGTGATCAGACATGCAAAGGTTAAAATCATCCACCTGGTGACTCCAAATCAATTTCAGAATCAAGACTCCACTAGAGGAATGAACCTGAAAGAAATATGCGAAAAGATCAGGCTTTTAACTTGGATTGTTATCCAAGACATTATGTTCTTTCTCATCGATAAAGGTTTTCAATGTATATTGTATTTTAGAGAAGATTTTAGATTAATTTTTTATTATTTCCCTTTGAAAATTGTAGATATAAAGTCTCCTTACACATTTGAGCAGCATTCTTCTAACTCTTATGAAGATCATTTTACAATTAAAGAGCATCAAATAATCAAGGATAATCATACAATCCTTGTACATATTCCAGTACCTCATAAAGTTCCTGATAGATATAAGCCACTCATCTTACCTCCTATACTCCATGATTTCCCTAACAATTATTACAAGTATCTCCCTAGGTTTGATGGAGAGAATGGTATCACTGCTAAAAATCATATTCAAGGTTTTGAGAACTATCTAGACTTATTCAAAATTGATGAAGATGATGTTATTATCAGAATTTTTACTCTTTCTTTATAAAGTAGAGTAAAGAGTTGGTTCAAGAATTTACCTATTGCAAGCATTTCAAATTTCCAACAGTTTGTCAAAATTTTACTTGATGGATGGATAATGAAAGTCAATCTTCTTGTGACCATAGAAGAATATAATCAGTTAAAAAGATAGCCAAATGAAACAATACAACAATTTTCAGATAGATTTAATCAAGCCTATTATTCAATGCCATCAAATACAAGACCTCCCCATGATTCAACTCTTTTGCATTATCCAAGAACATTTGATCCAGAGATAGAATTTCAGCTAAGAGAAAGAAACCCCTCAACACTGGAACAAATGTAGAACATTGCAGTAGATGTAGAAGTTAATGTGCAAATTAGAAGAGAAAAGTTGAAAGTGGAAGTAGAGGAAAACAACATTGCAGAGGAAAAAATCGACATTTTGATGAAGAAAATAGAGGAGAGGATACAAAAGATCACCATGAGAGATAATTTTTTTTCTCAAAATCACTATGACACATTTATTTCACAAAAGGAAGAGGTTGAGAGCCATGAAAAAATTCATGCTAATTCCAACTACCATAGATCAAAAGATGGATTCATAGAGCAATATGTGGAGGAGAAATCTCTTAATCTTATATGTATGTTTGATGACATTACTTCTTTTAATGATTTTCCTAAATATGATCAGTATGATGGTATTCATGTTCTTCAAATCCAAACTAACTTTATAGAGAAATCAGAAGCTAGTTTTGGGAATAAGGAAATTCAGTTTCAGCAACTTGAAAACATTGATCATCCTATCCATGTCAGTGATGAAAATGAGGAAGAAAGTGAAAAAAATTTGGAAATAAGTGGAGCTTCTTTTCCTCTTTGTTTCGAATCATTTCAGTTTTTAAAGGAAATGTGGTATAACATCTCTAAAGAAAAGGATGAGAAGCTTGTAGAAACTTATGAAGTTCCATTCAAACCTATATGCAATAAGTTGTAGTAATCCTTTCAAGTTCTTTATGATCCAATAGCTGATAGGTTGGATGATGAATGCAATCAGAATTTCTCTCCATTAACTGAATATGAGAGTCAAAATCAAGATGATAAAGATTTCACTAGACATACATTACAATTAGTAGAAGTATCATCATAAAGCTCATCTAAAATTTTGCAGGGTGTTAAATATAAAAGTGATATTTCAGTTTCATGGCATGCAGGCCATTCAGAACAATTGTGCAGTTGCTTAAATCAATTGAACAATAGTGTATATATTTTGGAAGATCCTTTTATACAATTTTTAGAATTTACAAAGGAAATCAAGTATTTCCTTATCTTCTCATTAGTGGACAAGGTTATATTTGGCTTTAGAATCTCAGTTTTAATCACAAACAAGCCCAAGCAACAAGATCCACCAATGTATATGATGCTTGAATGGTTGCACTGGTTGTTTCATTTTACCTAACCAGTAGTCAGAAAGCTAATTAGAGTAAGTAGGTAGGATTTCAATTTGAATAAATTTAGTTTTCAACAACAAGTTTATGTTAGATCAGATTTCAGTTTTCAGAAAAGGGTGTATTTTCAGTTCAAGAGTTTTAGTCACAAAGATTATACAACAGAGCTTATACATGTTTGGGATTGGCCCAATGGATCAGGCTACTAGTCAATAGTGTTCTTGACATCTCACAAGGAGATTCCATCCCCAAGTGGAGCCACTGTTAGGTTCCTATACCAATAGGAGTCATAATTTTGAATGACTAAGGTTAAGCCTTGTAATATTGTACATATCTTTGCTTTCTGCAAATGTTTTCCATATAAAAAAATGTAAAGAGGGTATGTCCTAAAATAAAAATCAAAGGACAAAAGAATAAGATAAGGTCAAAAGAAAATGAAAATATATGAACCCCAAAAACAAAAATACCATGAAAGTGTGCAAGTCTAAATGCCACTACTATTTACTTTTATTCATAATAATGATTGTGTGTAACTTGTTATTCATGCCACAATCCTTGGTAATCAAACAGTTTAATCTTGATAGATCATAGTTAGGTAGAGAAAATAAAAGGAGCTCATAAAGCTTAATCTAAGCCCTTGGATGATATAAGGTTATAAATAGATAGATTACTTTACAAAAGAAAATTAGATGAATAAGTGTTTGCTAGCCTAATGCACCCAAATAAATGAAGAAAATATGTTAGAGGTAAGAAATGGGTAAGTAGAAGAAAGGTTACTAAATTACAAAGTTAATTGGATCAAAACACATGCATCCTACTTAGATACATTTTTCAACATGTATGGTCAACTATGGAAGCAAAGGCAAAGGTTTATAAGTTCATATGATTAACTCCCCCTCATTCACTTTTTTTCCTTTACTTACTAATTTCCTATCCACAAGTATGTTCTAAGTACTTTTAACCCTACAAGTCAAAGAGGCTCATAGCATTTCTCTGACTTTTGGTGGGACCGGACCCTCGGCTTTATGAATGGACACAAGTGCTAGAATCCCCTTCATAAAATCATTCCCCCATTCATAAAATCTATTTCCCCTCATCAGCCTAAGAATACCCCTTTTCCTAAGGTTTAAACTCAATTTACCTAAGAAAAATGAAAACCCTCCATGTAAATCCCTTTTCGCTCAAAAACCCACAAAAGCCTTTTATCCAAAGTATTGAGCGTATATAAAGCTAAGTACACCAATATATATATTTTACCCTTTTACTTAGGAAAAACCCCCACCCATCACATTTTTATATTAATTCCCAACGTTATTGTATAAATCCTGATATAACCCTTTTTCCTGTATATAACTAAATCCCTACATAAAATACCCCGACCTTTAGTTTTAATAAAAACTAATACAAATACCCATATCCTAATACAACTTCACTTACTTTACCTAATCTCAGTAATCCTAAGTTAATCCCACCATTAACCTCACCCGATCTCCTAATCCCATAATTAAGCCCCACCCGATCACTTAACCCAAGAATAATTCATAAACTAATCCCAAACCATCGTGATTAAAACCCTTGGGCCCCCCCTCAACTCTTGTTCATTCCCTCTACACAGCTTCTCCACCCGACTACCGTTAGATCGCAATCGCTCAAATCCAATGGCCCAAAGCCATATCAGCCGCACTTGATAGCCTACCTTTACCTGCCCGATAAGGGGTTTTCCCCAACCCACCAATGGCTACATGTCAAGCTCTAAAGTACATTGGGTGACCCCTCCGAAAAACTGCCCACACCACAAAAGCGGTGCGATGACCCTCAAAACCGCCTCCCCATCATTCTGATAAATCGCATATCCTACAAAAATATGAACCTTCATTCCATATTTGAAAAGCCACCCATTAGACTTTAAACCTTGAAAACCTGTGTTTCCACACCTTTCGCCAATTTTACAATGTAAACCCATAAAACCCTTCAGCGCCACCTGAACCTCTGCGATGCAATTTCCATCTCTAATTACGTCCAAAATGCTGCCATGACCCCTTTCTGAGGCATCCCTGTGCAAATGAAGTCGTCAATCGCCTTCCATGTAGACCAATGCTTTCTTAATTATTGTTGAATTTTTTAGGTTATCAGCTGAAGGCAGAGCTTGGATAAACAGTTTTGATACTAGTTATAGAACCTGTTTACTCCAAGACTCAACCAATAAACTAGTTAAAATCCTAAATTCAGAAGCATAAAACCAATATATAAGGAACAAAGATAAAGACAATTACATAGAGTATTGACAGTCAAAATAGAGGAACCAAACCAGAGATGCAGTTAGAAGATAAGCAAATGAAACATACTGAGACTTGATCAAAATCCACTTCCTAATGCTGATGCACATAAAAAAACAAAGGAATTTACTGTTGAAACATACAATAAAATGTTAAAATGTAACAGTAAAAGGAAAGAACACAGAAAGGATAAAGATAGGTCATTAGATTGAAAGAGTATCAGTGGCAGATAGTATCAGAGGAAAGGCAGAAGTAAATAAAACCTCCAGTGTAAATGATTTAAACCACAAAGAGCATAAAGAGCTAAAAACAAACCATAGCATCTAGTAATACCACAATAAAAGGGACAACATGAAAGAAGTTCATTCGCTGCCTCTATCTTCCTGCGAGAAGATATTTGTAATATCCTAAATTAAATCTCAAGTTAGTTTGAGATATTTGTAATAAAACCTTAGTATAAATACTTCATAATTCGAAGTATGTAGTGTGGATTCTTAGACATTTCTATAGATTTCTTGATCGAAAGACTGTAAAGCTATTGGAGCATTAACTGAGCTAGTAAGCTGGATTGGTGAATAAAGACCAGATATTTCAAAGGATTCATGTGCAGAGCGAAGTATAGACAAGTATTTTCTCACGTTGTTGTTATCTCTTAAAGTTTTCCATATTGTTTATCTAAATCTAAATGCCATAACTGGAAGTATTATATCAGAATTTGTTTAATTACACTCTGCTATAACAATTAGGCAAGTATATGTTTTCTAGAGATAATATAAGTTAAGGAATTCTTATTTGCTCCTTAGTTTAGGTCGTTTCTTTTAATCTATGGCAAAGGATTCTTAAGTTCCCTTTGTTTCAGATTGCCCTTTGTTCCTCATTTCAATCCTGGTCTGAGAATTTTTAATTTCTCTCTCACCCTGGTTAAAACCTTTTCCACCCCTCTAGCCTAAAGACCTTCACTCTACTTTGCTATCTTGCCCTTTGAACATTCCCTTTAATGAGTTGATCTAGTTCTATAGCTCTTCTTTTGAATCCATATTCCCAATGGTCTAGAGACATCATTCTATCCATTCGTTTCAAGGATTCCACCACCCAATCTTCAACACAAATCAAAACCCCCTCGTGAAATTTTATAACTAGCCTAATATTCAAACAAACAAAGCTAAATCATAGAGAGAGAGCCCTCTCTAAGCATCAAGAAGGCTAGGTCTTGATCGCCAAAAGTGGTTAGTGGTTACCACGATGATCTCCTTCTTTAAGCTTGGGAAATTATTGGGTGATAACACTGTTATGCACTAAACCATCCATGCTCCCCCTCAGCACACGCAGAGTTTGCAAAAATATTTTCCAAAAGAATAACATGACTCTATAACTAAACTATCTAAGTTTGACCTTCCTATCACCAATGACTCATACATACATCAATCTCCCAACCAAGTGGGGATATAACAAATTTGACTCATCGACCCAACCAAGTGGGGCTATACCAATTATTTATACATGATAGAAATACAATAAATATTACATCATCCCTCCCATGCAAAGTGGGGATACAAATTACATCATTTGTCTAATAGGACTCATTCAAATGTATGAGAAGTCATATCACACCCTATACTTTTACATGAATTAAGCAACAAATTGTATAAATATCTGAAGCCATAGCTGGACTCAACAACCATAATGCTAACAATTCAAAATGTGTGTGAAGGCTAATGCTCCCCCTGAACCTATGCTACCTGTGCATTGTTAACAAGTCATTAATCAAGGCATCTTTGTCAGCCAGATAAAAATTAATGAACAAAACATATCATTAGACTGTAATCATCAACATCAGACAAATCACCCATATCAGAGTTTGACCCACTGTTTTTCCTATCAGAAAAACATATACGCTTCTTCAGCCACAGACACCCGCGTGTATATGTGACTATACTTCATGAAACCCACGTATAATAACGTTTCTTTGAAAAAACAGATTTAACAGTAGGATGATGTAGCAACTACTCCCAAATTTTGTCTGAGATATCCAAATGTTTCTCTAGGTAGTGGTTTAGTGAATATATCAGCAACCTATTCTTTGGAGGGGACATACTCCAACTTGACCTTTTGTTGAAGCACTTGTTCTCGTAGAAAATGGTACTTGATGGGTATGTGCTTGGTCTTGGACTGCATGACTGGATTCTTTGAAATAATGATGGCACTTGTATTATCACATAGAATGGAAATGGATGGAGTACATATGATATGAATTTCTTACAAAGTTTGTATCATCCACAGTAGTTGTGTGCATCAAGATGCAATAGCCACATGTTCTGCTTCAGTTGTAGATAAAGCAATTGAATTTTGTTTCTTGCTGAACCAACACACTAACCTAGAACCCATATAGAATGCACCACCACTAGTGCTTTTTCTATCATCAACACTTCCTGCCCAATCTACATCTGTATATGCATGAAGAGTAAGATCTGCATCTCTAGGATACCATAGTCCAAAGTCTGAGTTCCTTGAAGATAATTGAAAATTCTTTTTACTGCCTGAAGGTGTGATTCCTTTGGATTTGCTTGGAATCTTCCAACTATTACTACTGCATGCATGATGTCAAGTCGGGTGCCTGTTAGATAAAGTAGACTACCAATCATGGATCTGTAAGTTGGTTGATGTATTGCTGTTGATTCATCATTTGAGCTAAGACTGCATCCTGTTACCATTGAGCTAAGACTGCATCCTGTTTAGAATCTTCCATTCCATAATTTTTCAAGATCTACTTGAGATATTTGGTTTGTGAAAGATAAATACCATCTTTAGTTTGCTGAACTTGTAGAGCAAGAAAATAGGTAATTTCACCAATCAAGGACATTTCAAATTCTTGTCATATTACTGAAGCAAAATTCTGACTCATAGTTTCTTCATTGCTACAAAAAATGATATCACCAACATAAATAATAATAATTAGCAATTTATCATTTTCAATCTTTGTATATAAATTTCTATTGCAGAACCTTTTGTAAAACCTTGTTGATGTAGATATTTGTCAAGGCGGTAATACCAAGCCCTAGGAGCCTATTTCAGAACATAGAGAGCCTTTTTGAGTCTGCATACAAGTTTTTCATCATTTCCAAGAATGAATCCTTATGGTTATTCAATATAAACTTCTTCTTCTAAATCTCCATTAAAGAAGGTTGATTTTACATCCATTTGGTATACTTTGAATTTTCGAAAATTGGAAAGAGCAAGAAACATTCTTATGACTTCAAGTCTGGCAACAGGTGCAAAAGTTTCTTCAAAATCTATACCTTCTTGTTGAGCATACCTTTTACAAACAACTATGGCCTTGTTTCTAATGACTTATCCATTTTCATTTAGCTTGTTCTTGAATATCCATTAGTTCCTATAATATTTTTATCATGAGGTCTAGGAACTAATTCCCAACTGTCATTTTTTTCAATTTGCTCAAGTTCTTCATCCATGGCCTTGACCCAACATTAATCTTTGCATGCTTCATTTACATTTTGAGGTTCGGTGGAGGATAGTAATGCTAGATAGCTTGAGGTCCCTGTAATAGTTCTTCTTGTCTATACACCAGCCTCCCTTTCTCCTAAAATTTGAGTTCCTAGATGATTTTTCTGAACATATCTAGACAGAGACTTTTCTTCTACCATTATATCTTATTCTGGTGCTTCATTGGTTTCTTATTGAATATAATTTTGATTTGATGTGGGAAAGTAATCCCCATCTTCCTCATTGTCATAATATTCTATTGATTTTACCTGTTTTGGATTTCTGAATGCTTCATCAACTACAACATCAATGCTTTCAACAATTTTTCCAAGTCTTTTATTATAACATTTATATCCTTTACTTCTAGAAGGATAACCAAAAAGAATCCCTTCATCTACTCTGGGTTCAAACTTACCAAGTTTTTCATCAGTCCTTTTGTTAAAACATTTTCTTCCAAAACCTTTAAAGTATTTTACAGTAGGAGTCTTACCATACCAAAGTTCATGTGGAGTTTGAGTGCTATTTACTCGAACATTTTCTTTGTTGAGAATAGTCATGGCAGCAAGTGCAACTTCACCCCAGAAGGTTGCAAGAGTTCCAAATTCATCTATAATAGCTTGAGCCATTTGTTGAACTACTCTGTTCATCCTTTCTACCACACCATTTTGCTGAGGAGTTCTTGCGGTGGAGAATTGCCTTTTTATTCCATGTTGCTCACAAAAGTCAAAGAATTCATCCGATATAAATTCCCCTCCTCGATCAAATCTAATGCATTTGATTTTTCGATCTGATTCATTTTCAACCAAAGCTTTGAAGTCTTGGAACTTTTCAAATGCTCCATCTTTATGCTTTAGAAGACCTATCCAACACATTCTGGAAAAATCATCAATGAACAAAACAAAGTATTCTTCTCCACGAGGTGACTTTTTCCTTGTTGGTCCACATAAATCAGTATGGATAAGTTCAAGAGGCTTACTAGCTGACCCTTCTTTTTCCCTGAAGTGAACTCTGGTTTGCTTGTCTATTTGACATGCTTTGCATATTGTATTTTTTGGGATGCTGATATCAGGAAGATCACGAACAACCTTGAGTCTGCATGCTTTTCTTATTTGAGAAAAGATTAGATGTCCCAATCTTCTATGCCACAACCAGTTTTCATCATTTTTGCTTAGATAACATTGTTGTTGTCCTCCTTTGAGTATGTATAAGTTGTTTGGAGTTCTTGTACCTTTGATCATGGTCTCTCCTGTATCAAGCTCACGAACAACACATCCATTTGATCGAAACACCACTTCATTTCCTTGATCACACATTTGACTGACACTCAACAAGTTATGTTTTAAACCATATACATACATATCATATTCAACTTTAACCTTTTCTTTCAAGGAAACAAAACCTTTACCTTTTATTACAGCTAGAGTGTCATTTCCAAATGAGAGATTCTTTTTCTTTTCTAAGGCATTATATGAGTGAAGTTTCTCTTTGTCACCTATCATATGTTTGGAGCATCCACTGTCAATGTACCACTGATTTTCTTGTCCTTCTGCATACAAGGCTATACCACATCTTTCTGTTTGAAATTCTTTCCTTCTCCATATGTTGTGCAGCGGATCCCTCGCATAATGGTTTTGGGGCTTAAAGCCCACAAATTTGGGTATTGGTATTGTAAAGGCTCCACGAAGTGCATAGAGCGCGAATTGTAATGAGTCAAGTCAAAGGGTAGTCCGCCCTAAAATATTGTAATTTAATCTAGAATGTGTCAGCCTACCCATGGTTTGTGGACCATGGGAACGTATAAATAGAGCAAGGCTCTAAGTGTAGAAGATAGCTTTCTTTTGGATCTGAAGTGAATGGGTTTCTAAAAGTAATATTGGCTCTAAGTCTATAAGTCTAAGTCGCAATTCGTAGTAGTAGAAGAGGCTCTACAATTGTGTGTGCAGAGGCCTAGTAGAGTCCATAGTTTTGTGCATGGACCCCTGTAGCTTTGTGTGTAGGGTAGGAAGTGAATTGTAACTGGAAAAAGAATTAATAAAGATAAGTTGGTTTTGTAATATCGCATATCTGTTGCTCTGTTTTTGTTCATATATCTATTTACTGTTTATGGTAATTGAAAGTACTGTGCCTACTTAAATTAATTCAAGCTCTATAATACTACTAAGCACAGTAAAGAGCATTTGTGCTCATCCTCTGAGCCACACAGAGGTAGTTGCTCTAAACAGATGGCTGCGTAGAAGTAGCGCAGTGTGAGAGATCGATTCGCGAATCTTCTAGACCTCATCAGGACATCCCTAGGGTGTAGAAACCTGGTTCTAGCACCCTCCCATACTACCTCGGGTGAGACCTCAGTCTGCGTTCCGCGGATTGTTGCCGAAAGGGCCAGTAGTTTCAGGATTTGTTTGGCTAAACATTTCTAAACCTAGGTGAGGCCCCAATAAGCCAACAAATGGTTCTGTTGCCGGGACTGGGATCTGCCTAAGGGATGTCTAATGTCGGAACACTGGAACCCTACGTAGAAGGAAATTGAAGATTGGTTGGATTAGAAACTTCATGAGTTTGTATTACAAGAAAACAAAACCCTGCAAATATCCAAGAAGAGGTGGTTGGATCACTTCATATATACGGAAATCCACGAGATCTTCTTTGCATCCTTCTCTTCAAAGCTGTATGATTTGATCGCGAGGTTAGTAGAGTTGTTGCGCAGGCTAGAAGCATCTAAAGATAAGGTCATACAGGCCGTAGACCATTGGCTGGATCAGATAATAGGAGGGTTTATCACTAAATTTGCAATAGACACTACTGTAAGCTACAGTGGAGCAGAAAGATGTTTTCTCAAGGGACCGTGAGGTAAATACATCAAAGCTTTGAATACCTGGATTAAGATGCTATTATGTGAAAGAAGGGTGATGCAAATACATTAATGAGTGGGACAACGACGAGCGGAAAAGTCTACAAAGGTATAGAAGGGTTAGGAAACAGTCCTTTAATTTCACCTCCACGAACGAATGAGGAAGAGCGTGCCAAGGTTTCTCCAGGGAGTGCGGTCAGTTTGATAAGGCAACGCATTCCGCAGTTATCATCCCCGCTAATGCAACCACTCGTGTCACCTCCTTCACCTCCATCTTCACCCACACCACCTCCACCAAACCAGTAGTTTAGCATGGCGAATGCGATCAAGCTGTCTGTATTCAGATGAGTAGGAAACGAAGATCTAGATCAGTTTTGGTTCATAGTAAGAGCAATGTGGGAAGCACACGGGGTTACGTATGATAACATTAAGAAGGCCACATTAGTAAGCGCGCTATAGGACCGTGCGCTGATGTGGTATATCAAGCACGCAAATGATCACCCAAAAGTAGGAATAGTGGAGATCCAGATTGCATTGAACAAAGAGTTTAGTCGACTAAAGTCAAAGATGCAGTCGATCATCAGATTCAAGGAGATCGCGATGCTTCCAGGTGAAACTCCCTGGGATCTAGATCAAAGGCTGAAAATTATGATCCGCAAGGCTACTATGACACTGACAGATGCACAACACCAAGCATGGTTTGTGGCTTCTTTGATACCACACCTAAGGACAACGTTGTCACAGCAGAAGCTCTCTACCCAAGTAGAAGCAGTGGAAATGGCGATGAGATTACATGAGACACCGATATAGGATCCAAGGTTGGGAATCCAACAAATCCACACGCATCTACAAAACCTATGCTTAGAGATGTAGAGTTTGAAGCAGGATAGGACACCCTGGACAGAAGTGCGTGAATAAGTGTGGTGCATAAAATGTAAAGGCCAAGGCCACGATAAGGATCACTATCTAGTATTCACAAACTATTTGGTAGGAGGAAGACCGATGCCATTGAGGCCAGAGGCATAGGCAAGCGCAAGAATGGTGCCCGCGCTATGGTGTGCGATCTATCAGGTGGGAGGGAAGGACACTATGGACAACTATCACCTATTGCAGAAGTATACACAGACTTCACAATATCTATTTTGTAATTTCTATAGATCAGTGGGCCACGATGAGCGAAACCGTGGGAGTTATGAGTTGTTGATGGATCGAACACCTGCCTACAGGATGAAAATCGAGGCGTGAGGTCAGAATCTAGCTGCAGCCATAATGTGTGGTGGATTCCAAGGGCATGTATGAGGACGAGGAGGAATGGGACCCGAAGGAGGGCGCGGATAGTTAATCTGCTACAATTGTGAAGGCCCTGGGCATTAAGCGCGTGACTATATGAATCCGACCAGAATTTGTTTCCCCTAATTCTATCAGTTTGACCATGAAGTGGTAGATTGTCCAATGTTGATCACACAGATCCGCATGAAAGGGGTACTACAGCCTCCTCCGACACAGAATATCCAAATGATGAGGTCAAAACCATGCGAAGAAGATCCTAACATGAACATGGTACTTAGAAGTGGTGCGACCACAGGGGAAGATAAGGGAAAGCAACCTGAGGGCAATACATGGGTTCATAAGGCTTCTACGAAGGAACTTGAGTTTGACAAGGAACACAGAAAGGAAAAAATTATGGAAGCTAAGAAGAGCTTCACAGAGGCCTCTACTTCAGGTAGTAAGGACCAACCAGAGCCAGGAATGGATCCTTATATGCTTACTACCTTTTTAGATACATGCATGAAGCTGCTATGCAACGATAATGCGGTTAAAGGATTACAGGAGTTGATAAAAGGGTGCACAAGGTTAAGAGAACTGCACGTAGTTTGGAAGCTAGGAAAGCATGCGTTGCACACAAGAAGGGAAATGTGGTTGAATGAGCAAATTGGCGAATATGAGACGGATCAGGTCATCCTAGACCTGGGCTCGGATGCAAATTTGTTACAAAAGTAGAAATGGGAATGCATGGGCAAGCCCATGTTACAATGGTCTCCTATTCATTTACGGATGGCGAACCAACAAAAATTTTTTCCCATGGGAAGATTGCAAGGGGTAACAACAGATATCGAAGGTGCAAGCACACAGATGGACTTTGAGGTAATAGATATTGTGGATGACAGTAACCCTTACCCCGCGTTGTTAGGGATAGACTTGGCCACAGACATGAATGGAGTCATCAACCTGAAGAAGAAGAAAATGATTTTTGAGAAAAAGTCCCTATGTGTAGTATTTCTGCTGGATCCAGCTGAAGGAGAGTGCTACACTCAACCTTTGCACGACGATGGGAGTGATGATGAGCTAGATGTAGAAATTTCACCTGTAGCACAAACCAATATATGCAATGTCCTAAAGCATAATAGTTGTTCTACTTTTACAAGACATTAAGCAGAAGCATAATCGAATTCATGAGCAACATCAAGTAGAAACATGCATAACTGATCAAGAGAATTAATCACACATAACACAAGATATATCTAGGGGAAAGCACCGGCATAAAACCCTAACCATGTATTATCAATCAAGTGGAAATCCTCTTCACCATACAAAAAGAATTAGCTCTCAAGCTATTCAGTTCTCAATGAACTATGAATATATGAAGATATGTCTCATGAACCAACCAAACCATGTATATAAAGGCTTTACCTATGGTCCAACCCCTATTTCCTTATGCAATTTTCTTAGGAAATAATAGAAAAAGCATATGTAATTAATTCCAAATATACCAATTTAACCAATGGTCCAACTACACAATCCTTGAGGACACTAGTTCCTCAACCATGCAAAAACTACTTACTAGAAATAGTCAAGCATCTTATAGTACACTGTCCCACATCTGATCTCAACTGGGTCTCTGACAGAACTGACATGCAACAGTTATCCATGAGTGAATTCTCAGTTATCTAAAATAATAGTTGTCACATGCATGCAAGCATTAACAAACTATATTTCGTTATTTTAACAACTTGTTAAAATAATCTAACTGGACTTGACTAGTTATAACTAAGTCAACTGATTCTCTCATTATAGAACTCATACTTATTCCCTCAATTAGTGAAGGAAATTAAGGATAAATTCCTCAATCAGTGGGACAACTCATGTGCATGCTCATAAAGACTTCAAATTCGAATTTCCTTAACTAATTAACTCAGGTAAATTAATTAATTAATATTTTCAACTGATGTTAAGACCAAAATTAATTTTACTTCCTATAAATAGACTAGGGACTGCTATAAATAGGAAGGGACCCAAGAATGCTATTTTTAGAAATTTCTATTTTTAGCAGTTTCACCTCTCACCCAATGTGGCCAATGACCTCACTGGCCAAACTGCTATTTTTAGACATGCTATTTTTACCAGGTCTATTTTTAGCACATTCTAAATTTAACATTTCTTGTTGCACATTTTTCAACACTCCCTCTCAACAAGAAAGGCTTTCTATCGAACCTGATCCTGTAACTTTGGAATGTTCTACATGCAACAAATCTACCCGATCCACTTGCTCCAACAACACTTGGAACAAAAACACTCCCAACTAACCACTCTGTTGGGCTAGGAACATACTCTGATGTTGAAGCTCTACCTGCTGCTGACAAGTGCTCCCTCTCTGACATCTACGCTAGTGCAACATCTCCATGCATCTCACACCATTTCACACCTCTCTGTGCCACCTAGCACTATGAAAAACACTTGTGCCTCTTGCATTGCTGTAGCCTACTAGCTATGCGCTGTCCTGGGATTCCCTGCACTGTCGCTCTCTCTGCCGCTCCATCTGCATCTATCTCTACCAAATAAGTCAATTCCTGCTACTCCACATCAGGGCTCCTGTAGCAAGGTCTCATCCAAGAGGTTGGGTACCTCAAGGATCCTACCCCTCCTCCTTGGGACAATCACTCTATATTGCCCCACCTCCTAACTGGAGGTATGGTTGGATGTGATCCCTCAGCCCACCTGGCTCGAAGTTTCCCCCTACTGAAGGTCTCTGCATGAGTAGATGTCTCTACTTGATCTCCACTTAGCTTCCCCTGTTGTGGCTTCTCCACAGCCTCCTGAAGCTGCTGCACCAATCGTGGCTCCTCCACAATCGTCTGAGACTTCTTCTAGCTCTGCATGTTGAGAGGTAATATAGCCTCCCTCTCAACCACCAAGTCTCCATCAGTTGGCTTGTTGCTCAAGGCTTTGCATGCATCTTGAACCTCAAGAGCATATAGGTTCTTGATCTGTGAACCAATCTGCTTCATCTGTCTAGTGAAGATGTGTCTGAGGAAAACCTTTCCCTTTCCTTATAATATGAAGATGATTTCTTTATAATGTTTAGTCCATATACTGCTGTACTTTCTTGAATTGGTTGTTTTGTAGGTCAAAGGAGAAAAAGGAACTCCAAGAAGGGTTTGGACCCTGGAAGGACCTTTTCAAACTTAGAACCTCAGGTACGCCCCTTATCATATAGTTTTCTTATATTAGCATTATGGTTGTATGGTATGCATGTTTCTCTGTATAGACAACTTTCAGTCTGCTAGGGTATCAGCCCAAGACCCTAGGGGAACCTTTCCCTTAACACTACATCATAGCCTTTGTCTTCCAGCATCACGATCGACACCAAGTTTCTCTTCAGTCTTGGTACATACTTGACATCGGTCAAGGTAAGGCAAGATCCATGCTCCCTCTGAAAAATAACCATGCCTACACCTGAGACACTATACTTCTCATCATTACCCATCACTATGAGTATCTAGAGATCTTTCTCCTCCAAAGTACTGAATAAACTCTTGTCACCGGTCATGTGGAAAGAAGCTCCACTGTCAAGAAACCAACCACTTCACACCATTGATGAAACCATGCATGTGAAGAGTGTGAAATCCAACTCAAACTGTGAAGCAAGTTCCTTACCTTTAGATCCTTCCCTGGATCCCTTCTTGGATTTCCTCCGTGGACAATTTGCAGCATAATGGCCCACCTCATGACAATGAAAGCATCGCACTTTTGATTTGTCAACCTTCTTCCCACCATTGGAATAACTAGATTCAGAAAGAGAAACCTTCTCCTTCCCCTTCTTTACCTTACTCGCTAAGGCACAGTTCTCCTCATCCTCCATGGATGAAGAACCGTCTCTGGCGCTCCGTCTGATCTCCTCCTACATCAAATCCGACCAAAGTCATTCCCAATCTAGCAGTTTCTCCCTTCCACTAACTGAGTCCTGGTAGCTATTCCAGCTTTTAGGAAGGCCAAGGAGTGCTAGACTCACCATATCATCATCAGCTGTCATGACCCCTACACTTGCAAGCTCATCCCTGCATGTGATGAGCTTGGTCAGATACATAGAGATCATCTCATCCTTTTCACACTTGATCTTTCGAAGTTTGTCCTTCAGTGCTAGCTTCCTCTGATCACTACTATTCTGATATAAATCTTTCAATTTTTTCCACATTGCAAACGGATTCTCCTTCCCATGGAGGCTCGAGACAATGTGATCTCGCACTCCCTCCAAGAGAATTCTCCTAGCTCTAGCCACACACTTCTTCCATTCCGCCAGTTGAGTAGCATCAGTAGGCTTAGGGACTTCTTGATCAATGAAGTCCTTAAGGCCATTATCTTCCAATACTACCTTCATGTGATCCTTCCAAGCTATATAGTTTGAGCTACCATCAAGGGCATACTCAAGCCTCAAACCATAGAACGCCATTGGTGAAATAGATGTGATAAGAACTTGAGATCTATATCCTGAATAATACACTTTGAATTCCTTCCTGTATATTGTTCTTCCTTGATCACCTGTACTCTGATACCATGTAGAAATTTCACCTGTAGAACAAACTGATATATGCAATGTCCTAAAGCATAATACTTATTCTACTTCTACGAAACATTAAGCAGAAGCATAATCGAATTCATGAGGAACATCAAGTAGAAACATGCATAACTAATCAAGAGAAATAATCACACATAACACAAGACATATCCAGGGGAAAGAACCAGCATAAAACCCCAACCATGTATTATCAATCAAGCGGAAATCCTCTTCACAATACAAAAAGAATTAGCTCTCAAGCTATTCAGTTCTCAATGAACTTTGAAGATATGTCTCATGAACCAACCAAGCCATGTATATAAAGGATTTACCTATGGTCCAATCCCTATTTCCTTGCATAGTTTTCTTAGGAAATAATAGCAAAAGCATATGCAATTAATTCCAAACATACCAAGTTAACCAATGGTACAACTATGCAATCCTTGAGGACACTAGTTCCTCAACCATGCAAAAACTACTTACTAGAAATAGTCAAGAATCTGATAGTACACTATCCCACATCTGATCTCAACTAGGTCTCTGATAGAACTGACATGCAACAGTTATCCATGAGTGAATTCTTAGTTATCTAAAATAATAGTTGTCACATGCATGAAAGCATTAACAAACTATATTTGATTATTTTATCAACTTGTTAAAATAATATAACTGGAATTAACTAGTTAGAACTAGGTTAACTGATTCTCTCATTATAGAACTCATACTTATTCCCTCAATTAGTGGAGGAAATTAAGGATAAATTCCTTAATCAGTGGGACAACTCATGTGCATGCTCACAAAGACTTCAAATTCGAATTTCCTTAACTAATTAACTCAACTGAATTAATTAATTAATATTTCCAACTACTGTTAAGACCAAAATTAATGTTACTTCCTATAGATAGACTAGGGACTACTATAAATAGCAAGGGACCTAGAAATGTTATTTTTAGAACTTTCTATTTTTAGCAATTTCACCTCTCGCCCAATGTGGCCAATGACCTCACTGGCCAAACTACTATTTTTAGACATGTTATTTTTAGCAAGTCTATTTTTAGCACATTCTAAATTTAACATTTCTTGTTGCACATTTTTCAACACTGGATTGTATCTACAAGATAACTGCGCTTCATTAGGATTGGCTAAATCTGACTGCAGATGGAAGGGCCTCGTGGGAATGCACACATTCCTGCCCTTCAGATTCAGACGAAGAAGATGAATGCTGGCACAATCGGTTGAGTGAAGTAACAACACTAAATTGTAATATGATGACTAAATCACTACGTTGCATAATGACCCAAGCTCGAGATCTACCAATAGATGATGGATTAACAACAGTGGATGAATTCTTGGACAATTTTGAGAGTGTAGTGCTATAGCACCAGCAGTTCAATGCGTTAAAATGGGCATTGCGGATGATGCCTGCGCATTGGTGGGGAACACATCGAGGAGACTTTTAAAACTGGCGTGGTTGTAGAAGGATGATGCAGCTACGGTTTGGGAATCTAGAACTACGAATAATTGGATGGACGTGATGACCCATGCACACACCTCACAAAATGGACCAAGGCCTATGGAGAAGAACCTCAGTCTCAATGGGTACACTTATTCTATCATAACTTGGATGTCATCCCAAGGAACTGGTATACCGAGACGGAACTTCGACATGGTACAGGAAAATGGGATATCTTGCGCGAAGGATTTTTGCTAACATTTTCATTTGAAGACCTATGGGCAGATACTGTTGACGATGCGTTGTAAGTCATGAAAGCCACCATTTTCAAAATACCACAGGAACCACGGGAAATAGTTCAACCAAAATGGTCACCTCAATTATGCCAAGCCCTAGAATGTTACAACGTACAAGTGGAGGATGATGATGACGACCCCCGAAATATTAATATTATAGAAACTGAAGGGAGTCGTGAAGTTTAAGGACTAGTAATCGAGGACCCCTACATCACTACGACACTAAGAACAAAGCAGGCAAACATTGGTACAGATGCGGAACCAAAGTACATGACGCTCGGGGATTATTGGGATGATGCCATGGTGGATCGAGCTACTTCACGAATATCAAGACTTGTTCCCAACCAAAATCATAGAGTTAAAGGGGATCCTTGGTGACCTAGGGATGATGAAGATAACTATGAAACCGGACACAAAGCCAGTTAAGCAGCTTCCTTACCGTTTGAATCCAAAGTATAAGGAAAAGGTCCGTGATGAATTGGGCAAAATGCTTGCAGCAGGAATTATTGAACCAGTGGAAGAGTCCAACTAGGTGAGTCCTATGATAGTGCAGGAGAAAAAACAAAAGGGAAAAATTCAAATCTGGGTGGACCTTAGAAAAATTAATGATCTCTGTGTTCACGATCCATTCCCAACACCATTTATAGATGAAGTCTTGGAGAATGTTGGTGGACAAGAAGCTTACTCATTCACGGATGGGTTCTTAGTGTACCATCAGATCAAGATTGTGCTGGAAGATAGGAGCAAGACAACCTTCGTGACCGAATGGGGTTGTTTTCAGTACACTATTATGCCCTTTGGGTTGAAGAATGTTCCATCAATAGTTTCGTGCGTAGTGGTGGTTGCATCAAGGAATTCATCCACAAGTTTTTGGAGGATTATTTCGATGATTGGACTATATTTGGGCTAGTCAAGAAACATATAGCGAGCTTACGGTTGATGTTGGATACTTGTCGATGACACCAGATTGCGTTGAATCTTAAGAAGTGCACCATCCTCATCCCCTTTGGAAATTTTCTCAGCCATGTGGTCTGTAGACAAGGCCTGATGGTGGACCCTACGAAGATTTTTGTCATTCTAAATTTGGAAGCGCTATGAAGTGTCAAACAAATCGCGCCACGTTAGGGCACACTGGATACTATCGAAAGTTTATTAAGAGCTATGCACAAATCATGGCACCAATGGAATAGATGTTGAAAAAGGACGCCATATATTGTTGGAATGATGAATGTAAGAAAAGTCTAGGAATCCTCAAGGAAAAAATGGCATCTGCTCCCATTTTGGTTTTCCAAAAATGGGATATCGAATTTCATGTACATGTTGATGCGTCATGTATCACGTTGGGTGTTGTACTCACGCAGGAAGGAGTGGAAGGCATTGATCACCCGATCACATTTGCAAGTCAACGGTTGTCCAAAGCCAAAAAGAACAACTCCACTATTGAGCGCGAGGGATTGGCGATGGTATACATGATCTAGAAATATCGCCACTATCTACTTGGTGGGCACTTCAAGATGTATACCTATCATTTTGCGTTGAAATACCTGGTGAAAAAGCCTGTGTTGGGGGGGCGCATATGTAGATGGCTATTACTATTTCAAGAATATGACTTTGATGTCATCGTAAAGTCGAGACGCTTAAATGTAGGCCGAGATCACCTATCATAAATTGAGAACGGTGAGGAGAAAACAACTTTGGAGGAAGGACTACCTGATGCACAACTCTATGCAGTGTACATTGCGGACGACCACTTCTAAGATATAATCCATTTCGAAAAATTCCCTGGAAAACTCTGAATGCATTGGCTGGGACCATATGTGGTGAAAGAGGTCACAGACGGAAGCACGGTCCAGCTTGGCAAGCTTAATGGAAAGCCCTTCCCAGGAAGAGTAAATGGTAGTCGCCTGAAGCCCTACATGAGTGGGCTAGCTATCTAACTAATCGACCAAAACACAGTCTCAACGTTCCAAGCAGTTGAGAGAAAGCACGGGACTATAAACGAGTCTACAGGAAAGCTGCGTGGAAATAGGGTTCCTCGTAGGGTGAGCCTATCACAGGAATCACGATTGTGCATAAGGGGCTATGGTGCTATGCAGGCAGGCTGGAAAGTGGCCGTTGAGGACACTGTTCCTGACAAGATGGTCAATTTAATGCAACAAGGAGTGGATGGCGGGAAATTAAGACATGTAGTCAGAACTGGATTTGAACTGATTTTCCGCTAGCATCACATTAATGAGCCAAAAAAGTGGGGAACAATCAAATTTGAATTTCATCAGGTCTATAAATTATAGCTGGTCATCCATCGAAAAAACTGTGGCATATTGAGACTTAAGTTATTGTGCTATCCAATAGGCATGGATTCATCGAACTTCGACGAGTCGAGAGTAAGCCCCGTGGTTGCGACATTGCCAAAAGAGCCGTAGGACCTTCAGGGCAACGTAATGTCCACCGCCAAGGCTGCAACGCCGAGTCCAATGTCAGTGGTGGGAGAAGTGCCAAAACTCCCCAGCCAGATAGTAGGACCGGTCCGGATGTCGCCGCGAAACCTGTGGTCTAGTAAGCGATCTATGCAAGATAGGGGCAAGATGTTGAATCTTAGGATACAAGACAAAATTCAGTTGAAAAGTGCATCCCTGGGCCGCATGCCCACGACGAAACTTGAAGATTGGGACCTCGTGGATAGCAACATCTCTCTTTCAAAAATGCAACACAAGCTTCAACAAACATGGAGTATACTAGACCAAAGATCACAAGCTTACTACTTTTGCACAAGGAGTTCACACCTTGGGCATCTCAGCTAGAGCTAAAATCCTATGAGAGGTTGCTTTGTGTTAACCGAGCAGAGCAGAATGAGCATCATTAGTTAACCGATTTAGTAGAGGCAATAGAGCAAGAGCTTGAAGAAATGTTGCAGGAAGCAAGAATGGAGCAGTAGAACATAATGCGTCACTCACAGGGATGGTGGGCCACAAAGCCTTGGCAGCGCATCTCGCCACACAAATGAGTGACTTGGGATGAGTCACGATGATTATGTTGGGGGCCTGTTTGGCAGCGGATCGCCCCCCTCGTAATGGTTTTCGGGCTTAAAGCCCACAAATTTGGGTGTTGGTATTGTAAGGCTCTGCTAAGTGCACAGAGTGTGAATTGTAATGAGTCAAGTCAAAGGGTAGTCCACCCTAAAATATTGTAATTTAATCTAGAATGTGTCGGCCTACCCATGGTCCGCGAACCAGGGGAATGTATAAATAGAGTGAGGCTCTAAGTGTATAAGGTATCTTTCTTTTGGATCTCAAGTGAATGAGTTTCTAAAACTAATATTAGCTCTAAGTCTATAAGTCTGAGCCGCAGGTCGTAGTAGTAGAAGAGGCTCTGCAGCTGTGTCTGTAGAGGCCTAGTAGAGTCTGCAGCTATGTGCGCAAACCCCTACAGCTATGTGTGCAGGGTAGGAAGTGGATTGTAACTGGAAAAAGCATTAATAAAGATAAGTTGGTTTTGGAATATCACATATCTGTTGCTCTGTTTCTGTTCATATATCTGTTTACTGTTTATGATTGCGCGCATGTCTCCTTATGGTAACTAAAAGCATTGTGCCTACTTAATTAATTCAAGATCTATAATAATACTAAGCACAGCAAAGAGCATTTGCTCATCCTCCAAGCCACGTGAAGGTAGTTTCTCTGAACAGACAGCTGCACAGAAGTAGCACAATGTGAGGGATCGATTCGTGAACCTTCCAGACCTCATCAGGACATCGCTAGGGTGCGGAAACCTGGTTCCAGCACCCTCCCATACTACCTCAGGTGAGACCTCAATCCGTGCTCCACGGACTATTGCTGAAAGGGCTGGTAGTTTTGGGATTTGTTTGGCTAAACATTTCTGAACCTGGGTCAGGCCCTAATAAACCAACACCATATCTTTGGATTTAATGGCATTTTCTCCTTTTGAGGTGTTTGCTGAAATTTTCTCCTGCATTCAGATTCTTCATGACCAAAGTTGTTACAAATTGAGAATTCTATTTCATTTTTAAGAGGAGAAAATTTATTATAGGAACTTCTCTTGATCCCTATTACATTCCTTTTATTTCATGCTTCTCTAGTTATGATGGTTTTGTAAGCAACTCATTGAGCAGCTTTGTGCCCAAAATTATGACATGAAAAACATTGCCCATTAAATAAGTTTCTGCGACTATCAAATCTATATACCTGTTGATTATAGTTTCTATTGATATTCATCTTTGGATCAAATTGAGTATGATTTGCCTGAGGTTGGTTGTGTCTTCTATTGATATTCATCCTTGGAGCAAATTGAGTATGATTTACCTGGTGATCAACTTTATGCTTTTGCTGATGATTGTCATACTGTTCACTGGTCTTTGCTGCATCAAGATAGCTTTTGGTGGAGGTTGACAGCTTCTGCAATTGAGATGCTTCTTTCATATATCCAAGACCTGTCTTTATCAGAAGAGAACACTGACCTTTGATAATTTCATTTAAAGTTTCTGATCCTTTAGCAAATCTAAGATTGAGAGATTTTGTTTTCTCAAGATCTTTTCTTAGACCCACAATTGCACATTCTAGTTTTTCATTGTGTTTTTCTTTTTCAGCAAGTTGATATGTCAACGTATTTATGATCATATTCTTTTCTTCTAAACGGATTTTGAGTTTAGAGATTTCTTCATGAAAGTTTTCCTCTTCTAAAGCATCTAAAAAATCATCATTGTCATAAGCCATGAGAAGTCTATAATCATCACTATTATATAAACCATCACTATCCTCTTCTAAACTATCCCAAAAAACATCACTATCATAAGCCATGATAAGTCTGTAATCTTGACCAATTCCATCTTCATCACTATTAGATAAAAAATCGCTATCTTCATGAGTATAGTAACTCCTTCTATTCACAACTTGTTTCCTATTCCATTTTGCATATTCTTTTCCCTTTTCATATTTATCTTTGTGAGGACATCTGGCATCATAATGACTGACTCTACCAGAAGCAAGGCATTTGAAAGGTAGCTTACCTCTAAACCTTCGAGAACCTCGTTGAAGCTTCTTGACAAAATTTACCTCATCTTCTTCTTCTGAAATGTGTCATGATTCATTATGTTTTTCCTTTTATTTTCCTTTTGCTGAAGCTTTAAATGTGACTTCTCTCTTATCTGATGACCTCCTTTTCTCATCTCAAAAGGAGTTAGGATTCCATGAAGCTGTGTCATAGTGATATTCTGCATATCCTATTTTTCTTCTATGGTAGATACTTTTGATTCAAATTTAGTAGACAAGGATCTCAAAATTTTCTCAACTAAGGTAACTTCCTTTATTTCTTCACTCAAATTCTTCATACAATTAACAACCTCATATATACATAAGAAGTAGCTAGCTATCTCTCATCACTATGAATCTTAAGAGTTTTATACTCAATTCTTGGTGCGACCAGGTCTGAAGCTTGACTTGCTCAGTATTGACCTCATCAAAATTCATCATAAGAATCTAATAATCATGGTGACCAGATGGTGGAGTTGGTTGAGCTGCCTGACCTTGTGTAGGTTGGGTAGCTATATATCCTTGGTGAGGGAAAGGATTGGTAATAACTGCTAGTTGAGATGAAGCAGGAGGGGGAGGGGGGAGCAGTGGGCTGCGATCCTCGAGAAGTTTTTTGAGCTTCCCATACTTGACACAACTGAGGTAAAAGAGGACACTCATGGGTATAATGACCATATATGTTTGTTCGTACAAAGAGCCTTGTTTTTCTTGGGCTGACTACCCTGTTGCTGGGTTATGGGATTAGGTTGAGGACTTTGAGGGGCATTGGTTGGAGGACCTTGGTTTCCTTGATTACCTTGGGATTGTTGGTTCTGATTACCCTTCCCATTATTCCTTTTCTTGGGCTTAGGGGGATTGGGTCCACTCTATTGAGTATACACTTGACCTTGTGGAGGAGGTGCCTACTATGGTAGAGGGGGAGCGGACATGGGGGCCTGGGGTGTTAGTGCCGGAGGGGTTGGAGTGCTAGGTGGTGTATAGTGATAATAAGGAGACGGGGAAAAATTTGGATAAACATATGGTGCAACAACTGGCCTTGGCATATGTTGATGTGGATGGGGATATGCATATGGCGTGTTGGGACTTGGATAAGGGTTGCCTTGTGGAGGATTGGGGGAGGGATAATTGTAAGTGGAAATGGTACCTCCCTGAGGTGGAGCATATGGTTGAGGGTGTGAAATGGTTCCAAATATGCCATCAATAGCATGAGATGCTCCCATTTCATTAGCAGTAGTAGGCCAAGGAAGATCGATGATGACAATGTAAACTAACCTAACTGGGCATGGATAAGATAAAATTTTAAGGCTACTTGGAGTGCATCTTCCTCAGACTGGGGGAAGTGTGACGTGACATATTTAACAATGGGAGCCAACATAAATCTAAGGAACGAATCCATATAGAATCAATATTTGAATTTGGGAGCTCTACATACACTCCTCCTTCTTTGCCATTCCTTAACATGGTCGAAAAACGGGTGGTAGAAGTTTGACGGAAAGAAATCAATATCTGGGTACCAATGTCATAACAGAGAGGTAGCTGGAAATATGAAAGAAACATTCTAGCAAGAGTCACAAAAGTGGAATGAGTGGCTATGGGTTGATCGACATAGCACTTCATAGTAGCTCCAATGAGCATGCATTGGAGAAAACGAAGATGGATGGAGTCTTATGTAATGGAATTTGATGAACACCATATGTGGAATGAGAAAACATGATTAGTTGGATTTTCTCTAGGATTACCCTCAAACTTTGGGATGTCTGATGGGAGTTTAGTAGGAATAGCTAGCCAAGTGGGATCGTGGAGAAGAGGAACATTGATAAGCTGACTGAAATCAAGGAGGCTCAAACCAACCATTAAAGGAAGCAAGGGAGTAGGGGTAACCACATTGGTGGATATTCCATTGGTGGGGGTACCCTGGTTGGTACTTGGGTTACCACCCTATTTTCCTGCACCTATGTTGGTGCTTGACATGGTGGCGATAAATGGTTGAGAAGACGTGGAATCAAAGGAGGAATTGGATGAATAAGTATAATCAGAATCAGAATGATGACTCAATGGAGGACTGGCAGGATTAACTCTAACTTGACAGGGTGGAGTAATATATCCTAATAGGAACTGAGGGTGAAGACCTCGAATTCGATGCAACAAATTCCTAGGGGGTGCAATCATGTCAAGAAAATAATGATCTAAGAACTAAAGGATGATGATAGGAATAAAAGAGAAAAAACAACAAGAAATCACCTATTGCAGTGGTGCCAAGTGTAAACTAACAATTTTAGTGATGTTACTCTAATATAAGCAAACATGTCCTATCAAACAAAATGATGTCTAGTTTATAGGTGATATAAATCCTCAAAAAATCCTAGATCTACTGTTTTAGATGGTTATCAAAAGAACTTCTTTCTTGATAGAATTTGATCCTCATAAGCAAATTTGTCCAGAGAAAGGTGGGGTAGAGAACCAACTACTTCCCATAGCCAGTTCTATAGGGTGTTTTCATAATATTGGTCTCTACAGTTACCTTCGTCCCATAGGGGTGGTTGAGTATTGAGCTTCTCTGTAGTCAACCAACGCATGGGATTCCCTACCACAAATTGGGTAGCCCTGAGGATAACCGCTCACTTGATGACCTAGCCTAACCCCCTCTGAATCGGGTTTATGATGCACTCTAACTTTGGACCATGGGATGGTGAAGGATTTTAAGCTCCCTAATTTGTCAACTTTTATGTCTCAATGTGTTGGGTCCCTATAATACTAGTGATTACCCCATTACTATTGTAGTTATACCCCTTATTTATATTGTTGTGCCCCTATTACCCCCATGTTGTTATTTCTGTGCCCCATAGAATTCCTCTATTGTTATTTTTGTGGCTTTATATTATTATTGTTAGGTCGGCTGGATATATTGTGACTCCTTAGACTCCTATATATAGAAAGGAGGTTTTGTCATTTGTATCATCCAAGAATTGTTCATTTATGTAATGTAAAGGAGGTTTCCCCCTCGAAGAGGCTGAATTCTAAGGCGTTGATCTATCTTTTCTATCTTTTCTTGAGCTGGTTTCATAACACAATGAAAGTGATCGATGGTGTTATTAGAATCCTATCCCACTGATCCTACACCTACACTACAAAGATTGTTTGGCCCTAGTGCCTAAGTGGGATTAATATATGTGTGTTGATTTATTAAGGTTTAGTGTTTCAAGTATTGGCTTGGTGGTGTTAACGAAGCTCACGTTCTCTTAGGGTGTGAGCCTGTGAAAATAATGTGTCAAGTGGATGATTTAATTAAGCATGTTTCGTGATGCCATGTGTTGCTAAAAGTAAAGTTCCCAAATACTGTAAATAAATATGAAAATGACAGAAAATAAAAAACCAATAAAGCACAAAAACCCCACCCATAAGGGCTACTAAGTAGCTAAGAAAGAGAGGGAAAACAATCTACTCAAAGACGCATAAAAATTCCTAAATGATCTAATGTCAAGGGACTGAGATCTAGAGTCACTAATCTGTTGTAAATGGTGCAGACAAACAACAAAAATCAGAGGTGAAAAATGCTGCAAAGGATAGGAATGAAGCTCTTAAACCTAAGATGCTTAAGGGTATCCTAAGGGGGAAAATGAAAACAAAATATAAAGGGATAAAACGTAAAATAAACCTATCCAAAAGAGCCAAAAAGTAATGGATGGGACTCTAAAAATCAATTGCTGAAAATTTTGAAACCCTAGACTCCTCACTTAGCAAATCTCTTACTAATAATGTGGAGGTGTACTCTAAACTTGAGGGGGTTTTCTCCTTCCTCAAAGAGACAAATAATGTGGATCTAGACCTAGGGGATACTACAAATAGAGGTGAAGTACCCAAACTAGTTTGCAGACAACACTCTCGACAATTTTGAAAAATTTTCGAAAAAATACCAAAACACAGGTACTGACCTGGAATAGGAAGACACAGTTTTTGGGCCAAGTTGTGCAATATCAAAACAAATCAGGGGCTGAAAAGTTTTTTTTTCTCCTGGGATTCTTGGTTGGCAGATCTCGAATATGTTTTATCGTCTCCTTCTCAGCTGGTATGTGTGACCTACGGAAAGAACCAAAAAACAATCAGAATATGAAAATTTGACAAAAAAGGGATTAATATTATAAATAGAAATTGAGAGGCTAAAAATAGATGTAGAAAACCCTGCAATTTTTTGAAACTTCAGTCACCTAAGAATGCTATTATTACACCAGTGGAGTCACCATTCGTTAGTGTGAAATTTCCTGGAAGGTGTACCAAAACTATTTCATTTAAGTCACTAGGTGAAAAGTGACCCAAACAACAAGTGAATGGCTGCTTGTGATTTAGATCTGTAATAAAATGGAAAACCTGCAACAAAAGTATAGAATATCTAGAATAGAAAGAAATAGTAAAAATATCCAATGCAATAACCCAAATGGAAAGACTTTAATTGAATAAATTCTTTATTGAAAACACCTGGTGAAGGAGATTTACAAAAGGGTCTGTAAGTCCCCCTCTGTGGGATGGGTTCTTTGATGTCCTTGATGCTTCAAAAAATGATCCTCTCTCAATATGTGAGAAACCTAGACAAAATGTGGAGAACTCGAATGGGAGCTCGAAAAAAGAGAGATGATAATGGTGACAATGATTATGATCATGGTGAAGAATGAATGAAAAACCCTCCTATTTGTAAAAAAGTATTGAGTTAATCTCAAAAATGGAGAATAATAAAATAATATTAACCAAATCAAGATCTAACCGCTTGGAATACTTTATTATATTTATTGAAGAGGGAAAAGACATTTAAAATGGTTAAATATATTTATTTATAAATAATTAACAAATAAAATGATTTATTAATTATTTCACGAGAATTAAGAATGATGTGAAATTGAAATAATTATTAAATAGTGATTTAACAATTATTTCAATAATAGAAATAAGGAAAATGAAATAAATAGTGTTTTATTTAATTATTCCTAAGGGATTTAGTCAAATGCGACAACGAATAATTATTTAAATAATGGTTTCATAATTATTCCTAGAGAATATTAAATAAATAATGATTTATCTAATTATTCTCATGGGTTTTTTTTAATTTAAATCAGAAAATAATTTAATAAAAGTGGTTTACTAAATTATTTTCCACAATAAAAGTGATTTTGCTATGGTAAATTTAATCCTACATGGTGTATTTCGATCCACCTAGTTAGAAAAGGCTAGGTTATCATTTTTTGGTGATAACACACAAGGTAGTGAGGTTAGCCACAATGAAAAAGAAAATAATCAAATCATTGAGTATCTACTCTACTCTTGTTCATTTTCAGTTTTTTCATGGAGACACTTTAAATCAACTTGCTCATGAAATTTTTCTGATTCATATATCTCTATATTTGTGATTAGAATAATCTTTAGACTTGAGTAATATGGTTGTTGAAGTTGTAAAATATGGTTAAATCAGTGATAGAGATGGCTACCATCCAGTTGTAGTGGTCCTATTCAAATTAATGGCAGTAGCTATCCGCACACCATGCATGATTAAATTCAATCTTCAAAATGTGATTTTACAATCCATGAAAGTTTCTAGACTTGTCTGGAAGTCGAGTAACTTCAACTTTCATTGATGGTTATGTCAGGTTCTCGTGACTCTAATAAGATCACTAAACTAAGTTAGATCTACCTTTTCTCACAATTTTTTTTTTATTTGTATGGTTTCACTGGATGTAAATTCCTTCTAGAAATATGCTTGGTATTTTGGAGAGAGTATTTAGAACTTTCAAGATCCAATGTTTGATCAAATTCAAGATTCTATTTATGTTGATTCATCTCCATGCAAGGATCTTGTACTTAACTCGAGCTTGGAGGGTGTATCTCTCATAAAATCATGGAACTATGAAGTTGATGATTTCAAACACTATCTTTAGCTGAAAGAATCATGTTTATCATATGCGTTTCAGAATAGTTAGCTCCTAGTTTTTTTTGTGAATGTTACATGGCTAATATTTTTCTTCATCGCACCTGAAATCATCTTAAGTGCTAATGAATGCATGACGTATTTAGCGAATTTGATTCTGCTCCACTCATTGTATCCTCACTAGTTTCATGTGTTTGTTATACTGGCATTCCTTTTCACTTCTTTCAATGATTACGATTCTAGTGCGATGTGTAATCAGTCAAAATAAAATGGTTTGTTACATTCATCACACGAGGAAGATGATTCTATTATTCATAGAATTTTTGAAATTGTTTATATTGGTGTATCCTTATGGTCTTATAATCAAGAATATTATGCTTTGATAAGTCCTTCGGATCATAAATCTGATCCTGATGACTGCCATTTAGCTCAACATTTTCTTACCATACTATCTAATGACAATTGTACTACATCCTTTAACCTCTATGGTTTATCATCTCACTATTTGGATATTGGTCAAGTGGATGAGGCACTTCAGCTTTTGTTGATGGTTCTGTCAAACCCTCATTTTCTTGGCAAGCCCTTTGAACATGATAAAATTCATTTTCACTCACAATATTCTCATCCTAATCTCATACCTTTAATGAAATATTCATTTTTTCAAAGAGATCAATGTTTTCAAGAGGATTGTCTCGAATTTCACAATCCAACCACTAAATGGTTGGAGAAATATTACCTAGAAAGCTTCGTCACAAATAAATAGTTTCGATCTTTTCTCATGCTTGCTAAGGTGGGCAATACAAATGAAGATACGTTCGTAAGAAGCTTTTGAGGTTTTTTTAATTATGGTTTTCATCGAAAAGGTAAGAATGTGAGCTGGTTAGAAGTAGTGGTTACATGTCTTTCTGCTGATAGGAAATACCTTCAATTTTTTGTGCAAGTTATTCAAGTGCTTAAATTTTCTATTGTGCATTTTCTTGTATATGTTTCAATCGCTTGTATCTTTGTGTATGCAAGCCAGGAGCAACTATGATGGCTACATAGATAATTTCATTACACTTGACCCCGACCTTCTAGCTGGTTAGTTTAGGAGTAGGTATAGTTGCATACTAGGCTCCCCTTCCACACTCATACCGCACTCACTATCTATAGTGTTTTCTTGTGTTTTTTTACTTTTGTCTCACATTTTGTTTTCAGTTTTTCCTCAATTTTCTTTGTCTCTTGGATTTTGTTTCCTTCTTGTGTCTTTTCTTTCTTTTGTGTTTTGTTTAATAATACTTTGGATGAAGGATGTTCCCTTTGACTCAAAAGAAAATGTGGCAAAATGGAAAAGGGTCTTGTGACACTACAACATTTGGCTAACCTTTAGTCCTTCTTTGTCTCGATTCATACCTTTTGGTTGATGATGTTTTGATGCAAAATATGATCCTTGTTTAAGGAGATATTTTTGTGAAACCAATATCTCTTCTAGGAGCTTCATTTCTATGCTCAGTTCATTATGTTTCGATGTTTTCAATGCTAATCCAATCAAGTAGAGAAGGACAAGGGAAAAATATTAAAGAGAAAACTCATATTAGTGGTTCTATATACACTTCTCTAAAGGAACAACCTCTTCTTCTCTCAATACGTTGGGATCCCTCTTCCACCCCATGAAATAAATAAGTGTCAAAGCATAGTCCTATATGTTATCACCCAAAAAATGATCACCTAGCCATTTCCTACTAGGTTGATCGAAATACACAATGTAGGATTATTTTTACCATTGTAAAACCCACTTTCACCATATGAAATAATTTAGTGAACCATTTTTCTAAATTATTTCTCATTAAAATTCAAAAAACCCCATGACAATAATTAAATAAATAATTATTTATTTAATATTCCCTAGAAATAGTTATTAAATAATTATTTGATAATTATTTCTCATCACTTTTGACTTAATCACCTTGAGATAATTATTAAACCATTATTTAATAAGTATTTCTTTCTTAATTCTCACAAAGTGGTTAATAAATCATTTTGATTTGTTAATTACTTCAACCACCTTCTAAATAAATATATTTGACCATTTTGAATATCTTTTTCCCTCTCAAAAATATAATAAGGTTTTCACAACGACTAGATTTTGATTTAGTCAGTAATATTTATTATTTTCTAATTCCTTATTTAGCTCAATATTTTGTCAGAAAAAGAGGCTTTTCTATCCATTCTTCACCATGACCATTTTCACTGTCAACATTATCGTCTCATAGCATTTGACCTCCCACTTGAGTGCAAGCTACCTTTTTGTTTTTTCATCCCATTACAAATTGAGAGAGAGGAACATTGTTAAGGTGCAAGGACAAGAAAGGACCCATCCCAAGGAGGGGGAACTACATACCCATGTTGTAATTTATTATCACTAGGTGTATTAACAAAATTATCATTTGACTAACTCCTTCATTGGGTTATTGACTTTAATTTTCTGTTGTTATATGTTTATCTTTGCAAGATCTGTTGTGTTGTAGGGTTTTTCTCCATGTTTTAATGCAAATATGAAGCACAGTAGTAGCCATGTTTTGTTGTTAGGGTTATAAGTCACCTATAAATTAAGTAATGTATTTTGGTACACTTCTCCAAAAATTTTACACTAACAAATGGCGACTCCACTAGGTCTTTAGCATGCCAGTTGTCAATAATTGGTGACTCCACTGGTGTAGTAATTTAGAACCTTTGTGACTATTGTTTTAGCTATTTTCAGTGTTTCTTCAGAATTTTTATTCCTCTCAATTTCTATTTTTAGGTCTCTTATATTTTTTGAAAAATTCTTCATTTCTTTTGGGGTTTTGCATCTTTCCACAGGTTAGTAGCACTAACCGAGTAGGAGACAACAAAATTTGGGTTAGATCTGCCAAGCGAGAGCAGAAGGAACAATGAACACTTTTTTCCCCTTTTTCTATGACTCCAATGCACTTTTTAGCATAGGAATTGTGCCCAACACACTTTTCAGGTTAGTTTCTGTGCTATAAAATTTTGCAGAAATTTTTTCTTCAAATTTTCTAGATTTTGCCAAGATTGTTAAGTGTGTGTAGGGAAGGGTTTCTATTATTTCTTTAGTCACCTCTAGGCATGGATCCACTTAATATTTTCTCATTAATTAAAAACCCCGCTAGGGTTTAGAGTGCACTTCTATCATTTAGGAAGATAATTTCTAAGTTCAGGAGTCTAGTGTGCAACACTTTCAGCCACTATTTTTCAGTGTTTTTCCCACTATTTTGTAGTCACTTTAGATAGTTTTTTACAAAAGTTTGTTCCCTTTATAATCTTGTGTTTCCTTTCCCCCTCGGGATCCCCTTGTGTATCCTTGCTTTTGAAACTTCTTTCTTGTCTTTTTCCAACATTTTCACCTTTGTTTTCTTTTGGTTTTCTTCTCCACTTTCAGTAGTTTTTTTCCTTTATATCCCAGTCCCTTAGATATTAGATATTTTGGCCATTTTGAGTCTTTTAGTTGCTTGTTTTCCTTGATTTTTCTTGTTTATTATTTACCTTCTTGGGTGGGGGGTTGTGTGCTTGAGTTTTCTTTTTATTTTACTATTCATTTTGAGTATTATTTACAATTTATGCACTTTATTTTCAACAACATTAGCATCATTAAAACACGCTTAATTAACTCATCCACTTGACACATTTTTTCACACACTCACACCCTAAGAGTACGTGAGCTTGTATATCACCACCAAGCCAATACATGAAACAATCCATATTAATAATAACCTAACTCACATAGATTAAGCCCACTTGAGCACCAAGGCCAAACCAATATTTTTAGTTAGGTGTAGGCTTAGTGGGATAGGATTCCAATAACACCCATTGATCACTTACATTGGGACATAGAAATTTGAAATAAAAGGGAGCTTAAAATCCTTCACATCCCATGGTCCAAAGCCAGAGTGCATTAGAAACCTAATTTAGAGGGGGTTAGGCTGGATCATGGTGCGAATGATTATCCTTGTGGCTACCCAATTCATGGTAGGGAATTTCATGTCATGGTTGATCATGAAGAAGCTCAATAGTTAACTACGCCCATAGGATGAAGGTAACCTTAGTGGCCAATATTAGGAAAACACCCTATAGGACTAGATGTGGGCAAGATGTTGGTCCTCTACACCACCTTTCTCTAGACAACTCTACTTGCGGGGACCAGATTTTTTCAAGTAAGAAGTCTCTTAGGAGGCCATCTAAAACAATAGAACTAGCACTTATTTGAGGATTTAGATCACCTTTAGGCTAGAGGTCATTTTTCTTTGATAGGACGTGTTTGTGTGAATTAGAGTAGCATATCATTATAGTTAGCTTGCACTTGGCACCACTGCAGTAGGTGATTTCTTGGTGCTTTTTACTCTTTTCTCCTATCATCACCCTTTAGCCTCTTGAGTCATCATTCTCTTGACACCATTGTAACCCATAGACGTTTGTCATAGAGAATTTCCAAATTTCACCCCTCGTTTACTTTAGGACATCTTACTTCTACTCTTCGAGTTCAGACCCATCCTCCTAGTCCTCCATTGAGTCCCCATACTGACTCTAGTTCTCTTGATTATTCTAGTTATTCCTAGTATTCTATATCTTCCCAGCCTCACACTCCCACCATGTCAGGCACCAATGTCGGTGGTGGTAACCAAGGTAACTTTTATAGTGGAACCTTTGTAGATATGGCCACTAATCCTCCATTTCTTCCCTATATTGTTGGTTTGAGCCTTTATGATCTAAGCCAACTCATAAAAAATCCTCTTCTCCATAATCAAAATTGGCCTCCCATGCCCACCAGACTTCCTTCCAACATTCCCAAGTTTGAAGGTAATCTTAGAGAATATCCAATCAATAATGTTCTCTCTTTCCACATGTGGTGTTCATCAAATTCCATTACCAAAGAATCCATTCATCTTCGTCTCTTCCTATGCACCCTGACTCAATTTTCTACCAAATGGTATGCGGACCAACTACATGCCTCTCACTCTACCTTTGTAACTCTCACTAACACCTCTCCTTCATATTTCCAATTACCTCTTCGATATGACACTGGTACCGAACTGTTGACCTACTTTTATCAAACTTATGCCACCCACCTTTCTAAACATCTACAAGAATGGCGTAAAAGGAGGAGCATTTGTAAAGCCCTCGAGTTTGAAGACCATGTGTATATGGATTGGTTTTTGAGAACCACGTTGGCCTCCACAGGTAAAGATGTCGCCTCTCACTTCCTTCAGACTAAGGAAGAATCTCTCCAGATATGCTTGAAATTTGATTTGATTTATCCCCAGTCAAGTTATATTTATATTGTTCTCCCTGATCTACCTCAACCTGGTGCTACTAATGCACTAAGGGCTTCTCATGTTGATGAAGCTATCATTGGATCTCTTTCCCAACCTTAATCATAACCATATCCTCAACCTCCTGTGAGTTATGATCAACCCCAAGGGGTGACCAGTTCCACTTACACCTATATCCCTCTGATCCTTCACCTGTCAACTCTTACCAAGGCACAAGCACATCGTATGCATTTACCCATATGCAGTAGTTAATATTAGGGCCAACAGTTGCTCAAACTAGTTATCAAAATTTTTCTGTGACTTCTTACTATCCTTATGCAATGCCTAAAGCTCCATCCCCACCGAAACCAATGCCTCCACCTTCTCTGCCTCAAAGGAAACCACCTCCATAAAATCAAGTATATGCTTAACATAGTACTACAAATCCCTCTAACCCCAAGAAAAGGAATAATGGGAAAGGTAAATGAAACCAGCAACCTCAAGGTAACCAAGAAAATCAAGGTATTATTGTAGCGGCTAAAACCACCCTACAAAACTTTTCCTTAGCTTTGTTTTGGAGCCTCCCTTCCAAATTTTCACAACAACTTTTCTTGCTTCATCAAGTTCAGAAGCTTCAGTGTTTTTCTTGCACAAAGGCAGCCTGTCAATCATAGCTTGATCCATTCCCCTCATAGGTTGTTCACCCGGACTTGGTCCAGCTACAGGCTAAGCAGATTCCCCAAGAAAATTGCGCATTTCTAGAGGGAAACCAACCTTCCCTCTAGAAATTGTGCAATCCTGTCTAGCAGCCTACTGGGCTCCAAGATTACACAATTCTGCCGGTGAACATTCTTAGCAGGAATTGCACAATTTTCCTTAGCAAGGTTTCTCAACCCAGAATTTACACAAATCTGCACAACTATTAGCTTCTTTGCCCAGAAATTGCGCAAATCTCATGGGCAGTCAGCCCAACTCCCAGCCAGAAATGTGCATTTCCTTCAAGCAGTTCAACATCCTCTTGCATGTGAAACTGAGTTGATCGGTTCCCTCCGGGACCGAGAAAAATAGACTTGCACGCATGAAATGCTTCTCCCAAGGAAACATGTAAAGAAATCCCTTGTTTTATGGATCTATGTTTAGTAGTTGGAGGTTACATGCAAGGATCATTTCAGAAACCTCCCACAAAGTGTTGCTTTCCCTCGATTTGTGGCATGCGCGTCACAACCTTGATACTATCAAAAATCATCAACCAAATGCTACAGAGCTCATTCCTCACATCAACCTTGTAGCTTTGACATCCCACGTCACATCTAGGAGTAGTCGACACATTTAGCTCAGCTATTTTGGGATAAGCCCACTTCTCATGCCTTGTGTTGCACTTTTGTTGCTTTTTGTGTTTTCGCTTGTGTGGGTATGGTTTGCTTGATTTTAGTGAATGCCTGCTGTCATCTACATGTATATTAGCTTGTCCTAGCACTATTTCAGTTTTCGTTGCTATGTCACTACTGTTGCATGCATGAAAATATTTTTCCCGAATGGTCACCGATTTGGTGACTCGCCTCACCCACATGCATGTTGTTCCATTTTCTGAATCGGTCATTTTCCATTTGCATGCATGATCATTCACTTATGCTTACACTAAGTATCACCATGCATTCACACTCACATTCACTTTCAGTCGCCTGTCGGCGAGTCTGGGTAGCGTTGGCCCAGACTCTGACTCACCAAGAGCTTCACCAAGACAACATTGCGCTTACACCTATATCTCTCTGATCCTTCACCTGTCAACTCTTACCAAGGCACAAGCACATCGTATGCATTTACCCATATGCATTAGTTAATATTAGGGCCAACAGTTGCTCAAACTAGTTATCAAAATTTTTCTGTGACTTCTTACTATCCTTATGCAATGCCTAAAGCTCCATCCCCACCGAAACCAATGCCTCCACCTTCTCTGCCTCAAAGGAAACCACCTCCATAAAATCAAGTATATGCTTAGCATAGTACTACAAATCCCTCTAACCCCAAGAAAAGGAATAATGGGAAAGGTAAATGAAACCAGCAACCTCAAGGTAACCAAGAAAATCAAGGTATTATTGTAGCGGCTAAAACCACCCTACAAAACTTTTCCTTAGCTTTGTTTTGGAGCCTCCCTTCCAAATTTTCACAACAACTTTTCTTGCTTCGTCAAGTTCAGAAGCTTTAGTGTTTTTCTTGCACAAAGGTAGCCTGTCAATCATAGCTTGATCCATTCCCCTCATAGGTTGTTCACCCGGACTTGGTCCAGCTACAGGCTAAGCAGATTCCCCAAGAAAATTGCGCATTTCTAGAGGGAAACCAACCTTCCCTCTAGAAATTGTGCAATCCTGTCTAGCAGCCTACTGGGCTCCAAGATTACACAATTCTGCCGGTGAACATTCCTAGCAGGAATTGCACAATTTTCCTTAGCAAGGTTTCTCAACCCAGAATTTACACAAATCTGCACAACTATTAGCTTCTTTGCCCAGAAATTGCGCAAATCTCATGGGCAGTCAGCCCAACTCCCAGCCAGAAATGTGCATTTCCTTCAAGCAGTTCAACATCCTCTTGCATGTGAAACTGAGTTGATCGGTTCCCTCCGGGACCGAGAAAAATAGACTTGCACGCATGAAATGCTTCTCCCAAGGAAACATGTAAAGAAATCCCTTGTTTTAGGGATCTATGTTTAGCAGTTGGAGGTTACATGCAAGGATCATTTCAGAAACCTCCCACAAAGTGTTGCTTTCCCTCGATTTGTGGCATGCGCGTCACAACCTTGATACTATCAAAAATCATCAACCAAATGCTACAGAGCTCATTCCTCACATCAACCTTGTAGCTTTGACATCCCACGTCACATCTAGGAGTAGTCGACAGATTTAGCTCAGCTATTTTGGGATAAGCCCACTTCTCATGCCTTGTGTTGCACTTTTGTTGCTTTTTGTGTTTTCGCTTGTGTGGGTATGGTTTGCTTGATTTTAGTGAATGCCTGTTGTCATCTACATGTATATTAGCTTGTTCTAGCACTATTTCAGTTTTCGTTGCTATGTCACTGCTGTTGCATGCATGAAAATATTTTTCCTGAATGGTCACCGATTTGGTGACTCGCCTCACCCACATGCATGTTGTTCCATTTTCTGAATCGGTCATTTTCCATTTGCATGCATGATCATTCACTTATGCTTACACTAAGTATCACCATGCATTCACACTCACATTCACTTTCAGTTGCCTGTCGGCAAGTCTGGGTAGCGTTGGCCCAGACTCTGACTCACCAAGAGCTTCACCAAGACAACATTGCGCAATCCTAAGAGAGAAGGCTCTGTCTTCCTCTTATAAAATGCACATTTCTACCCAGTGACTATCCCCTAGGACTATTTTGCGAATTTCTGAGGGACAGTGACTGTTGGCCCAGAAAATTGCACAATGCAGTCACTGAGCCTGCAGCCATTTCCAGCTGAGATTGCACATTGCGCAATTCCAGCAATCAACAGCCAGACTAGACTGTGCATTGTGCAATTCCAACATTCAGTTAATTTCTCAATAGCCCAGACTGTTCCTTGCACAGTCTTGGCAGTCAGTCTCCTGACCTCTCTGCCGAAATTGCGCAACCTTCATGATCAGTCACACAGGTATGTTGCAAGTCAGTTCTCAAGTTCATTTTGGTTTTCTACTAACAGATTGCTTGCCATGAGTGTTGCCATGTCTCCAGGGATTACAAGTGTTCATCTGCCTCCCAACAGTGCAAGTACAATGGTTTCCAAGAGAGCAGAGTCGAAAACACCATTCAAAGCACACTGGGATATGCAGTCGATAAAATGTCTATGAGCTTGCCTCCTCAAGAAGATATCAAGTTGTTCATAGACAAGAACATCAAGATAACACAGCAAGTAGCAACATGAACAACAGTTGAATGCAGGATACCGAATGCAGTGAACGCAATGAATGCAGTGAATGCATCAAAGACAATGAATGTAGCGAATGCAATGAATGCAAGAGGAAGGTTTTTGACAACACAGAGGTGATGAGGTGACGACGCAACATGAAGATTGTGCGAAGATAAAGAATGGAACAGAGAAGGAGTTTCATGTGCTGAAGCAACAACTCATGGATGAAACTGAATGGGTACAAGTTAAAGATCCATCTCAGCAACTAACACGGAGCAAACATGGTGAGAAGTGTTGTTGATCGAATGTAGGGGATTCAACAACATGCATGTCATTGTGTGCATGCATGCAATCCAACCTGTTCGACACACTCACCAAGGCGAAGACAAGAAGCAAGTCCAACTGGAGCTGAACATGTACTTCGGCAAGTTGATGTGCATTCTGACCAGCACACACATGAAGATCAACATGGACACTATGCATCAGTGTGTTTCCGGTTCAGTGGCACCTAAGAAGACCATGCACATGTTGGCAGAAGAGTTGGATGAAGGGGTTGAACGAATACAGCAGTTGCAATAGAGTCAAGAGTTTGCTTCAGAAAGATGTCACCGTGAGGTGCATGCACACCATCATGGATGACCCAACTTGGCATCAACTCACCACCTTCACCATCACAAGCATGCCAAAGAGTTGGTATCATCACAGTGGACCAAAGAGTTGGTATCATCACAGTGGGCCTTGGACATTATTGTAACACGCCTTGGCTTCTCCACTGCACGGAGCTAGTTCATCTCTTTGGAGGAGTAAGTGAATGCGGCTGTAACGTTCCACTGTTGGGGTTAGCAGATTTACATGGATGTATTGTATGATTGGAACTTATGATTCTTTATATAATAAAAGCCAACACATTTTCATGCAGATGTTGTTATTGTAGTTGGACTGTTCTGGTTTCTCTAGCGATGTATGTTGTTTAACTTACGTAGTTGTGTATGAATTGTGTTGTATGCAATTATATTAATCTTGTTGCAGATGTGTTGTTGGTTTAACCATCACTTTGGATTTCTGGCTAACCTACTTTCCAGCTTGTGATGCATCTTCACTTGTGTGTTCCCTTCCCAGCTGAGTACTGTTACAGGTTGCCAAGGGGCACACTCTTCTCAACCCACCTGTGTTAGAACCTCTCATGCACCTTCTTTGACTCATTACAGCGGTCACACCCTTCCTACTTATAGATTTATCTTACTTGCCTCTGTGCGAAATTGCGGTCAAGGCATTTCTTTACAACCCACTGCTGGGAATCCTACACCAAACCATCTGAGGTCTAATTGGGACTTCTTACTGGGGAGATATCCTTACATGTTAGCAGGTCCAGCACCGTCAACATTTTGGCACTGGAAGGAGGGCTAGATGACAAACTGAGTCCTCACATCTGCTTTGAATCTCTACACATCTATCATGACTAACTACCGAGATGCTCTTCCGGAATGTATGTCTTATGGAAAAAATTCCATCATCCTAAAAAATCTCTCGGATAACTTGTCTCATAAAAAATTTGATGGTGGAGGCTATGTAGCCTTGGTAAGGCATGCGGTCGGCATTGTAGGATCATGAAAATGACATGGATTCTTTGAAGAATACGTGAGCTACACGCTATTTATCTACACACTTCGAGGGCACCCAATGCATTGGTGTGCCATGCTACCCGAAAAATCCATTCATTCTCTTTCTCAACTGGTCACAAAGATAGACTGTGCTTTCAATCACTTCGACTATCAAGCACTCAAAAAAGAAGTTCTAAAATTACGAAAAGCACCCATTGAATCCATTGAATAGTTTTACACGCACTTTTGTAATCTTCCATACCGATTCCTGGAAGATGATATTGATTGGAAATTTCTTGGAATATTTGAGTATCTTCTTCATGTATCTGAACCCTACTTAGCACACTTCAGTGATGGAGCTGCGCAATCAAATGTAGGAATAGTTGCTATCACAAGTGACTATCCACCTTCACCTCATCAAACAGCTCCACCACTGCGGAGTGATGTGGGAGATCATACACACACCTCGGTTGAACTATCACATCATCCCACCCCACTTGCTCTTGATATTTGCGCAGATTTGTCTTGCAAGCCTGCTGGTTGTCACATGGACTCATTCCCTCGACCTCTGTCCTCGCATTCTGTTGATCCTCCGGATTGCACTGTATTGTGTTCTTCCATTTTGGACTCCTCACCTGCTATGAATAAGGATCAATATGTCAACTGAGTTGGTGTTATGCAACCAACCTACGCCATCATTCATGGTGAGTGTGTGCGAGAATATAAAGAATATCCCACGGTGAAGGGTGACTCCCTTCCGGCCGCACCTCATCTGCTTCATCCTGACATCCCTTGTGATTATTTCGCTGCTGATTTTCCCTGTGTAAACTCAGTTCCGGATGCTTCTACTTTTAATCATTCATAGGACACCTTGGATGTCAGTCTATCATTACAGTGCAGAGAGGACACATCTTCCTTGAAAAGTCCCTTCAATCTATCATTTATCTTTCTTGAAAACATAGAGGGTGAACATATTTTCTTCTCATCTACCCCTTTGTCTGATTCATCAAATCATGAGGATGTTGACAAACATCCTGAATTTTCTGATCTTGGTTATCCTGATCTATTCACTTCCTCATTTGATCACAATGTTTATTCAACCGTTATTAATCTATCCAAGTCACTGGTCTATAATGATGTATCTGTCCATGAGGTCAAAACCCCCTAGACTGTCGAGGCACTTCAGCCCAAGCTGATGGTTATGTCAAGCACTCATTGTCCTAAGGTTGGTCTCACTTCTAGTCAGGAAATTGTTGAAACGCTCAAGGCTCCTCATCACTCTCTGCTTTGCACTAAATATTAACCAAACACCCAAATTTCACTCCCTCCACTCAAACTACACAATCCCATCGCTCATGCATTGGAGGAATCTTACACAGCAAGCACACATTCACAACAAAAGTGGTATACCTTTCTCACATTTTCTTGCATGTCATAGTCAAGAGAGTGCATACAATCAACATCTGCATGCAGTGTAGAACAACATCATGGTAGCACCACAGAATGCATGTCATGCACTATCACTCATCTTTGTTCTGTGGTCACTTGTAAGCTCGGAGTGTGTTTGCCTTCACTACTACATCTTTCTTGTTTGTTTTTTTGCACAACTGTCTTGTTTGCGAACCTTGCCTTCCCCAACATGGGTCAACCAATGCACCGGTGGCTGCATTGGAAGTATCACTTCACATGAGATGACCCATGCACTATTAGCTTAGGAGAAGGAGGAGTGTTTTCTTTTGATTTGTTTGCTTGCATGCTTGTTTGATTACTTGCTTTGTTTGTTTTTTTTTCTACTTTCTTGTCTGTTTACTTGCTTTTCTTTCACTTTTTCTTATGCTCTTGCTTTGGTTTGTTGTTTGTTAGTTCTCTTGTTTCGTTTCATAGGATAGTTTTGCATGAAACCATGTATGACTCTTGAAACAAGCTCGGTGAAGTACAAGAGGGCATGTACAACTATCGCTACTTGGTTATCTGTCATCTTGCCTCTATATGAAGAGCTTGTTACTTTTACTCTATGATACGTTGAAGGAAAATACATACTATTCGAAGTGAACCTTGGTGAAAACTCAATGCTTGCGCGCTAATTAGTGTCACCTTCTCTAGTTGGTTGTTTTTGGGTTAACCATTGTTAGCTCAGTCAAGTATAGTAAGGTGAGGGGGAGAACCTTAAAAGGAACGTTAGAGACACAATAAACTACTTCTATGCTGGAACAACATCTTCTGCTCTCAATATGCTAGGATCCCTCTTCTGCCTCTAAAATGAATAAGTGCTAAGCATAGTTACAAAAATGGAAAAAATGAAAAAAGTTTGAAAAAAATGAAAATGAATAAGGCGAAAGAAGAGAAAGGCTTCCTGTGTAGAGAGGTGATGCAAGTAACTCCGCCGGGGTAGTAACCAGGCTCACTTGCAGTGGAGCCTTGCTTGTGTTCCTATGTGACTCTATCGGGGTACTGTCCAAGCCTGCTATCAGCGGAGCAAAACCAGAGATGAAACTAAGACTCTGATGACTATACTGCTTATGCACCAATATACCCCTCAACCCCAATCGAAACAATTGTGTTGCATTGGCTTGGAAAGTGTGTCAATCGACCAAGATCTTGGTAGATGCTACATCTTACAATCAAGTTAGTGTGAAACAAAAATGAGTTGAGAGCTGAAAAATACTTCTGGAGGTGTTAGACTTGCTTTTCATGAAAAAGGTCCATTTAGAGAGTTGGAGTTCTACCAGTGTGTTGCGGAGTGTTGTAGCAACTAAAATCACCCTCCAAAATTTTTCCTTTGCTTTGTTTTGGAGCCTCAATTCCAACTTTTCATAGCAGCTTACCTTGCTTTGTCAAGTTCATAGGCTTCAGTGTTTTTCTTGCACAAAGGCAGCCTGTCGATCACAGCTTGATCCATTCCCCTCACAGGATGTTCACCCGGACTTGGTCCAGATGCATGTTGAGTAGATTCCCAAAGAAAATTGCACATTTCTAGAGGGAAACCAACCTTCCCTCCAGAAATTACGCAATCATGTCTAGCAGCTTGCTTGGGTCCAAGATTGCGCAATTCTACCAATGAACAGTCCCAGCAAGAATTGCACAATTTTACACAGTAGGGCCGCTCAGCCCAGAATTTGTGCAAATCTAGGCAGAAGTCAACTTCTTTGCCCAGAAACTGTGCAAATCTCCTGGTCATTGAACCCATCTCACAGCCAGAAATGCACATTCCCTTCGAGCAATCGAACAACCTCTTCCATGTGCAACTGAGTTGACCGGTTCCTTTCAGGACTGAGAAAAATAGATTGCATGCATGGGATGCTTCTCCCGAGGAAACATGTAAAGGCATCCCTTGTTTCAGGGATCTATGTTTAGCCTTTGGAGGTTACATGCAAGGATCATTTCAGAAACCTCCCACTAAGTGTCGCTTTCCCTAGATTTGTGGCATGCGTGTCACAAGTTCGATACTATCAAAAATCATCAACAGGATGCTATAGAGCTCATTCCTCACATCAAACTTGTAGCTATGACATCCCACATCACATCTTAGAGTAGTTGGCACATTCAGCTCAATTGTTTTGGGATAAGCTCGCTTCCCATGCCTTGTGTTGAATTTCTGTCGCTTTTTGTGTTTTTGCTTGTGTGAGTATTGTTTGCTTCATTTCAGTAAATGCTTGTTGTCATTTCCATGTAAATTATCTTGTCCTAGCACTGTTTTAGTTTTCATTGCTATCTCACTATTGTCATATGCATGAAACTATTTTTCACGAATGGTCACCGATTCAGCAACTCACCTCACCCACATGCATGTTGTTCCATTTTCTGAATTGATCATTCATCATTAACATGCATGATCATTCATTTGTTCTTACACTCAATATCACCATGCATTTGCACTCACATTCACTTTCAGTTTCCCATCAACGAGTCTAGGTAGCCTTGGTCCAGACTCTGACTCACTAAGAGCCTCACCAAGATAATATTGCGCAATCCTGAGAGGGAAGGCACTATCTTCCTCTCAGGAAATGTGCACTTCTTCCCAGTGACTATCCCCCAGGAATGTTTTGTGCATTTCTGAGGGACAGTGACTGTTGGCCAAAAACATTGTGCAATGTAGTCACTGAGCCTGCAACCATTGCCAACTAAGATTGTGCATTTCACAATTCCAGTAGCCAACAACCATACTAGACTATGCATTGCATAGTTCCAATAGTCATCTAGTCTCCGAGTAGCCTAGGTTGTGCCTTGCACATTCTTGGCAGTCAATCTCCCGACCTCCCGGCCGAAATTGCGTAACCTTCATGATCAATCACACAGGTATGTTGCAAGTCAGTTCTTAGGTTCATTTTGGTTTTTGAATGACAGATTTTTTTCCATGAGTGTTTCAATGTCTCCAGGTATTGCAGGTGTTCATCTACCTCTCAATAGTGCAGGTACAATGGTTTCCAAGAGAGTAGAGTCGAAGACACCGTTCATAGCACACTTAGAGATGCAATCGATCAAATGTCTATGAGCTTTAGTACTGACAAAGATATCAAGTTGTTCATAGACAAGAACATCAAGATATCACAATAAGAAACATCATGAACAACAACTAAAGCCAACATACTGAACGTAGTGAATGCTGTGAATGCAGTGAATGTAGCGAATGCAATGAATGCAAGACGAAGGTTGTTGATAATACAGAGGCAGAACAAAGTTTGAAAGATCATGCAGATCCACTGATAATGAATGCAACTTTGGATAATTAGGCTATGAGGTGACGGCATGACATGAAGATCATGTGAACACTGAGAATGGAATAGAGAAGGAGTTGCATGTGCTGAAGCAGCAACTTGGGAAGAAAATGAAGCTTCACACATAGACAAATGAGTTGCAGTAGGAACAATTAAAAGATCTATCTCAACAGCTGACATGGAGCAGACATGGTGAGGAGTTTCATTGATCGCATGTAGGGGATTCAACAGTGTTATCACCCCAAGAAACTCTCCTAGGTTGTATATCAGAGATGCTCAGGAACATTATAAAATCTACAAAAATGTAGAAAATGGTGGATGAATGAAAGAAATGTTGCACATTCAAGCCAGATAACCACTTCTACTTTAACCCTAGACATGGGTGAACACCCCCAGACTACAAGGCTTTAGACCACCAATTACTCACAATTTTAAGGAAAATGTGATGATGGAGAACACTAGTCACACCAGCATATGCATAGGACCCTGTGATGGCCAGCTGCAACCAGTTGAAAGGTCTATAAATTCTATTTCCTAATGCACAAACAGGATGACAGCTCTCTGGGATTAAAATAATAGAAACCTACATACTTATTTGATAATGCTAACTAGATTCTAGCAGAGAGGTGGGATGATAGCCCCTCTACTGCTAAGCATCAAAAGCAAATGAAAAATGCATACAAGCATAGCCTGGAACAAAGAAGAAGAAGTGGAAAGTGAGCAAACAACAGCAAAAGAAAATTGTATTAGCTGGAAATGAAGACCAGAAGCTGTAGGTTACACAGTAGTTACAGTCTCTAGAAGTTGAACCCTACAATCAGAATAACATTCATCAACCTGATTACATCTTTTTTCTGGGTAGATATGGAGGTTGACTACAAAATTGCTCTGCAAACCCATGCATGGAGGGGTCATAACTGACCACCAACCGCATTTACAATTAGATATGGGCTTCTGATACAGTTTGATTGTTTTAATGGACAAAATGACATTTACTGGTACTTTGTTGTCCTTCCTGAACAGGTGAAGTATGATTTGAATGCATTTCCATAACTACTGTAATCATTGAGCTGAAAATGATCATCCTTCTCATCCTTGACCGTGATGTTCTTTAAATGTGGTAGCTGAGGAATTCATGTGCAGATTGTTGGATCATCTCTTCCTTCTTCGCGTGCATGATTCAAGCCAAAAACACTGAAAAACACCTTGAAAATGGACGAAGAGCCAAGAAAGAACGCTGGCCATTGGATGGCTCAAATGGATGGCCTAGATCTGATTGCGTGGGCCATCAGAGGACATATGAGGATGGCAGAGTCTGGGCTGTCAGATCATGTGAATGAACGGTGGAGATTCAATCTGAGAGGCTATTGGGAGAAAACAGGAATGGAGGGATGAGGGCCGTTGGATCACGGGCGGCAGATCCAACGGCTGATAGGAGTGGAAGGTGCATGACAATTAATGGACGGGGAGCTGTACCAAAAGGGTGGTAAGCGGTTTCCCCGCACCGCTTTTCGGCGTCAGGCGGTTTATGTACACATGAGTGCGATCCAATAAAATGATGACATGTGGCTGATGGGAAACCACTTCCCCGCAGGTTATATGACATGCAGTTTATGGGAGCGGGGGTAGTGTACAGCGTCAGATCCCAAGGTGGAGGATTGGACGGAGAGGATTTAACACACATGTTTCAGGGTGATGTGACAGGTAAAGCCGTGGCAGGTTATAATTTCCTTTGTATGCGTGCGTTATAAGTGTTAAGACTTAAGCGCCCGGGGACTAAAGGGAGAAGGGGTAAATAGGGTTTTTATAGTGTTAAAATAAAAATGCCCGAGAGGTTAGAGGAACATGGGTTATATAACGTTTAATCCTTAAGAACCCAGGTGCTAAAGAAACATAACTTTTACATTGAATTCAGGTGTAAAACAAGGGTAATGAGGGTTTTATGGAATTATAAACAAAAAGCACCCAGAAGCCATTTTAAAGGTTTATACGGGGTTATGGGAGGAAAACAAGGACAAAGGGGTTTAAAAGAGAATAAGGAGGATTTAAGGGGAAGGAGGAAACGAAGGTGTGGGGAGTTATAAGGGAATAAGGAAAATGAAAGGGAAGGATAAAATAAACAGCTGCAAACCCTTTGCAACCCAAACAAACACCGCCTGACCTGATTTTATCCATCAAATGTCAAAGAACATAGCAGAGCTAACAAGCAGCATGCATGTCATTGTGTGCACGCATGCAATCCAACCCATTCAATACACTCACCAAGGTGAAGACAAGAAGAAAGTCCAACTGGATTTGAACATGTACTTCGGAAAGTTAGTGTGCATGACCACTAGTACACACTTGAAGATCAACACAGATGATATGCATTAGTGTGTTGTCGGTTCAGCTGCACCTAAGAAGACCATGCACATGTTGGCAGACAAGTTGGATGGAGGGGCCGAACCAATGCACCGGTTGCAATGGAGGCAAGAGTTCGCTTCAACAAGATGTCACCATGAGGTGCATGCACACCATCACAGACAACCAAGCTTGGCATCATCTTACCACCTTCACCATCACAAGCATGCCAAAGAGTTGGTCTCAGCACAGCAGACTGAGTGTCAGTGATGTCTTGCATGGCTTTCTCAAGCCATGTTGTCTCACATGAGTACATGTGCATTGTAGTGTTGAGTCACGTCAAGTGTAATTCAAGTGTCAATAGTTGGACGTAATAGTCATAGAGTAGGTGAAGAGTCATGAGGGTAGTTGAACAATCACAAAGGGGAATGTCAAGGTTCACCCCAACCTTTGCTATAAATAGTCCTTCATAACTCATTGTAAAGGCTTTTGGTCAACCAAGCTTCTGATAAGGCTATCTTGGAAAGAGCTTGGACAGTATTGTCAGATCTAGGTTTTACTTTCATTATCTTTTAGATCTTCTTGTTTCCCGCACATCCACTGGGAAATTTTTCACTTTCCCTTGGTTAGTTTTCACATTGCCTAGCTGGGCATTGTAAAATTCATAAGCTCAAGATGAGGCTTGGCCTTTGAGACTGTGCAGTGTATAGTATAGGCTGGCCCAATGGCACATTGCATAGTTCCAAGGCTCAGTCTGCCCCTTTCCCACTAAGACTGCACAATGCATAGTCTCTCCTAGTCACTGCCAAGGATGGATTGTGCATTGCGCAGTCTCAAGCCTCAGGCTGCACCTTGGCTACTGGGACTATGCAATGCACAATTCCCATAGCCAGTCTCCCTCACTTGCTTAGAAAAACTATGCATTTTTTCTCACTAGTGCACCGGTTTGCTGCCTGATATTGCTTTGAAGGTAGATTTGCAAAAGCTAATGTTTGCTTGTGATGAATGCCTTTTCTGTCCCACAAGTACCAAAATTTCTGAACACTTCTCTCTAGCCATCACTGTTACCATGGCACCTAAGATAAATTCTTCAAGAGATACCACTGAAAGAAGTACCAGGGAAACAGTTGAGAAAATGCTAGTAAACTTGCCAGTATACTCAGACACTCAACTGTATGTTGAAAAGAACTCAAATATTACATGGAAAAAATTAAATGAATATTTTTTAGAAAAGGACTTCACAATAGATCTAGAGGACTGGAAGGTATACATTAATGTCCAGAGATCAAGGCTACGCAAGGTTGCATGCAAATATCCAGCCTTCCCATGTGCAGATGTCATCAACTGGATTATCTCACATATTGATGAGAAGACCATGAATTTGAGCAGCACTAGAGGATGAAGGCTTGCTACTTTTCTGGAAACAGATTACCAATGTATGCACCACTTTCCTAGGCCAGAAACACTTACTAATTCACTTTTCTATGCCACCAAAAACTATTTGGGCACGAAATATGTTGTTAAGAGCTGGGTGAAGGAGATAAAAATTTCGATAGACACCCACCAACACATAAGAAAAGGTCTGTCAGAAAGGTCTATAAGCTATTGATTGAATTAGCTTGAAAAATCTATGGTGAGAAAAGCACAAAGACCTTTCTAGAAGGGTGGGAAATATCTTTGAACAAGGTTGTGAATAATGGGAAGCCACTCAATTGGTCAGATTTGTTGGTTCGACAATTAAGGATACATTTAGTTAACACCCTGAATCCTCCCAAGGGTGGGAAAGTGAGATTCTATATGTCTGCATATTTAATGGATGCAATATGTACACATACCACATTCCTTGGTATGAACTAGTCTTGGTCACCTCGAGACCTTGTTGTTCACATCCACTGCAAGTTGTTCTCAGATTTCAACCATCGAGGGTTTATCGAGAGGTTAATTGACCACTTCCTCATTCCAATATACAAGATGATCTTTGCGAAAGAACCACTTTGCATGTCACTTGCGATGATGGAGGCAATATCATAGATCATAGATTGGTTTGCCTCACCAAATGGAACCTTCCTTAGAGTTTTCAGTAGAGAGAATCCACCACATTTTTTTCCAAGGTATGCCACGGACATGATCGTCATGAAAGAAGTTTCATATCATCTCGCCACAAGGTTATCAGTTTCTTTTCACAGGAAGAAGAAAGAACCTTGGCCAACTCTTCCTAGGAAAATTGGATTGTATAAGGTAAAGCAATTAAAAGTTGTAGATACCGAAGGAAAGGCGATAAAGAAGTTTGCATTCAATACTTGAGAATTTAATCCATACAATCCCCGTAGTATTTTCAAGAAAAAATATGCGATAATTCACTTTCAGTGGCTTAGCAGGACATTTCATTGGCAGAAGGAGAAGCTATGGAAGAATTTCTATAATTCCTCTAAGACTCGCGAGTCGATCAGTTTGGTAGGAGCTTCACAAGTCACTCCATATAAGGTAGCAAATCTAGAAGAAGTGCTAGCAAAAGGGAGCAACCCCATGCAGGATAAAGGAAAGAGAAAGGTTTCTCACATCTCAGGGGGAGAAAGAATCTGCAAGATGAAAGTTGATCCATCTATTATGAAACCGTCTTGAGAAACAGAGTAAAAAAGGAAACAAAATATGTAGAAAGAAGAATGGGGAAAGAGGGAAGAGAAGAGGGGATTGGAGGAAGAAAAGTAGAAGCAAGAATAAGAAAAAACAGAGAACTAGGAAGAAGAAGAAAGGCAATGTGCAATCATAGAAGAAAAAAAAATAAAACAAGTTAAAGAGCAAGAACAAAACCAAAAAATAGGAGAGGAGGAGGGAAAACATTTGTAGGATTAGGAGATTTCTCAGCAGATTGAAAAATTGATAGAGATAGATGACATGGAGGTGGAACCAGACTCGTAGAATCAAGATGTTGACCTGTTTCCTAGTACACAACATGTCACTATTTAGTCTCCACCACCTCCAGCAGTAGAGTTATCTCCCGGCTAGGAAGGGGAAGTTGTTCCTCTTAGCGGTGATGCAATTATGGAAACTTACAATATGTCATATGATGAACTCCAGAAGAAGATTGTACAAGTGCATAAGAATCATTTTCTGGATGATCTCGCATCTCCTACATTTATGAGAGAAAGGGTAATTGTGGCTAACACCAAGAGAGATCCTGAAGCCATTGCCTCAACCAACTTGGCCTTTGTAGGTGTAGAAAAGTCAAACACTTAGTGTTTGATGTCCAAGAATAAGAAATTGGTAAAGAAATTTCAGGCTGCTAGGTAAGAGGTTGAACAGCTCCATGCAATAGCTCAGAACGCAGCTTCCGCATAGGGCCACCTAGAGGAAATGAAGGCAACGATACTTAATGAAGTATTGACACTTAGAGAGACCATGTAGGATCTTATGAAGAGATTGTTACCGTTCATAAGGAAGTTTTCCATGTGCATGGCTTACAAGAGTAGTGCAAAGACTTTGTCAAAAATCTTAGAAATGTGCAAGCTACAATCATTGTTGTGCATGAATGGACAATGCGATACAAAGGGACACCACTTGAGCTGGGTAAGAAAATGAAGCCACAGGCAAAGTTGGAGAAATAAAGAGTGTGAATTTTGATCCAGAATGACAAACATATCACCTCATTCATTGGGAACATTCAAGCCTCGTATACACATATATAGAACAACCTAGATTTCTTGGTGAAGACCCATAGAATACCATTAGTTGGCTCATTCACTGAAGCCAAACCTGGGAACTAGGTCAGAATGGAGATAAAGGAATACTTGAAGCAACTGAGATAGATTTCCACCAATGAGGACTTGGAGGCAAATAGACAAAACATGCACAACTACATTGGTGGCTCTTTCCAAGTACGAACAATGTTGGTCATGCTTCAGAAGGAAGTAGAAATTGGTTCAAAAAAATTATTATTGGATGCCATGGAGGCTAGAGTCTTCTTCCAGCTAGACACTATCACACAGCTTGGGTACATCATCATGCAAGATCGATCTTGGCACCGCTACGTCACCGAAAAACATCAAGTGGAAGTTTCCAAGCTAGAGTTTGCCCAAACTCAAGCATCATAGTGTTTTTTCTTGTTAGGCTGTCAAGTTGTATCTACACTATTTTGTCTTATATGGGTACGAGTGTAAAATGTAATATTATTTGTAATTAATTTGTAAGTGGACTTCCAAGTGTCAATATTGGAATGTGAAGAGTCATGATGTAATGTAACGAGTTATTTTGTAAAGAAGTTTAAGATTCATGAGGGTAGTGAAAAAGTAACAAATGGGAGTTGAAGAGTCAACCCCTCTTGTTATAAATAGAACCTCATAACTCATGTAAAGGGATTTTGGGAGCCAAGCTTTTGGCTAGGCTTAGGATTAGAGTCGGGAGCTTGGGAGTTTTGTGAGAGCCTTGGATTCTCTATAGTGTAAAGGAAGTATGTTCCTTTGGAGGAGTAGGTGATGTTGACTTCATGTTCCACTATTGGGGTTGGTGGTCCATCAACGGTTTGTGTATGATTGGAACTTTCACTTAATCAAAGCTCAGAGCTGACACACTTTCATGCATATGTTGTGAATATAGTTGGACTATTCTTGGTGTATTTTAAATGTATGCTATTTAAATTATGCTTATGCTTATGAACTATTTCGTTTTCATTGATATGAATCTTGTTGAATGTGTTTTGTTGTATTAATTCATCACAATTAACTTGTGAAATATTTAGCATATTATCTTGTGATGTCATTATCCTCATGTGTTCCTTTCAATCTGTGTACTATTACATTATTTTAAGGGGCTCACTTAGTTTCACTTCCGTGTGGTAAAACCTTCATGCATCGCACTTGACTCTCTGGATGGTCACACACTTTTCCTCACCAAAGTCACCATGCATCATTTTATGCATATTCACAGCCAAGGCATATCATTAACACCACTGCTGGGACTCCTAAACCAAATGGTGTGAGGTCTAGTTGGGAATTCATATCAGGGAGATCCCCTAAATGTTTATGGATCCAACACCATCAACATTTCTGGCGCTAGAAGGAGGGAAAGATGACAAGATGATCCCATGAAGTTTGTTTGAATTTTCCACACTTATTAATGGCTTCCTCCCATATCATAGCCCTGACATGTTTTTCTAAAAGTTTTGGTGGAAATCATTAATGACTTTCAAATCTTAAATTCAATGGTGAGGATGAAACAACCTTCTTTGAGCACACCACTCATTTTCTTTAATTTTTCATGAAGCACAATATTCATTGTGAGGAAGCTGCTTGTAGGTTGTTAACTCTTACATTTGAAGGGTGTGTAAGGGAATGGTGTTACATATTTCCTGTCTCTTCCATACAATCTTTTGAACATATTTCCACATAAATTTACCATGCCGTTGATAGGTATGATTACAAATCTGTGTTGAAGAAAATTATGTGATTTTGAAAAGTACCTGATGAATCTCTTAATGATTTTCACGATCGCTTCATTCATGTTTTCTTTGAATTTTCTGATGATGATGTTGATTGGCCATCAATGAAATAAAAATTCTAATCCCTTGGTCACATTTTGATGAATCCACACGAATATGAATCTTTTGAAAGTATCCCAATAGACTGTGGTATTAGAGCTTCAAAATCTGCGACAGATGAAGTTGTTGTTCCGAGTATCTTTGTCTCCTTCTAGTTAAACAACTCCAGTTCTGCATGTTAAGGTGGGAGAACTTGAGAATTCATCCACTGATTTCCCACCATATTCTCCCAACACACATACTTAGAATTTCAATGCAAGTTTGGACAGCGAATCAGATGTTTGCAATGAAGTTTTATCTCCTCATCCTCCATCCTTTGGTTCCTTTGGTCCTCTAGATTGTGAGTTTTTGTGTTCACCCTTTTCAAATATTTCTTTGGATGTTCATGAGGATCAAGTTTAGGATGGAATTGGTGTTTCATAGAAAACTTGTGATATCATTTACAATGACTATGTGTGGGAGTCCACATCTGAACAAGAATCTATGATGAAGGTTGGTTTTTCTCCTTCCACACCTCTCCCTCATTATCCTAACATTTTCTGTGATTCTGTCACTCCCGTTGAATCTTGTGAAAATTTAGTTTTTGATGATATTATTACTTTCGATCATTTGCAGAACTCGTGGAATGTCAATTTTTCATCTAAATGCAGAGAGGAAAAAAATTCTCTTTTAAATCTCCCCAATCTATCATCTCATCATTGTGAAGAATTAGATGGTGAAATTTCTTGTCTCCAATCTTCCCCTCTTTATGATTCATCAAATCATGAGGATTTCTATATTTTTCTATCTTGAACTTTATGATCATGGTTTTCGTCATCTTTTCACTCATCCATCTGATCATGACTCTAATTTTTTCGCTATTGATTTTTCTAAGCCACTGACCTTTGATGATCTACCTTTTGATGATTTGGAACTTCCGCAAGTTGTTGAGTCACTTCAGCCCAAGATGATGGTTATATCAGGTTCTCGCAGCCTTAAGATCAGTTCTAATTCTGATCAAAATAATGATGTATATTTCAAGGCTCCTCATCACACCTCCGTACAAATTGAAAATCAATCTCTCTCACAATTTTTGCATCCTCCATCTGCATTGCATGATCCTATCACTCAATTATTGGAGGAGTCATACCTGGCAATCACAATTTCAAAATGAAAGTTTTTTTCTTTCTCTATGTTCACCTATTTCCGCAGTTCAAAATTTTGTTGTTGCATATCTTCAAGTCACAGTGTGTCCAACCACCGTAATGCATCCACATATTTCCTAGCATGTGCATTTATTTCGTACTTTTATGCATGCATTTTCAAACTTCGAACATATTGGTATATATTCCTTTATATTTATTATTTATGATTATGTTTGAATATATTTATTGATATGAATTCCCTTGCTTACATAGGCCAACTGATGCATCGATGGTTACATTGGAAATATCATTTCATGTAGTTCTAGCCTATTCACTGATTAGGTTAGGAGTAGGAGTGTTCATTTTTTTCTTTGTTTGTTTTAAGTTGCTTTGATTTACTTTATTTTTCACTCTTTCCCTATCTTTTTTTATTTTCAGTCGTATAATAGCTTACGAATGAGATCTTGTTTGGTTTCCAAAGAAATCATGGTTAAGTTCACGAGGAATTTGTGCTATTGTCAGTGCTTAGTTATCTATTTATTCCCTCTCTTTGCGTAAGTATTTCATTCCCTTAGCCAGTGATACTTTTATGGAAAATAAATTCTTTTCAGAGAGAACCACAAATGGAATCACGATGCTTGAACAAATAACTAGTACCACCTACTCTAGTCGGTCTTTTATTTTTAGTTAGACCTTGTTAGCTAGGTCGAGTAGAGAAAGGAGGGAAGGAAAACATTAACAAGTGTGTCAGAGGTATACATAAATATCCTTCTCTAAAGGTACAACCGCTTCTACTCTCAATAGTTCAAGATCCCTCTTTTGCCTCATTAAATCAATAAGTGCATATGCATAGTTCTATGAACAAAATGAAAAACATGAAAAAAAATAAAAAATAAAAATAAAGGAAAAAGAAGAAAAAAGCTCCCTGCATAGAGAGGTGAAGGCAGTGACTTCATTGGGGTACTGTCTAGGCCTGCTGGCAGTGGAGCAACACTAGAGATGAAAACTAATACTCTGAAATTTCTTTTCAATTATGTATCTATATACTCCTCATGTCAAATTGAAACAACTTGGTTTGACTTGGCTTGGTTAAGTGTGCCGCTGATGAAGAGAATGTTAGAGACAATATATTTAGCACAAGATAATTGAAGAAGCTACGGTAATCAATGAATTGAACAATACTTACTAAATATTTAGACATTTTTTGCATGAGACAATAACTATACATAGAGCTAGAGTTCTACTAGTGTGTCGCCAAGTGTTGTAGCGGATACAACCACCCTCCAAAATTTTGCCTATAATTTGGTTTTGGAGCCTTCATTTTTGTTGACATGAGCTTATTTTTGACTATCATAAAGTATTCATGAGTTGATTAAGACTTATTCCTTTTCATTTGACTGTCACAAGCATCATTTTGACAAGATCTTATAGTAGTTTTGGGCTTGCCTCCAGAAACTGCACAATCCATGAGGGCAAGCTAGCCTTGATGATTGGAATTGCGTAGTCATGGAAGGCAGCCTAGGCCAAAGGTCAAAAAATGCACAATCCACTCCTTGAGCTTAGAAATTATGCAATGCACTGAGCCAGAAAGTTTCCTAATTCTGCAGAATTATGCAATCTTTCCCGGCAGTGTGTAACACCATCCTCCCACATCTACTCAAGCAACCAACTAGTCGGGATAAACATGCAATGAGAGGCCACTATGATATGATTCGACCTCCTAAGTCACGTTAAGGAAGTGGATCCGATAGAAACACACCATAAAGACATTCAACATCAGCATTAGGACCCTCAAGAACCAATTCAACCTTTATGCCAACTAGCCTCTGGGTCCCATTGAGCGTTTGGACTATTTGACCTTTAGATGCTCTCATGCTATGGGAATGCCAACATCCAAGGACCTATGGACTCTCTCATAGGATTGTAAGCCAGTGTCCCTGGGATTTGAGCCACTTTTTGAGGCCCATATCCCAGGTCACTACGAAGAGTAGAATGACATGTTCAGAACAATCATATAACGAGGAAATGATAGCGCAAAATAAATTACTTGAATACGACCTTAACTATACCCGTACTAGCCATGATAGGCATTTCGTCAAACATATCATGAGTATGTAATCTATAGGTGTAAATAAAAGATTTGAGCACAAGGGTCTCATACTTATCTGAGATTCACTATGAGGCATTGTTTCCTTGTCACTTTAGATGTAGTTTCATCCATTAGGCCATATATACTTGTTCATTCATATACAAGTAAAAACATGAAGAGAGCCATACATAGCTACCATCATAATACATGATCATAACCAGCATAATAACAATAGAAATTCCAAGGATACATTAGCCATATAATCCACATAAAAACTAGTATAATACTCATGAAATCATGAGGCGAAATAACCTCATATTAATTATGCAAAAGACAAATCGGTATGGGACTACCATGTTCCACTTGACAGTAGAATGGATGAGCCAAATATCTCTTTAACCATTCATCCTCATGCCATATTCAAAGCATGAATGTGGCAACTCATAGACCAAATCAATCCAAAACCATCCAGGGCTTCCATAGGCCATCCACCTCAACCCATCAAATAGTGATTCCACCTCACGGTCGGACATCACAAAACCATCCTTAGATTGGTCTCCATCCAAGCCTTCTAGAGAATTTGTTCCAACCAAGGCATCCAATACTAGTAACTCAACCCACAACTACTGCCGATTTTCCAAAGCATTTGTCTAACCAAGGCTTCCAAGGCTAGTAACTCAACCCACCAAGGGCTTCTAGAGTGTTTTTCCAACGAAGGCTTTGAGGACTAGTAAGTCAACCCAAGTTGTGATAGGGCTTCTAGAGAACTTGTCCAACCAGGGTTTCTAGGAACTAATAACTCAAATCAAGCTAAGGAGACATCAAAACCAACCAAAACAAAATAAGGAAATATACCCACAAACTCCATGGCTATCCAAGAAATGGAAAGTCTAGGCAATCCATTGTCAATTCAAGAAATCCTCCATGCCAATGAAATATCATAACCAAGAAACTAAATGCATGTTCCATGCATGCAAAAAATAGTGAGGAAAACATACATGAAACTCGGTACCTGCAAGAAAAACCCTTTGTAGTTGCTGATCCCATTGTCCTCTTGTGCTTTCCTGCTCTTCCTTTGCCTTCTTTCTCTAAAGATACAAGCATGCAACACTCTCTAGGAGTGCCCCAAGAAAACTCTAAGTGTCCAAGAGTATGAGGGAGAGAGATAGAATAATGAGAAAGATCCAAAATTGAACTGACCAAGCTTACATTAATCAAGCCTACACTGACCAAGCCTACCCATTGATCCTCAGAAGCATTTTTATTAATGAGGCCTCTATTTTCTTAATTTTCCATTATTTTCCTTCATTTTCCTCCTCACATGCAACCTGTGACCTTTCACCTTCCTTTTCTCCTAATTTCCATTATTTTCATAAATAGATGTCAATTAATGACATTTTGCCTTTCCAAAGCCTTATCCGTTGCCTTTGCCAATTTCCTTAGCCATAATAATTGAAATGAACACCCACTAGGATTTTTTTCCCACCATTCAACTTGGAATATGTGTCCCATCGCCATGGTCTTATATATTTTTATATGGATTTTTAACCAGGGTTGTTAAAGAACTCTCCCCCTTGGGGGAACACTGTCCTCAGTGTTCAATGACACCTATAACCAAAAAGACTGCTAAAATGAAACATACTATCCATGGAGCTTTATAACATAGCTCATTGTAGTATTTACAATGACCACTACTAAAACATGACAATAATACCATTTACTGGAGCTTTATAACAAAACTCATTATGGTATTTACAATAATAACCACATATACACACATACATATTTGCTTCATCCAACAAATAGTCATACTATATATGGAGCTTTATAAATCCATCTTGATACAGAATTTACAATGACATATACATAAACACATTTGAACATTTTCTCAACCAACAAATAAAAGGATACGATGCCTGCATCTACAACAAATGACTCCAGAGGCTCACACTTCCACCCTCAAAGTAATACCAGGATTTACCTCCTTCCTAGGAAGTCTAGAGTCCACTGTCAAAGTCACAGCAACATCCAATGTCCAACACTACAATCCTACACCACTTGTCCTCGTAGCGAATAGTTACTGCCTCATTGTTCTAGGGTGCACTCCCAATTTGCATCTGATTCCATCTGGAAATGATAACCAAAACAAATCCATCCCCGACCTTCCCTTCTCTGCTACACAATCCCTCAAGAAATTTTTTCACCTCTTCCATGTAGTCACTTACCTTCCAAGTTCTGCTAGCACCCCCATCTCAGGAAGTCTATCCCTTGCCAAGGCTTCCTTGCATCGGAATATACAAAAACCAAGGCATATCCCTACCTAAACCATCATACTAGTCATAACATTCTCATGGAAATCAATGGACACTATTGGGTACTAGTGTCTCATAATGGCCTTGCTCCTGAATGCTTTACCAACATACTACTACTTGTTCTAGTTCCTTTCATTGTTATTGCTAATTCTTGCAGTTGATTTCATCAACCTAGGTAGGAATTTCATGTTTTCCTGTACCAAGCACATAATTTCCATTAGATTCAAAACAAATTGAAATAAATTCTCATCATACCTCATTGGTGGCTTGTCAATAAGGTACACTTGCAATCATGTTTGCTTCCTATCACAACAATTCAAACTAACATCTTTCACCAAATCATCATGCATAAACATATCACATTAGGTTAGCTCAAGACACAACCATCATAAATCAAAATCATGAATCGCATGAAATCATCATAAGCCAAGATAATAGATCACATGTAATCAGAATAATTCAGAATCATAGATCACATCCATAATAAAACTTAAATAAAATACATATACTTATCCTTCATCGATCCTTACTTATCCCTTTGTTCTTTCTGTACACACACCGGATCGGTTGCCACACTCAGGAAACACCCAGTGCCTTCTCCTCAACCATGTGCACATACACATAGTGTGCATCACAAAATCACACACGACATACAACACAACACAATACATGCACCTACACCCGGCGTACACCACCACACAATACATACACCTACACCTAGTGTACAACACAACACATACATGCACCTCAACTGATGTACAAAAAAACACATATGTACAGCTACACCTAATGTACAACATAATACATCCATTTATACCTAATCTACAACACCACCAATCACAGAGTATGACATAATGAATACACATGTCATGATACCACGACTACACAATGCACATATATAGTACCACATGCCCGCAACACAACACGTATGACATGTCCACAATACCACATGTACACTAGTACCATATGTACAACATGTACACAGTACCACATATACACCACAACACCTGCATAACATGTACACAACATCACATGTACACGGAACCACCTTCTCAACATGTACACAATGCCACATGTACATCATACCACCTGTACAACATGTACACAATGCCAGACGTACACAGCACCACATGCACGACATGTACACGAAACCACATGTACACAACACCATATGCACAAAATGTAAACAACACCACCTTCACACAACACCACATGTAGAACATGCACATGACACCACATTCTCACAACACCACTTGTATAATCATGCACACAACATGATATGTACATAGCACCTTATGTAAAACATGCACACAACACCATATGCACATGGCACTGGATATACAACATGCACATAGCACCTTATGTACACAACACTGCATATCCAACATGCCCACAACACCATATGCACACAACACTGCATATGCATCATGTGCACAATACAATATGTACACAAGATTGCATACCCAACATGTACATAGCACCATCTATACCCAACACTACATATGCAACTTTTGCACAATACTATTTGTATTGCCATGTACATGACATTGCATAAACAACATGTACACACACTATATATACACACCACAACATGCACACAACATCACATATGCAACATGTATAACATATACAACATACATTAGTAGTACCACATACCAAAAACCACATTTTCTCTACTAAGCAATCTTGCTTCCAATTTCTTATCCATGCTTTTCCCAGCATGTCACAGACCACACTACTTTCCTTCCACTAATGTATCTCTCAAAATCAACCTGTCCATAACATAGACATACTATAATCACCTAATATCAACTCATAACCACATGATACTAACCTCATATATTTGTGAGGACTATTCTTCCCACTTGATTCCTCATAAACTAGGAACCTCTTCATGTCATTCACCTACATAAGTAATCATTCCTCCACAAGAATGATTCCTAACAACCATATCATACAATAACATACTTACAGACATATATATACATATAAATATTAGCGTTAAAAAATCATTTAGACAATGACATACAAACATATATACATAGATATGAATATTATCATTAATAATCATGATCCATGATTACCCTGTAAGACATACATACATACATACATACATGTATATATATATATATATATATAAACATCATCATAATCATGCTCAAAACATAATTACTAGATATTATAAGGTCAAGTGATCAGGTGCTCATGTCCTAAGTGTCATAAAATGCTCAAAATTTAAAGTTCTTAGAATTAGTTCAAAGTTGAATGACTGGAAAGTGCTCGTCTTCCTGATTCTGGCGCCGCAAACGGTTCGAAAAACGGTCGCCGTATGAGGAAGTTATGGCAAAAAGAAGAATTTGTCCATAACATTAGAAATTTAAATTTTTCAAAAAAAATTTAAAAAGGAATATTCCGCCTAGCACGAAATCCGAGGCAACCACCAAACATTAAATGTAACTGCAGTTAAGTTGGCAGAATTTTGGCAGGAGCGCCAAATTTGGCGGACCCGCCATAATTGGCGGAGCTATCTGGAGTTAACTAAAGTTCGCTGGAGTTTTTCTAGGGAAAAACTGGAGAAACTTTAAATGGCCATAACTTTGGCTAGGAAAGTCGGTTTTGGATGAATTTTTTTTTGTTTTTTATTTTAGGTATTTTCAACCTTCTGAAGCCATTGGTGCAGGTCTTATAGCCATCAGAGGTCATTTGCAGAGGTTTTGGAGCCGTGAAAGTTCTAGGAGCCACCAGGGCCCAGTTTTGTGAAGACTGTATAGGGTTGCAGGTATCCATTGGAGGCGATCCAATAGTCAATCCTGAAGGATTCAAGCGTTCTGAATCCATTTTTACCATCTATTTCTCCTGTAGATGCTTCTATTCAGCTGTATTTTCAATTTGAGCATTTAATAAAAACAAGGGCAAGCCTGGTTGGGAGCTTTGGACCCAGCAAACGTAGCCCTGGAGGGGGTGAACTGCTTTATCAACTTCTTTTGCATTTGTGGTTGATTTATTTTGCAGATCAAATTCATTTTAATGTGTTAAACAGTAAAAGGGAATAACTCTACTATGCTTAAATGGGTCATGAACAACTGAAAATTTCATGTGTTTTCTTTCTGCAAGACATGGAAATCTTTCAAACATATTTAATTCTGAATTGAATACCTTGCAAACAAATTTCAAGTAGTTTCAAATTCAGATCAAGTTGGTATCAGAGCTCAAGGTTTTGTGCAGAGATCTTCTAACTGTCTTGCAAAGTATTGATGCTTACCAGGTTGAAACTTAAAAGAGGGGAAGGACAGTTGGCTAGAGAACGAGAGAATCCTCAGTCAAGGAAGGCCAGAGAGCCATCACCTCCACCTTCAATTTCACCCTCAAGAGTCTCAGCAGAATCTTCAAGGATGTCTGAACATGAAGGAGAAATTCCTACAGAGACAGATCCAAGAGAAGAAGAAAGAGTCTTCAGATTGGCTTTCTTGGACCTCACTGAAATGGTGAGGATATTGTACCAAGAAAGAAATGATAAATTGGCTGGAGAAGGGTCCAAACATCCACATGAAGGAGAGGGCTCTTCAGGAGGTAAGAAGGATGATGATCATTCCAAGAAAGGACATGGAGGAAATGGTGATCCACCACCCCCATCTTCACCTTCTTCCTCTTCATCTTCGTCTTCTTCTCTTCATAAGCATAGATCCTCTGGAAAAAGTCCTTTTTTGAAGCTTGATGTAAAATTCGAATTACCTATGTTTAATGGTGAAGTGAATGTAGAAAAGCTTGACAACTGGATTAGGCAGTTGGAAGTTTACTTGAGGATCCAGAATATGCATGATGATGCCACAAAGATTCAGTTGGCTTCTTTGAGAATGGATGGAGCAACATTGGTCTGGTGGGAGGCCAAGACTAAAGAGGAGATCAAGAAATTTGGTAAGGTTACCTTAACATGGCTTGAATTTCTGTTAGCCATTAAAAAACAGTTTTATCCTCTTGCTCACATGCAGAAAGCCATTATGAATTGGAAAAATTTCAGACAACTTAAGGGTCAGAGTGTCCAAGACTACACCCAAGAATTCAGGAGAAGAGCTCTCTTGTTAGGGGTAGATTTACAGACCCAAGAAACCTTGCTGAAATACATTGGTGGCTTGCATAGCTACCTTAGACACACCATCTTGATGTTTAACCCTACTAGCCTGGATGAGGTTTGTGTCCAAGCTACCCATTTAGAGGCAAGGGGAAAAAACACATTTGAAGAGGGTAGAAACAAGCCCCCCAAGGGGAAAAACAAAGAGAAAACCTCCAAGGGAAAGGGCAAAAAGAATGCATCTGTCAAACAGGAGAGTGAGAAAGTGATCTGTAAACATTGTTCTAAACCAAGCCATGAGGAGAAAAACTGTTGGAAATTATATCCTGAAAAAAGACCTCAATTTAACAAATCCAAAGGGAAACAAAAAACTGCTGCTACTACATCTACACCACAAGATTTAGGGGAATATTCAGGTGATGAAACCAAAATTACAGCCATGGGTTTGAAAAACTTGAAGGGAAAAGAATTTGAAACTCAAGCCAGCACTAGTACCTCAAACTGCCATGTACAAGCTCCTAATGAGGAAGAAAGAATTGAACTGTTTCATGTGAGGGTGATTTCAAAACATACTAAAATTGACACACTTTTTGATAGTGAGTCACAAGCAAACCTTATATCAGAGGACTTGGTCAAGCAGCTTAAACTTGAGACCGTTCCACATCCGAAGCCATATCCACTTGGATGGATTTGCAAGGATGCAAATTTACAAGTTTCAAGAAAGTGCACATTGCGCTTTGCAATTACTGCACATTTTATTGACACAGTTGAACTTGATGTGGTACCTTTTGATATAGCAGGAATTGTTTTGGTAAGTCCTTACTTGTTTGACAGGAAAGCTATCTTTCATCGCCATGAAAACAAATATCATCTGTTCAAAGATGGCAAGGAGTTCATTGTTATAGCTCATCGCAAGAAGACAAATATAGCGATGGTGAATGCAGGACAGGTAAAAAGGCTGGTCAATTCAAGTAAGAATTTTGTTCTTCTTATGATTAAGCCCAAGGTTGATGTGAATCATGAGTCATTTGACAATTGTGATCCAAAACTTAAAACAGATCTGTATGATGTAGTTGATGCATATCATGAGATGTTTCAGGAGCCTACAGGTTTGCCTCCTAAGAGGGAGATTCAGCATGAAATCCATTTGCATCCAGATTGTCCTCTTCCAAACATAGGCATGTACCGCATGTCTATTATGGAGAATGCTGAAATAAAGAAGCAAATCAAGGACTTGTTGGACAAGGGTTTCATAAGGCCAAGTACTTCGCCATGTGGGTCACCGATTGTATTGATTCCAAAGAAAGATGGCACTTGGCGTATGTGTGTTGATTTCAAGGCCTTGAACAAGATAACGGTAAAGAATCGTTACCCACTCCCAAGGATAGATGATTTGCTAGACCAGCTGAAAGATGCTCGATATTCACTAAGCTAGACTTGCGCAGTGGATATCATCAAGTAAGAATTGAAGAAAGTGACATTTGGAAGACAACCTTTAAAACCAAACAAGGACTCTTTGAGTGGCTTGTGATGCCGTTTGGTTTGTGCAATGCACCTGCAACTTTCATGTGGGTAATGGATGATGTCTTGCGTCCTTTTCTTGATGATTTCCTTATTGTCTACTTAGATGACATCTTAATTTTCAGCAAGTCTAGAGAAGATCATGTCATGCATGTTAGAAAAGTACTTGATGTTTTGATGAAGAATCAGTTATTTCTTAAAATGTCAAAATGTGAATTTGGAAAGACTTCTTTGGTTTATTTGGGACACATAGTAGGAGGAGGTGCTTTGAGAATTGATCCTGCTAAGATTGAGGCTATTGTGAAGTGGCCTACTCCCAAATCCATAACAGAGGTAAGAAGTTTTTTGGGTGCAGCTCAATATTGGAGGAAGTTTATCTCTAACTTCTCTTCTATAGCAGCTCCTATGCATGCAGTGACAAGTGTGAAGCATGCTTTCCAATGGGGAGGCAAGCAGCAAAAAGCTTTTGAATCTTTGAAAGAGAAGATTAGTTCAGCTCTAGTCCTTTCATTACCGGATTTGAGACAGCCATTTGAGATACAAACTGATGCTAGTGATTATGCTATGGGTGCAGTTCTTCTACAGCATGGTAAGCCTATTGCTTTTCATTCTGAAACTTTTAATGGTGCTGTTGTAAATTATCCTACATATGATAAGGAGTTGTATGCGTTGGTACAAAGCGTCAAAAAGTGGAAACACTACTTGATGGGCAAAGAAACTGTTATACATACCGACCATCAGCCATTACAGTACTTGCAATCACAAAGCAAGTTACAACAATCACGACACTTCAGATGGATGGGCTTCTTGCAACAGTTCCATTTGCTAATAAGGTATAAGAAAGGTACTTTGAATCAGGTTGCTGATATGCTTTCAAGGCCTATTATTGGTGTTGTTACTTTACTTAAGAATGATTCCATTGTACATGATAGTTACATAGAACAATATGCATCTGATGATGACTTTAAAGAGGTGTATGCTAACTTGAGTAAAGGAAATCATGTAGAGGAAAATGACTATCACATGCATAACAATTTTCTGTTTCATTTGGGCAAGTTGTGTATACCACAGGGGGAGAGGATAAATGTCATAAGAGAAGCTCATTCTTCTCTTATTGCTGGCCATTTTGGTGTGAGCAAAACAGTTGCACATCCACAGAGGTATTGTTATTGGCCTCGCATGGTAGATTCTGTTTCAAGGTTCATAAGAGGTTGTTCATTATGTGCTACAAGCAAGCCTAGCAATAGGAAGCTTGGTTTGTATACTCCTTTGTCGGTACCTTCTAGACCATGGGAGAGCATCTCTATGGATTTTGTAGGAGGTTTGCCAAAATCTCGAAAGCAGCATGATTATTTATATGTAGTAGTTGATCGTTTCAACAAAATGTGTATACTTATGCCTTGTAATAAAACTATAACTGCTGAACAAATTGCTGAATTATTTTTTCATCATGTATGGATTCACTTTGGTTTGCCTACTTCCAGTATTAGTGACAGGGATTCCAGATTTGTGGGGAATTTTTGGTCCAACCTATGGGAGATGATGGACACAAAGTTGAAGAAAAGTATTGCTTTCCATCCGCAAACAGATGGACAAACCGAAGTTGTGAACAGAACCATTGTGCACCTCTTGAGAGGTTATTGCAGCAAGCATCCCAAGCTTTGGGATGAACATTTGCACTACATACAGCATGCTTACAATCGTGCCAAGCACTCTTCCACAAACACCTCACCGTTTGAAGCTTGTTTTGGTTACTTGCCAAAATCACCTCTTGATTTCATTCTTGAGAAAGATGTTTCCATTGAGGGACATAGTGACATTGACAAAGCTCGTTCATTCATTGAAAGAATTCAGCAAATACATCAACAAATTCAAGAACAGCTTGAGAAGAGTCAAGGAAAGTACAAGGAAAGACACGACAAGCATAGAGTCGATCACAAGTTTCAAGAAGGAGATGAGGTATGGCTGTACATTAGTAAGGAAAGGATGCAAGGAGAAGGTAAAAAGCTGAAGCCTATTCGTCATGGTCCATTCAAAATCCTCAAGAAGGTTTGAAATAATGCTTTTCAATTAGATTTACCTTCCTACATGCAAATGTATTCTGTTGTCAATGTGGAGAACTTACGTTTGTATGAACCTCCTTTGATTGCTGATCATGAAAATGTTGTTCAGCTGCCATCTATAGAAGATTTCTCGCCAGAATTCTTAGATGAGCTGAAAGAAGATACAATCCTTGACAGAAGGACACGCACTTCAAGGAGGGGCAGTGTAGATTATGTTCGGGTTGGTTTCAAAGGCAACAAACCAAACAAGGCAAAGTGGATGGAGGTGGACAGAGTGAGGGAGCTATACCCTCACCTCTTTAACAGGTAGTTGAAGGCTTTTGGGGTCCAAAAGATTCCCAATGGGGAGGCGTGATCAGGTGCTCATGTCCTAAGTGTCATAAAATGCTCAAAATTTAAAGTGCTTAGAACTGGTTCAAAGTTGAATGTCTAGAAAGTGCTCGTCTTCCCGATTTTGGCACCGCAAATGGTTCGAAAAACGGTCGTCGTATGAGGAAGTTATGGCAAAAAGAAGAATTTGTCCATAACATTAGAAATTTTAATTTTTCAAAAAAAAAAATAAAAAAGGAATATTCCGTCTGGCACGAAATCCGAGGCAACCACCAAACATTAAATGTAACTGCAGTTAAGTTGGCAGAATTTTGGCAGGAGCGCCAAATTTGGCGGACCCGCCATAATTGGCGGAGCTATCTGGAGTTAACTAAAGTTTGCTGGAGTTTTTCTAGGGAAAAACTGGAGAAACTTTAAATGGCCATAACTTTGGCTAGGAAAGTCGGTTTTGGACGAATTTTTTTTTTAGGTATTTTCGACCTTCTGAAGCCATTGGTGCAGGTCTTACAGCCATCAGAGGTCATTTACAGAGGTTTTGGAGCCGTGAAAGTTCTAGGAGCCACAAGGGCCCAGTTTTGTGAAGACTGTATAGGGTTGCAGGTATCCACTGGAGGTGATCCAATAGTCAATCCTGAAGGATTCAAGTGTTCTGAATCCATTTTTACCATCTATTTCTCCTGTAGATGCTTCTATTCAGATGTATTTTCAATTTTAGCATTTAATAAAAACAAGGACAAGCCTGGTTGGGAGCTTTGGACCCAGCAGACGTAGCCCTGGAGGGGGTGAACTGCTTTATCAACTTCTTTTGCATTTTTGGTTGATTTATTTTGCAGATCAAATTCGTTTTAATGTGTTAAATAGTAAAAGGGAATAACTCTACTATGCTTAAATGGGTCATGAACAGCTGAAAATTTCATGTGTTTTCTTTCTGCAAGACATGGAAATCTTTTAAACATACTTAATTCTGAATTGAATACCTTGCAAACAAATTTCAAGTAGTTTCAAATTCAGATCATCAAGGTTAAGAGAACTCCCCTTACCTATTCCCAGCATGCACCACATTCAGAACAACAATTCCCAACATAGCCAAGGAGTCGGATGCCTCACATCCATTCACTTTACCTTTCCTATTATCTTTCTCATGATTGTCTTGCCACCATCCATTTACACTAATGGACCCAACCAGCTTAGCTGATTTCCATGCTCGTACTTTTACTTGCCCTTACGCATGCATCAACTTCATCTAAGTCTCATATTACCTCATGAGTTTCTTTCAACTCTCCCAGAGTTCCATAAAATTTCTTCTTTCCCAACCAAATCCAAAAACTCAAAACTTAAAAGGAAAGCACAAGAAACAAACAAGAATAAAACCATGAAACCCAATAACAATACGACACCACAAACAAAGTGGCAAGGCCTTGCACCAAACATAACAAAGATGCAATCAAGCGCAACCAAATCACAAAATACCAAAAGCAAAAGACTAGCAACAAACACCATGACTCAATCCCCATGGTTCCCAAGGAAATATCAACCTGAGACTTCTTCAAAATTTCATGGAAGTTTCTTTTTCCATGCAATCCCATGCATCATACTACCATAAACACATAACTATCAATGCATAAGTAAACATAACAACATACTAGATACCTTACCTTGTTATGCCAAGCATGTTTCCTTGTAGCTGAACACATCTATGCCATGGCTCAAGGGACTCCAATTCACTTGACAGATCTAGCTATAACTAAACACCAACTATTATACCTGTCAAATGCATTTCCATGAATATAACACATATCCACATAATTTCAGACAAATTACATTTAAGAAGACTTCGTCTATTCAAAGCATTCATTCATTTGGAATTAGGGTTTCCAAACATAGCCAAAGGAATTCTTTTCACCTTGTTGCAATTGAGGTTTACTATGTACTGTCACATCACGCAACTGTTAGTTATATAAACACATGAATTGTTATGTTGTCATGCTAATACCAAGCATGTTTCCTGCAACTTTTTACACATGTCAACCACATGTTCCAAATATCAAGACAATCATATCTATCAATTTGAAATCAACCTTTACCAAGAATAACAATCATGTCATAATCCACAATCAACTCATAGTCATTATACATAATGCTACAACTGTCACCTACTACACTCAAGTACATATCAACTGTCTCAACACACATGTGTTAGTATGACCATCTTAAAACAATATCATTTGAACACATACTCATATTATGCAATTCATCAAACATTCAACCAACTTGCAACATACCATGTTAAATAAATCAACTAGATGACATAATAGACACCAAACACTCAAACACCAAATAGACGATATAATCAAATAGTCAAGCACAAAGTAGACGACATGAGAAAATTAATACCTTAATTTATCTCATGGGAGGCTATCTTGTCTGCACAATTAATCTAGTTAGCACGATATAACTTCACAACACATCCACTCAAACACAAATAAGATCATGATATCCATAACAATAACTAACTAACATGTTCACATCATAAACTCATAAACAATTTTCATTCATGCATAACAATCACATCCACACTGTCAATCTATATTAGTATGATACACGTAATCTCAGGACCTTAATGTAATAACCCTAATCATCAAGTTACTAGCATATAACAACAACATGTTACATATCATGCTCATCAACAACATATAACCTAATAATCAAGCTAACTATCATATAACAACAACAAGTTAACCTATAATATACTTAACAATGACATGTAACATATGCCATAATCATAACAAGTTAACCTATACATACTTATCAACAACATATAACATATAACATAATCATGAAGCTATCTAACATGGAACAGCAATAACAATGCATACAACCACATGCTACTATCATTCATGATTATCTGACACATCTGCATATGATTATACTAATTAAATAGCATCTATCATGTATGTAACCATAACATCAGAAGACATGTACATAAACCTAATGCATATAAAAATCCATTAACTAACATACCTACATGCCAAACATACAACACCTGTATGATGATCTGCTCTTACCCCGAAGTCCATTGTTGCAACTTCACTTTAATGATTTTCATCTCCTGCTCTATCTCATCCCACACATTAGCATCATAAAATACCAATATTTGTTTTATGTTCTCAACATTGTATATTTTATATTTTCAAGAATTTGTTTGCATGTAATTTATGTACAGTGTTAAAACCTACAAGAAGTCTGTAGCAAACAATACTAGCAACAAGAGTATGAACCAAGGCAACAAGAAGTAGAACCAGGTAAATACCAAGCAACAAAACCAACAACAACATAAAATAAATCCTCAAAGAGATTCAACTTTTAGAAAATATTTTTCTCCTAGAGAGGATCATTATAGATTTGTAAAATTTCAAAGGAAACAAATTTGTTTTGTTCCTTTCGTGCATAATGTAGAATGTTACAACTATCATAAATTTGGGAATATTGTTGCTAATTGCAAAAGCATAATGTATAGATCTAATCAACGGAGCTTGCAGAAATATCAATAGCTAAGGAGATTGGGCAATAGGTATAATCGTGGTTTTTATCGATATTTCTAGTTATGTTACCTGATTGACTATAAGGCATATGATTGCAGATCTAATCAATGGGGGGGAACCACATTAATTGGAAGGTATAGATCTGGCATGAGTAGCAAGAGATTTGATCCTATGGATTCATATATGGGGCATGTGGAGTGTTCCACATATCATAATTTTGGCCATATGGCAAGATACTATTTTTTGCCCCATTATTTAAGGAAAAATCAACAAAAGTAGCAAAAACAAAGAGAACCTAGCAGAAAACCAGTGAAGGAAGAAAATAGAAAGTGAAATACCATGTGGAGAAAGAAGGAGAAACAAGTCTTCAAGTAGTGAAGAGCATCCCCTCATATAGTCCATCATTATCTCTTGCATATTTATAGAGGACTACAGAGTTCATGAGAAGTGCTTAACCTCAAGGGGAACGTATGGTAGTTTGATTATTACAAGTTTTCGCAGTAGCATATGATGATTTCATTTGAGCCTCATGCACATTTAGGTCCATAGGATCAACCTATTTATTGGATGTATATTGATATCAGGTAGAGCTATGCATGGTATGAGATTTGCAGGAGTTATTTGAAATTTCCTTCATAGTTTTTCACTCAGTCATTTGTAGCATATTTATATTTGTTTTCATGAGTGAAATAAGTTACATTTTCCAGTCATATATATACTTTTTGTTTCACTAACAAGTTGGTTGAAGAGATGGTATATCCATGCATAAAAGGAGTTCATTGGCACGGGATGCATAAAGATGACATGAGACATGGGCCAACCATGTATGGGTTGTTACATGCAGTTTATTATAAGTGTATGCTTATCATTTTTTCACTATTTCACATTGGTATTGCATCCATTCAATAGCTAGTTGAGTTATTACGATGATATGCTTGTTGTGGAGGATTCTCATGAGTCATGTTGCATCCATATGTATGGGATAATGGCATTGTAACATTTATGATATGTCATTTATTTCAGCCATTGGTCCATAGGAGATGATTATAGTAGCTATGTAATTCATTGAAAATCCATGTACAAGCTCATGACACTAAAGAAAAAAGGACATTGGTGAGGGTCAAAAAATGTCACCATAAGCTCATTGGTGATGGTCAAAAGAGCCCCTGTCACCAAAAACTAAATGTTGCCAAATTTGGCATCGCCAAAAGTTTAGGTGTTGTGGTGACATTCAAGATCCATCACCATTAATGATTTATAAAGATAGATAATGCTCGTTGCCATTTCATATGAGCAATGGTGATGGATCTTAGCCTCTATCACCAAAAATTTGAATGTAACCAAAAATATAAGTGTTGTAGTAACATGCAAGGTCCATCACAAATAATTATTATAATGATGGATAGTGACCATCACCATGTCATATGAACAACAATGATTTATTTTGATGGACCTTTCATGGCCATCATTATTGATGTATATATATGGCAACATTCGTTGACCATCACCATCTCATCTTTTGGTGAGGGTCAAAAAATGTCACCATAAGTTCATTGGTGATGGTCAAAAGAGCCTCTGTCACCAAAAATTGAATGTCACCAAAGGCCACATCACCAAAAGTATAGGTTTTGTGGTGACATTTAGGTCCATCATGAATAATGATTATAATGACAAATAGTAACCATCACCATTTCATATGAACAATGATTTACGGTGATGAACCTTTCTTGCTTGTTACTATATATATATATGGTGGCATTCATTGATTGTCACCACTTCAAATTTTGGTGAGGGTCCAAAAATGTCACCATAAGCTCATTGGTGATGGTCAAAACAGCCTTTTCACCAAAAACGTATCTTCGCCATTCCATAAGAATATCAGGGCACAATGGAATCAAACCACCAACCTCCTACTTGTAAAGAAGGTGCTCTTCCATTGAGCTAACACCCTTTAAATAATTATACTTTAAAAAATTAGACCTTGAAACTTTATAAATTGTAAATTCTACAACTTTCGATATATTATAAAATTTTGTAAAGTCTTGGAAATTTTTTTACCTTACAAGAAAATAGCATCAAAGCTACAGGTATCCACCTAATAGTTATAGAAATTATGAAAAGTGGGTGGAGAGAAAATAGTTACATATAAAAGAATCAATATTTCCAGTTGAATACTCAAATAGAAGTGAACTTTGAAGACATTTATATCCTATAAATGACCTATAATTATCAAACCTAAAATGTGCAATTACACCAAAGAATTATTTCTGACCTTGTGAATCATGTAAATATATTGTGACAACATAAAAAATTGTCTCCGAAAGACTAATTTTCATGCCAAAAAGTAAAAAATAATGATTATATATGATGCAATTATGAATAATGAGCTACATGCTTAAATCCCACTAGCTATGCGGTCTAGAAAACTAATTGGGAGTTAATCTAATTATTAATTAATTCAAGATGTCAAAACACAAAGGTCGATAACAATGGTCATGAAATGTAACCACTAAACAAATGTTAAAATTGTAACAACAAAGTTTGGCTAATATCCACTACACCAACAAAATATATAAGGGGTGTTCAAACACTTCCAAATCCACACCAAGCACGAGTATCTAATGATCCAATTGCATGGATACAAGGAAATCTCTCTCTACCTTTCAATGATAACTATGTCCTCCCATGAGTACTTCAACTAGAAAAGGGGCGTGAAGACAAGAACCACAAAGAAAAAAGAATTACATAATAAAAAATACACTTCATCCCCCCTCTACCTTTATAGAATAGATCTAGGAGAATAACAAAAAGATCCATAGAGAAAAGGATTAGAGTGGGAAAAATAAATATGATAAGCAAAAAAATAACTAGTAACGAAATATACTAATTTGAATGTGTCCACATGTACTCAAATATTAGAGGAAACAAGAGAAATCAACATGATTGGTAATGAACTTGATAAAATGGAATTTATTTCTTTAGTAAAAAAGAAGAAAATCGTAGCCTCTTTTCTATTTTCCTCTAGAATAAATCCTCCATGTATGGCAATGGGGTTTTTTGCTTCACTCTATTCTTAGTCTCCAACATTAAAATAAGATTTTCCAAATTTGTTTCTAAATATGTTTGATTTGTTTGAGTTTGGCCCAAACCTAGTCAAATCTTACCAAGTTCATCCAAGATGCAATGAGATTAATTATGCTTTCCTAATCTAGTCAAGAATATTGACCAAGGATTTTGAAAAGGAAGTTTGAAAGACATGACTACTTTGAAATATTTTTACAAATTTCCCCTTTATGTCTCGAAGAGAGAATTTGAACTAGCCTCCTCTTACCCCAATGTGGCTAGATAAGCGAGCCAAATCAAAACCAATAGTATCCACTAAGAAATTGCGAGTGAGGGGCATTTATTCTGCCAAAGGATGCTCAAAACTTGCATCTAACTCCAACCATTATTTTTTATGTTACTGCATCCATAAGCACAAATGCAATTTTATCATCACAAAGGCTTGAGCACCGATATGGGAAATTTCAGCACCTCACTTTTACCAACTAGCCAAGCCATTATTCCAAAATTTATTTTAATTGTGGAGTTTTATCCCAATTTCTTATTGGGGAATCCAAATCAGTCATGTTTTTTAGACGTTTCCCAATGTTTCCTTGGACCATGTCTTATGACTTCACTTTCCACAAGGATATAAGATTTTGAAAACTTATCTCTTTGAATAAAAAATGTGTACCATAATATAAACAGGCAACTCATGTCTTCCAATTCATAGGTTACCCTAATTGAAGGTCCCTCTCCACATTTTGGCCCAGATATGAGGTTGTACATGTTAACTAGGATTTCTAGTTTACAATTGTTTAGAAGCCTTTTAAAAGGTGGTCCCAATTTTAATTCAGAGGGAAGATATTTTAGTTCATTTAGCACTAAAAGATAATGTTTTTGGCATGTAAATCAAGAAATTCTAAATCAATCTTCAAAATTTGGCATTTGTTCAAGAAAGTAGTAACTTTTGTAAATACTAAATAATAAATATAAAGTACCTCATTCTACCAAGTTTCATGTTTGTTGCATTAAGAAATGTAAATTAGAGGAATTGTACTCAAGAAATCTAATTCAACATAAGAGTGATGAGATAAGTAATGAAAAATTGGTGGTTGCTTCACAAATTCAAATAGGCATGTTTAAGACCAGATAATTTAATCGAATATGACACTATTCTCTGCCATGCATGTTAATACAAAGTTATTATACTGAAATCCCCTTCATAAAATAATGAACATCTCTGGAAATGAAACCTTAGTTGGGTCAAATTTTCACCTTACACGTTGCTACTTCTCTTTCTTTCCAAAATTCATTTTCTACATGGTTGGCTTCTTTCCCCTATGCAATTTCAAAACCAGTCCAAAAAAACCCCCACGAGGGTATCAACCAATATTTTTTGATATAACTTGAATAATCCCACTTGAAATATTCCCAATTACATCTACGTCATTCTATTCTAAGTCACTGCGTTCGTGTTTGTGTTCAAGTTCAATGATTTTAAAGTTCAAATATAGTTCGACACTTAAAATTTTGGCAATAAATTTAGGCATTAAGTTATATATATATATATATATATATATATATATATATATATATATATATATATATATATATATATATATATATAGATATATATATATATATATATATTAAAACCAAGAACGCCACTCATATGAGTAAACATTGCATTAAATAAAAATAGTGCACTGGGCACATTGAAAATGAACTTTGGATGAAATACAATTAAGACTAGGTCTAATGCACTTGGACATTTGGAAGCTCAGGTATATGAATAAACACAAAAACATTAGCTAGAGCATCCTAAATGACAATTATTTAGAGCTTTTCTCCTGTCTTCATCACCGTGTTTCATGTAAGGGCTCAGAATAAAGAATTTCCCATTCTTAATTTATTTTCAGGAAGATGTATTCAACTCATAAATTATAAAGATATGATTATATTTAATCATTGAGTCTAGATAGTTGGTCATTGCTACCATCCTCATGATATATTTTAATACAAGGTGAGGCAAAATCGAGATGTCAACTCAATATACATAATTGAGGTCACAGTCTTTGTTCGTAAAGGCTTTGGGTCCTAGATCACAAACACCATACCTATAAAGAATTTGTCTTCCTGTGAGTCTGTGACTGGATATAATCAAGTTTAGATATTCAAAAACTTCATTGCACCCAAATAATCTAGGTACATTCTATAGCTTGGAAAAATATGGGGTGATCTTTCAACTCTTTGTATGTGTTCCCACATGCACAACAATGCATTGAATCTAGAGATACATTCGCTGAATTGAAAACATAAACCAACAGAGAGGGTCAATGTTGAAAACTGTTTGGATTTTAATTTCCAAGAATCAAAGTTGCAAGCTAAGTCAGCTTGCATAACACATTTTTCTTCATTGAGCGGGTGTGCCTATCAGGACACCAAGGTCCAGAGTGGAGTGGGGATGTAGGAGTCGAGAGTGGAGTGTGAGGCTGCGAGCACAAACAACAGTGTACATTTAGGGTTTTATTTTTTATTTTTTTTAATTATCAACTACTCATATTTACCCGAACATGAAGCCAAATTTAATCAATTTTAAGATGATTTTTTTATTTTGTTTATGTTTGAATTCATGTTCAAGTTTGGCTTAGGTTCATGTTCATGTCCGCTTTGATGTTCGGCGAACTAAAATGAATAAATTCGGCAAACGTTAAAGTTCGACGAACTTCGAATTTTAAGGATTTTGTTCACCAAACACGGTGACTTACATTGTAACAATGTGCCCAATGGAATATTGTAACAAAAATAATGTAAGATATACAAATAATTACATCAAATTATCTGATTAATAATCAACACACAACTATTCCACTAATTAAGATAGAATTTCCAAAAACACGAGAAAAGATGACATACCTGTGGCGATGATATTCCTTACTTGTGAATTCAGAGTTGAATGCTATTGGAATCTTGCTAAACTCAACAATGTTTTGGGGACAACTCTCCACCCAACTGTAGGCTTAGCCGCACATAATATTTCTATAGTTGGTCACCCCCGAGCCTCAATACACGTACTACTGTCAGAGAATCCTTTGTCTCACAACACTTTTCTCCCAAGAGTATGGATGAAGGAATGATGGATCTCATCTTCCTCATCATCTATTAAATAGACCAAACAATGGAAAGGGGTCTGCATGCACACATTCCATGTGTCAACATGCAACTTTATTTCTTTATTTTAAGTTTTACTTAATTTAATATTTCTCTTAATTTAATTCTTTTTAATTTTTTGTTAACTTTACTTATTTTTACTATTTTTATAGTTTACTTTATATATATTTATTTAGAACTCTAGTATTATTATTTACTATTTTATTTATTATTATTATTATATTCTCTTCATTATTTATTATTTATTTACTATTATTAGCTTTTCTTAAATTTTTTGTATTATTTATTTACCATTACTATCTTTTCTTTATTGTTTATCATTTATTTTCTTATATTATTTTTATTATTATTATTAATATTATTAAGGGACATTACAAATATACATGGAATTTTACAGATCATCTATTGAGTATTATAACCCAACAAATGTGTCAACCAAGTGACATGATGTTAAAAATATTCACAAACTTTTCAAAGGAATTGAAAGTCTAGTTCTAGTGATACGAATATTATTTTATTGTCCATTTGAAATAAGCATCAAATTGAGGATAAAATAAAATTGTTGAAAATTTTCAAACAAGTCATAAAGTTGGAAGAATTCCCTAGTTTTATGCAAAGAAAGAAGGGGCATCATGCACCAAGCTAACAATGTGAATGGCATCTGCAGATAGGATTTATCAAACATAAAGCAATAATTGAAAGCAAGACAAGAATGACAATAATACATTTCCTAATGCATTTCAAATAGGTGTTGTGTGAAGAATATTCCAAAAAGAATTGTTGTCCTTCCTACATGATAAAAACCTCTATTGGTTCAAAATGGTTTGTGAGCTATAGACTAGTTCTTTAAGAAACTAAATGAACTAATAACTTATGCCATAATATGAGTTCTTAAAATACTAATTTTCTTCTTCTAGAAAGAGGTTTTCTCACTCTCAACATAAGCATACCTATAATTTATGATATACGTCATACAACATTGTTCTGATACAACAATTTGTCGTATTTGCAACTAATATCTATTAAAAAAATGAAATGAAATGAAACTTGGCACATGCTCTAGGAAGAACATAAAATATGGATACAACATTGTTGAATATGATGAGGACATACTTAAAAGTTAAAACAAAGAAAAATGCAATCTATAATTGCAAAAAAACAATGCTGGAAACGACAGGGACCCATATGACAATACAATGAAATGAAAAATGCTATAATGCAAGTAACTCACCTGTGATACAATTGCTTGGTCTGTGTCTCAACCCTGCAAAAATCTGCAATTCCACCCTAAAATTTCATCTCTAGAATAACTTGCAAAATGTGTCACACTTTTTATACTATTCGTTTACATTCTATCCCCCATTCTTAATTCTTGGAATATTCTTCATAATGAAAACATCTGACATATTTCCTTTTACCCTCACCCAACACTTTGTTTATATCCTTAACACACTAGAGACATGCACAAAAAACAAATTTCAACTATGGTCTGAATACAAAAGACAAGCTTTACAGTAATAATGCCAAATTTAGAAAAATAAGAATAAAATAAGTTCCTTTAGTTACAAATCTTAGATATCACATTAATATTTAATAGGGCCAAAGAACTTTTGTCATGGGGAACACATGCAATAGAAGAAACTAAAATTCAATGGGGATATGGGAGAAGAAAATCTTGTCACTTTTGGAAAAAAAAGAAACAAATGTCCAAGAAAAGGCAGATGCAAATTTAAAAGAAGATAACCTCCCCACACAACAGATGTAGACACTTAACCCAACATATCAACATGTAGAAAATCCAACATCAGAGCATTTCTAGTAGATAGAGACAAACATATGGATGGTAACACAATCGAGAACAGGCCCATACATCAGATCGACACATGTATGCATATTCAAATATATCTCTAAACAATCGTCAAGTGGTAAGATAATGTTCGAAACATTGTATATACTCAGAAGCAATGATAATTAAATTACTAATAGTGTAGCAAAAAAGAGAACTTAGAAACTTGTCAGTGCAATGGATCCATGCTCAAAAATATTTCTATATCAACAACAGTGAGACACAAGTTTTATATGCAGTGAAGAATTATTTTTTGGCGTGCATAATTTTGCAAGATGAAATTTTGACCAAGAAGAAATGGAACTGTTTTTTCAACATAAATTAAATTTATAGCCAATGGAAAGAAATCTGAGCTTTGACAATATACCACATTTCAAGATACAGAGCATATGTATGTCAACCATGAAAACAACATACTAATATATTTATAAAATCATAAACATAAGACAATAGAAGATGTATTTCTTTTATTTATTTTGCAACAGTCCTTCAAAGACATGATGTTTTTCCTCCAAGCTCCAATTATGTAATAAATCCTCCTTTAAATGTAAAGGAGATATAAGTAATTTGAATGTCTGCAATTCTATGTTTATTGGGGTGGAATAAGGAGTCATGCTCTGTTTTCTGGAGGATTACAACTTTAAGATATCTGAAGATGGGTAATAAAAAGACTTGAATTTTGGAACCATGAGAAGATGTATCAATTTTTTGGAATAAAATGGTGATTTCAGAGGAATAATAACGTTTTAAGGTATCTAGTTGGGAATAATAAGACGCTGAATACAAAATTTTCTTCAGAAATACAAGGAAATATTGCTAGTATTAAAAAGAAATTGATGTATGAATCCCATAAATTGAATGGGAGAACTTCTCTAGCTTGGAAACAAAGGATGGAGGGGATTATTTCATAAAATGACCTATGGAAAATTTTCAATTGAGAAACACCAGAATATCTTGGGAAATGATCAACCAACTAGAAGAGCAAAAATGCCATGCTTCTCATAACTATTAAAGCCTAGGATGGCATACTTCAAAACATTACATGATAAATTGTGTTGTCCAACTTGGGGTAAATTACAAAGCTTATATGAAACACCAAATGAAATTGTGATTTTATGACATATTTAAGGATTTCTGAAAGAAATTAAGAATATGTCCAAAAATTGCCTGAACTTGGAAATGAATTATCAATGCTTAAGACCACCATCAAAGGCATGGAGCTTGTAACCATTTTATTGAACAATCCTCCATACATGTACCATAATTTTGTGACCTTGTTATGCATTTCTTCTAGAATTGAAGTGCCATCATTCACAAAAGTAGTAGGATTTCTTAGCCAAGAAGATAAATCATTGAAGAAAGATGAAGGTCAAGGACCAAACAAACATTCACAGGGTCATTCGAAAAAGTAGTAGGATTACTTATCCAAGAAGATAAATCATTGAAGAAATATGAAGGTCAATAACCAAATAAACATTCACAGGAAAATAAGTAATTCACGAAATATCAAAGGTAATTATCAAACCAACAAGCCTAAATATTGTATTATTGTGGAAAGTATAATATATAGAAGATGAATGCTTTTGACAAAACAAAGGAATAAAGCTAGAGGAAAATGTAAAGGAAAAGGTGGTAGGCATAGTGGAAATTTTTCAAAGAGTAATAAAACTACGATGTTGAATGAGTCTAAAACAGACTAAAAATAACTAGACACTTTTCAGTGTCTCAAAAGGGATGCAACAAAGAGGAATAAAACTAGAGATGGATGTAATGGCAAAGGTGGTAGACATATGAGAAATTTTGTAGAGTAATGAAACTACAAAGTTGAATGAACCTAGAACATACAATATTTTTATGTTCACAAAAAAGGAAGTTGAAGCTTCTCAGTGTCTATGGACACTGGTAACTTAATTTTGGAACTGCCAAACACGTCACTAGGAGGAAATTTCTCAAAACTTGATAAATGTAAAAATAAAGCTAATAATTATATTAGGAGATAACAAAATATGTCATTTATGGGGTAAAGGAGAAATACCAATGAGAATTTAAAGGGGTGGTGATAAAAGAATTAGAAATATCCTTTATGTCCTTTGTTTCAAAGGAAAATTTTCTTTTTGTCAACAAGATTGCAGATGAGAATTTTATTTTCATTTTCTAGAAGAAGCGATGTTTGGTAAAGAGGAGTTATAATATTGTGGCCATAAGTATACACAACTGCGAGTAGATATGTTTTTTAAACAAGAACTGGAAAAATTTATATAATATAAAAATTGTGAAGTCAACAATGGCAAGTATAGTGAAAGAGACAACTAGTATCTTGCCCCTAAGGAGAGATTAAAAAAAATATTCTTCTTCTTACTAGACTAGAAAATTTCCATTTTCACCTAAACACATGGTTATGGAATGTCTTGATAATGATCCTATCCATGTACTATTAATTTCCCAATTTTTTCACATGTGCCAAGATTGGTTGTGTGTCCACATGTTCGTTGTTGGCACATAGAACATGAAACCATCACACCATTCAAACCTTCATTTGAGGGTTCTCATTCGATAAAATGTGGGCCAACTTATTGTCCTTTGAAGTTGTACCATGAATCATATGCCTGATGATGATTGTGGAATCCCAAAATACCCATAAATTTCATATTCCCTATTGGTGTGCTAATGAAAGACCTTGGAGCAAGGCACGACCTTCTTCCTGGTTGTTTCCCATATGACCAAGCTCCATGCAAAACCATGCTCTAGTACTATTCGTCCTATAGTATGTTATGAGATGTAAAAATTTGAAAAAAAATCATGCAAGGAACAAGAATTCGAGTTTGAAGAACCAACTTTGGCATGAAAAGCATGGTTATCTGAATTATTTCTACCTTGATTTGGTCAACAAGCATAATTTGGTGAATGACGTACCACAAATACAAGAGCATAAAGGTGTCTATGAGGCATATTTGGCAAGAAATGTCGAATTAAATTTGAATATGGAAACCAAGAGGAATAGAGGGACTTGAATTAATTCACAATGATCTTTGTGCTCTAATGAGAACTCAGTCTCTTAGGGGTGTAAAATATTCTTTTACTTTTATTAATGATTTTTCAAGAAAAAATTGGATTTATTTTCTGAAAAATATATTACAAGTTTTGAAGGCGTTTAGAGATTTGAAAACATTGATGGAAAATATTAGTGGTATAAGTATTAATGTGTTGCAAAGAGAACAAGGAGGTGAGGAGTCGTCAAATTCATTTCATTGTGTTTGCAACAAACAAGGCATTAGGATACCAACAATAGTGGCATGCACACCCCAACAAAATTGTAGTGGAGTGGAAGAATAAATCAATTATGAAGATAATTAGATGAATCTTGAAATGAAAATGTTTTATATGAATAGAAATCCTAAAAAACTAGTTCATAGTATGATACCTGAGGATCCCTGATTAGGATATAAGTAAAAATTTCAGAATTTTTGGTTGCTTGACATATGATCACATTCCAAATAAGACACAATATAAGATATAAGAAAAGTAAAAAATGTATCCATGGGTTATAGCATAGCACAGACTTGAAAGCATTCAAGTTATATGATATTTCGATAAGAAATTCATGTTTGTAAAATGTAATTTTCAATGGAAAGCTTCAACAAGGGCAAACAAATGGTTACAAGATGGAAGTTTGTAGGTACAGGAATAACCAAAAACCAAAACTCCTCTCGCATATAGGTGGAGACAACAGGTAGAAGAATATGAATGAATATTCCCTACTAATGCAGAAGAAGAAAATCATTAAGAAGAGGTAGAATTGAAGGGAAAATAAGGACAAATAAGAAATGCATAGAAGTGAAAGTGGTTTAATAAAAATAATCAAAATGTAAAACTAGACGAAATACAACATGCAGAAGACAAAACAGAAACCAAACCACCTTATCAAGTATATCTTGCATTGATGAGTGAAGATGTTAACTCCCATGGTCTTTTTTCTTTTGAAGAGGATCATGAAAGTTAAAAAAGGATGGAGATGCAATAAAAGTAGAGTATAGGACCTACATGCAAAACAAGATTTGGAAATTTAGTAGATTTTCCATTGGATAAAAAATTGATAGGTTGCAAATGAGTGTACATAACAAAGTACAAATTTGATGGTTTGATTGATAAGTACAAAACCAAGCTTATTTCAAAAGAATATGCACAACATGATGGAAGAGACTTTTGGACTTCTTTTCCTACAACAAAGGTAACCACTATAAGATTGTTGTTGGCCATGGTAGCATAGTTGATCACTAAAAGTGTGTTCTTGAATGGATATATGGAAGAAGAAGTGTTTATGGAGGAGCAACAAGGATCTGTCATCAAGGATTTTCCAACACCAGCTTAAGCTTTTAACCTTGGATGGTGTAAGAATAAAATACACATTGTATTTTATGTATGACATGGATGAATAAATACAATACATGATTAATTCTTCTGAATATATATTGCTTGCATGTTTACTATCAAAGCAACTTTTAACAGAAACCCTACCTTTACAGTAACTTTTGTATTAAAGAACCTTGTTATCTCATTTTTTGTCCACTTGGTTGGCGAATTTCTGGCCCATTGTGGCCCGACTTGGCCAACAACATAAAATAATAATAAAAATAAGAATAAGAATACGAATAAATACCAACAAAAAGGTCCTAGCTTAAAAATTTAGAGGAAAGTACCCCTCCACCCCCTACACCAATTATTTTCATTCATAATTTAATCTTTGAGTTGAGACATTGTTAGGACATGAAACACTGTTGTTTGGAGCTGAGATTGTTGTTTGGAGACCTTCCCACCATTTATATTCATTCTTAGATTTGTTGGATCCGAGATAGTGTTATTTGTGGCTGAAACAAGTTTCATTTGCAGCTAAGACAACATTATTTGAAGGCGGAAAGTGTATTATTTGGAGGAATAAATTTTGTTTTTCTTCTTTACATCTCGTGGAGGTAGACAAAGTGTTTTCTGGAAGAAAAAAAGGTGTTTTTTGAACAACATTCTTGATTTTAAGACTGTTGTTCGGTTGCATCTTTCTAGATTGGAGATTCAAGTGACTTGCAAATCAAGAATGGCAATGGTATTTAGTTCATAAACAAATGTATGTTGTTTCTTCATCATTCATGTCTAATATATATGTAGAATTCCAATAAAGAATTTTTTGTACATTTTGAATTGTTTTTGAATTTTTTTAAAATTGGAGTCCCTTCTAGTCATCCTCTAGCCCAATCCCCTTGTTCCCCCATTATAGAAACTTGTGCAGCTTAGGGTTAATGCCACTCCAATCATATCTCACATGCAGTTCAAAGTAGCATATATTGGTGATAATTCTCATTTCCTAAATGCTTGCAACAACGAATGTTTAGTAGATTATTATCCAAACCAATCCAAACCTCAGATCAAGAGCATGGCAAAAGGAATTATTACATTAACCTTGAATGATATTTCCTATCAACTTGATTCCTACTCATTTCTTTGCAAGGGCTTTGAGCAAAATCTGAAGCGATGAACATGATCAAGGTATATGGAATCCCTCTACAAGTTTTTGGACTTATGGAGATGGATATGGCATAGACCCTAGAGAACAATTAATAAATCTTTGGAGGAACCAATTTGTTCATTCTTAATATTATCTCTATTCCTAAAGGATGAAGCAAATAAATGGTTAGGTAGATTGAAAAGTCAAAAAATCATCTGGGGATAATCTAGAAAGCTGAAAATTCTTAGATAGATGGGAGAGGAAACCAAAATATGGAAGAGTCAATTTTTTTTTTTTTCCAGCCATAGAATCTCCCATATTGTAGGTATGTAGTCAAAATGAGACCACTATTATCCCTATAGATCTAAGCATCAAATATAACTTTGTCAATGCTAATTTCCAAGACATCTAAAAGAGAAAATAAAGATCATAAAGCAAACACATGCATATACCATATGGTGAGAAGGCTCAAGCGTATGAAGATTTAAAAATTATTATGGACAAATATGTTTTGCATTTTAATATGAAACATTTAGCCATTATTCTTGGGGCCTTATAGCTAGAACTGTTGGTGTATTTTTCTTTTAAATTGCAAAAGAAATTATGAATTTGTGGTACAAGAAAAGAAGCTAAACTTATAATGAATTGAAAATAATAAGAATGATTATGCAAATGAAGAGAAAGAAGAGGGAAAGGTAAAGGACACTCTTAGAGAGGAAGGTAAGACATGATCATTGATAATTTTACTAACATTCACAAATCACCAAAATAGGTCAACATGGATAGAGTAAACAAGTGACAATAGTAGTGTGGGAGTGCCTTGGCACTCTTGATAAGTGCTAAAAGGAAATAAATACAATCGAAAATAAAAATAAAAGTGATGAGTGAGAGGGGGTAAATGCTAACAGAGGGAAATATACTAAAATGTGTTTGAAATAGAAGTACATGTAGAGGTGAAAGAGAAAATGCATGTCATCAACAATAATTGTGAATAATGCAATATCTAACATTTCCCTTTGCGTTATTCCATGGAATGTTAAAGCCTAGTTGGGTGATCCTAAGAAGAGCATAGGAACAAACAGGTGAAGCTCTCCTAACATTTAAGGCCAAAGAGAAAAACCAAGTGATAGGCAACTAACCACTTGCTCTAAAATGGGAGACGTCTATGAATTGCAATAACTTGGGGCACATACATATCTGTGACTATGTGTAAGTGGTACATCTCCCAAGAAATCAGTCGGGTGTGCATTGTCTCACTGACCTAATGTCCTCTATATCACTGGATGGAGTATCCAAATGAAAGAAGCAAACAACCTAGTGAAACTAGGCCTAGATATGGCCTATAAGGTCCATCATCTATAAGTGATCACTACTAACATGGTCAAGATATTCAAAATCCATCTACAAATTTCTAGGTTTTGTCTCCTCAATGTTCTTTCAAAACACATTTTAGATGAAAAAAACATTAATATAGCCCCAAGTTCCAACAAGGGATGGATACTTTTGCAACATATTTGAAACGAAAAAACCAATTCTCATACTCAAATACATCCATAAAAATGAGAATATGAGGCTCTAAATAATATCATATTTGGCTCAAAAATACATTCCTTGCATCAAAGTTTTTAGAATCAGAACATACTGGGGCCAGCCAAAAAACTAGGTTGAAAATCAGGTCAAATAAAAAAAGCTATATGCAAATTTTAGTAAATGATGAATGAGAAATGTGTAAGAAAAAATAGAGGGAGAGGATTCATTACATACAAATAAATTAGGGTTTGGAGGAGGCACCCATCTTTCCTTTTTTCTTGTTTTCCCTCTTATTTTTCTTGCATAGGGGGCAGGTGGGCCTGACTAGATGATGGCTGATCCATATGGAAACCAAATGGTTGAAACCAGCCTAAATTTCCAGTACAACAACTCGTTCATACCCAGCTCACTCTGACCCTGGTTTAGACTGGCCAGTTCCAATAAATTTTCCTTGAATCTTTTATGATTGATCCTCCAAGGAAAATCCTTTCTTTCAAAAATGACAATGTATCTGAAGAAATCCTTTTCAAACCTATAGAGTCAATGGGAATTAATGATCTAGGCATGCAAGCATATAACAACCAAACTTGCTCGAGAGCCCCCAATAATTTAACAATGAGAATGGGATCATATAACAGACTAGTTGGCCAATTAACCATTTGACCATATGCCCCTTTCCAAGGCACTTGAATCTCACAATTTCCAGGCCCAGACATAGTTACATTCTAGGACTCCTCTACTTGTTTGTAAATTTCATTTGTGCAGACATATAGAAAGAACCCTAAAATAAAATTGTTCAACTTTTAATTTCAAATAGAAATTAGAAGTGCCAGGTAGAAAAGTTGTAGGAGACTTTTTAGTATTTAAATGACTATTTAGGTTAGGTATTCAACCTAAATGTAATAGTAGGCATTGAATTTTATTTCTCAATTGACAAATTTTGTCTATTTGCATATGTTAAAATTTCTCTCCTTTCCTATACAAGGCCTAGTTTAACATTTTCATGGATAGTCACCACAAAATCTGGCAAATGTCCTTAATTGCAATTCATTGAACTGATATATTTCTTAACCTGGAGGTCATGTCCACTGTAATAAATTTGTGAGCTTTCTCTAATTTATGAAATTGATATCAAAATGAAAAGAATTTCGAAGTTATTCCACCCCTATAATTACTCTCGACTTTAATTTGAGAAATATACACTATAAAACACTGGTGCAACATGCCATCAAAGGATAAAAAAATTTAATAAAAAATATTACTATATCTTCCCTGATAGAAAACAATTATCTTCCATAAAATATTTTCTCCATGAACCTGATTTAAAATGAAGCTCTTCACTTGACGCACCCTACTGTAGGCAGAAATGACACTGGTACACCCTTTGACTAGATAAAGAGTAGTTGAGGGCTCAAGTCCATTCTAAGCTTTCCCTTCTCATCGTAGTACACCGACATCACCTTCCTAGCTGAGCGAGTTGAACTTGCGATTGTAGGAGTCAAAGGACTTGCATGAGAGTGATCAGATTCCTTCTTCTTACTTGACACTATGGGTGTTCATAACCCTAGCATATGCATCATCTTTGCTACTCAAGACATGGAGAAGGAACACCTACTCTGTTGGGCTCCCTCTGCAATCAAATGTGAGACTGGTTCGGTATGGTGAATATAGAGCGAGGATTTTCAGTTGCTAGGTTTAGATAAAAAGGAATGCATGATAGATATAAAATATAACTTCATAAACAAAGGGTTTGAAAGTAGGTAATACACGGGAAAACATGGTCAATTGTCATGAATTGGGTCAAAGATGTGAAGATTTCAAAAAGTGATATATTTCATTAAAAAGGAAAGATAAGGGAATGCTTTTTCCTATTAATGGGATATGAATATTTTTCCTCTTAATGTGATTTAATGTAAAATATTCGTTATTCACCTTTCTTATATTTTAACTTATTAAAATTAGTGATTGTATCCAAAGGTGGATAGGAAAGTTGATAAGAAAGCAATTGTATCCAAAGTTGCAAAGGAAATCTAGTAAGAGTAGATGGAGGAGATGTTGTATGTGAAAAAAATGAACATATCACCTCTACTCTTGGCCTTTGCATCGTTAGAAAAAACCATATATCACCTACACATGTGTTTTCATGTGCTACTTTTCATCCACACATCTCTTTCATGGCAGAGAGACCTACATACTATTTTTCATGCATGATATTTTTGTCTTTTTCCATCCAAATAAAACAACAAAAAACCTATAGGTGGTTAAATTTTTAATCTCTATTCTATAGAGGGTAATTGGTACACCATGTCTAAAAGTGGCATCAATATGTTAAAGTGAACCTCCTTGGTAAACATATGGATCCACATGGATTGTGGGTCTACCCCAATTGTTTCCCATTTATTTCTCATGAAATGGCTTGTTTGAGTAGTAATGAGGAAAATTTTCTTGATTGGATATACCTAACAATAGAGTTCTCCTTTCATGGGTTCACATAGGTACCGATGGATGAATGACCTATAAATGCATGTGATAGAATGCAATTCGTGTAAGATTAATTTGTCTTTTTAACTTGATATATTTTAAAAAAATAAAAATCTTTCAATCTTTGAACAAAATCAAGAGGTATCGACACTATATGTGTAGCAAACAATGTGTCCTTCCTTTGTTGTCATGATGTAATGAAGTGCATGTAATGAAATCAAATCCTAAACTAATTGCAGAAAATGAAATGCTTGAAATGGAAACCTTAACCTATTGCAAGAAAGAATATACAAGGAAATAAACCTATACTAATTGCATAAAGTAATTATCATGAAAAAAATGTCAAACATTACATTTCAAAGAATTTAGATCTATTAATAGAGTTCATTGGATGTGGCAAGCATCATTGTATTATCTATTTCATAAATCTATCCATTAGCCAAATCACTGAAATGTTCTTCATGGGTAAGGAGGCAAGTCCTAAGTGGCCTTTAGTCTTCCCCAATCATTGATTTAGAACCTAGGGGTCTTGATTCAACCCTAAGGGATAATAAACAATATTCTTGAGTGAATATGGGCAAGTATATACATGTTGGAAGGTTGCTACAAGAGATCCTGTAGTTACTATAGGAAACTACAGATTTACTATAGGAAACTGTTGGCATTATGATTCTGGTATGGCTCTATGATACAGATGTTGTACTTGATGGCAACACTCTCAAGTGGCAATGCTCTGATCAAGCTCTCAAAATGTTGGAAATAAAGAGGTACGCAGGAGTATAGTTCAAAAGGTGTGTACACGCAGGTACGCCGTGAAGGGACTACGGCCATACACGCAGGTCACCCGTTCATGAGGTGCGTACCCCCAGTGCACTTACTTCAAGGCAGAGAAGCGCGCTCACGTGGGGTTTCTTATGTTTGGCCCGTGGTATTTAGCCCGTCGTTCTTGATTCTATGGTTTTGGCCCATGGTATTGTTTTATATTATTATTATTTTTGAGCCCCATGTTTTTGGGCCCCTTGTATTGGTTATCTATGGTATTGATCCATGATTTTAGGAAAAGATTGCCTATATAAAGCAAAGGAGATCACTTGGCTAAGTATCTTTTGCAAATTGAATATCTGAAGATCTGAAATATTGGGTTATTGTTTTAAAAGCTTGATCTATATAAAAGTGAAGTTGAAAGCGAATCTATGAAGGGTGATCTCTCGAGCACATGATCAGATCTAAGCATCTGACGATTGGTAGCACACTGGTGGACTGCCAATTCGGCCCTAACCAGAGGTACGCAGGTGATTAACAGTGCAAGTGCATGGGTACGCAGAGCAGAAGAAAGAAAAGTGCGTGGGTACACAGAGCAGAAGAAAATGCAGTGCGTGGATACGCAGCGCGACAGAGGTTCAGGTGCGTGGGCACAGGGAAAGTACGCGGCGCTTCAGAAGCCGCAGGTGCGTGGGTACGTGGCGCGATAGCATCTGTGGGTGCGTGGCTGCAGTAGCAGTACGCGGCGCGATAGTATCTGTGGGTGCGTGCCTACAGTAACAGTACGCAGCGTGATTGAAGAAACAGTGCGTGGGTACGCGGTGCGGCAGAAGGGTCTCTGCGGGTATACGCAGGGGAGCAGAAGGTGAAGTGCGTACGCTTGCAGGCCAGAGAAAGAAAAACTGCGTATCTGTCTTAAGATCTTTTGTTGGCTGATTTTTCTCTGTTGATAAGGTGTTCTGGGTTTAGTTTACTGTTATTGTTGATCTGGGTACTGCAGTTTACTGGGTGATTTACTTGTACTTGATGATCTCTTGATGTTTATGGATCTAGTGTGAAAATTTATGAAAAGTGGTCCTTGAAAGAAAAGAAGTAGGGGGTTGTAGCTCCCTTCCAGGAGGGACTGGAAAACGAGAGAGAGTTGTAGCTCTCTACGGGTTGTTGCCTGCATACTGGTAAAGGACTGCACCAATACAAAACCATTGTACAAGGAGTTTCTAATTTGAAAGAAGATAGAGAAATATTGCAGCAGGTGGTTTTCACCCACATTGGGTTTCCACCTTACATCTGGTGTTCTTTGGTGTGACTATCTGTTTTCTTTGTTCATGCTCATTATTTTATGGTACTGATATGCAAAATAATTCAAAGTATAAATAAGGAAGATTTATTAAAAGAACTTGATAATACTGATTCACCCCCCCTTCTTAGTATTATTTTCAACAATTGGTATGAGAGTAGGTCCTTCAGAGAAGCTTGATCGCTTGGAGGAAGATCATTCATCATGAGCAACTACGAGAGGGAAGCATCAATCAGGCCACCAATCTTTGATGGGACAAACTTCAATTATTGGAAGGTAAGAGTTACTGCCTATCTTCAATCTCTTGGTACAGAAGTTTGGGATATCATAGATACAGGCTACACTTTTCCTTCAGCTACTCCTACAGATTCGGCCGAGAAGAAGAAATATGAAACAAATGCTAAAGCAGTCAATACTCTGCTAGGATGCTTATCTCAAACAGAATTCGTAAAGGTTATGCAATATAAATCCGCAAAGGAAATATGGGACAAGATTGTCTTGAGCTATGAAGGAGATGAACAAGTAAAGCGTGCTAAACTTCAAACTCTCAGGATTCAGTATGAGAATCTCAGAATGTATAATGATGAAAGTGTGGCTAACTATTTTCTTCGAGTAGATGAGATTGTTAATTGCATGAAAAACTTGGGTGAAGAAATAAAAGAGGTTATTTTGGTTGAAAAAGTTCTAAGATCATTGTCCCCCAAGTTTGAATCTAAAGTGTCCGCAATAGAAGAAAAAGAAAATCTACGAATTCTCACTATGTCTCAGCTACACGGAATTCTAACTGCTTATGAAATGAGAAAGGGAGGTCCATCAGACAGAAGAGAAGCTGCTTTCAAGGCTTCAGGCAAAGGAGACTATTATGAAGCAAGTCACGTGCCAGAAGAAGAAGAAGAAGAATCAAATTTTGTCAGAAATCTTCAAAGGGGTTCTGGAAGGTTCAGAGGTAAGTTAACTTTTAAATGCTTTGCTTGTGGAAGAGTAGGTCATTATGCTGCAAAATGTCCTTATAAGGATAAAGGAAAGGAACCTGCTAGATGGAACAAGAAACAGATTGCAAATAAGAAAAGCTACTACACTCATGAAGATAGTGATGGTCTATCAAATAGTGATGAAGATGAACGAGGTAATGACTATAAACTTTTAATGGCATTTGAAGATGATGATTACATGGATGCTATAGATGTGGATAGCTTTTGTGAAGAAATTTCTAGACTCAAGACATGTATAGAAGAAAAGAATAGGATCATTGATACACTACAAATTCAAATTGATGAAAAAGAAAAATATCTTGAAAAGTTAGAAGGTGAAATTGTTGGCCTTAGAAAAGAGATTGAGAAAAAAAAGGCTATTAATCTTAAGTTTGTCAAAGGATCTGAAACTCTGGATGAGATCATCAATGTACAGCGTTCTCCTCTAAACAAGACAGGTCTGGTTTATAATGGAGAAACTTCTCAAGCATCCACCTCAAAAAGCTATCTTGATACAGCAAGAAGGAATGAGCAAAAGCACAATGGAGATCACCAGGTAAAGCAGGGACCAATTACAAACAAAGACTATCAGGTAAATCAGGGGCAATCCGTCTTAAGGATGAACAAAAGCTACAACCAGCCACAGGTAAAATCCTCTCAATTTGCTTCAAGAATGAATGACAATAGAAATTACAATCGTTTGGCCGGAAGACTGGATAACCGCAGAAGTTTCTTCAATGGACAATGCTTTTCTTGCCATAACTTTGGTCACAAAGCAGCTCAATGTGTTGCATATAAAACGATCATGACTAGAGAAGCTCAAAAAAAAAAAAGTATGACCGGGATTACAAAAAGGACCTATAACAATTTTTCGGTTCTTGAAAATGAAGTTGAATGTTCTATTTGCAATAACTTTGGTCATGAAGATTCTGAATGCAGGAGCAGGTTTCAGCAGACAAAGGAACAAGCCTCAAGCACCAAAACATGGAGAATAAAGGAACCACAAACAGAAAGATGTGGAATAGCATTTTATGCAGAGGGACAGGAAAATCTATGGTACATTGACAGTGGATGTTCGAAGCATATGACAGGTGATAAAGAAAAACTTGAATCATATTCTGCTCAGGAAAAGGGAAAGAAAGTTTCTTTTGGAAATGATACTCTTGCAACTATAAAAGGAAAAGGCACTGCTCAGTTAAAAGAAAAGGTCAAAGCTGGAAATGTTTTGTATGTTGATGGATTGAAGCATAATCTTCTGAGTGTCAGCCAGATGTGTGATCAAGGAACTGAGGTGATATTTAGATCAAATGGATGTCTTGTTCGTGATCTTGATATAGGTAAAACGGTGATCAAAGGTAAAAGAACTCCAAATAATCTATTCATATTTGAAGAAGGACAAAAACAATGTTATCTAAGCAAGGATGATGAACACTGGTTATGGCACCGGAGGTTGGGGCATCTAAGCTTTTCACAAATAAGGAAAGCATGCAGATATCAAGCAGTTCGCGGTCTTCCAGATATCGAAATTCCAGACAACACCATATGCAAATCATGTCAGTTTGGAAAGCAAACCAGAACTAACTTTCCAGAGAAGGAAGGATCAGCTAGCATACCTCTTGAGCTTGTACATACAGATGTATGTGGACCATTCAGGAAAAGGACACCTCGAGGAGATACTTGATATTATTCAGTGACGATTTCTCTAGGTTTGTCTGGTTAGGACTTATGAAGCACAAAGATGAAGCATTCGAAAAATTCAAATCCTTTAAAGCCTTGGTTGAAAATGAATCAGGATACAAAATTAAGTGCCTCAGATCCGACAGAGGTCGGGAGTTTACCTCAAATGAATTTTTCGATTTCTGTGAAGAACATGGGATAAGAAGAGAATTCTCTACAGCTAGAACTCCTCAACAAAATGGAGTAGTGGAAAGAATGAACAGAACAGTCCAACAAATGGCTCGTGCTATGCTTGATGAGTCTGGAACTCCCGCAACTTTCTGGAGTGAAGCTGCATATGCTGCGGTTGTTATTCTCAACAAAACAAATGTCCGGGTGAACAGCACTCAAACTCCTCATGAGCTTTGGTATGGTGAGACTCCTTCGATAAAGCACTTCAAAATCTTTGGGAGCAAATGCTATATTAAGAATACTGATGAGCAACTTGGCAAACTTGAACCTAGAGAAGATGAAGGCATTCTTCTTGGTTATTCTCCACACAGCAAAGCATACAAGTGCTATAATAAAAGACTTGGAAGAATTGTTGACAGCATTGATGTAGTGGTTGATGAGAAGGGATACATTCCTAGGCAAGTAAATCATGAAGATATCGAAGAAGATGAAGACTACCCTCAAAGACAGAATGATGAAGAAGAAGAACCTCAAGAAGAACAAGAAGAGCAGATAAGGATAGAAGAGAAGACTCCATCCAGATATGTTCAGAAGAATCATCCAGAATCTCAGATTTTGGGGCAGAAAGAAGCAGGTGTACAAACAAGAAGAACAGTTGCAGAAGCTTCAAGCTATTTGGCATTACTCTCTTCCACTGAACCACAAAATGTGAAAGAGGCATGCAAAGATGAATGTTGGGTGAAAGCAATGGATGAAGAACTTGAGCAGATCGAAAAGAACAACACTTGGGAGCTGGTTCCTAGACCAAAGGATAAGAATGTTATAGGGACAAAATGGGTCTTCAAAAATAAATTGAATGAAAATGGAGAAGTAATTAGAAACAAGGCCAGACTTGTTTGTAAAGGGTATGCGCAGCAAGAAGGAATAGATTTTGAAGAAACCTTTGCTCCTGTTGCAAGACTTGAGGCCATCCGAATGTTCCTTGCTCTCTCAAGCTTTCAAAACTTCAAAGTATTTCAAATGGACGTGAAATCAGCCTTTCTGAATGGAGACTTGGAAGAAGAAGTTTACATTGAGCAGCCAGATGGTTTCATTCTTGGAAATGATCCAAATCTTGTATGCAGATTGAAAAAGGCTCTCTATGGTCTCAAACAAGCTCCAAGGGCTTGGTACTATTGTTTGGACAAATATCTTCATCAACAAGGTTTTTCAAAAGGATCAACAGATAGCAATCTTTATATAAAAGTTGAAAATGATAAATTGCTAATACTTGTTGTGTATGTAGATGACATTATCTTTGGCAGCAATGAAGAAGCTATGAGTCAAAGCTTTGCCTTGGTGATGCAGAAAGAATTTGAAATGTCCTTGCTGGGAGAACTGAAATATTTTCTTGGTTTGCAAATCCAACAAAAGGAAGGAGGAATCTTTTTGTCTCAAACCAAGTATCTCAAGCAGATTTTGAAGAAATATGGCATGGAAGATGCAAAACCAGTATGTACACCCATGGTCACAGGATGTAGCCTCAGTGCAAATGATGAATCAGCAGCAGTGCATCAACCAACCTACAGATCTATGATTGGAAGTCTACTTTATTTGACAGGTACCCGACCAGACATCATGCATGCAGTGGGAATAGTTGGAAGATTTCAAGCGAATCCGAAGGAAGCTCATCTTCAGGCAGTGAAGAGAATCTTTAAATATCTTCAAGGGACTCAAAATTATGGCTTATGGTATCCTAGAGATACAGATCTCACACTTCATGCTTATAAATATGCAGATTGGGCAGGAAGAGCACAAGTGGTGGTGCGTTCTTTATGGGTTCCAGATTAGTATCTTGGTTCAGCAAGAAACAGAGTTCGATTGCCTTGTCTACAGCTGAAGCAGAATATGTTGATGCTGCATCTTGCTGCACTCAACTCCTTTGGATGATGCAGACCTTGCAGGATTTTCAAATCACTTGTACACCACCCATCTCCATCTTATGTGATAACACAAGTGCAATCAGCATTTCAAAGAACCCAGTCATGCATTCAAAGACCAAGCATATACCAATCAAGTATCATTTTCTCCGGGAACAAGTACTTGAACAAAAGGTCAAGTTGGAGTATGTTCCTTCTAAGGAACAAGTTGCTGATATACTCACCAAACCATTACCCAGGGAGACCTTTGAATACCTCAGGCAAAAGCTGGGGGTTGTTGATGCATCATCTTGTTGAATCTCTTCTGATGGTTGGTTATATGCAAGGTTCATTTGGGATATATGCGTACATTTGCTGGGTTGCGGATTGGTTGAAGATCGAATGGCATAGGTTCAGGGGGAGCATATAATGCATTGTTGGCATTATGGAGCAAGTACATCATGGATGCTGGTCTGAATATTGCTGCAATATGTCTCTACCTCTTTCATGGTCATTTATGGTGTTTTGGTGGCTTATGGTTCTTATTTGCAGATCTGGTTTATAGTCAGGGGGAGCATGTTCTTGGGGGGAGCATAACCATTTTCCCTTGATGTCAAAGGGGGAGAATGACGTTGAGGATCTTGAGGTTGCCATCAAGTCCAAAGGGGGAGATTGTTGGCATTATGATTCTGGTATGGCTCTATGATACAGATGTTGTACTTGATGGCAACACTCTCAAGTGGCAATGCTCTAATCAGGCTCTCAAAATGTTGGAAATAAAGAGGTACGCAGGAGTATAGTTCAAAAGGTACGTACACGCAGGTACGCCGTGAAGGGACTGCGGCCATACACGCAGGTCACCCATTCATGAGGTGCGTACCCCCAGTGCACTTACTTCAAGGCAGAGAAGCGCGCTCACGTGGGGCTTCTTATGTTTGGCCCGTGGTATTTAGCCCATCATTCTTGATTCTATGGTTTTGGCCCATGGTATTGTTTTATATTATTATTATTTTTGAGCCCCATGTTTTTGGGCCCCTTGTATTGGTTATCTATGGTATTGATCCATGATTTTAGGAAGAGCTTGCCTATATAAAGCAAAGGAGATCACTTGGCTAAGTATCTTTTGCAAATTGAATATCTGAAGATCTGAAATATTGGGTTATTGTTTTAAAAGCTTGATCTATATAAAAGTGAAGTTGAAAGCGAATCTATGAAGGGTGATCTCTCGAGCGCATGATCAGATCTGAGCATCTGACGATCTGTAGCACACTGGTGGACTGCCAATTCGGCCCTAACCAAAGGTACGCAGGTGATTAACAGTGCAAGTGCGTGGGTACGCAGAGCAGAAGAAAGAAAAGTACGTGGGTACACAGAGTAGAAGAAGAAGCAGTGCGTGGATACGCAGCGCGACAGAGGTTCAGGTGCGTGGGAACAGGGAAAGTACGCGGTGCTTCAGAAGCCGCAGGTGCGTGAGTACGCGGCGCGATAGCATCTGTGGGTGCATGGCTGCAGTAGCAGTACGCGGCGCGATAGTATTTGTGGGTGCGTGCCTATAGTAACAGTACGCAGCGTGATTGAAGAAACAGTGCGTGGGTACGCGGTGCGGCAGAAGGGTCTCTGCGGGTATACGCAAGGGAGCAGAAGGTGAAGTGCATACGGTCACAGGCCAGAGAAAGAAAAACTGCGTATCTGTCTTAAGATCTTTTGTTGGCTGATTTTTCTCTGTTGATAAGGTGTTCTGGGTTTAGTTTACTATTATTGTTGATCTGGGTACTGCAGTTGACTGGGTGATTTACTTGTACTTGATGATCTCTTGATGTTGATGGATCCAGTGTGAAAATTTATGAAAAGTGGTCCTTGAAAGAAAAGAAGTAGGGGGTTGTAGCTCCCTTCCAGGAGAGACTGGAAAACGAGAGAGAGTTGTAGCTCTCTGCAGGTTGCTGCCTGCGTACTGGTAAAGGACTGCACCAGTACAAAACCATTGTAAAAGGAGTTTCTAATTTGAAAGAAGATAGAGACATATTGCAGCAGGTGGTTTTCACCCACATTGGGTTTCCACCTTACATCTGGTGTTCTTTGGTGTGACTATCTGTTTTCTTTGTTCATGCTCATTATTTTATGGTACTGATATGCAAAAATAATTCAAAGTATAAATAAGGAAGATTTATTAAAAGAACTTGATAATACTGATTCACCCCCCCCTCTCAGTATTATTTTCAACAGAAACTATAATTCACTGAATGACCAAGAAAATAAAATTCAAATTGGATGCGACATTTTTTTTTATTGCACAGTATGTCTTAGGTCTCCATTCCAAGTGGAATCACTCAAAAAGACCTATGTTAACCCATGCTAAAAAATAACAGAAAAGTACTAGTCTATATTCTAGATATTCGAGAACTAGTTAGCTAGTAAATCAATCGAATGCCTAACCTAATCAAGGGAAAATGCAATGGGGTAATTTTTTTTATTAACTAGAATTTTTTTGTGATCTAATTAAAGTGTAATCAACTTTATTGAAGCTTGTTAGCATTCTCTAAAAAATAGTCGGAATTTATTGTTATTTGCCACAACGAAGTTCCAGAAATCTAGATTTGGGAATAAGCAAACTAATCCAAGTAACTCAATGATTAGTATTACCTTCCAAAATTGTTTCAATGATGAAGTGATTCTTTTGATCCTGAAAAATAACTTACTTCAACCATTTAACCCAATCCTACAACAAGAAATCATTAATACTAAATACAGAAATAGAAAAAAGACAAGAACAAGAGATGCATGTGAATAAGAAGTGAAAAGAAGAAAAATAAATGATACAAAAGGGTTCTGAGGCTCTTGGGATGGCCAAGCCCAAGGAAAATCAGAGTCCTATGGAGGAGACCAAGATTTATATGTTGAACATGGCACCAATATTCATTATTTCCATCAATTCAATTACATCCCTACAAGAAATGACAATGGAGCTGCAAAAATACAAGTTCTCTCCACAAGAAGACTAAGAAAAATCAACCCCTAGAGGAAAATTAGACTTGGTACTTATAAAAAATTATTAGGAATGATTCCCCATGAAATGAGGAAGTTTCCGCAACAAAATCCCTTAATTAGTGGATATGGTTCCCAATACTAGGAATCTGCATTAAATGACAGGGAAAACATTCCTAGATTTTTCTAATCATTGGAGCTCCAGAATCTGTGCAATTATTTCATAATATCTTCTTGATTTATTATTTAGTATTGATCCTCCTTTAGTAGGGAGAAAGTCCCTAAATTAGCTCCTCCTCCAAATATTCATAATTTGCCCAATATTCTCACAATATTCCACAAAAATAAATAATATTAGTTACAAATATGAAATTATCCATAAACCTTACTAATGAACATATTAAACTTAAAAATACATTATGTAATGCAAAAAGAGAGGTTTAATGTGCTGAAGGATGGTCAGATGTGCCTTAATTTATGTCTAATTTAGAGTCCCATCATACCCCCCTACTGAAAGTGTTTCTCATCCTCTGAGCAACTTTGTGACCTCATTGTGCCTCATTCATGGCCCTGGTGGCCTCTCTCTTGTGCATTCTTCAGCCCTTTCTCTTAAGAATCATGGTTGTAAGTTCTATAAGGACAAGCACAAAAATTTAGTTATTCTTTTCATGATTGTTTAACAGTATTTCAAGCAAAAAAAACATAACTTTCCTCTTTGTAAGTGAAATATGTTGGCTTGTAGATCTATTTCATTAATATCCTCTCCCTTGAAACCTTCATTCCATTTTCACTCATTTTTCCAAAACTATTTGTGCATAGAAAAATCATTGTTTCTTGGGATCATTAGCCTATCTTCTTACCCTTATTCAAGATGGGTCCATGAATATTTTTCAGTTTGGCAAGGCCTTCCACATCCTTTTCCAACATCCTTCTACCTTTTTCCATGATTTGGGCACCTCTAAAACCTTCAAGACACCTTTAGAGGAGAATTAGGACATCTTGTAGTAACTATAGGAAACCCTATAGTAATTCCTGTAGTAACTACAAGAAAACATGTAGTAGCCCATTTAAACCTGTTTTGAGCATAAATGATAGTCTGAGCCTAGCATAGGTCCTCAAATTGAATTCCATGTCTTCCTCCCCTTTTTATAACATATTTTAGGCCTTGGAAAAAAAGCTAGAAAGGGTTAGAGACCTCTTGGAAAGTCTTTTTCCATCACTATAGTTTGAGTTCTATTTTGATGGTGAATGCCTTCTTGCCTTTTGTTGCCTTCTTCTTCTCTTTTGTGGCCTAGATGATTTCCTAATGGCCTTGGAGTTCTCTGTTTTGATTAGGTCTCTCTTAGGCATTGCCATTTTGGGTTTTAGCACAATTTGTTCCTTTCTTCCTTCTTGTAGCAGCATTATGCCTTCTTGTAGCAGTCATTCCTTCTCTTTCAGGGTCTTCTAACTGTATGGGAGTGATGAGAAATGATGTAGAGGGTTTGGAGGATGATGCTAGGGCTTAGAGGGAGTAGTGTAGGTTTTTGAAAATGGAGAGGATGTGCTCTATGTGTTTTTTTTCAAGAAATTTTCAAGGTGAGACAAAGTGTAGGGTTTGTTCTTGAAAAATATCATTTTTTTCTTATCAAATGGGATGGATGAATGATGGATAGATATTGGATATGATTTGGATGGAGGGATTGGAGTGTTTTGGTGACTTGGCATTTGCACACATTTCCTCTTTTAACTGTTGTCCCCGTTCCTCGAAATCATCACCCTTCCTAATTTGGTTTTCCACATTGCATGAGTGAAGGATTTATTTGTATTTAACTAGTTGAAGGTGGTCGAGACTGCTGAACCCTCCTTAGCTTATAAAAACTCATCTCTCATGCATTGACAACAAATTTCTAACTATAATATGCTCAAGAGAAGAGGTCAAGAATATTGTATACCTGTACCTACCTGGTGGTTGTTGGAGAGGCATGCATGCTGCTGCTAAGTTGATGGTTGATCCATGGTCCTCTAGAGGTGATACTTCCCTTTGTTTGATTCTACACAGGTCTTCATAGATTGGTGATTCTGAACCTCTCTCTTCTAGCTACCATTGGCAAGCTATCTTAGTTAAATGTGGCCTTCTTGGAGTGTTGGGCCGAGTCATGGATGATGTTCACCTTCCCCACAATTTTCACATATGTCATACCCCTTACCAACACTTCATTTCACCTTCCCAACCTTCCTATAGCCTTCAGCTAGTTTCTTGTAGAAAACCAGGACATCCTGTAGTAACTACAAGAAAACCTATAACAACTTGTTTAAACCCATATATCCCAAATGGTATACTCGATTGACCTGAAATTTTCTGAGCATGTTACCATCATCCTTATGCACCTCCCCATAAAAAACATTTGGCCAATGGATGCACGAATCTAGAGAAAAATAAAAAAATGGTTGTAGGTGATGGAGGTTGATTTCTTGAAAACTGTACACTAGAATTTGTTGAAATTTCTTGGGCATGTTAGAATCATCCATATGTATCTCCCCATGAAACAACACTGCTAATGGATGCATGAATATCAAGAAAATTCAAAAATGGACATAGGTGATGGAGGTCGATTTCTCAAAAATTGTGCACTAGAATTTGTTGAAATTGCTTGGCCCTATTACTATCATCCATATGCATATTCCCCTGAAACATCTTGGCAAACTAATGCATGGTTTTCAAGATATGAAAAAAATAATTTTCTACTCTATTTATTTTTGTTTCCTGTAGTAACTACAGGATCTTCATGTAATATTTCAGGACAGTAAGGAAAATGAGTGGTAAAAGCTTGATAATGATGAGTGGATGGTGGAAATAGATGAGGGTAATGGATTTGCATGGCCTTGATCCTGTTGGAGCATTTGAAAAAAGTAGGAGAAAGTCAAAATTTGACTTCTTTTGACTAGTCTTGTGATCAACTTTTGTTTTGGTGGCTAACTTGTTTTCGTTGCTTGCAGAGGTTGGAGAGCACCTGCATTCATGAGAGAGAGATACATGGAGAAAATATTTTTATTTTTTCTTCTTTTTTTTTTCTTGGCCTACTAGCTGCCTCAATGAAGTTTTCAACTTGTAGGTTTTCCTAGGCGCCTCAAAGGAGGTTTCAACCTAGGATATTTTTTTTCTCTTTTTTTCCAACCCATTGACCCCCTCATGGAGGTTTTCAATAAATGAACCAATCTCAAGCACCTCAAAGGAGGTTTTCACTTGAGATTTTATTTTTTTCTCTTATTTTTCATTTTTTATTTCTTTTCCTATCCTACTCTACTTGAAAAAACAAAATCATTTTCAAGTGTAGGAATACTTTCAATGAAGCCAAGTGCACATCGATATGACAGATAAATTGATGTGTAGGCTTGAAATATATGCTTTGACAGGTACCTAATATGAGATACCAACTTTTTTGATTGAGATGAGATCAAGAATTGTTGAAGAAGAGTGGGTTGCTGCAACTTGACACTTTGCTGGAACCATATTTCAATATAGTTGTGATGCTCCTAGTCCACTTGCTGATTTGGATCATCTTGGATGTCTTCTTCTTCCATGAAATTTAGATCTTCTTCTTTTTATTGATTATTCTCTTGAACACATATAGGATCTTATGGTAAGCATGAGGGCACTTTCCCAATCTCTGATTATGATGTTTTCTCTTTGTCAAGTGCATCCCGTGATTCTTTGGTGTTCTCATTTGAGTCTTCTTTTTCTGCATGTTGTCCTTCAATGATATCAAGAGAATCTCCTTTTTGTGATACTCTTCTTGAGCTAATACGAATACCATTTAGATCAAGAGGATATTTTTGGAAGTGTTGTACCTCAGCATTGTGAGTGGGTTGAACTACTTCATTGTGTGGGTTCGGAAATGGTGGTACTGGTAGTTGGGTGGGAGTGGATATTTGAGATGGATGTGGTTGGGGTTGTGGTTGGGGTGTAGCTGGATGGTATGGATAACATGGAGTTGATTATGTAGGATATTGAGCAAAATATTGAGGATATTGTGGATGGCTCCCATAAGTTCCTTGCCAACCTTGTTTCCAAGATTGGTTTTGGGGTTGAAATGGCCAAGGTTGCCAAGGAAAGGGTGTGTTACAATTAATTTGAGATGGATGTGCATTAGCTTTAAATTGTGAATTAGGGTCTTTCATCATATCATCTTGAATAAGATTCCATGGTCCTCTTGGAGCTGCATAGCATAGCTGCATTGGCAATTGACTTGCTCCATTGTCCTCTTAGTAAACTTCCTTCAACCTTGGTAATGAGGGGCAATATTTAACATCATGTGATTTTTCATGGACAACACAAATATCAACATCTTCTTTTTTCTCATTTTTTATTCTTAACATTTCTACTTGTTCACTTAGATTGCTAAGAATTTATATTTTAAAGTTATCAAGCAAATTTCCAAGTTTAGCTTGACTTACCGATCTTGATGTTGATTGACTTACTCTTTCCCTTCCTCTTGATATGTGTTTGCATGTTTCACAAATTTCATCAAATGATAATTGGTATACATCACCTCTACTCTTGAGGTCAAGAATATAAATCCACTCATCCCTCATTGTTCTATGTAAGAGGGTTTTTAGTGTGTCATATCCTAAATTATGTAATTTTCCCCTCTTAACATTGTACATGAACCTCTCAGCTATTAAATCCTCAATGCTCTAATCTTCTTTTTGATTCATTCTAAATATGTCTTCTTTAGGATAATTATCTTTATATTTTTCTAAGAATATCTTTTTCATATGATTCCATGATATTATTGAATTAGTCCATAAACTCATGAACCATTTAAGAGCTCTATCCTTCAATGTTGCTGAAACAATCTCAGTTTTTGAGTGTTTAATAAGTAACCATAAGATCTACAAATGATTTCAAATTCAAAAAGAAAGGTTTCTAGATCCTCTCACCTTAGACCATGAAAGTTTGGAAGAAAATATGGACGAATTTTCTTCATATACACATTGACATCAGTATCTTGAATGGGAAATCCATGAGGATCTTCTTCATTGTCATCATTTCCATCCATTTCTTCTTCCTTCTCTGCCACCTCTTCTTCTTCTACTTGCAAAAATGAATCGAAATGTGGCTCTTACTGCACCACGTGATCAATGGGGGGGTTGGTATTGGATAAGTATTTAATTTATTTTTTTTGAATAAGAATGTTAATGCAATGCAACTTTCTATTTTTGAAATGAAATATGGCTAATGATTTTTTTATTTTTTATTTTATGAAAAAAGTAAAAGAAATGAATCAACTAGGGAATAAAACAATGCATATATTGACACCTCCTTGACAACGACACCAAAAAGTGATGAGCCTCGGTATTGCAACAAGAATTCTGCAACTCTCAAGGCTACCAACTTTAATTATCAACCTGGGGTCGTAAAAACTTAAGAGGTATCAGCACTATATGTATAGCATACAATGCATCCATCCTTCATTGTCATGATGTAATGGAGTGCATGTAACAAAATCAAATCCTAAACTAATTCTAGAAAATGAAATGTGCGAAATGGAAATCTTAACCTATTGCAAGAAAGAAAATACAAGAAAAGAAACCTATTCTAATTGCATAAAGTAATGATCATGAACTAAATTCCAACCACAAAGAGTTTAGATCCATTAACAGAGTTCATTGGATGTGGAAATCATCATTGTATTATTTATTTCATAAATCTGTCCATTAGCCCAAATCACTGAAATGTTTTTCATGGGTAAAAAGGCAAGTCCTAAGTGGTCTTTAGTCTTCCCTAATCATTGATTTATAGACTAGGGGTCTTGATTCAACCCTAAGGGGAAATAACCAAGATTCTTGATCGAATATGGGCAAGTATAAACATGTTGGAAGGCTGCTACAAGGGATCCTATAGTTACTACAGGAAACTGCAGATTTACTACAGGAAATTATAATTCACTGAATGACCAAACAAATAAAATAAAAATTGGATGGGAATTTTTTTATCGAGTAGTATTTATTAGGTCTCAATTACAAATGGAATCACTAAAAGAAACCTCTGTTAACCCATGCTAAAAAATAGCAGAAAATTACTAGTCTAAAATCTAGAAATGCGAGACCTAGTGAGCTAGTAAATCTATCAAATGCCTAACCTAATCAAGTGAAAATGCAATGGGGTAAGTTTTTTTATTAACTAGAATTTGTTTTTGATCTAATGCAAGTGGAATAAACTCTATTGAATCTCATTAGCATGTTCTAAAAAATAGAAAACATTTATTGTTATTTTCCACAAAGGACTTCTAGAAATCTAGATTTTGGAATAAGAAAACTAATCCAAGTAACTCAATGATTACTATGACCTTCCAAACTTGTTCCAATGATGAAATGATTCTTGTGATCATGAAAAATAACTTACTTCAACCATTTAACCCAATCCTACAACAAGAAATCATTAATACTAAATGCAGAAATAGAAAAAAGACAAGAACAAGAGATGCATGTGAATAAGAAGTGAAAAGAAGAAACGTAAATGATACAAAAGGGCTCTAAGGCTCCTGGGATGGCCAAGCATAGGGAAACTCAAAGTCCTATGGAGGATACCAAGATTTAGAAGTTGAACATGGCACCAATCTTCATTATTTCCATCAATACAATTACATTCCTACAAGAAATGACAATGGAGCTTCCAAAATATGAGTTCTCTCCACAAGAATACTATGAAAAATCAACCCCTAGAGGAACATTCGACTTGGTACTTATACAAAATGATTAGGAAACATTCCCCATGAAAGGAGGAAGTTTTCCCCACCAAAGTACCTTAATTAGTAGATCTGGTTCCTAATACTAGGAATCTACATTAAATGACAAGGAACACATTTCTAGATTTTCTCAATCATTGGAGATCCAAAATCTGTGCAATTATTTCAGAGTATCCTCTTTATTTATTATTTAATATTAATCCTCCTATGGTAAGGATAAAGTCCATAAATTATCTCCTCCTTCAAATCTTCATAATCTTCCCAATATTCGATAAAATAAATAATATTAGGCACAAATATGCATTTATCCATAAACCTTCCTAATGAACATATTAAAGTTAAAAATACATTATCTAATGTAAAAAGAGAGTTTTAATGTGCTGAAGGATGGTCAGATGAGCCTTAATTTATGCCAAATTTAGAGGCCCATCAATGTCCATGATCCGATCAGTTCTGGCTTGTTCCATGCCGTCTAGGATTAACTCTGTTGGTGTGAGTTGTTCTGCAATGTCAAATGTGTCCAAAAATGGTGGAAAGTAGGGCCGAAGGCGGTCCACATTGAACACTAGGTGTAGACCAAGGAATGGTGTAATACTGAGCTAGAAAGTATTCTCCCCTACTGCCTTGGTGATGATGTATGTCCCATATCGGAGCGAGCGAAGCTTGCGGTGGGTCCCAATGAGATGCTCCTTCTACAAATGTAGCCAAACTTTGTCGCCCACCTGGAACTTGTGTGGCACCCAATGCTGATCATGTCGTTGATTGTACTTAGTATTGGATTTGTCCAATATGTCATGGACCTATTGGCGAATTTGTTGAATGTGCTCAATGAAGTTGTTTCCCTTGTCGACTTTGGACTGGACATGAGTCAAACTTGTATGAGTAGAGGCAAATCGTATGGCAACATCAATGGGACATAATGGCTAGAATCCCAGGCCCACCTAAAAAGGTTTGTGTCCATTCGATCTATGGAGATCATGTTTATAGCTATGTTTGACATAGGGGAGGCTCTCATCCCATGTGTGTGGATGCTTTGAGTTGTACATGCGTAGAATGTGTATGATCATCCTATTAACGACCTTTGTCTGGACATTAGTTTGGGAATGGAAATTTGTGGACTTAGTGAGCTTGGTGTCCAACATCGACCAGAGGTTGGACCAAAATGTACTAAGGAACCTACTATCCTAATCTGAGATGATAGACATTGGGATCCCAAAGTGTACCCACACTCGTTCAAAGAATAATTTAGCAATGGTTTCTACTGTGATATTCTTTTTGTAGGCCACCATAATGTCCATCTCCGAGAATTTGTCGACAACCACAAAAACACAATCGATTCCATGCTTAGTATAAGGAAGGCCCAACATGTAATCCATGGAGATGGATTCCCAAGGTCGACTAGGGGTAGGCAGCAGAGTATAAAGGCCTTGCTTCTTGATGGTCAGTTTTGCAGTGGTGCAGGTGGTGCATGATCTGATGTACTTCCCGAAATCCTATCGAAGATTTACCAATAGAAATACTTCTATAATACTGCCACTATTTGATAGACCCTGAAATTCCCAGTGACCCGAATGTAGTGCACTTCCCAAATCATCTTGGCACACTTGCTTGAAGGAACAAAAAGGTGTCCTAGGTGGCATAACAGTGCATCCTAGAGGTAAAATCTAGAACTTACTAACCCTACAAGAGTGTATAGTATGTGTGGCTAAATTCTGGGTCACTTTTGTAGATAAGTGGCCACTCAAAAGTCTCTTTCCCATAAGAGTTGAGTGTTATCACCTAGATTTACTTCAAGCTAAAGGGAGGCAACTTCCAGGGTAACCACAAACCAAGCTTAACCTTGTAGCTAGCCCTACAAGGCCGACAGAGGGCTCTCTCCTTTAGAATCTTAGTCAAGATGACTAGATCAGGTAAGGATTTTAGGCTGGTTATAGTAGCATAGGAGTTTTGATTTGGTTTTCTTGATGTTTTGCTGGATCAAATGGAGCTGGGTAGTTTAGGTCTAGGAAATTAGGTCAGAAATGCAGGGTGTTCTATGGAGCAAGGTAGGCCTAGGCTTTAGCACTTTAGGCTTAATGGTGTGAGGTGTTTAAGACTAATGAGGAGCTAAGGAGATCATGTGACAATCATGGATCCTTCTCAAACAGTAAAAGACATGAAATATTGAATGATTTCCTAAGGTAGAGCACTGTTACAATGGATTCTACCTATCTAACTTGATAACATTCAATAAGAATCAATGAGATGGATGATGGCATACATAAAACAAAATGATTACAAAAGAATAAACTATTCTAAAACTCCATACCATAGGGATCCCATAAAAATAGTTGCAAATCCTATTAATCACCTTGCCAAACTGCTTACAATGATGTAAAATCAAGCTTTGAGCATCCATGTCAGTCCAACCCCTACAAATGACTAAGAAAATACATGATACAGACAAAAGAATCACTCATCCTAGCCATCAGGGGTCGAATCCATGAGAAGAGGAGTTGTTTCAACAAATTCTTAACAAGGGACTGAATTCCAGGCTACCTAACAACTTGCCTCTAAAAGAGGGGAAACTGATTCATTGCCCTCAAAAAAAACTTTAATCTAATGAATCTACCATTTGCAACTATTTAGCCATAATATTTACAAGCCATGACATCAATTGCAATATTAAATCATCCACCATGGGAGAGAAATCATGATCATAGTCAAAAACTGGCAAAATAGGCATCCTGAACACAATTTGCTCTATGTGCAGCGCCATTGGCTCAACGGGTAGCGCCACTTTCAGGCTACGTTTTAAGGCCTTCGCATCATCCAAATTGAGCCCATGATAGCTCATTGGAAAGGTCTTCAAGTCTATTTTCTGGAACACCTAGAATTTTTGTATTTGGAGCTATTTTCCCCACTCAAAACGAAATTCTCCCAAGGCTGCTTCTGTGTGTCCAAAAAGTGGCAGAAAGGTCAATTTTGGAGTGTTTTTGGACCTTTTGGTGGACTAATTTTGCTCCAAAAATTCTGAAAATTTCTAGGATACATGTTCTCGCTACCTTGAATCCAAAAATGTAAGCCATTCTTCCATTGGATGCCCCTAGGAAAAGCGCAGTGCCAGTGGCGCTGCGCTTCTGGGTAGTTTTTCTATTTATTGAATTTCAAAACTTACAAAATGACAAAATTTGCTTAAAAATTGCCCAAAATTGGTGTGAAGCACCACCATCATGTGCTTTGATTGGAAAAATCTTCATAATCTTCCCAATATTCGATAAAATAAATAATATTAGGCACAAATATGCATTTATCCATAAACCTTCCTAATGGACATATTAAAGTTACAAATACATTATCTAATGTAAAAAGAGAGTTTTAATGTGCTGAAGGATGGTAAGATGAGCCTTAATTTATGCAAAATTTAGAGGCCCATCAATGTCCATGATCCGATCAGTTCTTTCTTGTTCCATGCCGTTTAGGATTAACTCTATTGGTGTGAGTTGTTCTGCAATGTCAAATGTGTCCAAAAATGATGGAAAGTAGGGCCGAAGGCGGTCCACATTGAACACTAGGTGTAGACCAAGGAATGGTGTAATACTAAGCTAGAAAGTATTCTCCCCTACTGCCTTGGTGATGATGTATGTCCCATATCGGAGCGGGCGAAGCTTGCGGTGGGTCCTAATGAGATGCTCCTTCTGCAAATGTAGCCAAACTTTGTCGCCCACCTCGAACTTGTGTGGCACCCAATGCTGATCATGTCATTGATTGTACTTAGTATTGGCTTTGTCCAATATGTCATGGAACTATTGGCGAATTTGTTGAATGTGCTCAATGAAGTTGTTTCCCTTGTCGACTTTGGACTGGACATGAGTCAAACTTGTATGAGTAGAGGCAAATCGTATGGCAACATCAATGGGACATAATGGCTAGAATCCCAGGCCCACCTAAAAAGGTTTGTGTCCATTCGATCTGTGGAGATCATGTTTATAGCTATGTTTGACATAGGGGAGGCTCTCATCCCATGTGTGTGGATGCTTTGAGTTGTACATGCGTAGAATGTGTATGATCATCCTATTAACGACCTCTGTCTGGCCATTAGTTTGGGAATGGAAATTTGTGGACTTAGTGAGCTTGGTGTCCAACATCGACCAGAGGTTGGACCAAAATGTACTAAGGAACCTACTATCCTAATCTGAGATGATAGACATTGGGATCCCAAAGTGTACCCACACTCGTTCAAAGAATAATTTAGCAATGGTTTCTACTGTGATATTCTTCTTGTAGGCCACCATAATGTCCATCTCCGACAATTTGTCGACAACCACAAAAACACAATCGGTTCCATTCTTAGTATAAGGAAGGCCCAACATGTAATCCATGGAGATGGATTCCCAAGGTCGACTAGGGGTAGGCAGCAGAGTATAAAGGCCTTGCTTCTTGATGGTCAGTTTTGTAGTGGTGCAGGTGGTGCATGATCTGATGTACTTCACGAAATCCTGTCGAAGATTTACCAATAGAAATACTTCTATAGTACTACCACTGTTTGATAGACCCTGAAATTCCCAGTGACCCGAATGTAGTGCACTTCCCAAATCATCTTGGCACACTTGCTTGAAGGAACAAAAAGGTGTCCTAGGTGGCATAACAGTGCATCCTAGAGGTAAAATCTAGAACTTACTAACCCTACAAGAGTGTATAGTATGTGTGGCTAAATTCTGGGTCACTTTTGTAGATAAGTGGCCACTCAGAAGTCTCTTTCCCATAAGAGTTGAGTGTTATCACCTAGATTTACTTCAAGCTAAAGGGAGGCAACTTCCAGGGTAACCACAAACCAAGCTTAACCTTGTAGCTAGCCCTACAAGGCCGAGAGAGGGCTCTCTCCTTTAGAATATTAGTCAAGATGACTAGATCAGGTAAGGATTTTAGGCTGGTTATAGTAGCATAGGAGTTTTGATTGGGTTTTTTTGATGTTTTGCTGGATCAGATGGAGCTGGGTAGTTTAGGTCTGGGAAATTAGGTCAGAAATGCAGGGTGTTCTATGGAGCAAGGTAGGCCTAGGCTTTAGCACTTTAGGCTTAATGGTGTGAGGTGTTTAAGACTGATGAGGAGCTAAGGAGATCATGTGACAATCATGGATCCTTCTCAAACAGTAAAAGACATGAAATATTGAATGATTTCCTAAGGTAGAGCACTGTTACAATGGATTCTACCTATCTAACTTGATAACATTCAATAAGAATCAATGAGATGGATGATGGAATACATAAAACCAAATGATTACAAAAGAATAAACTATGCTAAAACTCCATACCATAGGGATCCCATAAAAATAGTGCAAATCCTATTAATCACCTTGCCAAACTGCTTACAATGATGTAAAATCAAGCTCTGAGCATCCTTCTCTTTCTTACCATTCAAGGCCCTCCTTAACCTAGCTTTCAGCTTCTTTATTCTTATGTTGCAAATCTTATTGCAGGTCCTGTAGTGATAAGCCATGTGTGTAAGAATCTGGTTATCCCTGTTGGCCTTCTTTAACAGATCCCCAAGGTTTAGATTGACTCTCTCAAGCCAAGTCTCCCTATCATTTTCAATCTCCTGCTCAATAGGAGTCAATGTGACTTGTGTCTCTTTACCACTTTGCCTTTTTGCTTTGAGCACTTCCAGCTCCATGAGGACTTGTTTGTCACTCAATTGCTTGTTTTCTTGCTCCAAATATGTAATGACATTTTTGGCCCTCTCCAAATTGTCTGCCAAAGCTTGCACTTGAGCTTCCCTTTCCCATATGATGATGTATTTGATGGTTTCTTGATCCCGAGTCTCTAAATCAATGGTCTGAGTATCATGCTACTTAAACTCATCATGCTTGGTTAGACCAAAGTCTCTTTCCTACTCATCTTTGAGGTCTTCCTCCTGCACCTTTTCCTTCCCTTTGTGCAGCTGCTATGTCGATGAAGAAGGCAAATCCCCTTCCACATCCTGTGGAGCTAGCATTTGCCTATGGGCTGATGAAGAAGGCAAGGTCCCTTCCACATCCCATGGAGCAAACACTTGCCTAGAAGCTACAAACAATCTCCTTGTGCCTCTCTGATATGTCAAGTAAACTGGAACCTCGGCAATTCTTGTCTCCTTGATCTCTTTCCCCGTTTCCACATGGCTAGAAACGTCACCTGTTTCTTGAAACACTGATGGAGGAATCTAGGGAACCCTAAACATGTCATGAGCAATAAATGTCTCCCAAGGGATGTTGAGGAGACTGAGATGATGAAGAACAATAATTTTGATCAAGGAGTAGTGATAGATGCTGCTCATCTGCTGAGGGTATGGCTTCTTCTGCACAAGGTAAGCCATTTTCTCAATGTTTCTGAACAAAAAGTATGGGAGGTTTAACATCTTCACCCTTATAAAATGCATGAGGAGCCTGATGTGGTAAGTGTACAACCTGGAAAATATTCCCTTACAAGTGAAATATTTGATGATGATTCTCATCATGGGGACATACTTGTTCTTAAGAAATTTGAAAGGAAAGATCCTCTTCACCTAATTTATGTATTGAGGTTTAATGTAAGGCTCATAATAATGTTCATCAAGATCCTAGGCCTTATACCACTTCTCACCAACATTAGGAATCCTGGTGGCATCTGAAATGATGGATGGTGAAACTGTGAAAGTTACCCCAGCAAGAGTCACTTTGTTGTTTTGAAGATGAGCTACAAAGAGTCTGGTGAGCTTTGGGTGATATTGTACTCTCTCCACTTGTTCACAAAACTCATAGCATCCCTGACATCTAAAACATGAAACAACCAATGAAGACGCCTGCCATTCCCTAAGGTTTGTTGGCTCTTCTCTTGTGATCTTGCCTCCTTATGAGGTTTTTCTTGTTGCCTAGCTTCATGTTCTGAACTGTCACTAGCTGTGTTTTCCTCCTCTTGATATTCATGATCCTCTCTATCCATGTTTACAATATTTTTAGTTTGCACACCTTTAGAAAGGGTTGAAGGGAATGAGTGGGAGTCTTTAGGATTGTAGGGATGTGTTTAGGGTAGATTTAGACAAAATATGAATTATGAGAGTGAGGGAAAGGGTTTTTAGGATGAGGGATATAATGAGGGGATATGGATGAGGGGACAGGTAATGATGTAAAGAGGGTTTTTAGTTCTAGTGATGGGTGATGGGAAACAAAGAAGTTAGGGTTTTGTAGAGGAAACTAGGGTTTGATTTTAATCATGAAGAAAACTGTTTACGACTTTCATGTGCAAGCTAAAGAGGAAGTAGAGAAAAGTAACTTACTTGTAAAGAGGAAGAGAGCAGAGAATTTGGTGATTTTTTGGTATTATGGGTGATTTAGAGGCTTGTTGCTCAACACGTAGTGCCTTTGCCTAGACACGCAGCACATAGTCCTATGCATAGCACCTACCTATTTTCTCTAGAAGCACAGTGCCTTACTCCCTAAGCATGGCACCTATTTTCTTCTGCCCAAACTCACTTGAATTTCACCTTTTGCTCTTACCTTTGGACTTATTTTCTTGCAAGATGAGCATAATGACTTAGAAAATGGAATGTGAGGGTTTATATATGAGTACAAATTTGATTTTTCACTTTATAAAAACCCACTTCTCAAATGTTCCTTGTCTTTTTGAAAACTCTATTTTTTTAATGCCTCTTCTCATTTTGTCTTTGCAGGTGGGTCAATGCTCATGCTGACTTTATTTTTTGCAGTGCTTCTTTGTTAAGCAGTAGGGACAGATACTTAGGAGCAGCGGGGAACCATTATTACATATAGAAACTTAAAATTACATAAGAAATATAAATAAAATCAAAATACTCTGTTTTCACCTCAAAACATGTTTTGAGCTGAAAATTACATTAAGCTTTAAAAAATAACATTTTCAGTAAAATTATGACTTCCAAGCTACCATGCTTGAATTATTTATCATCCTCATGTTTTTACTGACCATTATTGTTATTTTAACATCAGATTTTGACTTTGGTGGAACCCTAAAACCTAATGAAACCAAACCCTATGACCTAATGAAATGGACTGCAGATTGAAGATCAGCAAGTATAGTCTATGAGGGAGGAACTGATTTCTTGGCACTCAATTTGTTGGCCCACAATGAATAACGAGTTTCTGATGCCAATTCTTCTTATTTTCCTCCAAAATTTTCTTGATTATATTCACCAAGGACTTATTTGATGACTCGGCCAATCCGTTGCCCTGTGGGTAGTATGCTGTGGAATGACCCAATGTAATATTGTACTTATTACAGAACTCCACCATCTTCTTAGACTTAAATGCTGCTACATTATCTGTTATGATCTTATGAGGGAAACCAAAACGAGACAAGATATTAGATTCTAAAAATTGAATAATTATCGTATCCATGGGCTGCCTTGTCGGAATGGCCTCAATCCACTTGGTGAAGTAATCGATGGTTGTCAAGATCCATCGATGCTGCGCTGATGATTTAGGATGGATTTACCCTATGAAATCAAGTCCCCAATGCTGAAAGGGTGCATTTACTTCAATTGGTTCCAAAGGAAGAGGAAGCAACTTCCTTTTTCCTTGAAAAACTTGGCATGCATGGTAGCTTATCACTATTTATACAAATCTGAAAGTAAAGTCGGCCAATAGTATCCTACTCTCAACACTTTTTTAGCTATTTTTTTCTAAAACAAATGACCACCACAATCACCTTTATGAAAATCATGCATCAACTGTTGAGCTTTGTCTTCAACCAGACAGTTAAGTAGAACACCTCCCGGATCTTTCCAATAAAGAGCATTATTTAGAATGCAGAATTTTGCAGATTTGAGTTTTAGTGATCTACCTTTGCTTCTAGACATTCCTTGAGGTGGCGAAAGATGTTGAAGAACATAAAATATGTCTGAATACCATGGTGATTGAAGAAACATTTCTAAAACTGGAATGAGCGAGCCATCATCCTCATCTTCCAACATTACTACAATAAGATTTATGTCCAAAGCATGCAGATTTGATTTTGCCATTAGTTTTGCTAAGCCTTGTCCCTTGATCAGCTTTCCGGGTTTAATCTCCAAATGATATTCCAACATCACTGTTATCCACTTACCTCTTCTTCCCTTCGGTTCAGTTTGCATGAGGACCTCCTTTACTACTACATTAGGAACATATGCTATGGTATGTGAATGCAGAATGTACACTCTGAAATCCTTTAATGCTTTTATAAGAGCCAATGCTTGTTTTTCAATGATATTATACCACAAGGCAGCATCTCAAATAGTCCTACTGAAAAAAGCAATGGGATGCTCAATCTGATCCAGCTTTTGCATCAATACTGCAGCCATGGTATGCTCAGATGAAAATGGAAATATAATGAAATCTTGAGTGTAATTAGGACTAATTAAGACTGGAGCTATGGTCAAAGAAAAATTTACCAAATTGAATGACTTCATGGCATCCTCGGTCCATTTTACAGTGCTATCCTTTTTTAACATATTAGTCATTTATCGTAAATGCTCTGCCAAATTGGGTATAAATCTGTGTAAGAAATTCATCTTACCATTGAAAGTTTGGATCTCTTTTTTGTTGTGCGGGAAATCTATATGATGAATCACCTCCACCCTTGAAGGATCAATGCGGATACCATCTTTATAAATGATATGACTAAGGAGCTTGCCCTCATCCATGGCAAAAAGACTTTTCTTCGGGTTGAGAGAAGTCCCGAACTTTCTACATCTCTGAAAGATAATCCTCAAGTGGTGCAAGTGTTGATCATCAGAACCATAAAATACCATCAAATCATCTAAATAAACAACTAAAAAGACATCCTTCTCATTAGCAAAAGCGATGTCCATTGATCACTGAAAGGTTGCTCCAACATTCTTTAATCTGAAAGGAATTTTAGCATACTGAAAAGTTCCCCAAGGTGTTGTGAAAGCAGTTTTGTCTTGGTTTTTTTCGTGCACCAAGATCTGATTGTAGCCAGAGTAACCATTGAGTAGTGACATCCATGATGCTCCAACTACTCTTTGCAGAATATGATCCATCTTTGGAAGTGGATAGTTATCCTTTAAGGATACTTTGTTGAGGTTCCAAAAATCTATGCACAACCTTATTTCTCCAGTCTTCTTATGTACTACGACTAAATTCGAAATCCAATCAAAAAATCTGATCAGAACAATGATGCTAGCTTTGAACAATCTGTTTACCTCTTTTTCGATGGATGGAAGAAGCTTTGGATTGATCCTTCTCAAATTTTTTCTGAAAGGCTTCTGATCTGGCTTGATAGGAATAGTATGCTAAATTATATCTTTGTCATACACCTTCAAATCTGAATAATCCCATGCAAACACAGTAGAAAATTCATAAAGTAATTTAACATATTGGGCCTTTAACTCCGGAGACAATGTTTTTGATGGCTTTACAAGCTTGGACTTGTCAGCTGTTCCGAGATTGACATCTTCAACTCCTTTTTTGGTAGGGACCAAGCTTGGTTTTCTAGCCACATCATCCTGATCGAAAAGCTCCTCTAAAGGTATGAGACCTCTAGGAATAATGTTATCTTTCAGCTGCAATACCTCCATCTGGTTCACCTCAATCTCTTGTTCATTGGTATTATAATCATCATCTATGCAAGCATCCTTGAGTTTTCCTTCATTTTGAAAAAATCTATTGATTTCGTTATCATCCCAAAACACTTGCCAATACCTTAAATTATCCAGAACAGTAGGTCAGTGTTTGACATGAATTTCAAACTTGATGTTGCAGTTCACTGGGATCTTCGAATTGCTTGTAGCAGTGGCGAGTGAATCTCCAATAATGTTTTGAGTTCAAGGGACTGCTATCAAGGTATATTCAGGAAACATTCTCAAAATATCTAAGACTGCATTTCTATAGGCTCTCATCCATAGGTGCTTTGCTTGATACTCTCCCTTCACTTGTTTGATGACGAGCTCTGAATCACCATAGATAGAAATCCTTTTTGCATTCAATTTCTTCAAAATTTTAAGACCTGTAATCAAAGCTTCATACTCTACTTCATTGTTAGAGAAATCAAAAGCCAACTTATATGAACATACTCTAACATTACTTGGGACTTTGGTGGGATGGAAAGCAGGGTTGTGAATCCAAATTCCTATATCGGCACCATCCTTACCGACGACACCATCAAAATCGATTCTCCAAAGTCCTGCTCATCTTCTAAATGCTGAAATTATGCTTCCTTCTCTACCTTACCTTTACTAATCACTTCATTTTTCTACTCTTCACTGACCTTTTGTTGCTAGTATGTGGACTGCTCAGAAGAACTTGCTATTTTTTCTTTTTCCTAATTAAGGACTTCTCTAAAATTCTCTGAAATTTTTGGCACACTATCTACTTCTACAATCTAAATATTTACATCATTTAATCTGCTATCAGAGTACAAAACAAATGATTCTAAATCAGTATGTACAACATTTATTGGATGATTAAGTGGCTTCTCTTTACTAGTGATCATGTACTTCATTTTCTTCTCCCTATATAACTTTCTCAACTGGCCAAAAATGAGAATGGTAGCATAAGAGAAGTCAAGTTGTAAAATGCCCTTAAGCATGGAACCCCACGATCTGGACAAAAGCATACCGAATCACGGTCGAATATCAGCAACAACCACATCCATCAAAACATTTTTTGTTGGGATTTGATCTAAAGACACTACCAAATCTTTAATAAGACCAATGCAACGAACTCTACCAGAGTCAAAGGAGTAAAAATCATGGTATTTGCGGGTAATATCAAGGTCGAGCTTCTCCATAATGGCTTTAGGCATAGACTTATGAGAAGCTCTGGAATCAAACATGGCATTATGGAGAATGTACTCATGCAATATAAGACTCAAATAAAAGGGATGGACTTCACTATCTTCAGACGGACGTTCTATGGCGGGACCAAAAATGAGTTCAGGATGATCATCTTCGACATTTACCATATCTGACAAAGGGTCTATTTGCAAAATTCTTGACACCTGGTGTTTATAATTGCTATTCTTTACTAGCTTAGTCAAGGGAATTGACACTTTTAATTTGGAAATTTCACTTTCTAAATTAAAGGATGAAACTTTTTCTACCTCTTTGACGGGGACGTCCTTCTTCTCTACTTGCTCTTTCACTGCACTTTGCTGATTATTCTTCTCGTTTGCAATGTTATTTGTTAATGGTACTTTGCTGGAAGTCGGATCGGTAAGCTCTTTCCCTTTCTTCTAAATGTTTAAGAAGTCGTTCTTTCATTGCAGCTCTTTTCTTTTCTGAATGGGATTGATTGGCACATCTTTGCTCCTCAAAGAATATTGCTTTTGTTGTGCTGTCAAAGCATTCATATAACCTCGCTGATAATCATCAGACTCAGCCTCCAAAACTACATCATTTGATAATATGTAATCTTCATCCCTTTAGGTGTCTGGAACCTTTGCATATTCTTCATCTTCCGTTAGAAAAATGGGCATACCATAAGAAGTGAAGAAATGGTTTGCTTCAACTACCAGATCATCGTCATCTTCCTCTTCTATTCCTTGAACATAATTCTACTACAAAGGAGTTCTGATCTACTGCTGTTGTGCTTGTTGGTTCGAGACCTTTTGTTCCCTCTGCTTGATCTGGAATTAGGGCTGTTGCTAACCTCTAAAATTTGGGTTCCTGATTTGTGGTTCAGATCTATTTGTAATGGTCAGCCGGTCAACCATCTTCTCCACTGTTCGGATCAAAGTATCCATCTTAGAATTTGAAGAAGATGTTTCCTCTTTTATGGTCACTCTCTTTTTAGATCTCATCCTTACTCTTTTAGACAACAGATTTTCTTCTACACTTACAATGTTCTTCTGCATATCTTCAAGTGTGGTAGGATATCTTTCTCATAACTAATATGCCATATCAGCATCGAAACTGTCTGGAAACTTAAGCAAGGCTAACCCCTCTGGTGGTTTAATGTTAGCCGAAATAGCATTATATACTGCATTAAATCTCACACGGTAATCTTGCACACTTTCACCAACATTCCTTTTAATATTTTCATACTTAGACAAAATTTAGAGTGGGTTCTTCTTTACCTCCCACTGGTCTAGGAATTGTCTATGTAGAACTGACAAAGTGTTGATAGAGGCTACTGGTAAAACTCTAAACCATTTTTGAACTTCACCTCCAAAGCTTTGGACAAACAATCTCATAGTCACATTTTCTACCTCTACCTCATGAAGGTCAAAGAAGTCATTCATTCTATCAACATGTTGCTGCGCTGTAATACTTTGAGTAGCATCAAAAAGAGGTATTTTACTTTGGTAATTAGTGGACATATCATCAAGATTCTGAGGTAAAACAAGGGGTGCATACTATGCAACCATGACTCGAGGTGGGGGAGGTGGATTTAAAGCAAGATTTGTGGTACTTGATGTATTCAATGGAGCAGTAACAATAGGAGGATTAACAATTTGCAAAGATGAAAGCAACTGGTAGGGGATTTTTTGAGTTGCAGTAGATGTAAAAGAGGTACTTCGAAAATCAAAGGATGGCTTGTGTTTCACCCAAGTGTCTACATTTGAAACAAGATTCTGTAACTGATCAAGAGCATGGATAATCTGCGACCTTGATTTACTTTAGGTAAACAAATCTTCAACAAGGTTTTCAAGAGATATTGAAGATTCAAACACCATATAATCAAGCCAACTCAAAGATTTACTTCGAAACATAATTTGCTCAAAATTTATATCAAATTCAAGATCCTTCGGAGTATCTAACCTGTCCGAGAGTCGGTAGAAGTGAGGAATATAAACTTCACTTGATTGTTCAGTCAATCTTTCTTCAGCAGCACCAAATTTCTCTGTAGCTTTCCAATGTTCCTTCAAAATATTGTGAGGATCATCGACAATGATTGGTGGATTTGGATCTGGATTGGATCTGGTGTACCTTCTCGAAGCCTGGATGCTCAACTTTTGAAGTTTTTCTATATTGCTTTACAACTTTCCTATTTCAGCCTAGAAATTCTAAAACTCATCATTCGAAGTTCAAGAATTTAAATGAAATATACTACTATGGAGATTTTTCTTTTGAGTTCCCCAGTATGGTCGCCACTATGTTATCAGCTATATTTACCTCAGGCTGAAGGGAGGCATTTTCCAGGGTAACCACAAACAAGGCTTAACCTTGTAGCTAGCCCTAAAAGGTTGGGAGAGGGCTCTCCTTTAGAATATCAGTCAATATGACTTGATCAGGTAAGGATTTTAGGCTAGGTATAACAACACGAGATTTTTGATTGGGTTTTGTTGATGTTTTGCTGGATCAGATGGAGCTGGGCAGTTTAGGTCTGGGAAATTAGGTCAGAAATGCAAGGTGTTCTATGGGGCAAGGTAGGCATAGGCTTTAGCACCTTAGGCTTAATGGTGTGAGGTGTTTAATACTGATGAGGAGCTGAGAAGGGCATGTGACAATCATGGATCCTTCTCAAACAGTAGAAAACATGAAATATTGAATGATTTCCCAAAGTAGAGCACTGTTACAATGGATTCCACCTATCTAACTTGAAAAAATTCAATAAGAAGAAACGAAATGGATGATGGCATACATAAAACCAAATGATTACAAAAGAGGAAACTATACTAAAACTCCATACCACGGGGATCCCATAAAAATAGCCGCAAATCCTATTAATCTCCTTGCCAAACTACTTACAATGATGTACAATCAAGCTCTGAGCATCCAAGTCTGTCCAACCCCTACAAATGACTAAGAAAATACATGATATAGACATCAAAATCACTCATCCTAGCCATCAGGGGTCGAATTCATGAGAAGAGGAGTTGTTTCAACAAATTCTAAACAAGGAATTGAATTCTAGGCTACCTAACAACTTGCCTCTAAATGAGGGGAAACTGATTCATTGCCCTCAAAACAAACTTTAATCTAATGAATCTACCATATGAAATTGTTTAACCATCATATTTACCAGCCATGACATCAATTACAACAGTAAATAATCCACCATTTGAGAGAAATCATGATCATAGTCGAAAACTGGCAAAATAGGCATCCTGAGCACATTTTGCTCTACGTGCAGCGCCACTGGCTCAACACGTAGCACCAATTTCAGGCTAATTTTGGAAGCCTTCCCATAATCCAAGTTGAGCCCAATTTAGCTCATTAGAAAGCTTTTCAAGTCTATTTTCTGGAACACCTAGAATTTCTGCATTTGGAGCTCATTTGACCTCTCAAAACTAAATTCTCCCAAGGCTGCTTCTTTGTGTCCAACAAGTGGTAGAAAGGTCAAGTTTGGAGTGTTTTTGGACCTTTTGGTGGACTGATTTTGCTCCAAAAATTCTAAAAATTTCTAGGGTACATGTCTTCACTGCCCTGAATCCAAAAATGTAAGCCATTCCTCCATTAGGCACCCCTAGGAAAAGCGCAGCACCAGTGGCGCTGCGCTTCTGGGTAGTTTTTCTGTGTATTGAATTTCAAAATTTACAAAATGACAAAATTTTCTTAAAAATTGCCCAAAATTAGTATGAAGCACCACCATCATGTGCTTTGATTGACCAAGGAGTCATCAGCCAACATTTTAAGTCTATCCGCCTCTTTCTTTCCATTCAAGGCCCGCCTTAACCTAGATTTCATCTTCTTGATTATTATGTTGCAAATCTTATTGTGGGTCTTGTAATGATAAGCCACGTGTCTAAGCATCTGGTTATCCCTATTGGCCTTCTTTAAAAGCTCCTCAAGGTGTAGATTGACTCTATCAAGCCAAGTCTCCCTATTTTTTTCAATCTCCTACTCAATATGAGTTAATGTGACTTGTGTCTCTTTGCCACTTTGCTTTTTTGCTTTGAGCACTTCCAGCTGCATGAGGACTTGTTTGTCACTCAATTGCTTGTTTTCTTGCTCCAAATATGTAATGACATATTTGGCCCTCTCCAAATTGTCCGCCAAAGCTTGCACTTGAGCTTGCCTTTCCCGTATGATGATGTCTTTGATGGTTTCTTGATCTGGAGTCTCTAAATCAACGGTTTGAGTATCATGCTGCTTAAACTCATCATGCTCTACTAGATCAAAGTCTCTTTCCTCCTCATCATCAAGGTCTTCCTCCTACACCTTTTCCTTCCCTTTGTGCAGTTGTTTTACCTACTGTGTCGATGAAGAAGGAAAAGCCCCTTCCACATCCTGTGGAGCTAGCATTTGCCTATGGGCTGATGAAGAAGGCAAGGTCCCTTCCACATCCCGTGGAGCAAACACTTTCCTAGCAGCTACAAACAATCTCCTTGTGCCTCTCTGATATGTCAAGTAAATTGGCACCTCAGCAGTTCTTGTCTCCTTGACCTCTTTCCCCGTTTCCACATGGCTAGAAGGCCCACCTGTTTCTTGAAACACTGATGGAGGAATCTAGGGACCCATAAACATGTCATGAGCAATAAATGTCTCCCAAGGGATGTTGAGGAGACTGAGATGATGAAGAACAATAATTTTGATCAAGGAGTAGTGATAGATGTTGATAGATGTTGCTCATCCGCTGAGGGTATGGCTTCTTCTGCACAAGGTAAGCCATTTTCCCAATGTTTTTGAATAAAAAGTATAGGAGGTTTAACATCTTCACCCTTGTCAAATGCATGAGGAGCCTCATGTGGTAAGTGTACAACCTGGAAAATCTATCCTCACAAGTGAAATATTTGATGATGATTCTCATCAAGGGGACATACTTGTTCTAAAGAAATTTGAAAGGAAAGAACCTCTTCACCTGATTTATGTACTGAGGTTTAATGTAAGGCTCATAATAATTTTCATCAAGATCTTGGGCCTTATACCACTTCTCACCAACATTAGGAATCCTGGTGGCATCTGAAATGATGGATGGTGAAACTGTGAAAGTTACCCGAGCAAGAGTCACTTTGTTGTTTTGAAGATGAGCTACAAAGAGTTTGGTGAGCTCTGGGTGACATTGTGCTCTCTCCACTTGTTCACAAATCTCATAGCATCCCTAATATATAAAACATGAAACAGCCAACTAAGAAGCCTACAATTCCTTGAGGTTTGTTGGCTCTTCTCTTGTGGTCTTGCCTCCCTTATGAGGTTTTTTGTGTTGCCTGACTCTATCTGTTGAACTGTCACTAGCTGTGTTTTCCTCCTCTTGATATTCATGATCCTCTCTATCCATGTTTACAAGATTTTTAGTTTGCACACCTTTAGAAAGGGTTGAAGGGAATGAGTGGGAGTATTTAGGATTGTAGGGGATGTTTTTAGGGTACATTTAGACAAAATATGAATTATGAGAGTGAGGGAAAGGGTTTTTAGGATGAGGGATATAATGAGGGGATATGGACGAGGGGACAGGTAATGATGTAAAGAGGATTTTTAGTTCTAGTGATGGGTGATGGGAAACAAAGCAGTTAGGGTTTTGTAGAGGAAACCATGGTTTGATTTTAATCATGAAGAAAAATGTTTATGCCTTTCATGTGCAAGCTAAACATGAAGTAGAGAAGAGTAACTTGTAAAGAGGAAGAGAGCAGAATTTTGGTGACTTTTTGGTATTATGGATGATTTAGAGGCTTGTTTCTCAATGCGCAGTGCCTTCGTCCAGACATGCAGTGCCTAGTCCTATGCGTAGCGCCTACCTATTTTCTCCAGAAGCGCAGAGCCTTACTCCCTACGCACAGTGCCTATTTTCTTCTTCCTAAACTCACTTGAATTTCACCTTTCACTCTTACCTTTGGACTTCTTTGCTTGCAAGATGAGCATAATGACTTAGAAAATGGAATGTGAGGGTTTATATATGAGTACAAATTTGATTTTTCACTTTATAAAAACCCACTTTTCAAATGTTCCTTGTCTTTTTCAAAACTCTATTTTTTTAATGCCTTTTTTCATTTTGTCTTTACAGGTGGATCAATGCTCATGCTGACTTGATTTTTTGCAATGCTTCTTTGTTAGGCAGTAGAAACAGATACTTAGGAGCAGCTGGGAACCATTATTACATATAGAAACTTAAAATTACATAAGAAATATAAATAGTATCAAAATACTTTGTTTTCACCTCAAAACATGTTTTGAGGTGAAAACTACATTAAGCTTTAAAAACTAACATTTTCAGTAAACTTATGACTTCCAAGCTACCATGCTTCAATTATTTATCATTATCATGTCTTTGCTGACCATTATTTTTATTTTAACATCAGATTTTGACTTTGGTGGAACCCTAAAACCTAATGAAACCAAACCCTATGACCTAATGAAATGGAATGTACATTGAAGATCAGAAAGTATAGTCTGTGAGGGAGGAACTGAAGAGAAAACAACCATCAATGGATCCATATATCATGACCTAATGGAGTGATGAAAAATTTACAGTATGGGACTCCTACTATGAAAATGCAAAATTGCACTTTGGCTATCACAGTCTATTCTTATAGCTCCCTGTGCTAACCCCATACTTGAACACAATCTCTGCAGCCAAATTGCTTCCTTGCTTGCATGAGTGGCTGCCATGTATTCTGCCTCTGTAGTTGATAGTGCCACTACAGATTGTTTCTTACTCATCCAACTGACTACACCTCCAACTAGGTTAAACATGTACCCAAGTGTAGATCTTCTCTGATCCACATCTCCAGCCCAGTTTGCATCAACAAAGCCACGAATATCCAAAACTTTGTCCAATCGTGGTCTTCCTTGGTAGCACAAACCATAATCACTAGTGCCACGCAAATACCTGAAAACCCGCTTCACTGTTATCGAGTGCTCCTTTCCTGGTTTTGACATAAACCTACTCAATACTCCCACTGCATGTGCAATATCTAATCTAGTACAAACTATCACATACATTAGGCTACCGACTGCACTTGCATATGGAATACGGGACATGTCCTCTTCCTCTTCTTATGTCTTGGGACACTATTTAGTGGATAACTTTACACCTATAGGAATAAGAACCTTCATCGTTTTACTATCCTGCATATTAAACCTCTGCAGTATAGACTCGACATACTTCCTCTGGTTTAACCAGAGCTTCCTCTTTGCTCGATGTCTTTTAATTTCCATGCCAAAAATATAGTTTGCAACACCAAGATCTTTCATGTCGAATTCGAAGGACAATTGGGTCTTCAAATCTTGGATAATTTCTTTGTCATTTACAACCAGCAACATATCATCCACATACAAGACCAAATAAATAACACGGTCACCAATTAATTTAAAATACACATAGTGATACGCTTTGCTTCTAGTGAAGCCAAGTCCCTGTATAAATGTATCAAATTTTTGATACCACATCCTTGGTGACTGTTTTAACCCATACAGAGACTTCTTTAACTTGCATACCAGTTCTTTCTTACCCTTCACCGCAAAGCCTTCAAGTTGCTTCATGTAGATCTCCTCTTCTAGATCCCCGTGAAGAAATGTTGTCTTCACATCCATTTGTTCTACCTCAAAATCAAAAGTAGTAGCAAGAGATAAAAGTAATCTAATAGAAGCTACCTTGGGAATAAGAGAAAAAATGTCACCAAAATCAATTCCCAACACCTGGGAATAACCTTTTGCTACCAACTGAGCTTTCTATTTCTCCACCTTTCCTTCTGCATTTGTCTTCTTCTTGAACACCCATTTGCTTCCAATGGGTTTCCTTCTAGCTGGAAACTCCACCAAATCCTAAGCCTCATTTTTGTGCAAAGATGCCATATCATCAACCATGGCCTCTTTCCAGAGTTTTCCATCCTATGAATCTACTGCTTCCTTCACAATTATGGGATCGTCATCAGTAATAGATAAAGGAAAATTTGAACAGAAATAAGATGGACTATACCTTTCTAGCTTCCTTCTTTCTCGAACTAATCTTCTCACAACCGAAGTTTGTGGCTCTTCATCTTCTTATTCCTCTTCTACTGTAGAGTCTGATTCTTCCTCCTTTAGCTCAAACTCTATCTTCTCAGGTTCTTTTGGTGGGACTTCATGTTTAATAACATTTTTCACCTCTCTAAACACCGCATCTCAACTGTACACAACCTTCCTTATTAATGGGTTCCAAACCTTATAACCCTTTAAACCATCCTTATACCAATTAAAGATGCACTTTTCAAATTTACTATCCATCTTTGTTCTTTTCTCCTTTGGAACATGTTGTAGCATTTTTTGGTTTTGATAAGATAGAATAAATTAGTCAAAAAATACATAAAAATATTTCGAAAAAATGTTAAGTTAGGATATGGACATAACAATATTGAATAAAATGTTAGTGAAAAAAATCTTGATGATGATGTCCATATCAAAGAAAATGTTAGGTTAGATGTCCTAAAAAATAAAGACAAAAAGAAAATGTTAGGTTAGAAAGAAAAGAAAACAAATAAACTCTGAAAGTGAGCAAGTCTAAATGCCACTACTATTGTTTCTGCAAAATAATGGTTGTGTGCAGCTTATTTTAAATGCCACAATCCATGACAGTCAAAATGTTTAATCTCGACTGCTTCATGCTTTAAATTTGATGTTATAGATAGAGAATAAAGATCTAGCCAAACTGTTTAATCTTGGCAGATCGGTAGTTACTTAGAGAATAATAAGGTGCTCATCAATTTAATCTGAGCCCTTGGAGGTTATAAGGGTAGATTTAGATAGTTTGCTTTTGTAAAACTAAGAAGAAAGGAAAAGGGTTTGCTAGCTTAAATGCACCCATTAAGTGAAGAAAAAATGATAGGATAAACAAAAGGTAAGTAGAGAAAGGTTGTAGAAGTTTGATTATTCATTGGACAAAAGGTACATTATCATGTTTTATCATATGTTTCTATGTCCATGAGGCAATTACACAAAGCAAATGAAGGTCTACTAGATCAATTAATTAACTTCCCATTCATCTCCATTCATCCCTATATTCACTAATTTCCCATTCCCACCTTCATACATTCAAAATCATTCATTTTCCATAAAAACCCCTTTTCCTAAGGTCAAAACCATTTTTACCTAGGAAAATTAAAAATCCCATGTAAAATCCCTTTTTACATAAAAAACCCACAAAAATATGTTTTCCCTAAGTATTGATGCATATATGAAAAGCAAATAAATCTTTAAAAGCACTTTACTTAGTGTATTTCCCCTTTTCCGCTCATATTTCATATAACTCCCTTTTCTGCCTATAATTCCCCTTTTCGCATATATTTACCCCTTTTTCCACTCAATTTCCATATTAACACTAACTATAGTATTAAACACCTTAAATTCCCCTTTCCCATATATTATTAATTCCTTTAATAAAATATCCTGAAAACCTTAGTTTTATTATAAAAACTATATATTTAATAAAATATCACATCGGCAGGTTGCAAGCCCTTTCAACATGCATCCATTCTCCCCACCATTGCGATCTCCGACTACGATGAACCCGACCCAACATATATTATAGTTCATTGCCATATTGCATCCGTCTCATCGCAAGTCTCTATCTGAGTGTTACCCTTCACCGTTGTGATCTCCGATTGCGACGAACCCAATGCAAATATATATCACAATACATTTCTATATCGCATCCACCCCCCATCGCAAATCCCAACTAAACCACACCATCTGCTGTTGCGATCTCTTATTACGATGCGCAACGGACCCGACACAATATGTATCATACCTCAATATCATTTCACATCTACCCCCATCACAAGTCCCGCTAAAGAATAAACCCTCCGCCGATGCGATCTCTGATGTGCGATGGGAACCCGGACTCGATGCCATTTATCCATCCGCAGTTCATAAATTTTTAAATCTACCATATGCGTTTTGCAAAGTTTTTCTTTGTTAAATCGTTTTTTATGATTTTAACGAAGAAATAACTATGCTCCATTTTAAACGCTAATCTAGGTTTTAAGCCATAATACAACCATTTCCACCATTTTTAATCATTTTTACCCTCCGTACTCCTTCCTCACTCCACCACTGTCCAATCTAAAGCAATCAGATCCAACGGCCCTCATCGATTTCGGGTTAGCTCTTTGTACGAGCATTACCCACTCGAAAAGCGGTATTCCACCATCCTCCATTGCTACGTGTCAGGCTCAAGTTATTTCGGGTGACCCCCTCCTAAAACCTCCCATGCCTTATAAGTGGTGCGATGAAAACCACCTTCCGCAAAATGACAAAATGGTTACTATTCACTTTTGCGCCGTATTTTAAAAGGAAAACTCTTTTTCCCATTTAAATGCCAAAATGACCATTTTCCTTTGTTTTGCCTGTTTTACGCAGTGAAGCCTCCATAAGCCTTTGCGACCATATAAACCATCATTTTACCTTCCAATATGTTATGGACTCCTTCCAATAACCTTTCAAGCTCAAAAAGCCATTGATGTCCTCCTCTGTCACCTCTGTTTTTCTTAATAATTTCTGTGTTTTGCAGGTAAAGACTCAGTGTTCCAGGCTTATAAAGAAAAAGCCTACACATAGTTTGAAGACAAAGGTGAAGACCATATCAATTTACTTTACCCTTTAACATAAAATCCAAAGTGATTTACTGTTGAAAAACACAGTAAATATCTGAAATCCACTGTAAAGGTAAAAATGCATAGTAAAGGTTATTCAACAGGGTTAAAGGAGATTTACAAAGTTTAAAGGGTATCAGATGAAAGATCAAATTGAAGGAATCAACCAGCGCAAAGGATACAAATGATTTATCATCTTAAAGGGAGAAATATCAAACAACAAAGCCAGCACAACTTAAATAAAAGGGACAGCAAAAAGCAGTGCAATAGCTGCCCCTATCTTCTTGTATGAAGATCCTTTCCTTTCCTAGAATAAATCTCATTCAGTTTTAGGATATTGTTAGTTTCATTATTGTATAAATAACTCTCTTCTTGATATGTTATTGGTTCAGAGTTCAAGATTCATAGTTCATTTCTTGTAAAGTCTTGACTGTTAATACTACTTTGAACCTGGAAGCCTCCTTTGAAAGAAGCTTTTGCAGACACTTGATGTACTTAGTCTTTCTAGAACCTTAATACAAACTAGAGGATCTTTAATATGGTTTTACACAGTTTTGTGTTATCCTGTAAGTTTTTCCAGTTATCAATCATTGTGTTTTTTCTTCATATGCTTATGACTTATATAGATATCTAGGTAGGAATAATTATGTCTCAATTACTTCCTATAAGCTCCTAAAGTGATCATATATTAAGAGAATGGATTAATGAATTGTCTGTTTAGCTAATCCCCTCTAATCAATAAATCATCAGCATCTTGTGTAAGAATTAAGTATACTGCCTTGAACCTTTGGAATTTATTTTAGAAGGTTTTCCAACTTATGATTGTTCTGTTTTACAGTCTGGAAACTTTGATAATCATATTTTTTGTTGTGTTCTACTCACCACTATTTTTTATCTATATCATTGTGTAATCCTTTATAGAAGCCCTTTGTTGAAGTATTAATATAATCCAAAGGATTAATTACTTTAATTCTACATCTGTATTTATTCATTGGTCTTCCAAAAACTTAAACCAAAAACCCCAAAACAATTATTCTAGATGCTTTGGCATTGGTAGCTAACCTACTACTATCTCAGAGGTACAATAGAACATGTGCATATGCATCACATCAAAATACCCTTAGATGTGAAAGAGAGGGTTTCTTACCAGTCCATACCTCTTGTGGAGTCTTATCCTCCAATGCTAATGAAGGTGATCTGTTGACCAAGTAACATGTTGTCTCCACCGCCTCTGCCCAGAATTCCTGTCCTAACCTAGCACCACTAAGCATGCATTGTGCCCTTTCCATCAATGTCTTGTTCATTCTTTCTGCAAATCCATTTTGTTCAGGTGTGTTGGGAGTAGCCTTATTTCATGCTATACCACACTTCTTACAGAATTCTTCAAATTCCTTATTGTAAAACTCTCCACTATTATCTATCCTCAACACCTCTATCTTCTTCTCTGTCTGGTTTTCCACCAAAGCCTTAAATTCTTTAAACCTATCAAAGACTTTATATTTCTTCTTAAGGAAATATATCCATGTATTCCTTGAGAAGTCATCTATAAATGATACATAGTACACAAACTGACCCAGTGATGGAACCTTCATAGGTCCAAACAAATCATTGTGCAAAAGCTCTAATATCTATTTTTCCCTCTTACCACCAGAGGGGAAACTCACCCAATTTTTCTTCCCATATACACAATTTTCGCAGAAATAAAAATCCATATATCTATTACTCATACCTTCTACCATACCTTTACCATGAATTATTTGAAGGCCCTTCTCCCAATATGTCCAAGCCTTTAATTCCATAGCATGGTCTTCTCTCCAGAGACCACTAGATTTTCTACTCCACTTTCGTGAACCACAAAACTATTGCACCCATCCACAACAGTGCTACCTTGCATCTTGTATAGAGTTCCAATCCAAACTCCTCGCTTCAATACCATTTGTCCCCAAACCATCTTGCAATTATCCTTCTCAAACACTGTTTTTACACCTGCATCATCCAGCTTGCTTACAAAAATCATATTTCTAGCCAATGCAGGAATATGAAGAACACCTAGAAGTGTTCTAACCCTTCAACCTTACAACTTCAAATTTACTTTTCAGCGACCAATGATTCTATCCTTCCTATAATCCCCTAAGAATACATCACCACCATCATATTTCTCATACTCACAGAACCACTCTCTATAGGGAGTGTAGTGAAAGTATTCACCTGAGTCAATTAACCATGCCTCATGATCTACATGTGTACTTGAAGAAGCCAAGTACACATTACCACCTTCATTTGAGGTGGTTTTTTCCTATGCAGAAGGAGCATCATCAGATCCCTTTCCTTTGTTAGGAGCTTTAGATTTACAGTCCCTTTTGTAGTGCCTTTCCTTTCTGCATTTCCAACACAACACCTTAACAGGTTTTCCTAGAGATTTAAATCTCCCTCTAGATTTAGATCTCCCACTCAATGACTTATTTTTGTTTCTGTTCTGGAAACGTCCTCGTACAGACAAGGCATCACCATTTTGGCTCTCTATATTTTTCCATCTCATCTCCTCCATCAGCAAGGATGAGACTATTTCATCAAACTGCAAGGCAATTGCATTGCTACCTATTACAATAACTAGACTACCCCATGAATCTGGTAGAGAACACAATAAACTGATGCACTTATCTTGATCTGAAATTTTAATATCAAAAGATAATAATTGACTTACCATAGTATTAAATGCATTTAGATGCTCTATCACCGAGTCTCCATCTTTCATCCTCAGGTTATATAGCTTTTTCCGTAGGAACAGTTAAATCACCAGAGACTTTGATTGGTACAAAGTCCCCAACTTGTTCCATAGAGCCTTCGTTGTAGCTTCCCCTGATACATTCAACAATACTGAATCTAAGACACACAATTGTGTTGTGTTATTTTCCTTTTGATCCAACTTCTTCCATTCTTCATCGGACAATCCCGTTGGTTTAGTACCTAGATCTACCGTGATCCACTGATCTTTATCCACCAACAGATCCTCCATCTTCAGTTTCCACAACTCAAAACTCTAACCATTAAATTCTCGATCTCTATCTTTTCACTTTTTGCCATCTTCTTTCACCACTAGAATCAATCCTGCATATATCTCATTGAATAGGGTCTACCACAGGCCCAATCGAAAACCCTTAGCAAAAAAGGCATCCCTTTGAAGCCAAAACAGCTCTCATACCAAATTTAGTTTTTAATCCCATACAAAAATTATTTTCATACGAATTCTAAAACACAGAAAATAAAAAATGCAAGTGCATAACACATAAAACACATATACAGAGAGATTTTCCCCTGGATCCAAAAACCCGGACTACCAGCTTGATTTTTCATTATGTTCCTTTCAATGTTACAATACATATATATACATTCCAAAGCATCCAATACCATGGACCGAAAACCATTGCGCCCAAAAGCATGTGCGAAAACCATGAACAAAACCATAGGCAGGTTCACCCCACGTAATATAGGGTCCAAAAAAAAATTCCCTATGGCGTTGCCCCAGACCCCATAGAGGGGGGCTACCCACCCCATCAAACCCCCTGGACAGGGGGGGATGCCGCCCCCCAACGACACAATCGACACAATGAAGGGGGGGCTCCACCCCCCCTCTAATCCCTTGATTAACTACGTAAGATAGTCGTGGAAAGAATATAACACAACACAACACATTCTACAACTTCCCATTGCATCTGTATGAACTACAGGGGTCGGTGGTCTATGTGGATGATCGTTTCCTTCCCCAAAATGTAATACTTCCATTGTCGGAAGGCCTGCACAATGGAATACATCTCTTTGTCATAAGTAGGATAATTTTGGACCGTGTTTGAAGGTGTCTCACTATGATATAACACTAGATTCCCCCATTGAGTAAGGACTGCCCCAATAGCATAGTCAGGGGCTTCTATCTCAATCTCAAATGGTTGTTGCAAGTCTATAAATCTAAGCACTGATGTAGAGCAGAGGCAATGTTTCAACTCTGCGAATTCCTTCTATTGAGATTCATACCAAAATAATTTTTCTTTCTCTCCTTCCTTGGTGAATTGACTCAAGGGCCAAGTGATATGAGAGAACCCCAACATGAACTTGTGGTAGAAATTGGCAAGACTGAGAAAGTTGTGGAGCTCTTTCAAAGTGGTTGGGGCTGGGCAATCCTGAATGAATTGGATCTTGGCTAGATCCACATGCACCCCCAATTTATCAATAATGTATCCCAAATACTGAACCTAGGTCATGCCAAAAGTGAATTTCTCCAAATTGGCACACAACTTGTGTTGCCGTAGTGTTTGGAGAACCTATTGGATGTGGTGAAGGTCCTCTTCCCAACTCAGGATGTCATCCAAGTATATCACTACAAATGAGTTGGTGAATGGCTGCAAGATGTCATCCATCAATCTCATGAATGTTACAGGAGCATTCGTCAACCCGAAAGACATAACCAACAATTCAAAAAGGCACTCCTTGGCTTTGAAGGAAGTCTTCCATACATTGGAGGGTTTGATTGGTACCTGTGGATATTTTGACTTTAATTCAATCTTGCTAAAATATGTGCCCCCCTTGAGTTGGTCTAGAAGGTCATCAATCCATGGGATCGGGTACCTATTCTAGACAATGATCTTGTTCAATGCCCGATAGTCAATACAAAGTCTTCAAGTCCCATCCTTCTTCTTTACCAACATGACTAGGCTCCCACAGGGCGATGGACTCATCCGGATGTGACATTTCTGTAGCAGCTATTGAATATGCCTCCTGATTTCGTCATTCTCCAAAACAGAGTGCCGATAGATTGGTCCATTTGGAAACAACACACTTGGGGTTAGATTGATGGAGTGCTTGACCTAACAGTGCATAGGCACCCCTACAGATGTCCTTATACTCCTCCACGACCTTTTCCATCTATTTTTGTCATGTGAATGGGCCTTGTCTGGAGGTCATGGCCACCATATTCTTCTTTCCCTAAGGGCGTATCATCAGGAAAACAAATTTCCCAATTTTGTAAATGAACTCACTGCATTGTTTTGCAATAGCCAAAGAGATGGCAGTAGGCGGTGTTACCTCCAGTGTTATGTACAACTTATTTCCCAGGGTGATAATAATAATGCGAGGCCTTGACTTATACATACACGGGATGTCACTTCCATAAGTATGGTTGGCCTAATAATACATCACAAACATCAAGAGGAGAAACATCACATAATACCCCATCTGTGAAGGGCTTGATGTTGTATGGAAGGTGGCATTGTTGGCTAACATGAAAATCCCATCCTTGGTGAAGCCACCTGATGGTGTATGGTTGTGGGTGTGTTGTAGCCAGTAAGACCAACCGCTTCACCACCTCTATTGAAATGAGGTTCTTTTGGCTCTCGCTATCGACAATGAACTGTAGCGAGGAACGCTATACCCACATCTAGGAGTGGAAGAGACACTCCTCCTCCTCTCAATCTTCGGGTTCCTCCTTCTAGATCTTCATGGTGGAAACAGTGGTGTTGGGCACTACATCGATAATATGCTTCCCTTTGTCATTCCCATTGACGGTTTCCGACTTAGAGTTAGAACATGAATCTAATTCAGAAGCCTTCAGCTCAACCCCTAGTGGCTTCTTGGCCCAACACTCACTTGTGTTGTGAGTGGATCTCTTATGGAACTCACATCACTTTCCCATGTCCTTCTTCGGTTTTGCAGTGTTTTTATTTTCTTGCGTCTTTGGCGGGTTGTATTGGGCTGCCCCACCTTGGCTTTTTCCTTTGTTCTGCAGTTTGGGGGAACGTTTCCCTTGCTTCATATTCTCATATCCAAAGTCTTGATTTTTCTGTTTAAGCTTCTGCTCGATCTTGACAGCCTATCGGTATGCTATGCCAAGCAAGGAGATGTCCAGGAATTCCATCTCATCCTGGATGCACCTTTATATGAAGCCACAGTACTTGAGTACCAAATGTTGTTGGACATAATACTGAGAAGGGGGGGATGAATCAGTGTTAGCAAGTCAAACAATTTTTTATTTCCATAATCAGATTCATATAAGCTACATCAGTTAATGGAACTCGTGTGTATATGCAACTGTGTTTAAGGAAACTAGCGTATATCCTGCAAACTTATGATTCAGTTAATTCATCATATGTTGATCTTTAATCAGTGCATCAAAACCACATAAACAGTAACCAGGTGTAGTAAAAACAGAACAGACATTCACACACATGAACACAAGATATAAGGTGGAAATCCAATGTGGGTGAAAACCACCTGCTGTAATCGTCTCTATCTTCTTTTAATAATAAGAATCTTCTTTTTACAAGTTTTGTACTAGTGCAGACTTATACCAATATGCAGGCTTCTACCTGCAGAAGTCTACAACCTTCTCCCATTCTCCGGCTTCTTCTAGAAGGGAGCTACTACCCCCTAGCTCTTGTACTAGCTGATATGTTTACTAGTACGTAGGTGCTGGCCTATAGAAGGCTACAACCTTCTCTTTTCTTCCAGGGACCACGTTTCATAAATTTTCAGACTGGATCCATCAATAACATCATTCAATCATCAAATATATCTGCATCAACCAATCTCCTTTGCACCAATCGCAACTAAATCAATCAATCACTTTGACAACCCTTCAATCTGATCTTTCAGAATGTTGTAACCAGAATATAGTAATCAGAACCCAAGCCAAAACCCATAACACTACAACAGAAAACAGAAGTAGCTAAAACATATTTTATAAGGTATACGCTACTTCCATGTGTCAAACTTGCGTGCATACACTCTTTTCTCAAGGCGAACCTGCGTACAGATCTGAAAATCAAATTTAAGATGTATACGTTGTTTTGATATGTAGAAAAAATGTGTATACACGCCTTTTCTAAAGTGAACCTATGTATAGATCTGCAAATGATGATTTAAACATTACAACAATTCTAGACTTCAATTATACCCATATCATCATATTTACAGACTACAGCATGTGCCAATTATTCAAATAAATGATCAAACCACATAAAGATACTTCACTTCAAGCCTTAAGATCTTGACCCATCATTAGAACTTATCCTTCATCAAGCACTAAGGTTCATCCTTGGTTCAGATCCAACTATTCACCATAGCCCAATAACCTGTACACTAGATCTTTCTCTTCATCAGATATTCAATACTTGAGTGCCCTGGCCTAATGATCTTCTCCTCCTTTTATAGTTTTAGGCCTTTCCCAATACCATGGATGAAAACCATTTAGGACCAATACCTTGGACCAAATATCTAGGGTCAATACCTTGGATCAAATACCTTGGATAAATACCATGGATCAAAATACCATGGACCAAATACTTCGGACCACAAATTTAGTTTTCCAAGGTATACATGCCTTTCCTTTTGTGGAAGTGCATGTGTACGTATACGTGCCTTGAATACAGTTAACCCGCATGTACATGTGGCTTGGAAAATGGTTAACCTGCGTATACCTCTCTTTCTTCATTCAGTGAAGTCTGATCTATAACTCTGTGTTGTTAACCTACTTCACTGTGATCTATCATCTGAGTGAGTTTCCATCAAGGACAACACCTGTGTCATAATGCCAACAATCTCCCCCTTTAGACTTGATGGAAACACCAAGTCACTCTCCCCCTTTGTCATCAAGGGAAAAGGGTCATGCTCCCCCTGAGTACCTACTGAATTCTCTGATATGTTGAAGTGCTGATTGAGCTCCTATGATCGAGTCCATGCTCCCCCTGAGCACAAGAAATGTTTGCAAAAAGATAATATGACTCTATACATACATCACCAATGACCTTCCTATCACCAAAGACTCATACATACATCCATCTCCCAATCAAATGGGGATATACCAAATTTGACTCTGCCACCCAACCAAGTGGGGATATAAAATTGTTTATACATGTCAAAACACAAACATTACATTATCCATCCCATGCATAGTGGGGTTACAAATTAGGTATTTTCATGACCTTTACATTAAGATATGTACATGAATTATATAAAGAGACCAAAATTCTTAAACAAGACCATGATAGTCATCAACAACTATCATTAGTAGCATTTGTCAATCAACATCCATAATAGAAACCATGTTCTCCCCCTGAACCTGTTACACCAAAAAAAATCTGCACCGAGATCTTCTAAGATAATTCCAACAATGCATTATTAAAAGCATATGCTTCCCTTGAACATGTTCCAGATGATCATTTTCAGATCTGATCATTATAATAGAAGAGTTATCAAGGCATCATTATCAATCAGATATACATCAAGTTATCAACAACTTATGAGAGCCAACATATTTCCACATGTCATCCATAGACTGTAACCATCATCAAGCAGAGTAGATAATTCACTGAACCATATCAGACCCCTTTCTTCCTGAGTCTGGCCCACTGCTTTTCTTCAAACCAACATATATGCGACTGTATCCACAAAAACCAGCATATGTATGCAACTATGTGTTTGGTCAATTTAGAGTGTCCTAAATTGCTATATTAATTGTCAATCCGGGAGTCGTAAACTGTTGAAGTGTGGCACACTGTATGTGAAAGATAACCTATTTCTTACTTTTTGTTGTTTTGATTTTTTTATTTGCTTTGGGGGTTTTTATCTTCATTTATCTCCTAATGAGAAATGGAAATTATAAAAGGCAAGTATGGATATAAATATTCAAGGCAATTATGTCCTTTAAAATGATTTCTAAAACTTCGAACTTCAGAAGGTCTTAGAACATGCAATGATGAGATTAATTCCTAAAAGAAAATGAAAATGTGCCACTATTCTAATCAAACAAACAGTGAACTATTGATCATGAAACAATTATCCCTGCTGCTTTCTAAATATAAAAGAAACTGTACTCAAAGAAATCCAAAAATTGCAAGCAAAGTAAAGCTAAAATCAAATTATACCAGTTCATATTCTTACTCCTCGCCAGTTAGTCTAGCTATGGCTTTCAGAGGTAATCATCAACAACCTAAGCAATCTGATATCTAATTGCATAAAAGTAAACTTAAAATCAAATCACATTAATTCATAGTCTGACCCCTCGCCAGTTAGTCTCGCTATGGCTTTCGGAGGTAATCATCAACAACTTGAGCAATCTGATATCTAATTTGCAGAGAAATAAAACTAATATCAAATTACACACTCATACTTCAATCCCTCACCATTAGTATCGCTATGGCTTTCGGAGGTAACTGACAATGATATGAGCAATTTAATATCTAAGCTAACTAATAAAGCCAATGAACAAAACTGAAATAAACAAAACAGAACTGAAATTAAAAGCTAAGAAAAGTAAGTCAGCAGAAAGACTGATTCCATGTCATTAGTCATTGTGAAAACTATATGCAAATGCCCAGGCTGCCTACTATAATCTAGAACATACACACTAATCAGCATTAACAGCAATATAAGGCATGTAAAATTATGAACAAAAATGAAACGTTAGTACCATAGGAAATGCAATATACATTAGTGAATAACTATGGCATAATAAACATAAAAACACAGCGTGAAACCGTACAGCAATATGAAACAAAACCTCGACGTGTACAGGGGCCCTCTGCACAACCTCAGGCAATAGCTATCAACCAAGAATTATGCGCAGAAATAGAGGCTTCTCATATATTCAGAACGCAGTCATAACAACAAAACAATGTCACAAGACAGTGGGCTTTCTAACAACAAAATTACATTACAAAAGACTAACTACTATGCGTATAGAAAAGAATTATTTATAGCAAACGTTTACATAACTGTTTTCCTAAAAACTGCGCTGACAGAGGACACGTGAATGACAACGTCCACAGATCTAGCATCAAGGCTGCCGAGATGATGCAATCTAATGAAAGAAGCTTGTTGGATTTACATCATGGGCTGCCTACAGGTGTCAGCGTGCCTCCATAAATCTAGAAATGACCACGAAGATCTTCCACGTGCTTGGAAACATATTTTTGTTGACGTAGGACTCTTCTGTTGACCACCACTTGACCACCGTTGACCACGGCTTCTTCTGATGAATTTGACTGAGCCAATAGGACTCGGTCCATGTCCACATTATTTCCAACTTGCCCATGTGGTTCGATTTTCCTAAAGACACCTGCAATATGGACTTTAACAAAAACGGTTGCGGAAAGTTGAAATAGCTTCGGAAAGTGACAGGATTCCGCAGCTCAATGAGAAAAAATCTAGTTCAAACAGCAGACAAAAAACATAGTTAAAAACCACTTTAAATGCTCTTTTATGATTAATATGCAATGATGTTGATAGCTTAGAAGGTCCATGTGAATGGAAAGAGTCTAGGAAATTATATAGGAAAGATGTAAGTTTGGAGCTCCCGGATTCGAAACTAATGACCCAGGTTTGATCCCCGGCAACGACGCCAAAATGTTTAGTCAATTTAACGTCTTAAATTGCTCTACATAAATTATCAATCCAAGTATCGTAAACTAATGAAGTGTGGTTCACCATATGTGCTTAGTTAACCTTTTTCTTACTTTGTTGTTTTATAGTTTTTGTTTCATTTTGGGGTTTTGTTCTTGTTGATCTCCTAAAGTGTCTAATGCAAATGGAAATCCTATTCCTAAGTCTCTAGAAGGCAAGTATGAATACAGATTTTAATGCAATTATGTCCTCTATAATGATTTCCAGAACTTAACACTTCAGAAGGTCTTAGAATGTACTAGTGATGACAGTAATGCTTGAACAAGAATGGAAAATGTGCTACTATTTAAACAAGTAAATAATGAACTACTGATCATTAAACTATTATCTCTGCTGTTGTCTAAATATAGAAAAGCGATTTAAGCTACTTCACTCAAAGAAATAAAAAATTGCAAGGAAAGCAAAACTAAAATCAAATTACACATTCATAATTCGATCCCTCGCCAGTAGTCCCACTATGGCTTTTGGAGGTAACCGTCAATGATATGAGCAATTTAATATCTAATTGCAGAAAAGTAAAACTAAAATCAAATTACACATTCATAATTCGATCCCTCACTAGTAGTCCCGCTATGGCTTTCGGAGGTAACATTCAATGATATGAGCAATTTAATATATGATTGCAGAAAAGTAAAACTAAAATCAGATCACATCAATTCATAGTCTGACCCCTTGCAAGTTAGTCTCACTATGGCTTTTGGAGGTAATCATCAAAAACTTGAGCAATATGATATCTAATTGCAAAAAAGTAAACTTAAAATCAAATCACATCAATTCATAGTCTGACCCCTCGCCAGTTAGTCTCGCTATGGCTTTCGGAGGTAATCATCAACAACTTGAGCAATCTGATATCTAATTGCAGAAAAGTAAACTTAAAATCAAATCACATCAATTCATAGTTGGACCCCTTGCTAGTTAGTCTCGCTATGGCTTTTGGAGGTAATCATCAACAACTTGAGCAATCTGATATCTAAACTAACTAACAAAGCAAATGAATAAGACTGAAATCAAAGCATAACTGAAATTGAAAAGCAAAAAAAAAAACAAAGTCAGTAGAGAGGTAAATCTCATGTCATTATTCGATGCAAAAACATGTAAATAAAAAACTAATCTACAATCAACTGGTTGAACACACTTACATGAATTAAAATTGCATGAATGGAAAATCTAATTTATCAAACTTGAAAGCAATCAAATAACATAATGAAATCAAAGCAAAATTACAAAATGAAATCTACTCTACCTTACATTCTAATATGCTCCATGACATCTACTTCACATCTCCTTCCATATTGAGAACATCAAAGCTTTATTCAAATTCTTCAAAATTACAAAGTACAACAAAGCTCTCCAAAGCCATCTCACAAGCTAACAAGCTTAAGAACTAACAAGCTAAGACTCACAAGCTAAAAAGACTAACAAATGAAAGAGAGAGATCTCCTATTTATACAAAAAAATGAGAAGCCATCTCATTAATGAGAGTCCATGAATCTCTCCCTCTACCGCTATAGTCCTAATCAAAATAGGAACTGATAAGACACATGTTTTCTTAGAATTACAATATAATTAGAAGACGTGACACATATCCTCATGATCCCATGATTCTTTCCACTCAAATTCGAATTTGGCCTTAGAGTGCCACATAAGGGTCTTCTAGAAGCCTCCTTTCAACCTACACATGTCAACAATCTCAACCCATTTGTTAGGTATAAGCATATGCACATTATTTTTTAATTTTTAACCACAAATTCATTTAAAAGGCTTAGAATTAATAAAGATTGGAAAAACATAAATGTGGCCCAATGATAATGAGAGTGGGATGAATGTGGTGACATAGTAGTGAAATGGAGGTGAAATGGAGGTGATATAATGGACATAATAGTGAAAGTGTAATGGAAATGAATGACATTTTCAAGACTCGATGTTATCAATGGGTCTTGAAAATGAATGAGCTCCAAACTTGCATCTTTCCTATACACTTTCCTAGACTCTTTCCATTCACCTGGACCTCCTAAGATATCAACATCATTGCATATTAATCATAAAAGAGAATTTAAAGTGGTTTTTAACTATGTTTTGTGTCTGTTGTTTGAATTAAATTTTTGCTTATTGAGCTGCGGAATCCTGTCACTTTCCACAGCTATTTCAACTTTCAACAGTATTTTTTGTTAAAGTCCATATTTCAGGTGTCTTCAGGCAAATTGAACCACATGGGCAAGTTGGAAATAACGTGGACATGGACCGAGTCCTATTGGCTCATTCAGATTCATCAGAAGAGTCCTACAACAATAGAACTCTGTTTCCAAGCACGTAGAAGATCTTTGTGGATGTTTCTAGATTTCTGGAGGCACGCTGATACCTGTAGGCTACCCACTGTAATCTGGAACATACACACTTATCAGCATTAACATCAATGTAAAGCATGTAAAATTATGAACAAAAATGAAACATTAGTACCATAGGAAAGCAATATACATTAGTGAATAACTATGGCATAATAAACATAAAAACACAGCGTGAAACTGTACAGCAATATGAAACAAAACCTCGGCATGTACAGGGGACCTCTGCACAACCTTGGGCAACAACTATCAACCAAGAATTATGTGCAGAAACAGAGTCTTCTCATATATTCAGAACGCAGTCATAACAACGAAACAATATCACGACATAGTGGGATTTCTAACAGCAAAAATTACATTACAAAAGACTAACTACTATGCATATAGAAACACATTATTTATAGCAAACGTTTACATAACTGTTTTCCTAAAAACTGCGCTGACAGAGGACACGTGAACGACAGCGTCCACGGATCTAGCATCATGGCTGCCGAGATGATGCAATCTAATGAAAGCGGCTTGTTGGATTTACATCGTGGGCAGCCTACAGGTGTCAGCGTGCCTCCAGAAATCTAGAAACGGCCACGAAGATCTTCCACATGCTTGGAAATAGAGTGCTGTTGCCATAAGACTCTTCTGTTGACCACCTTTGACCACTGCCTCTTATGATGAATCCGACTGAGCCAATAGGACTCGGTCCATGTCCACGTTATTTCCAACTTGCCTATGTGGTTTGATTTGCCTGAAGACAATTGCAATATGGAATTTAACAAAAATGACTGCGGAAAGTTGAAACAGTTGTGGAAAGTGACAGGATTCCGCAACTCAATGAACAAAAATCTAATTCAAATAACAGACACAAAACATAGTTAAAAACCACTTTAAATGCTCTTTTATGATTAATATGCAATGATGTTGATAGCTTAGGAGGTCCAGGTGAATGGAAAGAGTCTAGGAAAGTGTATAAGAAAGATGCAAGTTTGGAGCTCAACATACCCCCACTGTGAAGGTGTTGCATGTCCCCATGCAACCAAAATTTTGACCATCCTTTCTTCAATCCATATGCTCTGACACCTCTACCAGCACATCCAGCCCTCTTCTCCTCTTCCTTGATACTACTACCATCCTAGGTGTTGACCAGATAAGTCGTTCTTGCGGACAAGACCGACCTCCCTAGTATCTAATGATATCTAGCGACAAGCAAACCAAACAAATTCTATCTTTCTCTAAATATGCAATTTATAAATAAAGGAAAACAAGTGTTTTAGGCCTACCTCATGTCCAGTGCAAGTTTGTGGAAGCTACGCTCCGTTGATCCAAATGAGTTCCCTTGTAAATAATCTGCAAACACAAACAAGCACACACATCAAATAGCACCTAAAAAGCCAATATAACAAAGCATATTTATCATGATGATCAAGGAATTCATGAAACAAACCATATAAGACAATTTTTTGAGAAAAATGAATCTGATTGTATTAACTTTAATCAAAGAAGAACTTTACAACCTTGATGGCTTGATGTTGTACAAGCTCCTCCCAGGGTCCAGCAAGAATCTCCTCTACTTTGACAAGTTTCACTCTCTTCCCAATGAAGCCAAAAGGTATGTAATCTCTCCTCTCAAGCTTAACTAGGAAGTCTCAATTCCAATAGCATTTACCCTAAAAAATGTTCAGCTTCTAACCTCCCTAGCAACTGTTGGAAATAATACTGAGAGGGGGGGTGAATCAGTATTATCAGATCAATCAAACTTTTCAATGCTCAGAAACATATACGCTACTTCAGTTAGGTGAACCAGCGTGTACACGCTACTGTGGTTAAGTAAAACAGCGTATAAGAAGAAAACTCATAATTTAGTTAGCTTATTCTTCAGTTAAGTTCATCAGGACATTATTCACCACATTAGCAGTAAGCAGGTGCAGTATAACAGAACAGATCAAAAACCACACACATGAACACCAAGATATAAGGTGGAAACCCAATGTGGGTGAAAACCACCTGCTGCAAGTTGTCTCTATCTTTCTTTAATAAGAAACTTCAGTTTACAATATTTTGTACTGGTGCAGCCTTGTACCAGTACGCAGGCTACAACCTACAGAAGGCTACAACCTTCTCTCGTTCTCCAAACTTCCTTGGAAGGGAGCTCCAACCCCCTTTGCTCTTGTACTAGCCAAGATACTAGTACGTAGGTGCTGGCCTACAATCTTCTTTCTTTCAGGTATCACTTTTCATACATTTTCAGACTGGATATTCCTGAAGCACATCATTCAATCTGTAGAACCCAATTCATTCAACTTTCATAACAGATCCATGAAGCATAAAACAACCAATACTAGAATTATCAAACTTTGAATCACTGAACCACTGAACCCTGTCAATCACCAGATACCAGAACCCAGAGCAGTCTACAGAACTCTGCAATAACAGTCAGATCCAACTGCAAAACCCAAAAATAAGCTTTAAGAGATATACGCTACTTCAATGAGCGAAACCCGCGTGTACACGCGTTTTTACTTAAGCCAACCTGCGTACAGATCTAAAAATAGATTCTCTCAACTTGCAGCTGTACCAGACATCAGTTAGATCTAGAACATAATATTGCGACAGTATGCAGATCTAGAAATACGCATAATCAACCATATCATAATAGAGCATTTCAAACCATTAGATCCCGATTTGTCCTTAGATCTAGTCTTCCATCCGCCGATGTGATTTCTCCTTAGCTCATATCAAGCAACCCGAACCCTGCATATCAGATCTCTTTCTCTCTTAGATATTCAAGCCTTGTCGAAAGATGATATTGCCTAATGATCTTCTTCTCCTTATATAGCCTTAGGCCTTTCTCAATACCAAGAGCCAAAACCATAGTAACACAATACCATCAACTTTAAAACTAGGGATCGACACGCCCGTCGAGACATAATGGTCCGAAATCATAGGCACAACTTCCAAGGACTAACCACCATGGACCAAAGGAACCTTTCCACATACACGCGCTTTTTCTGAATAGAACTAGCGTGTACACGCGACTCGGGCTTAACGAAACGGCGTGTATGAGCTTCCTTGGCATGCTGTACTGAGATCTGTCTTCTGATTATGAGCTTCCTTGGCATGCTGTACTGAGATCTGTCTTCTGATTAAGTTGCCATCACCTGTACCAACCTCTGAGTGAGTTGCCATCAAGGACAACACTTAAATCATAATGCCAACAATCTCCCCCTTTGGACTTGATGGCAACCACCACACCAAGTCACTCTCCCCCTTTGACATCAAGGGCAAAGGGCTGTGCTCCCCCTGAGGACATGCTGATACCTCTGCTTGGCTGTGCTGACTCGTGCTCCCCCTGACAGTAGGCCAGATCTGCAAAAGATGTTCTTCAACAAGAACCAAGACTTATACACCATAAGGGACCGTCCTATCACCAAAAGACTCAATACATACATCCATACTCCCTACCAAGAGGGGACATATCAGAAACAACCAATTATATTACAGCATTCATCCCAGGCATAGTGGGGAAACCAACATAGGCCGTTACATGACCTTGACACCATAAAAGAAATATGACAAGAGAGATACATGACATAGAGACAACAGATCTAGACCAAGACTTAGGAAAGGCACCAGCAGCATCTGATAAACATCTTGTTAGATCAGCAACCAGGATTTCTTTCTGAGCTCCTTCTCCTGAAACCAACAACCAAAACATCTGAATGCCAACAATGCTTTATGAGACTTTTAAGCTGCTCCCCCTGAACCTGTGCCTGTTGCACTCCCTGAAACTGTGCCTGAAGAATTCTGACATTCCCATTGCTGTTCAGAACTCCAGAGTTTTCCCTTGCTGTTCAGAACTTCATATACGCGATTTTTCCTGTATAAAACAGCGTATGTACGCGGATATACTTTCTGCAACAAGCGTCCAACATATACACGACTTACCCATCATGAAACCGCGTGTATACGCGCATATCCCTTCCGTAACCTGCGTATACCAAATTTTCCTGTAGAACAAACAAACTTCAACAACAGGATGAAGCATCAACTACTCCCAGCTTTTGTCTGAGATATTCAAAAGTTTCCCTGGGCAGTGGTTTTGTGAGAATATCAGCAACTTGCTCCTTAGAAGGAACATACTCCAACTTGACCTTCTGCTCAAGCACTTGTTCCCGAAGAAAATGGTACTTGATTGGTATGTGCTTGGTCTTTGAGTGCATGACTGGATTCTTTGAAATGCTGATTGCACTTGTATTATCACATAAGATAGAGACAGGTGGAGTGCAAGTGATTTGAAAGTCCTGCAAGGTCTGCATCATCCAAAGAAGTTGTGTGCAACAAGATGCTGCAGCCACATATTCTGCTTCAGCTGTAGATAAGGCAATCGAACTTTGTTTCTTGCTGAACCAAGATACTAATCTGGAACCCATGAAGAAAGCACCTCCACTTGTGCTTTTCCTATCATCCACACTTCCAGCCCAATCTGCATCTGTGTAAGCATGAAGAGTGAGATCTGTATTTCTAGGATACCATAAGCCATAGTTTTGGGTCCCTTGAAGATATTTGAAGATTCTTTTGACTGCCTGAAGATGAGTTTCCTTTGGGTTGGCTTGAAATCTTCCAACCATTCCTACTGCATGTGTAATATCTGGTCGAGTACCTGTCAAATAAAGCAAACTCCCAATCATGGATCTATAAGTGGGTTGGTGAACTGCTGCTGATTCATCATTTGCACTGAGGCTGCATCCTGTAACCATGGGTGTACATACTGGCTTTGACTCTTCCATGCCATACTTCTTCAAGATCTGCTTGAGGTATTTGGTTTGAGACAAGAAGATACCTCCTTCATTTTGTTGGATTTGCAATCCAAGAAAATATGTCAATTCTCCAAGAAGTGACATTTCGAATTCTTTCTGCATAACCAAGGCAAAGTTTTGACTCATGGTCTCTTCATTGCTGCCAAAAATAATATCATCTACATAAACAACAAGAATTAGCAATTTGTTATTTTCAACTTTTATATAGAGATTGCTATCTGCTGATCCTTTTGAAAAGCCTTGTTGGTGAAGATATTTGTCCAACCGATAGTACCAAGCCCTTGGAGCTTGTTTGAGTCCATAGAGTGCCTTTTTCAATCTACATACAAGGTTTGGGTCATTCCCAAGAATGAAACCATCTGGCTGCTCAATATATACTTCTTCTTCTAAGTCTCCATTCAAGAAGGCTGATTTCACGTCCATTTGAAATACCTTGAAATTTTGAAAGCTTGAGAGAGCAAGGAACATTCGGATGGCCTCTAGTCTTGCCACAGGAGCAAAGGTCTCTTCAAAATCTATTCCTTCTTGCTGTGCATACCCTTTACAAACAAGTCTGGCCTTGTTTCTAATTACTTCTCCATTTTCATTTAATTTATTCTTGAAGACCCATTTTGTTCCTATTACATTCTTATCTTTTGGTCTAGGAACTAATTCCCAAGTGTTGTTCTTTTCGATTTGCTCAAGTTCTTCATCCATTGCTTTGACCCAACATTCATCTTTGCATGCCTCTTTCACATTTTGTGGTTCAATGGAGGAGAGTAGTGCCAAGTAGCTTGAAGCTTCTGCAAGTGTCCTTCTTGTTTGTACTCCTGCTTCTTTCTGCCCCACAATCTGAGTTTCTGGATGATTCTTTTGAACATATCTGGATGGAGTCTTCTCTTCCGTTCTTGTCTGCTCCTCTGGTTCTTCTTGAGATTCTTCTTCTTCTTGAGGTTCTTCTTCTTCATTATTTCGCCTTTGAGAGTAACCTTCATCTTCTTCAATGTCTTCATGATGAACTTGCCTAGGAATATATCCCTTCTCATCAACCACTATATCAATACTGTCAACAATTCTGCCAAGTCTTTTATTGTAGCACTTGTATGCTTTGCTATGTGGAGAATAACCAAGAAGAATGCCCTCATCTGCTCTAGGTTCAAGTTTGCCAAGTTGCTCATCAGTATTCTTGATATAACATTTGCTCCCAAAGATTTTGAAGTGCTTCACGGAAGGAGTTTTACCACTCCAAAGCTCATGAGGTGTTTGAGTGCTGTTTACTCGGACATTTGTTTTGTTAAGAATAATAACAGCAGCATGTGCAGCTTCACCCCAGAAGGTTGCAGGAGTACCTGATTCATCGAGCATAGCACGAGCCATTTGTTGAATAGTTCTGTTCATTCTTTCCACAACCCCATTTTGCTGAGGAGTTCTAGCTGTAGAGAATTCTCTTCTTATCCCATGTTCATCGCAGAAATCGAAAAATTCATTTGATGTGAACTCCCCACCTCTGTCAGATCTGAGGCACTTAATTTTGTGTCCTGATTCATTTTCAGCCAATGCTTTGAAGGATTTGAATTTTTCGAATGCTTCATCTTTGTGCTTCATAAGCCCTAACCAAACAAACCTTGAGAAATCATCAATGAATAATATCAGATATTCTTCTCCTCGAGGTGTCCTTTTCCTAAATGGACCACATACATCTGTATGGACTAGCTCAAGAGGCAAGCTAGCTGATCCTTCCTTCTCTGGAAAGTTAGTTCTGGTTTGCTTTCCAAACTGACAAGATTTGCATATGGTGTTGTCTGGAATTTTGATATCTGGAAGATCGCGAACTGCCTGATATTTGCATGCTTTCCTTATTTGTGAGAAACTTAGATGTCCCAACCTTCGATGCCATAACCAGTGCTCTTCATCCTTGCTAAGATAGCATTGTTGTTGTCCTTCTTCAAATATGTACAGATTATTTGGAGTTCTTTTTCCCTTGAGAACTGTTTTTCCTGTATCAAGATCACGAACAAGACATCCATTCGATCTAAAAATAACCTCGGTTTTTTGATCACACATCTGGCTGACACTTAGAAGATTATGCTTCAATCCATCAACATATAAAACATTTCCAGCCTTGACCTTTTCTTTCAAAGGAGCAATACCTTTTCCTTTTATAGTTGCAGGAGTATCATTTCCAAAAGAAACTTTCTTTCCCTTTTCTAAAGTAGAATAAGATTCAAGTTTTTCTTTATCACCTGTCATATGTTTCGAACATCCACTGTCAATGTACCATAGATTTTCCTGTCCTTCTGCATAAAATGCTATCCCACATCTTTCTGTTTGAGGTTCCTTTATTCTCCATGTTTTGGTGCTTGTGGCTTGTTCCTTTTTCTCTTGAAACCTGCTCCTGCATTCAGAGTCTTTATGACCAAAATTATTGCAAATAGAACATTCAACTTCATTTTCAAGAACCGAAAAGTTGTTATAGGTCCTTTTTGTAATCCCTGTCATACTTCTTTGTTTTTGAGCTTCCCTAGTCATGATTGTTTTATATGCAACACATTGAGCTGCTCTGTGACCAAAGTTGTGGCAAGAAAAGCATTGTCCATTGAAGAAGCTTCTGCGGTTATTGAATCTACCAGCCAACTGATTGTAATTTCTATTTTCATCTATTCTTGAGCCAAACTGAGAAGATTTTACCTGTGGTTGGTTGTAGCTTTTGTTCATCCTTAAGGAGGATTGTCCCTGATAGTTTCTGTTTGTAATTCGTCCCTGCTTTACCTGATTATCTTCATTGTTCTTCCGCTCATTTCTTCTTGCTGCATCAAGATAACTTTTTGAGGTGGATGCTTGAGAGGTTTCTCCATTATAGCCCAAACCTGTCTTGTTTAGAGGAGACCGCTGCACACTGATAATCTCATCCAAAGTTTCAGATCCTTTGACAAATTTAAGATTAATAGCTTTTGTTTTCTCAATTTCTTTTCTGAGACCAACAATTTCACCTTCTAGTTTTTCAAGATGTTTTTCCTTTTCATCAATCTGAAATTGCAAAGTATCAATGATCACATTCTTTTCTTCTATGCCTCTCTTGAGTCTAGTGATTTCATTATAGAGATTATCCACATCTACAACATCCTCATAATCATCATCTTCAAATGCCATTAACAGCTTATATTTATTTCCTTGTTCATCTTCATCACTGTTTGATAAGCCATCACTATCTTCATGGGTGTAGTAACTTTTCTTATTTGCACTTTGTTTCTTGTTCCATCTAGCAGGTTCTTTTCCTTTATCCTTATAAGGACATTTTGCAGCATAATGACCTACTCTCCCACAAGCAAAGCATTTGAAAGGTAGCTTACCTCTGAACCTTCCAGAACCCCTTTGAAGATTTCTGACAAAATTTGATTCTTCTTCCTCTTCTTCTGGAACATGGCTTGCTTCATAGTAATCGTCTTTTCCTGATGCCTTAAAAGCAGCTTCCCTTCTGTCAGATGGACCTCCCTTTCTCATTTCATAAGCGGTTAGAATTCCATGTAGCTGAGACATAGTGAGAACACGGAGATTTTCTTTTTCTTCTATTGCAGATACTTTAGATTCAAACTTGGGGGATAATGATCTTAGAATCTTTTGAACTACTATAGTTTCTCTTATTTCTTCACCCAAATTTTTCATACAATTAACAATCTCATCTACCCGAAGAAAATAATTAGCCACACTTTCATCATTATACATCTTGAGAGTCTCATATTGAATCCTGAGAGTTTGAAGTTTAGCTTGCTTTACCTGTTCATCTCCTTCATAGCTAGTGATCATTTTGTCCCATATTTCTTTTGCTGATTTGAAGTGCATGACCTTCATGAATTCTGTTTGAGATATACTTCCTAATAGAGTACTGACTGCTTTTGCATTTGTTTCATACTTCTTTTTCTCAGCTGGATCTGTAGGAGTAGCTGAAGGAAAAGCATAGCCTGTTTCTACAATGTTCCAAACTTCTGTACCAAGAGATTGAAGATATGCAGTAACTCTTACCTTCCAATAATTGAAATTTGTCCCATCAAAAATCGGTGGCCTGATTGATGCTTCTTTCTCGTAGCTGCTCATGATGAATGATCTACCTTCAAGCGATCAAGCTTCTCTGAAGGACCTGCTCTGATACCAATTGTTGGAAATAATACTGAGAGGGGGGGTGAATCAGTATTATCAGATCAATCAAACTTTTCAATGCTCAGAAACATATACGCTACTTCAGTTAGGTGAACCAGCGTGTACACGCTACTGTGGTTAAGTAAAACAGCGTATAAGAAGAAAACTCATAATTTAGTTAGCTTATTCTTCAGTTAAGTTCATCAGGACATTATTCACCACATTAACAGTAAGCAGGTGCAGTATAACAGAACAGATCAAAAACCACACACATGAACACCAAGATATAAGGTGGAAACCCAATGTGGGTGAAAACCACCTGCTGCAAGTTGTCTCTATCTTTCTTTAATAAGAAACTTCAGTTTACAATATTTTGTACTGGTGCAGCCTTGTACCAGTACGCAGGCTACAACCTGCAGAAGGCTACAACCTTCTCTCGTTCTCCAAACTTCCTTGGAAGGGAGCTCCAACCCCCTTTGCTCTTGTACTAGCCAAGATACTAGTACGTAGGTGCTGGCCTACAATATTCTTTCTTTCAGGTATCACTTTTCATACATTTTCAGACTGGATATTCCTGAAGCACATCATTCAATCTGTAGAACCCAATTCATTCAACTTTCATAACAGATCCATGAAGCATAAAACAACCAATACTAGAATTATCAAACTTTGAATCACTGAACCACTGAACCCTGTCAATCACCAGATACCAGAACCCAGAGCAGTCTACAGAACTCTGCAATAACAGTCAGATCCAACTGCAAAACCCAAAAATAAGCTTTAAGAGATATACGCTACTTCAATGAGCGAAACCCGCGTGTACACGCGTTTTTACTTAAGCCAACCTGCGTACAGATCTAAAAATAGATTCTCTCAACTTGCAGCTGTACCATACATCAGTTAGATCCAGAACATAATATTGCGACAGTATGCAGATCTAGAAATACGCATAATCAACCATATCATAATAGAGCATTTCAAACCATTAGATCCCGATTTGTCCTTAGATCTAGTCTTCCATCCGCCGATGTGATTTCTCCTTAGCTCATATCAAGCAACCCGAACCCTGCATATCAGATCTCTTTCTCTCTTAGATATTCAAGCCTTGTCGAAAGATGATATTGCCTAATGATCTTCTTCTCCTTATATAGCCTTAGGCCTTTCTCAATACCAAGAGCCAAAACCATAGTAACACAATACCATCAACTTTAAAACTAGGGATCGACACGCCCGTCGAGACATAATGGTCCGAAATCATAGGCACAACTTCCAAGGACTAACCACCATGGACCAAAGGAACCTTTCCACATACACGCGCTTTTTCTGAATAGAACTAGCGTGTACACGCGACTTGGGCTTAACGAAACGGCGTGTATGAGCTTCCTTGGCATGCTGTACTGAGATCTGTCTTCTGATTATGAGCTTCCTTGGCATGCTGTACTGAGATCTGTCTTCTGATTAAGTTGCCATCACCTGTACCAACCTCTGAGTGAGTTGCCATCAAGGACAACACTTAAATCATAATGCCAACAGCAACCAGCCCAATGCCTTAATTTATAGTGCAATGGAGGGAAGTTACTAGGTCCACCTTCAAAGGAATAAAGCCCTCCTTCAAAGGGATAAGCTCCTCTCATCAAGGGATTAGCTCCTTTAGTTTTGGGATGCATGAACCACCTAGAAGCGAACCATCCACGTCAAGATTCCTTCTAGAATCATCCAGAATTAACCCAAAGTGAGTTTTTAAGAATAAACCTGCACCCTTTTGACTTTCACAGGGGTCCGCACCCACTCCTTTAGAGACAGAGCGGGCAGGTCCATAGGTAACATGACCATGGGGTGTGGGACCGTAGGTAACAATAAGAGAAAGTGCGGAACTAGAGCTTTATTGATTTTTAAGGACTTTCTCTCATTTTTAAAGCTTGACATGAAGAGCTAAGGTTTGAGACTTGATAAGGAGGACAGTATGAATGATGATAGACCCATACTGACTGCAAATAGTCATGGTGACAATATTTTGTGTAATAGATTGCCCCCTAAAGTGCGAAGTCTGTAGTAGACGAGGATTTCATTTATCATCTAAGAAGAGTGAAGTACTTTATCATTTCGAGGATCACCTTGTGGAGAGCCCGGTTGGAACTTGTAAAAACATTCAATACAAAATATATATCTGAGATCATATCATCGCTGAGGTAGGCATTCCCATACTCAGATCAAAAATGACTAGAAAACTAACTACTGCTCTGATATAGGAATGATCTTGTAATACATCACAAGTATAAACACATGTAGACACAGTATGGACGCAACCATCTGTTTATGAATAGTCTACTGTATAATGAATACAAAATTCCTCGCAGCCTGGATGGTGGAAACTAGGTCCAGGGTCTTGATTTCTACTTCCTGAAATAGTACGATTCTATCCATGTGAATGAATGTGTCGAAGTCGAACATGGTAGAAACCACTTAATTACCAGTCAATGATGTAAACTGTTAACAAGTGTGATAGAAACCACCAGTAATGTCAATGGCTCTCAAAGTACTCAGTATAATCCATGAGATGTGAATAGATGTCTTGATGTCAAACATGTCACGGAATCCTTTGCTCGAAGGTCAATGATGCAACCTATCATCGAAGGCAAGAAACCTGCCATTGAGGCATGCATATCCCAAGGTACTGACGATTTCTAGATTATCTTTCTAGATAATGAGCTGAATTTGATAGAAAGCGATCCGTCATAGGCAAGCCCACAACACGAAATCATAGATCAAGTTTGAAGAAATATAGTTGCAAGGACTGACTCAGGGATGGTCAAGATGGATGACAGATATTTTGCAGATGAATGGTTTATTCGCACTGACCTCTTGAACACATAACGACACAACAGATGGTTTGGTGACAATTGACCCAAAGTTAATACCCAGAAACCGGCTGAAGACTTTCAATATGGTTTGATCAACTGTTAGGCAAAGGATTTCCCAACCCAGGTGAATAAAAAGTGTCATGTTCAAGAGTGGTTAAATGTTTTTCTGAGACACAAAGTATGACAAACAGGCTCATTTTTCTCTCTTTTCCCCCACCATTTCTGGAAAGTACCTCTTTATTTTTGACAAGCTTGAGGAGGATAACATTTGCTTGATTATAAGCTTATCCTTCAGATGAGTCCAACTTAGTTTAAATTCGAACCCTAAGAAGGAGTGGTCCATTCCTGTTTGTAATTGAACAGGTCATTTACTGTTAAATTTTAACGAGTCTAGTATAGGAGATACTCGGCATTTTTCAATTTTAGGGAGTTTGAAAAAACTTAAGAAAACTCCCTGGTTGTCCTTTTTCATAAATTTGTGTCTCCCAAGCTCGAAAAAGTATAAAATAATACTTGAGAGAACCGCTTGATCATTACGACCAAGGAGTACTTTTCATAATTAGTGCCTCTGATTCGAAAAAGTAAAAAAGCGATCAATGACATGTCGTTTTATAACCAATATCGAATTTGAAACGACAAAAATCCAGAAATATTTTCATGTTTTTACAATCAGAAAAGGGTTGTAAGTGGACCGTCTTTTTGGTTCCATTTTAACGAGCTTAAAAATAAAAACTCGGAAATCTTTTCATATTTTAGGAGTCAGAAAGGAGCTTAAAGGTGACTTTAATGTTTTTTGTCGAAAATGACCAATTTTGCCTGAAAAATCCATTATCTTGCACAAAAACTCAAACATTACTCATACCTATTTAAAATAGATAAAAATGCTTCAAAAATTACCTCTTTAAAGTAAAAAATAAACAAATTAAAAACTCATTTATTCAAAAAAGCTTATAAAAAGGGTTTTTGTAAATTCATTTTTATCGTTCGACTTCAGAGTGAGAAAAAAGAGCTTTTGGTCAGAAACTTCCCGTGAAGATTGCGGAAAATCCGTCCGTTGGAATCGAACGCCATCTCCTCTAGGTAATCCACATCATCTTACTCTTTCATTTCATCTGTTTGAAAGTTGTTTTTAGGGCTTTATTTTGTTTTTTAGGAAATTTTTAGGTTAAAAACACGCAGGCGGGGGTCCGCAGGCATAGCATAGGAAACCTGCGGACCACAACTTTTTTCGTAAAAGGAAAAAATTCAGGGGCCCGCACCTGCCGTTAAGGCAGAGTGCAGACCCACGCACTGTCTCTAACACAAAGGATGTGGTCCCCGCAGCAAAGGTTTTCAAACTTAAAATTTTCAAATTCCACCCAAAAATTTTGATTTTAAATATTCTAATCCGCCTTTTTATTGAATGTAGGGTATACATCATGCTTGATTGGTGGGAACGGGAGCACGAGGATGTGGATCTCGTCATGATTAATCATCAACCTTTGATTGATGCATTGAAGGCATGCGATTTATACAAATTCTGGGCCATACCTGGCATGAGGGCCCAGGTGGACTTTTTGCAGTGGCTGGTAGATAGGTGGAATATACAGGACCATTGTTTCTTTATTGGTGGCCACCAGCTCGAAATGGAGTCAGAAGACATTTTCTTTTTGACTGGTTTGCCTAAGAGAAGTGAACATTTGACTCTATTCGTGGCTAGGCCAGGTGGCCAATCTGTTGATAGCCTCCGGCTAGAGTTTTGTAACGACCAAACTAGAGACAAAGGGATTGATATCAAAACCATCTCCCATCCTGAGCTCAAAGTGATTGTGTTTACTGTTACCAGGCTCTGCGGAAGCGCAGCACTACATGTGGCCACTAGATCCCAAATACGGATGGCAGTAGACTGCTTTCGAGGCACCATCTTCAACTGGTGCGAGGCTGTGTTGGCTAATATAAAAGGCCAACTGACTAGAGCAAAGAACAGACAACTGAAGACCTTTGGATATGGTGCTTTAGTTGTGAGCTTTGGTCTAGAGAGGGTCCCAATGTTGGTCGCACAACATCTTACCGTTGGAGCTGGACTTCCCCAAGAGCCAAAATGATGCGTTGGGTTGCAGTTATGGCCCATCATCCTGAGGAGGGAATAGAATTCGTTCGATTACTCCTGAGTATTTCCATTGGTTGGAGAACCAAGTGTTTGGTATTTAGGATTTCCCTTATGCTAGGATAGATTATCGTGGTGACCCAGACATGGCTCTTCCACTAGGAGAGAAATGGGATGACTCAGGTAAAATCATTTTCAACATTTTCTAATTTAATTTTCTTTTTGTTTTTATTTCATTCCAAAATTGATAGTAAAAAGTTTCAAATGTAGATGTAGGTCCACGGCGACCAGCCACTCTCCGGCCCTATGAGAGGAAACAGCCAGTTGCAGCAGCACTAGCCCCACAGGATTAATCTACAGAGACCTTGGCCGAATTGGAGAGCCATCTAGAGCATTTGACAGCAGACATTCTAGAGACCAGCATAGATGACATTCCTCTTAGGCTACAGTGCTATGTGATTGGGGTCCCAGGACCTTTCAGGAGGTTCCTTTGTAGGGTGGCCCGTACAGTGGTTTCTTATCATGATCATCACCAGTGATAGGATGATCGCCTGTCATGGACTCATATGACATTTTTTGCTTTTTGTACTATCATTTTTGCCGATCATAAGGTGTTTTTCAACCTATGATCGAGGACGATGTATATTTGACACACTTCTATGCTATACTATATCACTATTACCGGCTTATCTTGTAAAACATGTTATGGAATGTTTTTAAATTTACTTGTTTTATTATTGCAAATGTCTACTTAACATTCGAGAAGAAATTGCATCTGCTAATGTATTTAAATATCTTCGAATATGTTGATATTCAATATAGTCAAATTCACGTTCCAAGAGACGGACTCTCAAAAATAATCTCAATAACACTGGATTTCTAATGGCATACACTCTATTAAGCTGTAATACAACGAGTTCAGAATCTAACCTCACAATCAAACTCTGAATACCAAATGAGATGGATTCAAATAATAACTCAATCACGGAACTATACTCTGCAATGTTGTTCGTTGTTTGGCCGAGGCTTACCCCATGCATAGATACCAACTCGTCAGAGGGCGAATAGATGACCCAAGCTGTGGAAGAAATGTTCCGTGTATTACGACAAGCACCATTAGCAAAACCAATGTATGTTTGGAGAGATGTCGACATCTGCAATATCAAGAGTAAAATCAAGATAAGCAGGAATAATGACAAAAAACACTCTCTAAGCTAAGCACATTTTTTAATCTAAAACACACCAGCTAGAAAGAAAACTAACCTAACTAAAAATCTCCACACCCAGACTTAAGCATAATATCTCTTCAGGTAAAGACCATTTCTGGGTTTACCTAAAGAGACCCCGTCAAAGTCTACCAATTCATAGGCCTGTTTTGCAAGCTTTCACTTAACAACATAAGGACCATGCCACATGGGTACGAATTTTATAGCACCTAATTTATCATTTGCTTGATCATACAATAATACTAGGTCTCCTTTCGAAAAATTACGAGGGGTAACATTTCGATCATACTGAGCTTTAATACGTTTGGCATGAGTTTCGATTGCTAATGCAGCGTCACGTTGATTCTCATATAGCTGAGCCAAGTACAACAAACATTTTTCCTCTTCAGAAGTGGCTGGAAGTAATTCTATGGCCATTTGCAATGACGGTATTTCGCATTCAATGGGTAACACAGCTTCCAAACCATAAACTAGTTGGAAAGGAGTGAAACCGGTTGACATTTTTACTAAGGTTCGATATGCCCAAAGCGCTGAAAATAGCATGTTATGCCAATTCAACCTATGAATCCCAATGATTCGTCGGATCATGATGACTAGAACTTTGTTGATGGCTTCAACCAGACCATTATCCTGTGGATAATATGGATTTGAACTATTGTGACGCAAGCCAAGTTGGTTTGTAAGTTCAGTCATCATAATATTTCAAAAATGATGCCCATGATCAGTGATAATCACTTGTGGAACACCAAACCTAGTAATGATATGATTGAACACGAAAATCGCAGCAGTTTTACTGTCTGCCTCAAATGTAGGCATCGCCTTGGCCCACTTGGTAAAATAATCTACTGCAAGGATGATATACGCATGCCCCCGGCCGAGTGAGGGTTACATGTAATAAAATCGATACCCCATTTCACAAAAGGACCGATGACAATTATAGGGTGGAGAGGAGCAGGTGGAGCGCGCATCTTTCGATCAAAAATTTGGCAGTTGTGGCATTTTTGGACCGCGTTAATATAGTCTTTAAACAAAGACGGCCAAAAATAGCCAGCGCACAATATCTTTTGGGCTGTGGCAAACCCAGACATATGACCGCCACACGCTCTAGAGTGACAGTCATTTAAAACCCTTTCAGCTTCCTCATGAGTTAAAGTGTATCTCCAATAATTTTGAATTGTTGGGACTGGAATAATATTTTCTGACGTTTTGATCTTGAAATTTCTGGCCGAAAGGATTGGGTTTGGAGATAAATGATGATATCTCCATACCATGGATCTAAAGTGCTGATTAGAAACAAGGATTCATCCGCAATGGGCTTCTCCACCACAGTTTTAGTGTCAGCACGCGGGAAGCCACACATCAACTCCGCAAAAACTAAAGATTTCTTTGAATTAGACTTTTCAAATTCCAAGTCAAACTCCTGTAGGATCACAATCCATTTGGACTACTTGCCCCCCTAGCAATTTTTTGGTCAAAATATAGAGCATAGGGTTGCAATCGGAAATTACTATAGTTTTGTGTAGTAAAATGTAATGACGAAAACGTTGGACAGCTTGAACAGATGCCAATGCCAATTTCTCCACATGTGAATATTTTAGCTCAGTTGGATTTAAGGTTCGACTAAGGTAATATATCACATGTTCACTACCGAATTCATCTTCCTAAACTAACACCATTCCAATGGTGGAATGCGAGGCGGCGAGATATAAGAAGTAGTCCTGGTTGTAGTTGGGAGGATGCAATAACAGTGCATGGGCCAACGCGTGTTTTAGTGCATCAAAAGATTTGTTAGCTATCTCATCCCAAAAGAATGGAGTATTCTGTTTCAACAACTGAGTAAAACCCTTTGTGATCTCGGCGTAGTTAGGAATGAATCGACATAAAAGGTTTGCTTTCCCTTGCAAACTTTGGAGTTGGCGAAGACTCGAAGGAGGAGGCAATTTGACAATAGCTTCAACCTTCGAGGGATTGATACGAATGCCAGCTTTTGAAACAAAAAACCCCAGTAACCGACCCGTTTCTATATAGAAAACACACTTATGCGGATTCAACCTAATTCGATAATGCCTACACCTCATAAAGATTTCTTGTAAATGGATGAGATGGTCGGCTCGATGTAATCAATGAGCAGGTAAATCATCGAGATAGGGTTGTACAATGTGCTTGATGTCATGAAACACGTAAGACATGGCCCTTTGAAAAGTTTCCCCGGAATTCTTGAGCCCAAAAGGTAATTTGCAATAAGCAAATGTCCCCCATGGACAAATGAAAGCCGTTTTTGGTTGATGAGCAGGTAGAATATTTATTTGATTGTATCCGGAAAAACCATCCATGAAGGAGAATATTTCACTGCCGACACAATCATCAATGATTTGATCGATATAGGGAGTTGGGTAATTGTCTTTTGGACAGGCTCGATTAATATCCCTATAATTGATACATATTCTTATTGTTCCTTGCTTTTTATTAACAGGAACAATATTCGATACCCAATCCGTTAAGGGAATTGGATAAATGAAACCTACTTTAAGTAATTTTTCAACTTCTGCTTTAATGGCAGCAACTTTTCGCGGGTGAATCTGACGCAAACGTTGCCGGACGGGTTTAGCATCCAAGTAAGTTCTGATTTCATGAAAAACAATTGTTGGGTCAATTCCTGGAATTTCCTCATATGACCAAGCAAACACGTCGTGGAATTCTTGAAATAGGGCCTTATATGTTTGAATTTCATCTTCCGTATAAGAGGCACCAATATGAATGTTTTCAACAATTCTGGGCTTAACTGAATGTCAATAGGAATAGTTCCATAAATGTTTCCCAAATTTAATTTAGAATCAGGATTTTTCATTGGATCCTGAGGTTCCTTGACATAATCAGTCGTAAAAATAGATGAAAAATCATTTTCAAAGCGATCAATCTCAGGTAAAAACGAAGATCTATGATGAAGATCTTCCCATGGTCAACCATCAACACACAGGATTTCACGAATTTTCTCATCAGTGTGAAGAAGTTCGAAAAACGTTGTTGAATCTGAGTTTGATGTTGAAAGTGATTCTTCATGGACCACATTCATTAAGTCAATTTCGGTTGAAGAAGGGTCTAAAAACGATTGCACAACCTGATACGCAATTTCATATGGACTCAAAGGCATAGCATCACCAAATGAATCTATCTCAGATTCGGAAGGTACGATCCAAGGACCATCATAAACAATAGTGTCTGATGAAATCATATGAATAGTTGCAGTAGAAGACATTGCGTTTGGAGGATGAAAGGAAAAATTTCCTAGTAAACCAGAATCCTTAACTAATCCTACTCCAACATCCTTATAAGGGATAGTTGTTTTGTCGACATGCTGAATACTTTTAGAAGAGGCTGGGTCGGATGAAAAGTAAGTTAGTTGTTCTATAGTTATGATCTTTCCATTATGAGTGAACTTTATAAGCCAAAAGACCGATGAAACAACAGCTGTCATAGCGTAAGACCAACTACGACCCAAGAGAAGGTTGTAATCTAGAGGGGCATCAACCACCTCCACATCTAGATTAACAGTTTTGCCTTCAACCCCTATAGGTAAATCCCGTAGAATGCCAAAAGGATGGAACCCAGGGCCATCAAAGGCCTTTAGAATCATTGGGTATTGATTAAGTTTAGGAAAACCAAGCGATCTCCAACACTAGATCGACATAATACACGTTGAGGCTCCCTCATCAATCACAGTCCTATAACAAGGTCTGTTTTTTACTAACACTGGAATCTGGAAAGCCATTTGATGAGGTAAGCGAGGTGTACTATTTTCTAGATCGAAAATTATAAGGTTCGAATTCTGAATGTCAATAGCTCCTATAGCCGACAATAACAATTTACATTGTGCTGGACATGATTGCAGCACCTCCAAAGCGACTTTGCTGAAGGTGAAATAGCCAAATCTTCAACAATGTTATAGTTCTGAGCCGCTCTTGCATGTGGATTGAAAGCTTACTTTTGAAGTATACCCTTGGCGGGTGGTTTGATTACTAAGTCTGGGTTAGGTTTCTCGATCTGTAGTGGATCGGAACCGAGAGTTGAAGTTGATGGGTTTGAATTAGAAGATTCTTCTTCCTTACCACCAACAAGACTTTTACTTCCATAATCTTGCGATCGTGTCGCAATCCTAACATGGGACATCATCATTATGGGTTCTTCTGAGGCATTTAAGGAAGAACCTATAATCTTACTGTCTTGACTAGGAAAAGGATCCTTCAAAGCAGCAGGCGTTTGGGAACCTTTGACGATTTTCGCAACCTCAGCGCGATGAGGGCAGTCTCTTGTAAAATGTTCTTCGTCACAAATGAGAAAAGGATAATGAGGTTTGTGTTTCTCATTAGTAGATTCTGTTTTTTCCGTTTTCTCTTTCGAATTTTTATCTATTTTATTTTTCTTCTTCCCTTTATTTTTACCGCCGGATTTTGATTTGGCTGTAGATGAATCTACAACATGAATATCGGCAGAAATTTCTGCGGAAGAATCTCCTGTTCAGGAATCTTGTAAAGTTATGATAGGAGAAGAATTCTTGGAATATTTCTTCTTACTTTTGGTATTAACCGTACTAATCATACCATCAGCGGCATGAGACCCTGAAGGAACTGCAGTTATTTGATTTTGTTTAGGAAGGTCGGGGATTTTCTCATGTAACGTACCTGACTGCGTATAAACTAATTCAAGGTACTGAGCTTGAGCAATTACTTGCTCTTCATTAACGACTCCTGCCTTAGCTACATCCTCAATGATTTTCGGTAATAAAGATTTGACAAACCATTTTGCTAAGATCTGATCCGGAATAAAAACTTTCACGAAACGCCATCGACGTATCCATTCATGAATATGATCTGAAATGTAAGTGGACGTTGACTATTTCAATGAAGTTAATAATTCTGTGCCATTGTCATATCTAACTGGCAACTGAAAATGGGTTAAAAATGAAGTAGCTAACTGACTAAAGTTATAAAAAGTGGCTCGCGGTAACTCAATATACTACTTGGCCGCAAGACCAATTAGAGTGCGTTGAAAAAGCCTTAAACGGATTGAATCATCTGAAATGGAGTTAGATGCACACCAGAGGTGATAAGTCATCACATGGTTCGACGGGTCCTCTCGTGATTTTCCTTCAAACTTAAGAATATCACTAGGCAACTTGTTCGGCATTGGCGGCCAAAACGGAAGATAGTTAATTGGATCGTTCGTAAGGCACGACAAATAAGGAAAGTCCAAAGTTGCAATGAATGGTAACTGATGATTAGGGTCCCTGAAACCCTGTGTCATGAGACCAGCCCCATGAGGAGGATATCCAGGATAACTAGGAATTGGAATTGCATTTGGGATATTATATCCTCCCAGAAAACTAGGATTAACCGGACCGTACTGGGGTTGTTGAGGTTGCTGATATGTATATCCAGGGTATGGTTGATACTGATAGACTGGCTACTGCATAGCAGGACTGAATTGGTACTGTCCCTGGTACGGTTGATAAGTAAACTGAGGTTGACTTGTGACAACCGTACTTGGACCAGGTTGTCCTACAGGAATTTGAACCGAAGTCTGAATTGTAGGTCCAGACTGAGGTAAAGATGCTTGAGGAGTTGATACAGGAACAGTAGAAACTGGAGCTGTCGATACTCCAGAAGTAGTTGGGGTAGATTGAATAGATATTGTAGCAGTTGCCGCAGACATTTGAGGCGGAGTTCGAGGTGAACTAGGCCCAAGCTGAGAAACTACAGAAGGTGCAGAAGTTTGAATTGTAGACTGGACATGTTGCTGGGGCGAACCAGAAACCAAGGGTTGTCCAAATTGAGATGACAACTGCACATTTGGTTGCAAAATCTATTGAGATTGAGATGGATCCCACACTAAGTTCATTCTGGGGTACGGACCCATAGCAGGTTGAGCATATTGAGGACCATAACTAGGTTGAGGGTAGGGTTGATAATTCAAAGGTACATTTCCAGTTCCTTGGAAAAATGATTGACCGGAAGGTGGTTGGAAACCTTGGGTTGGGTACTTACTTTGAGGTTGATAACCTTGAGGCACGTACTGATACTGGTGTTGACCTTGAGGTACATATTGATACTAGGGTTGACCTTGAGGTACATACTGAGTCTGGGGTTGACCTTGAGGAATGTATTTTCCCGTAGGTATGTACTGTCCTTGAGGTTGCCCCCCAGGGGGTAATTGGGTACCTTGAGGTTGCCCCACAGGCGATAATTGAGGACCTTGAGGTTGCCCCCCAGGCGGTAACTGGCCACCTTGAGGTTGCGGATTTGGAATGGTACCTGACATCATAAGAATATCTTCTACACTCAACGGCTTAGTTTCGTTATTACCAGTTAATAACCCTTGTTGAATCAGTTGAGGAGATGCTCCCGAAAATGTAGCAGTAAGTGACTGATACCCAGAGGGAACAGAAGGACCACCATATAAAAAGGTTTTTGGAGATTGAGAAAACATGGACGACTGTCTCGACATATTTAACGGAGGATAATAGCACCTAGGTGTTGGGTGAAAGGGAATGCGAGGTGGTGAAAAAATTAGTCCCGGGTTTTCCAAAAAATTGGTCAATGAAAGATACCAAGCGTCCCTCCTAGGTGGACTGTAAAAGATCGATTCACGCTCCCTAAGTTCTATAGCTGGTTGATTTTCAGGGATAGGTATACCTTCTTCCGGAGTAACAAGTTCTTCTATAGCAATAAGTCTAGAAGGAAGATTTTGGGTAATGACTCTTTCTACCTTGGGTGAACCAGGACCACTAGAAGTTGGAGAGGTAAATCCTGATGTTGGAGTTGCAGCAGGTTCAGTTTCAGGTTCAAATATTTCAGGTTCCTCGGCTAAATCACTAGTAGAAGAAAAACTACCAGCAACTTCGGAGAAAGAAACAGGTTCTAAAATATACTCTGGTGCTTGAACTTGGTAATCAGGATGTACAACCAAAGAAGACTCTCCTTCTTCAGGTGACCCAACTCTACTGTCACTAAGAGTTACAAGGGCTCAAAGCCCTTCAAGCTGGCTCAGTGAAAACTCAGGAGGTTGGCCCCGAAGTCTACGGGACTTCCTCGATAATTCAACCACGATTAAATATTTGAACTACTTCACATGCAAACAAAGAAAAATCTCAATAAAAACCACCTAAAATCTTTAAAGAACCAAACAATTTTGAATCACACACCTAAAGAATCTAGGAGGTCAAACCACACACAAACAGTAACTTTCCGTACCGAAAACACTAGTTGGTGATGAAATCCAACATCGCAAAATTCAATACAGAAATGGCGGTTGGAACAGTTACCCCGACAACCTGCTTAATGAATAGACTGGCACAAGTTTCTCCACTAAACCGTCTCGAGTGAAGAGAACCCCCCAGAAAATCCAAGTGAGTCTAGCCAACGTTCGCTCTAGGTACAGTGAGATCTTCCCTCCACTGTTACCTTAGGAAAGAATCCTATAGAATATGGTCACTATGGTTACCAACGGAAACAAATATACCTGGGGGAACAGTCTTTTATCTGATACACATGCAAGGGCAGAGTAGCAAGCTCAATCCCCTTGAAGGCTCCTTGACATAATCCAAGGTTTACCAACAAGTGACCCCAGGCTCCTCGATAATGGTTAATCCGAGGTTTACCGTTTTTAATACGTGTATATCTAATATCGTTCCCAATGAGGAAGGATTGATTACCCCACTGGTTCGGACACGATCTCGTGCTTGACTCCTATAAGAGGAGCTTCCCAGAGCATAGATGTAACAATTGGAATTTATCTCCTACTGCAAGATACAGCTACTTGTTTGTTTTACTATCTTGGAGAGTTAATTACTCCCTACTCCAAGATACTAGCCTAAGCTATGTTGGTGATAAAGAGCCCTAGAAATAAAAAGATTACTAGATAGATTTTACTTTAAGCATTATTTTTTATTGGTTTTTTCTTAAGTCAAAAGGTGCAGAGATGAAACTTATGGTGTGAAGACTCGACTCCAAATCACTAAAAATGCACTTAAGATGAAAAATAATCCTTTTTCTTCAATGAATTTCTAGCTAGAGAAAGAGTTGAGAATGCAAATGCTTGTAAAAACAAATCTTTCCTTAACAAACAAATCAGAAGAAGAACATTTTGTCTTTTCCAATACACTCAAAACGAGACAACTAGTTATGCTCATGAAAATTTCCCTTTCTTTTCAAACACTCAAATGCTACTAAAACAAACTTTTTCAAAAGAGATTTTTTTTTTTTTTTTTATAAAACGCTCAAAACTATTGAAAAATCTAATCTTGAGATCTATAAATTCTAAAAAGCTAATTGAAGTAAAAGCTTACAAGCTTTCTTTTCAAGGATGTTTTACTTAGTTATGAGAAAACTAAGGACTAATTTGTCCATAATCACAAATCAGTCAAAAAACAACCAACTTTTGTTTTCTTTTTAAAAAAAAATGAAAAATCAAAACTTTCAACACAAGTTCTTTCGAAGCTTCGCAAAGAGAAAAAACAAGATGGATTCCTCAACAAAAGCAGATTTTACAATTCGGTCAGACTCATAAGAAGGCCAGCAAAAACCAAGGTGATCTGAGGTTTCTAAGGCTTCTAAGCTCTGAGTTACTACAAGACCAAACGAAAACCAAGCATGGCACACAAAGCTTCTAGAAATTTCACCTAAAACCCTAATGCCAATGGAATTAACCTAAGAAAAGTTCCTGACAAGTCACGTGCAGATCTGGGCAGAGGCTAAAAACACATAAACAAATCCTAAGCTGACTGAAAGAGAAAATTTCAAGTTTTTCAAAATTTTGACAGGGTCTGCAAGCCCCCAGTATACCTAGGTGCGGTACCGCTCTGTGTGTAAAACAAAAGTGTAGGGATGTCCGCACTGTGTTACAAGTAGAGGGTGCAGTCCTCTCCCAAAAGTACGAAAAACAAAAAATAATTCAAGATCTACTAAACCTACCCAATCCCACACACATCAAGCCAAAAACCAAAAACAAAGACACAGTTTCTCAAGTCAAAGTAAAAGCAAAGGAAAAAATCAAAAATTCAAGTCCCCAGTAGAGTCGCCATTTTGTCGGCCGGATAAGTCGTTCTTGCAGACAAGACCGACCTCCCTAGTATCTAATGATATCTAGCGGCAAGCAAACCAAACAAATTCTATCTTTCTCTAAATATGCAATTTATAAATAAAGGCAAACAAGTGTTTTAGGCCTACCTCGGGTCTAGTGCAAATTTATGGAAGCCACACTCCGTTGATCCAAATGAGCTCCCTTGTAAAGAATCTACAAACACAAACAAGCACACACATTAAATAGCACCTAAAAATCCAATATAACAAAGCATATTTATCATGATGATCAAGGAATTCATGAAACAAACCATATAAGACAATTTGTTGAGAAAAATGAATCTGATTGTATTAACTTTAATCAAAGAAGAACTTTACAACCTTGATGCCTTGATACTGTACAAGCTCCTCCCATGGTCCAGCAAGAATCTCCTCTACTTTGACAAGTTTCACTCTCTTCCCAATGAAGCCAAAAGGTATGTAATCTCTCCTCTCAAGCTTAACTAGGAAGTCTCAATTCCAACAGCATTTACCCTAAAAAATGTTCAGCTTCTAACCTCCCTAGCAACCAGCCCAATGCCTTAATTTATAGTGCAATGGAGGGAAGTTACTAGGTCCACCATCAAAGGGATAAAGCCCTCCTTCAAAGGGATAAGCTCCTCTCATCAAGGGATTAGCTCCTTTAGTTTTGGGATGCATAAACCACCTAGGAGCAAACCATCCACGTCAAGATTCCTTCTAGAATCATCCAGAATTAACCCAAAGTGAGTTTTTAAGAATAAACTTGCGCCTTTTTGACTTTCACAGGGGTCCGCACCCACTCCTTTAGAGACAGAGCGGGCAGGTCTACAGGTAACATGACCATGGGGTGCGGGACCGCAGGTAACAGTAAGAGAAAGTGCGGAACCAGAGCTTTATTGATTTTTAAGGACTTTCTCTCATTTTTAAAGCTTGATAGGAAGAGCTGAGGTTTGAGACTTGCTAAGGAAGATAGTATGAATGATGATAGACCCATACTGACTGCAAATAGTCATGGTGACAATATTTTGGATAACACTAGGCTTCCTCATCAAGCATCTGAATTTGAGGTTGATAAGTGATTTACTCAACCTCTTGCATTTCTTCTTCAATTTCCTGTTCTTTTTCTGCCACAGCCCTAGATGTAACATAGTGTTGTCATGAATGATCTTGTCCAATCTGCTTTGTTCCTTTAATGGTTCATTTTCATTTTTAATATGTCTATTTAGAACCTCCAATTCAAAAACTTCTTGTTTCAGTGATTGGACTAGAGCTTCTTGTGCTGTGTGAGGTTGAGTGGATGAAGTGCTTGAGCCTGTGGCTACCTTTTCTAAGGATTCTAGATAATCATACATCTCTTGCTGATTCGGATCTATCTCGGGTGTAGTTTTTCTTGGGCTGACCCCAAAATCCTGTTGAGAAGGACTGATTTCCAAATCTGGTCGAGAAGGACTCATGTCAAAATCTGGCTGTGGAATGGAAGTATGGTGTGGGCTGCAGCCAGGAGAGGTTGCTGGAGGCTGCTCCAGTGTTTCCTCTCCCAAGTCAATAAAGTGGGGTCCTTTGGTTTGTACTGTCCTTAATTTCCCTTTAAGCCTGGAGCTTCTTCTTACATGTTGTGGACTAGTATCTTTTTCCTCCCTACTCTGTTTTTCTTTTCCTTTCATCTTGGCTACAGCTGACTGTTGAAGGTGAACTAGTCTTTCAGAAAATACTTGATGGTCTTCTTCTAAGGAAGGTTCTGGGGTTTGATGCACAGCCTCAATGCTTCTTTTCTCTTTTGATTTTGTTGGCTTTTTACCTTCAGTATTCTCCTTCCTCCTTTTGGATAGTCTTTCTTCTCTACTAGTTTCTTCAACTGTGTTAGTAGGAGCACTTTGAATTTTATCACTTGTTCTCTTTCTTCTGCTTCTTCTTGATGTACTGCTTTCAGGGGCCTCTTGTGGATCTTGAAAGAAATTTCTGACTAGAAACTGCTCCCATGTATCTTTCTTTTCTTTCAATTGTTTTTCTATCAAGATTTTCACAAGGCCATGGTGATACAAGTGTGGTTCTATGTCCCCTAGATTCTTTTGGACGGTTACAGACATCTTTTTCAAATTGTTCAGTAAAAAGTATGGCAGATTGAGGGTTTGGTTTTCTAGGAAGTTCATCAACAGCCGAGTGTGATACATATACATTGATCCAAAACGTCCCTCACAGGTGATGAACTTTTGAATAATCAACAATAGACTGGCCCACTTCTCTTCTAAAGCATGGACAAGGATTCCTCGTTTAAAAATAGTTACGTCCATACCTAGATTTTGCAAGATTACCCTCCAAGCCTTCTCGTCAAAGCTCTTGTTCTTGAACCAGTGTTCACCCTCCTGCAGAAGTTCTGTAGCAGCTACTGTGGATGCCTCTGTGACTATAAACTTGAGGTCTCCCACTTCCACATCCAAACCGTTAAAAGACCTCGCAAAAGTATTTGTAATATCCTTGTTGTGGCCCTTTAATTTTTGAATAAATCGTAGCCACTTTGCCTTTTCCAATATGTTTTTCACTTGCGGGTATCCTTCCAAAAACTTGGGCCCTTCGGGTTCCACCCTCAACAACAGACCCATCCTTCTGTTTTTAAAATCTGTCTGCGTGAGTAAGGGTTTTAGCGGAGGTAGACGGCTGGGTTACGGTGATGAATAGGGTTTATGGAGAAGAAAACAGTGACTGTAAATGGAAAATAGAGAAGTGGTAGCGGAGGTGAATTCACGGAATGGAGCGGAGACTGATATGAATAAGGTGGAAATGCAACCGGGACTTCAATGAAATAGTAGGGGAGTAAAGTGAACCCGACAAAATTTTAAACTGAATGGCTGCGGAGTGGACGTAAACACGTTTATGAAATGGCTGCGGAATTTGTGCGGCGGAGAGAAGCCATGATCAAATCAACCACGTCCCATGATTATAGGTGGAGTATCAAAGTACAGCCGAACACGAGTTAAAACCGGAGGCTTGATTATGAGGCCGTTTAAAAATGAATGCAAGGATTGTGGGGGAATCGTATAGAGATCGTGGAATGGTTATGGAGTTATCAATGCAATCATTGCATATAATGGAGCTATGGTTTTATAACTATGTAAAAATGTGCTTTGAACGCTATTTGAAATAAATTTCTACTCATACCTTGGAATTCTTGCCATTTTCTTTTCATTAATCTTCGACCAGCTGCTCCTTGTTGATGCTTTTAAGTGCCTCATGTCTTCATAATATGTCCTCGGTCATACCTGCATTTGATTTCATGATTATGTAACTAACATCTGACTGTCAATTTTTGAAAAACAGAGTGGTGGCTGCGGAAACTGCTTCTGGCTGCGGAAACTGGTTTCAGCTGCGGAAACTGACACAGCAATCATTTGACTGAATGGAGATGGATAGATGATAACTGACTGAATGAAAATGGTCATGAAAAAAAAGCTTTTATTGGCGGAATGGAATGAAATGGATGAAATGGAGTGGAATGAAATGAAGTGGAGTGGAATGAAGTGGAATGAAATGAAGTGGAGTATCACAAAACTATGAAATGAGAAAGAGAATCTTTTTTTTTTGGAAAATATAGGGTGTCAGGAGTTCCTGATTTTTGCCCTGTATTTTCTATATAAAACTGCCAATCAGCGATTGGTTTTCAGGCTTATACATTTTTATTTTTTTATTTTTTATTTTTTTTATGAACAGAAAGGAACAAAGGCTAGGCTGGTGGAGAAGAAGGATTCCTATTCACCAGCCTTATTGCAGAACTATCTTGAAACATTTTGACAAATTCCTCTTTTGAGAGTGGCTTATGATAGATCTTTAATCTGTGGCCATTCACAATAAGAGGAGTTTGATATTCATCAATGGTTTTGATTCTTACCGCTCCATCGCTAAAGATTTTGTCAATCTCATATGGCCCAAGCCAATGACTCTAAAATTTTCCTTTAAAATCTTTAAACTTGGAATCAAATAGAAATACCCAATCTCCCTCTTGAAACTTTTTCTCTTTTCAAAGGGGAGCAGGACTTCTTTCCCATAAACTAGTTCATAGGGAGAATGTCTTGTTGTATTTCTCCATGTAATTTTGTACGCCCATAAGGCTTCAGGAAGCCTTTCTGCCCAATCTCTTCTATGTAGATGAACAGTTTTGGTGATGATGCCTTCGATAACTTTATTTGTAGACTCCACTTGGCCATTTGCTTGCGGATGGTAAGGAGTAGATTTTCTGTGCTTGATTTTGTATTCTTCCATCAGCTTCTCCACCAGGTTAGATGTGAATTGACTTCCCTGATCTGTCAAAATTTCTCTTGGAACAACAAAGCAAGTAAGAATATCCTCATAAAGAAAATTAACAACTGAATTTTCAGTAGCAGAAAATAATGCTTTGGCTTCTACCAATTTAGTGACATAATCAGTACATACCAATATATACTTTTTTGTTTAGATGGTGGGTTAATAGGTCCAGTGAAATATAAAGCCCATTTTTCAAAGGGTTCGATGAGTGCCTGCGACTACAATGGCATTTCATTTGAAATGGTAGGTTTCCCTACTCTTTGGCAGTTGTCACACCTTTTGACATACTTTTTTGCATCTTTGAAAAGGGATGGCCAATAATATCCCAAAGAGAGGATTTTATAGGCTGTCCTTTTGTTAGCAAAGTGTCCACGGCATGGTTCATCATGACATGCTTTGAGGATATCAGGCATTTCATCTTCCCTAACACATCCTCTAATCATAAGATCTGGCCCTGTTTTAAACAATTCGTTAGAAATCCATGAATACTTTGAACTCTCCTGAATAATCTTTCTTCTTTCACCAGGAAATAAATGTGGAGACAGTTTCCCTATAACCAAATAGTTAGCTATATCTGCATACCAAGGGGTCTTAGTAGTTATTGCAAATAAGTATTCATCAGGAAACTTGTCCTCTACAGGAGAATCTTCTTTAGTATTCGGAATCCTAGACAAGAAATCAGCTATTGTATTTTGTTTCCCTGGTCTATCCAACATAGTAATATTGAATTCTTGTAAAATTAAGAGCCACCTTGTAACTCTGCCATTAGTAACAGGTTTTTTCATTAGATATCTAATCGCAGAATGATCAGTATGAATAAAAGTTTCATAGCTTGTTATATAGTGTCTAAACTTATTGATTGCATTAACAACAACTAAAAACTCTTTTTCAGTTACAGCATAGCTCAACTCAGTGGGAGTCAAATTTTTAATGGTATAGTAAATGGCATAAGGAACTAAATCCTTTTGACCCAACACAGCCCCTAGAGTTGTATCTAAAGCATATGTAGAAATATGGAAAGGAAGTTTCCAATTTGGCCCTTTCAAGATGGGTGCTTCAGATATTCTTGTTTTCAAAGTTTCAAATGCTGATTGACAATCAGGATCCCATTTGAATTCACAGTCTTTTGTAAACAATTTGAAGAGGGGAGATGCTATTTTAGTGAAGTTCTCTATAAATCTTCTATAGTACCCAGTAAATCCCAGGAAACTTCTAACATCTTTTTGACAATTTGGAGTAGGCAACTTGGAGATGACTTCAACTTTCGATCTATCAACGTTAATCCCATCCCCTGAAATGTGATGTCCCAAAACAATACCTTCAGTAAACATCATCAAGCATTTTTCATGCCTTAATGAAAGGTTTGTTTCTTTACATCTTATAAGGACCTTTTCCAAATTCTCTAATGGCTCTTCAAATGAATTACCATAAACTGTAAAATCATCCATATAAACCTCTACACAATCATGGATTAGATCAAAAAATATTCCTAGTACTGCTCTTTGGAATGTTGCGGGTGCATTACATAATCCAAAAGGAAGCACTTAATAAGAAAAAGTTCCCCATGGACAGGTAAATGTGGTCTTATCTTGATCTTCAGGTGCTACCTGAATTTGATTATAGCCACTAAAACCATCCAGAAATGAAAAGTACTTTTTGCTTGCTAATGTATCTAATACTTGATCGATAAAGGGCAAAGGAAAGTGATCCTTCAAAGTTGCTTTATTCAATTCCCTGTAATCAATGCATACTCTCCATTTACCATTCTTTTTAGGTACTATAACCAAAGGAGAAACCCATCGGCTATCTGAAATTGGATAAGTGAAGTTTACATTGAGTAGTTTTTGGAGCTCTTCTTTCACTATCTCACTAAGGTTTGGATTCATCCTTCTCTGAGGTTGTCTGATTGGTCTACTATTTTCCTTGATGTAGATGCGATGAATGCAAGTCTTAGGGTCAATACCTTTCATATCAGTATACTCCCATGCAAATGCAGTAGAATGTTATTGCAAGATTTTGGTTAGCTCTTCATGTTGTGACTTTTCCAAATTTTTATTGATATTCAATGTTTTACTTGGAAAAATCTCAATGGCAAAACTACCGAACTCTTCCATAGAGTAAAGAGACATTTGTCTTAATGATAAATACTCAATGTCAGAATCTAACTGAAATTGTTTGTGGTCATATTCTGAAGATGTTTCAAAGTTTTCTAATGTGTTCAGAATTTGATTATCTTCACTGATTTCAGAAATGGTAAAGATAGGTTGTATAGTGTCCTCATCATCGATCCATTCATTGAACTACCATCAGAAATATACATATCTCTAGATCTACAACTAATGAAAGCATCAGCTGTGGCTAGCCAAGGTCTTCCTAAGATGAGTGGGTGCCCTCCTAAATTACTCTTGGGATTCAAAATCATGAAATCTACTGGATATTCCCAAGAATCTAAGGAGACTGAAATATCTTCTAATACACCATCTAGTTTGATTATTGATCTATCTACAAGTTGCAGTAAGGTAGGTGTAAAAACAAGATTAGGAAGTTTAAGTTGTTCCATAGTCTATCTACTCATAATGTTAATAGCAGCCCCTAAGTCAATCAAAGTATTTGGAATTTCTACCCCATTTATATGTGTCTTGACAATTGGACTACCGGGATCTACATACTTCTGCATGGTAATTTTTCCCATCATGATATCTGCAATTTTTCCTACCAGGTGGATTCTTCTTGTGTCTCTTGGTTTCCTTCCTGGTCTTTTGAGACTCAACTTTTACTAGAATAGGAATCTCTCTAATGGCTTGTAGCAAGGGGATATTGATACAAACATTCTTTAATTCATCTAGGAAATCATAGTCAGGAAACAAGATTTGTTTTTCCACCCCTTTGTCAATTTGTAATCTTTCAGGGAAAGTAGGTGTAGATGAAGATGCAGGTTGCTCAACTATAGGAGTTGTGGGGGTTGACTCTTTTTCTTTTTCCTTTTGAGTGTTTGGGTTTTGAAGAGATGCTTCAGAACCTTTATTGACTTGAAGAGAATCTTCCTCAGAAGTACTTTGCTTTTGAGCATCTATAGAAGGTTTTTCTAAAACTCTACCATACCTGAGTTGTACATCATTAAGAGGAACAATCATATAGGTAGGAAATTGTTGTCCTTCTACCATATAAGCATTCTGAGGATTTTTGTTATTAGGATTTGGCAATGGTTGGGCTGGTAATTGATTTGTCTTTTGTTGGAATGGAAGCAAGAGTTGAGAATTTGGATTTTCTTGAGAAGGTTGTTGTTGTGGAAATGGTAATGAAATTTGTGGGTTTTGATTTGGAAGTTGTGGAGCTTATTGATTTTGGAAAGATGGAGGATATTGATAAAATTGAGCAAATCTCCCATAAGGATTTTGCATACCTTGTACCCATGATTGATATGGATTTTGAGGTTGGGACCAAGGTTGTTGCCAAGGATTCCAATTTGGCGGGGGTTGAAAGTTCATGGGGTTGTTAAACCCTTGATTTTGTTGCCCCTGCCAAGGTCTCCTTGAAACAAAACAGAGAGATTCTACTGAATTTGGATCTTCTTGAAAGACAGCTTTGAGCCTAGGAATTGAAGGACAATCCTTGGTCTCATGGATTTCTGAGAAAATCATACATGTTTCTACAATTTTTGCATCCAAGGGACATTCCCTTAGAGCATGTTTCTTCCTACATTTTGTACAAAAGATGGCCAAGGCTTCAGCTTCTGCTTTCTGCTTGTTTTGTATTTTAAGGGTGTCTAGTTGTTCACTAAGGCTCCCTAGAATATCAGTTTTGAACTCATCAATCATATTGCCAATCTCTGCCCTACTTACTGATCCAGTTGCAGATTTTTTTGCTCTAATAAGAGAAGGATCTCTAGGCCCTTTTCCCGTTTTAGATTTTCCCCTTGAGAGATGGACACATAGTCCTGCTATGTCACGAAGTGGAAGTTGAGAAATATCTCCCTTCCCCATCATGTTTAAAATATCTATCCATTCATCTCTAATGGCTTTTAATAGAAGGGCTTTCAAGGTCTCCTCATCTAAGTTGCTCATTTTTTCTCTTTTTAAGTTGTATTGAAATATTTCAATTAAATCCTCCATGTTTTCATCTTCTTTTTGCACCATTTTGAATACCTCATCCTTATGGTTGGTGGGCATGCAATAGTCCAGGTATCTATCTAGAAATGTTTGTTTCATATCATTCCAAGTCCTAATAGATTGAGTGACTAATCCCATGAACCATTTCAAAGCAACTCCCTTCAATGTTGAAGGAAACAATTTGAGTTTTTGAGAATCTTCCATATAGTCATAAGTTCGGCACACGACTTCAAACTCAAATAGAAATATTTTAGGATCCTCACTTCGCAACCCATAAAAGTTTGGGAGGACAGATGGTGAGATGTTTTTCGTTGTTGTATGAGATTCCTCATCAACTATAGGAAATCCAAATGAGTTATCTCCATCCCTATTTTCCCCATTGTTACCTCTACCTCCTCCATTGTTTCCTCCTCCTCTACCTCTACCTCTACCTCCTCCTCCAAATCCGTTTACTACTTCCTCTGTCATGATAGTTTCTTCAGAGTTTTCAGAGTCCTATGGTTCTTCTATTAATGGCGAATGAGGAGGAATTCCTTCCTCTTCTTCTTCAGGTGATTCTACTTATTTGATTACAATATGTTCCCCTGTAGAAGTGAAGAAAGGTTCTTTCCCTAGGTCAAATTTGATGGATAGTGTGGTACGGTCTCCTAATTCAGCTATTACCCCTTGAATTCCAGGAATCCTAAGGTTGGGAGTGTGAGTTGGAGATGATGGAGGTGTATCTTGTCTATGCCTTGAAGTAGATGGAGTTGTAAAAATCAAACTCTTGGCCCTAGCTATAAACCTTCCCCTAGAATCTCTTGCTCTATGCATGTCATTTTTTTTTATATTTTTTTCTTCAAGTTGGGCTAATAATTCTCTTTCTAATCTTCCAGATCACACTAGGTGCAAAAAGAGAGCATACTCGAGAAATTATTGAACCAATAACTCTCTTTTCTAATCCTCCAGATCACACTAGGTGCAAGAGGAGAGCATACTTTGAGAAGTTATCAATTTTTCCCTTCTTTGATTTTTTTTTTTTTTTAAGAAATTGGCTACCTAGTTACATTTCCCCAACAACGGCTCCAAAATGTTTCGTCAATTCAGAGTGTCCTAAATTTCTATATTAATTGTCAATCCGGGAGTCGTAAACTATTGAAATGTGGCGCACTGTATGTGCAAGATAACCTATTTCTTACTTTTTGTCGTTTTGATTTTTTTATTTGTTTTGGGGGTTTTTATCTTTGTTTATCTCCTAATGAGAAATGGAAATTATAAAAGACAAGTATGGATATAAATATTCAAGGCAATTATGTCCTTTAAAATGATTTCCAAAACTTCAAACTTCAGAAGGTCTTAGAACATGCAATGATGAGATTAATTCCTAAAAGAAAATGAAAATGTGCCACTATTCTAATCAAAAAAAGAGTGAACTATTGATCATGAAACCATTATCCCTACTATTGTCTAAATATAAAAGAAACTGTACTCAAAGAAATCCAAAAATTGCAAGCAAAGTAAAGCTAAAATCAAATTATATCAGTTCATATTCTGACCCCTCGCCAGTTAGTCTCACTATGGCTTTCGGAGGTAATCATCAACAACCTGAGCAATCTGATATCTAATTGCAGAAAAGTAAACTTAAAATCAAATCACATCAATTCATAGTCTGACCCCTCGCCAGTTAGTCTCACTATGGCTTTCGGAGGTAACTGACAATGATATGAGCAATTTAATATCTAAGCTAACTAATAAAGCCAATGAACAAAACTGAAATAAACAAAACAGAACTGAAATTAAAAGCTAAGAAAAGTAAGTCAGTAGAAAGACTGATTCCATGTCATTAGTCATTGTGAAAACTATATGCAAATGCCCGGGCTGCCTACTGTAATCTGGAACATACACACTGATCAGCATTAACAACAATGTAAAGCATGTAAAATTATGAACAAAAATGAAACGTTAGTACCATAGGAAATGCAATATACATAAGTGAATAACTATGGCATAATAAACATAAAAACACAGCGTGAAACTGTACAACAATATGAAACAAAACCTCGATGTGTGCAGGGGCCCTCTGCACAACCTCGGGCAACAGCTATCAACCAAGAATTATGCTCAGAAACAGAGTCTTCTCATATATTCAGAACGCAGTCATAACAATGAAACAATGTCATGACACAGTGGGCTTTCTAACAACAAAATTACATTACAAACGACTAACTACTATGCGTATAGAAATGCATTATTTATAGCAAACGTTTACATAACTGTTTTCCTAAAAACTGCGCTGACAGAGGACACGTGAACGACAGCATCCACGGATCTAGCATCATGGCTGCCAAGATGATGAAATCTAATGAAAGAGGCTTGTTGGATTTACATTGTGGGTAGCCTATAGGTGTCAGCATGCCTCCAGAAATCTAGAAACGGCCACGAAGATCTTCCACGTGCTTGGAAATAGAGTTCTGTTGCCGTAGGACTCTTTTGTTGACCACCGCTTGACCACCTTTGACCAAGGCCTCTTCTGATGAATCCAACTGAACCAGTAGGACTCGGTCCATGTCCACGTTATTTCCAACTTGCCGATGTGGTTCGATTTTCCTGAAGACACCTGCAATATGGACTTTAACAAAAACGGCTGTGGAAAGTTGAAACAGCTGCGGAAAGTGACAAGATTCCGCAGCTCAATGAGAAAAAATCTAATTCAAATAGCAGACACAAAAAATAGTTAAAAACCACTTTAAATGCTCTTTTATGATTAATATGCAATGATGTTGATAACTTAGGAGGTCCAGGTGAATGGAAAGAGTCTAGGAAAGTGTGTAGGAAAGATGCAAGCTTGGAGCTCAACACTATGCTTCATGAAACTCATGTATAACCACCTTTCTATGAAATAGATAGGATTTAACAGCAGGATGATGCATCAAGTACTCCCAGCTTCTGTCTGAGATATTCAAATGTCTCTCTGGGAAGTGGTTTGGTGAATATATATTAGCAACCTATTCTTTGGAGGGAACATACTCCAATTTGACCTTTTGTTCAAGCACTTGTTCACGCAGAAAATGATATTTGATGGGTATGTGCTTGGTCTTGGAATGCATGACTAGATTCTTTGAAATACTGATGGCCCTTGTATTATCACATAGAATGGAGATGGGTGGAGTACATGTGATCTGAATGTCTTGCAATTTTTGCATCATCCAAAGGAGTTGTGTGCAGCAAGATGCAGTAGCCACATATTCTGCTTCAGCTGTAGATAATGCAATTGAACTTTGTTTCTTGTTGAACCAAGACACTAATCTGGAACCCATATAGAATGTACCACCACTAGTTCTTTTTCTGTCATCAACGCTTCCTGCCCAATCTGCATCTGTATACGCATGAAGTGTAAGATTTGTATCTCTAGGATACCATAAACCAAAATTTTGTGTTCCTTGAAGATATTTGAAAATCCTTTTGACTACCTGAAGGTGTGATTCCTTTGGATTTTCTTGGAATCTTCCAACTATTCCTACCGCATGCATGATGTTTGGTCGGGTACCTGTTAGATAAAGAAAACTGTCAATCATAGATATGTAAGTTGGTTGATGTACTGTTGTTGATTCATCATTTGAGCTGAGACTGCATCCTGTTACCATTGGGGTACATACTGGTTTAGAATCTTCCATGCCGTATTTTTTCAAGATATGTTTGAGTTATTTGGTTTGTGACGGAAAAATACCATCTTTATTTTGTTGAACTTGTAGACCAAGAAAATATGTAAGCTCACCAAGTAGGGAAATTTCTAATTCTTGTTGCATTACCGAAGAAAAATTATGACTCATGGCTTCTTCATTGCTACCAAAAATGATATCATCAACATACACAACAAGCATTAGCAATTTATTATTGTCAAATCTATGTATATAGATTGCTATCAACTAATCCCTTTGAAAAACCTTGTTGATGGAGATATTTGTCAAGATGGTAATACCAGGCCCTTAGAGCTTGTTTTAGACCATAGAGAGCCTTTCTAAGTTTGCATACAAGTTTTGCATCATTTCCAAGAATGAATCCATCTGGTTGCTCAATATAGAGTTCTTCTAAGTCTCCATTAAGAAAGGCAGATTTTACATCCATTTGGTATACTTTGAATTTCTGAAATCTAGAAAGAGCAAGGAACATTCTTATGGCTTCAAGTCTAGCAACAGGTGCAAAAGTTTCTTCAAAATCTATACCTTCTTGTTACACTAAAATTTGTCACCATGACTATTTGCAGTTAGTATGGCTCCATCAATTGTCATACTATCCTCCTTGGCAAGTCTTATACCTCTGCTCCTCATGTCAAACTCCAAGAAAGAGAGAAAGTCCTTAAAAAGTCAATTAACTCTGGTTACACAGTTTCTCTTACCCTTGCCTGCGTGTACGCACCTCAAGTTCATAATACCTGCATACTTGTACACTTTGTCTGTAAAGGGGTGGGTGCGTACTCCTGTAAAGGTCAAAAGGCGTGAGTTTTACTTCAAAAAAGTTACTTGTGGTCGAATCTAGAGCATTCTAGAAGATGGTTTGACGTGGACTGAGCGCCTCCAGATGGTTCATGCATCCCAAAGAAAGAGGAACTTATCCCATCAAGAGGGGAGCTATCCCATTGAAAGAGGGGCTTATCCCATTGATGGTGAACCTGATTAACTTCCTCCAAAGCATTATAAATACAGGCATTGGGCCAGAGGGAGGGGAGGTTGAAAGATGAACATTCCTAAGGGTAGATGCTGCTGAAATTAGGACTCCCTTATAGAGCTTGAGAGGAGAGATTTTCATTCCTTTCTTAGCTTCATTTGGAAGTGGGTGAGCTGATCAAAGTAAAGGAGAACTCTTGCTGGACCCTGGGAGGGACCTGCACAACACCAAGGCATTGGTTGTAATGGTTTCTTTTGTTTCCAATTAATACAATTAAGTTCATTTTTCTCAACAAGTTGTTATATATAATTTGTTTCATATACTCCTTGGTCTTTATGATGAATATGTTTTATTATATAAGTTATTCAGGTGTTATGTAATCGTTTGCTTGTTAGTGAATGCAGGTTTCAAATATAAGGAGGAGCTCATCTGGATCGGAGAGGCTTGGCTGCTACAAACAGCGTTGGACTAAAAGTATGCTTTAAACACTTGTTTGCTTGTATTTTAAATGCATATTTAGGGAAAGATAGTGCTTGATTGTTTTGTTTGTCACTAGAAAGACTTAGCTTCTAGGGAGGTCGGTTCTGTCTGGAAAATTGACTCTTTCCACATGAAAAAATGGCGACTCCGCTTGGGAATCCATGGATTTGATTGATTTCTGTTTTGATTGATACTTTGATTTGAGAAACGTTGATTTCTTTCTGGTTTTTGACTGATTGACTGTGAATTTGGGTGGAATAGCTTAGGGTTAAGTTAGTTTTTATTTTTCTTGGTTTTGAAAGCAGTACGCACCCTCTGCGTTAATCACAGTGCATACTTGTACGCACTTCTGCTTTGTACACAGAGCGTGGCCGCACCTGTGCAAACAGGCTGCCTGCGTACCCTGTCAAAAGTCTAGAAATTTTCCATTTTTTCCTTTTTACCCATTAGATTTTGTTTATAATTTGTTTTTTGCTGCCCAGATCCACTGGTTACGTGTCAGAGGTCTTCATCTAAGCTTGTTTCGTTAGCATCAAGGGTTTTAGTGAAGTTCATAGAAGTTCTAGCCCTAGGTTTGATTTTTGCATTGGTCTTGTAGTGACTTTGGCTTTAGAAGTTGTAAAAAACTTGGATATCCCTGGTCTTTTCAGTCTTCTTAGGAGTCAGACCTTTCGTAAAATCCACCTTTGTGAGAAACCTACCTTTGTGTTTTCTCTTTGCGGAATTTTGAGAAAGCTTGTTGGTTAAGCTGTGAATTTCATTCTTAAGAAAAAGAACAAAAGATTTTTATTTTTGTTTTTGATTAGTTTATGATTCTGCATGAACTAGTCCTTGGTTGAATTTTAACTGAGTAAAACATCCTGGAATTATATTTTGTAGGCTTTTACCTCATTAGATTTGCTTTTAGGAAAATTTCTCATTAGATTTTCTTCTAGGTAAATTTCTCTTAGATTTTCATAGATTCTTAAAATTAAGTTTTTGTTAAGTGCTTTGTTAAAATAGGGAAAAATACAAAAAATCTCTTTTGAAGGAAAGTTTGTTTTTGTAGTGTTTGAAGTCTTTGAAAAGAGAAAGGAAGTTTTCGTGAAATAATTAGTGGTCATGTGTTGTGTGCTTTGGAAAAGATAAAGAGATTGTTTCTTTGATTTTCACTGCCAAGAAAGTTGTCTTTATAAATTTTGCATCCTCCAACTCTCTTAGCTAGGGAATTCATTGAAAAGGAAAGATAGTTTAAATCATCTTAGGTGCATCTTTTTAGTGGATTTGAGTCGAGTCTACACACCATCAGTTTCATCTCCACTACCTTTTGTCCTAAAGAAAAGCCATAAAAATTAACGCTTAAAGTAAAATTTACTTAGTAACTTTTTATTTACTAGGGCTCTGAAACACCAATATAGATCAGGCTAGTGTCTTGGAGTAGGAGAGTAATTAACTCTCCAAGATAGAAAAACCAAACAAGTAGCTCATCTTGTGGTAGGATAAATCCAACTGCTACATTTATGCTCTGGGAAATCTCCTCTTAAAGGAGAAGCACGAGATCGTGTCCGAAGCAGTGAGGGGATCAATCCTCCTTCATTGGGAACGACGCCAGATACGCACGTACTACAAACGGTAAACCTTGGATTGACCATTATCGAGGAGCATGGGGTCACTTGTCAGTAAACCTTGGATTATTGTCAAGGAGCCGGCAAGGGGATTGAGCTTGTTACTCTGCCCTTGCGTGCTATCAGATCGTAGACTGTTCCCCCAAGTATATTTGTTGTTGTTGGTGACCTTAGTGACCATTATATTTAGGGTTCTACCCAAGGTGACGGTGGAGGGAAGATCCCACTGTACCTGGAGCAGCCGTCGGCTAGACTCACTTGGATTTTCTGGGGGGTTCACTTCACTCGAGACGGTTAAAGTGGAGGAACTTGTGCCAGTCTATTCATTAAGCAGGTTGTCGGGGTAACTGTTCCACCCGCCACTTCTGTACTGAATTCTGCGATGTTGGATTTCATCACCAACTAGTGTTTTCGGTCCGGAAGGTTACTTTTTGTGTGTGGTTTGACGCCCTAGATTCTTTAGGTGTGTGATTCGAATTTGTTTGGTTCTTTAAAGACTTTAGGCGGTTTGCTTTGAGATTTTACTTTGTTTGTGTGTGCAGTAGTTAAAAGTTTTAACTGTGGCTGAATTACCGAGACAGTCCTGTAGACTTCGGGGCCAGTCTCCTGAGGTTGTAACTGTGGCTGATTTGTTGAGGAAGTCCCGTGGACTTCGGGGCCAACCTCCTGAAGACGTCCTGGGTCATTACGAAGGTTTGAAAGTCCTCGTAACTCCTAGTGGCAGTAAAGTAGGTTCACCTGAAGAAGGAGAGTCTTCGTTGGTAGTTCATCCTGATTACCAAACTCTAGAAACAGGTTATAATCCTGAAGCTATTGCAGTTTTCGAGCTTGCTGGTAGTTTTTCATCAACTAGTGATATAGGCGAAGAACCTGAGATATCTGAACCTGTTACTCCAACTTCTAGTGCTCCTGATTCACCTAGGGTAGAAAGAGTCATCACCGAAAATCTTCCTTCTGGTTTGATAGCTATTGAAGAACTTGCTCTGGAAGAAGAAATAGGCGTCCCTATCCCTGAAAATCAACCGACTATTGATCTAAGGGAGCGTGAATCCATTTTTTACAGTCCACCTAGAAGTACTACTTGGTATCTTTCTTTAACTAATTATTTGGACAACTCAGGGTTAAGTTTTTCTCCACCTCGTGCTCCTTATCCACCTGGAGGTATTTATACTCCTGTAAATATGTCTGGTCAGTCGTCCATGTTTACTCAATCGCCTGAATCTTTTTTGTACGGCGGTCCTTCTGTTCCCTCTGGGTATCAGTCACTTTCTGGTACTTTTGCGGGAGAATCTCCTCAACCCATTGAACATGGGTTATTAACTGGAAACAATGGTAATAAACTGTTGAGCGTAGGAGACATTTATATGATGTCAGGTTCAATTCCCAATTCTCAACCTCAAGGTGGCCAGTTACCGCCTGGGGGACAGCCTCAATTAACGCCTGGGGGGCAACCTCAAGGACAGTATGTACCCGTGGTGCAGTACATTCCTCAAGGTCAACCCCAGCCTCAATATGTACCCCAAGGTCAACCTCAGTATCAATTTATACCTCAAGGTCAACCCCAGTATTAGTACCTACCTCAAGGGTATCTACCCCAAGGTTAGTACTCGAGTCAAGGTTTCCAGCCACCCCAAGGTCAATCTTATGTTCAAGGTACGGGAAATGTACCTTTCAATTATCAATCCTACCCTCAATCCGGCTATGGATCTCAATATCCTCAACCTGTTATGGGTCAATACCCCGGAATGAACATAGTGTGGGATCCATCGCAAATTCAACATGTGTTGCAGCCAAGTGTACAGTTGTCATCTCAAACTGGACAACCCTTAGTTTCTGGTTCATCCCAGCAGCCAGTCCAGTCTAATGTTCAAACTTCTGTACCTTCGGTAGTTTCTCAGTCTGGGCCTATTGCACCTAGTACTCCATCTCAAACGACTGCTGCAACTACCGCAACATCTGTTCAATCTACCATGATTACTTCTGGAGTATCGACAGCTCTGGTTTCTACTGTAACTACTCCTCAGACATCTTTACCATCGTCTGGATCCACGATTCAAACTACGGTTCAGATACCTGTAGGACAACCTGGTTTAAGTACGGTTGTCACATGTCAACCACAATTCACTTATCAACCATACCAGGGACAGTACCAATTCGCTCCTGCTGTCCAGCAGCCAGTTTACCAGTATCAACCGTATCCTGGGTACACTTATCAACAATCACAGAAACCCTAGTACGGTCCGGTTAATCCTGGTTTTCTGGGAGGATACAATATCCCGAACGCGATTCCTATTCCAAGTTATCCTGGATATCCTCCTCCTGGGACTGGTCTCGTGACCCAGAGTTTTAGGGATCCTAATCGGCAGTTACCGTTTATCGCAACTTTGGATTTACCAGACTTGTCACGCCTAACGAACGATCCAATAAATTATCTTTCGTTTTGGCCGCCAATGCCAAATAAGTTGCCCAGTGACATACCCAAGTTCGAAGGTAAGTCTGGAGAGGACCTGTCGAATCATGTGATGACTTACCACCTCTGGTGTGCCTCTAATTCCATCTCGTATGATTCGATCCGCTTACGTCTTTTCCAGCGTACTCTCATTGGTCTCGCGACCAAGTGGTACATTGAGTTACCACGGGCCTCTTTTTATAATTTTAGCCAGTTAGCTACCTTGTTTTTAACTCATTTTCAGTTGTCGGTCAGATTTGATAATGGCACGGAGTTACTAACTTCATTAAAACAATCGACGTCCACATATATTTCCGATCATATTCATGAATGGAGACGTCGAAGGCGGTTAGTGAAAGTTTTTATCCCGGACCAGATTTTAGCTGAATGGTTTGTTAAATCATTATTACCGAAGATTACTGAAGACGTAGCTAAGGCCGGAGTAGTTACTGAGGAGCAAGTGATTGCTCAAGCGCAGTACCTTGACTTATTTTATACTCAGTCAGGTACGTTACACGAAAAGATCCCAGATCTTCCTAAGTCAAATCAAATCGCTGTTGCTCCTTCGGGATCTCATGCCGCTGACGGTATGATTGGTACGGTGAACACTAAAAGTAAGAAGAAGTCTTCAAAGAATTCTTCTCCTATTATAACCTTACCAGACTCCCCGACAGGAGATTCTTCTGCTGAAGTTTCCGCCGATATTCACGTTGTAGAGTCATCTACGGCTAAATCAAAATCCGGTGGGAAAAAGAAAGGCAAGAAGAAGAATAAAGCAGACAAAACTCCAAAGGAGAAAACTAAAAAGTCGAAAACCAATGACGAAAAGCACAAACCTCGTTATCCTTGTCTTATTTGTGAAGAGGATCATTTTACAAGAGATTGCCCTCATCGGGCAGAGGTTGTGAAAATCGTCAAAGGTTCCCCAACTCCTGCTGTTTTGAAAGACCCATTTCCAAACCAGGAGAGTAAGATGATAGGTTCTTCCTCGAGTGCCAGTGAAGAACCCATATTGATGATGTCTCATGTAAGGATTGCGACTCGATCGCAAGATTATGGTAGTAAAAGTCTTGTTGATGGAAAAGAAGCAGAATCTTCTCATTCTAATCCATCAACCTCAGCTCCCGGTTCTGATCCACTACAGATCGAGAAACCTAACCTGGACTTGGTAATCAAACCGCCCACCAAGGGTATACTTCAAAAGTCTGCTTTCAATCCACATGCGAGAGCGGCCCGGAATTATAACATTGTTGAGGACTTAGCTGTTTCACCCTCAGCAATGTCGGCTTTGGAAGTGCTGCAATCATGCCCAGCACAACGCAAATTACTTTTGTCGGCTATAGGAGTTGTTGATGTTCAGGACCCGAACCTAATAATCTTTGATCTAGAAAATAGTACACCGTGTTTGCCTCATCAAATGGCTTTCTAGATCCCAGTGATAGTAAAAAACAGGCCTATTCATCGGACTGTAATTGATGAGGGAGCTTCCACGTGTATTATGTCGATACAGTGTTGGAGATCGCTTGGTTCTACTTCACTAAATCAATCCCCGACAATTCTTAAGGCCTTTGATGGCTGTGGGTTCCATCTTTTTGGCATTCTTTAGGATTTGCCTATAGGGGTTGAAGGAAAAACCGTTAGTCTAGATGTGGAGGTGGTTGATGCCCCTCTAGACTACAACCTTCTCTTGGGTCGAAGTTGGTCTTACACTATGACAGCGGTCATTTCATCGGTCTTCCGAGTAATAAAGTTTCCACATAATGGCAAGATCGTAACAATAGACCAGCTGGCTTACTTTTCATCTGACCCAACTTCTTCAGAGAGTATTCAGCATGTCGGTAAAACGACTATCCCATACAAGGATGTTGGAGTAGGATTAGTTAAAGATGCCGATTTACTGGGAACTTTTCCTTTTCCTCCAATCAACACATTGTCTTCATTTGCATCCATTCATATGATTACATTAGACACCATTGTTTATGATGATCCTTGGATCGTTCCTTCTGAATCTGAGATAGACTCATTTGGTGATGCTATGCCTTTGAGTCCATATGAAATTGCTTATGAAGCCGTGCAATCTTTTACCGACTCGCGTTCAACCAAAATTAACCAAATGAATGTGGTCCGCGAGGAATCACTTTTCACATCAACCTCGGAGTTAATAGCGTTTCCCGCAGTTGTGTCATCTGATGAGCAACTTCGTGAAGTCCTGTGTGTAGACGATTTACCATGGGAAGATCTCCATCACAGATCTTCGTTTTTACCTGAGGATGATCGTTTTGAAAATGATTTCTCATCAATCTTTACAGCTGAATATGTCAAAGAAGCTAAGACTCCAATGAAACATCCTGATTCAGAGCTGAATTTGGGAAACATCTCTCGAACTATTCCCATTGACATTTCAGTCAAGCCTGGAATTGTTGAGCACATTAATATAGGTGCCTCGTGTTCAGATGACGAAATTCAGACATATAAGGCCCTATTTCAAGAATTATGCGACGTGTTTGCCTGGTCCTATGAGGAAATGCCAGGAATTGATCCCGCGATTATTTTCCATGAGATCAAGACTTACCCGGACGCTAAACCCGTCCGGCAACGTTTGCATCAGATTCACCCACGAAAAGTGGGTGCAATTAAAGTAGAAGTTGAGAAGCTGTTGAAAGCAGGTTTCATTTATCCGATCCCGTTAACGGATTGGGTATCGAATATTGTTCCGGTTAACAAAAAACAGGGAACAATAAGAATATGCATCGACTATAGGGACATTAATCGAGCTTGTCCAAAGGACAACTACCCAACACCCTATATCAATCAAATAATTGATGATTGTGCCGGCAGTGAAATATTTTCCTTTATGGACGGTTTTTCCGGTTACAATCAAATCAATATTCTACCTGCCAATCAACCAAAAACGGCTTTCATTTGTCCATGGGGGACATTTTCTTATTGCAAATTACCTTTTGGGCTTAAGAATGCCAGAGCAACTTTTCAAAGGGCGATGTCTTATGCGTTTCATGACATCAAACACATTGTGCAACCGTATCTCGATGATTTTCCTGCTCATTCATTACATCGAGATGATCACCTTGTCCATTTACGAGCAATTTTCATGAGGTGTAGGTATTATTGAATTCGGTTGAACCCACACAAATGTGTCTTCTGTATAGAAGTGGGACGATTGTTGGGATTTGTAGTTTCGAAAGCTGGTATTCGCGTCGATCCCTCGAAGGTAGAAGCTATCATCAAATTGCCTCCTCTTTCGAGTCTTCGCCAACTCCAAAGTTTGCAGGGGAAAGCAAACTTTTTACGACGATTCATTCCTAACTACGCCGAGGTTACAAAGGGTTTTACCCAGTTGTTGAAACAGAACGCTCAATTCTCTTGGGATGAGATAGCTCAGAAATCTTTTGATGCACTCAAGCACGCGTTGACCCATGCACCGTTGCTGCATCCTCCCAACTACAACCAGGATTACTTTTTGTACCTCGCCGCCATTCATTCCACCATTGGAATGGTCTTAGTATAGGAAGATGAATTCGGAACGGAACATGTGATATATTACCTTATTCGGACGTTAAATCCAACTGAGCTCAAATATTCACATGTGGAGAAATTGGCATTGGCAGCCGTTCAAGCTGTCCAACATTTTTGTCACTACATTTTACTCCGTAAAACTACAGTCTTTTCGGATTGGAACCCTATGATCTACATTTTGACTAAACAATTGCTAGGGGGCAAGTACTCTAAATGGATTGTTATCCTGCAGGAGTTCGACTTGGAGTTTGAGAAATCTAAGTCTAAGAAATCTTTAGTTTTTGCAGAGTTAATGTGTGACTTCCCGCGTGCTGACACGGAAACTGTGGCATAGGAGCCCATTGTGGACGAATATTTGTTTCTAATCAGCACTTTAGATCTGTGGTATGGGGATATCATCGTCTATCTCCAGACCCAATCCTTTCGGCCCGAAGTTTCAAAGTCAGAACGTCGGAAAATTCGATTCCAGTCCCAACAGTACAAAATTATTGGAGATACTCTTTATCACCATGGGGCAGACTTGGTTTTTCGACGTTGCTTAACTCACGAAGAAGCAGAAAGGGTTCTGAATGACTATCACTCTGGAGCGTGTGGTGGTCATATGTCTGGGTATGCCACAGCCCAAAATATTTTGCGCGCTGGCTACTTCTGGCTATCCTTGTTTAAAGATTGTATTACTGCGGTCCGAAAATGCCACAACTGTCAAGTGTTTGATCGAAAGATGCACGCTCCACCTGCTCCTCTCCACCCTATAATTGCCGTTGGTCCTTTTGCTAAATGGGGTATCGATTTTATTACATGTAACCCTCACTCGGCCGGGGGGCATGCATATATCATCCTTGCGGTAGATTATTTTACTAAGTGGGCCAAGGCGATGCCTACATTCGAGGCAGACAGCAAGACAGCTGTAATTTTCGTATTCAATCACATAATTGCTAGGTTTGGTGTCCCACAAGCGATAATCACTGACCATGGGTGCCATTTTCGAAACGTTATGATGACAGAACTTACAGGCCAGCTTGGTTTGCGTCACGATAGTTCAACTCCTTATTATCCACAAGCGAATGGTTTGGTTGAGTCCATCAACAAAGTTTTAGTTATCATGATCCGACGAATCATTGGTATTCATCGGTCGAATTGGCACAACATTTTATTTTCAGCGCTTTGGGCATATCGAACCTCAGTGAAAACATCAACAGGGTTCACTCCTTTCCAACTAGTTTATGGTTTGGAAGTTGTGGTACCCATTGAATGCGAAATCCCGTCACTGCAAATGGCCATCGAGTTACTTCCAGCTACTTCCGAAGAGGAGAAGCGTTTATTATACTTAGCTCAATTAGATGAGACTCGACGTGATGCTGCATTGGCGATCGAGACTCACACAAAACGTATGAAAGCTCACTATGATCGAAATGTGACCCCTCAAAATTTTTCGGAAGGAGACCTAGTGCTATTATATGATCAAGCTAATGATAAATTAGGTGCTGGAAAATTCGTTCCTATGTGGCATGGGCCCTATATTGTCAAGTGCAAGCTAGCAAAAGGGGCCTATGAGCTGGTAGACTTTGACGGGGACTCTTTGGGTAAACCCAGAAATGGACTTTACCTAAAGAGGTATTATGCTTAAATGATGGGTATGGAGATTTTAGTTAGGTTAGGTTTTTCTTTCTAGCTGGTGTGTTTGTTAGTTTAGACAGTGTGCTTAGCTTAAAGAGTGTGTTTTTCGTCGTTATTCTGGCTTATCTTGGTTTTACTCTTGATATTGCAGATGTCGATGCCTCTCCAAACATACATTGGGTTTGCTGATGGTGCTTGTCGTAGTACACGGAATATCTCTTCCACAGCTTGGGTTATCTATTCGCCCTCTGACGAGTTAGTTTCTATGCATGGGGTGAGCCTCAGTCAAACAACAAACAACATTGTCGAGTACAGTGCAGTGATTGAGTTATTGTCTGAATCTATTTCATTTGGGATTCGGAGTTTGATAGTGAGGTTAGATTCTGAACTCGTTGTATTACAGCTTAATAGAGTGTATGCCATTAGAAATCCAGTGTTATTAAGGTTATTTTTGAGAGTGCGTCTCTTGGAACGTGAATTTGATTACATTGAATATTAGCATATTCCAAGGTCTTTAAATACATTAGCAGATGCAATTGCTTCTCGAATGTTAAATAGACATTTGCAATAATCATACATGTAAATTTAAAAACATTTCATCACACATGTTTAACAAGATAATCCGGTAATAATGATATATATAGATAGGAGTGTGTCAAAAAATACATCGTCTTCGATCATAGGTTGAAAAGCACCTTATGATCGGCAAAAATGATAAGTACAAAAAACCAAAATGTCACATGTGTCTACAAAAACGACCATCCAATCACTGGTGATGCTCTCTATATGACACCACTGCACGAGCTACCCTACACAAGAACCTTCTAAAAGGCCCTGGGACTGCGACTACATAGCGCTGAAGCCTGATAGGAATATCGTCTATAGTAGTCTCTGGTATATCTGTCGTTAGATGCTCTAGGTCTTGTTCCAACTCAGCTAAGGTCTCTGTGGCCTCATCCTGTGGGGCCGGTGCCGCTGCAACTGGTAGTCTCCTCTCGAAAGGCCGGAGATTGGCTGGACGACGTGGGCCTACATCTGCATTTTGAAAATTATTACTATCAGTTTTGAGACGATATAAAAACAAACAAAAAAAAAATAGATAGTTTAAAAACTTGTGGAAAATGAAGTTACCTGTGTCATCCCATTGTTCTCCCAGTGGAAGAACCATGTCCGGATCTCCACGAAAATCAACTCTGGCATAAGGAAAATTCTGTATAGAAAAGACCTGGTCCTCTAACCAGTGAAAGTACTCCGGAGTAAATCAGACAACCACCGTGCCCTCATCAAGATGACGGGCCATAACCGCAACCTATCGCATCAATTTGGGCTCTCGGGGAAGCCCAGCCTCAACAGTGAGCTACTGTGGGATCAGCATCGGAACCCTCTCTAAGCCAAAACTCACAACTAAAGACCCATAACCAAAAGTCTTTAGCTGTCCGTTTTTGGCTCTAGTCAGTTGGCCGTTTAAATTGGCCAACACAGCATCACACCAGTTGAAAATGGTACCTCGATAGCAATCAATCGCCATCCGCATCTGGGATCTAGTGGCAATGTGTAAAGCGGCAGCCCCGCAAAGTTTGGTAATTGTAAAGGAAATCACCATAAGTTCAGGGCGGGATATGGTTTTGATCTCTATCCCCTTCTCCTGAGTCTGAGTGTTACACCACTCTAGTCAGAGACTAGCGATGGACTGGCCACCCGGCCTAGTCCCGAACAGAGTCAAGTGTTCGCCTCTCTTGGGAAAACTAGTGAGAAAGTAGATATCTGAGGGCTCTATCTCGAGCTGGTGCCCTCCAATATAAAAACACTGGTCCTGAACGTTCCATCTTTCTACCAGCCACTCTAGAAAGCGCACTTGGGCCCTCATGCCAGGTATGGCCCAGTATTTGTAAAGGTCGCATGCCTTCAAAGCATCAATGGACAGTTGATGACTAATGGCGGCCAAATCAACATCTTCGTGCTCTCTCTCACGCCAATCAAGCATGGTGAACAATCTACACACCAGAAAACATCCATCAGAATCCATAAAATCAAAAATTGTTGGTCCAATTTGGAGAATTTGGGGTTTGTAAACCCTTTGCGCGGAGTACGCACCCCGCCTTTAGGAACAGAGCGTGCGTACGTAGGTTCCCTTAAGGCAAGGTGCGTACGCCCGACATTTTCCCAACTGAGAAAATGTCGGGGTACGCGGGTCCCTAGTGTGGCACCTGCATACCCCGAAAGGTGGATCTTGAAACCCCAAAGCCTCCAAAAAATAAAATCTAGGGCCTAAAAACAAATTCTAAACGGATGAAAATGAAGAGGAGGATGTTGTAGAATACCTGAAAGAGACGGCGTTCGATTTCGATGGTCGGATTCTCCGCAATGTCCACGGGAAGTTTCTTGCTAAAAGCCCTTTTTCTCTCCTCAACAGTAAAATGGTAAAAATGAATTGGTAAAAGCCCTTTTTATAGGTTTTTTGGGTAAATAAATGGTAAATTTGTTTATTTTTCACCATGAAAAGGTATTTTTCGAAGTATTTTTATCTATCTTAAACAGGTATGAGTAATGTGTTGGTTTTTGTGCAGGATAAAGGATTTTCGGGGAAAATTGTCATTTTTTACAAACAAAAACATCAGAGTCATCTTTAAGCCCTTTTCTGACTCCTAAAACATGAAAAGATTGCCAAGCGTTTCTTTTACACGTTAAAACGGAATTAAAAGACGGTCCACTTACAGCCCTTTTCTGACCGTAAAAACATGAAAAGATTGCCGTATTTTTGTCGTTTCAAATTCGATATTGGAAATAAAACGACGTGTCCTTGATCGCCTTTTACTTTTCAGGTCAAAGACACTAATCATGAAAGTACTCCTTGGTCATAAAGATCAAGCGGTTCTCTCAAGTATTATCTTATATACTTTTTCGGGCTTGGGAGACACAAATTTACGAAAAAGTTCGACCCTGGAGTCTTCTTAAGTTTTTTTAGACTCTCTAAAATTGAAAAACATCGAGTTTCTCCTATACTGGACTCATTAAAATTTCACAGTAAAGGACCTGTTCGATTACAAACAGGAATGGACCACTCCTTCTTAGGGTTCGAATCTAAACTAAGTTGGACTCATCCGAAGGATGAGCTTATAATCAAGCATATGTTATCCTCCTCAAGCTTGTAAAAAAATAAAGAGGTACTTGCCAGAAATGCTGGGGGAAAAGGGAGAAAAATGAGCCTATTTGTTATCCTTCGTCTCAGAAAACCTTATCACCACTCTTGAACACGACACTTTTCATTCACCTGGGTTGGGAAATCCTTCGCCTAACAGTTGATCAAACCACATTGAAAATCTTCAGTCAGTTTCCGGGTATTAACCTTGGGTCAATTGTCACCAAGCCATTTGTTGTGTCGTTATGTGTTCAAGAGGTCACTGCAAATAAACCATTCATATGAAAAATACCTCTCATCCATCTTGACCATCCCTGAGTCAGTCCTTACAGCTACATTTCTTCAACTTGATTTATGATTTCGTGTTGTGGGCTTGCCTGCAACGGGTCGCTTTCTATCGACATCAGCACATTATCTAGAAAGATGACCTAGAAATCGTCAGTACCTTGAAATCTGCATGCACCAATGGCAGGTTTCTCGCCTTTGACGACAGTTTACATCATTGACTTTCGATCGAAGGATTCCGTGACATGTTTGACATCAACACATTCATTCACATCTCATGGATTGTACTGGGTACTTTGAGAACCATTGACATCACTGGTGGTCTCTCTCACACTTGTTAACAATTTACATCATCGACTGGTAATCAAGTGGTTTCTACCATGTTCGACATCAACTCATTTATTCGCATGGATAGAATTGTACTATTTCGGGAAGCGGAAATGAAGACCCTGGATCTAGTTTCCACCATCCAGGCTGCGAGGAGTTTTGTATTCGTTATATAGTAGACTAATCATAAACAGATGGTTGCGTCCATATTGTGTCTACATGAGTCTATGATTATGATGTACTGCGAAATCATTCCTATATCAGAGCAGTAGTTAGTTTGTTAGTTAAAGTTTTCAATCTGAGTATGGGAATGCCTACCTCAGCGATGATATGATCTTATATATGTATTTTGTGTTGAATATTTGCAGGTTCTGACTGGGCTCTCCACAAGATAATCCTTGAAATGATAAAGTGCTTCACCCTTCCTAGATGATATAAAACCCTAATCTACTATAGGCTTCGCACTTTAGGGGGCAATCTGTTACACTAAAATTTGTCACCATGACTATTTGCAGTTAGTATGGCTCCATCAATTGTCATACTATCCTCCTTGGCAAGTCTTATACCTCTGCTCCTCATGTCAAACTCCAAGAAAGAGGGAAAGTCCTTAAAAAGTCAATTAACTCTGGTTACGCAGTTTCTCTTACCCTTTCCTGCGTGTACGCACCTCAAGTTCATAATACCTGCGTACTTGTACGCTCTGTCTGTAAAGGGGTGGGTGCGTACTCCTGTAAAGGTCAAAAGGCGCGAGTTTTACTTCAAAAAAGTTACTTGTGGTCGAATCTAGAGCATTCTAGAAGATGGTTTGATGTGGATTGAGCGCCTCCAGATGGTTCATGCATCCCAAAGAAAGAAGAACTTATCCCATCAAGAGGGGAGCTATCCCATTGAAAGAGGGGCTTATCCCATTGATGGTGGACCTGATTAAATTCCTCCAAAGCATTATAAATACAGGCATTGGGCCAGAGGGAGGGGAGATTGAAAGCTGAACATTCCTAAGGGTAGATGCTGTTGAAATTAGGACTCCCTTATAGAGCTTGAGAGGAGAGATTTCCATTCCTTTCTTAGCTTCATTTGGAAGTGGGTGAGCTGATCAAAGTAAAGGAGAACTCTTGCTGGACCCTGGGAGGGATCTGCACAACACCAAGGCACTGGTTGTAATGGTTTCTTTTGTTTCCAATTAATACAATTAAGTTCATTTTTCTCAACAAGTTGTTATATATAATTTGTTTCATATACTCCTTGGTCTTTATGATGAATATGCTTTATTATATAAGTTATTCAGGTGCTATGTAATCGTTTGCTTGTTAGTGAATGCAATTTTCAAAGAGAAGGAGGAGCTCATCTGGATCGGAGAGGCTTGGCTGCTACAAACACTGTTGGACTAAAGGTATGCTTTAAACACCTGTTTGCTTGTATTTTAAATGCATATTTAGGGAAAGATAGTGCTTGATTGTTTTGTTTGTCACTAGAAAGCCTTAGCTTCTAGGGAGGTCGGTTCTGTCCGCAAAATTGACTCTTTCCGCATGACACTTCTTGTTGAGCATATCCTTTACAAACGAGTCTGGCCTTGTTTCTAATAACTTCTCCATTTTCATTCAGCTTGTTTTTGAATATCCATTTAGTTCCTATGATATTCTTATCATGAGGTCTAGGAACTAATTCCCAAGTATTATTCTTTTCCATTTGCTCAAGTTCTTCATTCATGGCCTTGACCCAACATTCATCTTTGCATGCTTCATTTATATTTTGAGGTTCGATGGAGGATAGCAATGCTAGATAGCTTGAAGCTTTTATAATAGTTCTTCTTGTCTGCACACCTGCTTCTTTCTGTCCCAAAATTTGATTCTCTGGATGATTTTTTCTGAACATACCTAGACGAAGTCTTTTCTTCTACTGTTATCTCTTCTTCTGGTGCTTCATTGGTTTCTTCTTCAGAATTAGTTTGATTTGATGTGGGAGGATAATCCTCATCTTCTTCATAATCTTCAGTTTTTATTTGTTTTGGATTTTTGCATGCTTCATCAACCACAACAACAATACTTTCAATAATTTTCCCAAGTATTTTATCATAACATTTATATCCTTTACTTTGGGAAGAGTAACCAAGGAGAATACCTTCATCTGCTCTGGGTTCAAACTTACAAAGGTTTTCATCAGTCCTTTTGATGTAACATTTGCTTCCAAAAACTTTGAAGTATTTTACAGTAGGGGTCTTACGATACCAAATTTCATGTGGAGTTTTAGTGTTGTTTACCCTAACATTTGTGTTATCACTTAGAACTAAAAATTTGATGCTTATCATTGTCTGTACTAGTCCGATGACAAAGGTCTGTGTTCAGTTGATTTCGTTTTTTTTTTTTTTTTTCTCACTTAGGATTTGGAGTTTTCAAAAGTTTTTAATCCAAACCATACTCAACTCCCATTGGTTCTCCTCCACCATTATTGTTCTATAGTCATATCTCGTCTTATCTGAGTCACCGTGTCTTTTAGTAATTTCGCAGCGTAATCCCATTCGCCAGTTTCGCAGCGAAATCATGGTTAAGCAATTTCGCAGCGCGTCATGATTAGGTCATTTCGTAGTGCATCATTAGAATTTAAAACTAACGGCGCTGCGAAATCATGGATTCGTGCATTTCGCAGCGAATCTTTCCCGAAATGTCAAGTCCGTTAGGTGAGTCATCAGTTATGTCCTCTCATGTCAGTTTATGTACCTCTCGTATCACGTTTGAACGCTCACTTGCCACTATCACCACCACTAAATCGATTGATATGCACGAAGTATCATTCCAAAAAATCATACCGTGCATAAACCTTAATGATGGTCGTAAGTTCTGCATGAGTGACAAATCCGCAGGATTATGTATTGAAAGGTTTTAAATGAAAGAGTTTAAATTTCAAGCGAGGCTGATTTAAAAAGAAGTTGAATCACAGTTTTAACCGGAACTGTTAGTCTTTGTGTGTGAAGATCTCGAAGAAAGAATGGAGAAAAAAGAGCACAGATCTGGTAAATGTCAGAGGACTGAACCTGAGGGCCTGGACATAACGCTGAGAGATGAAGGGGTGAAGAAAGCATTTAAAGATGCCGGATGCTGGAACTTTTGCAAGAAGCTACAAGGAGGACATGCGCAGGTAACTAAAGAATTTGCGCTAAACTTCACTGGTTTAAATTCAAAGATAGCCATGTTAGAAGTGCAGGTTTCTCCAGAAGCAATATCTGCTGTGACAGAGATCCCAAGAGGACGAGAGGAGTGGTTTAAAAATTTTAAGTTTGACCTGAATCCTTGTAAGGAGTTTTTAAAGGAGGCGTATGTAAATGAAGATTTAACTAAAGCAGTGCCCAGGAGTTATGTCAAGGAACATTATGCTCTTCTACTCACCTGCATACAGAAATATCTGACTTGTGAAGGAAGGTACAACAAGGTTTATTCTTACCATTTCAAACTGCTTCTGCATTTCACTGGGAAAGTCTCCATAGACCTTCCTTTTTATTTGTTTCGCAGCTTAAGTAAGATGTGTGATAAGGTGCAGCTGAGGAAAGAGGACTGTGAAACCTCTTTGTTTCATCATGGTTTGATTAAGTTGCTGGTTTTAGATGGCCTCCAGAAGATAAACAGAGACTGGAATTCTTTTATTTTCATGGCTGGATTCCAAAGCAAGACTGGCCTCACTCCACAACCAGCCAGAGAATTCACAATAGCTGAGCTCCAAAAAGAAGCAAAAGCTAAAAAGCAAACCAAGTCACAGCTAAGAAAACCAGTGAAGCCACTAATCATTCAAGATCAACCACAGCAATCAACAAAGGAAAAAACTCATGATAAGAAGACTATACCTGAAACAAGCACATCTGAAGCAGTTTCAAGGGTAAGGACAAGAAGTCAGATAAATAAGGAAAAAGGTAAAGCCATAGCAGTTGAAGACAACCCAGTGTCTAAGGCAAGTTTGAATGATTTATTACAGGCCATTGAATTCGAGCAGTCTGAACCAGTCCAAATTGATTTGACACAGTCACCGCAAGAAGGTACCAAAAAGTCTAAGGCCTCAAAAAGGCTTAAATTCGATGAGCCAGCTGAAGGATTCATTTTTAAGCCCAGAAGACCTATAACAAGGAAATTCCAGCAAGTAAAGGAAGCACTACCAAGAACAGAGGAAACAGGGAAAGGAACGCAAAAGGACATAAGCAAAACAGTCATCACATCTCAAGGAGATAATATAGCAGCCATAAAGAGCCAATTAGAAGCAGCTAAATATGAGATTGCCAAATTGAAGAAAGCCGCTAGAAAACGTGCAGTCATATACGCAAAGTATCGTAAAGCTCTATGGAAAGGTAGTGAAACCCTAGAAAATCAGTTGAATTCAGTGGTTGATGGCCATGCACAATTTCACACATGGACAGTACCAGCAATCAGAGAGGCCAGGTATATCAGAAGGATCAATATGCAACTGAGAGCTGGGAATAAAGCTATGAAGAGACAAATTGAAGATCTGAAGGCACAGCTAGGTCAGCTACCTGCTAAATGAGTTTTGAGGCCAAGTAAGATTTTGTTTCAAATTTTTGTCAAATTTGCTTAGTCTTATGGTTCTGAAGAAATATAAATCCCTGTTCTACATATGAAAATTCGAAAGGAGTTTTTGGCAATCAAATGTTTGGGTGATAAAGATCTCGGTTCAGAGGCAAACTGTTTTAAATAATTCAGCAGTTTCGTAGCGCGCTACGAAACTGCTGTAGGTGATGATTTTAACGCAAACAGGCAGTTTTGAATTATGAGCGGGAATTTTGAAAGAGAAACACCTAAAGGGTATGCAAGACATCAGCTGGAGCAACAATAGTCAATCAGATCAAGACAGGTGGATGTTTAAAAAAGGTGGAATATTTCAACCCAATCTCAAATTTCTGTTGTAAAGCCCCTTTATCACCATTCAAGAGGTATCAAACGATTTGTATACAAGGAACTTTTGCATGCACACATGTCCATCGATGAAGCTTACAACACATCAAGAACGTGGCAGTGTTCCATGTTTTGGGTTATTAAAGGATAGAAGACATGCTTCTGTACATTCGAGCATTTTGAGGAAAACTGAAGCCGAGAAGCAAGGGAAATCTCCTAATACTTCTGAGCAGTTAAAAGATTCAGTGTTCAAGGTCAATATGGAGCATTAAACATCCAGCTCAGCCAAATCGAAAGAGGACCAGGTGTCAAAGAACAAGGAGAAACCATTATGCATGGAAAATGGAGTTAGAGTCATAGTTAATTTAGAACTCTTATAAAACTCCAGTCAGTATTTTATTGTATTTATTAGTTAGTTAAATAGCTGATAGGTGTCATTAGAGGTAGTTATCGAATTCCCCTCATGCTGGAGGAGGAAGCTCGAATTAGTTAGAATAAGGACTCTATATATAGCTGAAACAACAATGTAATGAGGGTTGGAAAATTTTATGACAGAGCATTGTATTTGACTTATGTAAAGACATAGTTTCAGTAATAGAATTTGGGCTTTACTTCTCAGGATTCATGAAGGATTTCTATGTTCAGAATGTGTAATCTTGTCCTTTCCTAATTTCTTTTTACAGTTGTATAAATGTATAATCACTCAGAATTCACTGATTGTGCTCTAATTTCCTGTATGCATTTATAAGCTGTGGTTTCATATGAGTTATGTTCTGAATATTCAAATGCAAAATGCCCTGACTTCTATGTAAAGTCAAGATCCTAGTTTATTGAGGTACTGTTGACTCCATAGGCCCAATGGATACCTGTTTAATGTATTTCCAGCATCCATATTTGTCACAGTTATTTCACAAAGAGTTAGCCATCTTATCTTAATCAAAATCATTAACCCATCTAGAGAGAGCCCTCTCAGGTTGAGGAGGCTAAGCCTCAGCCTAAAGTAGGTCTGAAACAGTTACTTGAAGTCTTCCTGGTCTGCAGCCTTCTAGGGCCTAATTTTGAGATAAAATTTTGGTGCGTCTGCCAGGAGCCTGAAGATTACTCATTCCCGAAATTATGAAGCTGGACTTCTAAAGGTAGCAGGAGCTCAGAAGGTTTTCGAGGCTGCATTCTACCTTGGTGACTCCATTCAATCTTAAAGTTAAAAAGGTGGCTTCGAGAGGAAGGTATACAAGGAGTAATCCTGACCCAAATCCACCTAGTCCTGTGGATAATCCCAACATTATCTCAAGGAGCAGGCAAAGATTTTCTGATATACCAGGTACTTCATCCATATCAAAATCTTTGTTCCCTGAATTTTCTAGAAGTCCTGAAGATAAACTTGTTGATGATAAAATTCATGAGGTATTGTTGAGGTCTGAGAACGAAGAAGAACTTATTGGAATTATTTTAGATTTACAAAAAAGAGGCATTGATACTTCATCTTTAGTGTCACAAAAAGATAAAGAAGAGTTTTGGGAGGTTGTTACTTCAGAATTGCTATTAGAAGAAGAGGACTTGAATCAGCTCAAAGAGCTTGATCCTTTTGAAGTTTTGCTCAAATCTAAAACTGGTTTACCTCTCCCAAATTGGAGTTCTTTTGTCAGTGGTTTGCAAAGTCCAAATAGCCCTTTTCGTACCCATACTTTATCTTCTGCCTCAGCTAGTCCAAATAGTCCTCAGACACTATCTCACACTAGTTCTGCTCCCACTGGTCATACAATACCTGTTGTCACTGCTCCTCCATTCATTATGGCTATACCTGCTAGGTATGCTCCTCTAGCTCTCCCTGCTGTTTTACATGATCTCCCTAGCAAATATGCTGCCAGAATTCCAACATGGGGAGGTGATGAAGATATTACAGTAGAGGAACATGTGGATAGGTTCAATGATTTTGTTGACAGGGAAGAAGTGGATGATGAAGATGTAAAACTAAGATTGTTTTCTCAAACTTTCATTGGGGAAGTCAGAAAATGGTTTAAAGCCCTTAGAGCTGGAAGCATTCATAGTTGGGTAGAGTTTGAAGACAGCTTTCTAAGGAAATGGGGAAATAGAACCAACCCTGTCCAAGCCCTTACTGAATACAACAATCTTAGGAGAGCTCCAGAGGAAACTGTTCAAAATTTCTCTAAGAGGTTTAACAAAATATACAATTCTATTCCAGCTCATTTGAAACCTCCTGGAGCTTTGGCACAGTTGAGATATGCTGAATCATTTGATTCAGATTTCTCTCTTTTACTCAGAGAAAGAGAGTCTGCCACTCTTGCTGACATGCAAAATGATGCAATTAAGGTAGAGGTGAATATGCTTGCTGCTAAGAAATCAAAGATGGCAAAGACTAAGCTGAAGGAAGAAGAGAAGCCTTCTACCTCTGCTCAAGAAGACAAGTTTGAAACAATGATGAAAACCATGGAGAAATTGATGGACCGGCTTGCTCTTGGAAATGCTTCTGCTCCTCCAGCACAGCAAGGACCTCAATTTAGGAACCCTCAGTTCAGAAGACCTCAGAATCAACAAAGGCCAAGAGACAACAGAAATCAGCAGGCAGATCCTCCAGTGAGACCTCCCTTCCAACAAAATTTGGTAGATGAAGAGGAAGAAGATGAACCTGAAGTCCCTGAGGAATCAATCCATTGTTTTGATGAAGAAGTGTCAGGGATATTCTTGACCAAGGAGGAACATGATGAGTCCAGCGTAATAAAATCAGGAGAAGAGCCTTCAGATTTTTTAAAGGGCTATCAGCATGCTATCTTTGAGATGCAAAAGCAGTATAATCTTAGGAATAGAGATGTTCCTATTACAGCAAACAAAGCACAACTCAAGAAGAATACCTCAAGGACAGCTGATGATAAAAAGGAAAAATCAAAGGTGGTTGAAGGTAAAGATGATTCTCCCCTTGACAAAAAGGATATTCAAATTCCTTCTCCTCCCAAAGAAATTGACAAGACTACTTCTGTTTTTAACATTGAGAATGAGATTGCAAAAATTAAAATATCAGTCCCTTTTAATGAAATTCTCAAGGTAGACAAATACAGAAGCAAGATTGTTGAAATGCTTAATTCACAACCAGGAGTGGCTGACATCCTAAATGTACAAGAGGATAATCCTATTATCTGTTTGGGTCCAAGACTTGAGGATGAACAAAATGAAGAGTTTCCCCCTTTTTACATAAGCATTACCATTCATGACATGACTCTACATAATGCTATGTTAGATTCGGGGGCATCACATAATCTCATGCCTAAGGTAATCATGGAAAGACTGGGGTTAGAGGTAACTAGGCCATATAAGGATTTATTTTCCTTTGATTCAAAAAGAGTCCATTGCATTGGTTTGATAAAAGATGTTGTTGTGGGGCTCACACAAATTCCAGCAAAAACAACTGTTATGGACATTGTTGTTGCAGACATTCCACCGAAGTTTGGAATGCTTCTTTCAAGGTCATGGGCAGCAAAAATCAAGGGCACAATGCAGATGGATCTTACATATGCTACCATCCCAGTGTTTGGTGAACAAAGGAGGTTGTATCGCGAAACAAGGATGGCCTACATGGTAAGCAGCAAAGAAAAGCCTCAGAATTTTCCTATTTATTCATGTGATACTGGTCTTGGATCAGCTATCCTTTTCAATGAATCAGTTGGGAGAGAATTACAAGATAAACCTGCAGAAAATCAGAGTCAAGAAGGGCAGCAAGGAGATGAAAGGGACATCATGGGCTGTTGGTCATTGTATTTTGATGGATCAGCAGGAAAAGAAGGTGCAGGAGCTGGGATTTGGATCACTAGTCCAACTGAAGAAAGTAAGTTTCTCTCATACAAATTAAACTTTGATTGTACCAACAATATGGCTGAGTACGAATCTCTAGTTTTAGGTTTGGAAGCCTTGATAAAATTGAAAGCCAAAAATATTGTTGTTTGTGGAGATTCTGAATTGGTAATTAAACAAATAGAAGGTACATATCAAACTAAGGATGCCAGGATGAGAGCATACAGAAATTTGGTGTTGGAGATGTTGGAAAAATTTCAAACCTATTCTTTTAGCATCAAAACTAGAGATCAAAACTCTATTGCAGATTCGCTTGTTGTTTCAGCCAGTCTCTTTATCATTCCTAAACACTCTTCTAATAATTATGAAGTGGAGGTTCGCCATAGGCCAGTCATACCGAATAATATCACAAATTGGAAAGTTTTTGAGGATGATCAGCATGTAAGGAACTTCATTGAATTAAAAGAAGAGTTTGAGCACAATCAGATAGATCAGCAGAATATGTTAATAGAGTCAAAGGGAAGTTCTGAAGTTGTACAGTTACAAAACAATTTCATCCCGAAAGGCCTCATTCCTCTTGAAAAATTATTTGATCAAAATGATGTGTTCAAAGCACCAAGACTGCAAGCTAATGAAGAGGAAGTAGAAAACTGTAATTTAGGTGACTCACTTGTGCCTAAAATAGTCAAGATTTCAAAATTCCTTTCAGCTGATATGAAGACCAAATATGTTGAAATCATGAAAAGATTCATTGATGTTTTTGCATGGAGCTATGCTGACTTGAAACAATATGACTCTTCAATCATACAGCACACCATTCCTATTAAGCAGAATGAAAAGCCTTTTAAGCAGAAGCTAAGAAGAATTAATCCTCTTCTAATGCCATTGATTGAAAAAGAAGTGAAAAAGCTTTTTGATGCCAAAATTATTGTCCCAATCAGATTCTCAAATTGGCTTGCTAACTTGGTACCAGTCAGAAAAAAGAATGGAGAAATCAGAATTTGTATAGACTTCAGGAACTTAAACAAAGCTTCATTGAAAGATAATTACCCTCTCCCCAAAATGGATTTCATTCTGCAAAACATTGTTGGTTCACAAAGGATGTATATGCTTGATGGCTTCTCAGGGTACAATCAGATTCTTGTCCATCCAGATGATCAGGAGAAGACAGCTTTCACTACACCATGGGGAACATTCATGTATGCAAAAATGCCCTTTGGCCTCATGAATGCAGGAGCAACTTTCCAGAGAGCAATGGATATTGCTTTCGCTGAAGAAAAGGAAAAATCAGTGGTGGTTTATCTTGATGATATCACAGTTTTTTCAAAGAAGGAAGAAGACCACTTAAAACACCTTGAAAGGGTCCTACTGAAGTGTAGGAGATTTGGTATTTCTCTAAACCCAACCAAAAGTATTTTTGCTTTAACTTCTGGAAAACTGCTTGGACATATTATTTCTGAAGAGGGAATTAGGATTGATCCTAATAGAGTTAGTGCAATTCAAAATTTAGATTTACCAAGAAGTAAGAAGGAGATTCAGTCCTTTCTTGGGAAAGTTAACTTTGTTAGAAGATTCATTCCTAACTTTGCTGAAGTGGTCAAGAACATAACAAAGATGTTAAAGAAAGGAGCAGATTTTAAATGGACAGCTGAAGCAAAGAAATCATTTGAAGAGATCAAGAAGGCACTTACTCAAGCACCAGTCCTCATCAACCCGAATTTTACCAAGGAGTTTCTGATCTTCACATTCGCTTCTGAAGACACAATTGCTGGAGTTTTATTGCAAAAAGGAAGTCAAGGTACTGAACATCCCATTTCTTTCTTTAGCAAGACATTGGCTAATGCTGAATTGAAATATAATATCTTAGAGAAACAAGCCTATGCATTGGTGAAAGCAATTAAGGATTTCAGAATTTATGTTTTGCACTCTCACATTGTTGCATACGTGCCAAATGTTGTTATAAAAGATATTCTTACACAAGCTGGTCCAGATGGAAAAAGGGGAAAGTGGATAGCAAAACTGTTGGAGTATGACATTGAGATCAAACCCACCAAGTTGGTAAAGGGTCAAGGCCTAGCCAAATTGTTGACTCAGTCAAATTTGGACTGTATTGATATTAATTTAAGCACAGAAATCTCAGAAATTTCTGAAAATGAGGAAGAATTGGTCCAAATAAATGAGAAATTCTTGATCTCAGAATGGTACAAGGATATAGCATTTGTTTTGCAGCATAATAGAGCTCCCGATAACCTTTCAAAATCCAAAGCTCGGTTTACCAAGTTGAAATCTCTCAGATGTTTTGTGTATGACCAAAATCTGTTTTGGAACGATGCAGGAGGAATATTATTAAACTGTCTCATTGAAGAAGAAGTTGATAAAGTAATTGATGAGTTTCATAAAGGGGATTGTGGAGGACATCACTATTGGAAAGCCACTGCAAACAAGGTTTTGAGAGCTGGTTATTTTTGGCCAACTATGTTTAGAGATATTTATAAAAAGATAGCCACATGCCATGAATGTCAAGTGTTTGAAGGAAAGAGAAAGCTCATGCCAATGCCCTTGGTTCCTATTTATGTTGAAGCACCTTTCCAGCAGTGGGGATTAGATTTTATAGGGGAAATCCATCCTCCCTCATCAAGACAACATCGCTGGATTCTCACAGCCACCGATTACTTTACAAAATGGATAGAGGCAATACCCACAAGGCAAGCAAATGATTCAGTGATTATTTGTTTCTTAGAAAATAATATATTATCAAGATTTGGTTGCCCAATCAAGATCATTACAGATAATGCTCAGGCTTTCAAGTCCAAAAGAATGATTAATTTTTGTCATCAGTATCACATCTCCCTGGGACATTCCACTGCTTATTATCCACAGGGAAATGGTCTGGCTGAGTCTTCAAACAAGAGTCTTGTGAGAATCATTAAGAAGCTGCTGCAAGAAAATAAAAAGGCTTGGCATTTGAAACTGAAATATGCCTTGTGGGCTGACCGGATTTGCACAAAGAGGTCCATTGGAACATCACCATATGAGCTTGTATATGGGGCAGAGGCTATATTTCCAACATCCCTCGGAGTACCAGTAATGAAGCTTATTCAAGGATTAGAAGAGGAACCAAATGCTGTACAACGAAGGATCAATCAGCTTATAGCTTTGCAGGAGAAAAGAAACGAGGTGTTTGACAATCATCAACAAAACCAGAACAGGATCAAGAGAGCATTTGACAAAAAGATCAAAGAAGTTACATTCCAGATTCATGATAAAGTCCTGAAATGGGAAGCTAGAATTGAAGAGAAAGGTAAACATGGTAAATTTGAAAATTTGTGGAAAGGGCCATATCAAATTTCTGCTTTCCATGGGAATAACACCTACATTCTACAAGAGGTTGATGGAACACCATATGCTGGAGGACCTGTTAATGGCAGGTTCCTAAAGCATTACAATTGATTGAATCTCTGCCAAGTGTCTCACAAACATTGTATATAACCGTTTTATTAGTTTTTCTTTGTTGAAAATAAATGACAAGCTGAACAGGAGGCTTAAGCCCGAGGTGAAGGCCCACAAAAGCTAAAAAGGGATGCTTGTCAACTCTGTTTATGTTTTCAGAAATTGGACAAAGCACTGGACCTACGAGTTCTTAGTGTACTACAGGAGCACACTATCCCAAGTGGAGCCACTGTTATCACTTAGAACTAAAAATTTGATGCTTATCATTGTCTGTCCTAGTCCGATGACAAAGGTCTGTGTTCAGTTGATTTCGTTTTTTTTTTTCTCACTTAGGATTTGGAGTTTTCAAAAGTTTTTAATCCAAACCATACTCAACTCCCATTGGTTCTCCTCCACCATCATTGTTCTATAGTCATATCTCGTCTTATCTGAGTCACCGTGTCTTTTAGTAATTTCGCAGCGTAATCCCATTCGCCAGTTTCGCAGCGCAATCATGGTTAAGCAATTTCGCAGCGCGTCATGATTAGGTCGTTTCGTAGCGCATCATTAGAATTTAAAACTAACAGCGCTGCGAAATCATGGATTCATGCATTTCGCAGCGAATCTTTCCCGAAATGTCAAGTCCGTTAGGTGAGTCATCAGTTATGTCCTCTCATGTCAGTTTATGTACCTCTCGTATCACGTTTGAACGCTCACTTGCCACTATCACCACCACTAAATCGATTGATATGCACGAAGTATCATTCCAAAAAATCATACCGTGCATAAACCTTAATGATGGTCGTAATTTCTGCATGAGTGACAAATCCGCAGGATTATGTATTGAAAGGTTTTAAATGAAAGAGTTTAAATTTCAAGCGAGGCTGATTTAAAAAGAAGTTGAATCACAGTTTTAACTGGAACTGTTAGTCTTTGTGTGTGAAGACCTCGAAGAAAGAATGGAGAAAAAAGAGCACAGATCTGGTAAATGTCAGAAGACTGAACCTGAGGGCCTGGACATAACGCTGAGAGATGAAAGGGTGAAGAAGGCATTTAAAGATGCCGGATGCTGGAACTTTTGCAAGAAGCTACAAGGAGGACATGCGCAGGTAACTAAAGAATTTGCGCTAAACTTCACTGGTTTAAATTCAAAGATAGCCATGTTAGAAGTGCAGGTTTCTCCAGAAGCAATATCTGCTGTGGCAGAGATCCCAAGAGGACGAGAGGAGTGGTTTAAAAATTTTAAGTTTGACCTGAATCCTTGTAAGGAGTTTTTAAAGGAGGCGTATGTAAATGAAGATTTAACTAAAGCAGTGCCCAGGAGTTATGTCAAGGAACATTATGCTCTTCTACTCACCTGCATACAGAAATATCTGACTTGTGAAGGAAGGTACAACAAGGTTTATTCTTACCATTTCAAACTGCTTCTGCATTTCACTGGGAAAGTCTCCATAGACCTTCCTTTTTATTTGTTTCGCAGCTTAAGTAAGATGTGTGATAAGGTGCAGCTGTGGAAAGAGGACTGTGAAACCTCTTTGTTTCATCATGGTTTGATTAAGTTGCTGGTTTTAGATGGCCTCCAGAAGATAAACAGAGACTGGAATTCTTTTATTTTCATGGCTGGATTCCAAAGCAAGACTGGCCTCACTCCACAGCCAGCCAGAGAATTCACAATAGCTGAGCTCCAAAAAGAAGCAAAAGCTAAAAAGCAAACCAAGTCACAGCTAAGAAAACCAGTGAAGCCACTAATCATTCAAGATCAACCACATCAATCAACAAAGGAAAAAACTCATGATAAGAAGACTATACCTGAAACAAGCACATCTGAAGCAGTTTCAAGGGTAAGGACAAGAAGTCAGATAAATAAGGAAAAAGGTAAAGCCATAGCAGTTGAAGACATCCCAGTGTCTAAGGCAAGTTTAAATGATTTATTACAGGCCATTGAATTCGAGCAGTCTGAACCAGTCCAAATTGATTTGACACAGTCACCGCAAGAAGGTACCAAAAATTCTAAGGCCTCAAAAAGGCTTAAATTCGATGAGCCAGCTGAAGGATTCATTTTTAAGCCCATAAGACCTATAACAAGGAAATTCCAGCAAGTAAAGGAAGCACTACCAAGAACAGAGGAAACAGGGAAAGGAACGCAAAAGGACATAAGCAAAACAGTCATCACATCCCAAGGAGATAATATAGCAGCCATAAAGAGCCAATTAGAAGCAGCTAAATATGAGATTGCCAAATTGAAGAAAGCTGCTAGGAAACGTACAGTCATATACGCAAAGTATCGTAAAGCTCTATGGAAAGGCAGTGAAACCCTAGAAAATCAGTTGAATTCAGTGGTTGATGGCCATGCACAATTTCACACATGGACAATACCAGCAATCAGAGAGGCCAGGTATATCAGAAGGATCAATATGCAACTGAGAGCTGGGAATAAAGCTATGAAGAGACAAATTGAAGATCTGAAGGCACAGCTAGGTCAGCTACCTGCTAAATGAGTTTTGAGGCCAAGTAAGATTTTGTTTCAAATTTTTGTCAAATTTGCTTAGTCTTATGGTTCTGAAGAAATATAAATCCCTGTTCTACATATGAAAAGTCGAAAGGATTTTTTGGCAATCAAATGTTTGGGTGATAAAGATCTCGGCTCAGAGGCAAACTGTTTTAAATAATTCAGCAGTTTCGTAGCGCGCTACGAAACTGCTGTAGGTGATGATTTTAACGCAAACAGGCAGTTTTGAATTATGAGCGGGAATTTTGAAAGAGAAACACCTAAAGGGTATGCAAGACATCAGCTGGAGCAACAATAGTCAATCAGATCAAGACAGGTGGATGCTGTAAAAAAGGTGGAATATTTCAACCCAATCTCAAATTTCTGTTGTAAAGCCCCTTTATCACCGTTCAAGAGGTATCAAATGATCTGTATACAAGGAAATTTTGCATGCACACATGTCCATCGATGAAGCTTAACACATCAAGAACGTGGCAGTGTTCCATGTTTTGGGTTGTTAAAGGTTAGAAGACATGCTTCTGTACATTCGAGCATTTTGAGGAAAACTGAAGCCGAGAAGCAAGGGAAATCTCCTAATACTTCTGAGCAGTTAAAAGATTTAGTGTTCAAGGTAAATATGAAGCATTAAACATCCAGCTCAGCCAAATCGAAAGAGGACCAGGAGTCAAAGAACAAGGAGAAACCATTATGCATGGAAAATGGAGTTAGAGTCATAGTTAATTTAGAACTCTTATAAAACTCCAGTCAGTATTTTATTGTATTTATATTTAGTTAAATAGCTGATAGGTGTCATTAGAGGTAGTTATCGAATTCCCCTCATGCTGGAGGAGGAAGCTCGAATTAGTTAGAATAAGGACTCTATATATAGCTGAAACAACAATGTAATGAGGGTTGGAAAATTTTATGACAGAGCATTGTATTTGACTTATGTAAAGACAGAGTTTCAGTAATAGAATTTGGGCTTTACTTCTCAGGATTCATGAAGGATTTCTATGTTCAGAATGTGTAATCTTGTCCTTTCCTAATTTCTTTTTACAGTTGTATAAATGTATAATCACTCAGAATTCACTGATTGTGCTCTGATTTCCTGTATGCATTTATAAGCTGTGGTTTCATATGAGTTATGTTCTGAATATTCAAATGCAGAATGCCCTGACTTCTATGTAAAGTCAAGATCCTAGCTTATTGAGGTACTGTTGACTCCATAGGCCCAATGGATACCTGTTTAATGTATTTCCAGCATCCATATTTGTCATAGTTATTTCACAAAGAGTTAGCCATCTTATCTTAATCAAAATCATTAACCCATCTAGAGAGAGCCCTCTCAGGTTGAGGAGGCTAACCCTCAGCCTAAAGTAGGTCTGAAACAGTTACTTGAAGTCTTCCTGGTCTGCAGCCTTCTAGGGCCTGATTTTGAGATAACAATTTGCTTGGTTGAGAATAGTGATGGCAACAAATGCAGCTTCACCCCAGAAGGTTGTAGGAGTTCCAGACTCATCTAGCATAGCACGAGCCATTTGTTGAATAGTTATGTTCATCCTTTCTACCACTCCATTTTGCTGAGGAGTCCTTGCGGTGGAGAATTGCCTTTTTATTCAATGTTCTTCACAAAAGTCAAATAATTCATCCGAGGTAAATTCCCCTCCTCGATCAGATCTGAGGCATTTGATTTTGTGATCTGATTCATTTTCAACCAAATCTTTCAAGGCTTTTAACTTTTCAAATGCTTCATCTTTATGCTTTAGAAGTCCTATCCAACACATTCTGGAAAAATCATCAATGAACAATATAAAGTATTCTTCTCCACGAAGTGACTTTTTCCTTGTTGGTCCACATAAATCAGTATGAACAAGTTCAAGAGGCTTACTAGCTGATCCTTCCTTTTCAGGGAGGTGTGATATGGTTTTCTTACCAAATTGACATGATTTGCATATCGTATTTTCTGGAATGATGATATCAGGAAGATCACGAAAAACCTGGAATTTGCATGCTTTTCTTATTTTAGAGAAGCTTAGATGCCCCAATCTTCTGTGCCATAGCCAATGTTCATCATTTTTGCATAGATATCATTTTTGTTGTCCTCCCTTGAGTATGTATAAGTTGTTTGGAGTTCTTATACCTTTGATCACGGTTTCTCCTGTATCAAGCTCATGAACAACACATCCATTTGATCAAAATACTACTTCATTTCCTTGATCACACATTTGACTGACACTCAACAGGTTATGCTTTAGACCATCAACATACATAACATTCCCAGCTTTAACTTTTTCTTTTAAGAGAATAGAGCTTTTACCTTTTATGACAGTAGGAGTGTCATTTCCAAATGAGACCTTATTTTCCTTTTCTAAGGAATTATATGAATGAAGTTTTTCTTTGTCACCTGTCATGTGTTTTGAGCATCCACTGTCGATGTACCACTAATTTTCTTGTCCTTCTGCATACAAGGCTATACCACATATTTTTGTTTGCAGTTCTTTCCTTTTCCATATTTTGGGACTTAATGGAGTTTGCTCCTTCTGATATGTTTGCCGAAATTTACTCTTGCATTCAGGTTCTTCATGACCGAAGTTGTTGCAGATAGAGCATTCTATTTCATTTTCAAGAAGAGAAAAGTTATTGTAGGTACTTTTCATGATCCCTATCACATTTCTTCATGCTTCTCTAGTCATGATGGTCTTGTAAGCAACACATTGAGTAGCTTTGTGTCCAAATTTATGAAATGAAAAACATTGGCCATTAAAGAAGTTCCTGCGATTATCGAATCTACTGACCTGGTGATTGTAGCTTCTATTGATATTCATTCTAAAATTAGATTGTGTATGATTTACCTGACGTTGGTTGTAGCTTATGTTCATCCTTGAAGTAAATTGAGCCTGATTTACTTGGTGATTTGCTTTATGCCTTTGCTGACGATTATCAAACTGTTCACTACTCTTTGCTGGATCAAGATAGCTTTTAGTGGAGGTTGACGGCTTCTGTGCTTGAGATGCTTCTTTAGTATATCCAAGACCTATCTTTATCAGAGGAGAACACTGCACTTTGATAATTTCATTTAAGGTTTCTGATCCTTTAGCAAATCTAAGATTGAGAGCTTTTGTTTTCTCAATATCATTTCTTAGATCCACAATTTCACATTCTAGTTTTTCATTGTGTTTTTCTCTTTTAGCAAGTTGGAATGTCAAAGTATCTATAATCATATTCTTTTCTTCTAAACATATTTTGAGTTTAGATATTTCTTCATAAAGGTCATCTTCATCTAAAGCATCCAAGAAATCATCATCTTCAAAAGCCATCAGAAGTCTATAGTCATTACTATTTTCATCTTCATCACTAATTGATAAACCATTGCTATCTTCATGCGTATAGTAGCTTTTCTACTTACACTTTATTTTCTATTCCATTTTGCAAATTCCTTTCCTTTATCAAACTTATCTTTATGAGGACATTTAGCAGCATAATGACTGACTCTTCCACAAGCAAAACATTTGAAAGGTTGTTTACCTCTGAATCTTCTGGAACCCTGTTGAAGGTTCTTGACAAAGTTTGTTTCTTCTTCTCCTTCTGAAATATGTCCTAATTCATTGAGTTCTTCTTTTCCTGAAGCTTTAAATGTAGCTTCTCTCATATTTGATGGACCTCCTTTTCTCATCTCGAAAGCAGTTAAGATTTCGTGCAGCCGTGTCATAGTGTCACACGGAATAAGTCGATCTTGCGGACAAGATAGACCTTCCTAGAATCTAAAGAAGACCTAATGACAAGCAAACCAACCAGACACTATCTTTCTCTAAATATGCTTTGATAGACAATAGCAAACAAGTGTTTTTAGGGCCTACCTTAGGTCCAACGCTAGCTTGTGGATGCCCTCGCTCCTTCTATCGAAATAAGCTCATTTTCGTGAATCTACAAACACAAACAAGGCAAACAAATTAAATAGCACCTGAAAAGCCAATTGCATAAAACATATTTAACATGAAAGTCAAGGAGTCCATGAAACAAATAACATAAGATACTTGTTGAGAAAAATGAGTTTGATTGTATTAATTCAAAAGAAGAAGAACCTTACAACCTTTGCCTTGACGCTATACAAGCTCCTCCCAGGGTCCAGCAAGAAGTCTCCTCTACTTTGACAAGTTTCACTCACTCCCCAATGAAACCAAAAAAGGTATGTGATCTCTCCTCTTTAGGCTTAATTAGGAAGTCTTGATTTCACCAGCATTTACCCTAAAAAATGTTCAGCTTCTAACCTCCCTAGCAACCAGCCCAATGCCTGTATTTATAGTGCAATGGAGGGAGGTTACTAGGTCCTCCTTCAAAGGGATAAAGCCCTCCTTCAAAGGGATAGCTCCTCTCATCAAGGGATTAGCTCCTTCTCTTTTGGGATGCATGAACCACCTCAGAGCGAACAATCCACGTCAAAATTCCTTCTAGAAACCTCTAGAATTAACCCAAAGTAAGTTTTTTAAGATAAAACTTGCACCTTTTGACTTTCACAGGGGTCTGCACCTACACCGTTAGGGACAGAGCGGGCAGGTCCGCAGTTTTTGTACACAGAAGGTGCAGGACCACAGGTGACCATGAGAGAAAGTGCAGAACCAGAGTTACATTGATTTTTAATGTCTTTCTCTCATTTCTAAAGCTTGATTTGGAGAGCTGAGGTTTGATACTTGCTTAGGAGGACAGTACAAGTGATGATAGACCCGTACTGACTGCAAATAATCATGATGACGATATTTTTGTGTAACAGATTGCCCCCTAAAGTGCGAAGTCTGTAGTAGATGAGGATTTCTTATCATTTAGGAAGAGTGAAGTACTTTATCATTTCGAGGATCATCTTGTGGAGAACCCGGTTGGAACCTGTAAAAACATTCAATGCAAGATATATATATGAGATCATATCATCACTGAGGTAGGCATTCCCATACTCAGATAAAAACTGACTAGAAAAACTAACTACTGCTCTGATACAGGAATGATCTTGTAAAACATCACAAGTATAGACTCATGTGGACACAGTATGGATGCAGCCATCTATTTATGAATAGTCCATTATATAATGAATACAAAATTCCTTGCAGCCTGGATTGTGGAAACTAGATCCAGGGTCTTCATTTCTACTTCCCGAAACAGTACGATTCTATCCATGCGAATGAATGTGTTGATGTCGAACATGGTAGAAACCACTTGATTACCAGTCAATGATGTAAACTGTTAACAAGTGTGAGAGAAACCACCAGTAATGTCAATGGCTCTCAAAGTACCCAGTACAGTCCATGAGATGCGAATAGATGTGTTGATGTCGAGCATGTCACAGAATCCTTTGATCGAAAGTCAATGATGTAAACTGTCATCAAAGGCGAGAAATCTGCCATTGATGCATGCAGATCTCAAGGTACTGACAATTCCTAGATCATCTTTCTAGATAATGAGCTGATGTCGATAGAAAGCGATCCATCGTAGGCAAGCCCACAACATGAAATCATAGATCAAGTTGAAGAAATTTAGTTGCAAAGACTGACTCAGGGATGGTCAAGATGGATGACAGATATTTTGCAGATGAATGGCTTATTGGCAGTGACCTCTTGAACACATAACGACACGACAGATGGTTTGGTGACAATTGACCCAAAGTCAATACCCAGAAACCGGCTGAAGACTTTCAATGTGGTTTGATCAACTGTTAGGCAAAGGTTTTCCCAACCCAGGTGAATAAAAGTGTCGTGTTCAAGAGTTGTTACAAAGTATGACAAACAGGCTCATTTTTCTCTCTTTCCCCCCACCATTTCTGGCAAGTACCTCTTTATTTTTGACAAGCTTGAGGAGGATAACATTTGCTTGATTATAAGCTCATCCTTCGGATGAGTCCAACTTAGTTTAAATTCGAACCCTAAGAAGGAGTGGTTCATTCCTGTTTGTAATTGAACAGGACCTTTACTGTGAAATTTTAACGAGTCCAGTATAGGAGAAACTCGGCGTTTTTCAATTTTAGAGAGTTTGAAAAAACTTAAGAAGACTCCAGGGTTGACCTTTTTCGTACATTTGTGTCTCCCAAGCCCGAAAAAGTATAAAATAATACTTGAGAGAACCGCTTGATCTTTTATGACCAAGGAGTACTTTTCATCATTAGTGCCTTTGACCCGAAAAAGTAAAAAAGCGATCAATGACACGTCGTTTTATAACCAATATCGAATTTGAAACGACAAAAACCCGGCAATCTTTTCATGTTTTTACGGTCGGAAAAGAGCTGTAAGTAGACCGTCTTTTAATTCCATTTTAACGAGTTTAAAAGAAACACTCGGCAATATTTTCATGTTTTAGGAGTCAGAAAAGAGCTTAAAGATGACTCTACATGTTTTTCTGTTGAAAATGCTAGATTTCGCCTGAATAATCCTTGATTCTGCACAAAAATGCAAACATTACTCATACCTGTTTGAAATGGATAAAAACGTCGCAAAATACCTTTTAAAAGTGAAACATAAACAAATTTGCGATTTATTTACTCAAAAAACTTATAAAAAGGGCCTTTGCCAATTCATTTTTACCGTTTGAATTTGGGTGAGAAAAATAGTGCTTTTGGCTAGAAAACTTCCCGTGAAGATTTCGGAAAATCCAACCGTCGGAATCGAGTGCCGTCTTCTCCAGGTAATCCACATCATCCTACTCTTCATTTTCAACCGTTTAGTTTTTTGTTTTAGTCCTTCATTTCATTTTTTGGGAGGGTTTTTAGGTGCAAAACCCACGCGCGGGGGCCTGCAGGTTTACCATTGCGAGCCTGCAGACCCCAACTTTTTCTCCATTGGGAAAAAGCTCGCGGTCCGCACCTTCCATGTAGACAAAGTGCGGATCCCCGCACTGTGTCTAACCCAGAGGGTGCGTACCCCGTCGCAAGGGTTTTGAACCCAAAAATTCTCAAAAATGGACCAACCAAAATATTTCCTAGCAATTTAATTAATCTTTATGCTTGATGCAGAGAGCACATCATGCTAGATTGGCATGAACGAGAGCACGAGGACGTGGATGCTACCGCATGGAATCATCAGCCTTCTCTTGATGCTTTGAGGGCATGCAGACTGTATAAATTCTAGGCCATTCCTGGCATGAGGGCTCATGTGGATTTCTTACAGTGGCTGGTTGACAGATGGAGCATACAGGACCAGTGTTTCTTCATTGGTGACCGCCAGCTCAAAATCGAGCTGGCGGACATATATTTCTTGACTAGTTTGCCTAAGAGAGGCGAAGACTTGACTCTGCATGAGACTAGGCTAGGTGGCCAGTCTGTCGATAGCCTCCGGTTAGAGTACTGCAACAACTATGCTAGAGACAAAGGGATAGACATAAAGACGATACCCCATCCTGAACTTATGGTGATTGCGTTTACCGTCACCAGACTTTGTGGAGCTTCCGCATTACATATTGCCACTGGATCCTAGATGCGTATGGCAGTTGATTGCTCCCGAGGCACCATCTTCAACTGGTGCGATGCCGTGTTGGCCAATGTGAAAGGCCAACTGACCAGGGCCAAGAACGGACGACTAAATACCTTTGGTTATGGGGCTTTGGTCGTGAGTTTTGGCCTGGAGAGGGTTCCTATGCTAATCCCACAACACCTTACTGTTGGAGCGGGGCTTCCTCGAGAGCCCAAACTAATGTGATGGGTTGCAGTCATGGCCCGTCACCCGGACGAGAGGACAGAGGTTGCTCGTTTCAAACCTGAGTATTTCCAATGGCTGGAAAACCAGGTCTTTTCCATTCAGGACTTTCCTTATGCTGGGATAGATTTTCGTGGTGACCCAGACATGGTTCTTCCACCAGGAGAGCAGTGGGATGAGTCAGGTAAAATCCTTTTCAACATTTTCCTATTTTAATTTTTTATTTATTTTTCCATCGTCTCAAAACTGATAGTAAAAATTTTAAAATGCAGATGTGGGTCCACAGCGACCAGCCGCTCTCCGGCCTTTCGAGAGAAAACAACCAGTTGCACCCACACCAGCCCCACAGGACGAGTCAGCAGAGGTTTTGGCTGAGTTGGAGGGTCATCTCGAGTGCTTGACAGGAGATATTCCTGAGACCACTATAGACGACATTCCTCGTCGACTTCAGCGCTATGTGATTGGAGTTCCGGGACCTTTTAGGAAGTTCCTTTGCAAGGTGGCCCATGCAGTGGTTTCTTATAGAGATCATCACCAGTGATAGGATGATCGCCTATAGTGGGCACATGTGACATTTTTGTTTTTTGTACTTATCATTTTTGCCGATCATAAGGTGTTTTTCAACCTATGATCGAAGACGATGTATTTTTTGACACACTCCTATATATATATATATATATATATATATATATCACTATTACCGGCTTTATCTTGTTAATCATGTTATGGAATGATTTTAAATTTACATGTATGATTATTGCAAATGTCTATTTAACATTCGAGAAGCAATTGCATCTGCTAATGTAATTAAAGACCTTGGAATATGCTGATATTCAATGTAATCAAACTCACGTTCCAAGAGACACTCTAAAAAATAATCTTAATAACACTGGATTTCTAATGGCATACACTCTATTAAGCTGTAATACAACGAGTTCAGAATCTAACCTCACTATCAAACTCTGAATCCCAAATAAAATAGATTCATATAATAACTCAATCACTGCACTGTACTCGGCAATGTTGTTCGTTGTTTGACCGAGGCTTACCCCATGCATAGATACTAACTCGTCAGAGGGTGAATAGATAACCCAAGCTGCGGAAGAGATGTTCCGTGTATTATGACAAGCACCATCAGCGAAACCAATGTATGTTTGGAGAGGCATCGACATCTGCAATATCAAAAGTAAAACCAAGATAAGCAGGAAAAATGACGAAAAACACTCTCTAAGCTAAGCACACTGTTTAAACTAAAACACACCAGCTAGAAAGAAAAACTATCCTAACTAAAAATCTCCATACCCATTCTTTTAAGCATAACACCTCTTTAAGTAAAGGCCATTTCTGGGTTTACCCAAAGAGTCCCCATCAAAGTCTACCAATTCATAAGCCCCTTTGGCTAGTTTTCGCTGGACAACATAGGGACCATGCCACATAGGAACGAATTTTCCAGCGCCTAATTTATCATTAGCTTGATCATACACTAAGACTAGATCTCCTTCCGAAAAATTTCGAGGGGTCACATTTCGATCATACTGAGTTTCATTCGTTTTGCATGAGTCTCGATTGCCAATGCAGCATCATGTCAATTCTCATCTAATTGAGCTAAGTATAACAAACGCTTTTCCTCTTCGGAAGTGGCTGAAAGTAACTCGATGGCCATTTGCAGTGACAGGATTTCGCATTCAATGGGTAACACGGCTTCCAAACCATAGACTAGTTGGAAAGGAGTGAACCTTGTTGATGTTTTTACTGAAGTTCGGTACGCCCAAAGCGCTGAAAATAGCATGTTGTGCCAATTCGACCGATGAATCCCAATGATTTGTTGGATCATGATAACTAAAACTTTGTTGATGGATTCAACCAGACCATTTGCTTGTGGATAATAAGGGGTTGAACTATCGTGACGTAAACCAAGCTGGCTTGCAAGTTTGGTCATCATAATGTTTCGAAAATGACGCCCATGATCAGTGATTATTTCTTGCGGGACACCAAACCTAGCAATTATATGATTGAACATGAAAATTGCAGCTATCTTGCCGTCTGCCTCGAATGTAGGCATCGCCTCGGCCCACTTAGTAAAATAATCTACCGCAAGGATGATATACGCATGCCCCCCGGCCGAGTGAGGGTTACATGTAATAAAATCGATACCCCATTTGGAAAAAGGACCAACGACAATTATAGGATGGAGAGGAGCAGGTAGAGCGTGCATCTTACGATCAAAAATCTGGCAGTTGTGGCATTCTCGGACCGTCGTAATACAATCTTTAAATAAAGACAGCCATAAGTAGCCAGCGCGCAATATCCTTTGGGCTGTGGCAAACCCAGATATATGATTGCCACACGCTCCAGAGTGACAGTCATTTAGAACCCTTTCAGCTTCCTCATGAGTTAAGCAACGTCGAAAAATAGAGTCCGCCCCATGGCGATAAAGAGTATCTCCGATAATCCTGAATTGTTGGGACTCGAATCGAATTTTCCGACGTTCTGACCTTGAAATTTCTGGCCGAAAGGATTGGGTCTGGAGATAAACAATGATATCCCCATACCACGGATCTAAAGTGCTGATTAGAAACAAGGATTTGTTCGCAATGGGTTCCTCCGCCACAGTTTATGTGTTAGCACGCGGGAAGTCAGACATTAATTCCGCAAAAACTAAAGATTTCTTAGACTTAGATTTCTCAAACTCCAAGTCGAACTCTTGTAGGATAACGATCCATTTAGAGTACTTGCCCCCTAGTAATTTCTTGGTCAAAATGTAGAGCATAGGGTTGCAATCCGAAATTACCGTAGTTTTACATAGTAGAATGTAGTGACGGAAACGTTGGACAGCTTGCACAGCTGCCAATGCCAATTTCTCCACATGCGAGTATTTTAGCTCAGTTGGGTTTAGCGTGCGACTGAGGTAATATATCACATGTTCCGTTCCTGATTCATCTTCCTGAACTAAGACCATCCCAATGGTGGAATGAGAGGCGGCGAGATACAAGAAGTAATCCTGGTTGTAGTTGGGAGGATGCAACAACGGTGCATGGGTCAACGCGTGTTTGAGTGCATCAAAAGATTTCTAAGCTATCTCATCCCAATAGAATTGAGTGTTTTGCTTCAACAACCGAGTAAAACCCTTTGTAACCTCGGTGTAGTTAGGAATGAATTGTCGTAAAAAGTTTGCTTTCCCCTGCAAAATTTGGAGTTGGCGAAGACTCGAAGGAGGAGGCAATTTGATGATAGCTTCGACCTTCGAGGGATCAACGTGAATGCCGACTTTCGAAACTACAAACCCCAGAAATCGACCCGTTTCTATACAGAAGACACATTTGTGTGGGTTCAATTGAATCCGATAATGCCTACACCTCATAAAGATTGCTCGTAAATGGACGAGGTGATCAGCTCGATGTAATGAGTGAGCAGGCAAGTCATCGAGATAGGGTTGCACAATGTGTTTGATGTCATGAAACGCATAAGACATCGCCCTTTGAAACGTTTCTCCGGCATTCTTAAGCCCAAAAGGTAATTTGCAATAAGCAAATGTCCCCCATGGACAAATGAAAGCCGTTTTTGGTTGATTGGCAGGTAGAATATTGATTTGATTGTATCCGGAAAAACCGTCCATGAGGGAAAATAATTCGCTGTCGGCACAATCATCAATGATTTGATCGATATAGGGAGTTGGGTAACTGTCCTTTGGACAGGCTTGATTAATGTCCCTATAGTCGATGCATATTCTTATTGTTCCCTGTTTTTTGTTAACCGGAACAATATTCGATACCCAATCTGTTAAAGGGATCAGATAAATGAAACCTGCTTTCAATAGTTTTTCAACTTCTACTTTAATTGCAGCATCTTTTCACGGGTGAATCTGACGCAAACGTTGTCGGACGGTTTTAGCATCCGGGTAAGTTTTGATCTCATGAACAACAATCGTGGGATCAATTCCTGGCATTTCCTCATAGGACCTGGCAAACACGTCGCGGAACTCTTGAAATAGGACCTTATATAATTGAATTTCGTCATCTGTACACGAGGCACCTATATGAATGTTTTCAACAATTCCAGGCTTAACCAAAATTTCAATAGGAATAGTTCGAGAGATGTTCCCCAAATTTAACTCTGAATCGGGATGTTTCATTGGATTCTGAGGTTCCTTGACATATTCGGTTGTAAAGATTGATGAGAAATCATTTTCAAAACAATCATCCTCAGGTAAAAACGAATATCGGTGATGGAGATCTTCCCATGGTAAATCATCTACACATAGTATTTCACGAATTTTCTCATCAGAGTGAACAAGTTCAGAAAACGTAGTTAAATCCGAGGTTGATGTGAAAAGTGATTCCTCACAGACCACATTCATTAAGTCATTTTTGGTTGAAAACGAGTCAGCAAACGACTGCACAGCTTCATATGCAATTTCATATGGACTCAAAGGCATGGAATCACCAAATGAGTGTATCTCAGATTCAAAAGGAATGATCCAAGGATCATCATAAACAATGGTATCTGATGTAATCATATGAATGGTTGCAAATGAAGATGATGCATTGATTGGAGGAAAAGGAAAAGTTCCCAGTAAACCGACACCTTTAACTAATCCTACTCCAACATCCTTATATGGGATAGTCGTTTTACCAACATGCTGAATACTCTCCAAAGAGGCTGGGTCTGATGAAAAGTAAGCCAGCTCGTCTATTGTCACGATCTTTCCATTGTGTGGAAATTTTATTACTCGAAATACCGATGAAACGACCGTTGTCATAGCATAAGACCAACTTCGACCCAAGAGAAGGTTGTAGTCTAGAGGGGCATCAACCACCTCCACATCTAGACTAACGGTTTTTCCTTCAACCCCTATAGGCAAATCCTGTAGAATGCCAAAAGGATGAAACCCACGGCCATCAAAGGCCTTTAGAATCGTCGGGGATTGATTTAGTGAAGGAGAACCAAGCGATCTCCACCACTGTATCGACATAATACACGTTGAAGCTCCCTCATCAATTACAGTCTGATGAATAGGCCTATTTTTTACTATCACTGGTATCTGGAAAGCCATTTGATGAGGCAAACGTGGTGTACTATTTTCTAGATCGAAAATTATTAGGTTCGGGTCTTGAATAACAACAGCTCCTATAGCCGACAAAAGTAATTTACGTTGTGCTGGGCATGATTGCAGCACTTCCAAAGCCGACATTGCCAAGGGTGAAACAGCTAAATCCTCAACAATGTTATAATTTTGAGCCACTCTCGCATGTGGATTGAAAGCTGACTTTCGAAGTATACCCTTGGTGGGCGGTTTGATTACTAAGTCTGGATTAGGTTTCTCAATCTGTAGTGGATCGGAACCGGGAGTTGAGGTTGATGGATTAGAATGAGAAGATTCTGCTTCTTTACCATCAACAAGACTCTTACTACCGTAATCTTGTGATCGAGTCGCAATCATAACATGGGACATCATCAGTATGGGTTCTTCATTGGCATTCGAGGATGAACCTATCATCTTGCTGTCTTGAGCCAGAAAAGGATCCTTCAAAACAGCAGGAGTTTGGGAACCCTTGACAATCTTCGCAACCTCTACACGATGAGGGCAGTCTCTTCTAAAATGTTCATCGTCACAAATGGGACAAGGATAATGAGGTTTGCGCTTTTCGTCATTGGATTCCGCCTTTTCAAGTTTCTCCTTTGAACTTTTTTCCATTTTATTCTTCTTCTTTCCTTTCTTCTTCCCACCGGATTTTGATTTGGTTGTAGATGACTCTACAACGTGAATATCGGCGGAAATCTCTATAGAAGAATCTCCTGTTGGGGAATCAGGCAAGGTTATGATAGGAGAAAAATCCTTGGAAGACTTCTTCTTACTTTTAGTGTTAACTGTGCCGATCATACCATCGGCGGCATGAGATCCCGAAGGAGCTGCAGTGATTTGGTTTGACTTGGGAAGATCGGGGATTTTTTCATGTAACGTACCTGATTGAGTATAGACCAAGTCAAGGTATTGTGCTTGAGCAATGACTCGCTCCTCAGTAACGACTCCGGCTTTAGCAACATCTTCAGTGATCCTTGGCAACAAAGATTTTACAAACCACTCAGCCAAGATTTGATCCGAAATAAATACCTTCACTAAACGGCGTCGACGTCTCCACTCGTGAATATGATCTGAAATGTACATGGATGTCAATTGTTTTAGCGAAGTTAACAATTCCGTGCCATTGTCATATCGAATTGGCAACTGAAAATGAGTTAGAAACGAGGTAGCTAACTGACTAAAATTATAAAAAGTGCCTCGTGGTAACTCAATGTACCACTTGGCCGCGAGACCAATTAGAGTGCGCTGGAAAAGTCTAAGACGGATCGAATCATCTATGATGGAGTTAGACGCACACCAGAGGTGGTAAGTCATCACATGGTTCGACGGATCCTCTCCTGATTTACCTTCAAACTTGGGAATGTCACTGGGTAACTTATTCGGCATTGGCGGCCAAAACGGAAGATAATTAATGGGATCGTTCGTTAGGCGTGACAAGTCAGGCAAGTCCAAAGTTGCGATAAATGGTAACTGCCGATTAGGATCCCTAGAACTCTGGGTCATGAGACCAGCCCCAGGAGGAGGATATCTAGGATAACTAGGAATAGAAATCGCGTTCGGGATATTGTATCCTCCCGGAAAACCAGGATTAACCGGACCATACTGGGGTTGTTGAGGTTGTTGATAAGTGTACCCAGGATACGATTTATACTGATAAACTGGCTGTTGGATAGCAGGACCGAATTGGTACTATCCCTGGTACGGTTGATAGGTGAATTGTGGTTGACTTGTGACGACCGTACTTAAACCAGGTTGTCCTACAGGCATCTGAACCGAAGTTTGAATCGTAGATCCAGACGGTGGTAAAGATGTCTGAGGAGTAGATACAGGAACAGTAGAAACCAGAGCTGTCGATACTCCAGAAGTAGGTGGGGTAGATTGAATAGATGTAGCAGTAGTTGTAGCAGTCGTTTGAGGCGGAGTACGAGGTGTACTAGGCCCAGGCTGAGAAACTACCGAAGGTACAGAAGTTTGAATGATAGACTGGACAAGTTGCTGGGATGTACCAGAAACTAAGGGTTGTCCAGTTTGAGATGACAACTGTACACTTGGCTGCAACACTTGTTGGGTTTGTGATGAATCCCACACTATATTCATTCCGGGGTACTGACCCATAACTGGTTGAGAATACTGAAGACCATAACTGGGTTGAGGGTAGGATTGATAATTGAAAGGTACATTTCCCGTTCCTTGAACAAACGTTTGACCTTGGGGTGGTTGGAAACCTTGGTTCGAGTATTGACCTTGAGGTTGATACCCTTGAGACACATACTAATATTGGGGTTGACCTTGAGGTATAAATTGATACTGGGGTTGACCTTGGGGTACATATTGAGTCTGGGGTTGACCTTGAGGAACGTACTGTCTCGTAGGTATGTACTGTCCTTGAGGTTGCCCCCCAGATGCAAATTGTGTAGCTTGAGGTTTCCCCCCAGGCGTTAATTGAGGCTGCCCCCCAGGCGGTAACTGGCCACCTTGAGGTTGAGGATTGGGAATGGAACCTGACATCATAAGAATGTCTTCTACGCTCAACGGCTTTGTACCATTGCTTCCAGTTAATAAACCTTGCTCAATGGGTTGAGGAGATGCTCCCAAAAAAGTACCAGAAAGAGACTGATACCCAGAGGGAACAGATGGACCGCCGTACAAAAAGGATTCAGGTGATTGAGTAAACATGGACGACTGTCTTGCCATATTGACGGGAGTGTAAAAACCTCTAGGTGTTGAGTGATAAGGAGCACGAGGTGGTGAAAAACTTAACCCTGAGTTTTCTAAATAATTAGTCAAAGAAAGATACCAAGAACTACTCCTAGGCGGACTGTAAAAAATTGATTCACGCTCCCTTAATTCAATAGTAGGTTGATTTTCAGGGATAGGGATGCCTACTTCTTCTTCTTCCGGAGCAAGTTCTTCAATAGAAATCAATCCAGAAGGAAGATCTTGAGTGATTACTCTTTCTACCCTAGGTGAACCAGGACCACTAAAAGATGGAGAAACAAACCCTGATGTTGGAGTAGCAGCAAATTCACTTTCAGGCTCGGATATTTCGGGTTCTTCACCTATATCGCTAGTAGATGAAAAGCTACCAGCGATTTCGGAGACAGACACTGACTGCGGATTATATTCTGCTACTGGCGTTTGAAAATCAGGATGTACTATCAAAGAAGATTCTCCTTCTTCTGGTGACCCAACTCTACTGTCTCTAGGGGTTACGAGGACTTTTAAGCCTTCAAGTTGGCTTGGTACTTCCTCAGGCGGTTGGCCTCGAAGTCTATGGGACTTCCTCAGTAACTCAGCCACGTTTACAATCTCAGGAGACTGGCCCCGAAGTCTACAGGATTGTCTTGGTAATTCAGCCACAGTTAAAGACTTTTAACTACTTCACATGCAAACAAAGTAAAATCTCAATGAAAAGCACCTAAATTCTCTAAAGAACCAAACAAATTTGAATCATGTGCCTAAAGAATCTAGGAGATCAATCACACTCAAATAGTAACTTTCCAGACCGAAAACACTAGTTGGTGATGAAATCCAACGTCGCAGAGTTCAGTACAGAAATGGCGGTTGGAACAGTTACCCCGGCAACTTGCTTAATGAATAGACTAGCACAAGTTCCTCCACTTAACCGTCTCGAGTGAAGTGAACCCCCCAGAAAATCCAAGTGAGTCTAGCCGATGTCTGCTCCAGGTACAGTGGGATCTTCCCACCACTGTCACCTTAGGAAGAGTCCTAAAGAATATGGCCACTAAGGTTACCAACTGAGACAAATACACCTGGGGGAACAGTCTACAATCTGATACGCACGCAAGGGCAGAGTAGCAAGCTCAATCCCCCTGAAGGCTCCTTGACATAATCCAAGGTTTACCAACAAGTGACCCCAGGCTCCTCGACAATGGTTAATCCGAGGTTTACCGTTTGTAATATGTGAATATCTGGCGTCGTTCCCAATGAGGAAGGATTGATTCCCACACTGGTTCAGACACGATCTCGTGCTTATCCTTTAAGAGGAGCTTTCCTAGAGCATAAATGCAACAATTGGATTTCTTCCCTACCACAAGATACAGCTACTTGTTTGTTTTTACCGTCTTGGAGAGTTAATTACTCTCCTACTCCAAGACACTATCCTAAGCTAAGTTGGTGTATCAGAGCCCTAGAAATAAAAATGTTACTAGGTGAATTTTACTTTAAGCGTTAATTTTAGTGGTTTTTGTTTAAGTCCAAAGGTGCGGAGATGAAACTCGTGGTATGAAGACTCGACTCAAAATCACTAAAAATGCACCTAAGATGATCCAAACAATCTTTTTCTCTTCGATGAACTTCTAAACTAAGAAAGAGTTTGAGAATGCAAATACTTTGTAAACACAAATCTTTCTCAATTAAACAAATTAAAAGAAGAGCTTTTCCTTTCCAAAGCACTCAAAACAAGACAACTAATTATTTCACAAAAATTTCCCTTTTTCGTTTCAAAGCACTCAATCACTACAAAAAACAAACTTTTTTCAAAAGAGATTTTTTATATTTTGTAAATAAAACACTCAAAACTAATAAAAATAACTAACTTTGAGAGCTACAAACTATAAAAACCTATTTGAAGTCAAAGCCTACTAAAAGTCTTTTTAGAGGATGTTTTACTCAGCTAGATGTAAGCTAAGGACTAATTCATGCAGAATCACAAATCAATCAAGAGCAACCAATTTCGTTTTCTTTTTGAAAATGAAAATCCAGGCTCTCAAACACAAGCTTTTCGAAGTTTTGAAATGAGAAAATACAAAACGGATTCCTCAGCAAGGGGAGATTTCATACATGGTCAGACTCATAAGAAGGTTGGTAGACACTAAGGTAATCTAAAGTCCCTACAGCTTCTAAGCTCAGAGCCACTACACAACCAAAATGAAAAACAAACCCAACAAGCAAAACTCCTAGGAATTTCACCTAAAACCCTAACACTGACGAAATCAATCCAAGGAAAGCTTCTGACAAGTTATATGTAGGTCTGGGCAGTGGATAACAATTTCTAAAGACAAACTAAGCTGACTGACAGGAAATTTTAGGGTTTTCAAAATTTTGACAGGGTCCGCAGGTCCACAGTTGGCACAGGTGCGGTCCCGCTCTGTGCTAAAAGCCAAGCTGCGGGTAAGTATGCACTGTGTCAAACGGCTAGGGTGCGGTCCTCTCCCAAAGCTATGAAAAACAAAAAATAACCCTGGATCTACAAACTCTACCCAATTTTACACACAACAAGCCAAAAACAGAAACAAAAATAGAGTTTCTCAGGTCAAAGTAAAAACAAGGAAAACAATCAAGTCCCCAGCGGAGTCGCCATTCTATCACACGGAATAAGTCGATCTTGCGGACAAGATAGACCTTCCTAGAATCTAAAGAAGACCTAATGACAAGCAAACCAACCAGACACTATCTTTCTCTAAATATGCTTTGATAGACAATAGAAAACAAGTGTTTTTAGGGCCTACCTTAGGTCCAATGCTAGCTTGTGGATGCCCTCGCTCCTTCGATCCAAATAAGCTCCTTTTCGTGAATCTGCAAACACAAACAAGGCAAACAAATTAAATAGCACTTGAAAAGCCAATTGCATAAAACATATTTAACATGAAAGTCAAGGAGTCCATGAAACAAATAACATAAGATACTTGTTGATAAAAATGAGTTTGATTGTATTAATTCAAAAGAAGAAGAACCTTACAACCTTTGCCTTGACACTGTACAAGCTCCTCCCAGGGTCCAGCAAGAAGTCTCCTCTACTTTGACAAGTTTCACTCACTCCCCAATGAAACCAAAAAAGGTATGTGATCTCTCCTCTTTAGGCTTAATTAGGAAGTCTTGATTTCACCAGCATTTACCCTCAAAAATGTTCAGCTTCTAACCTCCCTAGCAACCAGCCCAATGCTTGTATTTATAGTGCAATGGAGGGAGGTTACTAGGTCCTCCTTCAAAGGGATAAAGCCCTCCTTCAAAGAGATAGCTCCTCTCATCAAGGGATTAGCTCCTTCTATTTTGGGATGCATGAACCACCTCAGAGCGAACAATCCACGTCAAAATTCCTTCTAGAAACCTCTAGAATTAACCCAAAGTGAGTTTTTTAAGATAAAACTTGCGCCTTTTGACTTTCACAGGGGTCCTCACCTACACCGTTAGGGACAGAGTGGGCAGGTCCGCAGTTTTTGTACACAGAAGGTGCGGGACCGCAGGTGACCATGAGAGAAAGTGCGGAACCAGAGTTACATTGATTTTTAATGTCTTTCTCTCATCTCTAAAGCTTGATTTGGAGAGCTGAGGTCTGAGACTTGCTTAGGAGGACAGTACAAGTGATGATAGACCCATACTGACTGCAAATAATCATGATGATGATATTTTTGTGTAACACATAGTAATAGTCTGAAGATCCTACTTTTCTTCTATGGTAGATACTTTTGATTCAAACTTAGCAGACAAGGATCTTAAAACATTTTCAACTAAAGTAACTTCTTTTATCTCTTCACCCAAATTCTTCATGCAATTAGCAATCTCATCTATACGTAAGAAGTAACTAGCTATACTTTCATTATTGTGCCTTTTGAGAGTTTCATATTGAATTCTGAGAGTTTGCAGTTTTGCACGTTTTACCTAAGAGTCTCCTTCATAGCTTAGAACGATTTTGTCCAATATTCTTTGGTGGATTTGAGCTGCATAACTTTGAAAAATTCTGATTGTGACAAACTTCCCAATAATGTATTGACAACTTTGGCATTGGTTTCATATTGCTTTTTACCTGCCGCATCTGTAGGAATTGTTGATGGAAATGTATATCCTTCTTCCATGATTTCCCAGACATCTGTTCCAAGGGATTGAAGATAGGTTATGGTTCTTACCTTCCAATAAATGAAGTTTCTTCCATCAAAGATTGGTGGCTTGATGGATCCATCTCTTTCTTGATTACTCATGATGATGGATCTTCCTTCAAGTGATCAAGCTTCTTCTGAAGGACCTGCTCTGATACCAATTGTTGGAAATAATACTGGGGGGGGGGGTGAATTAGTATTAGCAAGTCAAACAATTTTTCATTTCCATAATCAGATTCATATACGCTACTTCAGTTAATGGAACTCGCGTGTATACACAACTGTGTTTAAGGAAACTAGCGTATATCCTGTAAACTTATGATTCAGTTAATTCATCATATGTTGATAATTAATCAGTGCATCAGAGCTACATAAATAGTAACTAGGTGCAGTAAAAACAGAACAGAAAATCACACACATGAACACAAGATATAAGGTGGAAACCCAATGTGGGTGAAAACCACCTGTTGCAATCGTCTATAGCTCCTTTTAATAATAAGAAACTTCTTTTTACAATTTTTGTACTGGTGTAGACTTATACTAGTATGCAGGCTTCTACCTAGAGAAGGCTACAACCTTCTCTCGTTCTCCAGCTTCTTCTAGAAGGGAGATACTTCCCCCTAGCTCTTGTACTAGCTGATATGTTTACTAGTACGTAGGTGTTGGCCTACAGAAGGCTACAACCTTCTCTTTTCTTCCAAGGACGACGTTTCATAAATTTTCAGACTGGATCCATCAATATCATCATTCAATCATCAAATATATCTGCATCAACCAATCTCCTTTGCACCAATCACAACTGAATCAATCAATCACTTTGACAACCCTTCAATCTGATCTTTCATAATGTTGTAACCAGAATATAGTAACCAATACCCAAGCCAGAACCCAGAACACTGCAACAACAAACAGAAGGAGCTAAAACATATTTTATAAGGTATACGCTACTTGCATGTGTCGAACGTGGGTGCATACGCTCTTTTCTCAAGGTGAACCTGCATACAGATCTGCAAATCATATTTAAGATGTATACTTTGTTTTGATATGCAGAACAAGTGTGTATACGTGCCTTTTCTAAAGTGAACTTGTGTACAGATCTGCAAATGATGATTTAAACATTACAACAATTCCAGACTTCAATTATACCCAAATCATCATATTTACAGGCTACAACATGCGCCAATTATTTAGATAAATGATCAAACCACATAAAGATACTTCACTTCAAGCCTTAAGATCTTCACCCATCATTAGATCTTATCCTTCATCAAGCGCTAAGGTTCATCCTTGGTTCAGATCCAACTATGCATCATAACCCAATAACCTGTACACTAGATCTTTCTCTTCATCAAATATTCAATACTTGAGTGTCCTAGCCTACTGAGCTTCTCCTTCTTTTATAGTTTTAGGCCTTTCCCAATACCATGGACCAAAACCATTTAGGACCAATACCTTGGACCAAATACCTAGGGTCAATACCTTGGATCAAATACCTTGGACCAATACCATGGACCAAATACTTCGGACTACAAATTTAGTTTTCCAAGTTATACACGCCTTTCCTTTTGTGAAAGTGCATGTGTACGTATATGCGCCTTGAATACAGTTAACCCATGTGTACACGTGGCTTGGCCAATGGTTAACCTGCGTATACCTCTCTTTCTTCATTCTGTGAAGTCTGATCTGTAACTCTGTGCTATTAGCCTGCTACACTGTGATCTGTCATCTGAGTGAGTTGCCATCAAGGACAACACCTGTGTCATAATGCCAACAAATATTTCTTAGAATCCTTAATAGCCAACTTCATGCGAAGGGTATTAAAAAAATTGGTGAACTCTGACACATCTTGGTCCCTTCCCTGCCGCAACATGGTCCGCTTTATGAATTTATCCTCATAGCTCCCAACAGGGTAGTACTTCTCCTTGATGGCGTACTGGAACAAATTCCATGTGGGTACGACTGAAAATAGTGAGGGTGTACTTTCATCCTTCTGGTCATATTAGGTTTCCCACCAGTCCTTGATGTGGGGGGCATCTTTGAGATAACAAAAGTAATATTTTCCTGAATGGAAAATCATGAACAAAAATATATCCTTCTAGCAAATTTAACCATTTATCTACGGTGTCTACATCTATTTAGCCCTCAAATGTGGGAATGTCAAATTTTATTTGTACCTTAAAAGGAGTGGCACCTTCAGAGTGGATGCTAGATGTGGATGCGCTACCGATATGTTATAGACATTTTTGTGCCTTACAACATTAAGCATGAAATGTCCATAATCTAAGGGATCCAAAGTCCCTAAACATGTTGTTCCTACCCCTAGAGGAACAAGGCTAACAAACCACAGCAATTCACAGAAGTTCTCCACCAGAAACTGCTCAAAAACAAGTCAATTCAGCGGCTCCACTAGCTGTTTGCACTGAATGTCAAAGCCAACACTGGCTACCTGCGCTGAATGTCAAAGGCAACACTGGCTACTTGCACTGAGCGAGAGGTGACATGTGGCAAGTTCATTCCACGAGGTGTAAAATCCCAGGAAACTTCCAAAATCTTCCTCAATGACACTTGCCTCAGGGAATTCGACTGGTGATGAGTAAGAGGTTCCAAATCTCCAAGTGGAAGCAAGAACCTCCAAGTGGAATCAAGAACTGATAGAGGGAGAGGACACTAGTCAGATCTCAAGTTGACTCATCCTCTCTCCAAACATCTATATATGGATCTCTCCTCCATGAGATCTAGAGGCTGGAATTTTGTTATTGCAAAGAATTGCTGTTGGTTTGAGATTGGAATCATTGGGTGCTTAATGCTTTGAAGGGGGTGAAGATAGGAGTTCCATTTTCTGGGAAGGATATGCTGGATTGGAGCCCTTTGGGTTGTATCTCTTCCTGAACCTTGTTATTCATCAATAAAGCTATCTTGGTTTCTCCTATATACTGATGTATTTTTGATGTATGATTGCATTAGTATGTTTAGTTTATTTCTAATCCTAAACTAGTTATGAATATGAATCCATGTCTTGTGTAGTGTTCTCTTCTTGTGATCTTGCAGAAACCTCTTGAAGCTGGGTGAGCGAGAAGGAAAGTAGCTGGGAACTCACAACAAGAAGAGAGACCGGATCGAGGGACAAACGGAAGACACCGGTTAGTCCATCTATCTCTCTTCATTCTTAATTCATAAAGGAAGAATACTAGAATAGTTGTCTCTATTTGTTGCTAAGGCACTGTCACACCTTAGGTGGATAGGATCGTCCTGCATAGGCATTTTTCCCCACAACACGATAGGCAACCGTTGTAGGATCTAGGAAAATTTATCCATCATCGCATTCCTTTGCTTCTCGAGGACCTCATTGGGGACATAAAAATAAGGATCAAGAAAGAGAAAACATCTTTGATACCAATGATTCGAATTTAAACAAAAACAAAAAAAAATATAGATATAACCATAAACACAGAGATGCAATAGAAATAAAACTTCATTTCATTAATATCCAAGAACTGAAATATGCTTACATATAGAATGGAAATGAACTAGCTCGGGCGATGGTAGCTTATCTCTTAGAAGAGATGTGGCAGCTACATGCCTCTGAACTATGTTACAATGAGGTTTGAAGGCATACTTATAATTGAGAAACAATGGAAAACCCCAAACATCCAAAAACTTAACCCTAGGAGATGAAACGCCAAACTATGGGCCCCGTTGGGGTAAATTGGCATGTCAACTTCTTGGGGTCGTAACTTTGGAATAAAATCTTCATTTGGTGCACATGATACCTCGTTAGAAATATCTATTTGAGGAATACAAATATTGATAGCGAATATCAAGTTGAAAACTCGTATATGCCACTGATGATTTTCCAAAAAAACATCATTTAGGACTTCAAAACAGCTCTGGAAGTTTAGTACCTGAAAAGCTGCCAAAAATACAAATCTGTGCTACAATTAAGGAAACTGAAAAACTAAAAGAAACAATGGTGGGGGTCCAAGTGGAATAGGTGAGTGGCCACCAATATCCACCTAGATCAATGAAGCCACATTCGCTAAACAAACTTTCATTAATGAAAAAATAGAGGAGATACAACCTCTTGTTATATTTTATTTCTAGCTATAACATGCCATATCAAGCAAACCCAAGAATGCCTTTTACATGAAATAGTGTTTCATTGCAAGGCTACAATAATCAAAAAAATATAATGGTACACGTAACTAAAGAATTTTCCCTACATATTTCTCTAGGGTCATGAACATACTTGGTGTCTTAATATACAACTTCAAATTATGGATTCAACATTCATCTTGGATAATCATATGTTGCCTTTTATTTTTTAGAATTATGGACTTTAACAAAATGGTTGCACTCTCATATTGGGTTACGTAAGCTCAACACAATTTTGAAGTTTTGACTTCAAGAAATTTTTATGACCACCATAAAAGTTCTACATCAACATGCACAAATGGCATTTCATCTAAGGATCTAATCATGCTATTAAAAAAGCATAAGGCTTTCATACAATATCTTTTTTCCTATCAAGCTAACCATGGCCAATTATTAGCTACAATGGAAAGTAGATTTGTTCTGTAGCCAATTGAAGAATTTGATATCTACCACATGACCCTAGCCACACAAACTTATAATTGCTTTCAATAACATATATAGAGGGAGCGTATGTTTTGTTATATCCCAATATTTCCCCAAATCCAAAATACAACTAAAAATAGAAGGTAAAGAAACAAATGAATAGAGAGTACTTGAGGGTGATGCCATCGAAGTAGTGGCTAAGTGGAGTTGTGGTTGATCAAATCTATGCTTCATGGAAGCCCCATCAATGATCATAGGAACAGTTGTAATGAATTTTGGAGTTGGAGTTGCTGATAGAGTAGGGGTAGTTGAGACAGTTGCAAAAAGGATGGGAGGAGTCATCATTATCAGGACAAGGCTTTTCTCTTTCATCTTGGGAGATGATGGCTTGTACATCCCTTTGTTGCCATGTGACCCAAATGGACACTGTATACAATTTTGTTTGTGGTTGTGACATCTATGAAATATGAATGTGATGCCCTCATAGTCTAAAATCTGGAGAGAAGTGATGCCTTGATGTTGGAGTTTCATTTCACCCCATAAGTCATTTCTGATATCTAGATTTACCAATACCCTCACCACCTTCATCTCCACAAAGTATTTGAAGTGAGATCAACCTCCAAGCATTCCCCTATCTTGTTTTCAATTTCACTTATTGTCTGCTCTGATCAAAATTGTACTTTTAGTCCCAAAAGTCGAAACCAGATAAGGGCCTTGTCTAGTCTCTCTCGAGTGGGATCAAAAAGAGGGCTCTAATGCTTAAGCATGAAAGGGATGGAGTCAATACTCCAAAACTTATTCAAAGTCATTGAAACTCTTTCTACTTGTTGAAAATAAAAGTTTCTAACCTCTTATCAGTATCTTGAAAGTTTGCAACAATTTGATGTGAACCCCCCACTCCTTTTTCATTCATTCTGAAATTATCTTCCTGCTAAAACGAAGGCCATGAGCATAACCCACCAATGAAAACACATACATTTAAATGACTTCATGCATCTCGTTCTTGTCACCGAGAATGAAGGAGAGTAGTTGGCCCTTCTTTTCTTTCACAAAGGGGTTCTTTAATTTTCCAGTAGTAGATCGAGGGCTAAGCTCGGGGGAATGAGTGGGATCATGTGGGGGGGATTGTGTTCAAGGGAGGAGGTGTCGATGAGATCAGTGGGGGGAATGTGGGAGAAGAAAAAGGAATCGAGGCAACACAATTGGGTGGAGGAGCGATTAATAGAGAACTGAAGGAATAAATCCTTAAAAACTGACACATGTGATCCAGATCTTGTGGGGAGGCCCCCAAGATCTAAAAAAAATGAAATATTAGAAGAAAATACGAGAATACACAATAATAATAAAAACCCACAAAGAAACTATTTATTAAAATAGAGAATAACTGTAAAAGCTACATTATCATGGACAATCTGTCATTTTACAAAATGTGACTTGTTACTTATAGTCCTTTTTTCAGTTATAATACCACAGGTAAATTCCATGGGTGGGTAGATGCCATGGGTGATTGAATATCATGGGTGGATCTCACTTACAATACCATGGGTGGATACCACTTACAATACAATGGGAAAATTCCATGGGTGGATAGATACCTTGGGTGGATGAATACCATGGGTAGATGCCACTTACCATACCATGGGTCGATGAATACAATGGGTGGATGCTAATTTCCATTCAAATCATTCCCCCCTCCTTAATAATCAGTGGTCCCCATTGCATGAAGTTCCCTCCTAAGAAGCCTTTGTTGAATATGAAGAGCCACTAAAAAGAAGGGTTTTGTGTGGTTAACCCATAACCGTGATGAATGAAGATCTGAGGATAGAGATACCCTATAATGCTTATGACCAACTATGATACTGATAGTGTGTGACCTAGCAAATGGACTTCGATGAAGTGTGGGTTTGTGGATGACCCATAAACATGAGAAATGAAGATCTCAGGATTGAGATACCATGTAATGCTTGTGACCAACTGTGATACTAACAATGTGAAACCTTGCAAATGGACTTTGATGACAAGAATTTTGTGCAGTTGACCCATAACCATGATGCTAAATGTTGATGAAGTAGCAGGTGCCTACATAGCCTAGGGTGGGAGGGCGCGTCTCCAAAGGGAACCTGCTTCGAATGCTGCTCTAGATATAAAAAATAATTTAAAATGGGCATAACTCGGTCAATATAACTCATAATATTTATTATAACTTGTTTTTGGAAATATAATTACCATTTTTCATCTTCCAAATTGATTGAAATCCCTATCTAGACACACTAGAAAGTCAAATTTGAGTTTCAACTGTCCTGCTGTAACAAAAGTTCTAAAGAAATAGCTGATTTTAAATTAATGATATCTCCCTCATCCGAACTCTGATTCGACCAATAGTTTTTTTGAAATTGAGGGATTTTTCAATAGGAGCTCATATATGCAATCATTTTTCTGAAATTCTGCACAAAAGATTCAAAAATTGATAGGAGACTCATCGTCCATGAAATGTCGTTAGAAAAATTTCTACAACACTGTTGATTTTAAATCAGTGATATCTCCCTCATCCAGACTCTGATTTGACTAATTTTTGTTTTTGAATTTGGGTATTTTTTCACAAGGAATCTAGATATGTTATTTATTTTTGTAAATTTTGTACCAACAATTTCATATCTGATCTGTAAACTTTCCACCCAAAAAATTACTGCAAAAAAATGAAAAAAAAATGTATTCTCACGTTGCCCAAGAAATCGCTTGGTGGATGTCATAGCACGTGCATGAATATTGCTACAAAACTTTGAAAATGAAATATGATTCAAACCCTTATTCCCATGGAGCCATAACCTGAATTTGATACCAATGATCTAGATCTTGGGGAAGGCCCCCAAGATCTAAAAAATTGAAATTCTAGAAGAAAATAAGAGAACACCGATTAAACAAAACCACCAAGAAACTTTTTATTAAAATAGAGATTAATTGTAAAATCTACATTGTGGTGGAAAATATGGAATTTTAAAAAATGTGACTTGGTACATATAGTCCTTTTTTTAGTTATAATACCACAGGTAAATTCCATGGGTGGGTAGATACCATGGGTGATTGAATATCATGGGTGGAAATCACCTACAATACCATGGGTGAATGAATGCCATAGGTGGATGCCACTTATAATACAATGGGTAAATTCCATGGGTATATTCCATGAGTGGATAAATACCATGGGTCGATGAATACCATGGGTGGATGCCCATTTTAAATTAGATTTTATATCTAGAGCAGCATTCAGAGTGGGATCCCTTTGGGGATGTGCCCTCCCACCCTTCTTTAGCAGGCACCTGCTTCACATTCATCACTTTTGAGCATAGAAGCATCCATCTTGGGTTCTTTGTAGATGTTCCCTCCCACCCCAGGCTATGTAGGCACCTGCTACTTCATCAATAGTCAACATCATGGTTATGGGTCAACCGCATAAAATCCTTTTCATCGAAGTCCATTTTCTAGGCCACACACTATTAGTATCATAGTTGGTCAAAATAATTACATGGTATCTCTATCCTCACATCTTTGTTTTTCATGGCTATGGCTCATCCACAAACTGAAATTTCATCAAATTCCATTTGAACATTTTAACGAGGGCCATGAGTGCAACCCACCAATGAAAACTTAGACATTTGAACAACTTCGTGCATCTTGATCTTGTCACCCAGAATGAAGGAGAGTTGGCCCTTTCTTTCTTTCATAGAGGGGTTCTTTCATTTTCCAGTAGTAGATCAAGGGCCAAGCTTAGAGGAATGAGCGGGCTCTTGTGGTGGGGGATTGTGGTTAAGGGAGGAGTTGTTGATGAGATCAGTGGGGGGACTAGGGGAGAAGAAAAAGGAATCGAGGCAAGACTATTGGGTGGAGGAGCGATTTTTGGAGAACTAGAAGGAATAAATCCTTAAAAGCTGACATGTGGGATAGAGAGAGCGAGAGGTGAGGAGGGGGAAGAGAGCCAATGGTCGGCAAGGGTATGCATGTCTCTCAACAACAACATAACACTGTAGCAAAGGTAGAGCTCTATAGTCTAAATCAGTAACCCATGAGGAGCAATACAGGAGGAAAATAACCCCAAGGAGAAAACCTTGGTTGGCATCCCATAAGAAATCGAATCATCGAATGTAGACAATATGGGGGGGGGGACAAAGGTGGAAATGAGAAACCTTCAAGGAATACAAACCCTAGTTGACAGAAGAGTTTAGAAAATCGGTGACGTTAGTGTGACGACTTGAATCTCTAGTTTCACCCATGTTGTTGCTTTGAACAGAAACCCACAAATGAAAACCCTCTGTGAACGAATCTCCAGAAAGAGGCAAGACCTTGTCAGAAAGTGGAGTCACAAAACCCCGTACCATGCTTCCTTCAAGCCCCGATCTACCAAGTGGAGCCACAAAACCCTATGCCATGCTTCCTTCAATCCCTAATCTACCATGTGGGGTCATAAAACCCTGTACCATGCTTCCTTCGAGCCTTGATCTACCAAATGACATCACAAAAATGTTGTCATCTGGAAATGGATCCTCCCAATAATCAACCACTTCGATCACTTCCATGATAATGACCCAGGCCCAAGGAAAACATAATTAAAAAATTGGAAATGAGATATCACCACTGGGAAAATACTACTGATGGAAGATTGTAAAAGGACGAAAAATTCTACGAGTTCCAACCAAAGGGGGCTAAGTCAAACCATAAGCTTATAGAGCACCTGGAGGAATGTGCAACCTCGATGTGGGGGTATTTTTGGTGTGGAAATATACAAAAGTCCCTTAGTTGTATAGGTTGAAACGCTGTAACTTGTTCTATCGAGCCATGGCTCTCGTGGATGTTGACACCTAATCCGAAACGGATGGGTGAACTGGACAGTCATCTAGAAGATGAACTGATCCGTTTTATTTTTTTATATAAACATGAGTTAGTTAATGAATAAATTATCAGTTCTTTTCTCCTGCTCAACCTGGAGTTACCCTGGCCTGACATGGTATCAGAGCACAGGTCCCAGAAATAACTCCTGCCTCTGCCAGGTTTCTGCTGCCTCATGAAACCTCTGTCCTGAGAGACTGCGCATCCGTTTTCTCTGTCCTGGAGACTGCGAATTTTTTATAATCGTTTGCCTGAATTCGCTGCCCCTCTCTGTGCTGCCTCTGACTTGACAACGCATCTACCTGAATTGTCCTCTGACCTGACAACGCATCTGCCTGAATTGTCCTCTGACCTGACAATGCATCTGCCTGAATTGTCCATATGCCTGAAACGTTCTTTGCCTCTGTCGCTGCCCAGAGATGCATGTAACTTTTTTCCTGAATACACCATTCACGCTGCCCCTCTCTGTGCATACACTGCCAACGCAGTACCTCCATGACTGTATCGGTTATTTCCTGCAGTCAAACGAGCATCTGGATCAGCATCCCTTGACAACTCTCCAGTAAGCATTATTTCGATTACAACAATAAGGTGTTTGCTATTGGAATGTGATGACTATTTTCATTATCATAGATTGTTTACCAGGACCATTTATCACCATAACCATGTGCTATGACTATAAGTGAATCCGCCACAAAATATCCGACATAAACCCTGGATTCGTGCCTTTTTTTTTAACGTACCTCTATGTGCCTTGTTGTAAAATATATTTTGGTTCCGTTGCATATGGTTTCTCTGTGTTGAACCTACAAAGGTTGGACCCACATATGGTTTCTCTGTGTTGAACCTATGAAGGTTGGACCCGCATTAAATTGGATGATATGCAACACTAGTACATGTGCCTTAGACTGACAGATTTTGGTGCTGTGACCGTGGATTTGAAGACTGCAAAACTTTTTTTTCTCTGCTCTCGGCATTGGTTGTTGCCAGAAACTATTTCTTTGTGAAAGTTGAATGCTCCCTCTACTTTTTATGTGTTGAAGGGAGTAGTATATGGTTCATTCTGTGCGTGGAATGTTGCATGCAGTTTTGAATGGTGTTTGGTGCATGGTTATGCGCTGGTAATTTCGAAGGTGAAAGTTGTGTGTTGGAGACTGCGTTAAAATTTTGTAGGGCTATGTTTAATATTGGTAAATTCAATGTTGCGATGAAGTTGAGTAATTATAAAAACATACCTTTTCCAAACAGAGAGTACGTTGCAACCAGTTTTGTGAGCAAAAGGGTGCTGTGAATGCGCTGTCCAAAGAACTTTATGTTTGAGTTTTTGAATGCGTTTTTATGAATGCGTTGTTCATACATTCGTTCTCTATTTCAAAGTTTTTCCAGTAGTGCTCTGTAAAATGTTTTAGAGCCTTTGATGTATGAAGGAAAATGGAACACCATTGAATCTGTTCTCAAGTAAAAGACTGTTTTTAAACAGATAATTACATAACTGATGCATTGTTACATACAGAGGTTACATAAGGCTGTGGCATAAAGTGCATAAGGCTGTGGCATAAGGATTTTTTTTTTCTCTCAGCAGAAATTTTTTCTATCAACAGAAGTTTTTTTTTAGCAGAGATATTTTTTACAGAATGCATTCAATCATTTCTATGGTAGGAATAGTTCTCACTGGCAAGGAGAACTATTCTGAATGGTCCCGGATGGTAAAACACACCCTCATCTACAATGAGTTGTGGAAAGGAGTGTGTATTGGAGAAGAAGACAAAGACCCAGTGCAGCCTACATCAGACAAAGAACTCGCCATTTGGGAAAACAAGAACAACAAAGCCTATGCATTGATCGCAGCATCTGTAAATGAGGAAGTAAGTCGTCATATTTCATCCTATTCCACTGCCTTTGAAGCTTTACAAAAGTTGAAAGAACTCTATGATACACATTCTGCACTTGAAGTTGTTCAGCTCATGATTAAACTCTTCACTCTTGAACTGAAAAATAATGATCCTCTTGCTCTTGCATTTGAAATAAAGTCTATAATGCATGATATTAAATCCACTAAGGTTGAGCTGGATATCTCTCTTATTGCCTTTCTCAAAGCACTCTATCCTACCTACTCCAATTATCTTGAGTCTTTACAAGCAAATGGAAATCTTAAAGATATAACCTTTGACTCTCTTGTGAAAAAGTTTGTTGAAAGAGAGAAAGCCTTTGGAAAGAAAACAGTCCCTGAATCTTCTGAAGAGACTGTTTGCCTTGCTCACAAAGAAAAGCATCCTGTTCAAGATTCTACAAGAGGAAGAGGTGGATGAAGAGGAAGAGGAAGATACTTCAGAGGCAGGGGGGGCAGACATCCTCAAGCAGAAAAGGCAGATCTGCATTGCATTCGCTGCAAACGAAATGGATCACATGATGCTTCTACATGCAAGCTACCATGGGACAAAGTTGAGCAGAGAAGAAATCAGCAGAAAGGTAAAACTAATGACACAGACAAAGGTAAAGCACCTGAATCCGCTCACTATATTGAGGCACAATGTAACATTGGAGTAAATGAAGATTTGTTTAATGCTTCACTTGCTTCTTCCAAAAATGACTGGTTGCTTGATTCAGGAGCAACCTGTCATATGACTCATAGGAAAGATTTCTTTGAAGATTTCACTAACAATGTTGATGGAGCAGTATACTTTGCAGATCAGTCAAAAATCAAGCCATCAGGGCTTGGCACAATCAGGCTTAAACTGCCTGGTCTTCCAGACTTTCTTCTGGATCATGTTCTATATCTCCCACAGCTCAAGAGAAGCTTGTTGTCCCTGGTCCACATCTGCCAACAAGGTCACTCCATTCACATGTTTGATGGCAAGCTTGAGGTAAGAAAGGCATCTGACCACTCACTTGTCATGAGGGGTATAGAAGAAGAAAGACTTCTTAAACTGCAAGGAACCTCTGCTCATGCACAACATTTCTCATATATTTCTCATCATGAAGAAGGTGCACTTCCATCAATTTTATTATGGCATGCTAGATTTGGACATTTAAACTATGATAGTCTCCGCTTGTTGAAGAAAAATGGTGTTGCTGGTTTGCCTACAATTCCTAGAAAACATAAACAATGTGATGCTTGCATTCTAGGAAAGCATAGCAAACAGTCTTTTCATGATTCACATTCAAGAGCACATAGGAAGCTTGAACTTATTCATTCAGATTTATGTGGTCCAATGCATGTTCCTTCTGCAAATGGAAATAAATATATCATGACATTTATTGATGATTACACCAGAATGTGTTGGGTTTAGTTTTTGAAGAACAAATCTGATGCTTTTCAAACATTCAAGAATTTTCATAAATGGATTGAAAATGATGCACAATCTCATTTTGGGTCTATTCGCACTGATAATGGAAAAGAATATACATCAAATGAATTTGAACACTATCTTCGCCAACATGGGATTAAACATCAAACAACTGTGCCTTATAATCCTCAACAGAATGGTGTAGCTGAAAGAATGAACATAACAATTTTGAATATGGTACGATCCATGCTTTTCTTCAAAAATGTAAAGACAATATTTTGGGCTGATGCTGTTCTATGTGCTGCATATATAAAGAATAGATGTCCATCTAGTGCTATAAGAAACAAGACTCCTTATGAGTTGTGGTATGGACATGTTCCTTCGGTAAAACATCTTAGGATTTTTGGTTCCACCTGTTATGCTTTAATACCAAAGGTACATCGAAACAAACTTGGTGCTAGAAGTCGTAAGTGTATCTTCCTGGGGTATTCAAACACATCTAAAGCATACTACCTCTATGATGAAGTAAATAAAAAGTTTGTTTTATCTAGAGATGTCATTTTTCTTGAATCATCCAAATCTGACAGTGTTGTTGAGCGGAAACTTGATCGCTTGGATAGATTCACAAAACCGAAATCATTCCAAGAGTTTGATAATCAGATTCCACATCTTGAAGGGGGGATTCCTATACTAGATCAACATGTGGAATCTCCTTCTGAAGAACAATCTCCCCTGCATGACACTCCAACAACGGATGATGCTTTAAGTGATGTAATTGATAGAATTGGGAGACTTAATCTTGATTCAGTCCCAACTCAATCAACAGAACAGCCTGGACCATCTCAGAAAGGTCCCCCAAAGTGGCTGACAAAGACACTTGAAAGTGTTCATCATGATGAAATTGGAAAAACAGGAACCAGAAATACAAACCAACAAGATGGAGGTGATGTAGATAACTCTAATTCACTTGTTGATATGGATGTTACTTATGATTGTGAATTGAACTTGTCTACAGATTTTGAACCAACTTCCTTCAAAGAAGCTGCTTCTCATGATGAATGGAAAGAAGCGATGCAGAAGGAGTATGATGCCCTCATAAAGAATGGCACTTGGAAGCTGGTTGATCCTCCATTTGGAACCAAACCAATTGGCTGCAAGTGGGTCTACAAGAACAAGTACAAAGCTGATGGCTCACTTGACAAGCACAAAGATAGGCTTGTGGCAAAAGGTTTTGCACAGAAGGAAGGGATCGATTATGAGGAAACTTTTGCTCCCACAGCAAAATGGGCCACCATCCGGACACTCTTTGCACTAGCTGCTCAGAACGGTTGGAAAGTCCATCAAATGGATGTAAAAACTGCATTCTTGAATGGAGACCTAAAAGAGAATGTTTTTATGTCCCAGCCTGAAGGATTTGCTGTGAAAGGACATGAACACAAAGTATGCAAACTTGTGAAGTCCTTGTATGGCCTCAAACAAGCACCACGAGCCTGGTATGAAAAACTAACTGAGCATCTTCTGAAACTCAACTTCAAACATTTTGATCTTGATGATGCAACTTTATTTGTCAAGAAAGTTGGCAAAACAGTTTTATATCTTGTGGTATATGTAGATGATCTTTTAATGACAGGGAACAATGAAAGCTATATTGCATCCATAAAGAAAGAATTAGGAAATTTTTTTGAAATGACTGATTTGGGCTATGTTCATTACTATCTTGGCATTGAAGTAACCCAACATCCAAAGTCCATATTTCTTTCTCAAAAGAAATACATTGGAGATTTGTTAAACAGATTTGGCATGACAGAGTGCAATCCCCTTTGTACTCCAATGGAACAAAACTTGAAGCTCACATCTATTGAAGGAAAGGAATTTGAGGATGCAACAAAGTATAGACAGCTTGTAGGAAGTCTCATCTACCTCACTACTACCAGACCAGACATTTCATTTGCTGTTGGAATCCTCTCTAGGTTCATGCAAAAGCCTTGTGAGGGACATTGGTCTGCTACAAAAAGAGTTCTAAGGTACTTGAAGGGAACTCAAGACCTTGGAATCAAGTATACACAGGTGGACGACTTCAACTTGATTGGATACTCTGATTCAGACTTCGATGGAGACAAAGAAACTGGGGTATCTACTTCAGGATATGCTATGAGTCTTGGATCAGGAGCTGTCTCCTGGAGATCACGCAAACAATTAGTACCAGCAGATTCCACAACAGAAGCAGAATATGTGGCAACAGCTGAAGCAACGAAAGAAATTGTGTGGCTCAGGAAAATTCTTGAAGATTTGCAAGTAAAACAAATACAATCAACTCCACTCATGATTGATAACACATCTGCAATAAAGTTGGCCTAGAACCCAAAGTTCCATGATCGTACTAAGCACATCAATACTAAATATCATCTGATCCGACATCATGTTGAGGCCAAAACAATCCATCTCCGTCATTGTTCCACAAACGAGAAAATTGCAGACATCTTCACCAAAGCGCTTGGAAGAGAAAAGCTTGAAAGATTCAGAACGATGCTTGTACTCACCAACATCCCTTCAGATTAAGGGGGGGAATGTTGACACCTAATCCGAAACGGATGGGTGAACTGGACAGTCATCTAGAAGATGAACTGATCCGTTTTATTTTTGTATATAAACATGAGTTAGTTAATGAATAAATTATCAGTTCTTTTCTCCCGCTCAACCTGGAGTTACCCTGGCCTGACAGTGGCTTCCAATATTTGACAGAGTATAAAACTATTTCACGAATTGCAATAAGGCTCTCATAGCTTAGATCGAGGGATCTTGATGAGGCAAGGAATGAAAAATAAGTAATTGAAGGAAGAAATGAAGAGAAAGAAAATGTTTTATATTTATTTGTTAAGTAGTAAAATACTAAAGGAAATAGTTTGAAGCCATTTTTGCAAAGAAAGAATGTACTTGCACTGCAACTGTAAAAACTATCAAAGAATACAAATAAACAAGTGTTTCCCTTGAGAAAAATATCAAGGAGAAGGAATTATATTTTAGTTATTTTTTAAATGTAAGGAAGAGAAATTACAACATAATTATCTCTTGTAGGAAGAAAAATAAAATAGACATTGTTGAGACTGTTAAAAGATGCACAAATGCATCACTAGAGTTGGAACACTGGGTGATGAAGAAAATGCAAGAGAATGTGTCAAGGTGTTGAATGAAATCCCAAAAATGGTATACTCAAAATTGAAATCCCATTGATGTAACATGGAAGATGCGACATGGCCTTCAAAGTTTGTCGATGTTCAAAATTCCCAATAAAACTGATGTAGGAGAAAATGCTACAACAACTGGACAAACAACATTCTACCACATCATCCATTACAAGGTGTTGAGTATTATGAGTATTAGTTGAAGGCATAGGTTCATCTTCAGATTCCAAATCTCTTTTGCTATCTAATCTAATGTAGAAATATTGCACTCTTGCTAAACATTTATACAAATCTTTATTTTAATTATAGTTGCAATAGAGATTTCCCTTTCCATCTTCTTCACACTTGTGACTCATGTATAGGATTCTTTCGATTTGTAGTTTAACAAATATAGTAGGAAACTATAGGGACTTGTTGTAACATTAATCTAAGACCTTACAAAAGTCACCCACTTCTCCTTGATTGTGGCATGTTGAGAGTTGTTTTAGATCTATTTTGACATAAAACTGAGGGTTGTTATGTCATAAATTTCTGGCCAAATATTCTATAAGGGATTTTAAAACAAAATTTCCATGCCATGATATATGTATTTGCATGATATATGGCTTTTTAAAAATAGTGAAGATGATTAAAAATATTTGAAAAGGAAGTAAGAAAATGCAGTAGAAACTACCAGGTATATTCTCATTAGTAATATGATGCAATTTTTCTCCAAACAAGGTATCATATATTCCATTTATGGCTCCCATCCAAAAAATTGTGATGATGACCAAAACATATTGCAAGCAATTTACTTGGAAAACAATGACGCTCGACATTTGTGTGCTCTTTGTTGGAGTTTTGGGTGCATTCAACACTCAATTTTTAACACTTTGTTGGAGTTTTGGGCACATTCAACACTCAATTTTTAACACTTGGTTGCTTCTTTCTTGGCATGGTGTTCATATGGGCACTAAGTGTGCTTCTCCTTTGTTTTAGTTTCATTACTTGCAGGGTATCATGTGATTAACATATTATATTGTCATGTTCACATTTATCATTTGGACTTGATATTTCTTCCACTTGTTGGCACTCTTGATACAAACCTTGTTGCATATCATGGAATTTCATATAAATCAACACGACATCCTTTAGACCTCAACTTCTAACATTTAGCACTTGACTTGATAGTTGGTTTCTCTCATGGACACTAGTGTGTTTTCTTGGTGCTAGATGGAAAATGTGCATGGATTCAAGGGAAATTTGTGCCAAGAGATTTTTTTTGTGTGCTTAGCTCCAATATTTTCCACTTACCCTTGCACACGTCTTGATAAAACTCTCTTAAGTGTATCATTCACTAAATATTGTTGACTCAGCAAGGGTTTAGATGTGCCAACATTATTTCCATTGATTTCCTTTTATGCATAGGATGTTGACACATCATACACTGTTGATGTTTATCTGATCACTTGGGAATTTACACTTTAGGCTTAATAAGATATATTTCAAACTTTATTTCAAGATCTAGTCCTTGTGTTTATGGTGTCGAGGCCTTGTTTAATAGACAACAAAATTTAAAATTTTCCAATCTCAACAGTTTTCCTTTCAATGCTTTTGATCTACACATATCTCCTTACTTATTGACATCATGTATATCAATTTGGGTGCATCAAGAGGTTGTTTAATTTCTTGTGCATTGGTAATAATCCCACATGCACAAAGAATAATCCTAGGGCATCTCAATGCATGCCATGCATGCCAAGACTTTTCAAGTGCCAACATGTGTGAACTTGTGCTAATGTGTGTTAGGGAGTGCTAGGGCATGTTATGGAGTGGCATAAGGTATGTTGAGGAGTGCCAAGGTGTTTTCAAGGAGTGTTAGGGAGTTTTAAGGAAACACAAGGGAACACTTGGTCAAAATTCATGGAAATGAACAAATAATAGGGTGTGTCAAGGAGTGCTAATGAGTGCCAAGTATTCCAAGGAGGGAGTGAAAAGGCATATTTCTAGGAAATGGCAAGGCATGCTAGGAAGTTCCAAGGTGTGTTAGGGAGCGCTAGGGGTGCTAATATATGCTAGATAGCACCAAGGCATGCCAATGCATGTCAAGACATGTCAGGTGTTAAGGCATGTCAAGACATGATAGGTGCTAAGAAATGCCAAGATGTGTCAGGTGCAAGGGTGTGCCAATGTGTGCTAGGGAGTGTCAAGAAAACAAAAGGGAGCACAAAGTTTATAAAATACAAGGAAATTAACACATAAGAGGGTTAATAAGTTAGGAATTTACCTTTTTCAAGAGGGGCATGTCTAGGGTGTGATGTAGAGAAGGGTAGGGTGTGTCAAGGACTACCAAGGTGTGTTAGAGAGTTCTAATGCATGAAAGGGGATGCTAAGGAAACATAAGGGAGAACCAAGTCAAAATGCATGGAAATGAATGAATAAGAGGGTGTGTCAGGGAGTGTCATCAATGAGTGTCATGCATGCCAAGGAGGGAGTGACAAGGCATGCTAGGAAGTGTTAGGGTGTGTTATGGAATGTCAGGAAATGCTAACATGTGCCATATAGTGTCAAGGCATGCCAAGATGTGCCAAGTGCTAAGGGATGCCAATATGTGCTAGGTGTTAGGGTGTGATAATGCATGTCAAGGAGTGGAAGCAAAAGGGAGAACCAACTTAAAATGAAAGGAAATGAACATATAATAGGGTTAATAATTCAAGACTTTACTTTTATCAAGAGGGGTGTGCTAGGGACACCAACACTAGTTACCAATACATGTCAAGTGCTAGTTCCTGTCAAGTGTCAATGTGTGTCAATGTGTGTCAATGCATGCCAAGGAGTACCAGGGCATGCTAGTTGGGAGTACTAGGGTGTGCCAACACATGTTATGGAGTGCTAGGGCATGCAAATATGTACTTGGGTATACTCGACATGCTAAGATGTTCCAAGGCATGTTAGTATGTGCCACTACATACCATGTTCCAAGGCATGCTAGGGAGTGTAGAGGATTGTTAGCTCTTGCTTATTATCATAATTAACCAATATTGATTAATTCCAATGGGGGCATGCTAGGAACACCAACACTAGATGCCAACACATGCCAAGAACCAAGTGCTAGTGCATTGTAAGTGCCAAACCTTCCTCTATTACTTCTCTCCTACTTTCCAATAATTGATCTCAAAATAAATTTAATCTTAAACCATTACAGAACATGCCAAAGAATACAAAAGAATCTGAATGCATATCATGCATGTTAAGACTTGCCAAGTGCCAACATGGGCCAAGTGCCAATGTGCTGCAGAGAGTGCTATGCATGCTATGAAATGACAGGGCATGACAAAATTTGACAAGATGTTCCAAAGGGTGAGAATGCATGCCAAGAAGTGTTAGGAAGTACTAGGGATAGACAAGGGAGCACTACTTCAAAATGCATGGAAATGAATGAATATGAAGGTGTGAAAGGGAGTGTCAATGATTGTTAGGCATGCCAAGGAGGGGGTGAGAAGGTATGTTAGGCAGTGGTAAGGCATGCTAGGGAATACCAGGGCATGTAGACAAGTACTAAGGGGAGCTAGGGAGTTATAGGATGTGCTAACATGTGCCAAATAGTTCCAAGGAAAGCCAATACATGCCAAGTACTAAAGTGTGCCAGGGTGTGGAGGGTGCCAGGGTGTGCCAACATGTGTCAAAGAGTGTCAAGGAAACAAAAGGGAGAACCAAGCTAAAATAAAAGGAAATGAACATGTAAGAGGATTCATAAGTTAGGACTTTACCTTTTTCAAAAGGGGCATGATAGGCACACTAATAATAGGTTCCAATACATGATAAGTGTCAATGTTGTTGTTGGGAAAAGTATCTAATACGGAATGACCCTATCCCACTCTAAGGGTGATAGTACCTCAGCAACAATCGAAGCAAAGCTATCTAAGATTTCTTCTTTATGAAAGTAAAATAGGGGAGAAAGAGATCCACTAACCGATGTCTTTCGCTAATGGTTGATCCAATCTTCTCTCCTTGCTGCTTGCTCCCAACTCCTTGCTCTTTCACTAGCCCAGCTACACCAAGATCCTGCAAAATGGCAAGAGAGGGAAACTACAAGAAGCATACATTCATAATTGATTCAAGGATTAGAATAAATCAAATACACAAATATAACAATACATCATTGAGATACATGCATATAGAAGAACCTCAAATGCTTTATTAATGGAAGAAGTAAAGTTCAGGAAGTGATACAACCATAAAAGGCCCAATCCAGCATCACCTCCCAGCAGAAAGAAATCTCCTCTTCACCTCCTTCAAAGCAAATCACCCAATAGTTCTATACTCAAACCAACAGCACTTCCTTACATTCACAAGATTCCAGCCTCCCTAGACCTCATGAGAGAGCTCTATATATAGGAGTTTTGGAGAAAGGATGAGTCAGCTTGAGGCTGGCATGAAGCTGACTAGTGTCCTCTCCCACTTTAGTTTTACTTCAGTTCTTGAGTCCACTTGGAGGTTCTTGCTTCCACTTGGAGATCTAGACCCTCTTACTCATCACTAGTCGAATTCCTTGATCCAAGTGTCATTTTGGAAGCTTCCTGGGCATTGACACCTTGAGGAATGACTGTGCCACATGTCCCAACTCGCCCAGCGCAGGTAGCCTTCTTTGCAGTTGACATTCAGCGCAGGTAGACAGTGGAGCAGTTGACATTCAGCGCAGATGCTCAGTGGAGCAGTTGACATGATCCAGAATTTCCTTGTTTTTGAGTGTTTTCAGGTGGAGAACTGATATTCAGTGCTGTGGTTTTCTGACCTTGTTCCTCTAGGGGTAGGAACAACATGTTTAGGGACTTTGGATCCCTTAGATTATGGACATTTCATGCTTCATGCTGTAAGGCACAAAAATGTCTATAACAAATGTGTGCCAAGAACTATTGTATTTAAATGAATGAAAAGGTGTTCTAGGGCATACTAGAGACTATAGGGCTTGCCAACACATGCTAGGGGAGTTTTATGCTTTTTAGGGCATGCCAACATGTGCTTCGGTGTGCTAGTCATGGAAATATGTTCTAGGTATGAAGATGTTCCAAGACATGCAAGATGCCAAGGAATGTTAGTGCGTGCCAAAGCATGTCAAGGTGTGAAAAGAGTGTTGAGGAGCTATAGGTCTCTCTCATTAATAGAATCAACAAATATTGATTATGTATTCAATAATATGGTTCCGACACACACTAGAGGATCTTCATCTAAATGGAATTTGTTAGTTAATAACCCTAATAGAGATGAATCATGTGTCAACTCATAGGAAAACAATATTCTCATTACTTGAGGGAAATGATACACACTAATTACTTATTAACAAATTGATTGACTCTAAGCACTATGGCCTTGGACAAATAATGAAAAATACTCCATAGAAATTGTCTTAAATAGTTATCTTTTGACAAAAAATATAGCAACAGTCACATTGCGTCATCAAAAACGCATTGGAATGATCAATGATGATGGACATTTTTTGACCATCACCAAAAGTAACCAAAAAGACCATTGGTGAGGTCCAATAAAAGATCGTCACTTGAAGTGTCACCAAAGACAGAATTAGTTATGGACCTTTAACAACCGTTACCCAAAGTGTCATTGAAAATATATTTGGTGACAAACCTTAAAGGACCATCAATGTATGTAACGTTGATGATGAGCCTTAAAGGTCCATCATAGGCTTGACCATCACCAAAAACCTTTTTTTTTGTAGTGTGACATTATGTACTTGTATTGTATGTATCATTGGGTCATCTAATCATGAGTCATGAGGTCATGATATGGTAAGATGAGAGTCATATATGAGGTCTTATGTTGCTGCGACATCCATGTATTTATCATGTATATGTCATTCAGTCATGGTCATATGGAGTCTATATCCATATGGTGCTTCTATTTGTGGGAAAGAAGCATTCTTTGCAGTGGAAGCAGCTTGTTGCAGGTTGGATCTTATTTTGGAGATGGCATGTGTTCAGGGGGGAGCATCTTATTTGATCTTATTTACTTTAGCCATCCATTTTTGGCATTATGGTCCACTTGGAGGTGTTCATGACGTGTCTCATGCTATGCTTTGATTGTTGGTTTTTTACCTCATGATATGAGCAGAGAGGTTGATGTTTCCTATCGATGAAGAGTGTTGGTTGAAGCTCATGTGCATATTGTTGCATGTTGTTGTTCATTATGATGTTGCTCATTTATGCTTGTATGGTTGCCATATGTTGTAATATTTTTGTTGCTACTAGAGGTTGTTTAGTGTGACATGTTTCTTTGATGTTGCTTGCTTATATACGCTTCAAGTTGCTATTAATGTGAGAGGCATAGATGTTGGTTCATATTCATTACTTTTCATCCATGTAGTGATCATATGCTCCATTGTTTGTGCTTCAATTCTTACTGCCTATTCAAATGGAGTGGACCATTTGACATTGATGTCAAAGGGGAGTAATTGAGGACATTGGTCTTGAGTTTGTGGGTGGTTTCCATCAATGCCAAAGGGGGATATTGGTGCATGGTTCTAACTAGTTGATGTTAGCACTGGTTTCATGATGGCAGTTATCTCATGTTGGCATTGACATCAACCCTATGTGGCTTAGTTGAAGTGTTGATTCCATTCTTATATCATGGTTGTAGCCAGTTGTGTTGACATTGAGATGGTTATGTTGGCATTTATGTCAACCCTTCATGTTAGCCTTGATGATCTGGCTTGTTGGTAGCATGGTGTTCATGGAGGTTTGTCTTGTGATGGCATGTGTTGACATGTGCATTGACGTAATATTGTGATGTATTATTATGTATTGATTGGAAGCATTAGAGATGATACTATAGGTGGATGTTGCTGCTACAAGTATTGCAAATGATTGCTCAGGTGTCCATGTTGTTTTCCACACTTGTTGAGTTGGCATATTAGGTCTTCATCTAGGTCTCCATGCTTGTGTTCATGGATATGACTTGCAGTAGTGATGGTTGGCCTCATGATGATTATGATGGTGTTGAAAATGTGTTCCATGTCTATTCACATGTGTTTCATCTTGTGCAAGTGTTTGTGAAGAGTAAAGGATGTGTTGGTAGTCATTCCAACCCTTGTTTGTTGGCCTTTAGGTCAACCGTTGTAGTGGAACTTGGGAGAATTTTTTTATCTATTTACAAAGGCGTTATTGGCTATGAGAGAGGTTTGGAGGCATGCTCAAGAGCTGAAGAAGGTGAGCAAACAATTGGCAGACGTTTTGGGCTAAGGGCTGATGTTTTTACTTAGGCTTTTCCCTAACCGCTAGCATGAAATCCTGTGGGAGCAGTTGAAAGGCTCGAACCACTGGGAGACAAGATTATGGGAGTCATTGCAACCTAAAGCAACTAGATTTTTCCATGAGGTTAAGCCTTTTCATGGAAATTTTTCTAGATTTCTCACGCAAATCAAATTTAATTTGGCATGGAATTTCCTAGGGGTTTCTAGATTAAGTTGTAAAGGTTGGGAATGGTTTGAAAAGGTCCTCCAATGATGTGAACACATTTAGTGCACAAGTAGTGGTGATAATGGATTGATTTCGTCAAATTTGTGCACCCTTGATCCCATGCCTAAGGTGAATTTCACCCAACACATTTTATATACATCATTTTGGAGTTGAGTATTGGTTGGTTGAGTATGATAGTGAGTGAGAGAAGCTGGTTGCATTGAGTGAGTGTGCTTCAGACCTATTAGTGAGAAATATTTCTTTAGTGCATGATCTCTAATGGCAGAAATTTGAGTAGATCTATTTGTTGAAACAATATTTTTTATTCAGAACTTCATATTACAGATCAACAAGTAGAGAATTGTAGTAGAGGTGTTGGCAGAGATGGAGAGCTTGGTATGGCTCCATATTTGATATTCTCACATTTGTTTTTGCAGGAGATGCTAATGTGTTTGGTACATAGCCATTGTGTTTTTTATTGTTGATTTTATTATGAATCATTGATATTTTGGAGGAAGGGTTTGTTTTTATGGCCGAGTATGAGTTTTATTTCGGCTGCTAGTGATAATATTATTCATATTTGATGCATGAATTGTGGCCACTATTTTTCTATAGCAGAGAGCATATAATTGTGGTGTTTTGATTGATTTGATTATAGTGTCTTACTACTAGAGACATATTACAAATTTTAATCGAGTTGAGCAAAAAGTCTTGGTATCTAGTATGAAAATAGATGAAACGAGGTCCACATAGAGTAGAGGAGTAGTGATTTCATGGGTGTGGTGTAGTGATTACAAAGTTTCAATGAAAGGAATAGTTTCTCTATCCAATCAGATTTTGATACTCCAATCAGAGTTGGGCAAGGATCATTGATCATGGTGGATTTCAACGGATGGTAGTTCGTAGATCTGTGTGAGAACATAGTCTGCTGAGTTGATCAATAGAATCAATTCTCCTAGCTGATGGGAGTTAGTTGATTGTCTATGAGATCGAGTCTCCATGCTGATGGGTGTTATAAATCTATGTTAAAGACACATTTTTCTTAATAGAAGATTTAGAATAGTGAAATAACAACAAGGCTAGTTTTTTACTCGATGAAGGGTTTTCCACTAGATATTTGATGTCTCTTGTGTGATGATTTTTGTGGATGTTTTAATGTGATGATTATTTTTTATCATATGGTTATATAGATTTAGCTACTTACATGTTTATACTTATGCTATAGTTTATGTGATATGTTGCTGCTTATGTGCATGATTTAGTAGAAAAGTTTAAATTGGTACAAATTGTTAAGAAGTCACACTGTTGATTCACCCCCCGCCCACCAAGTAGTTCTCAAAGGTTTCTAACACCATATATAAATTATTTTCATTTGTATGTTGGATCACATCAAAGGAGATTTATATGGCTAGCATTCCACGATGGCGTCAAGATATAGATAAGATTGTTTGTATGTTTGAAAATGAATTGTTGACAAGTTTCATGGACTTATAGGTTCATCTTCTAATTCACCTAATAGATGAGGTTGAATTATTTGGGGTAGTTTCTTGTCATTGTATGTTCTTCTTAGAGAGGTACATGAATAAATTGAAAGGTTTTTTTCATTAAAGGGAAAAACCCATGGGGTGTATGGCAGAGGGGTATATGTTGTATGAGTCTTTCTATTATTCTAGTGAGTACATCAACTAGATAGACAACACACCAGATGTTGTGATTTAGGATGATGAAAGGGATGAAGACAAAAGAGAAGTGGAGCTTCTTAAGATGAATGGAAAGAGTCACATGATAGAGAGTAAGTGGATTATCATCTGTCAAATTTATACACAGTAACTATTCACATTGAAATTCATATTAATGCATATTTTGATCTCATACCTACTATATATGTTGGTTTGATTTCATTAGAAAATTCAGAAATTGAAGTCATCAATAAATTAATTCTTTACAATATGGAAGCGACACAACCATGGGTCACATTGTACAAGCAAAAGAGGAGGAAATGGAACAGTGATAGGAAAGAATTCAAATGGCTGAATGGTAGAAGTATGCCTTCTCGTGATCATTTAAAATAAAATATGCCAATGACATTCCCTAATAGTTGGGTTGTTGATCAAGTCAAAGATAAATATGGTGCATCTAGTCATTACCCACATGCTAAACAGGTTGCACTAAACATAGGGATTGGATGCAACAACCCGGTAATAATCTCTTCTGTACATTTTTAGCTTCATATAGCACCTTTGAGTTATAATATATATCTATCTATCTATCTATATATATATATATATATATATATATATATATAGATATATATATTATATTTTTAATTATGTTCGGCTTATTAGACACATGACACTATGACTTTTTCACTTTTTTATAGGTGCATTTGTTCCCATCTATATCGGCACATGGACATCATTTCGCACGGAGGATGCCAATGATGGATGCTTGGCACAATACTGTGGAGTGGAATTTGAGTTCGACCATTATATTTATGCTAGCCACCACGATCAAAACCTAATGTAAGGAATGTTAGGTCATGTTGGAAAGATACAAGAGATATTTCAAGTGGACTTCTCTTCGTTCCAATGTGTTATTTTTAGGTTTAAGTGGCGGGACACCTTTGATCAAAATAATGTAAAGGAACATCGTGATAGTGGGCTAATATTTATCAACTCTAAAAATATGTAGCATGAAGCTAGGGAGTCTTCTTGTTTCCCAAAACATGGCAACTAGGTGTTTTTTAACCCAAATGTGTTGGATATGTATTGGTCATTTGTATCAAGACATGACCCTAGATCAAAACATATTTTTTAGAACAACAATGTTATCATGCCAAGCGAGGAAGATAATCAGGGTGATGGCAATGGAGAGTGATATGTACTTGTGCTATTTCATCATTTATACTATTGTTGTATGCTCTTTTTCTTTATTTTTCTATTTATATTGTTTTTTTATTCCTCTTGTTGGAACTTTATATAATTAGTAAGATTCAAAAACATTTTTACACCTAAAACTAAGTATTTCCAATTGTGTACAATATCTATGATAATCCCCAACTACAAGTAACTTAACAAGCCTTATTTTACATTTCTTGATCTTCATCTTTAGAAAGAGAAATTTCTAATTTAAATGGGTAAGAGTCGCTATAAATATTAAATTTAAATTGCTTGAAAATTTCACAACTTTAGTGATAAATTAAATTTTATTAAAATTATTTTTTTAAAGTTATATTAAATCTAGATTAATTATAAAAAATTCTGACCTAAGTTTTTTAAATTTAATAATAGATTGAATTTTGTAAACCAATATAGTCCCATCTTGACAACGGATCTACCAAGAGCGAAGAGGGATTAAGTGTCATTATATGAAAATCTCTTTTTAGAAAGTAAAACTTGAAAAAATATGTACATGTCAAAAAGATTTAATCTCTTTTAGTGATTGATAAATTTGTCATTAAAATGGATCTATCATACTGGTTTTCTATATCTAAATATAGATCGACCATAGTTTAGTTTTTCAATGGTTAAATTGTGATGTTGAATAATTTATTATTATTAATATTTATATTAAAAATTGAATGAGTTACACATTTTCGTCTTATTAAGATCTAACTAAATTATTTTACCTTTAATTATTTTTTTCCTTATGAGTATTGAAATAGTTTACTAATTAGGTTAGAATGAATATGAATGAGCTATCTAAGCAATAGAAAAATATTTATCATAATTTTACAATCATAGTTTCAACCATACTAAACTTTGTAATTTATAAAAATATATTTGCAGTTTTTTTAAAGTAAGTCATTTTGCATGCAATTTTGTATATAAAAATTTGATATAAGTTTACAAATACATAATCTATAATATATATTATTTCATAAAAATAAACAACATGGTGATAACCATATAAAAAACATAAAAATCATCTAAGATACACATTCAAATTCACTACCATCATCTAAATATATACACCTCTAGCACATATAAACGTCATTAGCTAGCACACAAATCTAATAATCTAATAGGGCATCATCATCATGATCACATCTAAAAAAACAAAATTATTGTAATCTAACATCATCACCACACACATCCTCAAATTATATACATCTCAGGTCAAATAATTGTTATCACATACACATCTATCTACAAGAACATTAAATGAACATATCTAACATGACCTAACAATATACACATCAACACCAACATATAAATGAAGTACATAAACACACACACACACACACACAAACAAGTCAAACAACTGCATCAAGTCAAATAAATTCCATCGAATATATGATACAACAAGCATAGTAATGGTAGCCTATTTTGTAGCTAGGTTTGTGGAAGCATGGTCTTTGGCCTAGTCAAGTACTTCCTCAACTGTCGAACTCTGAGGTGGAGGCAGAGGTGTATGGTATGCTCTCTTAGGAGAAATATGTGGTACATCCTCTAGATCTGACATCTGATCATCAGGAAAATGATGAGGAGATGTACTACAAGAAGGTTCACCGACACCCTAACCATGATTTGATGGGGTAGTACTACTAGAAGCTTGATCACTGCCCTCATCATTATGATCCAATGGGGTAGCACTACGTGAAGTCTCAATTAACATATCTATCATTGCATGCCATGCATCCCTCCTCACTACTAGTATTGTACTAGATCTTTCTATATGATAGATAAGAGCCATCATCTCACGTGGACAATCCCTTAAGATATCCATGAACCTAGGAATTGTGTTGATGTCTCAAGCTGTCATAGGGAAGATTCCATCCTCAACCAAAACTCTAGAAAATTTTTCGCAGTAGTCCATCCTAAATCTCAATACAACCCTACAAGCTTGGATGTCCACGCCCCCCTAAGGATGTGCCTCACTCTCTTGGGCCTCACCCATCTCCTCATTTTCTCCCTCCGGTGGGGGAGGAGGCATGTCCCCTACAAATAATGTCCCGATGTCTGCAAAATATATAGTACACAATAATAAATAGGCAATTCATTAAACAATTTAAAGAATGTGTTAGAATAAATTTTATTCTAATTAATTAAGACAATAAAATGAAACTATATTAATTTAAAGAAAAAATTAATATTACCTCTATCATCTACAGGCTCTTCTGGTGTGAAGACAATGTTGGGACACTATCTCCAATCAATACTCATGTACGGAAATAACAACATGATAAACACGTGGTCGTCCTCACTGGCTGGTAGTGCCAGTGCCTATGAAGAAATCCTATCCAGATACTCCAGCAGACCCCTCTTGGGTATCATTTGGACCCACATGCATATATGCACCTCAGTCATCGTCCTACGTGGGTGGTAGTGAAATGTATGCCTCCTCTCTGGAAACCTTTCAAAAAATAAAGAAAAAAATATCTGAAGTGAAAGGGAAGCTCATCCTCCCATGTATGATTGCACGACTTTTATCTAAATCCCTACAAAAAATCCTTAAAAAATGGCAATCCATCTAATACATCATTATGCTTGAATCAAAGAATTGACATAATAAAAAACAGGGCAACGAATCCATTTCCCATCACTAGTATAGTGTGCAATGGTGGTCACTAATAATAAGAGGCACCTGACCTCCTATGCATCCAAATCAATCCATATTTTCCACCACACCCCTGGAAATCTGTTAGACAGACTACATGAGCCCCAACATATCTCTGAGAGTAGACAAGCTGACTCTCTACTAAAATTCCATGGGAGAAATTAGGGAACTGGGGAAAATCCTCCCTTCTCCTGGATAGGCGAGTGATAAAATATATGTCCTCCTCAAAGGGCCTATACAATGCCTAAGGATCGATATGGAAACCTTTCTCCTAAACACTAAATCCGTGGAACAAATGTGCTAATGAGATAGAGTGAACCTTCTTGGATGTAGCCTCCTCATACTACTTAAGAATTCCTACATTCCTTAAGAGTGCTCGGGCTGCTGTGCTAATAGGGTGAGGGTATAAATCCCTCTCCCTCTCTCGGGCCTTCCATGGTTAGAACACATTGTATTGGTTTACCATTTTCTCCTTCTCTTACTGTTGCTCCCTCTGTTGACATATCTACTTCATGATTGAAATATAAAATACAACAACCTCATACATAAAACACATTTTCTTTTATTAAATGAAAAATGTATATATAAATATGGAATCATAACTTTCAGTTTAAAAAAAAATCCCCAGTGCACCCAAAAAATAGTAATGCATCAGCTCTGGTGCATTATCAAACACAACTACACCAGAAATAGTGGTACATATGTATGATGCACCACTTTTGGTTCATATATATACATTTTCATTGTGATGCGTCTCAAACTTATGCATCAGTGCACATGTATAACCTTTTCGCACTGGTGTGGAACAGTTAGGTTATCGAATGCACCAAGCTATATTTTTTTATATTATGTGTGTGGTGTGTTTGGTAAATATAAATGCACTCGGCGTGACCTAAACATGTACACACCGACATAAAATTTATATCTTTTATAGATGTGTTTTAATTAACATACTACACCACAAAAATAGCAGTGTGTTAGGTTCATGCATCAAGCTACGTTGCACCCAATAAATTTACAAGGTGCACCATTGTCGGTGTGAGTCAAAGTTTTCAAATGCACCATGTAGGAAAACAAAAAATGGATTTTTTGACCTATTTTAAAATTTAATCCACTAGAAAATTAAATTAGAAAGAAACTTAGACATTACCTAGACATTTGGTCATCGGGGAGGCATTGTTGATACATAATTGAGAAAAAACAAATTTCCCCACCATTTGATAAAATTGGAAAGCCACACACTGAGCATGGTACATGTTAGTGCCTAGATTTACCTTAGGCTGAGGAAGGTAGGATCCAGGGCCAAGATCAAACCATGCTTAACCTGGTAGCTAGCCCTACCAGGTCAGGAGAGGGCTCTCTCTGGGTCAATCTCAGCAAATTATGATCGATGAGGGCTTGAGATGACTGATAGAAATACTAATCCTAGGCTAGGTATATGTGCAAGAGAGTTTGATTTGATAAAATGGTGTTTTGTTGGCTCAGATGGAAAGGTAGATTTTGGGTGCAGGGATTAGGGCTCAGTCCTGCAGAGATTTCAATGGGGCAAGGTAAGCGATTGTTTTTGTCACTTAAAACTCAATGAGATGGAAGGAATAGACAGGTGAGGTGTTGAAGAGGGCAAGAGCGATCATGGATTCTCCCCAAACAGCTGAAAACATCAAGAAACTAAAGCAAGCTTCAAGTAGAGCACTGCACTTTCAATGGATTCTACTTACACTCTTGTTTGTTTATTTCAGAAGAAACAAGATAGAGAATGGCATACATAATACATTATAAAATTCATAATTACAAAGAAAAACATTGTACCAAGACAAATTTCCACATGAATCCCAAAGTTTGCTACAAATCTTGGTCTCAATTCCTTAGCCAAAATGCTGATATGAGTGTACAATGATGCTCAAGGCTTTCTCAAGAGTCCAACCATGCTAATGAGTGAAAAACAACATAATATAGACAAACATAGCTCATCCTTTCCTCTAGGGGTCAAGCACACATGTTTAGGAGATTTTTCAACTAATTCCAAACTGAAAACTGGAAATTAGGCAACATAACAGCATGCCTCTAGAAACAAGGGAACTGATTCATTCAGTTTCAAACAACCTTTAAACTGATGAATCTACCTCTACAAGTGAAAATCTAACATATTTACATCATGATCCATCAATATAAATCAAATTACATCACAAATTTGCCATTAGTAAAGTAAAATAGTCAAAGTAGGAAAAGTTGGGCGAAAAACAGAGCAAAACTTCGTCAAATTGGCGATTTTTCCTCTATGCATCGCGCCTGTTTCTCTATGCGTAGTGCCTATTTGGACCCACTTTTGGAGGCATTTTTGGTGTCAAAATAAGCTCCAGGTGTGCTTTCTAGAAATTTCTTCCTGTCTACTGTCCAACCTAAGTGGAATTTTTCAATTTGGCCTCCATTTGCCCCTCCAAAAGTCAGTTCTCCCAACACTGCTTCCTGTGTCAAAATAGGGACAATGAGGTCATTTTTTGATTGTTTTTTACCCTTTTGAGGGCTCAAAACCTGCTCAAATTTCTTGGCCATAGGTAGGAAAGCATAATTTTTCATGCCAAATCCAAAAATGTTGAGTTTTTGTGATTTGGAGGCTCCTAGCAAAAGCGAGCACCACGTGGCGTAGCGCATAGGGCAGAAAAACCTGTTTTTTGTGCCAAAAATTTGAAAAATTCAAAAAGTGCTCCAAATTTTTGAAATTTGGGCTGATTCTTCTCTATCAAGAGCTATGTTGGGCCAAGGAAGCCTCAGCCAATATCTGAAGTCGATCATGCTCCTTTTTCCTCTTTGATGCCTTCTTCAGTTTTGCTTTCAAATTCTTGATTCTCGCCTTGCAAACTTTGTTCCTCGCCATGTAATGAACAGCCATGTGTCTCAACAATTTTTTCTCCTTGTTGGCCTTTTCTAGCATCCTCTCCAAGTGGATATTGGCTCTTTCAAGCCATGACTCCCTATCGGCATTAATCTCCTGCTCAAGTGAAGTGAACTCCACCCTGCTCCTTTGGGCAGCTTGGCGAATCTCCCGAATGTTTTGCAACTCCATAATCACCTACTGGTCCTCCAGCTGCTTATTCCTTTGCTCCAGGTACTATATTGTCCATTGGGCTCTATCCAAGTTGGTAGACAAGGCATCAATGTCTGCCTGCTCCTGAATGATTTCTCTAAGATTTGTGCTTTGCGGGCCCATATCAGTATCATCACCCTCGATGAGAATGAAATCAGTCTCCCACTCACCTGATGGTCCTTCCTCTTGTAGTGGCCTCTTGCCTCGGTCTTGAACTTGTTGTGCTAATGGTGGAAGCAAGGCCCCTTCCACCCTAGGTGGAGATAACACTTGCTTTGCTGCTGCAAACAACCGTCTAGTGCCCTTCTGATAGGTGATGAACACTGGCATGCTAGCAGTCTGTGTCTCATGACCCTTATGCTGATAAGAAGGTCCACCTGTCTCATGCAAAGCCTCTGAAGTTCCCTGTGGGGCTCTGAAAAACTCACGAGAAATGAAATCCTCCGAAGTGATGCCCTGTAAGCCAAGCTAATGAATGACCACAATTTTAATGAGAGAAAAATGGTAAATATTGTTAAACTACTGTTGAGGTCTTGTGTTGCAGTAGGGTGGTCATCTTCTCTATTTTTTGGCACATGAAGTAAGGGATGTTCATCATCTGTACCCAGGTAAAATGCATCAGCAACCTGATATGATAAGCATACAAATGGGAGAACCGACCCTCACAGCTGAAATACTTCATGATCAGTTTCATTAAAGGAGCATATTCATCTTTGAGGTACCGGAAAGGAAACACTCTCTTGAGCTATCTCAAAAAGTCGAGCTTGATGTACGGTTCACAATGTTGCCGGTCAATTTTCTGCCTCTTGTTCCATTGCTCTCCAATGTTGGGAATACTGGTTGCTAGTGAAATGGATTCTGGTGTTAATGTGAAAGTGACACCAGCTAGAATGGCTTGATCACCATGTAAATGCAGTACAAACAAACAAACCAACTCATGATGAAACTGAATGTTAGCAACCTTCTCACAAAATTCATAACATGACTGATGTTGGAAACAAGAGATGGCAAGAGGGCAAGCCTGTAATTCAGCAAGAGTGGTTGGTTCTTCTCTAATATGTTTGCCACCGCTATGAGGCCTCCTGGGTGCATGTTCCTCTATTGGTGAGTCACTGTGGGTCTCCTCTTCATAATCATATGAAGGGTCAGATGCCATGTCTGTTGGTGGATAAACTGTCTTGGAGTTGTAGGTGTTGATGTGTTAAACTGTCTTGAACTATCTTTGATGATGTGTTTGACCTCTGCCACCAAGGGAAAATAGTAAAATGAGGGACTGTGGAGGGGGAATTTAGGGAAATAGGGAATTAGGGAATGATTTAGGAGGGGCTAGGGTTTGGGAGTTTGTTTTTGGGATTTTGGGAAAGGGAACTTGGGATAGGGGATTAGTGAATTTAGGGGGTAGGAGAGCTTAAGGAATAAGGAAATCAATGGAAAAATGGGGTAAGGGAGTGATGGGGGAATTTAAAGGATGGACTTGGTAGCAAAACAATCAATCAAAACCCTAGCACTGTTTGCTTTGGAAATTTTGAAGAAGTAGGGTTTGATTTCTTTAAAAAATCACCATTCATCAACCACCATGAAACAAGCACCAAACTTGGATAAAAAACAGTGATGGAGGCTCTACCTACTTGTACCAAGACAAATCCACACGTTTTGGGTGATTTGGAGCAAGATTTGGCAGTTTTTGGGCTTGCTGAATGTGTGGGTCGTGCATCCAACCCAATGTGTTGTGCCTAGCGTATGCCCTGCGCCTGTGAAAATTTGAACTAGAGTCTGAGGCCTAGTGCGCCGCACCGGTTGTGTGCACTGCGCCTCCTGCCCGGTGCGCTGCACCGGTTGTGTGCGCTGCGCCTCCTGCCCAGTGCGCAAAGCCCAGGGATTTGGAGCGATTTTCACCAAACTTTCTCACTTGCTCACCAAAATCACTTTGCCTTGATTCTACTTTGCAAATGAACTCTTGAAATGAAGAAATGGCTTATAAACAAGGAGCTTTTAAATTTTTGGCTCATAAAACCCATTTTTACAATGTTTTGAAATGACTTTATTTTTTAAACTCTATTTTTGGACTTTTTCACTTCTTTTTAGCTTTGTGATGAACTAAATGACCTGAGCTTTGCTTGTTTTGCAGGTGATTGGAGCTACTGGGGCTAAGGAAAGAAACCAGGCTACAGATGGAGTGATATACAATGAAGAAAACAAAATTTCATTATTTTTGTACAATAAAGGCAAAAAATACTCTGTTTTTTCACTTGATGATGAAATTTATTGATGTTGGAACCTCCTCATGGCCTACTGGTTGTTATTGGACACTTTGAAACATTTTTTGACAAAACCCTAATGAAACCCTAGACCTAAATGACAATGAAACCCTAAGGCGAAACCTTTGCAATCTTTAAGACAAAAGATGATTGTATATGCATTTTAATGAACAAACATGAGCCAGTAGGTAAATGACATGAGGGAAACTGTAGGAAAGCCACTACAGTCAGATGATCCATGCGCCTAGTGGAATGCAAATGATTGGGCGGGACACCTAATATGAAGTGCAACAAGAGAATTTGATCTCTGACGGAGGGATGACGAAACCGACACTAACAGTACAGAGGGGTGGTGAGCAAGAGAAGCATTGACATCAAGGTGATTGCATGAGGAAAGAGTGGCACTGGTGCTTCATATCTCTATGTCACTGTAAACAATATAAATGTAATTTATGGCTAGCAGGTTTTTTCTTTTATTTAACCCTTGTTTGGTGCATTATTATAACCACACTAGTGCATCAGATATCCAAGAGCACCCCTTGTTTTTTAAATTAAAAACCCTATAGAGCTACTCTTATTAATATGCACTCGGGTGTTTAAATACATGTACCACACATGTGCTTTGTCAAATTATAGCACTACATTTTTAAAAATTAAAAATATCATAATAGTTCTCTTTCAAGGACACACTGGGATGTTTTAATACACGAACAACATTAGTGCTTTGTAATAAGATAAACCTTTTTTTCTTTTAAATTAAAAAATATATAGCGATGATCTTGTTAAGATGCACCAGGGAAATTTAAATAATTGATAGCACTAGTGCTCCATGGGAATATAGCACCGCATTTTAAAAACCCTTAGCAGTGCTCTTTCTAAGATAGACCAGGGTGTTTTAACACATGAAAAACACTGGTGCTTCATTGGAATATAGATACAAATTTATTTTTTAAATTAAAAAATATAGCGGTTCTCCTTCTAAGTATGCACTGAGGAGTTTTACTACAAGAAGAGCATCAGTGTTGCAGGTGGATATAGCACTGACAAATTTTAAAACTTAACCTTTTTTTGGTGCTATCGAGTATTCAAGCATCGGTGCATGGTATATTGTGCACGCACTAGGGTGTTATAGTATTGGTTTAACATTAGGTCATCATCACAGTATAGCACGGGACTAGGAAAAATGAATTTTACAATCGACATTTTTGTAAATTTAACCCTTTTCTAGTGCTATTGAGTAGTATATGCACCGATGCTCTTTGTTATTTAGTGCACTATTTTTTTTAATAAATTTACGATGGTGCACCATGTTCTATTCTGAATTGGTTCTTATATGTGTATTAAAGCATCAATGTGTTTTTATATTGTAGACACACAATAGAAAAAAACATCTTCTAAAACATTTGTCTGCCCACCTCTGCTACAAACAGATTTTTGGGCTATTTTTATAAGGGCTTCTGCAAAAACTTCTTCTAGAAGGTATTTTCCTTATAGTGATGGTTTTATTTTGATAATGAGACTCAAAGTATTATTCTCACTCATTGGATTTTGTCAAGTTTCGCTTACTAGGTCGGATGACACAAACCCTTGTTTACCTCATTTGCTTGAGCATGAATGTTATGTTGATGTGGTCAAGGACATAATTTCTGTATTTCAAATGTTGAGCATTTGTCATACACATTTGTTTTTATTTTTTATTTTTTATAAAATTACTTCTTATGAGGAAGTAAAATATTCAAGGATTTAAGCCTAGGATGTAATGTACTTATGGGAACACTATATCCCCTAATTATTTTTGAACGATACCTCAGTTCCTGCTAATAATTATTAGGGCCCTTTGGACTCTCTTTTGTATTTTCTTACTAATTACTTCAAGTCACTCAACACTGATATATTATTATTAAGAATATTGTATATATGTTGTTTTTATAAATTTCTCTTTATAATGTATTTTTCTTTTCAACTGTGGTTCACGGTCACTGACTGGCTGCTACATCCATGGGTAATAATCCAGGTAGAGCCACACGAAGGGATCTACCCACTAACTTATCTAGTGAGGCCTAACCATAATGGCGTCGAGGGTATTTGACCCTGTGACCTCCCAATTGGCAAGGTACTTAGCAACGAGAACTCAACCAATTGAGCTATCCCTTGGGACTATAAGGTATATTTTGTTACCATTTATTCTCATCATGAAATTTGTTACTTACATAGCTCAATTGCTTGCGTTTGTTTGTATAAATTTTTAACTCTCGCTTAATCTGAGTGAATTCTATATATGTAAGATATTATCTCATAATTTACTATACAATTCAAGAATGAACTACTAAATATTTCTATACATATTTTTTTTCATATTCTCTACTAGTCTTTAATCAACCCAAGTTTATACTATTTATATTATATCTTATATTTACATACATACCTTTCCCAATTAGAATATTCTAACCAAACAAATAATTGAAATTCTACTTTGCATTCTTCTATACATACTGGTATTTTTCTATATAAACATACATATAATTATTAACTCAATACAATCTTACATTCAAAAGCTTACTTTCATAGATTATTATTATTATATGCACTAAATAAATGATATAATAAATACTTTTTCTTCCAAAATTAACTGCTATACATTCTATTTGCATAAATTTTTCAGAATAAACAAAATACATATGAGTAGGAAACATAATACAAACTTTAAATTATCTTCGGCTATTTTTAAATTATGCTTGATCTATTCAGCGACTTCTTCCATCTCCTTTAACATATATTGTCCCAATACTAGTTGATCCTCTGGATGGTCCCAACTTAGAGGTACTTTTCATCTTCTTCCATACAATACCTCAAAGGGACTCATCTTCAAAGAAGTTTGATATCCATTATTATAGGAAAACTCAACTAAGTGGAGATAGTCTTCCCACTTAGTTGGTTTGTCCATAACATGCATTCTTAACATATATTCTAAGATTTGATTGGTTCTTTCTATTTGACCATTGTTTTGAGGATGATAGGTTGTACTAAAGTTTAACTTTGTCCCCATACCTTCAAATAATCCCTTTCAAAATTTTGAAGTGAACTTGGCATCACGATCTAAAATCATAGTTTTGGGCATACCGTGGAGTCTAAATATCTCCTTCATGAAGATTTATGCTATATTAATAGCCTTAAAGGTAGATTTAACAAGAATAAAGTGTGCATCTTTGTTGAGTTTATCTACCACTACCATGATATAGTCATGTTGCCTCCTAGTCCTTGGTAATCCAGTAATGAAATCCATGGATATTTTTTCCCATTTCCATTATGGAATAGGAAAAGGTTGCAATAATATTGTTGGGTGTTGATGGGAAGCCCTCACCTGTTAATACTCTAAGCACTTAACCACATACTTTGTTGTCTATATTTTCATGTTAGGCCAATAAAAATATTTCCTCAACACAATTATCTTTTTTGATACTTAAGATGGCTAGATGTTGGTTTATTATGTAGTTCATCTAAAACAAATATTTTAATAGATGGATCATCATACAAATAAATTATGTATTTATACAACAAAAAAGCCCAATTATTTACTGAAAAATCAGTTTCCTCTTCACCTAACAGTTTAGTTTTCTATGTTTTTCTTTAATTTGCATATATTATTAATCAAATTATGTTGTTGTTTGAATATTTTCTATCAAGTCTAGCTTCTAATTAGTTGATGAAATGAAGCAGATTTGATTTAATTTTTTACTCAAGGCATCAACAATTTTGTTTTATTTTCCTTTAATGTGTACGATTTCAAAATCGTATTCACTAAGGAATTCCAACCATCTAGCTTGCCTAACATTCAAATTTGGCTAGTCAAAAATGTATTTGAGGTTAACATTATCTATCTTTAGCTGAAATCTTCTTCCTATAATATAGTGTCTCCACATTTTTAGAGCATGTATGATAGTTTCTAGTTCTAGGTCATGTGTGGCATATTTTCATGATCCTTTAGCTTCCTAGATTCATAACTGATTACGTGGCCTTATTTCATTAAAACACCTACCAATCCTTCTTTACAAGAATATTTACATACAACAAAATCTTTATTAGGATTTGCTAGTTTCAATATTAAAGTAGTAGTTAGTAGTTGCTTAAGTTTTTCAAAACTATCGTAACACTTTTGACTCAATTCAATTTTTTTCCGCTTCTTTTGCAAGGAAATAATTGGATATTCCAACTTGGAGAAACCTTTTATGAACCTTCTGTAATAAATTGTAATTCAGAGAAATGACCTTATATTAGCTACATCTTTAGACACTGGTCATTCAGTACTAGCTCAATTTTTTTCAAGATCCACAACAATCCCTTCCTTAAACACTGCATGTCATGAATATTGAATATATCTCTAGTAAAATGATCATTTTCTAAACTTAGCATGCAACACGTTCTCTCTAAGTGTTTAAAGAACAATTTGCATGTGTTGATCATGTTATTCTTTACTTTTTGAATAAATCATGATATCATCTATGAATACAATCGAAAATTTGTCAAGAAAAGGAATAAGAAAACTCTTCATCGGACAAATGAAAGTGGCTAGTGCATTAGTTATTTCAAATGGAAGCACTGCAAACTCATAGTGTCCATATATTCTCCTAAATTTTGTTTTGTGAATATCTTCATCCTTGATCCTAATATGATGATATCTAGATATTAGATCAATTTTTGAAAATATTGAAGCTCCTTGGACTTGATCAAATAAGTCATCAATCCAAGGCAAATGATATTTATTTTTTATGGGCCTTTTTATTCAGTTTCCTGTAATATATACAAAGCCTAAGAGTCTCATATTTCTTCTTAACGAATAAAACTGGTACACCCCAAGGAAATACACTAGGCCTTATGTACTTCTTATATAACAGATCTTGCAACTGAATTTTTAACTCCATTAAATCAGGAATACTCATTCTCTATGGAGCTTTGGATATTGGAATTACTTTAGGAATGAGATCAATAGTGAAGCCTATATCTCTCCTTGGAGGAAAGCTAGTGTCTCATCAAGAAAGACATCTTTATATTTCTCCAAAAAAGGGTAGTCTTCTAGAGATAGATTTTGTTTACTATTAGACAAATCTTCAAACTGAACTACAAACATTTGGAAGCTTTTATGAGCACATTTCTTTAGTTGTAAGGAAAAAATATACCTGACATAAATATCTCTTGGCACTTCTTTAACTATACAGTCATCTCCCTCATCATTAACACAAGTGAAATAATTTTCCAGGAAATTAAAAATTACTCAGTGAGATTCTGACCAATCCATTCCAATAAGAATGTCATATGACACCAAAGGTAAAACATTCAGACTTAAATGAGTGTTCATTCCATTTATTTTTAATAAACAATAGTTTCTTATTTATGTAACTTTCATTTTTGTGGATAATTGTACTAACTAGGGCATACTTTGTTTTTCCTTTTTAAGTTCACACTTTTCAATTGTAGTAGGGGAAATATAACTTAAAGTAGATCTAGGGTCTATTAATACTGAAACATTTTTCTCAGAAATTTTACCTTGGACTTCCACCATAGTGGACTAGTGGTTTGCTTGTCTTCCATCCAATGTTGCACATATACTTGGAATATTACATAGAAATATCATTGACTGTAGAGGCTTCTTGCAGGACATTTATTGTTTCTATTTTATTTACAGTGTTTCGTGGATAGTCTCCCCACAAATGGTTCTCACTGCAACCCCAAAATTTGATTCGTGGTCTGGTCATTTCTCCAAGTTTCCTATTTCCTGCACCAGACCCTTGTAAACATTTATATGGTAAATTTTTTTGATGGTTCACACTTTTGATGTAATTCCCTCCTTGATTACTTTTAGAGGTTTTTTAAAAGGAAAATTCTTAAACCCGTTTTTATTATTATTAAATTTCTCATGTTTCTTGGCCATCCAAGCCTTAGAATTTTCACCTTTCTTTTGGTTCTAATTTAAACACAAATTTTCCTTCCTTATAGTCTCATCCATGGTCTTTAGATTGTCAAACTCGATCCTCTCCCTATATGAAAATTAAAACCTACTAATGAACCTTTGTATTTTGGCTTTTTCCCACCATAAGGTTGATTTGCCAATCAACTGGTATATTTCCAACTTCACCCTCAAATTGTTTGCATAGCTATAAAACTCGAAATATTTTTACATATTTAGAATCCATACCTCTACTCCTCTAGACTCCCCATTAAAATTTGGAGGCCTAATATTTTTGAATTCTCCTTACAACTAAGATGTATTCCTCTTCTTCTTGGACACAGAAGTACTACTTTCAGATTTTTGTTCTTTTCCTTCATCAAACTCATAGGTCTTACTTTCACTAGAAGTTATAGAATCAATTGTATCAGTGCATTCACTCCTAGATCTATTCTTATGAGTTTCTTTTGTTTTCCTATTAGCTCTATCTTCTTCCAGCTTCCTCACGAAATAACCATTAATCTCCTAATGATCATCCTTAGCTTTAGACATTTTTTTCTTGATTAACATTGTATTATTTAGATCTACCTTCAAGATATGCATTATTTGCAAGATTTCAAATGATTGATTTTTTTTATTACCAGTTCCTCCTCCCATCATTCAATTTTAGTATTAGTTTCCTCCCCACCTCTAAGTGACCCTATGAAAGTATTACCATTATATTATTTAGCCATACTTCAAACTCTTCCTAACAATCCTTTGATTATCTTATCATTGCATAAAGAAAAATAATTATTTTAGTTTAGGACCAATAAAAGGTCCAATGTTTATCCAGGTGGCTCCAGAGAAACACACAGGACAAAGAGTACTCAAGAAACCTCAAAACTAAAAGTTCTTATATTATGCTCGAACCAAATTCATGTTGAGGATCTCATCGTCTTGATCGCGGTGGTGTGAACGGTTCGTCAAACTGACTTCATATGCGAAAGTTAGAAGCAGTCAAATTTGGGTTGAATTTTGTTGACTCGACAAGCTTAAGAAGGCCACAATTTCAACTTTTCTGGTGGACGGAATCTGACCAACCCCGGCCGGATTTCGGGAAAATTTGTGGCCTGATTAAAATGACCCCTTCGGTCAAAATCTGGATTTTTCAAAATTGGCATATTGTTTTAATATAACAAAAAAAATAAATTAAAAAAGGGGTGGTAGGCCACCAACCCCGCCACCCAAACCATATCAAAACAATAATTTAGTGGAGGGGCGGGTCACTACCCCCGACCCCTCCCACGGAACCTCCATAATATGTTAAAAGGTGGGAGTTGGGTGGTGGGCCGACCCTTGTGGCATGGACCCAACCCAAAAACAAGCCCAACCATTTATTTCAAAGAAAAAGCACATAGGTGGGTACGGTGAGCAGGCCGCCCAACCGAAAAATTAATTTTAAATTAATTTTGTTTTGTAATGTATGAAAAAAGGAGGGGGCAAGGTTTGACCGCCCGTCCTCCTCCTTAATATTTGGATCTCAAACCAACTCAGCCAATGCGTTTCTTGTGAAATCCGTCAACACATTTTCTATTTAACACGTAGTTTATCAATGAACCCAGGGGGAAGGAGGCAGTGCATGCAGTTCGAGGTAGCATTTTGCAGGAGGGTCGAATTTTCACTTTGTCAGATTTTGACAAATTTTATATGGGTTCAGCACTTCTCCACGCCACAAACACAATGGCGTTTTCTATGTCTCCATCAGATTTTTGCATATTTTAGCCATTTCCAGTATGAGGTGGAACCATGATTGCTGCAAAAACAGGGAGCGGAACCATGATAGTTGCAATTTCCTTGAGAAGGTAATTTTTCTCCATGTCGGAATATAGTCAACTTTACAGTCATTTTTCATGGTTTTCTGCAGGGATCACAATGGCGAGGTCAGATTTGCCTTTGGAGTTGTAGATTTCTAGTCCACCCATGGAGCAGAATCTTTGAGGAATCTAGGGGGAATCAAAAAGATTCCTTGAGCCATAGATTCTCAACATCTCAAAATTCAAAAATTGGACAGTTGATTTTGCACTATTCGACGTCACAAATATGGTGGTGCATTCAAATTTCTCATTCTCTCATTCCATTCTTTAGCCACTTTTCTAAGTGAAATGCAGGTGTCAACATCTATGTGCGAGCAGTCATGCGATTGATGCCGTGAGATCGATGGTCCGAGCAGCTTCAACAGTTTGACATCTGCTTCTTCAGATGGCCCTTGGTTGTGAGGTATATGCAGTGCGTTCATGTACTTATTTTGCTATGCATTATGCTTCACAGATCCCTATTTGATGTTGATGTGGGATCTTGTTTATTACTTGTTTTCATGATTCCTGCTTGACGTGATGCGGAATTGTCTATGTGATGTACTTGTTGTCATGATTTGTCATGATTTGTCATGTTATGTTTTGAGGTCCCTTTGTTGTATGTTGATGGGATACTCATGTTGTTGTCATGCATGTTTTGCGTTGAGATCCCTTTTATGCCATGTTGGCGGGATGCTCATCATGCATGAGTTTGTGTCATCCCGATAGGAGTCTTTTGATTAAGAGTTCCTGTAGCGTAACATCTCTTGGAGCCACACCTGCGTGACGGAATTTTCCTTGTATGATAGCGACATCACCTCTTATGTACATCACCACTATTGACAACACTTAATGCAATTGCTTACACCATCTTGACATTGGGGCCCAGAGACGTAGTCCCTCCTAGACGAACTCTGTTATCAACGTCATGAGTTTTTATGTTGCTAATGATTGACATGTTCCTCTTCTTTACAGTGTTATCACTTAAGAAGCGATTACTAAATTTTTCACATCAGTTTAATTGTGAAGGTTAGGTGTTAGTCCAATTTCAGTTTTTCCATGTTCAATGTAGTGTCTAGGTCTTTAGAATCTTGGTGGTATGGTTAAATAAAGGTCAATAATCTGTTCTCATTCATCATTGGTCCCACAACCCGCATAGATTCCTTGTATCAAATTTTTCTTAAGGTTCTTATGTGTTATAAAGCAGTTAAGGTGTTTTCGTAGCGCGGAAACGAGTCTAGGTGTTTTCGTAGCACAAAACCCAGATTTTACACTGGCTGCGCTACGAAATCAGGGATTCATGCGGATCCGTAGCAAATCTTGCTTAGCTGTCATATCTATCAAGGCCCGTTATGTTTACATCATCAACTGTCAGTTTATACACTTCGCCTATCATGTCCAACCACTTATCTTTATCATTAGAGTCGTTAGGTACCTTGGTACGCTCAGATTTCAAGTTTCAAGAAAAGCCAAGCACTCACAGTCATAATTTGTGGTTGGATTCATGCGTAAGGAATAAATTGTCAAGCATTCAATTTGAATTTCTTGGAAATCAGGCGAGCCAGCTTTTAGGCAAGCCAGCTTTCAAGTGAGGCAGCTCTCAAGAGAGGCAGCAATAAAAAATTGAAATAGTGCCAGTCTTTCAAATTGTCACACTGTTGGAATCCCATGGAGAGGGATATAGAAAGAAAGGAGCACAGGTCAGGCAGGTGCTTGAGGAGTGAACCTGAAGGTTTAGACATTATCTTAAAGAACAAAGAGGTTGAACGTGCATTCAAGAAGGTTGGTTGTTGGAATTTCTGCGAGAAGCTTCAAGGAGGCCATATGCAAATCACCAAGGAGTTTGCTTTGAATTTCATAGGAATGAATTCAAAAGTTGGGGTGCTTGAATTTCCAGTCACTCCAGAGGCCATATCTACAGTTACTGAAATCCTGAGGGGAGAAGAAAGATGGTTTAAAAATTTCAAATTTGATATGACCCCATGCAAAGAATTTCTGAAGCCGGAGTTTATTGATTCAGATCTAAATAAGTCTGTGCCCAGGAATTTTGTCAAGGATGCATATGCCAATTTACTTACCTCCATACAGAGGTACTTTACCTACGAGGGGAGGTATCATAAGGTGTATTCATATTACTTCAATATTCTGCTACATTTCACAGGAAATATATCTCTTGATTTACCTTTCAACTTGTTTCGTATCCTAGGCAAAATGCGTGACAAGGTTTAGCTAAAGAAGGAAGCCTGTGAGACCTCACTGTTTCATCATGGCTTAGTTCAATTAATCATGTTGCATGAGCTCCAGAAAGTAGGTAGCGACTAGCCCACGTTCATGTTTATGTCTGGTTTCGAGAACGAGACTGGTCTCAGTCCTCAAGTTGCAAAAGATTCTCCAACAGTAACTGGCCATCATGCAGAAACAAGATCCAGGAGATTTGTAAAATTGAAGGCTAGGAAGCAGGTAAAGGAACCTACCAAACCATTGATAATCCAAGACACACCCCAATAGTCCCAGAAAGAGAAAACTCAGATCAGAGAGGGTGTACATGAATCATCTACAGGTGAAGTAGTCTAGAGAAGAATGACAAGGAGCCAGTTAGCTAAGGAAAAAGGAAAGACAGTGGTTACTGAGGAAAGCCTGGTTTCAAAGGGAAGTCTTAATGACTTACTGCAAGCTATTGATATTGAAGAATCTCCCTTGGTTCAAGCAGATTTGATAAAATCAGGAAAGGACAAGACCAAAAAGATCAAAGCCTCGAAAAAGCTCAAGTTCAATGATCTGGTTGCTAAATTTGTCTTTAAGCCAAGAAGACCAGTGACGAGGCATTCAATACAGGTACAAGAGACACTGCTCGAAGCAAGTGAAACAGAGGAGATAGCACAATCTCATGAAGGAAAGGATAAAGGTAAGGCAGTTATCCCTCAAGAAGAATATAGTGTTGAAGAGTTAAAAAAGAAGTTGAAATTAGCAAAACTGGAAATTGCTAAATTGAAGAAAGCCTCAACGAAACATGCAATCAAGGAGGCTCATTTCAACAAAATGGAGGCCCTGTGGGAAGACAAAACAATTCAAATACCTGAGATGGTCGACTGTCTTGCTCAATACTATACATGGTCAGTGCCCGCAATAAAAGAAGCAAAACTCATCAGAAGAGTTAATATGAAACTGAGAGCTGGGATCAGGGTTATGAAGAGACAAATTGAGGATTTGAAGATGCAACTAAGCCAGCGGGAAAGATCTCCTTAAGAAAATCACACAGCAAGTAAGGTTATATCCCAATTTTTTTATGATTTACCTTGTTGCAGGTTTTCCTCAGTTTTGAATAGCTACAGGGAAGTTGAAAGGGACATTCCAATACAAAAGAGGCTCAAGACAGTCATATGTTGGTATTAAAACTGTGTTTTGTGATTACACAACAATTTCGTAGCGTGCTACGAAACTTCTGAAAATGACGCATAATGCATAGCAGTTTCGTAGCGCGCTACGAAACTACTATAGCTGCATAATTAAACTCAATCGACCAATTTTTAGTAATCAAGGGGAAACTTTTTTGAAAGGGGAGTTCAAAAAGGGATCATTTACAATGTGCAAGCAACCGACAAAGGTAAAACAAGTGGAGAAAAAGATATATGAACTATAAGTTTTTGTCATACAAATGATCACTGCTAGTATTGTCCACAACATTTCAAACAACTTTGAAGAGGTTTTGTCTCCATACGAGTATATGGGAAGGGTCTACAACACATCAAGAATGTGGCACTCCAATACACTTTTGTGTAATCAAAGAAGAACATCATGGTTAATTGGTCTCAAATACCCTTGAGGAAACCAAAAGCAGGAAAACATGGGTAGTTTCCTACTTTGCAGGAGCAGTAAAGGAGATAAGACATTAAGGGCCAGCAAGGAGTTTTAAACATCCATCAAAGTTAAACTGAAGGGAACCACTTGTCAGAGAACGAGTTTTGATTGTAATAAATGCTATTAACAACATGATTTGGAGTTAGACTTCTAATTGTCTTAGGTTTCTAAAACTTCCAGTTAGCAGTTGTTGTATTTAATAGTTAGTTAAAGTTTGAATAGGTGTCATACCAAGTAGAATTCGAGTTCCCCTCATGCGGGAGGAGGAATCTCAGCTATGTAAAGAATTCTATATATAGGAGAAAGAGAAATGTACTTAGGGTTGGAAAATTGATTGAGAAAAGCTCTGATAGTTGGCTTTATGTAAAAGACTCTGTTTTTTAGTAATACAGTATTGGCTTTGCTTCTCAGGAATCAGAAAAGAATTTGATGTGATGAATGTCTTGTGTTGTCTTTTCCTATTATCTACAGTGTTATGAATATGTGATTACTTAGAAATCACTAACAGTTCTCTAATTTCCTTTATATATTCGTAAACTGTGCTGGCCTTTTATTTATTTGGTGTGTTCTACATATGTTGAATTCTAAATGCCCTGACTTCTATGCAAAGCTAACCTTACTGTCACTACTGAAACATATCTGACTCCATAAGCCCAATGGATACTTTCTAATATTGTTTCAACCTCTTATACTTGTTCATTTTGTTTCATAGAGTTATCCATCTTATTCATTATCCAAATCTTTAATCTTGTGGGAGAGCCCTCTCAGGTTGAGGAGGCTAAGCCTCAACCTAAAGTAGGTTTGAAAGAGTTACTTGAAGTCTACCTAATCAGCAGCCTGTCAGGGTCTGGTTTTGAGATAACATACAACATGCACATGTATTCATTAATGTTCTTTTAAAAATGCAATTTAACACATCAAGAAAGTAAAAGGTCTTGGAAGGGTCCTTCGTCACACCCAGACCTAGATCAAGTGGTATTAAAGCAGTCTTTGTGTTGATGTGAATTCTAGCATGAACAATGGAACATGCAGTGATAGAGGATGAAAAAGAAATGTATAAGACCATGCTCAAAATTTCCAAAAGGGTGGAAACCATGTATGAAGCTCTATAGAAAGAGACAAAGGAAAAGGAGTGATTGCAGCTTAAGTTGCGAGCCACGAAAGAGGCCTTGGAAGAACTAAAGCACCACAAACATAATATTCAAACAGAGAACGTTGAATTGAAGTTGCGTCTACATGAAGAGAAAGAGGAGAAACATAGTTTGCTACGACAACTGTACGCAAAGGGCAAGGCCTTGGAAAAGCTGCAGCATGACCCATGTGAGGTAAAATGTAATTCTCCAAATTCATGTATGTGTCCTGATGATGATTTCGCTATTTTTGAAAATCATACCACAGGAATTGGCTCCAAACTGTTGAAGAAAATGGGGTATGAAGGAAAAGGCTTGGGCATTAATGGCCAAGGCATTGTCAACCCCATCAAACTAGAGGAATTACTGTGTTGAACAAGACTTGGGTATGTCAGAAAGGAAGTTGGGGAATGCGCCGCGATAGTTAGCGAACCACCAACAACAGATGATGAGCAACCCTCATTAGTTCTTTCCAAATCGATAGAGGAGGTAAAAGATGTTGATTTCCTTTTAGTTTCATCGTCACATAGTATGATTTTTGTTGGAGATTTGGGGATCCCAATTACAGGGAAAAGCATGAGGCTCCTTACAAGGACGAGGCATGAGGAGGAAGAAAAACTTTGTATTGATAACCAGGGCATAACTCAACCATTTGAGGTTGTGCAGAGACCTCAATTTGCAGGCTCGAGATTCACCAAAGGAGAATGCTCGAAGGTGTCATGTGCTTCTGAGACATCGTCGAAATCGTTGAGGAAAGAGAAGGATGGGAACACATCCCCATCATCCCATGGATGTTTCCATGGCAAGGAAAGAGCTGAGGCAAGCTCTCATCGCCATAATGACATCATAGATGACAAGGAAAGGTATAACTAGTTTCGACATTTGAATATTCATTTTGAGTATAATCATGTTTTTAACGATGAATGTAAAACATGGCATCGAAAAACATGTACCCTTTGTGGATTACATAACTGAATTTTCTAAGTGTTGGAAAAGCATGGCAGCACACAAAAGGGTGAGGCATGAAATATCCTCTCAACAACATATAAAGAAACAGGTTAAGCAAATTTGGAGAACAAAATGTACTGCAGTCATTGCGACAGAAGTGGCCATCAAAGAGCCACTTGTTGGAGTCTCCATCCAGAGTAGTGCCTTAAAGACAAAGCGTCGGTGCATGAACCAGGTGAAGTAGTTGTTCGACAAGCAAGACTTTCAAAAAGAGGTGACCCATTCACATTGATCAGAGTGAAAAATGGTTTCTAGATATGTTAGCATGCCATGGTCGTGCTTTTGTAAATCATTTGTTACATTTCAAAATGTAAAAGTGATGATGTGTTTTCCATCACTTGTTCAGCAACAATGATGTCTGGTCTTATTTTTAGTTGCATTTTAAAACGTAAAAGTGATGATGTGTTTTCCATCACTTGTTCAGTAACAACAATGTCTAGTCTTATTTTGAGTTTCATTTTACACTTTGAAAGTGATGTTATGTTTCCATCACTTATCAAAGAAAATAGTGTTTGGCTTGATCTTTGTAAATCATGTGTTGTAGTGATGAAGTGTTTTCCATCACTTGTTGAAGCAACAATGATATGTTGGCTTTGTTTTCGTAGCTAGGGTATTGTGTCCATCTTGTTGTAAACTTAACCATTGAGTATGTGTTATAAACTTGTGGCAAGTATGGGATGCTTGGGTCATTAGTTGGTCATGAAATTCAAGCATGTAAATTGCAAAACAATGTACTACAAGTTGTAGAGGTTACAGGTGTCGGCTCATCGCTTAAGGCTCTGAAGAAAAAAGATGAAGGACATGGAAGCGAGACCTTTCAGGATGCTTGTGATGCAGATAAGGTACAGAGAAGTTGCAGATTACTTTTCATGGTTTTGGAGGGCCAGAAGCTCCTTTGTGGGGAGGATTGATCTAGGTGGCTCTAGAGACACACACACACGACAAAGAGGACTCAGGAGCTCAAAAATCAAAGTGCTTGGATTATGCTCGAACCAAATTCATGTCGAAGATCTCGTTGTTGTGATTGTGGTGGTGTGAACGGTTCGTCAAACCGAGTCCGTATGTGAAAGTTAGAAGAAGTCAAATTTGGTTGACTTTTGCTGACTTGGCAGGCTTAAGGAGGCCACAATTTCGAATTTTTTGGTGGACAGAATCTGGCCAACTCAAGCCAGGTTCTGGGTGAATTTGTTACCTGATTAAAATGACCCCTTCAGTCAAAATCTGGATTTTTCAGAATTGGCATATTGTTTTAATATAACAAAAAAAAAAATTAAAAAAGGGGTGGCAGATGACCAACCCCGTGTTAGTGTCGGTATCTTCATCCCTCCGTCGAAGATCAAATCCTCTTGTTGCATTTCATATTAGGTGTCCCTCCCAGTCATTTTCATTCCATTAGGTGCATGGATCATCTGATGGTAGTGGCATTCCTACAGTTTCCCTCATGTTATCTACCTACTGGCTCATGTTTGTCCATTAAAAAAGCATATACAGTCTTCTTTTTATCTTAAGATTGCAAAGGTTGTCTTTAGGGTTTCATTGTCAATTAGGTCTATTGTTTCATTAGGGTTTCACCAAAAAATTTTCAAAGTGTCCAATAATTACCAGCAGGCCATGAGGAGGTTTCAATATCAATAAATTTCATCACCAAGTGTTCGAAAATGTGTTTTTCCTCAAAACTCTGTTTTGAGGAAAAAAACAGAGTATTTTGCTTTTATTGTATAAAAAATCATGAAATTTTGTTTTCCTCATTGTATACCACTCCGTTTGCACCCTGGTTTCTTTCCTTAGCCCCAGCAGCTCCAACACCTGTAAAACAAGCAAAGCTCAGGTCATTTAGTCATCACAAAACTCAAATGAAGTGAAAAAGACCAAAAAACAGAGTTTGAAAATAAAGTCATTTGCAAAACATTATGAAAGTGGGTTTGGCAAAATCAAAATTGAAAAGCTCCATGTATGAATCATTTCTCCAAATGTTTGAAAGCTCATTTTCACTCCAAGAGCAAAGAGAAGCAAGGCAAAGCGATTTTGGTGAGTAAGTGAGAAGTTTGGGTGAAAATCGTTGTAAGTTACCAGTGCGGTGCACTGGGCAGGAGGTGTGGCGCACTGGGCCTCAGACTCCTGTGTTATTTTGCAAGGGCACGACGCATACGCTGGGTGCGGCGCATTGGGTTGTATGTGTGGCACACACAGCCAGAGAGCCCGAAAACTACCAACACTCGCTCCAATTGCCCAAAAACGCACCGATTTGTTTTGGTGCAAGCATGTAGAGCCTCCCTCTCTATTTTTATCTAAGTTTGGTGTTTATGTTATGGTGGTTGATGAATGGTTAGTGTTTAAAAAATCAAACCCTACCATTTGAAAGTCCCCAAAGAAAATTGTTGCCTAGGGTTTTGATTCACTGTTTTGCTACCAAGTCAATCCTTTAATTCCTCCATCACTCCCTTACCCATCTTTTCATTGATTTCACTATTCCCTAAGTTCCCCTACCCCCTAAATTCACTAATCCCCAATTCCAAGGTCCCTTTCCCAAATTCCCAAATGTAAATTCCCAAACCCTAATCATATACAAAAGATCCCAAACTACACTCTAAATCCCTGTTCCCTTAACTAACTCTACCACAAACAGTCCCTGATTCCCTATTTCCCTAAATTGCCCCTCCATAGTTCCTCATTTCACTGTTTTCCCTTGGTAGCAGAGGTCAAACACATCACCAAAACCAGTTCAAGACAGTTTAACATATCAACACCTACTTCTCCAAGGCAGTTTATTTACCAGCAGACATGGCATCTAATCCTTAATATGATTATGAAGAGGAGACCAAAAGTGACTCACCCACAGAGGGACATGCACCCAGGAGGCCTCATAGAGGTGGAAAACACATTAGAGAAGAACCAACCACTCTTGCTGAATAACAGGCTTTCCCTCTTGCCATCTTTTGTTTCCAGCATTAGCCATGTTATGAATTTTGTGAGAAGGTTGCTAATATTCAGTTTCATCATGAATTTGCCCGCTTGTTTGTACTACATTTACATGGTGATCAGGCCACTCTAGCTAGTGTCACTTTCACATTAACACCAGAATCCATTTCACTAGCAACTAGCATACCTAACATTGGAGAGCCATGGAACAAGAGGTAGAAATTTGACCGGCAGCATTATGAACCATACATCAAGCTCGGATTTTTGAGACAACTCAAGAGAATGTTTCCTTTTCAGTACCTCAAAGATGAATATGCTCCTTTAATGAAACTCATCATGAAGTATCTCAGTTGTGAGGGCCGGTTCTCCCGCTTATATGCTTATCACATCAGGTTGCTGATGCATTTTACTCGGGTATGGATGATGAACATCCCTTGCTTCATGTGCCGAAACATAGAGAAGATGACCACCCTTGTGCAGCACAAGACTTCTCAGCAACAGCTTAACAGTATTTATCATTTTGCTCTCATCAAAATTGTGGTCGTTCATCAGCTTGGTTTACAGGGCATCACTTGGGATGACTTCATCTCTCGTGAGATTTCCAGAGCTTCACAGGGACCTTCAGAGGTTGGGCATGAGACAGGTGGACCTTCCTATCAGCAAGAGGGCCATGAGACACAGACCGCCAGTGTTCCGGTGTTTGTCACCTATCAAAAGGGCATTAGGCGGTTATTTGCAATAGCAAAGAGAGTGTTATCTCCACCCGGGGTGGAAGGGGCCTTGCTTCCATCATCACCACAACAGATTTAGGACCGAGGCAAGAGGCTACTATAGGAGGAAGGACCATCAGGGAGCGGGAGACTGATTTCATCCTCATTGAGGGTGATGATACCAATATGGGCCCGCAAAGCACAAATCTTAGAGAAATCATTAAGGAGCAGCAGGCATACATTGATGCCTTATCTACCAACTTGGATAGAGCCCAATGGACTATACAGTACCTGGAGCAGAGGAATAAGCAACTTGAGGACCACTAGGTGATTATAGAGTTGGAAAACATTTGGGAGAATCGCCAAACTGCCCAAAGGAGGAGGGTGGAGTTCACTTCATTGGAGCAAGAGATCAATGCCGATAGGGAGTCATGGCTGGAAAGAGTCAATATCCACTTGGAGAGGAAGTTGGAGAAGGCCATCAATGAAAATAATATTCTTAGAAACCTGTCATATCATTACTTGTCCCGGAACTTGGTGTGCCAAGCGAGAATCAGGAGTTTGAAAGCAAAGTTGAAGAGAGCATCAAGGAGGAAAAAAGAGGAAGAAGGACTTCAGATTTTGGTTGAGGCTTCCTTGGCCTAACATCATGCTTGATAGAAAAGACTTAGCCCAAATTTCAAGAAATTTGGAGCAATTTTTGCATTTTAGAAATTTTTGGCACAAAAAACAGGTTTTTCTGCCCCTTGCATCGCGCCACGTGGCGCTCGCTTTTGCTAGGGGCCTCGAAATCACAAAAACTCAGCATTTTTGGATTTTTCATGGAAAATTATGCTTTCCTACCTATGGCCAAGAAATTTGGGTAGGTTTTGAGCCCTCAAAAAGGTCAAAAACACTCAAAAAATGACTTCATTGCCCCTATTTTGAAACATAGGAAGTAGTGTTGGGAGAATGGACTTTTGGAGGGGCAAGTGGAGGCCAACTTGAAAAATTCCACTCAGTTTGGAAAGTAGACGAGTAGATATTTCCAGCAAGCACACCTAGAGCTCATTTTGACATTAGGAAGGCCTCCAAAAGTGGGTCCAAACAAGCACGATGCAAAGAGAATCAGGCATGGCGCATAGAGGAAAAATTGCCAGTTTGACCAAGTTTTGCTCTGTTTTTCACCCAACTTTGCCTAGTTTGACATTTTTTACTTTCCCAATGACAAATTTATGATGTAATTTGATGTATATTGATGGATCAGATGTAAATATGTTATATTTTCCCTTGTAGAGATAGATTCATCAGTTTAGAGGTTGTTTGAAACTGAATGAATCAGTTCCCTTGCTTCTAGAGGCATGCTGTTATGTTGCCTAGTTTCTAGTTCTCAGTTTAGAATCAATTGGATCAGCTCCTAAACATGTGAGCTCGACCCCTAGAGGCAAGGATGAGCTATGTTTGTCTATATTATGTTTTTTTCTGTCAATAGCATGGTTAGACTCTTGAGGAAGCCTTGAGCTTCATTGTACATTTCATTTCAGCATTTTGGCTAAGGAATTGAGACCAGGGTTTGCAACACTCTTTGGGATTCATGTGGAAATTTGTCTTGGTACAGTGCTTTTCTTTGTAATTGTGAATTTTCTTATGTGTTATGTATGTCATTCTCTTTCTGATTTCTTCTGAACTAAACAAACAAGAGTGTAAGTAGAATCCATTGAAAGTGCAGTGCTCTACTTGAAGTTTGCTTTAGTTATTTGATGTTTTCAGCTGTTTGGGGAGGATCCATGATTGCTCTTGCCCTCTTCAACACCTCACCTATCTATTCCTTCCATCTCACTCAAATTTAAGTGCCAAAACGATTGCCTACCTTGCCCCATTGAGATCTCTGCAGAACTGATCCTCAATCCCCGCACCCAAAAGCCATCTTTCCATCTGAGCCAACAAAATCATCATTTTATCAAATCAAACCCTTTTGCACTCATACCTAGCCTAAGATCAGTAGATATTTCAGTCATCTCAAGCCCTCATCGATCATAATTTGTTGAGATTGACCTGGAGAGAGCCCTCTCCTGACTTGGTAGCGCTAGCTACCAGGCTGAGCATGGTCTGATGTTGGTCCTGGATCCTACCTTTTTAGCCTAAGGTAAATCTGGGCTCTAACATAGTGGCGACCATACTGGGGAATAGTTTATTTGCTTGTTGGTATTCTTCATTTTATAAACTACAGATGGAGCCTGAAGATTAGCTTGGTAGCCTTCGAAACGCTTTTGCTTTGCATTAGCGCAAGTAGATAAATGCTACTTCAGTCAATCTCTGGTCTAGTCTTATAAACGGAGCATCTAACTTGCAGATCACCCCAGTACATCTAATAATTCTAAGCTTTTGGATGATAAGTTTAGGATTTGATAGGCTGAACAAGTTGTTAATGTCTCTTTGATTTCTTTGAAATAATATCACACTGGCTTCCAGAAGACATACCAGAGCAAATCTGGATCCTGATCCCCCTCCTATCTACGAAAATCCCAATATTATTCCAAGAATCATTTGCCAAGGAACTTCTATCATTCCCGTGTTAAAAGCTCAATCGTGTCCTGTTGGTTTTTAGTATCTCGAGGATCTTGAGTTTGATGAGCAGTTTGAGTTGTCTTTGTTTGAAACCAAATCTAAAAGCGTTGTTGCTTCAACTGCCTTAAATCCTGAGTTTGTTAGAAATCTTGAAACTGAAAGGGCCAATAAATCTATTGATGATTATATTTTGAATCAGCTCCAGACTACAATTGTGGCTTCTAATATTTCTAATTTCTTAGAGACTGCTTTTGCAACCCTTGGGTCATCTGCAATTGCATCTAGTTCAAGAATTCCCACTGAACCTCCTTTCATTCCTACCATTCCTGTGCAGCCTAATGTTTCTGATCAAAAATCTATAGTAGTATCGCCTCCATCTACTCCTTCTACTCCTAAAACATCCAAGATTGCTTCCCCTCCGCATACACCTCCTCATACCCCTCATACATCAGCTCCACCCACTCCCCCAACATCCCCAAGACCGATTGCAAATCCACCAAGAGCAATGGCCGCTCTTTTCGCACCTCTGGTACTGCCTCAAAATTTGGATGATATGCCCACCGTTAATCAAAGAAAAAATCCTTTGTTTGATGTTACTCCTCATAGTGTTACAGCTTAGCAACATATGGACAAAATGACGGATTTCCTCGATCTCGATGAGATTGATGCAGAAAATGTAACCATGAGACTCTTTGTACAAACATTTGGTGGTGAAGTAAGGAAACGGTTCAGGGCCTTGCCGGCTGCAAGCATCACTACATTGGCCAATCTATAAAGATAATTCTTAGACCGCTAGGAAGTGAAGAAAAATCCCCTTCAAATCCTTTCTGAGTATGAGCACATCAAGGGGAATGCTGGTAAGTCTGTTCAAGATTACTGTATTAGATTCAATTCAGTTTATAATGCAATCCCTGATCATATAAAGTCACCCATGGGGCTAGCCTTGATTAAGTTTCCGGACGGTTTTGATACTAATATGGCTTATCAATTAAGAGAGAGAGATCCAGCTACTTTGGAAGACATGCAAAAAATTGTGGTCAGCGTTGAAGCAAATCTGCTGGCCAAGAGAGCTAGAGCAAGAGCTAAAAAGAAAGTCATAATAAAAGAAGAGTCTTCCTCGTCAGATCAAGTGCTTCGAAAGGTGGATAGATGCTTGATAGATGAAGCTTGACAAGTCTGAACCACAAGTCAGAAACCCTAACTTCCGTGGCCAGCAGCCCCAATATAGGATCAAAAAAAGAGATGGGTGAGCCCAAGATCAAGCAGTGCAAAAGCAAGTGCAAACACCTCTACAACAGAATGTTGTACTTGGTACAGAATCAGAAGAGGAGGAGAATGTGATTGGAGAAGAAAATCATTTCTTTACCCCCAATGACATGCCAATTTACATCACTGAAGATGAGGAGTATTCCGAGAATCTAGCTAAACGAGGGGATGAAAATTTTATTTTGCCAAATGAGACAGTGCTTGCAGAAGAGTCTGATGAATACCAAAGAGGATACATGAATTCTTTGTCAGCTCATCAGTGGAAATATTCACTTTGGAATAGAGATGTGCCTGTAAATCCAATTCAGAAAAGGAAGGAGGCAACAACGTCAAAGAATGATCCTCCTAATGTGCAGAAAAAGGGAAAAGAGACAGCTGATCCTAGCACCAGCAAAATGACATCAACAAGTGAAAGACCAAATCAGCCAAATGTGTCAAAGGAGAAAATGGAAAGGAAGGATGTTCCAGCAAAAGAGGTAGAAAAATTTTCAGTTTTTAACTTAGAAAATGAAATTGCTAAGTTGAAAATATCCATTCCTTTGACCGAGTTGATGAAGAACAACAATTATAAAAGTCAGGTGTCTAAAATCTTGAGTTTACATCCATCATCTGACATGGTAAACGTAGAGGATGACAGTCTTGATCTGATCTTTGGGCCAGCATTGGAAGGTCAGTCCCAAGATATTGATGTTGCTCCTTTCTATATCAGTCTTAGGGTGCATGACTTTGTTTTACATAATGCTATGTTTGATTCCGGAGCTTCTCATAATCTCATGCTGAAAGCCATCATGGAGAAATTGGGATTGGATATCTCTAGGAAATACCATGACCTTTACTCTTTCGATTCCGTTAGAGTAAGGTTCATTGGGCTTATCAAGGATTTGGTGGTTAGCTTGGATCAGATTCCGGCTAAAATTGTTTTGATGGACGTGGTGGTGGCAGATATACCTCCTAGATTTGGCATGCTTCTTTCCAGATCTTGGGGAGAAAATATTAAAGGGACAATGAAACTTGATTTCTCCTATGCTACCATTCCCGTGTTTAGTCAGATGAGGAAACTATACCGGGAACAGAAAATGAAGTACATGATCTCTAGCAAGGAGAAACAGGTAAATCATCCAATCAACTATGTACATACTGATCTAGAGTCATTTGTTTTGTATTCAGATAGTTTTAATGATGTAAATAGCCAAATAGTGGAAGTAGAAGACATTCCTGAGATAACTGAAAATTTCAGAGAAGTCTTAAGACAAGAATGGCAAAGACTTGATGGTACCATTGAGCAATCAACAGTCCAATAGCAGCAACATATTGATGGACAACAAGGAAAAGGAAAAGAATTTCAGCATTTGGAAGAAGATGAAATAGGCCTATGGAGCATGGACTTTGATTGCGCAGTAGGAAGGGAAGGTGCTAGAATTGGTATTTGGATACGCAACCTAGTTTTCGCCCAAAACAAAGTGCCAAGTAATGTAAGGGTCTGCTCTTATAAATTAGCTTTTGACTGTTCAAACAATGAGGTTGAATATGAAGCTTTGATTGATGGTTTGAAAGTTCTTAGAAAATTAAATGCTAAGAGGATTTCAGTGTATGGTGACTCTGAGTTAGTTATCAAGTAGGTGAAAGGCGAGTACCAAGCTAAGCATCCTAGAATGCGGGCCTACCGCATTGCGGTGTTGGATATCTTGAAGGTATTTTATGATTATACTATAACTTGTGTGCCTCATGCTCAAAATGTCATTGCAGATTCACTTGCAATAACAACAAGTAATTTGAAGATTCCAATGAACTTAAACAATAAGTTTGAGATTCACATGAAGCATCGCCCAGCTGTCACCGACAATCAAAGGTATTGGCAAGTGTTCCAAGATGATGATGAGATTGATGAATTTCTGTAAAATAAAGGTAAATTCAAGGACATTTCTATTGATATGGAGTATGATGATGGTAATGAGGATATGAAAGTAAATCAGATGGAATTTTTGCAGCTCAAAGACAACATCATTCCTAAAGATATAATACCTTTAGAGGAGTTCTTCGATTAGGACGATGTGGCTAAAAAACCGACCTTGCTGCCAACCAAAAAGGGAGTTGAAGATGTGAACATTGGATCAGCTGAAAATCCCAAGATGGTGAAATTATCAAAGGCGCTGCCCCCACAGGTAAAAGCAAAGTATATCAGTTTGTTATCTTATTTTACTGATGTATTCACTTGGGATTATTCAGATTTGAAGGCATATGACACGAGCATAATTCAGCATGTGATCCTGATCAAGCCAAATCAAAAGCCTTTTCGTCAAAATCTAAGAAGAATAAATCCAAAGCTTCTGCCCTCAATTGAGAAGGAAGTGAATAGGTTGTATAAAGCTGGTATCATAGTCCCCATAAGATTTTCAGATTGGATTTCAAACTTGGTGCCCATTTGCAAGAAAACAGGTGAGATCCGGTTATGCATTGATTTTAGAAATCTGAACAAAGTTTCCTTGAAAGACAATTATCCATTACCCAAGATGGATCACATACTTAAGAGAGTAGTTGGAGCATCACGGATGTCACTACTCGATGGTTATTCGGGTTATAACCAAATTTTGTTCCATGAGGATGATCGTGACAAAACAACGTTCACCACTCCATGGGGAACTTTTCATTCCGAAAGATGCCTTTTGGATTGAAAAATCCTGGTGCAACCTTTCAGTGGGCGATCGATATAGTGTTTGCCAATGAAAAAGATGTTTTTCTAGTTGTTTATCTTGATGACTTAATAGTTTTCTCTAATACAGATGAAGAGCACCTCTATCATTTGAATATTGTTTTTCAGCGGTGTAGAAAGTATGGCATCTCGCTCAATCCAAAGAAAATCTTGTTTGCCATGGATGAAGACAAGCTTCTCGGGCATATTATCTCAAAGGAGGGTATCCGCATCGATCCAACTCTAGTGGAGGCTGTTCAAAAGATTGATTTCCCACAAAGTAAGAAAGAAATCCAATCCTTCAATGGTAAGATCAATTTCTTACGTCGCTTTGTGCCCAATCTTGCATAACACTTAAGAGAAATCACAAACATGCTGAAATAGGATAGTGCAGTAAGGTGGACTGAGGAAGTAGTTAAGTCTTTTAATTTGGTGAAATTAGCTCTTTCTTCATTTCTGGTTTTGATTAGCCCAGACTATACTCAGGATTTTATTATGTTTTCCTTTGCCTTGGATCATACTATGGCAGCGGTCTTAATGCAAAAAAGAGACCAGTTTGAGAAATCAATTACGTTCTTTAGCAAAACCATAAGGGATGCAGCATTGAAGTATAATATTATTGAAAAATAGGCCCTTGTGTTGGTAAAAGCATTGATATATTTTTGGGTTTATATTTTTCATTCTCACATCCTTGCTTATGTTCCTAATGTTGTTGTTAAATATGTCCTAGTGCAAACAGATCCAGAGGGAAGGAGAGGCAAATGGATTGTTGCCTTGTTGGAATATGACGTGGAAATCAAACCGACAAAGCTCATTAAAGGATAGGGGCTGGCTAAACTAATGGCTGAGTCAAATCTACACGCTTTGGACATTAATCTAATTGCTGCTATGTCCGAGGAAGATGAAGAAAATCTGCCCACTCAGGTATCAGAAATCTTTCTCCTTTCTCCTTGGTATTCGAACATTGTTTATGTACTCCAAAATCTGTCCTCACATCCTGGAATGGCTAAGAACAAAAGTAGAACACTAAAATTGAAAGCTGCAAAATTTTGTATCATGAATGGTGCACTTTATTGGAAAGATCCCAGTGGTGTCCTGCTGAATTGTTTAGTAGAAGAAGAGGCAAAACAAGTTATGGAAGATTTTCACAAGGGAGATTGCGGAGGCCATCTTTTCTGGAAGACAACAACCAATAAAATCTTGAGAGTGGGGTATTATTGGCCAAGTCTATTTGCTGATGTGTACAAAACAGTGGCCAGCTATCACGAATGTCAAATTTTTCAAGGTAAGCGGAAGTTGCAGCCTTTACCACTCAAGCCCATTGAAGTAAGCGCCCCATTTCAGCAGTGGGGTTTAGATTTTATTGGTGAGATCCATCCTTCTTCTTCAGCATAGCATAACTAGATCCTCACGGTGATGGATTATTTCACCAAATGGATAGAGGCAATTCCTACAAGGCAGGCCACAGATTCGGTAATTATCTCATTTCTTGAAAACAACATTTTGTCTCGTTTTGGCTGTCCAAATAAGTTGATCACTGACAATGCAGCAGCCTTTAAATCAAAAATAATGATTGACTTTTGTCATAAGTATCAAATGAATTTGGGGCATTCGACTGCCTATTACCCACAAGGCAATGGTTTGGTGGAATCCTCAAACAAATCTCTTGTCAACATCATCAAAAAGCTGTTGGAAACTAACAAGAAGAGTTGGCACAAAAAGTTGGTCAATGCACTTTGGGCAGACAGGGTAAGTCAAAAGAAATCTATTAGCATGTCTCCTTTGAGCTTGTGTATGGTGTGGACACAGTCTTCCTGACCTCTTTAACAGTCCTGGTGGTAAAACTGTTGCAAGAAGCTGGCAGCGAGGATGATAGTTTGCAGCGGAGGATCAATCAAATGATACATTTGCAGCAAACTAGAGAAGAGGTATTTTAGAACACTTCCAAGCTGCAGGAAAGAATTAAGAGGATATATGACCAGAAAGCAAAGGCAGCCAGGTTTGAAATCGAAGACATAGTGTTGAAATGGGATGCAAGGAATGAAGAGAAAGGTAAGCATGACAAATTTGAAAATATTTGGAAAGGACCATATAAGATTGCTGCACATCGGGACCAGAATGATTTCCTTTTGCAAGAGCTGAATGACGAAGACTATCCTGGCGGGCCGGTCAATGGTTGGCTCCTCAAATGGTATATTGTGTGAACTGTTTTCTGCTGTCCTATTCATCATTGTATATATCGGTTTAGTTTGTTAGAGTCAGGTCTTTCGGTCAATTTTAGTCTTGAAAATGAGTCAATTTGAGTCACGTTCAGTCCTAATATTGATTCTTTAAGTCAAGAGTTCAATTTTGTTTTGTCAAAGTTATTGACTCCATAACCCAATGGACGAAGGCACTGCCTGCTTTCCCAGAGATCTGTAGTTCTTGGCACCTCCAAGGAGCTACCATCCCCATTGGAGCCAATGTTAGTGTCGGTATCTTCATCCCTCTGTCAGAGATCAAATCCTCTTGTTGCATTTCATATTAGGTGTCACGCCCAGTCATTTGCATTCCATTAGGTGCATGGATCATCTGACAGTAGTGGAATTCCTACAGTTTCCCTCATGTTATCTACCTATTGGCTCATGTTTTTTCATTAAAAAAGCATATGCAGTCTTCTTTTTATCTTAAGATTGCAAAGGTTGTCTTTAGGGTTGTTGGAAATAATACTGAGAGGGGGGGTGAATCAATATTATCTAATTCTTTTCAATATATCTTCCAGATTTATACCTTAATTTATTCTTCAGATATTGATCATTAATTTTTATGTCAGTACCAAATAATAATGAGCAAGAACAAGAAAAACAGATAGTCACACCAAAGAACACCAGATATAAGGTGGAAACCCAATGTGGGTGAAAACCACCTGCTGCAATATGTCTCTATCTTCTTTCAATTAGAAACTTCTTTTACAATGATTTTGTACTGGTGCAATCCTTTACCAGTACGCAGGCTGCAACCTGTTGAGAGCTACAACCCTCTCTCGTTTTCCAGTCTCTCCTGGAAGGGAGCTACAACCCCCTTAGCTCTTGTACTAGCTAATCTACTAGTACGTAGGTGCTGACCTACTTCTTTTCTTCCAAGGACCAATTTTCATAAATTTTCAAACTGGATCCATAAACATCAAATAATCATCAAGTACATGTGAATCAACCAATCTCCTTTTACAATCACCCAATGAATCAACCAATAACTTCTTAGAATGCAGTAACCAGAAAGGCAATACCAGTAATCTAAACCCAGAACTCTGCAGCAATAGATAAAAGGCAGCCAATAAATATTTTAAGAAAAGTCCGCAACTTCACCAATAGAAACCTGTGAATATCCGCAGTTTTTCTGTCTGGACTACGCAGCTCCGCACCTACACTGTCTACCCGACAGTGTACCTCTACACTTGCGCCTTCTACTGTTCTGCGTACCTCCGCACCTGCGCCTTCTGCTACACTGCGGACCCCTACACCTGCGTCTTTTGTTGCGCTACGGACCCCCGCATCTGCGCCTTTTGTTGCGCTACAGACCCCCGCACCTGCGTCTTCTGCTGCGCTGCGGACCCCCGCACCTGCGCCTTCTGCTGGGCTGCGGACCCCCGCACCTGCGCCTTCTGCTGCGCTGCGGACCCCTGAATAGAGCCAAATTAACAGTCCTCCAATGTGCCACAGACAATCAACTCCACAGATCTGATCATGCGCGAGAGAGATCACGACCTATCCATAGATCCGCCTTACAATTTATAGATTTTACCTTGATTTAGATCTAGCTTTTCAAACCGATCACCCAACATTTCAGATCTTAAGATATTCAAATTTCACCAGTGACTAGCCAAATGATCTCCTTTCCTTTTTATAGGAAAGCCCTTACTCAGACCATGGAACAAAACCATCGAAAACCAATACAAGGGATCCAAAAACCGGGGTTCAATAATTTAGATCCTATACCACGGACCAAAACCATAGGATCATGTACGTCGGACTAAATACCATGGACCAAACATAAAAATTCCCACGTGTGCGCGCTTCTCTGCATTGAAGTGAGTGAACTGGGGGTCCGCACCTTCTGTTCGGATAACCTGCGGACATGACCGCACTTTGTGAATGGCGTGCCTACAGGCCCGCACCTTTTGAATGGTGTACCTGCGAACCCCTTATTTTCCATCATTTTGAGAGCCTGAATAGAGATTTGCCACTTGAGTGAATTGCCATCAAGTACAACACCTGTGCCATAGCACCAAACCTGAATCATAATGCCAACAATCTCCCCCTTTGGACTTGATGGCAACCCCAAGATCCTTAAAGTCATTCTCCCCCTTTGTCATCAAGGGCAAAGGGTCATGCTCCCCCTGAGGACATGCTGAAAACTCTGCTCTGCTGAGCTGATCATGCTCCCCCTGACTGTAGGCCAGATCTGCAAAAGAAATTTTCTTCAAGAAGAACCATAATCCACCATACACCATAAATGATCTTGAGAAAAGAGATATAAGACATAGAGACAAAACATTAGCAGCAATATTCAGATCACCATCCATGTTCTCCTTCTGAACTTTCTCCTCCAATAATGCCAACAATGTATGATTAGAAGAATATATGCTCCCCCTGAACTTGTGCCAGATGGTCTTTGAACAATCCATAAACCAACGAATGTACCCGTATACCCCATATGAAACTTGCGTACAATGAACAATCTCTGAAACAGATAAGATTCAACAACAAGATGATGCATCAACTACCCCTAGCTTTTGCCTGAGGTATTAAAAGGTCTCCCTGGGAAGTGGTTTGGTGAGTATATCAGCAACTTGTTCCTAAGAAGGAACATACTCCAATTTGACCTTTTGTTCCAACACTTGTTCCCGGAGAAAGTGATACTAGATCGGTATGTGCTTGGTCTTTGAATGCATCACTAGGTTCTTTGAAAGGCTGATTGCACTTGTATTATCACATAAGATGGAGATAGGTGGTGTACAAGTGATTTGAAAATCCTGCAAGGTCTGCATCATCCAAAGGAGTTGAGTGCAGCAAGATGCAGCATCCACATATTCTGCTTCAGCTATAGATAAAGCAATCGAACTCTGTTTCTTGCTGAACCAAGATACTAATCTGGAACCCATAAAGAATGCACCACCACTTGTGCTCTTCCTGTCATCCACGCTTCCAGCCCAATCTGCATCTGTATAAGCATGAAGTGTGAGATCTGTATCTCTAGGATACCATAAGCCATAGTTTTGAGTTCCTTGAAGGTACTTGAAGATTCTCTTAACTGCCTGAAGATAAGTTTCCTTAGGATTTGCTTGAAATCTTCCAACTATTCCCACTGCATGCATGATGTCTGGTAGGGTACCTGTTAAATAAAGTAGACTTCCAATCATGGATCTATAGGTTGGTTGATGCACTACTGTTGATTCATCATTTGCACTGAGGCGGCATCCTATAACCATAGGGGTACATACTAGTTTTGAATCTTCCATGCCATACTTCTTCAAAATCTGCTTGAGGTACTTGGTTTGAGACAAAAGGATACCACCTTCATTTTGTTGGATTTGCAATCCAAGAAAATATGTCAGTTCTCCAAGAAAAGACATTTCGAATTCTTTCTGCATCACCAAGGCAAAGCTTTGACTCATAGCTTCTTCATTTCTGCCAAAGATAATATCATATACATACACAACAAGTATTCGAAATTTGTCATTTTCAATTTTTATATAAAGATTGCTATCTGCTGATCCTTTTGAAAAACCTTGTTGATGAAGATATTTGTCCAAACGGTAGTACCAAGCCCTTGGAGCTTGTTTAAGACCATAGAGAGCCTTCTTTAGTCTTCATACAAGATCTGGATCATTCCCAAGAATGAAACCATCTAGTTGCTCAATGTACACTTCTTCTTCTAAGTCTCCATTCAGAAAGGCTGATTTTACGTCCATTTGAAATACTTTGAACTTCTGACAGCTCGAGAGAGCAAGGAACATTCAGATGGCCTCAAGTCTAGCAACTGGAGCAAAAGTTTCTTCAAAGTCTATTCCTTCTTGTTGAGCATACCCTTTACAAACAAGTCTGGCCTTGTTTCTAATCACTTCCCCATTTTCATTCAACTTATTTTTGAAGATCCATTTTGTCCCTATGACATTCTTATCTTTTGGTCTAGGAACCAACTCCCAAGTGTTGTTCTTTTCGATCTGCTCAAGTTATTCATTCATTGCCTTGACCCAACATTCATCTTTGCATGCCTCTCTTACATTCTATGGTTCAGTGGAGGAGAGTAATGCCAAATAGCTTGAAGCTTCTGCAATTGTTCTTCTTGTTTGTACGCCTGCCTCCTTTTGCCCCAAAATTTGAGATTCTGGATGATTCTTTTGAACATACCTGGATGGAGTCTTCTCTTCTATCCTTATCTATTCCTCTGGTGCCTCTTGAGGTTCTTCTTCATCGTCAGTCTGATTTGAAGGATGGTCTTCATTCTCTTCGATATTTTCATAATTTACTTGCCTAGGAATGTTTCCTTCTTCATCAACCACTACATCAATGTTGTCAACTATTCTTCCAAGTCTTTTGTTGTAACACTTATATGCTTTGCTGTGAGGAGAATAACCAAGGAGAATGCCTTCATCTGCTCTAGGTTCAAACTTGCCAAGATGTTCATCATTATTCTTAATATAGCATTTGCTTCCAAATATTTTGAAATGTTTTACCGAAGGAGTCTCACCATACCAGAGCTCATGAGGAGTTTGAGTGCTATTCACCCGGACATTTGTTTTGTTGAGAATAACAATTGCAGAAAATGTAGCTTCACCCCAGAAGGTTGCGGGAGTTCCAGACTCATCAAGCATAGTACGAGCCATTTGTTGAACCATTCTATTCATCCTTTCCACTACTCCATTTTGCTGAGGAGTCCTAGCTGTAGAGAATTCCCTTCTTATTCCATGTTCTTCACAAAAATTGAAAAATTCATTTGAGGTAAACTCCCCACCTCTATCAGACCTGAGGCACTTAATTTTGTGATCTGATTTGTTTTCAACCTGGCTTTGAAAGACTTGAATTTTTCGAAGGCTTCATCTTTGTGCTTCATAAGTCCTATCCAAACCATCCTGGAGAAGTTGTCAATGAATAATATAAAGTATTCTTCTCCTCGAGGTGACCTTTTCCTGGATGGGCCACATACATTAGTCTGGACTAGTTCAAGAGGCCTGCTAGCTGATCCTTCCTTCTCAAGGAAGTTAGTTCTGGTTTTCTTACCAAATGACATGATTTGCATATTGTATTGTCTAGAATTATGATGTCTGGAAGACCATGAACTGCCTGGTATTTGCATGCTTTCCTTATCTGTGAAAAGCTTAGATGCCCCAACCTCCAGTGCCATAGCCAATGTTCATCATTCGTGCTCAAATAGCATTGTTGTTTTCCTTCTTCAAATATGTATAAATTATTTGGAGTTCTTATGCCTTTGATCACTGTTTTTCTTGTATCAAGATCACGAACACTACATCCATTTGATCGAAATATTATCTCAGTTCCTTGATCGCACATCTGACTGAAACTTAGTAGATTATGCTTCAAGCCATCAACATACAAAACATTTCCAGCCTTGACTTTTTCTTTCAACTGAACAGTGCCTTTTCCTTTTATGACTGCAGGGGTATCATTTCCAAAAGAAACTTTCTTTCCTTTTTCTAAAGCACTATATGATTGAAGCTTTTCTTTATCACCTGTCATATGCTTCGAACATCCACTATCGATGTACCATTTATTTCCCTGTCCTTCAGCATATAAAGCTATCCCACATATTTCTGGTTGTGGTTCCTTCATTCTCCATGTTCTGGCATTTGAGGTTTGTTCCTTCTGAGTTGTCATCCGAAACCTACTCCTGCATTCAGAATCTTCATGACCGAAGTTATTACAAATAGAACATTCAATTTCACTTTCAAGGGTGGAAAAGTTGTTATAGGTCCTTTTCGTGATTCTAGTCATACTTCTTTGTTTTTGAGCTTCTCTAGTCATGATTGTCTTATAGGCAACACATTGAGTTGCTTTGTGACCAAAGTTATGGCAAGAGAAACATTGGCCTTTGAAGAAACTCCTGTGATTATCAAATCTATCAACCAATTGATTGTAGTTTCTACTGACACCCATTCTTGAGGAAGATTTTACCTGTGGCTGGTTGAGGCTTCTGTTTGTCCTTAGGGTAGATTACCCCGATTTTCTTGATAGTCTTTGTTCATTCTTGAGGTAACTTGTCCCTGATTTACCTGATGATTTCTATTAGGCCTTTGCTCGCTCCTCCTTGCTGCATCAAGATAGCTTTTGGAGGTGGATGCTTGAGATGCTTCTCCATTATATCCCAGACCTATCTTGATTAGTGGAGAATGCTGCACATTGATAATCTCATCCAGAGTTTCAGATCCTTTAACAAATTTAAGATTAAGAGCTTTTGTTTTCTCAATCTCTTTTCTAAGACCAACAATTTCACATTCCAATTTTTCATGATGTTTTTCCCTTTCAGCTAGTTGACATTGCAAAGAATCAATAATCACATTTTTCTCTTCTAAACAAATTTTGAGTTTAGAAATATCTTCATAAAGACCTTCTTCATCTATAGCATCCATGTAATCATCATCTTCAAAAGCCATTAAAAGTTTATATTTATTACCTCGTTCATCTTCGTCACTATTTGAAAGTCCATCACTATCTTCATGAGTCTAATAGCTTTTCTTATTTGCATTCTGTTTCATGTTCCATCTAACAGGTTCCTTCCCCTTGTCAATCTTATCCTTATGAGGACATTTGGTAGTATAGTGACCGACTCTTCCACAAGCAAAGCATTTGAAAGGTAACTTACCTCGGAATCGTCCAGCACCCCGTTGAAGGTTTTTGACAAAATTTGATTCTTCTTCTTCTTCTGACACGTATCCTGACTCATAGTAATCTCCTTTGCCTAAAGCCTTGAAGGTAGCTTCTCTCCTATTTGATGGTCCTCCTTTCCTCATTTCATAAGCAGTCAGAATTTCGTGCAGCTATGACATGGTAAGGTTTCGTAGATTCTCTTTCTCTTCCATTACAGAAACTTTAGATTCAAACCTAGGGGACAAAGATCTTAGAACCTTTTCAACCACAACAACCTCTTTTATTTCTTCACCCAACGTTTTCATACAATTAACAATCTCATCTACATGAAGGAAATAGTCAGCCACACTTTCATCATTGTGCATTCTGAGATTTTCATACTGAATTATGAGGGTTTGAAGGTTTGCTCGTTTTACCTATTCATCTCCTTCATAGCTCAGAAAAATCTTGTCCCATATTTCTTTTGCGGATTTATACTGCATAACCTTCACGAATTCTAATTGAGATAGACATCCTAATAGAGTATTGATGGCCTTTGCATTTGTTTCATATTTCTTATTCTCAGCCTGATCTGTAGGAGTTGCTGATGGAAAAGTGTACCCTGTATCTATGATGTCCCAGACTTCTGTACTAAGAGATTGAAGATAGGCAGTAACTCTTACCTTCCAATATATGAAGTTTTTCCCATCAAAAATTGGTGGCCTGATAGATGCTTCTCTCTCGTAGTTGCTCATGATGATGGATCTTCCTTCAAGAGATCAAGCTTCTTCAAAAGGACCTGCTCTGATACCAATTGTTGGAAATAATACTGAGAGGGGGGATGAATCAATATTATCTAATTCTTTTCAATATATCTTCCAGATTTATACTTTAATTTATTCTTCAGATATTGATCATTAATTTTTATGTCAGTACCAAATAATAATGAGCAAGAACAAGAAAAACAGATAGTCATACAAAAGAACACTAGATATAAGGTGGAAACCCAATGTGGGTGAAAACCACCTGCTGCAATATGTCTCTATCTTCTTTCAATTAGAAACTTCTTTTACAATGATTTTGTACTGGTGCAGTCCTTTACCAGTACGCAGGCTGTAACCTGCTGAGAGCTACAACCCTCTCTTGTTTTCTAGTCTCTCCTGGAAGGGAGCTACAACCCCCTTAGCTCTTGTACTAGCTAATCTACTAGTACGTAGGTGCTGACCTACTTCTTTTCTTCCAAGGACCACTTTTCATAAATTTTCAAACTGGATCCATAAACATCAAATAATCATCAAGTACATGTGAATCAACCAATCTCCTTTTACAATCACCCAATGAATCAACCAATAACTTCTCAGAATGCAGTAACCAGAAAGGCAATACTAGTAATCTAAACCCAGAACTCTATAGCAATAGATAAAAGGCAGCCAATAAATATTTTAAGAAAAGTCCGCAACTTCACCAATATAAACCTGCGAATATCCGCAGTTTTTCTGTGTCTGGACTGCGCAGCTCCGCACCTGAACTGTCTACTTGATAGCATACCTCCGCACCTATGCCTTCTGCTATTCTACGTACCTCCACACCTGTGCCTTCTACTACGTTGCGGACCCCCGCACCTGTGCCTTTTGCTATGCTGCGGACACCCGCACCTGCATCTTCTGTCGGGTTGCGAACCCCCGCACCTGTGCCTTCTGCTGCGCTGCGAACCCCCGCACCTGCGCCTTCTGCTGCACTGCAGACCCCCGCACCTGTGCCTTCTGCTGCACTGCAGACCCTCGAATAGAGCCAAATTAACAATCCTCCAATATGCCACAGACAGTCAGCTCCACAGATCTGATCATGCGCCAGAGAGATCACGACCTATCAATAGATCTGCTTTACAAATTATAGATTTTACCTTGATTTAGATCTAGCTTTTCAAACCGATCACCCAACATTTCAGATCTTAAGATATTCAAATTTCACCAGTGACTAGCCAAATGATCTCCTTTCCTTTTTATAGGCAAGCCCTTACTCAAACCATGGAACAAAACCATCGAAAACAAATACAAGGGATCCAAAAACCGGGGTTCAATAATTTAGATCCTATACCACGGACCAAAACCATAGGATCATGTACGTTGGACTAAATACCATGGACCAAACATAAAAATTCCCACGTCTGCGTACTTCTCTGCATTGAAGTGAGTGAACTAGGGTCCGCACCTTTTGTTCGGATAACCTGCGGACATGACCGCACTTTGTGAATGGCGTGCCTGCGGGCCTGCACCTTTTGAACGGTGTACCTGCGAACCCCTTATTTTCCATCATTTTGAGCGCCTGAACAGAGACTTGCCACTTGAGTGAATTGCCATCAAGTACAACACCTGTGCCATAGCGCCAAACCTGATTCATAATGCCAACAAGGGTTTCATTGTCAATTAGGTCTAGGGTTTCATTAGGGTTTCGTCAAAAAATGTTTCAAAGTGTCCAATAATTACCATCAGGACATGAGGAGGTTTCAATATCAATAAATTTCATCGCGAAGTGTTCGAAAATGTGTTTTTCCTCAAAACTCTATTTTGAGGAAAAAACAGAGTATTTTGCTTTTATTGTATAAAAGATCATGAAATTTTGTTTTCTTCATTGTATACCATTCCATCTGCACCCTGGTTTCTTTCCTTATCCCCAGAAGCTCCAACACCTACAAAACAAGCAAAGATCAGGTCATTTAGTCATCACAAAACTCAAATGAAGTGAAAAAGTCCAAAAAACAGAGTTTGAAAATAAAGTCATTTGCAAAACATTAGGAAAGTGGGTTTGGCAAAATTAAAATTGAAAAGATCCATGTATGAATCATTTCTCCAAATGCTTGAAAGCTCATTTGCACTCCAAGAGAAAATAGAAGCAAGGCAGAGTGATTTTGGTGAGTAAGTGAGAAGTTTGGCTGAAAATCGTTGTAAGTTACCGGCGCGGCGCACTGGGCAGGAGGCGCGGTGCACTCACCAGGTGTTATCACCTAGAACTACAGTCACATGTATATAATTTTTGTCCAAAGTTCACTGTCAAAAATTGGTGTCAAATGGGTTTTGTCCTATGTTTCTTACTTAGGGGTCATGTTTCTAAAGGGTCTTGATGTGAATCATTATCTAATACTATTGGTCATCCTCCATCATGATTGCATAAGCCATGTCTTATCTTGTACATGTCACTGGTCCTTTCCGTATTTTTGCAGCGCAGTCTTATTGGTTGATTTTGCAGCGCAATGATGTTTTAGCCTTTTCGCAGCGCGTCAGCATCCAGCCATTTTGCAGCGCATTTTGCTAATTTATAACTATCTGCGCTACGAAATCGCAGTTTCGGGCATTTTGCAGCGCAAATTCCTAAAGGGTCACATCTGGGGATGACTCATTGTCTCCGTCTGGTTATTGTCAGTTGGCGTACCTCCCAAACACTTATGAGCCATCACTCCACCAATAGATCCATAGGCATGCACATAAAAATCATTCTAACGGTTTTGTCATGCATGAATGTTTTATGATGTTTGTAAATGATGCATAAAGTGGCCAGCTTGTGTGATAAGATATTTGAATTGCAAATGAGCCCGAGTTCAAATGAGCCTGAGTTTCTTTTTCAAGCGAGCCTGCGTTTTAAAAAAAAAATTGAATTTGCCATTTGAGTTGAAGCTGGTGGTGATTCTCTGTGCAAAAATTTCGAAAGCGGAATGGAGAGGAAGGAGCATCGGTCTGGAAGATGTCAGAGAACAGAGCCTGAAGGATTGGATCTTGCATTGAGAGACGAAGGGGTCAGGAAAGCTTTCAAGGATGCTGGCTGTTGGATGTTTTGGAGAAGACTGTTTTTGGTTTATGTATAAGCAAATTTCAGTAATGCAAATGACTGTGTTTTCTTCTCAGGATTCACAATGGATCTTCTTGTTCAAATGTGTGATGGTATTCTTTCTTTAAGGTTCTTTTACAGTTTTGTTAATGCATAATCACTCAGAACTCATGAATCATGCTCTGACTTCCTGTATGCCTTGGCAAACTGTGGTTTCAAAGTTATGTTTGAACATATAGATGTAAAGTGCCCTGATTTCTATGAAAAGATAGTGTTTTTGTTTGCTGAGATATGAGAGACTCCATAAGCCCAATGGGAATCAATTCAATGTTGTCCAGCCAGCTTATTTTTCATGTGTCTTATAAGAGTTAGCCATCTTTTCTTGTCATTAGTCAATATTCATAATCTGTGAGAGAGCCCTCTCAGACTAAGGAGGCTAAGCCTTAGTCCAAAGCCTGGTTTGAAATAGTTACACAGAATCTTGCTGATTGGCAGCCTTCAGTGCTTGATTTTGTGATAACATTTTGGTGCGTCTGCCGGGAGCCTGAAGATTACTCATTCCCGTAGTTATAAGATTGAATTTCTAAAGGTAGCAGGAGTTCAAAAAGGTTTTCGAGGCTGCATTCTACCTTGGTGACTCCATGAATTTTAAAGTTTGAAAGGTGGCTTCGAGAGGAAGGTATACAAGGAGTAATCCTGACCCAAACCCACCTAGTCCTGTGGAAAATCCTAATATCATCTCAAGGAGTAAACAAAGATTTTCTGATATACCAGGTACTTCAAATATTTCAAAGTCTTTGTTTCCTGAGTTTTCTAGAAGTCCTGAAGATAAAATTGTTGATGATAAAATCCAAGAAGTGTTGTTGAGGTCTGAAAACGAAGAGGAGCTTATTGGTATTATTTTGGATCTACAAAAGAAAGGTATTGATACTTCATCTTTAGTGTCACAAAGAGATAAAGAAGAGTTTTGGGAAATTGTTACTTCTGAATTGTTATTAGAGAAAGAGGATTTGAAACAGCTTAAAGAGCTTGACCCTTTTGAAGTCTTGCTTAAATCCAAAACTGGTTTACCTCTCCCAAATTGGAGTTCTTTTGTCAGTGGCTTACAAAGTCCCAATAGCCCTTTCCGTACTCATACTTTATCCTCTGCCTCTGCTAGTCCAGAAAGTCCTCAGACAACATCTCATATTAGTTCTGGTCCCCCTAGTCACACAGTACTTGTTATCCCTGCTCCTCCTTTCATTATGGCCGTACCTGCTAGGTATGCTCCTCTAGCTCTCCCTGCTGTTTTGCATGATCTTCCTAGTAAATATGCTGCTAGGATTCCAACATGGGGAGGAGATGATGAAATTTCAGCTGAGGAACATGTGGATAGATTCAATGACTTTGTTGATAGGGAAGAAGTAGATGATGAAGATGTGAAGTTAAGACTGTTTGCTCAAACCTTTATTGGGGAAGTCCGAAAATGGTTTAAAGCCCTTGGAGCTGGTAGCATTCATAGTTGGCTTGAATTTGAAGATAGTTTTCTGAGAAAATGGGGAAATAGGACCAATCCTGTTCAAGCCCTCAACGAATATAATAGTTTAAGAAGAGCTCCAGATGAAACTGTTCAAAATTTTTCTAAGAGGTTTAATAAAGTATATAATTCCATTCCAACACATTTGAAGCCTCCTGGAGCCTTGGCACAGTTAAGATATGCTGAGTCATTTGATTCAGATTTCTCTCTTTTACTCAGAGAAAGAGAGTCTGCTACTCTTGCTGACATGCAGAATGATGCAGTTAAGGTAGAGGGGAATATGCTAGCTGCTAAGAAGTCAAAGATGGCAAAGACTAAGATAAAAGAAGAGGAGAAACCTTCTACCTCTGCTCAAGAAGACAAGTTTGAAACCATGATGAAAACCTTGGAGAAATTGATGGATCAATTAGCACTTGGGAATACTGCTGCTCCTCAAGCACAACAAGAACCTCGGTTTAGGAACCCTCAATTTAGAAGGCCTCAAAATCAGCAAAGGCCAAGGGAAAATAGAAATCAGCAAGCAGATCCTCCAGTGAGACCTCCTTTCCAACAAAACATGGTGGATGAAGAGGAAGATCCTGAGGTACCTGAGGAGTCTATTCATTGCTTTGGTGAAGAAGACTCAGAAATTTTCTTAACAAAAGAGGAACATGATGAGTCTAGTTTGGTAAAGGCAGAAGAGGAACCTTCTGATTTCTTAAAAGGTTATCAGCATGCTATATTTGAAATTCAGAAGCAGTATAATCTCAGAAACCGAGATGTCCCTATTACAGCAAATAAAGCACAGCCCAAGAAAAATGTTTCAAAAGCAGTTGAAGACAAAAAGGAAAAGTCAAAGCAGATTGATGGTAAAGGTGATTCTTCTATTGATAAAAAGGATATTCAAAACCCTGCACTTCCTAAGGAAATTGAAAGGTCTAGTTCTGTTTTTAATATAGAAAATGAGATTGCAAAAATCAAAATATCAGTCCCATTTAATGAAATTCTGAAAGTAGACAAATATAGAAGCAAGATTGTGGAAATGCTTAATTCTCCACCAGGGGGGGCTAATATTCTAAGTGTGCAAGAGGATAATCCTATTATCTGTTTAGGACCAAGACTTGAAGATGAACAAAGTGATGAGTTCCCTCCTTTTTATATAAGCATTAATATCCATGATATGACTCTACATAATGCTATGCTGGATTCAGGGGCATCACATAACCTCATGCCTAAGGTAATCATGGAAAGAATGGGATTAGAAGTAACTAGACCATATAAAGATTTATTTTCTTTTGATTCGAAGAGAGTTCATTGCATTGGGTTGATTAAAGATGTTGTTGTAGCACTCACACAAATCCCAGCAAAAACAACTGTCATGGACATTGTTGTTGCAGACATTCCACCTAAGTTTGGGATGCTTCTTTCAAGGTCATGGGCTGCAAAAATCAAGGGTACCATGCAAATGGATCTGACATATGCTACCATTCCAGTGTTTCGTGAACAATGGAGGTTGTATCGTGAAACAAAGATGGCATATATGGTAAGCAGTAAGGACAAGCCTCAGAATTTTCCTATTTACTCTTGTGATACAGGCCTTGGATCAGCTATTCTTTTCAATGAATCAGTTGGAAAAGAATCACAAGATGAACATGCAGAAAATCAGTGTCAGGAGGTACAGCAAAGAAATGAAAGAGACATCACTGGTTGCTGGTCCCTATACTTTGATGGAGCAGCAGGAAAAGAAGGCGCAGGAGCTGGGATTTGGATCACTAGTCCAACTGAAGAAAGTAAGTTTCTGTCATACAAACTTAACTTTGATTGTACCAATAACATGGCTGAGTATGAATATCTGGTATTAGGCTTAGAAACCTTGATAGAGTTGAAGGCAAAGAACATTGCTGTTTGTGGAGATTCTGAATTAATTATAAATCAAGTTCAAGGTGCATATCAAACAAAGGATGCAAGGATGAGAGCCTACAGAAATTTAGTGTTGGAATTGTTGGAAAAATTTCAATCCTATACCTTCAGTATAAAAACCATAGATCAAAATTCTGTTGTAGATTCTCTTGCTGTTGCAGCCAGTCTTTTTATTATTCCCAAGCATTCTTCTGATAGCTATGAAGTGAAGGTTCGCCATAGACCAGTCATCCCAGATAATATCATAAATTGGCAAGTATTTGAAGATGATCAGCAGGTAAGAAATTTTCTTGAGTTGAAAGAGGAGTTTGAGCATAATCAAATAGATCAGCAGAATATGTTAGCAGAGACAAGGGACAAATCTGAAGTGTTGCAGCTGCAAAACAACCTAATCCCTAAAGGCCTCATTCCACTGGAAAAGTTATTTGATCAGAATGATGTGTTTAAAGCACCAAGATTGCAAGCTAATGAAGAAGAAATAGAAAGCTGTAATTTAGGTGATTCAGTTGTGCCCAAGTTAGTCAAGATTTCAAAGTTTTTATCAGCAGATATGAAGGTCAAATATGTTGAAATGATGAAGAAATTTATTGATGTTTTTGCATGGAGCTATGCTGATTTGAAGCAGTACGATTCTTCAATTATACAACACACCATCCCAATTAAGCAAAATGAGAAGCCTTTTAAGCAGAAATTAAGAAGGATTAATCCCCTTCTGATGCCACTGATTGAAAAGGAGGTGAAAAAGCTTTTTGATGCAAAAATTATTGTTCCAATCAGATACTCAAACTGGCTTGCTAATTTGGTACCCGTTAGGAAAAAGAATGGGGAGATTAGAATCTGCATAGATTTCAGGAATTTAAACAAGGCTTCACTGAAAGATAATTACCCTCTTCCTAAAATGGATCTTATTTTGCAAAATATTGTTGGTTCCCAGAGAATGTCTATGCTGGATGGTTTCTCAGGGTATAATCAGATCCTTGTTCATCCAGATGATCAGGAGAAGACAGCTTTCACTACACCATGGGGCACATTTATGTATGCAAAGATGCCTTTTGGTCTCATGAATGCAGGGGCGACCTTCCAAAGGGCTATGGACAGTGCTTTTGCTGAAGAAAAAGATAAATCAGTGGTGATATATCTTGATGATATCACAGTTTTTTCAAGAAGGGAAGAAGACCACTTAAAACACCTTGAAAGGATCTTGCTAAAGTGTAGGAGGTTTGGTATTTCTTTAAACCCAACCAAAAGTATCTTTGCTTTAACTTGTGGCAAATTGCTTGGACATATTATTTCTGAAGAAGGAATTAGGATTGATCCTAATAGGGTCAGTGCTATTCAAAGGCTAGATTTGCCAAGGAGCAAAAAAGAGGTTCAATCCTTTCTTGGAAAAGTTAATTTTGTTAGAAGATTTATTCCTAATTTTGCTGAAGTGGTCAAACATATAACAAAGATGTTAAGAAAAGGAGCAGATTTCAAGTGGACAGCTGAAGCAAAGAAATCATTTGAAGAAATTAAAAAGGCCCTCACTCAAGCACCAGTCCTCATCAGCCCGGATTTTACCAAGGAGTTCCTGATCTTCACCTTTGCTTCTGAAGATACAATTGCTAGAGTGTTGCTGCAGAAAGGAAGTCAAGGTACTGAACATCCCATTTCTTTCTTTAGCAAGACATTGGCTAATGCTGAGTTGAAATACAATATTTTAGAGAAGCAAGCATATGCATTAGTAAAAGCTATTAAAGATTTCAGAATTTATGTGTTGCACTCTCATATTGTTGCATATGTGCCAAGCGCTGTAATAAAAGATATTCTTACACAAGCTGACCCTGATGGAAAAAGAGGGAAATGGATAGCAAAGCTCTTGGAATATGATATTGAGATCAGGCCCACCAAGTTGGTAAAGGGTCAAGGTTTAGAAAAGTTGCTAACTCAGTCAAATCTGGACTGTATTGGTATCAATTTTAACACAGAAATATCAGAAATTTCTGAGAGTGAAGAAGAATTGGTTCAAATCAATGAAAAGTTTTTGACATCAGAATGGTATAAGGATGTGGCATTTGTATTGCAGCACAATAGAGCTCCTGATAATCTCTCCAAATCTAAAGCTCGGTTCACAAAGCTGAAATCTCTTAGATATTTTGTGTATGAGCAAAATTTATTTTGGAAGGATGCAGGAGGGATTTTACTAAATTGCCTCATTGAAGAAGAGGTTGATAAGGTAATTGATGAATTTCATAAGGGAGATTGTGGAGGCCATCACTATTGGAAAGCCACTGCAAATAAAGTTTTGAGAGCTGGATATTTTTGGCCAACTATGTTCAGAGACATTTATAAAAAGATAGCAGCATGCCATGAATGTCAAGTATTTGAAGGAAGGAGAAAGCTCATGCCATTGCCATTGGTTCCTATCTATGTTGAGGCACCCTTCCAGCAGTGGGGATTAGATTTTATAGGGGAAATACATCCTCCTTCCTCAGGACAGCATCGTTGGATTCTCACAACCACTGATTATTTTACAAAGTGGATAGAGGCAATACCTACCAGGCAAGCCAATGATTCAGTAATAATTTCCTTTTTAGAAAATAACATTTTATCAAGATTTGGTTGTCCAATCAAGATTATCACAGACAATGCTCAGGCTTTTAAGTCTAAAAGAATGATAAATTTTTGTCATCAATACCACATTTCCCTTGGTCATTCCACAGCTTATTATCCACAGGGAAATGGCTTAGCTGAAAGTTCAAACAAGATTCTTGTGAGGATTATCAAGAAGCTGCTGCAGGAAAATAAAAAGGCTTGGCACTTAAAGTTGAAGTATGCCTTGTGGGCTGATCGAATTTGCACAAAGAGGTCCATTGGAACATCACCATATGAACTTGTGTATGGAGCAGAGGCAATTTTTCCAACATCTCTTGGGGTACCAGTTATGAAACTAATTCAGGGATTAGAAGAGGAACCAAATGCCATACAGCGAAGGATTAATCAGTTGATAGCTTTGCAGGAGAAAAGGAATGAGGTGTTTGAAGACCATCAACAAAACCAGAATAGAGTCAAGAGAGCTTTTGACAAGAAGATCAAAGAGGTCATATTTCAGATTAATGATAAAGTCCTAAAATGGGAAGCCAGAATTGAAGAGAAAGGTAAACATGGCAAATTTGAAAATTTATGGAAGGGGCCATATCAGATTTCTGCTTTCCATGGAAACAATACCTACATTCTGCAAGAAGTTGATGGCACACCACATGCTGGAGGACCTGTTAATGGCAGGTTCTTAAAGCATTACAATCAGTGAAAGTCTGCCAAGTATCTCATGAGCATTGTATATAACCGTTTTATGAATTTTTCCTGTTGAAAATAAATGACAAGCTGAACAGAAAAGCTTTAGCCCGAGGAGAAGGCCCACAAAGCTAGAAAGGAATGCTTGTCAGCTGTGTGTTTGTTTTATAAGATGGACAAAGCACTAGTTCTACGAGTTCTTAGTGTACTACAGGAGCACACTATCCCAAGTGGAGCCACTGTTATCACCTAGAACTACAGTCACATGTATATAATTTTTGCCCAAAGTTCACTGTCAAAAATTGGTGTCAAATGGGTTTTGTCCTATGTTTCTTACTTAGGGGTCATGTTTCTAAAGGGTCTTGATGTGAATCATTATCTAATACTATTGGTCATCCTCCATCATGATTGCATAAGCCATGTCTTATCTTGTACATGTCACTGGTCCTTTCCGTATTTTCGCAGCGCAGTCTTATTGGTTGATTTTGCAGCGCAATGATGTTTTAGCCTTTTCGCAGCGCGTCAGCATCCAGCCATTTTGCAGTGCATTTTGCTAATTTATAACTATCTGCGCTACGAAATCGCAGTTTCGGGCATTTTGCAGCGCAGATTCCTAAAGGGTCACATCTGGGGATGAGTCATTGTCTCTGTCTGGTTATTGTCAGTTGGCGTACCTCCCAAACACTTATGAGCCATCACTCCACCAATAGATCCATAGGCATGCACATAAAAATCATTCTAACGGTTTTGTCATGCATGAATGTTTTATGATGTTTGTAAATTATGCATAAAGTGGCTAGCTTGTGTGATAAGATATTTGAATTGCAAATGAGCCCGAGTTCAAATGAGCCCGAGTTTCTTTTTCAAGCGAGCCTGCGTTTTAAAAAAAAATTTGAATTTTCCATTTGAGTTGAAGCTGGTGGTGATTCTCTGTGCAAAAATTTCAAAAGCGGAATGGAGAGGAAGGAGCATCGGTCTGGAAGATGTCAGAGAACAGAGCTTGAAGGATTGGATCTTGCATTGAGAGACGAAGGGGTCAGGAAAGCTTTCAAGGATGCTGGCTGTTGGATGTTTTGGAGAAGACTGTTTTTGGTTTATGTATAAACAAATTTCAGTAATGCAAATGACTGTGTTTTCTTCTCAGGATTCACAATGGATCTTCTTGTTCAAATGTGTGATGATATTCTTTCTTTAAGGTTCTTTTACAGTTTTGTTAATGCATAATCACTCAGAACTCATGAATCATGCTCTGACTTCCTGTATGCCTTGGCAAACTGTGGTTTCAAAGTTATGTTTGAACATATAGATGTAAAGTGCCCTGATTTCTATGAAAAGATAGTGTTTTTGTTTGCTGAGATATGAGAGACTCCATAAGCCCAATGGGAATCAATTCAATGTTGTCCAGCCAGCTTATTTTTCATGTGTCTTATAAGAGTTAGCCATCTTTTCTTGTCATTAGTCAATATTCATAATCTGTGAGAGAGCCCTCTCAGACTAAGGAGGCTAAGCCTTAGTCCAAAGCCTGGTTTGAAATAGTTACACAGAATCTTGCTGATTGGCAGCCTTCAGTGCTTGATTTTGTGATAACACCAGGCATGGCGCACTGGGCCTCAGACTCCTTTGTTATTTTGCAAGGGCATGCCACATTGGGTTGTATGCGTGGTGCACACAGACAGAGAGCCCGAAAACTGCCAACACTCACTCCAATCACCCAAAAACGCACGGATTTGTTTCGGTGCAATCAGGTAGAGCCTCCCTCTCTGTTTTTATCTAAGTTTGGTGTTTATGTTATGGTGGTTGATGAATCGTGAGTGTTTAAAAATCCAAACCCTACCATTTGAAGTCCCCAAAGAACATTGCTGCCTAGGGTTTTGATTCACTGTTTTGCTACCATGTCAATCCTTTAATTCCTCCATCACTCCCTTGAGCATCTTTTCATTGATTTCACTATTCCCTAAGTTCCCCTGCCCCCTAAATTCAGTAATCCCAAATCCCAAGGTCCCTTTCCTAAATTCCCAAATTTAAATTCCCAAACCCTAATTATATACAAAAGCTCCCAAACTACACTCTAAATCCTTGTTCCCTTAACTGACCCTGCCCCAAACAGTCCCTGATTCCCTATTTCCCTAAATTACCCCTCCACAGTCCCTCATTTCACTGTTTTCCCTTGGTAGCAGAGGTCAAACACATCACCAAAACCAGTTCAAGACAGTTTAACATATTAGCACCTACTTCTCCAAGGCAGTTTATTTACCAGCAGACATGGCATCTAATCCTTCATATGATTATGAAGAGGAAACCCAAAGTGACTCACCCATAGAGGGACATGCACCCAGGAGGCCTCATAGAGGTGGCAAACACATTAGAGAAGAACCAACCACTCTTGCTAAATTACAGTCCTACCCTCTTGCCATCTTTTGTTTCCATCATCAGTCATGTTATGCATTTTGTGAGAAGGTTGCTAATATTCAGTTTCATCATGATTTGGCCCACTTTTTTGTACTGCATTTACATGGTGATCAAGCCACTCTAGCTGGTGTCACTTTCACATTAACACCAGAATCCATTTCATTAGCAACCGGCATACCTAACATTGGAGAGCCATGGAACAAGAGGCAGAAAATTGACCGGCAACATTATGAACCATACATCAAGCCCAGCTTTTTGAAACAACTCAAGAGAGTGTTTCTTTTTCGATACCTCAAAGATGAATATGCTCCTTCAATGAAACTCATCATGAAGTATTTCAGCTGTGCGGGCCGGTTCTCCCGCTTATATGCTTATCATATCAGGCTGCTGATGCATTTTTCCCAGGTACGGATGATGAACATCCCTTACTTCATGTGCCGAAACATAGAGAAGATGACCACCCTTGTGCAGCACAAGACTTCTCAGCAGCAGTTTAATAGTATTTATCATTTTTCTCTCATCAAAATTGTGGTCGTTCATCAACTTGGTTTACAGGGCATCACTTTGGATGAATTCATCTCTCGTGAGTTTTTCAGAGCTTCACAGGGACCTTCAAAGGCTGGGCATGAGACAACTGGACCTTCCTATCAGCAAGAGGGCCATGAGACACAGACTGCTAGTGTGCCGGTGTTTATCACCTATCAGAAGGGCATTAGGCGGTTATTTGCAGTAGTAAAGTGAGTGTTATCTCCACCCGGGGTGGAAGGGGCCTCGCTTCCATCATCAACACAACAGGTTCAGGACAGAGGCAAGAAGCCACTACAGGAGGAAGGACCATCAGGGGAGCAGGAGACTGATTTCATCCTCATTGAGGGTGATGATACCGATATGGGCCCGTAAAGCACAAATCTTAGAGAAATCATTAAGGAGCAGCAGGCGGACATTGATGCCTTGTCTACCAACTTGGATAGAGCCCAATGGACTATACAGTACCTGGAGCAGAGGAATAAGCAGCTTGAGGACCAACAGGTGATTATGGAGTTGCAAAACATTCGGGAGAATCGCCAAGCTGCCCAAAGGAGGAGGGTGGAGTTCACTTCATTGGAGCAAGAGATCAATGTCGATAGGGAGTCATGGCTGGAAAGAGTCAATATCCACTTGGAGAGGAAGCTGGAGAAGGCCATCAATGAAAAGAATATGCTTAGAAACCTGTCATATCATTACTTGTTTGGTGTGCCAAGCGAGAATCGGGAGTTTGAAAGCAAAGTTGAAGAGAGCAACAAGGAGGAAAAAAGAGGATGAAGGAATTTAGATTTTGGCTGAGGCTTCCTTGGCCCAACATCATGCTTGATAGAGAAGACTCAGCCCAAATTTCAAGAAATTTGGAGCAATTTTTGCATTTTGGAAATTTTTGGCACAAAAAACAGGTTTTTCTACCCTATGCGCCGTGCCACGTGGCGCTCGCTTTTGCTAGGGGCCTCCAAATCACAAAAACTCAACATTTTTGGATTTTTCATGGAAAATTATGCTTGCCTACCTATGGCCAAGAAATTTGGGCAGGTTTTGAGCCCTCAAAAAGGTCAAAAACACTCAAAAAATGACCTCACTGCCCCTATTTTGACACACAGGAAGCGGTGTTGGGAGAATGGACTTTTGGAGGGGCAAATGGAGGGCAAATTGAAAAATTCTAATTGGGTTGGAATGTAGACAGGTAGACCTTTCCAGCAAGCACACCTAGAGCTCATTTGGATAGTAGGAAGGCCTCTAAAAGTTGGTCCAAATAGGCATGGCGCATAGAGAATCAGGCGCAGCGCATAGAGGAAAAATTGCTAGTTTGACCAAGTTTTGCTTTGTTTTTCGCCCAACTTTGCCTAGTTTGACTTTTTTACTTTCCCAATGAAACATTTATGATGTAATTTGATGTATATTGATGGATCATGATGTGAATATGTTATATTTTCACTTGTAGAGATAGATTCATCAGTTTAGAGGTTGTTTGAAACTGAATGAATCAGTTCCCTTGTTTCTAGAGGCATGCTGTTATGTTGCCTAGTTTCTAGTTATCCGTTTATAATCAATTGGATCAGATCCTAAACATGTGAGCTCAACCCCTAGAGGCAAGGATGAGCTATGTTTGTCTATATTATGCTTTTTTTCAGTCATTAGCATGGTTGGACTCTTGAGAAAGCCTTGAGCTTCATTGTACATTTCATTTCAGCATTTTGGCTAAGGAATTGAGACTAGGATTTACAACACTCTTTCGGATTCATGTGGCAATTTGTCTTGGTACAGTACTTTCTTTGTAATTGTGAATTTTCTTATGTGTTATGTATGTCATTCTCTTTCTGATTTCTTTTGAACTACACAAACAAGAGTGTAAGTAGAATCCATTGAAAGTGCAGTGCTATACTTGAAGTTTGCTTTAGTTATTTGATGTTTTCAGCTGTTTGGGGAGGATGCATGATTTCTCTTGCCCTCTTCAACACCTCACCTATCTATTCCTTCCATCTCACTCAAATTTAAGTGCCGAAACAATTTCCTACCTTGCCCCATTGAGATCTCTGTAGAACTGATCCTCAATCCCCGCACCTAAAAGCCATCTTTCCTTCTGAGCCAACAAAATCATTATTTTATCAAATCAAACCCTTTTTCACTCATACATAGCCTAAGATAAGTAGATATTTCAGTCATCTCAAGCCCTCATCGATCATAATTTGCTGAGATTGACCTGGAGAGAGCCCTCTCCTGACCTGGTAGGGCTAGCTACCAGGCTGAGCGTGGTTTGATGTTGGTTCTGGATCCTACCTTTTCAGCCTAAGGTAAATCTAGGCTCTAACACCCCACAACCCTAAACCATATCAAAAAATAATTTAGTGGAGGGGCAGGTCACTACCCCCAGCCCCTACCACAGAACCTCCATAATATGCTAAAAGGCGGGAGTTGGGTGGTGGGCCATCTCCTCGGGCACAGACCGACCCAAAAACAAGCCCAACCATTTATTGAAATGAACCATGCACAAAGAAAAAGCACGGAGGTGGGTATGGTGGGCAGGCCGCCCAAGGCGGGCCCGGCCTAACTGAAAAATTAATCTTAAATTTATTTTGTTTTGCAATGTATGAAAAAAGGAGGGGGCAGGGTTTGACCGCCCGAACTCATCCCTAATATTTGCATCTCAAACCAACTCAGCCAATGCATTTCTTGTGAAATACATCAACAAATTTTCTATTTAAGACGTAGTTTATTAGTGCACCCTGGGGGAAGGAGGCAGTGCACGCAGTTCGAGGTAGCATTTTGTAGGAGGTCCAAATTTTCACTTTGTCAAATTTTGACAAATTTTATATGGTTTCAACACTTCTCGACACCACGAACATAATGGCATTGTCTGTGTCTCCATCAGAGTTCTGCATTTTTCAGCCATTTTCAGTATGAGGGTGGAACCATGATCGCTGCAAAAATAGGGAGTGGAACCATGATACTTGCAATTTTCTCGAGAAGGTAATTTTTCTCCATGTGGGAATATAGTCAAGTTTACAGCCATTTTTCATGGTTTTCTGCAGGGATCACAATGGCAAGGTCAGATTTTCCTTTGGAGTTGTAGATTTCTAGTCTACCCATGGAGCAGAATCTTTGAGGAATCTAGAGGGAATCTAAAGGATTCCTTGAGCCCTAGATTCTCAACTTCCCATAATTCAAAAATTGGAGAATCGATTTTACACTATTCGACGTCACAAATATGATGGTGCATTCAGATTTATCATTCTCTCATTCTATTCTTCAGCCACTTTTCTAAGTGAAATGCAGGTGTCAACATCCATGTGCGAGCAGTCATGCGATTGATGCCGTGAGATCGATGGTCCGAGCAGCTTCAGCAGTTTGACATCCGCTTCTTCAGATGGCCCTTGGCTGTGAGGTATATGCAGTGTGTTCATGTACTTCTTTTGCTATGCATTGTTCTGCACAGATCCCTATTTGATGTTGATTTGGGATCTTGTTTATTACTTGTTTTCATGATTCCTGCTTGACGTGATGCAGAATCGTCTATGTGATGTACTTGTTGTCATGATTCATCATGTTATGTTTTGAGACCCCTTTGTTGTATGTTGATCGGATACTCATGTTTTCATCATGCATGTTTTGCATTGAGATCCCTTTTATGCCATGTTGGTGGGATGCTCATCATGCATGAGTTTGTGTCATACTGATAGGAGTCTTTTGATTGAGAGTTCCTGTAGCGTAACATCTCTTGGAGCCACTCCTTCGTGAGGGCATTTTCCTTGTATGATAGCGACATCACCTATTATGTACAACACCACTATTGATAGCACTTAATGCAATGGCCTACAACATCTTGACATCGGGGCTCAGAGATGTAGTCCCTCCTGGACAAACTCTGTTATCAACGTCTTGAGTTTTTATGTTGCTGATGATTGACATGTTCCTCTTCTTTACAACATGCACATGTATTCATTAATGTTCTTTTAAAAATGTAATTTAATACATCATGACAGTAAAAGGTCTTGCAAGGGTCCTTCGTCTCACCCAGACCTGGATCAAGTGGTATCGTAGCAGTCTTTACGTTGATGTGAATTGCAGCATGAATGATGGAACATGCAGGGAAAGAGGATGAAAAAGCGATGTACGAGACCATGCTCAAAATTTCCGAAAGGGTGGAAATCATGTATGAAACTCTATATAAAGAGACAGAGGAAAAGGAGTGATTGCAGCTTCAGTTGCGAGCCATGGAAGAGGCCCTGGAAGAACTGAAGCACCACAAACATAATCTTCAAACAGAGAATGTTGAATTGAAGTTGTGTCTACATGAAGAGAAAGAGGAGAAACATAGTTTTCTACGACAACTGCAAGCAAGGTCTTGGAAAAGCTATAGCATGAGCCATGTAAGGTAAAATGTAATTCTCCAAATTCATGAATGTGTCCTGATGATGATTTCACTGTTTTCAAAAATCATACCACAGGAATTGGCTCCAAACTGTTGAAGAAAATGGGGTATGAAGGAAAAGGCTTGGGCATTAATGGCCAAGGCATTTTCAACCCCATCAAAGTAGAGGAATTACCATGTCGAACAGGACTTGGGTATGTTAGAAAGGAAGTTGGGGAATGTGCCGCGACAGCTAGCAAACCACCAATAATAGATGATGAGCAACCCTCGTTAGTTCTTTCCAAATCGACAGAGGAGGTAAAAGATGTTGATTTCCTTTCAGTTTTGTCATCACATAGTACACTTTTTGTTGTAGATTTGGGGATCCAAATTACAGGGACAAACATGAAGCTCCTTACAAGGACGAGGCATGAGGAGGAAGAAAAACTTGGTGTTGATAACCAAGGCACAACTCAACCATTGGAGGTTGTGCAGAGACCTCAATTTTCAGGCTCGAGATACACCAAAGGAGAATGCTCGAAAGTGTCATGTGCCAAGACATCGGCGAAATTGTCGAGGAAAGAGAATGATGGGAACACATCCCCATCATCCCATGGAAGTTTCCATGGCAAGGAAAGATCTAAGGCAAGCTCTCATATCCATAATGACATCATAGACAACAAGGAAAGGCATAACCAGTTTTGACATTTTAATATTCATTTCGATTAGATTCATGTTTTTAACGATGAACGTAAAACATGGCATCGAAAAACATGTACATTTTGTGGATTACATAACCATACATTTTCTAAATGTTGGAAAAGAATGGTAGCACACAAAAGGATGAGGTGTGAAAGACCCTCTCAACAACATGTAAAGAAATAGGTTAAGAAAATTTGGAGGAAGAAAATGTATTGCAGTCATTGTGACAGAAGTGGCCATCAAAGAGCCACTTGTTGGAGGCTCCATCCAAAGCAGAGCTGTTGAGCTAATTTATTAACACAAATATCATTATCAATCCAGGTTTTTAAAAATTGGAGGCAAGTCCATAGTATATGGATATCAGGTATAGCCAAGCTTAGAAGATGAATTTTCAAGAACTAAAGAAGTACATATTACAAATATAAGCCCGTATTAACAGTTTCTAACTCACTTTTGCAATGAAAGAAAGATGAAGTGGCTCTTAACTTAAGAGATCCATTTGTGTCCTTCTCTCTCAATTATCACTTAATAAATAGAAACCAGAAATCATGAATTAACAATAGCGTAAGATGCATAAATCAACAATAAAGGAGACTCTTAACTTAAGAGATATTTGGGCATTTTTCATCAATTCATTCATCATTATGCTATCATTTGAAAATTGAAAATACATAAGAAAAACTGCTTGCATGTAACAAAGGAGAATTCAACTTGAACACTTTGTTGTCCCATCTTACTAAGGTGATAAACAAACTAAAATTCAATAATATAAATCATCACGCATCAATTCATAAGCAAATCTGAAACAAAGCAAATAAACAAATTCTAAAGTAACCAGTTCATGGAAAATTAAGCTAATCTAACAATGAAGTGTACTTAGCTTGGAGTGGGGGCCCTCTACCCTTGCTTTGCACACATGAGGTTGATATCAAATGATAAACTTCAGTCACTTATCCACATCAATGAACAACAAAATGAAAGTAGAATAGGTTCTTCAAATTAATCTCCAAAATCCAAATGTCTCAGCATAAAATTATACAAAAATTACATATCATAAGCCTTCAAAGTCTTGGCTTAAATAGAAGTTCATGAAACAAAATGATATAAAGTATATCTAAAAATCATATCTATTCATATCCATCTATCTAAGTTGAAATCATTCAATCCATCCCAAGAAATATGGACAATCCCATGAAATCACAAAACTGCCCTATTTCCTAGGGATTTTCTGGGTGACTAGTCATGTTTGACCAGCCTTGACCGGGCCTAATAAAGCTTGTTTTGACCGAACCAAGTGGAATTAGTTCAGTCCTAGTTCCCAAGCTTTCCATCCATGCATCTAACTTGAGCCCAAGTGTCCTGCAAACATGTCATCCACATAGCTATTACGGGAATTTCTGATTCTGTCAAAATTTGCACTTGAAATCAAATTTTCATAAAAACTTTAGAAATTGCAAAATTAAAATTAAATACCTGAATATGCATGAAATACATCAAAATGGGATGGATATAATGGAAAATAGATGGAAAATATAAGGATTAAGTAAGTTTCCTCAAGCAAAAATAGACCAAAATTGAGGGCCAACATCTCCCCCTTGCTGATCATCAAGCATGTCCTCATGCTTGCTGCTTCCTTTTGGATCTTCTTACCCCTATTGTGCATGTTGTTCCGGACCCTGATGCCTCTTGCTGTGCTACTTCTAACAAATAGTCCATCCCTGTGTCATGTTCTTCTCTATACAAAGTGGCCTTAACTTTCTGTTTTTCATATTTACCTTTCCACATGTTCTTTTCCTTGAGCCATTTGAATGCCTGCTTGCAAATTAGATCATTCTTCCTTTTTAATTTTCCTATTTCTTTAGTTAAGTTTTCATTCTCTTTAACCAACTTGGCATTATTCTTTTACATGCTTTGTTTTCCTCTTTCAAAAGCTTTTCCAAAATCTTGTTTATTTCAAGTTGGTCTATTAATTCTCTAATTTTGCTCAAGTGTAATTCCTTTTCAAGCTCCTGTGTGTTTTTCACAAATGATGTTGCTGCCACATGATCAAAATAGGAATCTTTCTTGAATGCTCCTTTCTTAATAATATCCTCTGCTTGTTTCTTTGTTGAACACGTGTCCACAATTTGCACTTCTTTGTCCCTGCTATCTATTTCAACTGGACTCTTCTTCCTAAACCTCCTAGGAATGGACATGATGGATGTTTCATTTTCATTCATGACTGTGTTGGTTTTCTTTTTAGCTCTAGTTCTAGGATAAAAAGGTGAACTCATCCTCCCCTTGGTTTCCTACTTTACTCTGTTTTGTTCCTCAATGACCTATTCCTTATGCTGGTTTTGGTTGAAAAACTCCCTTCAAATCATCCCCTGAGTTTTTATTTGATATTCTACCAAATTTTTTATCAACCCCTGATGATAAACTTGTGCTTCTTTTGGCTTATTTTCATTTATGACTGATTCTATCATCTTTAGGAGGCTTCTAAAGAGGAAATATGGTAGGTTAATGTTAACCTCTCCTTTAATGTGTTGAAGGAGTCTAATATGATACAGATGTGCCACATTGTATCCCCTATCACATGTGAGGAATTTTTGAATAATCAAAACCAGTTCTCCCCATGGTTCATTGAACCACTCCCTGGGTATACCTTTGGCCCTGTCAAAGGTTCCCTTTCTATTTTTCTTGAGGAAGAAAGTCCACGCTTTCTCCTTGAAATGAAAACCCTTATGATAATTCTCTCCTATCATTGGAAGGTCCAATGCTTGTGAAATGAATTCCTGAGTCACCAAACTTATTATGTTTCCTACTTTTGTTTGCTCCTATGTGTAATTGTTTACAAATTCTCTTGTTATTCCTTCATTGTGGCCACTAAATCTTTGCAAGAAGCCTATGAGCCCTGCCTGATATAACTTCTCTATTGTTTCCTTCCTCCAGTTTTCTATTTGGAATCTTGGCTCTATCCTAGTTGTCATAGTCTCTGTAAGCCATTAGATATAAGCTTCTGTTGTCATTAACTTCATCTTCAATAATGACAAATAACAAGTATTGATTCATAAAAAATATTTTCTGGTTCAGTTCATAGAAGCTTACCTGCTCTCTTCAAACAATTAAATCAATCTATTTCGGCCTCTGTCTCTTTCTTTGTAGCAATACTACCTCTGTTTCAATACCTTGTTCTGTTCATGAAATCAAACATTCTCCTTTATACACCTCTGTAAAAAAAATAAAAATTGAACTCTATTTTGAAATAGAAATATATAAAGAAAACAAAAATCATGTTACAATTTTTTTTCTTAATATAATCTCAGACTAGTTTTTTTCACTGAGTTTAAATTGAGGCACTATGTATAAATTGACATGCAACACTTCACTGCCCAATAACCAATATACAACACTACTCAATAACCAATATCCATCACTTCATTGTTTATACAATCAACATATGACACTGCACTGCTCAATAACCAATATACAACACTGCACTGTTTATACAATGAACATATGACAATCAATGTAGATTTGACTTTGCGCACTCAAATATAAGCCCAAATCTTCAAATGTAAGCCCAATACTCTATTTTATTGACCCATTCCTTCATGCAATCAAACTGTAATTCACTCCTTTGTCACACTATCTGACCATAAAAACACATGTATAGGTGTAGTTTTAGGCTCGGCGACTATGCATTTTTACAACTACATGTTTTTAGAACTTTACTCAAAACTTCTCATTTCATTACTTCAACATGCAGTGAAACCATAATAAACACTCTGTTTCGTGGAGAACCGAGATCTATCAGCCATGATTTATTTTTATTTTCTCCATCTTATAGCTAACAACTCATTCATTAACCTAAAGCTATGTCACTGTGCATTATTTGTGCAATCAAACCCACTGTGCAATTAATCTCACTATGCAAACACTTTGTTTCATTTAATAAACTTGGCAATTTCATGGAGAAGTGAAATCAATTTACCTGACGTGTTGAAGAAGTGTCGAGATCCCTTGTTTTGTGGCCTAATTTTCTTCATTTTATATCATTTCCCATTATTGAACACCTTCGTTTGTTCACTGGTAGCATAAACAAAACTTAAACAAATCACAGACAATCCATAATCTTGACGAAAAATCCCGATTTTTCCTCTAAACTATCCATTGCATTAAGGGAAATAGATCAGTTTTCTTCCTTACCTTGGATCTTCTTAAGATTTTTGTTAACTGATTCCACCTTCTCCATTAATCTTCCCAGCTCACCCTACTTATCTCTCCAATTTCTCAGCGTTATATCTCTTTCTCCTTCCTCTGTTTGTTTCCTCTGTCAAATTGTTTTTTTTACTTCCTTTGACTGTATACTAATGGCTTACAACTTTTACCATTCTCTCTGAGCCTCAAATGGCTGTGATGGCATAAGGTTTTGAGGTTTTGAGGTTTGTGGTTATGGCGGAGCTCTTTACTGATAAACACACGGGGTTTTCTCTACTGTTTCAAATGCATATTTGACCGTTTTGTTATTTGATTATCGTCCTCTGACTAGAATGCAATGTGGCTTATTTCCTCTGACTTTTCTATATTACATAGCATCAAAATTTCATTTTATTATAACTTAGGCTGATTCATTATGTCACTGCCGATATGCCTTATGATTCGTGGCTGTCCTCCAATCCATTGTGGGTGTCCTGCAACCAACCCACAATACCATCGTGGCTTGACCTTGACTGGCATATATACTATGTTTTGATTTCCACGTTGTTTGCATGAGTCATGGTTTTGTTTTGCACTTTCGCCATTACCTACGACTATTTGCATTCATCATTCATCACTTTGCATTGTATTTCCACCGGGCTGCTATGATGACCATACTCCATCGTACTATCATAAAGCTTGGTATGATAACCTTGCACCATCATGTTGTATTTCCATAAGGTTTGCTATGATAATATCCTTACCCCGTCATATTACCATATTTCTTGCCATCATATTGTATTCCATTTGCCATTATAACTTTACACCATCCATATATTACCAATAGCATTTCTTTTTATGCACTATGATAGGGTTAATACATAAATCATTTCGATTTTGTATTTTCTTGCAATATATTTCATGATGCGCATATCCCTTATGTTTTACAATATATCTCTTTAATTTTAAAATGACCACCTAGGTCATGTTTAAAATTATCTCCATAGTACTAATGTTTGATTTGTTTGTGCAAGTTTCAACTCATTGCATTCTTTTTAATCCCTTTTGCTTTGAGGAAAAATACTTAGGGTTATGGAATGTTAGGGTCATGGAATGAAATATAGGATGTACATAGGATTAGGTATAGGGTAAATGTAGAATGTAAATGTAGGATATACATAGGATAATGGGTATAAAATGAAGGTAATGTAATGAATATGCATTTAGGTACTAATCTCAATTTTAACAAACTCTAAAAATTTCTAAAAAAGAAATCAAATTTACAAGAGCAAAATGTTGTACTCACAATACTTGTACTTCCCTGACAATATTGGATGATGTCTTCTGCTCCTTGACAATATTGGATGAGGTCTTCTGATCAAATGTCTTAGATAGATTGAAACATAGAGTTTATTTCTGCCTTATGTTCTAGCATTCTTCATTGATTCTCGTTCTTAGATTGCCGATGTCGTTCAGGTCCCTCTACAATTGTTTCATAATAACTCAGGGCCCAACTGTCATGCACATTTTTATACAATATGTACGTTTTTTTACTAACATTTTAGGTCCTTCCATAATTAATTCATAAAAACTCACGTCCCTACTGTCATGCAATGTATACATGCATTTTTACATTTCAGGTTCATGCAATATATGCATCTTGTTTTCTAACATTTTAGGTCCCCAACTAACATTGGTTTAAAAAATATTTCAAGTCCCAACTGCGAACAATACAAATTCCATCGTCAATTCAGCGGCACAACTAAGTTTCTTGTGCAACCTTCCCCCTTTCTTATCTGAAGACTTTTCCTCAAGTCATGTTTCTATGGAGGATTTTCTACAAAAAAAATCTGTTATAAAAGTAGAACAAGAAGTTGTTAATTCATACAGTCCAAAACAAGTTGGTTTTCCTCTATGAATTCTTGTTTGCTTGGTGCCAATTGCCTGGTTTTCACTAGAAAACTTTTTATTTTTGCTTTGTTTTTTATTTATTTATTTATTTTATTCCTCTGGAGTACTGGAAGGTTCATGGTTGTGTTGTTCCATTACTTTCGTATCTCTCTCTTGTATCAGTTGTTTCATAAATTCTTCTTTGTTGATAAGCTTATTGTAAACTTTAAGCCTATTTCCATTTACCAAAAATGATGTAGATTCTTGATCAATTGTTTTGATTTGAACGACTCCATTGTCAAAGATTTCCTCTATCTCATATGGCCCTAACCAATGTGTTGTGAACTTGGCCTTGAAATCTTTGAATTTGGAGTCAAACAGTAATGCCCAGTCTCCTTTGTTGAATGTTTTGTTCTTGATGAATTTGTCATGCCATTTCATTCTTTGTTGTTGTACGAATGTTGTGTGTTCTATTGCCTACTGTTGATGTTCATCCAGTTGGTTTAATTCCATTATCCATTGTTGTTGTGCTTTAGACAGTTCTATTCCTAGTTCTGCTACCAACTTAAATGTGTGTACCTGAAACTCTATGGGCAGTAAGACTTATTTTCCATACACTAACTGGTATGGACTAAACCCAGTTGTGTTTTTCCATGTTATTCTGTATGCCCATAGTGCATATCTTAACTTTTCTGACCAATCCTTCTTATTCAGCTGTACTTTTTTTGTCATTATGTTTTCTAGGACTTTATTTGTTTCTTCGACTTGTCCATTTGCCTGAGGATGATATGGTGTTGATTTCCGGTGCTTTATGTTATACTTTTCTATAAGATATCGAACAAGTTTTGAAGTGAATTGTGCTCCCTGATCAGTTACAATTTGTCTAGGCACGCCAAATCTCACAAATATTTCCTCAAAGAGGAAGGTGACCACTGTATTTTCTATTGCCTTTGTGACTGCTTTTGCTTCCACCCATTTAGTTACATAATCTGTACATACCAAGATGTACTTCTTTCCATTTGATGGTGGATTTATTGGTCCCACAAAATCTAGAGCCCATTGCTCAAATGGTTCTATAAGAACTTGTGGTTTAAGTGGCATCTCATCTAATACTATTGGTCTCCCTACTCTTTGGCAACTATCACATCTCTTGACATAAGCCTTTGAGTCTTTGAATATTGCTGGCCAGTAGTAGCCCAATTGCAACACCTTATAAGCTATTCACTTATCTGCAAAATGACCACCATATGGTTCATCATGACATGCTTTCAAGATTTCTAATATCTCATCTTCTCTCACACATTTTCTTATTATTAAATCAAAACTAGCATAAAACAGATCACCATTTACCCAACTATATCTAGAGCTTTCTCTAATAATATTTCGTTTTTGTTTGTTTGAAAACTGAGTTGGAAATTTTCCAGAGGATAGATAGTTTGCTATGTCTGCAAACCATGGTGTTTTTACTATTATTGCAAACAAATGTTCATCTGGAAGTTATCTGCAACAAGATTTGGATCATTGGGTGTATGTAATCTTGAAAGAAAATCGGCCACTTGATTGTCTTTCCCTGGTCAATCTTGAACTGTAATGTTAAATTCTTGCATTAATAGTAACCATCTTGTTATTCTTCCATTTGTTATTGATTTTTTCATTAAGTATTTGATTGTTGAATGTTCTGTATGAATGAATACTTGGTATCCTGTTATGTAATGCCTGAATTTGTTCGCTGCATGTACTACAACTAACATTTCTTTTTCTGTGATTGTATAGTTCAATTTTGCAGGTGTTAAGTTTTTGCTTAAGAAGTATATAACATAATTGAACAGGTTTTCATTTTGTCCAAGTGATGCACTTATAGCAGTATCAGATGCATCCGTTGAAATATGAAATGGTAAATACCAGTTTGGTCTTCGAATGATGGGTGTAATTGATAGTTTTTCTTTCAATATCTAAAATGCATTTTGACAATGATTTGTCCATTGGAATTCGACATCCTTTGCTAACAACTTGAATAGAGGTTGGGCTATTTTACTAAAGTTTTCTATGAATCATCTATAGTAGCCTACATAACCCAAGAAACTCCTTACCTCCTTTTGAGTTGTTGGTGGCATTAAATTCACAATGAATTGTATTTTAACTGGATCCACCTTAATTCCTAATGAGGAAATATGGTGTCTCAAAACTATCCCTTTGGTTAACATCATGTAGCATTTTTCATTACTCAAGGACAAATTTGTTTCTATGCATCGTTTTAAAACTTTCTCAAGATTGTTTAAGCAATCGTCATATGTGTTTCCATATACCGTGAAATCATCCATATAGACTTCTACACATTCATGGATTAGATCACCAAATATTGCAAGCACTGCTCTTTGGAAAGTTGCAGGTGCATTACATAGTCCAAATGGAAAAAAATTATATGCATAGGTTCCCCATGGGCAGGTAAATGTTGTTTTGTCTTGGTCTTCTGTTGCTATTCTAATCTAATTATACCCACTAAACCCATATAGGAAAGAAAAAAATTTCTTCCCAGCTAATGAGTCTAGAACCTGGTCAATGAATGGTAACAAAAAATTATCTTTTAATGTTTCTTTGCTGAATTCCCGGTAATCCACACATATTCTCCACTTCCCGTTCTTCTTTGGTACAATTACCAATGGAGAAACCCATTGACTATCTGAAATAGGATAGATGAACCCAAATTTAAGTAGTTTCTGCAACTCTTCCTTCACTATTTCTTTCATCATGGTATTCATTCATCTTTGAGGTTGTCTTACTGGTTTAAACTATTCATCTATATAGATGTGGTGAATACATGTGTTGGGATGAATTCCTTGCATGTTTGTATAATCCTAGGCAAAAGCTTTTGAATATTTTTGTAGTAATGCTATTACCTCTTGTTCTTGTGACGATTGCAAATCATTACCAATGTTCAAATGTTTTCCTGGATATATCTCAATTTTTGTTGTTGTTGAATTGGTGATTGTGTTTACAGGAAAAATATTTATAAAGGATTCATGCAAGGATTGGATTGTACAAGTTTCTTGAAAACATTGATTCAAAAGATTACTGGCAGCTTCATATTGAATCTCTCTAAGTTGCTCTGAAATATTTGGTTCTGAGATGAAAAGATCCATTAAATCTTTAGTTTCTTCTTCTTCTCTAAGATCAAAGACTTGATTGATACTTATCACTGATTTAGTTTGATGTTGTTCTTGTTGTTCAAGCATTGTTTCTAAGGAAGGTGATTGTGCAGGAGAATAAAGTGTAATGTGTTTCCTTTCATCTCCATGTGCAATAATCATACTTCTAGATCTGCATCCTATAAAGGCATTAGTAGTGGCTAACCATGGTCTACCTAAGATTAGAGGATGTTCTCCCAGATTTGTTTTTAGCTGCAAGATGAGGAAGTCAACAGGATACTCCCATGAATCCAAAGAGACTATAATATCTTTTAGTATTCCGTCTAGTACAACTTTAGATCTATCTGCTAACTCTAGGATTGTAGAAGTAGATCTATTGTTGTTTAAATGTAGATACTTCATTGTTTCCATAGTCATTACATTTATAGCAACTCCCAAATCTATCAATGTGTTTGGAACTGAGAAATTATTTATTAAAATAGTAACCATAGGGATAACAGGATCAATATATTTTTCTACTGTTGTTTTTGTAGACATGAGGCTTGCTAATTTTCCAATGACTTGGATTGTAGTAGGATCCTTCTTCTTTTTACCAGTTTTCTTGATGCATAATTCCTTTATTGTTTTAGCATATATTGGTATTTCTTTGATTTCTTTCAATAAAGGAATTTTTACATAAGAATTTTTCAATTCATCCAAAATGTCAAATTTAGGAAGGTTCATTTCAATTTTTTTCTCTTCTAACCTCTCAGGATAGGGTGGTGTTTGAGTTATAATAGTTTTTCCTTTCTGAATTTGTTTTTCTGAATGTGATGTTTCAGGTTGTTCTCCTTGCTCATTTGGCTCTTCTATGATTGTAGGAGAATCCTTTTTAAGCACCTTTCCAGACCTTAAATGGACATCATTTATGGGAAGAATAGAATATGTTGGAAAATACACTGCTTCTTCAACATTGTATGCAGGTTTATCCATTTTATTGCTTGGATTTGCCACTGGTTGGGATGGTAATTGAGTTGGTCTGGGTTGGCTTGAAGGTAGCTGTAATTGTTGTGGTTGTGTTAGTAGTGGTGGAGCATCTGTTGTGGAAATGGCATGGATAATGGATATGCATAATTCTGTTGCGGAAATGGCATGGATGGGGGATATTGTTGGTATTGTTGGTATGGAAATGGTTGTTGATATTGTTGTCGGTATTGTTGAGGTGGTCAATTTCCATAACCATATCCCCTCCAACCTTGTGCAGGTTGGTTTTGATATTGTTGTGGAGGCCAAGCTTGCCATGGCATTGGAGTATTCCAAGAATTTTGAGGTGGATACTGACAGTTTTGTTGAGGGAATTGTTATAGATTTTGTTGAGGAATCCTTGGTTGCCAAGGTCTTCTTGGTGCCACACAATAGAAATCTCCTGTTCCTTGCACTTATTCCATTGGATTTATTTGAAATTATTTCAACCTTAGACAATTTTCTGTTGAATGATTTTCCGTACAAAGACCACACACTTGAACACTATCCGAAGGACATTCTCTTAATGCATGTTTCTTTCTACATTTGGGACAAAAGATTCCTAAAATTTGTTCTTGTTCTTCTTTCTTTTTGTTTGCTTTTAGAACATCCACTTGTGTCCCTAATGTACTTAAGAGATCAGTTTTGAAGTTTTCTAGCAAGCTTCCTATCTCTGCTCTTGTTACTCCTCCTGCTACTGATTTTGCTGCTTTTGAACTAACATATCTCCTTCCAATTTTTGATCTTCCTCTAGAATATTTTTGACATAAATTTGTAATTTCATTGAATGGAAAATTTGAAATGTCACCCTTTCCCATTACATTTAGAATGTCAAGGTATTCATCCCTTATACCTTTGAGAAATATTGTTTGAATGGTGTCTTGGTTTAGAGAGTGTTGTTTATATTTTTGTAAATTATATGCAAATCTTTCTAAGTATTCTTCTAAACTCTCGTCTTCTTGTTGTGTCATTCTGAAAACATCCTCTTTTAAGTCCCTAGGCCTAAAATAGGCTTGATATTTTTTAAGAAAGATAGCTTTCATTTCATCCCAAGAACCTATTTTTTGCTCTCCTAAACCCATGAACCATTTTAAGGCTGCTGCTTTCAATGTAGCAGGGAAGAGACGAAGTTTGTGTATGTCACCGGTATATCCATAAGTTCTACACAAGATATCAAATTCAAACATAAAGGAATTAGGATCTTTCGTTGACATTCCATAAAAATTTGGCAATACAGAAGGTGGAATATTTTTCATTTTCACATCTTCTCCTAGTACTGCACTTGTATCCAATATTGGAAAGCCAAAAGTAGTTTCCTGATCACCACCATCTTCTTGTCTTCTCCTATCTTATTCTCCTTTCCTATAATTTTCTCGCTTTGCCTCTTCTTCTTTCTGTCTTCTCCACTCTCTTTGTTGTCTTTCATATTCAAGTCTTTATTCAGGAGTAATAATAATAGATCCATGTCCCTCTTCTGCCATAGCTTCAATTGTTTCAATGTCAACTTGAGGTTCAAGTTGTTCAAAAGTAGGTTGATCTATGGATTCAAAAATGGGTTGTTTTTCATTAAAAATTTCTTTTTGTTTTCCTGAAGTAGGTGCTGTTGTTGAAGGTTGTTTTCTTTTCACCTCCCAGGCTAACAAAGTTTTCCTTTCAATTAAAGTTAATCTTTGTCCTGTTCTTTGTTTTTCTTCCAATTCCTCAATTGTTGGTTTACCAACAACTGGTGTTGTTAGCTTTGATGGTCCTAATTCTACTGATGGGGGGTTTTGTTTAATAAATCTACCTTGAGGATCTTTATTTCTAGGCATAAAGAAACATAACCAAAAGAAATGGATCTTAACTGATTTTTATTTTATTTTTGTTTTATAAAAAATTTAGTGTTTTTGTTTATTTTTCTATTTGACTATGCCGATAATTGCCTCCCTAGCAACGACGCCAAAATGTTGAGCTAATTTATTAACATAAATTAACACAAATATTCATTATCAATCCAGGTTTGTAAAAATTGGAGGCAAGTCCACAGTACATGGATATCAGGTATAGCCAAGCTTAGAAGATGAATTTTCAAGAACAAAAGAAGCACATATTACAAATATAAGCCTATATTAACAATTTATAACTCACTTTTGCAATGAAAGAAAGATGAAGTGGCTCTTAACTTAAGAGATATTTGAGCATTTTTCATCACAATTCATTCATCATTATGCTATCATTTGAAAATTGAAAATACATAAGAAAAATTGCTTGCATGTAATAAAGGAGAATTCTATTTTTGGTCTATCAATTTAATAGAAGGAGAATTCAACTTGAACACTTTGTTGTCCCATCTTACTAAAGTGATAAACAAACTAAAATTCAATAATATAAATCATCACACATCAATTCATAAGAAAATCTGAAACAAAGCAAATAAACAAATTCTAAAGTAGCCAGCTCATGGAAAATTAAGCTAATCTAATAATGAAGTGTACCTAGCTTGGAGTGGGGGCCCTCCACCCTTGCTTTGCACACTTGAGGTTGATCTCAAATGCCAACATTTAGTCACTCATCCACATCAATGAAAAACAAAATGAAAGTAGAACAGGTTCTTCAAATTAATCTCCAAAATCCAAATGTCTTAGCATAAAATTATACAAAAATTACATATCATAAGCCTTCAAAGTCTTGGCTTAAATAGAAGTTTATGAAACAAACTGATCTAAAGTATCTCTAAAAATCATATCTATTCATATCCATCTATTTAATTCGAATTCTTTTAATCCATCCCAAGAAATATGGAAATCCCATGAAATCACAAAACTGCCCTATTTCCTAGGGATTTTCTGGGTGACTAGTCATGTTTGACTAGCCTTGATTGGGCCTAATAAAACTTGTTTTGGCAAAACCAAGTGGAATTAGTTCAGTCCTAGTTCCCAAGCTTTCCATCCATGCATCTAACTCGAGCCCAAGTGTCATGCAAACATGTCATCCACATAGCTATTACGGGAATTTCTGATTCTATCAAAATTTTCACTTGAAATCAAATTTTCATAAAAACTTTAGAAATTGCAAAATTAAAATTAAATAACTGAATATGCATGAAATACATCAAAATGGGATGGATATAATGGAAAATAGATGGAAAATATAAGGATTAAGTAAGTTTCATCAAGTAAAAATAGACCAAAATTGAGGGCCAACAAGTGCCTTAAAAACAAAGCGTCGGTGTGTGAACCAAGTGAAGCAGTGGTTCAACAAACAATACTACCACAAGGAGGTGACCCATTCACATTGTAAGTGAAAAATGGTTTCTAAATATGTTAGCATGTCATGGTCGTGCTTTTGGAAATCATTTGTTTCATTTCAAAATGTAAAAGTGATGATGTGTTTTCCATCACTTGTTCAACATTAATGATGTTTAGTCTTATTCTTAGTTGCATTTTAAAATGTAAAAGTATGATGTGTTTTCAATCACTTGTTCAGTAACAATGATGTCCAGTGTTATTTTGAGTCACATTTTACACTTTGAAAGTGATGTTATGTTTCCATCACTTATCAAAGAAAATAGTGTTTGACCTGATCTTTGTAAATCATGTGTTGCAGTGATGAAGTGTTTTCCATCACTTGTTGAAGCAATAATGATATGTTGGCCTTGTTTTCGTAGCTGGGGTATTGTGTCCATCTTGTTGTAAACTTAACCATTGAGTATGTGCTATAAACTCGTGGCAAGTATGGATGCTTGGGTCATTAGTTGGTCATGAAAGTCAAGCATGTAAATTGCAAAACAACGTACTACAGTTTGCAGAGGTTGCAGGTGTCGGCTCATCGCTTAAGGCTCTGAAGAAAAAAGGTGAAGGATATGGAAGTGAGACCTTTCAAGACGCTTGTGATGAAGACAAGGTACAGAGAAGTTGCAGATTACTTTTCGTACTTTTGGAGGACCAAAAGCTCCTCAATGGGGAGGATTGATCCAGGTGGCTCTAGAGACACACATAGGACAAAGAGGACTTAGGAAAGCTCAAAAATCAAAGTGATTGGATTATGCTTGAACCAAATTCATGTCGAAGATCTCATCGTCGTGATCGCGGTGGTGTGAATGATTTGTCAAACCGAGTCCATATGCGAAAGTTAGAAAAATTCAAAGTTGGGTTGACTTTTGCTGTCTGGGCATGCTTAAGGAGGCCACAATTTCAACCTTTCCGGCGGACGGAATCTGGCCAACTCCAGCTGGATTCTGGGTGAATTTGTGGCCTGATTAAAATGACCCCTTCAGCCAAAATCCGGATTTCTCAAAATTGGCATATTGTTTTAACAAAAAAAATAAAAAAAGGGGTGGCGGGTGACCAACCCCACCACCCCAAACCATATCAAAACAATAATTTAGTGGAGGGGCAGGCCACTACCCCTAGCCCCTCCCACAAAACCTCCATAATATGTTAAAAGGCGGGAGTTGGGTGGTGAGCCAACCCTTGGGGCACAGACCCAACCCAAAAACAAGCCCAACCATTTATTGCAACGAACCATGCACAAAGAAAAAGCACGAAGGTGGGTATGGTGGGCGGGCCACCCAAGGTGGCCCCGACCCAACCGAAAAATTAATTTTAAATTAATTTTGTTTTGCAATGTATGAAAAAAGGAGGGGGTGAGGTTTGACCACCCGACCTCCTCCCTAATATTTGGATCTCAAACCAACTCAGCCAACACGTTTCTTGTGAAATCCATCAACACATTTTCTATTTAAAATGCATTTTATCAGTGCGCCCAGGGGGAAGGAGGCAGTGCATGCAGTGCGAGGTAGCATCTTGCAGGAGGGCCGAATTTTCACTTTGTCAGGTTTTGACAAATTTTATATGGTTTCTGCACTTCTCGATGCCACGAACGCAATGGCGCTACCCATGTCTCCATCAAAGTTCTACATTTTTATGCCATTTTCAGTATGAGGGTGGAACCATGATCGCTGCAAAAACAGGGAGCGGAACTATGATCCTTGCAATTTTCTCGAGAAGGTAATTTTTCTCCATGTCAGAATATAGTCAAGTTTACAGTCATTTTTCATGGTTTTCTATAGGGATCGAAATGGCGAGGTAAGATTCACCTTTGGAGCTGCAAATTTCCAATGCACCCGTGGAGCAGAATCTTTGAGGAATCTAGGGGGAATCTAAAAGATTCCTTGAGCCCTAGATTCTCAACTTCTCATAATTCAAAAATTGGATAGTCGATTTTGCTATTTGACGTCACAAATCTACTGGTGCATTCAGATTTCTCATTCTCTCATTCTATTCTTCAGCCACTTTTCTAAGTGAAATGTAGGTGTTAACATCCATGTGCGAGCAGTCATGCGATTGATGCCATGAGATCGATGGTCCAAGCAGCTTCAACATTTCGACATCCGCTTGTTTAGATGGCCCTTGGTTGTGAGGTATATGTAGTGTGTTCATGTATTTCTTTTGCTATGCATTGTGATGCACAGATCCCTATTTGATGTTGATGTGGGATCTTGTCTATCACTTGTTTTCATGATTCCTACTCGACATGATGCGAAATCGTCTATGTGATGTACTTGTTGTCATGATTCGTCATGATATGTTTTGAGATCCCTTTGTTGTATGTGATGGGATACTCATGTTGTCATCATGCATGTTTTGCAATGAGATCCCTTTTATGCCATGTTGGCGGGATGCTCATCATGCATGAGTTTGTGTCATACTGATAGGAGTCTTTTGATTTAGAGTTATTGTAGCGTAACATCTCTTGGAGCCACTCCTTCGTGAGGGAATTTTCCTTGTATGATAGCGAAATCACCTCTTATGTCATCACCACTATTGACATCACTTAATGCATTGGCCTACACCATCTTGACATCAGGGCTCGGAGACATAGTCCCTCCTGGATGAACATTGTTATCAACGTCTTGAGTTTTTATGTTGCTGATGATTGACATGTTCCTCTTATTTACATCATGCACAGGTATTCATTAATGTTTTTTTTTAATGCAATTTAACACATCATGAAAGTAAAAGGTTTTGGAATGGTCCTTCGTCACACCTGGACTTAGATCAAATGTTGAAACCTACAACTCTAATACCACTTGTAATGAACCTCCTCTAATACAAATTTTTTTAAACAATATAACTAATTATTTAGCAAACATAATTCACTTCCACTATTATCTTTTCCTCCAGAGAATCCATACTTTAATAAACTATATAATTGCACTTTTTATAATAGGTAGTAAACATTTTACAAAATTAACTTTCCACCTATTCATCATATGTTTTCCTCCAATATTATATTTTGTTTGTCATTATCCCATTAACCTTTCATTTTTATTATCCAAACCTTTATTCATTCATAATTTATTTTAGTATAATTCTTATCGTGTGCCAAGGAACCTTTCTTCCTTATAGATTTGGTTTAGTTCCTTGACCTTCAATATATGGTATATTAAATTATAACTTAAGCTTATATTAGCACCCTGGAAAACTTCGTTTGTATACCAATCTATAATATTTAAGTACATCTAACACTTATTTAATACACATTATATGTGTGTATTGTATTTTTTTACATTATTAATCCTATTAACAAAAAGTGTGTTTTCAATTCCTAACACACTAAGGATTTTTACGAGGTGTTTGTTGTCGCAACAAAGATGTTTTCTGAATATGGCTTCTATGGATTTTGACCATTAACCATAAAGGACATTTCACAATTCATCAATTTTATGCTACAAAATTTTACTTTCTAGGTAGTGTCTTTAAGGTTTCCGTCAAACATCTTTTCTAAGGGTAATTTGTTTTAGATAAAAACATACATATTCTTGGTTTTGAATGCAAATTTAGGATGAAATATTTTGGGTTTGAACTTTTGCATATTTTCTAATTGTTTACAGGTTTTTTTGAGTTGCATTTTCATTGACTGGTCATTAGGGTCAAACCCGCAACCTCGCCCTAACAAACTCCATGACATACCACTATACCACCACATTGGATCTTAACATTCTATTCTCACTGCGTATATTTGTTATGTAACGTGTTTGCAGTTGGGGGTCAAGAGGGAGCCAGTGCATGGGCCATCCCCCTCCCATGTGAACACACCATAATAGCTAGTAGCTATGGTTAATGGTTAAACACAAACCACAACATAAAACCATAACCATGACATTCAATTCCACCATGTGACCTCCTCCGTGTAAACCACAAGCTAACAGTCAGCATAAGGTGTGGTATTAGCACTAAGCATGACTAGTGCTTAATTAATCTGTAGTTAACATTTAATTAAACTTGCATTTAATTCAGTGGACTTTTGACGAGTCCCTCCAATTTTGTAGATTCCTCCAGTTTTAGTGGGACTAACTACAGTTCCTCTAGTTTTAGAGGAGTTTTACTAGGAGAAACTGTTTTGACCATAACTTGGGAAACATTCGACCAAATGGGGATCAGGAAAAGGTGTTCCTAGCTGATTTGGAGGTTCTGAGCACTTTGAGGTCGGTTTCAGGAGCAATAGTGCATTGTAGACAACACTTTTTCCATTATTGAGCTAATACAGAGGCCCAAGCCATGGAAGCTGGACCAAGGAGATGTAGCCCAGGAGGGGTGAACTCCTTCATCAAAACACTATGTTAAGTGTTCGTTTTGATGGTTTGCTATAAATTTGATTGTTGTTGTTCAACACTTTACTTTTATGCTATTTTTCTCATGAATTTACATAAAACTTGACAAATTTACCTATTTACATTCACAAACACTATAAGTAAACATATGCACATGAAGCAATTGACAAGCAGTTGTTTTTAATTCTAAAGTTGAAATTAGCACAAAAAAGCTAACATTCAACAACAGGTTAAGTTGGTATCAGAGCAAAGATTATTTTCTTGATTGCTTGAGTTTTGTGCAAGTAGGGTTTTAATGGTTGCAAATTTGTGATGCTTACAAGGTTAAAGTTGTAGAGAGGAGAAGGGAAATTATTGGTTGCAACTCCTGAGGTAATTCCTAGAAGAAGGAGAGCCAAAAGGCCACAATCTCCACCCAAAGTTCCAATCCCAGTTGCACTTGAAGCACCTGCATTTTTACCTTCAATTGAGATTGAGGAGGTACAAGAAGTACCAGAAGATGAGCTTGAATCCAAGGCCATCATGTCTAGATCAAGAGAGACTGGAGGTCTTTAAGAAGAGGAAGCATTCAAGAAAGATTTCTATGACTTAATTGGCATGGTTAAAGTCCTCTATGAAGAGAGGAATACTATAATGGCTAGAGGGAGTTCTAAGCCTCCACATGGAGAGGGAAGCTCAATAGATAAAAAATATGAAAATAAGGATTTAAAGGATAATGGAGGAAAGCCTCCTCCATCTCCATCATCTTCATCTTCCTCATCATCTTCGTCATCCTTGACATCTCAAACAACATCATCTTCCACTTCCACCACAAAAATTGTTCATACTCATTCAAAAACCCCAAAGGAAAAAACTCCCTTACTCAAATTGGACATTAAGTTTGAACTTCCCATGTACAATGGTGAGGTGAATGTAGAAAATTTAGATAATTGGATTCAGAAATTAGAGTTTTATTGCAGAATTCGGAACCTTCAAGAAGATGACATAAAGGTCCAGTTGGCTTCATTGAGGCTAGAAGGAGCAGCACCGGTTTAGTGGGAAGAAAAGACTCAAGAGGAAATGTGAATTTGTGGTAAGATATCCATTTCTTGGGTTGAATTTGTTTCTGTAATTAAAAGACAATTTATCCTTTAGCTGTTGGGTTGTGTTATATTATTTCTACACCTAGCCCACGTAGTTAACCGGAGGTCAAAGGGGGGCAGGTCATAGGGGGTTTGAGGGGTACCCTTAACCCCACTTTATGGGGTCTGGGGTAGCGCCCAAAATTTTTTTGGTTTTGGACCCTATGTTAGGTTTGGCAGACCCACCTATGGTTTTGTGCATGATTTTCACACATGTTTTTTTGGACGCAATGGCTTTCGGTCCATGGTTTTGGACGCGATGCTTTTTGGTCCATGGTATTGGATGCTTCGGCATGTATAAATATGTATTGTAACATTGAAAGGAACATAATGAAAAATCAAGCTGGTAGTCCCGGTTTTGGGATCCAGGGGAAAATCTCTGTGTATATGTGTTTTATGTGTTATGCTCTCGCATTGTTTATTTTCTGTGTTTTAGAATTCGTATGCACGTAATTTCTGTATGGGGTTAAAACCTACATTAGCCTATATGCAAAAATCCATTATGAGTTGGCAAAATTTTAGGCAAATCAAGGGCCAAATAGTTCAAGACTATACCAAGGAGTTTAGAAACAGGGCTTTGTTGTTAGGAGTAAACTTTAATTCCCAATATACAATGTTAAAATATATTGGGGGTTTACATTCCTACTTAAAACATATTATCCTTATGTTCAATCCAAGAAATTTGGATGAGGTATGTGTGCAAGCCATGCACCTTGAAGCAAGGGGAAAGAACATTCAAGAGGAGGGTAGTAAGAAGAACCCATTCAAGGGTAAGGAGAAACAGAAGGGAGGAAAATGGAAGGGAAAGAAGAATGCAAGTGTGGAAAAAGAAGGGGAGAAAACTATATGCCAACATTGTTCTAAAGAAGGGCATGATGAGACCCATTTTTGGAATTACATCTCGAACTAAGGCCTAAGAAACCAAACAATAAAGTAAAATAAAATACAACCGCTACTACACAACATGATCTTGGATCAAATTCTAGTGATGAGACCAAGATTTCAGCCATGGTCACAAAATGAAAATAAGTTGTTGGAAGCACTAGTTCCTCACATAGTCACAACAACACTCCAAATGAAGAATCAAGAATAGAGTTGTTCCATGTAAGGGTAATTTCAAATCATACAAATATTTATGCATTATTTGATAGTGGGTCACAATCAAACTCAATTTCAGAAGACTTGGTCAAAAATGTTAACCTTGAAACTATACATCATCATAAGCCATATCCATTAGGTTGGATAGTCAATAATGCAAATTTACAAGTTACAAGGAAATGCTTATTCAGGTTTTCCATTACTAAAAAAATTCATTGATGAAGTTGAGTTATATGTAGTTCCACTTGACATATCAGGAATCATTTTGGGAAGTCCTTATTTGTATGATAGGAAAGGAGTATTCTATCACCATGAGAAAAAATACCTATTGCTCAAGGATGTGGTGGAGTATATTGTGAGAGCCCATCGAAAAAAGTTAAACATTTTTGTGGTTAGCGCATGGCAGATGAAGAGACTAGTAAATGAAAGTAAAAATTTTGTGCTTCTCATGATCAAGAAAAATAATGATATTGATTATGAATCTTTTGAAGGTTGTGATGAAAAATTAAAATCTGATTTGTTTGATGTGGTAAGAAAGCATGGCGAGATGTTTCAAGAACCAAAGGGGTTACCTCCCAAGAGGGGAATTCAGCATGAGATACAACTACAGCAGGATGTTCCACTTCCAAACATTGGCATGTATCACATTTGGATCATGGAGAGCATGGAAATCGAGAATAAAATTCAAGAATTGTTGAACAAAGGTATCATATGCCTATCTACTTTGCCATGTGGTTCACCCATTGTCTTGGTGCCAAAGAAGGATGGGACTTGGTGCATGTGTGTGGATTTTCGTGCACTGAACAAAATCATGGTAAAGAATCATTATCCACTCCCAAGAATTGATGATTTGCTTGATCAATTGAGGTATGAAAAGTATTTCACTAAGTTAGACTTATGAAGTGGTTATCATCAAGTTAGAATAGCTAAACAAGACATTTGGAAAACCACATTTAAAACTAAACAAGGATTGTTTGCGTGGCTTGTTATGCCTTTCAGTATTACAAATGCTCCAACTACTTTCATGAGAGTAATGAATGATGTATTGAGACCATTTCTAGATGAATTTGTCATTTTTTACTTAGATGATATTATCATATTCAGCGAATCATGAGATGAACATGTCATGCATGTGAACAAAGTACTTGATGTCTTGAGAAAAGAACAGTTGTTTTTAAAGATGCCGAAGTGTGAATTTGGCAAGACTTATTTAGTGTATTTGGGATACATTGTTGGAGGAGGTGAGCTGAAGATGGACCCCTCTAAGGTTGAGGTCATTCTAAATTGGCCCAATCCCAATATAGTTATAGAGGTAAGAAGCTTTCTAGGGGAACACAATATTGGAGGAAATTTATTGCTATTTTTTCTTCCATTGCGGGTCCATTACATGCATTGACTAGTGTTAAGAAAGTCTTCCATTAGGGAGATGTAAAGCAAAAATCATTTGATGCTTTAAATAAAAATATCAGTTCAGCACCAGTGTTGGCTCTTCCGGATCATAGACAACCATTTGAGATTCAAACAAATGTTAGTGATTACGCCATGGGAGCAGTTCTTATGCAGCATGGTAAGCCCATTTCATTTCATTCTGAAATTTTTAATGGAGCTGTGACTAACTATCCCACTTATGAAAAAGAACTTTACGCATTGGTACAAAGTGTCAAAAAATGGAAACACTAGTTGATGGGGAAGGAGGGCATTATCCATATCGACCATCAACCATTGTAGTACTTACAGTCACAGTCAAAGTTGTAGCAATCATGACATCTCAGATGGATGGGTTTTCTACAATAGTTTCATTTGGTTATCAAATACAAAATGGGAATCTACAATAAGGTAGTTGATATGCTTTCTAGGCCTATTGTAAATTCATCTATTATACTCAAGCACAATTTTGTTTTACATGAAAGTTACATTGAGAAATATGCATATGATAATGACTTTAAAGATGTGTATGCAAGCTTGAGGCAAGGAAACCAAATTGAAGAGTTAGATTACCATGTACATAAAAATTTGTTGTATCACTTAGGCAAGTTATGTATTCCACAGGGAGAAAGAAACAATATCATAAGGGAGGCACACACTTCATTGATTGCTGGACACTTTGGTGTAGGCAAGATAATAACGAATCTCCAAAGGTATTGTTATTGGCCACACATGTTTTATAATGTATCTCGTTTCATTAGAGGATGTTCTTTGTGTGCAACAAGTAAGCCTAGAAATAGGAAACTATGATTTTACACTCCACTTCCAATACCTTCACGTCCATGGGAGAGTATCTCAATGGATTTTGTAGGATGTCTTCCATTGTCAAGGAAAGGTCATGATTACTTGTATGTAGTTGTAGACAGGTTCAGAAAAATGTGTATACTAACACCATGTAAAAAGAAAATTATAGCTGAACAAACAACTCATATTTTCTTTCAAAATATTTGGGTTCATTTTGGTCTTCCTACTTCCATTGTAAGTGATCAAGATTTTCGATTTGTTGGGAATTTTTGGTAAAATTTGTGGGACATGATGGACACTAAGTTGAAGAAGAGTACAACCATTCATTTGCAAATAGATGGACAAACCGAGGTGGTCAACATGACAATGATTCATCTTCTTAGATGATATTGCAGAAAACATCACAAGTTGTGGGATGAATAGTTGCATTACATACAACATGCATACAACAAGGCAAAGCATTATTCCACAAACACATAGCCATTTGAGGAATGTTTTGGGTACTTTCCAAGATCACCATTGGACTTCATCTTTGAGAAAGATGTCGCCATCAATGGTCATAGAAACATCGATAAGGCAAGGAAGTTCATTGAGAAAATTCAGTTGATACATCATAGAGTACAAGAGTAGCTTGAAAATAGTTAGAGCATATATAAGGAAGGGCATGATAAACACCATGTCGATCATAAATTTCAAGTTGGAGACGAATTTTGGTTATATTTTAGCAAATAAATACTTCAAGGGGAAGGTAAAAAGCTTAATCCAACCCGCTATGGTCCTTTTAAAATTCTGGAAAAGATTGGTAACAATGCATTTAAGCTAGATTTGCCTCCTTACATGCAAATATACTTTGTTGTTAATGTTGAGAATTTGAGATTTTTTTGAGCCTTATTTTATTAATGTTCAAGGAGAGCATGTTCAGCTACCATCAATAGATAATTTCTTGTCAGAATATCTTGATGAACTTTAGCAAGATCTCATACTTGATAGAATAACCAGAACTTCAAAGAGAGGGAATGTCGAATACCTTATAGTGGGACACAAGGGACAAAATCCTTCTAAGGCCAAATGGCTATAGATCGAGAAGGTGAGGGAGTTGTACCCTTACTTTCCGAACAATTGATAGTATCTTTTGGGGTCCAAAAGGCTTCCAGTGGGGAGGAATGATCAGGTGCTTAATATTTAGCTCAAAAATAAAAGTTCATAGAATCACCTGAAACTTAAACGACCGTGTCTATCTCGATGAAATGATCCCAACGCAACTCGTTTCACTAAAAACTGAGTTCATATGAGGAAGATATCGTGTTCTGTTCGCTTTGCCAAACAAAGGAATTTTTGAAAAAAAATGTATAGTCACTGCACAGTTACCAGTCCTTACTACTGATGTGGCAGGTGGCTATGAAGAGTCAACGATGTTCAATGTTCAATCAGGACTTGCCAAGTAGCACAATTCTATTGGTTTGCAGGTTGATGATTTGGAGCATTTTTATTGGTTTATGGTGGACCAATGAGGATGGGACAAGTGGCAAGCTTGAAGGCTGCCACTTGTCCCTCCCCAAAGGTTGGATATCGGTGTGCACTTTGGAAAAATAATGGGAAGGTTGGCGTGGGTCGAACCTGCAGCCTCGCCCCAACAAACTCCATGACATACTGCTATACCACCACATTGGATCTTAACATTCTATGCTCACAGTGTATATTTGTTATGTAACGTGTTTGCAGTTAGGGGTTAGGAGGGAGCTAGCCCATAGTCTAGCCCCCTCCCATGTGAACACACCATAAAAACTAGCAGATATGGTTAATGGTTAACCACAAACCATAACATAAAATGATAACCATGACATTAAATGCCACCATGTGACCTCCTCTGCGTAAACCACAAGCTAACGGTCAATGTAACATGCGGTATTAGCACTAAGCATGATTAGTGCTTAATTAATCCACAGTTAACATTTAATTAAACTTACAGTTAATTCAGCAGACTTTTGGCGGTCCCTCCAATTTCGGAGATTCCTCTAGTTTTACCGAGACTAGCTAGAGTTCCTCTACTTTTAGAGGAGTTTTACTAGGAGAAACACTTTTGACCATAACTTGGGAAAAATTAAACCAAATGGGGATTAAGAAAAGGTTTTCCTAATTGATTTGGAGGTTTTGAGCACATTGAAGCAGGTTTCAAGAGCAGTAGAGAAATGTAAAAATTACTTTTTCCATTATTGAGCTAATACAGAGGCCTAAGCCATGGAAGCTGGACCAAGGAGATGTAGTCCAGGAGGGGTGAACTCCTTCATCAAAACATTATTTTAAGTTTTCATTTTGATGGTTTGTTGTACATTTGATATTTGTTGTTCAGGACTTTAATTTTATGCTATTTTTCTAATGAATTTAACATAAAACTTAAGAAATTTACATGTTTACATTCACAAACACTATAAGTAAACATATGCACATAATGCAATTGACAAGTGGTTGTTTTTAATTCTGAAGTTGAAATTAGCACATCAAAAGTAACATTCAATAACAGGTCACCTGGGATGACCAACTATTGGTTTTTTACACAATTCATTGAAAACAAATATTTTTAGTTCTGGATCATTAGGGGGTTAGATTTTGTCTTTATACAACAACAAATCCTGATTATTTACTGGAAAATCAGTTTCCTCTTCACTTAATAGTTCAGTTTTTTGCGTTTTTCTTTTTATTTACATAGGTTCTTCATCATATTTTGTTGTTGTTTTAATATTTTCTATCATGTTTGTCTACCAACTGGTTGATGAAATGTAGAGGATTTGATTTAATTTTCTGCTTAAGGAATCAATAACTTTTTGTCTTTCCATTGAGTAGGTACGATTTCAAACTCGTATTCACTAAGGAATGTCAGTCATCTAGCTTTATTATCATTCATATTTTCTTGGTTAAAAATTTATTTAAAGCTCACATTATCTGTCTTTATCTTAACTCTTCTTCCTATAAGATAGTATCTCCACTTTTAGAGCATGTATGATAGATGATAGTTCTAGGTCATGTGTGCCATAATTATTGTCATGATACTTTAGATTCGTAGATTCATAGCTAATTATATGGCCTTATTGCATTAAAACACCTCCCAAATCTTCTTTACAAGAATATGTACATACAAAAAAATCTTTATTACGATAAGCTAGTATCATGATTGGGGCAGTAGTTAGTAGTTTCTTGAGTTTTTCAAAACTATTCTGACACTTCAAACTCTATTAAAAAATGTTCCCCTTCTTTTTCAAGGAAGTAATTAGATATGCCAACTTATAGAAACCTTCTATGAACATTCTGTAATAACCTATAATTCCCATAAATGACTTGATATCAATTACATATTTAGGCATTGGCAATTTAGTAATAGATTCAATATTTTCCAGATTCACAACAATCCCTTCCTTAGACACTACATTTACCAAATATTGAATCTGTTTCTGGTAAAATGAGTATTTGTTAAACTTAGCTTACAACTCATTCTCTCTAAGTTTTTGAAGAAACATCTACGAGTGTTGATCATGTTCTTCTTTACTTTATGAATAAACCATAATATCGTCTATGAATACAATGACAAATTTGTCAAGAAAATGACTAAGCACACTATTCATTAAACACGTGAAAGTGGATGGTGCATTAGTGAGTCCAAATGTAAACACTAAGAAGTCATAGTTTCCATATCTTTTCCTAAATGTTGTTTTGTGAATATCTTCATCCTTGATCCTAATTTGATGATATTCATATCTTAGATTAATTTTTGAAAAGATTGAAGCTCCTTGGACTTCATCAAACAATTCATTAATATGGCACAAAGGATACATTTTTTTATGGATATTTTTTTATGCGTCCTATAATTAATACAAAGCCTTTAAGAGTCCCATATTTCTTCTTAACAAATAAAATTAGTAAACCCCAAAGAGATACATTAGGCCTTATGTACTTCTTATCTAGCATTTCTTGTAACTAAATTTTTAACTCAATTAACTCAAGAATACTCATTCTATTTGGAGCTTTGGATACCATAGCTTCTCAAGGAATGAGATCAATAGTGAATTATATATTTATCCTTGGAGGAATTCCTCCTATCTCTTTAGAAAAAGAATCTTTATATTGCTCCAAAATAGGGTAGTATTTTAGAGATAGCTTATGTTTGCAATCAGATAGGTCTTCAACCTAAAATGCAAATATTTGGCAACCTTTACAAGCATATTTCTTGAATTGTAAGGTAGAAATATTCCTGACATAAATAGATCTTGGAACTCCTTTAACTAAAAAATCCTCTCCCTTATCATTAACACAAGTGAAATAATGTTACAGGAAATTCAAAAGTACTTTGTGAGATTCTAATCAATCCATCCGAACAAGAATGTCATATAACGTCCCCAAAGGTAAAACATTTAGAATTAAATGAGTGTTCATTCCATTTAGGTTTAATAAACTATTTTTTCTTATTTATGTAACTTGCCTTTTTTCTCCTGTGGCTAATTGTACTAACCAGATCCTATTCTACTTTTCCTTTTTAAATTCATGCTTTTCAATTGTAGTAGGGGAAATATAACCTAAAGTAGATATAGGTATATTAATACTGAAACATTTTCTTCCAAATTTTACCTTGAACTTCTACCATAGTGGAATAATGTTCTACTTGTCTTCCATCCATTGTCACACTAATCCTTGGGATATTGTAGGAAATATCATTAATTGTAGAGACTTATTGAAGTCTATTTAATGTTTATCTTTGATTTACTAGGTTTTTCGAATAGTCTCTCCACAAATGGTTCTCACTGTAACCTTGACATTTTATTGGTGGTATCGTAATTTCTTGAATGTTCCTATATGTTTCTCCAAACCCTTATCCACCTTTCTATCCTAAATTTTTTGTTGGTTCACACATCAGTTGTAATTCCCTCCTTGATTATTTTCAAAGGTGTATGAAAAGGTAGGTTTATTAAAACCCTTTTTTTAGTACTAAACTTCTCATGATTTTTGGCCATCCAACTCTGATAATTGTCACCTTTCTTTTGGTTCTAATTAAAACACAATTTTTCCTTCCTTATAGTCTCATCCATGGTATTTTGATTGTAAAATTTGATCCTCTCCCTATATGAAAAAAGAAAACAACTAATGAAATTTTATATTTTGGCTTTCAACCTCCTTCAAATATGGTACATGTCTCAACAAACTCATAAAATTATTTAGGAATTAATCCATGGTCGACTATCCTAATCTGTGACTCATGGAACTCTCTAACCTTCTCATCAAAATATCTTTCAGTTATATATATATATATATATATATATATATATATATCTATATATATATATATATATATATATATATATATATATATATATATATATATATATATATATATATATATATATATATATATATATATATATATATATTAAATTATCTTTTAAAGAGTTTCCATGATAGATTTTTGCTTCTGATTCTTTTTATGGTTTTATTTTCCTCCCATCATAAGGTTGTTTTACCAATCAACTAGTATGTTTCCAACCTAGCCTTCAAATTTCTTAGATATCTATAGACCTCAAAATACTTTGACATATTTATAAGTCATGCCTCTTCTCCTTCTTTAGATTCTACATCAAAATTTGGAGGCCTAATATTTTTGAATTATCCTTGAAACTAAGATGTATTCATATTCTTCTTGGACACAGAAGTACTACTTTCATATTTTTTCTCTTTTCCTTCATCAAACTCCTGGGTCTTACTTTCACTCGAAGTTATAGAATTAGTTGTATTAGTGGATTCACTACTAGATCTCTTCTTCCGATTTTCTCTTGTTTTCCTATTGCCTTTATCTTCATCTAGATTCCTCAATAAATAGCCATTAATTATCTCTTTTTCATCCTTAGATTTAGACATTTTTTCTTGATTGACCTATATATTATCTTGATATGTATTCAAGCTATGCATTATTTGTAAGATTTCAGCTTCTTGATTTTTTGTGTTACCAGTTCCTCCTCCCATCATTCCAAATTCAGTATTAGGGTTCTCACCACCTCTAGGTGGGCCTATGGAAGTATGTTCATTATATTCTTTAGCCATACTTCAAACTTTTCCTAATATACCTCTGATTATTGTTGGGTTGTGTTATATTCTTGCCCCAGGAATTTGTTTCTGACCCTATATCAGGTGGGCAGACCTACCTATGGTTTTATGCATGGATTTCACACATGGTTTTGGGTATGATGGTTTTTTTTCCATGGTATTTTGTAGATCTGGTCAAGGGAACTACGGTTATGTTCTAATCCAGGGTTAATGGATTGGGGTTTATGGATGCTTCAGCATGTATATATATGTATTGTAACATTGAAAATAATATAATGAAAAATCAATCTGGTAGTCTCGGTTTTGGGATTTAGGGGAAAATCTCTTTCTATATCTATTTTATGTTTTATGTTCTCGCTATTGTTTATTTTTTGTTTTTAGAATTAGTATGCAGGTAATTTCTGTACAAGGTTAAAACCTACAATTATCTGATCATGACATAAAGAAAAATAATTGTTTTGGTTTAGGACCTATAAAATTCCCAATTTTGTAACCTACAACTTTGATATCACTTGTAATGAACCTTGTCTAATACAATTAAAAGAAAAATTATATAAAAAATTGTTTAACAAACATAATTCACTTCCACCATTATCTTTTCCTCTAGAGAATCCATACTTTAATAAACTATATAAACTCCCTTTTTATATAATAGGTAGTAAAATTTTTACAATATTAAATTGTCACATATTTTCCTCTAATATTATATTTTCTTTGCCATTATCCCATTAACCTTTTATTTGTATTCTCCAAACCATTATCATTAATAATTTATTTTAGTATAATTTGTATCTTGTACCAAGGAATCTTTCTTCCTTGTAATTTTGGTTTAGTTCCTTTACTTTCATAGTATGGTATATTAAATTCTAATTTAAGCTTATATTAACACCCTGGAAAACTTCGTTTGAATATTGATCTGTAATATTTAATTCCATTTAACACTTCTTTAATACACATTATATTTGTGTATTGTATTTTATACATTATTAATTATATTAACAATAAGTTTGTTTTGGATTCCTAATACAATTAGGATTAATTTTATATATATGAGAGAGAGAGAGAGAGAGAGAGAGAGAGAGAGAGAGAGAGAGAGAGAGAGAGATACCTATACCATTGCTCTCTTTTCTTCTTACTATAGTTATAACACAATGAAATACATATTAATAATATTACCCACAACCTTTGTGACTCACTATGAATTGAACATGTTACATATTTCTACTATATCGAAACTAGTTCTTGAGAAGGGTAGCAAGAAAGGCTCAATTTGCCTTTTCCTTGGTCAAATTAAGAAAATTTGAATTTCCACATCAGTAGACAACTTGGAGGCATCTAACTGAGGTGATATGTCTCTTTTCACTCAATTAGCTCAATAAATTCAAGTTAAATGGATTGGAGTTCAGTTAATCATGTGTGATTGGTAATTTGTAGCAATTAAGGTGAGTTATTTCCAATTGTGTTAAGTTAAATTAGTTCTAACTGTTAATGGAACTAGTGGAAGGTCAGTTGTGTAGTGGGAAAATAGTCTAACTCAATGATCATCCAATTAATTGATCAATCAACTCAAAATAGCTATTCCATGCAAGGAATTTGAGTTCCCCAGCTGTGGTTGAGATTCCAAGGCACTGTAACAAGCAATTGTAAACTAGTTTGAGTGTACAGGTGTTCCATTCAGTCAAATGCTCAAACATTGGGAATTGTGAAATCAATTGGAGGAAAATTACTAAAAAATAGGGTCCAATTCCTCAGGATTTGCGCAAGGAAATAGGGGCTCACGTAGAGGCACAAATTGACTAATTATAGGTTATAGCTTCTCATTGAGTAGGGAGATAGGTTATTCACTTGTTGGTTGTGCTTTGAGAAGGCAATAAATTGTAATACATTACTTATTCATCTAATTAATGCCACGAGGCTTGAGGGGTTTTTTTACCAGTTGGGTTCCCCTAGAAGAATATTTTGCATCTGTGGTTTCTCTTATTGCATGTTTGTGATTTTTGTTCTAAATTGTCAATTAAATTCCATAAATCGGTAGAGTATAATGGTGTATCTTGAGAAGTTGCAATTCTATCACCATATTTCTACATGATATCGAAGTTGGATTCACATTAGAACAAAAAATTTGAAGTTTCCGTAGGAGGTTCGAATTTGAAGCTTCAATGTAGTAGGATCTATTCAGAGTTAGGAAGATGACCTTCAATGGGATGAGATTAGAGTATGCCTTGGAAGGAAACTCAAATTTCATTGCATAAAAGGATCGCACAGAGGCGGTGCTTGATGACAACAGATTGCTACAATATGTCAAGATAGACATTGCAAAACCAATATTAGTAGATGCACATAACCTAGCCTAATGGAAGAAATATGTAGCAAAGGCAAGTAAAATTATCTTGGATGGAGTGTGAGACTGCATTATCTAAAATATCCATGGTCGAAAGAAACTACTTTCACAATGTGGAAGGATCTGACAAAGCTATTTAAGAATAGTAGTGACCATACAAAATCAGCCCTCAAAGACAAAATTTGAAATATCAAAATGGAAAAGAGTGACACTATTTCATAGTATCTCACCAGATTTACAAAAGTTTGGGATGAGCTTGGAGGGGTTGGTGTGACTATTATAGAAGGGTAAGCTTAGCTCTTCTAGGACTTCCCAAAAGTTGGCATAGTTATAGGACTTTATGAATGGAAGGGAAAATTTACCAAAGTGGGAAAGGTTGTGGTCAGATTTGGTTCAAGAAGATTTTAGGAGAAATAACCGGGATGGAACTTTATCCGAAGTAGAGGATGAAGAAAATTTTGCATTGGTTCAAAACACCAAGAAGGGAAAAGGGAAGAAGTATCAAACTACTGTAGTGGTTGCAACACCCTCCAAATTTTGGCCTACACTCAAATTTTGGAGCCTATTTTGGATCTTGTGATCAGTCATTTCTTAGTCACTTATTGGTAAGATTATGATTTCAATCTCCCTTCTTCGATCTCAAGAATCATTCACACTTTTATCTTTATATAGCAAGTGACATCATCAGGCATGGGAGTTATCACTTTTCATGCAAAGGGAATTTTTGGTTTGCTTCAAGGGGAAACATTTGTGAAAATTATTTTTTCTCATCATATAGACATGTTTCACATTCATTTCCAAAGTTTCACGCACTAATACACAAGTTTCATCATTATCTTCACAAATTATATTGCCAAAGCCACACTTTTCGTAAGATGCCACAAAGGTTATTGCATTAAGTGAAGTATGTTTTCATATGTTTCAGATGATTTATGTTGTATCACTAAGTGTCTAAGTGTGTGGTCACAGTCAAGTTCTATCACTATTCACATCGCTTCCACTAATCCCACACCTAGCCAAATTCTAGAGGATTCTTAGCAACACTCAAACTTTTTCCTTACTTGTTGGAACTATGCAATGCATTGAAATCCTAGTATCCCTTGGCATCCAAAACTACGCAAAGGCTACCTCTAATGACCTTCCTTCAGTCGCAGCTCACTTCCCTCAGGAACTGTAGATATTTGTCCCCCAGGCCTCTCTACTACCCAGTCCCCCTTGCCTCTAAAAACTACCTAGATTTGACCTCTAGGGCCTCATCCCAGAGTAGCCACTTCCTGCTTGAACTGCACAATATTTTCGTTCAGTGGGAGCTACACAAATTTTTCCCTCATTGGCCACTATGCAATCTTATTGATCAGTCCAACCTAGTCACTGAGCCTTCCCCCCTAACATAATATCTATGCCGGCTCAGTCAACGGATTATCATGCAACATTCTGGATTTAAGAGATCTGTGGTTTGTATCTTTTGAGTCAGTTACCGGAGAATCCCCAATATGAACATTATCATGCAACATATTAGACTAGGGATTTATTAGATTGACGTCATCTTATCATGAGTGGATTACAGATAAATTAATTCTACCAAGCTATGGAAATATGATTAAGAAGGAGTACATACTAGATTACACTTAAGGAGATAAGGAGAAAAGATAGTTATTATATAAGAAGACCAAGGAACCTGGGTATGATAGAAGATCGATACTGCATGAAGACTCCATCTGATTCATAACCCTTTGGAGGGTAGGTACAAAAAACAAAGCACATATTTCATGAAGTTTAAATACACCTCTTAGAGTATAATGAAGGAATGTTTATCATTGTCATATCATTATGTATTTAATGACATGTATGCTTGCAAACACTCAAAGTCATTCCATGTGTTTCCTCTAAGTGTTTTGCTCCCTTTCTCTTGTTCGATCAACTGTCATCTTTTGGAATATTTTACCATTATGTCATTTTTATGAGTCATTTCTCGTGTTTTCGAAGGTCTACTTCAGTTTTCCTAACCATGTAAAAATCCATCGCAATCATGCAAAAAGTCTTGAACACTGTCACACAAGTGTTGTTAGGGTCGTCCTATCCTAAGTGTTGCACTTGTCACTTCTTTTCATGAGGTAGCCACAAAGGGGGTAATGCATGTTTGTTGTTCTGGTGGTCTATGTTGTCATGTCGTTGAAGTATGATAAGTGTGTGGCCACATTTCAAGTTCATCATGAGTCAATATCCCTCCTACACTTAGCCATTTTTTGAAAATCTTCCTGATCCGGCAACTCGGCTTCATTAGGCCGTGTCTGGGCTATGCTTTGTGCAGTCTCAACCCTTATTGATGTGCCCTTTATGCTTGGAACTATGAAGTTTCAGTCAATGTCCTCTAGGTTGTTGTTTTGTGCAATTCCTAAGTCCAGCAACCTTCCTTGACCCCCAGAATTGTAAAGTTATGCCTCCCAGTCTGCTTTGAACTGTGCACTTCACACTTTCAGTCCTCAAGATTTTTCCTTGCCTCCTAGAATCCTTCAATGCATAAATATCTTAACATCCCATAACCTCCAAAACTCTACATATGTGTCCTCTAGTGACCCTCCCTTAGTTGGAGCTCATTGTCCTCAAGAAATGTACAGATTGGTCCTTTAGACCTCTTTACTCACTCGTCCTCTTCTATTCTCGAAAATGCGTAGATCCGTCTCCCAAGGTCTCATCCTGCATCAACCACTATCTACATGAACTGCTCAATCCTGACTCCTAGTGGCCACTACCCAATTTTTCTCCTGAGTAAGGACTGTGCTCAAAAGTTCCTCAGTCAAGCTTGAGTTGCGCTTTATGCAGTCTCAATGACCAAGCTCTCTCCCTGCTAACTGGAACCGCACAATGCACAGTCATTGAGCCCTGCCTCCCAACCTATGAATGGTCTCAATCTTATTTCATGGATAGTAATGCACTGTCTTCGAGTAATGATTTTTTAGATTGATGTCATCCCATCATGAGTGAATTGGAGGAACATGTACATTATCCAGTCATGGTGAGATGATGAATAAGGAGAAGAAGGAGGGAATCATGCCTAAAGACCCATTTGTAGTTTAATGGATGAGTGGACCTACCACGATCAAGTAAAGGGACACAAGTTTGCAACCACCTTCCAAGAATAAATATCATTCAAGACCCCGCATCATCAAGCTATGCAGAGGAGAAGAGAAAGCGTATTCAAGAACACATCTAGCACTTAGTGGAAATTATGACTTGACATTTCCATATCATCAAAATAGTCTATGTCATCAATGTCATTTCAATTTATGTCATGAGTTTTCATGTGCCACATCACTATTGTGGTCCATGTATATTGTAAATCAAATTTATTGTAAAGTGAAAGTCCAATGGACACACAAGAATATGAAGAGTCATGTAAGGTGAAAAGTCATAGGAAGTTGAAGAGTCATAAGGTTAGTCAAAGAGTCACAAGGGGAAGGAATTATATATACCCCCTCATTGTATGAGAAAAGGACTTTTCACCTTGGCTCCTCCCATAAGGCATTAGAGAGACCAACTAGTTATTTGAGGAGAAAGAAGTGGCTCCAATGTCCCACTATTAGGGATAGCTATGTACAATGTAAATATGTGTCTTGGAACTTTTTCTTAATAAATATAAGCCTTTGAAGGCTAGCACGTTCTTCATGGATGACTTATGAATGTTTGTAAGACTATTCTATGGATGTTTTTATTTCATGTTTTCTTTCACATGTACTAAGATAGTTGAACTATTTCGGTTGTTTTAGTGCTTATCTTGTTGAGAATATGTTGTAATGGTTGTTATTGATGTCCCATCCTTGTGTACTATTCCGAAAGATACTAGATAGATATTTATTTTCTTATTGGTTATAACGACCATCATATCCATTGTGGAATATTCCACCGAATGTCAGACTATCCTTCCCTTGTTTGTTGGTTGTAATGATTGTCGCGTCCGCTATGGACTATTTCGCTGGATGCTAGATAGGTTATTCTGGTTCATGTGTGTCTCTTCCTGAGTGGTAATATTACTTCTCACTTAGAGCCTCACTTTTCTCCCCCCTTTTGCAGTAAGAAAACTTAGACACAGCTACGTTGCACACTCACCAAGCATACTCACCTTGCTTTTCGAAGATACCATCGCATCACTCTCTTGTACTGATAGCTAGAGCCAAGAAAAATATTTAAGGAGTTGGAAACCATCCCTTTATACCGGATGGGGCTCCTACACCAAATGATGTGAGGTATAATTAATACTTCATATCGGGGAGATCTCCTTGGTTGACGGATTTCTAGCGCCATCAAAAAAATGGCATTAGAAGGAGGGCAAGATGACAAGCTGAGCGTGTTACATCTGGTTTGAATATCTTATTAAAATGGCTCATACACAAATCATACTCTCGGGGTGTTTCTCCAATTTTTCCCTTCATCAATTTTCATCCCTCGATGAGCCTCTCAATCATTTGTCCCAGTTAAAGTTTGATGGTGAGGATGGAACATCCACGACTAAGAACATTTATGATTTTCTTAAATTTTTGCGAATCTTATGAAATCTAAGATGAAGAGTTGTCTTGTGTGATTTTCTTCCTCACTCTTGAAGGTCATGCTAATCGGTGGTGCCATACCTTTCCACCCACTTCCATTCATTCTCTTCGTCACTTCCTCGGGGAGCTTCATCAAGCCTTCGGTGGGTATAATTACTGAAATGTTTGTAAAAGTATCAATCACTTAAGAATTGAACCTAATGAATGAGTTGAGAATGTGCTTGATCAATTACTTCACGTTTTCTATGAATTTCCAGAAGAAGATTTGAATTGGGAATTCTTGAAACAAGAGTTTGAGCACTTGGCTGTTATCGCTTCACATGATGAACTAGAACCCCTTGATTTTTCTATTTCCCAAACTCTTATGAATCATGAGACTCTTCTAATTTCAGAGGGGGAGTTTATTGGCCCTTTTCTTCTTTTTCCTCTTCCTTTTCCAGTTCCAATAGGGGTGCCTCTCTACAGTGGTAACAAATTTGAAAATTCCACAAATCAAATTCCCAATCCATCTTCTTATTATTCTCTTACCTTTCATGACTAAGATTCAATGGAGAAAATTCTAGAATGGCTTATGAAGCTTATGACGAAGACTAACTCCTCCACTCTTCAAGATGATGTCACTTCTCATAACTCGGGTCTTGAATCTGATCTATATTTTTGCCATCCTCTATAATCTACATGCCATGACTCCTTGTACCATTATCCAATTCAGCAATCTGTTCCACCAGCTAGTATTCCACACTTTCTTAATTTTCGCATTACTGGTTCAAATTCTGATCAGGCACAAGGCAATCACTCTACACATGTAGAGGAGTAGGAAGGTGAAGGTGATTTAAATATTTCTTATGTTTTCAAGATCCTTCATGTCAAGATGATGTGCTTCCATTCTTGGATGATTTTCAATCTACTAATCTGGGTAGTGAATCAAATGTAATCAATTATTTCAATCAACCTTGGGCAGTAATCATTTGAATGATGATGAATCTATTGATGTATGTCGTGCCGAATTCCCAAGCACATCACCTGATATTTTGGTTTCTCATGAAGATTTTAATTTAGATCTAGAGTCTAGTTTGGTTAAATAACATGTTCATATAGAAACTTCCCCTTCCCCTCACTATCCCTTGTATCCTACAATTCGCAACACATCTACTTGCAATGGAGATACTCCATGCTCTTCACTTTATCCATCCAATGAGTTATCCCATTGAATGACACAAGGAAGTGAGGTTGTCCATGACGAAATTGAAAATAGTCAAATCATAGATACATCTTCCCACCCCTCATCATCTCTTCTCTTGCATGAGGAGAACTCTTCAAATTAGCTTGCTCCTGAGATCTCACCGATTCATTTACCTTTGAATATGTGATCAGAAGAGTCTTCTAATTTGAGCAATATGGTTTTTGAAGTTGAAAAATACAGTAAAATTTGTGACAGAGATGGTTGTTATCTCATGAGCAGTGGCCTTATTGAAACCAAATATAGAAGTGATCCTCAAACCATGCATTCTTTTTTTCAAGCTTCAAAATGTGATTCTACAATCCTGGGAAGTTCAAGACCTACCAAAAAGTCAAGGCACTTCAACTTCCATTGATTATTATGTCAAGATACCGCGACTTTGGTAAGCTCTCTGAACTATTAGTCAAATGTATTTTATCTCACACAACCCTTATTTTTGCATGGTTTCATTCATCATAAATCTCTTGCTCAAAGGTGTTTGGTATCTTGAATGTAATTTTTCAAACTCTCAAGATTTACTTGTGATCAGACTCAAGAATATTTTTTGGTTCATTCATCTTCATGCAAATATCTCGCATCAAACTTGGGTTGGGAATGTGCATCCCCCATATATTCTTGGAATTGTGAAGTTGATCATATCAAGGACCCTCTTTTCCCAAAGGAATCATGCTTACTGAATTTCTCCCTGAATGGTCGACTCCCGGGTCTTCTTGCAAATTTGATATGTCCTTTCATCACACCAGAAATCTCCTTGAGTGATAATGAATGTACAAGTTATCAAACAAATCAAGTTCTTCTCCATTCACCATGTCCCAACTGGTTTCATGCATTCGTGGTTCTAGCATCCTTTTTAAACTCTTTTGATGATTGTGAGTCTTGTACAATGGTCTGTCATATTTGGCTCGCAAGGAACTTGTTTCAATTGTTCAAAGCATCTTTTCTTTTGATAAGTAAGAGACGAACCTTCTATTAATCAATTTAAGTTACATAATATACAGAAAGCTACAGACGGTAGGGTGGCAAGGATTCCAAAAAGGACAAAAGCCTCTAGGCCACCGAAGCACTAACTCTAGCCTCTCAAACATGCACAACAACAATAGTACGAGAGTCCCATAATAGAGGGCAGCAAACAACTAGCACAAGCAAACCCCATCGAGGAGGACAAGGAACTGATCCAAAGGTCAACATGGAAATCGCAAGAGAGTGGTTTCCCCTCTTCTCAAAGTGCCACATGTAAACCCCCAAAAGGAACTGTGAGCATTGACCAATCAAAGGTAAGGGATCCATGCCCGAGGAGAGGTGGAGTTTTGGGCCCACAGAACAGGTACAGAGCCTTTGAGTAACCTGCACGAAAAATCCTGGCTGTTGAGAGAAGTGACCCGATCCCATGCTCCTCGACGATATCACACAGCCGAAATGCACGGGGGTTAAGTTTGTGATGAGAGTGGTTTTCTCTCTCATCTTGACGCCACGTGTCATAACCTGAGTGGAATTGCAAGCCCCATCCTCTAAACTAGAAATCATCCAGAGCCTGCACAAAATACCACTTGTGGTTTCGCGATCACAAACTCTTCAAAAGAGGATTGTCCAAGCAATCCCACCAGCCAATCTTTGTCTGATCCAACTGGGCTGACTAAAAGGAGTCTCCATCAGAGACTCACTAAGCCAAGAGAGAAATGGTAGTCCAATTATGTCACTAATCAACTCAAATCCTGCATCCATCATCCCTTTGATCGAGACCCGAAGTTGAGTTAGGTGATGTCTTCACCGCCCCTGTCCCCAGTGTCAGCCCTGTCCATCCACAAACCCCAATCTGCATTTGCCATGGTGTCACAGTCCTCCCGTAGCTTCCCTACTGGAAGTAAAACCCATGGATACTGTGAATCCCTATCTCCATTGGCCATGCCTTCGTTGGCCAACCTATTTGCAAGCATATTAGCCTTCCTTCTAACATGGACAAATCTTATCGTTTTGAGGATTCATAAGTGAGATTGGATACGGTAAGACACCTGCAACAACTTCCAGTGCTTTGACACTTTGTCTGGCAAGGCTCCATTTTGAATCTTCTTGGCTGCTTTGATGACCAATTCCGAATTTTCTTGAATTATAAAATTCCATAAATTTGTTTCCACCAGGATCTCCATACATTGATCTAGTGCCAAAAGCTCAGCCATGTTATTGGTACCTCTTTCCAGGTGGCCATGGAAAATGTATTTTATCAGCCCCTCTAAATCCCTTATGGCACCCTCGAAGCCATCTTCCCCAGGATTGCCCTTGGAAGCTCCATCAATATTAACTTTGAAGAAGCCCTGTGGTGGGGGTTGCCAACTCCGATCTCTAGTGTTAATGTTTCTCACATTCTTCTTTATTTCTTGAGGATTGAGGGATTGAAGATTCAGATTGGTAAGAATGTGCACCTCATGAGGAAGAGGAGGGTTTGAAGAGTTTGTTATCATAATGCTTCTAATTGTTTCCTTGAGCTTATTCAAAATCTAATTGATAATAAGAAGGGGTTCTCCGGCTTTATCTTTGAAGATCCGCATGTTTCATTCTTTCCAAATATTCCAGATGACAAAGCTTGGTGCAAGCATCCAAGCCTTGTTGATGATTTCATTGTCTAATAATTTCTTTCTCCAGTTCGTTAAAGTGTTGGAAATGCTGAGCCTATCCCTGTCAGTTTTTCTAAAGCTATAGGCTACCCAATCCCAAATTTTAGCAGAAAAAGAACAAAGATTTATAAGGTGTTCGATCGTTTCCTTGTGTGAGCCACAAAGGTTACATTTAGAGGGTCCAATGAAACTTTTCTTTAGAAGGTTATCCCATGTGAGAATTTTCCTTTGATGAACTAGCCAGATAAATAGTTTGACTTTCATCCATTGAGGAGTTTGCCACAATTCCTGCCAAACTTTCTCAGCATTTACAGAGCTCAATCTTGTGACTGTCTGTTTAGCCTCCTTGAGATTAAAGTTTCCTTCATTATTCTTTCCCCATCTTAATTGGTCAGATAAGGGGGAGACTATAATTATTCTTTGCTCTAAATCCTTGGCTAGAACCTTTGTCATGGCCTTAAAAGGGCTCTCTTTAGTATAACTTAGGTTCTTCCATTTCCTCCATTTATCCTTGTCCCTCCCTTGATCCCATAAATCTTTTACTAGTGAAAGCCCTTTGCTATCTGTGTCTCTCTTGAGTGCTGCCAATTCATTCCTAATCAAGATGGGTTCTTGTTGCCAGCTGTCCTCCCAGAAGTGAGCCCGGTCCCCTGCACTAATTTCCCAAAAACAGTGTTGTTGAACAATACTTCTGTTCTCCCACACAAGGTTCCAGATGTGTGAGCCTCTAATTTGTCCTGTCATTCTAATATGATCCTGTTCCTACTAGTGCCTGGCATACTTTTGTGTCCAATCGTGGCCCAAGGTGCTCTCGGCTCCTTGATCCAACACCACTAGAGTTTGACTCCTGAAGCTTGACTTAGATTTTCCAGACCCTCTAGCCCCAAACCACCATGCCTTTTGGGCTTGCAGAGCTTGTCCCAGACAACAAGAGCCCACTTATTTTTCTTTTCCCCTCTGCCCCACAGGAAGTTTCTTTGAATGCTTCTTATTTGTTGCTTAATGCCTTGTGGAGCAAGGATAGCTACAAACATAAAGATGGGAATGGCCTGCAAAACCACCTGAGTGAGCACCAGTCATCCTGCGAAGTTTAAAGCCCAGTAAGTCCAATTGTTGATCTTGTCCTAAAGTTTGTTTAAAATCAGTTGCCATATTCAATTACATAGAGGTTTGTCAGTAAGAGTTATGCCCAGATATTTGGAGGGCAACTGATCCCTTTGAAAACCAAGAATCCTAGTGATGTTTCTCTGTATGGCAATATTAGTGTTAAAGAAGAAAACTTTGGACTTGTTTTGGCTTACCTCAATGCTTGTCACCATATTGAAGTCATTTAAGATATCTTTGATTGCCCTTGCCTCCTTAACTGTTGGTACACCATGTAGCATAGTATCATCCACAAATTGTTGATGAGTGTTTGCCTCCCCATCCGGGGTGAGCTTGATTCCCTAAATTCTACCTTCAACATTTTCCATTTTGATTGCCCTGCCCAACCCTTCCATCATGAGGACAAAGAGGAAGGGAGAAAGTGGATCACCTTGTTTGAGCCCTCTAGAAGGTATAAAAGTAGTAGAGGGAGCTCCATTAAGCAGAATGGAGAAACTGGTTGAGGTGACTAGTGCCATGACCCATCTTATCTAATTTTGGTTAAAGCCAAAGGCTTTTAGAATAGCTCTTATGTAGGACCAGTTGAGTTTTTCATAGGCCTTCGCCAGGTCTAATTGAATGATCATACCTGATTGCTTATTTCTTTTAAGAGAGTGAACCAACTCGTGTGCTTGGATGATGTTGTTAAGAATCTGTCTTCCTTCCACATAGCCTGTTTGCTCTTCTGAGATGAGCGAAGGTAGCAGTGGCTTCAGTCTGTTGGCTATCACTTTGGAGATAATTTTATACACCACATTACATAAGGCGATGGGCCTAAATCCCTCCGGATTCATAGCATTCTCCCTTTTGGGGATCAAAGCTATAAAGGTCGCATTCAGAGCTTTCAGAACCTTTTTGTGTTGTGTAGAGTCTTCCACCACCTCAAGGATGTCCTGTTTGACTGTATCCCAGCAAGATTTGAAGAAATCAACATTGAAACCATCTGGGCCTGGTGCTTTTCCATTCTGCATATCCTTGATCACCTCATTGACCTCCTCTTCTGAGACTGGCCTGTTGAGATTATGGTTGTCCTCCCTTGTGACCAACTTGGGAATGTGCTAAGTAATCTTATCGATGAACCTAGTTCTTTCTTCCATAGGCTCCTTTGTAATGTCAGAGAAGTGTTGTACTAGGGTCGATTCCATGTCCTTGTGAGCGACAAGCTCAATGCCTTGAGAATCCTTTAGCTTTGTGATTCTGTTGTGTGCCCTATGGGCCATAGTGGATTTGTGGAAGAACTTGGTATTTCTTTCTCCCTCTTTGATCCATTGAATTTTGGATTTTTGTCTCCAAAATGTTTCCTCTTGTAGGAAATGCTCTTCCCACTCTTTCTGCAGAGAATCAGTTAGTTTCTGTATTTCCTCATTCAATCCCTCTGTGATGTTGATCTAATTGATTTCCTGGAGTTTCTGTTCCGTATTCTTTCTAGCCTTGATGATATCCCAAAATTATTTTTGGTTCCAGTCCTTAAGTTTGGATTTGGTATGTTTCAGTCTCCGCTAGAGCATGTACATCTTGGTACCCTGAATATTCAAATCCTCCTTCCACCAAGTGGTGATGTTACTAGTGAAATTAGGGTGATAGAGCCAGGCATTTTTGAATCTAAAAGGCCTATTTCTCGAATTGCCCATAAAGGACGCCTCTAGCTGTACAGGCCAATGATCCGAGCCTCCAAAGGACAGAATGGATGTTGTGATCGCTGATTCTGTGAGTATGACATCCTCAGAAACAATAAACCTATCCAGTTTAGAAGCCACCTGGAAAACCCCTCCTCTTTTGTTGTTCCAAGAGAAGGTTCCATTTATAGTCTCTATGTCCACCAATCCCATGTTCATGAGGAAATCTTGGAAGGCTTCAAAGTCCCTACCAAGTTGTCTTGTGCCTCCTTTTTTTTCTGAAAGAGATCTTATCATATTGAAATCCCCTGCTAGAATCCAGGGTATATTGGGGTAACGCGCTCTGAGCCCTTCCAAGGAGGTGAGAAACTTGAGTTTATCTGCTTGCTATTGAGGGCCATATACATTAGTTACCATGTAAGTCTCCTTGTCACCTACAGGACTACACACCAAAGAAAGATAGTTCCTGGATGCTTCTGCATCCAGGATCCCCAATTTTTGTGGATCCCACAATGTGAGAATCCCTCCTGCAGAGTTATCATCTTTAACCTCCAAATAATCATACTTGATTAACCATTTATTGTGAATTTCTCTTATTTTCTCCATTGAACATTTTGTCTCCTGAATAAATTTCATATCTGGTTTTACTTCTTTTATTCTATTACTGAGATTTATCTGTTTCCTTCTACTACCTAAACCTCTAATATTCTAGGTTGTAAGCTTCATTAAAAAAGCTTGGTAAAAGAATAGCTGGTAAGATCTTTCATCTTACCTGAGTTAATTAGTAGTTTCCCACATTTGGTTAGCAGTTCATTCTGTCTTTTCCTTCCCTTTTTCCTTCCTGAGTTTTTTGGAGAATTTTGTAGATCTTTACCTACAAATCATCTAGCCTTGATACCATGTAGAACTTTTTCTACAAATCAGCTAGCTCTGATACATGTAGAAATTTTCCACCTGTAGATCAACCTGGTAATGCTAATTATTAAAGAAAAACACTTGATCTGCTTCTAAAAACAACTTATCGGAAGCTTAATCAACCAAGATCAACATCAATAAGAACACATATAACTGATAAGAAGGAATCAATCACACATAACACAGAAGAATTTACCCGGGGAAAGCACCTGCCTAAAACCCCATCTCTATATTATCATACAAGTGGAAATATAGTTTGGATTACACAAAGCCTTAGCTCAGAAGCTATCCAGCTCTTAGTACAATCCCTCTGCTGCTCATAGACAGTCAAATGCTTCTCAAAAACCTTCTCCTCTGCTTTATAAGCCTCCTATTTCTATGCACAGTTTTTCCTGGGTCCTCTAGATGCAACCTGTGTGATTCTCACCTCACTCACAACATTGACCTCTGAAATAACTACACAAACCTGAAGGAGATAAATCCTCATCACGGATGAGCTTCCTTTATAGGAAAAATATTCATCCAACTGATAGTACACTATCCCTTCTCTGATCTCAACTGGGTCTCTGATAGAACTAACATGCAACAGTTATCCATGAGTGAATCCTCAGTTATCTAAAATAATAGTTGTCACATGCATGCAAGCATTAACAAACTATATTTTATTATTTTAACAACTTGTTAAAATAATCTAACTGGACTTGACTAGTTAGAACTAAGTCAACTGATTCTCTCATTATAGAGCTCATACTTATTCCCTCAATCAGTGGAGGAAATTAAGGATAAATTCCTCAATCAGTGGGACAACTCATGTGCATGCTCACAAAGACTTCAAATTGGAATTTCCTTAAGTAATTAACTCAACTGAATTAATTAATTAATATTTCCAACTGCTGTTAAGACCAAGATTAATTTTACTTCCTATAGATAGACTAGGGACTGCTATAAATAGGAAGGGACCCAGAAATGCTATTTTTAGAACTTTTTATTTTTAGCAGTTTCACCTCTCACCCAATGTGGCCAATGACCTCACTGGCCAAACTGCTATTTTTAGAACTTCTATTTATAGCACTTTCTAAATTTATCATTTCTTGTTGCACATTTTTCAACACTCCCTCTCAACAAGAAAGGCTTCCTCTCGAACTCGATCCTGTAACTCTGGAATGTTCTGCATGCGACACATCTATCCGCTCCACTTGTTTTAACAACACTTGGAACAAAAACACTCCCAACTGACCACTCTGTTGGGCTAGGAACATACTATGATGCTGAAGCTCTACCTACTGCTGATAAGTGCTCCCTCTCTGACATCTGCGCTACTGCAACATCTCTATGCATCTCACACCATTTCACACCTCTCTGTGCCACCTAGCACTGTGCAAAACACTTGTGCCTCTTGCATTGCTGCATCTTGCTAGCTATGCACTGTCCTAGGATTCCCTACACTGTCGCTCTCTCTACCGTTCCATCCACATCTGTCTCTACCCAATTAGTCAGTTCTTGCTACTCCACATCGGGGCTCATGTAGCAAGGTCTCATCCAAGAGGTTGGGTACCTCAAGGATCCTACCCCTTCTCCTTGGGACGATCACTCTATATCGCCCCACCTCCTAACTGGAGGTATGGCTGCATGTGATCCCTCAACCCACCTAGCTCAAAGTTTCCCACTACTGGAGGTCTCTGCATGAGTATATGTCTCTACTTGATGTCCACTAAGCTTCCCCTGTTGTTGCTGCTCCACAACCTTCTAAAACTGCTGCACCAATCATGGCTCCTCCACAATCGTCTGAGACTTCTTCTGGATCTGCATGTTGAGAGATAATATACCCTCCCTCTCAACCACCAAGTCTCTAACCTTTTCCTTGCTCCTCAAGGCTTTGCATGCATCTTGTACCTCAAGTGCGTACAGGTTCTTGGCTAGCACACCAATCTATTTCCACTTTCCTACCGTCACGAAATTTTCTAGAAAAGGAGCTGATTTAAATCAGCGATATCCCTCTCATCCGAACTCCGATTCAACTGATTTTTTTTTTATTTTGGGTATTTTTCCACAAGGAATCCAAATCTACTATTTATTTATGAAAAGTTTGTATAGAAATTTTCATATCTGCTCTGCAAACTCTTGGCCCAAAACTCAACACTTTGAAATATCCTCTCAGTATATTGTCCTCTCCTTGATCACCTGTGCTCCGATACCATGTAGAATTTTGTAGAACTTTTCTACAAATTAGCTAGCTCTAATACCATGTAGAATTTTGTAGAATTTTTCCTACAAATCAGCTAGCTTTGATACCATGTAGAACTTTTTCTACAAATCAACTAGCTTTGATACCATGTAGAAATTTCCCACCTGTAGATCAACCTGGTAATGCAAAGTACTAAAGAAAAACACTTGATCTACTTCTACAAACAATTTAGCAGAAGCTTAATAAACCAAGAGAAATATCAATAAGGACACATATAGCTGATAAGAAGGAATAAATCACACATAACATAGAAGAATTTACCCGGGGAAAGCACCTGCCTAAAACCCCATCTCTATATTATCATACAAGTGGAAATATAGTCTGGATTACACAAAGCCTTAGCTCGGAAGCTATTCAACTCTCAGTACAATCCCTCTACTACTCATAGATAGTTAAAGGCTTCTCACAAACCTTCTCCACTACCCTCTAAGCCTCCTATTTCTATGCACAGTTTTTCCTGGGTCCTCTAGATGCAACCTGTGTGATTCTCACCTCACACACAACACTGACCTCTAAAATAACTACACAAACCTGAAGGAGATAAATCCTCATCATGGATGAGCTTCCTTTATAGGAAAAATATTCATCCAACTGATAGTACACTGTCCCTTCTCTGATCTCAACTAGGTCTCTGACAGAACTGACATGCAACAGTTATCCATGAGTGAATCCTCAGTTATCTAAAATAATAGTTGTCACATGCATGCAAGCATTAACAAACTATATTTTATTATTTTAACAACTTGTTAAAATAATCTAACTGGACTTGACTAGTTAGAACTAAGTCAACTGATTCTCTCATTATAGAACTCATACTTATTCCCTCAATCAGTGGGACAACTCATGTGCATGCTCACAAAAAATTCAAATTCGAATTTCATTAACTAATTAACTCAACTGAATTAATTAATTAATATTTCCAACTTCTGTTAAGACCAATATTAATTTTACTTCCTATAGTTAGACTAGGGACTACTATAAATAGGAAGGGACCTAGAAATGCTATTTTTAGAACTTTCTATTTTTATCAATTTCACTTCTCACCCAACGTGGCCAATGACCTCGATGGCCAAACTGCTATTTTTAGAACTTTTATTTATAGCACTTTCTAAATTTAGCATTTCTTGTTGCACATTTTTCAACACTTTGCTCTTGGCTTTCATGGTTTCTTTTGACCCCATTTCCCTTCGATTGTGCCCTCCATAGATAGAGTTGTTGGACTCGATCATAGTCTTCTTTTGGCAATGAGTCTACTCCTTTGTTTTTTCCTTGCTCCAGAAATTGTTCTAGATCCAGATTTTCCCTATCTAGAATCTCCTGTAGTTCACGATCCTCCGTACCTGCCTCACTTGGGGTCATCTCATGGTCCTTGCTGATCTCCATGTAGTTTTGTATCTCCTCTGTCTACTGGTTGTTTACTGGGATGTCCTCCATTTCAGCTTCCATATCCTGCTCCTTGGGGACGTTCTCCTTATCCTGGGTTGTCTCCATGCTCTCCTCCATATCCTCTAAGATTTTGAAACTATTGTGTTTTGTTTGTCGGTCTTCACTCGTTTTATTTTGCGATCTTTTACCCCCTTTCCCTTTACTCCCATCCTTGGTGAAACCCTCATTATATTTGTCCACAGAGGTCTTCCCATTGCTTTCTACCTTGTTTGTGGGAAAATATTTGAATATATGTCCATGTCCATGACATTTGCGGCATTTGATTGGTATGTGCTCATAGTATATCATTTGCACCCATTCCTCATCATAAACTTCTAAGATTATTGCTTCTGGGAGGGCTCCAGATAGATCCATTTCCACACATATTCAGGTGAAGGAGGTATATTTACCTTTGAGAGTTGCCTCTGATATTTTCAGAAAATGCCCCAGCTTGTTTCCGATAGTTTTCAAGGACTCTGGTAGCTAGTAGTCTAGAGGTAATGAGTATAGTCTAATCCAAACCGGTACAGATGTGAATGTTTCACGTTCCGGAATGAAGTTCATCGTCCATGGGTGCATGTAGAGTCCTGCTGTAGCGTAGAAGTAGGGTCCCCCTTCAAACAGTCTATATTTGTCCTCTAGGCTCGCAAACACCACTGTGAAGAATCCCTTAGAACCCAAATGCAAATGTGTTTCTCCCTTGGGCTTCCAATGGCTCCTGATCCAGATGTATAGAGCTTTCTCCGTTGGCCATAACCCCATAAACTTGTAGATGATTACATGTTCTTTCATATGGTCCCTGTGCAGTTGAATCGCTAGATCACTTAATATGACCCTGAGGATGATGTTTGATTTCGGTTTGCAGACTCCCATATTTTCCGTGTGAGGCATTTTCCTGCTATTACCTTACTTCTCCCTTTATTGATTCGCTATACGTTTTTTTGCTTCCTTATTTTGGATCTTAGTAGTTCCCATTGTTTCCTTGCCTCTTGCTTCGAATCGCTTTTGCATTGGTATTTTTAACTGCTTCCCTTCTACCTCCTTGCCTCCCTCCATGACGACTTGACTGTAGGAGGGAGCGATGCTCCCCCCTGCACGACCCACCATAGAACCCTAAAACCAGACTTGGTGCCGACTTCAAACCTTTTTTAAGTTGCAGAGCTCCTCATAGCTCAATTGTAATGAGAATTCTCATGTATCCCCCATGTTGTCATTGTTGTGTCCCATAGAATCCCACTCCCAATTGTTTAGAGCATCACCAAGATTGTTCCAATTGATTTTTCTTCATTTATTGCAAATTGGGAATCTGATGCTTCAATTAGCTTATCTTATCATTTCCCTGTCCTTGGTGACTATCATTCAACTTATAATTTTCCCATAAGCACATCCAATGACAATCATTTCACACCCCTCGATCTTCATTGTTCAACATCTCTCTATTCAGATTTTTGTTAAGCAGTCGAGGCACTTCAGCCTTCGCTAGTGGTTATGGTAGGTCCTCACTACATTGTTATGATTGTTGAGTATGATCAAATCTATTTTTTCTCACAAGATTCCCATCATGATCCCACTTCTCTAATTAAAAATTTAGCTTTTCCAAGATTTTTGGGTTTTCAAGAGGTCCATCATGAATTTTATGATTCAATCACTTAATGGCTGGAAAAATCTTACTTAGAAGGATTTGTAGCAAACATCAAGTTTCAATCTTTTCTCATACTTGCTAAGGATCTTGGTGTAGATGAAGAAACATTTGCATGAAGCTTCCAAGGTTTGTTGAAAAATGGTATTCATTGAAAAGGTAAGCATGTGGATTGGATGAAAGTATTGGTTGTGACACACCTTTCTGCCCACAAGAAAGAACTTCATTTTCTTGTGCAAGTTATTTAAGTTTTTATCTTTTCCATTGCATAGTGCTTTATATTCATTTTATTTGTTTGTATGTTTGTGGATGCAGGTTGAGACCAATTATGCTAGCTTCACTGGAAATTTCATTACACGTGACCCGAACTTTTAGCTGTTAGGTTAGGAGTATGATTAGTTGCATCCTAGCTATCCCTCTCTTGCACCCATTCTTCACTCATTCCTTGTAGCTTGTCCTTGTTTTGTTATTTTGGTTCTACACCATGTTTGCTTTATTGATTTTGTTCTCTTTTCTTCTGGTTTTGTTTCCTGGTTCTATGTTTTCTTTCCTTTCATCTTTCTTTATTTCCTATTAAGTTTTTTTCCTTTTGTTTTCATCATGCGAATAAATGTTGTTCATAGACATGTTTTGGCTTCCTAGTATATGTGTGGACAAAATATAAAGATTCTTGTGACACTTCAGCATTTGGCTAGCCCTCTGCCTGTCTTCCTTGTATTGGTAACATCTTTTGGCCGATGAAGTTCTGACAAAAAATACGATCTGCTCGTAATGATATTTTTGGTCCAACCATGAACCCATGTCTAGTCTAAAAACCTCATGCCTATACTCGGTTTTCCTGCTTTGGTGTTCTCAATTTTATCCAACTAGTAGAAGTGAAGAATGGGAAAACTATAAATGAGAGAACCTAAATTAGAGGTCTTTATATGCTTCTCTGAAGGAACAACCTCTTTTTCTCTCAATAAGTCACGATCCCTCTTCGGCCCTAAAACAAATAAGTGCCAAAGCACATCTCCCTTTAAATAAATAAATAAAAGCGAAAGAAGAGAGAGGCTTTATGCGTAGAGAGGTGAAGCAAGAAACTCCACCGAGGTACTGTCCATGCTCGCTGGTAGCGAAGAAATGTTTGTGTTCTTATGTGACTCCTTCTAGGTATTATCCAGGTGTATTGGTAGTGGAGCAACACTAGAGATGAAAAATCATACTCTGAAAATCTTAAGCTCACGAGCTACACTACCCTTCCCAACTCAAAACATTGTGATTATGTTGAATCTTATGTTGTGTTCGTCTAATAAGGTACAAAGGGGACCATGTCTATTCATGGGGTAAGTGGAAAATGCCAAGGAAATATGCACGATGAGTCAATACTCCCTGAAGAACCAAGGCCTTACACGGAAGGATTTAACCAAAATAGAGAAGTTGGATTCTACTAATGTTTTGCCAAGTGTTGTAGTGGCTAGAACACCCTCCAAATTTTGGCCTACATTTAAATTTTGGAGCTTATTGTGGATCCTGTGATCGATCGTTCCTTAGTCACTTATTGGTAAGTTTGTGATTTCAAGCTCCCTTCTTCGATCTCAAGAGTCGTTCATACTTTTATATTTATATAGAAATTGTCAACTTCGGGGATGGGAGTTATCTCTTTTCATGCAAAGGGAAGTTTTAGTTTTCTTTAAGGGGAAATATTTGTGAAAATGATTTGTTCTCATCATATAGACATGTTTCACACTCATTTCCAAATTTTCACACATTATTACACAAGTGTCATCATTATCCTCACAAAGTCTATCATTAGAGCCGCACTTGTCATAAGCTGCCACAAAGGTTGTTGCATTAAGTGAAGTATGTTTTCATATGTTCTGGATGATCTATGGTGTATCACTAAGTTTCCAAGTGTGTGGTCATAGTCAAGTTATATCATTGTTCACATCGGTTCCATTGATCCCACACTTAGCCAAATTCCAAAGGATTCCTAGTAACCTAGAGTCATCCAGCCTTTCTAAAATGCACACTTCGTATCTGCAACCCTCAAGATTCTACCTTGCCTATTGGAACTGTGCAATGTTTAGAAATCCCAACATCCCTTGGCATCAAAAATTGTGCAGAGGTAATCTCCAGTGATCTTCCTTGAGCTAGAGCTCATTGCCCTTAAGAACTACGTAGATTTTTCCTCCAGGCCTCTCTGCTACCCAGTCCCCCTTGCCTTTGAAAACTACTTAGATTTTTCCTCCAGGGCCTCATCCCACAATAGCCACTACCAGCTTGAACTACACAATATTGTCCCTCATTTGGAACTCCGCAATTTTTTCCCTCAATGGGCAATGTACAGTCTTATCCCTCAGTCCAACTCAATCATTGAACCTTCTTCCCCAGACCTAATACTAGTTTCAACTTAGTCAAGAGATTATCATGCAACATATTAGACTAGGGGTTTATCAGATTGATGTCGTCTTGTCATGAGTGGATTAAAGATACATGAATTCTACCAGGCTATGATAGGATTATTAAGAAGGAGATGAAGAAGGGGGACATACTAGACGATACTTAAGAAACTAAGGAGAAAAAAAAAGTTATAAGATAAGAAGAACAAGGAACCTGGGGTATGATAGAATATCAGGACCGCATGAAGACTTCATTTGATTCATAACCCTTTGGAGGGTTGGCATGAAAAACAAATCACATATTTTAAGAAGTTGAAATACACCTCTTAGTGTAGCATGAAGGACTACTTATTATTGTCATATAATTACGTCTTCAATGACATATATGGTTGCAAACACTAAAAGTCATTCCATGTGTTTCCTCTAAGTGTTTTTCTCCCTTTTTTCTTGTTGGATTAACTGTCGTATTTTGGCATGTTTTACTGTTATGTCATGTTTGCAAGTCTTTTCTGGTGGTTTCAAAGGTCGACCTCTATGTATATGAGTTGTCCTAATCATGTAAACATTCATTACACTCATGCACAAATGATTGAACACTATCGCACAAGTGTCGTCACGGTTGTCCTATCTTAAGTGTCGCACTTATTGCTTCTTGTCATGAGTCAGTCACACTGGGGGTAACACTTTGTCTTTTGTTCTGATGGTCTATGTTTTCATGTCATCAAAGTATGCTAAGTGTGTGGTCACATTTCAAGTCCATCATGTGTCAACCTCCTTCTTGCACTTCACCATTTTCAGAAAGTATTCCTCACCAAGAAACTCAACTTCACCTAGACCTGTCTGAGCTATGCCCTGTGTAGTCTCAGCCCTCATTGATGTGACCTTTCTTCTTGGAACTACAAATTGTGTAGTCAATGTCCTCCAAGGTTGTTTATTTACACAATTTCTAAGTCCAACAACCTTCCTTGACCCCCAGAATTGCATCAACCACTATCTGCATGAACTGTGCCATTCTGACTCCCAGTGGCCACTACCCAATTTTTCTCCTAGGTAAGGACTATGCTGAAACATTCCTCATTGAAGTTTGAGCTACACTCTGCATAGTCTTAATGATGAATCTCTCTCCCTTCCAACTAGAATTGCACAATGCATAGCCATTGAGCCCTGCCTCCTAGCCTATAACTTGTCCCAAGCTTATTCATGGATAGTAATGCACTGTCTTAGAGTAGCGAGTTTTTCAGATTGATGTTGTCCCATCATGAGTGAATTACAGGAGCTGGTACACTATCCAATCATGGCGAGATGATGAAGAAGGAGAAGGAGGGAAGCATGCCTAAAAAACCATTTGTAGTTGAACTTATGAGTGGACCAACCAAGAGCAAGCAAAGGGACACAAGTTTGCAACCACCTTCCAAGAACTAAGATCATTGAAGACCCTGCATCATCAAGCTATATGGAGGAGAATAGAAAGCATATCTAAGAACAAATATAGCACTCAGTGGCAATAGTGATTTGACATTGCCATATCATCAAGACAGTATATGTCATCAATGTCATTTCAAGTCGTGTCATGATTTGTTATATACCACATGTGTATTGTAAATCAAATGTATTGTAAAGTGAAGTCCAATGGACGCACAAGAATATGAAGAGTAATGTAAGTTTAAAATTCATAGGAAGTTTAACAGTCAGGAGGGTAGTCAAAGAGTCACAAGGGGAAGGAATCACCCTTGGTTATAAATACCCCCTCATTGTATGAGCAAAGGACTTTCAACCTTTCCTCCTCCCGTAAGGCATTAGAGAGACTAGCTAGTTCTTTGAGGAGCAAGGAGTAGTTGCAATGTCCCACTACTGGAGTTAGTGATGTGCAGTGTAAATATGTGTCTTGGACCTTTTTCTTAGTAAACAAAAGCCTTTGAAGGCCAACATGTTCTTCATGCATGAGTTATGAATGTTTGTAAGACTATCCTATGGATGTTTGTATTTCATGATTGCTTTCACATGTAATAATATAGTTGAACTATTTCAGTTATTTCATTGCTTAGCTTGTTCAGAATATATTGTAATGGTTTTTATTTCCATCCCATACTTTTGGAATATTATGTAGCATACTAGATAGATATTTCTTAACTTATTGGTCATAACTCCTGTCACATCCACCATGGATTATTCCTCTAGATGTTAAATGGATCTCCCCTTGTTTTTTGGTTGTAACAACTATTGTTTCAATTGTGGACTATTCTATTGGATGCTAGCCTTTTGGTTCATGTGTGTCTCTTCCTGGGTGGTACTATTACCTCTCACTTAGAGGCTCACTTTTCTCTGCCCTTTTGCAGTAAGAGAACCTTGACACAATTGTGTTGAACACTCACCAAGCATACTCACTTTGCTTTTCGAAGATACCATTGCATCACTCTCTTATGATGATAACTAGAGCCAAGGAAAATATTTAAGGAGTTGGCAACCATGCATTTTTACTGGATGGGACTCTTACACAAAATGGTGTGAGGTCTAATTGAGATTTCATATTGGGGAGATCCCCTTCTTTGACATATTTCCAGCGTCGCCAACACAAACCAAACCAGAATCCAACCGTGGGGTCAAGAAGAAAGACTTGTCCTAAATCAATTGTCATGAATTCGAGCACTATTCTACTAAGTGTTTGCACAAAAATTCTAGCAAGAAGAACTCAGGAGGAGCAGCAGGTGAAGCAATGGCTTCACAGTTCAAGGTAGACTTCACCCTTATCAGATGCATGGCCAACATTGTGATGGGGAGCAAGTGGTACTTGGACTTAAGTGCCTCATTCCACGTGATAGGGTGTAGAGAGTTTTTCAGTAACCTAAATGAGAAATATCTCCATATGCATATTTAGATTGGGGACGACGGAAGGTACAACTCTACTAGGATTAGTATTGTAACCTTTAAGAGGGATTCTAGATCCCATCTTTGCCTTAAATATGGCACGTTTTTTCCATGGCTAAAGAAGAATCTCATCTTTGTAACATTTTTGGAAGACCGTGGTTATGATGTGATCTTTAACAAAGGTAAAGCATTTTTGATACACATGGTCAATAGATAGGTGAAGTATATCAAGGTTCGTGTGAAGAACCTATATAAACTTGATGTGGAAGATTTTGTTGCATTAAGAAGTAAGGAAGAGAAAGTGCATTCGTGATGTCAATGAGAACTAAAACAAGAGAATGGCCCATTTGCATCATGGCACCTTAAATATTATGCAACAAATAACCACTAGCCTCCCTAAATGATCAATTAAGCAACAAGATGTATGCAAGGGTTGAAGTATGTGAAATCCACGTTCCATGATCAAGACAAAAAAACACATGCAGTCTAGGAGAGAGTCCATTCTAATGTCTGTGGACCCTTCTCGATATCCTCCACTACTAGACATAAGTATTTTCTTATTTTTATTGATGATTTCTCAAGGAAGTGTTGGATATTCTCCATGCAAAAGAAGGATGAGACATTCTCAAAGTTTATAGAGTTCAAGGCACTAGTTGAGAAAGGTACTAGCAAGAAGGTGAAGGCTCTCAGGAGCAGCAATGGAGGTTAGTATTTTTCAAATGAATTCAATGATTTATGTGTGAAATAAGGCATTCAAAGCAAGCTGAAAACACCCTAGACCCCACAACAGAATGGGGTAGATGAGAGAAAGAACTAGAGAATATTTGGATTTTTTATAGCTATTCTACATGACGAAGTCCTACCATTACATTTGTGGATAGATGCATGTACACAACATTCAACTTGCAGAACCAGAGTCCTCATCGAATTCTTGGTATGATTACACTGGAGGAGAATTTCTCAGGGAGAAAGTAGAATGTGTCTCACTTCATAATTATTTGAGCCTATGTTTACTACCATGTCTCCAAATATTCAAGGAAGAAGCTAGAGCCAACAACATATTAGGGATTTTTGTGGGTTACATTGAAACTACACACAATTACCATGTTGGGTTGTGTTATATTCTTTCCATGACTAACCCTAGTAATTACATCGGGGGGTTAGGGGGGGTGGTAGAGCCCTTCCTTCGTTGCGTCGGGCACAGCGAGGGTGTCATAGGGGGGTGGCAAGCCCCCTTTCATTGCATCAGGCGTAGTGGGGGGGTCATAGAGGGGGAAGGAAAATTTTTTGGACCTTATATTAGGTCGGAGGACCTACCTATGGTTTTGCACATGGATTTCACACATGGTTTTGGACGCGATGGTTTTCGGTCCATGGTATTTTGTAGATCCGGTCAAGGGAACTAAGATTATGTTCTAATCCAGGGTTAATAGATTGGGGTTTATGGATGCTTCGGCATGTATATATATATGTATTGTAACATAGAAAGGAACATAATGAAAAATCAATCTGGTAGACCCGGTTTTGGGATCCAGGGAAAAATCTCTGTGTATATTTGTTTTATATGTTATGCTCTCGCCATTGTTTATTTTATGTTTTTTAGAATTCGAATGCAGGTAAATTCTGTATGGGGTTAAAACCTACATACCATGTATACTTACCTTCCCTCAAAATGACAGTTGTGAAAAGGGATGTAAAGTTTGACAAGGATAAAGTGATGTGATGCTCTCTTGAGAGGGAACTTTAGATCCCATTAGAAGAGGAGCTTTTAGCTGCAAAGTAAGGGCCTCATGAAGTTGTGGAGCATCCATAATTGGAGGAGGTAGAGTGGAGATATCTTCTCAAGCATAATCATTTAGATAATGTATAAAATGTTGGTTTTCAAGCCTAATTATCTTCCTGATTGTTCAAAGGTATTTTCTTTCAGTCGCGTTGGATCCCTGTTCCCAACGAGGCGACTGTTGGACAATTGGTGGTGTATGGATGGCTATGTTAGTCTTGGAATTGATGTCAACAAGGGTTAGCATGATGATTGATGTCAACCAAGATGATTGGTATTGAAATATGGAAACAAGAATATTCCAATTTAATTTTTCCTTGAATTAAATTATGAATTAAAATCGAATTTAGTCTTAACAGCTACTTGGAAATAATTTATTTATTTATTTATAATTAATTAGTTGGATAAATTCAAGTTAGAAGTCTTTCTGAAGTCATGCAAGAGTTATCCCTTAAATTAAGGAGATAAGATTGAGTTATATTTGAGTTGTAATTAGTTAACTCAGTTTACTAAGTTAAGTCCAATTAAATTAGTTCCAAACTGTTTGAGGAACTAATAGTGAGTTAACAATCAGTTGATGCATCAATGGACTCAACTAGTGCTACTCCAGTTAAGTGAAGATTCCCTCATCAGAAACTCATGCATGTCTATTCTGAGAAAGACCCAGTTGAGATTAATGTTCAAGGACAATGTACTATTAGTTGCATGTGTTTCCTCATGGAGAAAAATCATGCATGAAATCAAGGATTCATCCTTGAAGATTACGTAGTTTTTAAAGGCTTGTTTTCCCACTAGGTAATAGGCTAATCATCCACAAGGAACAACGCAAGGAAATAGGAGCTTGGAGGGTAGAGAGGAAGGCTAGAGAGAAGCCAAGATTTCCTGTGCACATTTGTGAGGATCATACTGAGAGCTGGCTAGCTGTGAGAGCTAAGGATTTTTATAATTCCTATGTATTTCCACTATGTATGATAATACAATAGTGTGGGGTTTTTATTTGAGACTTTCCCCAAAGTCTTTTCATGTGTATTGTGCCATCAATTCTTCTTCTTCTAGTTATATTGTTCAGCTCAATATTTAAGCTTCCGTAAATTGATAGTAGAACTAGGTTATAGTATTCTGCTTTGATTTATATTGCATTGTCAGGTTAACCTATCACAAATTTTCTACATGGTATCAGAGCTATGAAAAGTATAATGAGAAGAGGATTAAAAGTTTGAAGTTCGAGGTTGCAAGTGCAAATCGAATTCATATCATACTTCAAGGTTGGCCAATGGCATTCTATGGCTTGAGACTTGAGTATGCCTTGGAAGGTAGCTCGAATTACATAGCATGGAAAGATAGAATGGAGGTTGTGTTTGAAGACAATGGCTTAAAGGAATTCATTGATCAAGAACTCCCAATGCCAGCTTCAACTAATGCAAAAGAGTTGGCTGAGTGGAAGAAGTGTGTGGAAAAGGTGAAATGGATCACCCTTGAGGGAGTTCGAGACCATATTGTCTCGAGTCTCCATGGGAAGGATACTCCATTTTCAATGTGGAAGACATTGAAGGACCTCTACCAAAATAGTAATGACCAGAGGAAATTGGCACTCAAGGATAAGCTTCGAAGAATCAAGATGGAGAAGGGCGATATTATTTCCACATATCTGAACAATCTCACCACCTATAGAGATGAGCTTGGTAGTGTGGGAATAACTACTTCCGATGATGATATGGTGAGCCTTGCTCTCCTTCGCCTTCCAAACAATTGGAATAGCTACCAGGACTCTGTGAATGCAAGTGAGAAACTACCGGATTGGGAATGACTGTGGTTGGATCTTATGCAGGAGGATATCAGGAGGAGGACAAGATATGGTTCTTCATCCAAGAATGTTGATGAAGAAAATATGGCCTTAGTAAGTAAGGCAAGGAAAGGGAAGGGGAAGGCTTCCCATTTCAAATCGAATTATTCTCGTGGAGGGAAGAAGGGTGACATGTCTAAAGTAAGATGATTTAATTATCACAAGATGGGACATTATGTGACTAATTTCCCATCGAAGAAGTCCAAGAAGGGATCCTCGGAAGGATCAGAAGGTGAGGCATTAGCCTCTCAGTTTCAAAATGGACTTTACCCTCATCACAGGCATGGTGTCATTGATGATGGGTTGTGTTTGGTATCCTAATAGTGGGGCCTCATTCCACATGACCAGTGATAAAAATTTATTCAGTGCCTTGGAGGAGAAAGACCTCAAGATGCACATAGAGATGGGTGACGATGGAAGGTATACTGTTTCAGGAGTAGGCATGGAGCTCCTCTCACCTTGACAGATGTGATGTATGTGCCTGGACTGAAGAAGAACTTGGTATCAGTCATGATGTTGGAGGAAAAAGGATATGATGTTGTCTTCAGTAAAGTAAAGGCATTCCTAAGACACATAGCCACGGGTCAGACCAAGAGGATAGGGATTCAGGCGAAGAATCTCTATAAACTAGAGGTAGATGATTGTGCAGCATTGAGTACGAAAGTAGAATTGGTGCAAAGCCAAGACATTGGCAAGCTGTGGCATAGGTAGTTGGGCCATTTGCATCATGGGGCTTTGAAGATAATGCAGCCGATATCTATAGGACTTCCCAAAGGTAAACTTGAGCAAGTTGACACATGAAAAGGTTGTACCTTGGGAAAGTACACCAAGTCTTCCTTTCATGATCAAAACAGTTGATCAGAGGCTATCTTAGAGTGAGTTCATACTGATTTGTGTGGAGCATTCTTGACGGAATCCACAGTGAAGAAAAGGTATTATGTGATTTTCATTGATGACTATTCTCATAAATGTTGGATTTATTTCATGCAGAAGAAGGACCAAACATTCAAAAAGTTTTGTGAGTTCAAAACTTTTGTCGAGAAAGAGTGAGGGAATAAGATCAAGGCCTTGAGAAGCGACAACAGTGGAGAATATCTCTCTCAATATTTTAGGGAATTCTATGTAGCAGAAGAAATTAAATGAGAGTTGACGACCCCTCATAACCCACAACAGAATGGGGTGGCTGAGAGGAAGAACATAACTATTGTAGGGGCAGCATGGGCAATGTTACATGACTAAGGCCTACCACTTCACTTATTGGCTAAGGCATGAAACACAACAGTCTATTTGCAGAATAGAAGCCCACATCACATACTTTGGATGAAGACACTAGAGGAAGCTTTCTCCCGTAAGAGACCAGATGTGGGTCACTTCAGGATCTTTGGCTCATCAGTATTGTTATCACCAACATAGGACCCTGATAGGCTGCTGATCTGACTATCTCGGTGTAACTATTTCAAACCAATCTTTAGACTAAGGCTTAGCCTCCTCAGCCTGAGAGGGCTCTCTCAAAGGGTTAATGATTTAGATTAAAGATATGAATAGATGGCTAACTCTATGGTTTGTAATTGTATATGTTTATAGGTTGAAAGATGAAGGCTGGCTACCATTGGGCTATGGAGTCAAAGTATGTTTCAGTACCACAACAAGATCAGCTTAACATGAAGTCAGGGCATTCAACATTTGAATATTCAGAACACAACACACATATGGAACCACAACTCATAAGTGCACACAGGAAGTCAGAGCACAATCAGTGAATTCTGAGTGATTGTACACCTATGCAACTGTAAACAAAATTAAGGAAAGGACAACACACATTCTGAATATAAGAAATCCTTCATGAATCCTGAGTAGTGAAGCCAAAGCATTCTACCTAGCATGGAAGTCAAGGCATTATAGAGTTCGAGTGTAGAAATGACAATACAAAACAGTGAAACATAGTAAGTTTATCTATGAAGGAAGTCAGAGAATCAATGATGAATTCTGAGTATCATAAGTAAACACCACTGCAATGTAAGTATTGGAAGATTCCATCATAACAAGAACATACAAGAACTCTTCATGAATCTTGAGTTGTCTAAGTAGAAATCTGCATTAGGTTAAAAATATACACAGTCTACACATAGAGCAGCAGCTGAGCCAAAAAGTCTCCAACCCTTTGCTAATTCGACCTCTTGCTCTATATAAAGCATTTAAAATTAGGATTCCATCATCCCTCATCAAGAGAATTCGAATTTTCCATCAGTGACACCTATTCTAACCATAAAACAAGACTTTAAATGCATTTGACACCTAACTAACAGTCCTAGAGACCTAATACAACTAGGAGTGTAACTCCTTATTATGATTACAACAAACTTATCTAAACATTTAAAACATTCTTTGACAACTAAAACTCCATGAAGTCGAATTTGATGAAGCCTCCCACGTGGTCATCTGACTGCTGAAGACAAACCCTAGAAATTAGGGAACATGTTTCCCTGTTTTTAGGTTTAGATCCTTGAAAATTGCACGTGGGACAGAGCCTTTATCTCCTCATCCATGACACATTTGAAGGAGGTTTTTGTAGCCCATGTTTTCTAGAACAAAAACCTCTCCTAGTTTTTTAAAACATTCCTCCAGCTGTTCATAATCTGTCCTTGAAAAACACGTGTCAAACAGGAAACTGTCCCTTGCTCTGTTCTGGCTGAAAAATAGGTCTTGAGACAGAGGTCATAACTTCTCGTACAAAATGTATTTGGAAAAACGGAAGGAGGTTTTTGTGAAAAAATCCATGCTGAACAAAAACCACTTTTGGTTTTTTGAAACACTCCTCCAGTTGCCCAGAATCGATCCTTGAAGAAGACGTGTAAAACAGGAAATTTTGATTCTTTGAAAAATTGCACCTACATCAGTTTTGTAGCGCAACTTTGGTCACCCGTTTCTCCCAGATCATAATGAATTTGAGGAAAATTAAGGAGGCTTTTTTTAATCAATCCATGCTGAACAAAAACCTCTCTTTTTTTTTTGAAACATTGTTCCTACCGCCCAAAATAAGTCTTTGAAAAACAGTTGTCAAACAGGAGATGAAAAACTGCACCTACAGCAGTTTCGTAGCGCAACTTTGGTCCTTCATTTCTCCCAGATCATAATTGATTTGAATAAAGTGGAAGAGGTTTTTGTACTTTAGTATCTTAGGAATAAAAACCTCTTTCAATTTTCAGAGATGAGTTTTCAACTGCTCAGAAAAGCTTCTGGAAGTTAACTAGTAAAACAGTTTTTTCTGCTGAAACAGGCTGCTACAGGGGTTTCGTAGCGCTATGAAAACACTGATTTCGTAGCGCAAAACAGGATTTTTACACTGTCTGCACTACAAAAACGTGGATTCGTAGCTAGTTTCAAAATTTCTCCGAAATTATGTGATATATGTCTTCTAAACACATGGTGAGGCTTCTAGGACATGTAATGAGGCTATCAAACTTTATTTGAAAATGAACATGAGACTCTAACCCTATGACTTAGACTCTAAAACATAAAAATGACTTCACCATGACTTGACCATGACTGATACAAGAATTGAGAAACCATGTAAGTTGTCCAAATTTTTTAAGGAAGTTTTACAGTGATAACAGTGGTTCCACTAGGGATAGTGTGCCCTTGTGGTACATTAAGAACCTGTAGCTCCAGTGCCGCTATCCATCCTCTAGAATAAAACTTTGAACTTCTGCCCAATTTGCTCCTCAAGCCTTGAATGATTTTTTGTAAGAAGAATTCAAACTGTACCTACTGAAATAGATGCTCAATCAACCTACCCTGAGCTTATTTGCACATTCCTACCTACCCTATCAGCTGCAAGCTCCACTTGTAGCTCAAGCAACATGATATTTCCAATAAAGCCAATCAATTGTCCTTTCTGATATGGGAGGCTCTTGACTGCATTCAACCTCAAAATAACCATGATAGTGAGATGACCAAATCAACTTATAATGTACCTGATCTTCATAATGCAAATGAAAATGAAATACTGGTGTGCAAAGCTTTGCCATGTATTCACTTATAGGGTCAAAGAAGACATGGTTATTTTGATGATCATAAGAACACTCTACATCTTTAGACAACTGATTCTCAACCACACAAAATTCCTTTGATGTGCTATCCAACTGCCTTTCTGCATGATTCTCATAAACAACGTAATTTTCCTCACTATTGTTATCATTCTTTGAAGTAAGCTGCTGCAAGGAATTACAAAATTGAACAACCTTTTCTTCTGCCTGAGGATTATAAGAAATTTCTTCCAGTATTTCTTCTTGGTGTTTGCAATCAATTTCATATTCTTTATGATCAAAACACTGACAAATCTGCTGCATCTTTTCATTCATATCAAAGGATGAAACATGGTTTTCACAAATAAACCCCTGCTGATCTTCATGCTGCGTTTCATGAGATGTTATACTTTCTTCTTGATGCTGAAATGCATTGTTATGAAGAGCCTCTAACATTTCTTCATCCATAAATTCATCATCATCATAACAATCCTCCAAGTATTGAATAAGACTTAAAGAATGTCTACAGCAATCTTTGAGCAGCAATAAGGAAGGATAACATTCTTTATACATCTTATAGAATTCATCATGAAAACTAGCAAGCGAATATATTGAACCATTTTCCAAATTTTTATACCAAGACCATGCTTTTCCTTCTAAAGTGGTCATAAACATCTTCATGAGACAATCTTCAGGGAAATGAACCTTAAGACTGCGTACATGCATATGAAACCTAACCAAATGAAGAGCAGCATCATCCTTCTTTTCATCTTTGAATATTGGAAGATCCTCTAACCAATCATCCTTTGGCATAGGATTTGGAAAACCAGGGATATGAGACCAATTCATAGGAGCATACCTGGCATTCATTCTTGCAGTGGAACTCATTTTGAAACTTCATCAAGCTACTGATCTTCTAGCAGTGGAGTCACCTTCTAATTTGTTATTTGATGTGTGGGGTCGCAAAGGTAGTTTTGCAGCCTCAAAAAGATGTCTGAGCTCCTGCTATCTTCAGAAGTTCAACCATTGATTTCGGGAATGAATAATCTTCAGACTCCCGGCAGACGCACCAAAATGTTATCACCAAAATAGGACCCTGATAGGCTGATGATCAGACTATCTCGGTGTAACTATTTCAAACCAATCTTTAGACTAAGGCTTAGCCTCCTCAGCCTGAGAGGGCTCTCTCAAAGGGTTAATGATTTAGATTAAAGATATGAATAGATGGCTAACTCTATGGTTTGTAATTGTATATGTTTATAGGTTGAAAGATGAAGGCTGGCTACCATTGGGCTATGGAGTCAAAGTATGTTTCAGTACCACAACAAGATCAGCTTAACATGAAGTCAGGGCATTCAGCATTTGAATATTCAGAACACAACACACATATGGAACCACAACTCATAAGTGCACATAGGAAGTCAGAGCACAATCAGTGAATTCTGAGTGATTGTACACCTATGCAACTGTAAACAAAATTAAGGAAAGGAAAACACACATTCTGAATATAAGAAATCCTTCATGAATCCTGAGTAGTGAAGCCAAAGCATTCTACCTAGCATGGAAGTCAAGGCATTATAGAGTTTGAGTGTAGAAATGACAATACAAAACAGTGAAACATAGTAAGTTTATCTATGAAGGAAGTCATAGCATCAATGATGAATTCTGAGTATCATAAGTAAACACCACTGCAATGTAAGTATTGGAAGATGCCATCATAACAAGAACATACAAGAACTCTTCATGAATCTTGAGTTGTCTAAGTAGAAATCTGCATTAGGTTAAAAATATACACAGTCTGCACATAGAGCAGCAGCTGAGCCAAAAAGTCTCCAACCCTTTGCTAATTCGACCTCTTGCTCTATATAAAGCATTTACAATTAGGATTCCATCATCCCTCATCAAGAGAATTCGAATTTTCCATCAGTGACACCTATTCTAACCATAAAACAAGACTTTAAATGCATTTGACACCTAACTAGCAGTCCTAGAGACCTAATACAACTAGGAGTGTAACTCCTTATTATGATTACAACAAACTTATCTAAACATTTAAAACATTCTTTGACACCTAACACTCCATGAAGTCGAATTTGATGAAGCCTCCCACGTGGTCATCTGACTGCTGAAGACAAACCCTAGAAATTAGAGAACATGTTTCCCTGTTTTTAGGTTTAGATCCTTGAAAATTGTATGTGGGACAGAGCCTTTATCTCCTCATCCATGACACATTTTACGAAACTGAAGGAGGTTTTTGTAGCCCATGTTGTCTAGAACAAAAATCTCTCCTGGTTTTTTAAAACATTCCTCCAGCTGTTCAGAATCTGTCCTTGAAAAACACGTGTCAAACAGGAAACTGTCCCTTGCTCTGTTCTAGCTGAAAAATAGGTCTTGGGACAGAGGTCATAACTTCTCGTACAAAATGTATTTGGAAAAACGGAAGGATGTTTTTGTGAAAAAATCCATGCTGAACAAAAACCTCTTTTTTTTGTTTGAAACACTCCTCCAGTTGCCCAGAATCGATCCTTGAAGAAGACGTGTAAAACAAGAAATTTTGATTCTTTGAAAAACTGCACCTACAGCAGTTTTGTAGCGCAACTTTGGTCACCCGTTTCTCCCAGATCATAATGAATTTGAGGAAACCGAAGGAGGCTTTTTTGAATCAATCCATTCTAAACAAAAACCTCTCTTGGTTTTTTGAAACATCATTCCTACCTCCAAAAATAAGTCTTTGAAAAACAGTTGTCAAACAGGAGATGAAAAACTGCACCTACAGCAGTTTCATAGCGCAACTTTGGTCCTTCATTTCTCCCAGATCATAATGGATTTGAAGAAAGTGGAAGAGATTTTTGTACTTTAGTATCTTAGGAATAAAAACCTCTTTCAATTTTCAGAGATGAGTTTTCAACTGCTCAGAAAAGCTTCTGGAAGTTAACTAGTAAAACAGTTTTTTCTGCTGAAACAGGCTGCTACAGGGGTTTCGTAGCGCTATGAAAACACTGATTTCGTAGCGCAAAATAGGATTTTTACACTGTCTGCGCTACGAAAACGTGGATTCGTAGCTAGTTTCAAAATTTCTCCGAAATTATGTGAGATATGTCTTCTAAACACGTGGTGAGGCTTCTAGGACATGTAATGAGGCTATCAAACTTTATTTGAAGATGAACATGAGACTCTAACCCTATGACTTAGACTCTAAAACATAAAAATGACTTCACCATGACTTGACCATGACTGATACAAGAATTGAGAAACCATGTAAGTTGTCCAAATTTTTTAAGGAAGTTTTACAGTGATAACAAGTATATTTCCATGTGACAAAGGATGCATAGAAGAAGCTTAAGCCGACAATAGAGTTGGGGATATTTGTGGGGTACACTGATACACCTCACAACTATCAAGTGTACTTGCCTACCATTCAGAGGATAGTGGTTCGCAGAGATATCAAGTTTGATGAGCAGAAGTGTTACACAGTAATTTGTCACTATCCTCATCTCAGTCCTTCTGCTATGTCATGTGTCAAATAAACATGTTCATATCTTCCCACTGATGTAAGAAGATTAAGCAAATGCTCTCTGTTGCTGCCATTGAACCTGATTCCCTAAGTTTCTGCCTCGTCGCGAATAAACCCTTAATATATGTGACATTCCCATATCCATAATATTCTCATCACGACTCCGTCACAGGTGTACATCTGTTTCCCGCAATGGTCGGATTTCTAGACCCGGCGTGATGTTATGATTTGTATATAGTGACGATTGGTCTGCATACATTTCCTCCTCACGATGCCATCACAAATAATTAGCTTACGGCCTGCGACGATCCAGATTGGGCGAATTCGTTTCAACAGTTGGCTTTTTGGATGTCTCCAGATCTGGTTGTTGGCATAGTTTGGGTCGCCCTTCCTCCTCTGGTATCGTAGTTCTGTCATTTGTGCTACCTTCCTTGAGGATGAGTTCTTCCTTCCACATTTCATGAAGACTCCTCCTCCTATTAAAGCACTCACCTTCGCGATGATCTGCTAGCTTTTTTAACTAGTTAGTAGTTCTTTTGGTTGGGTAGAGCTGCTAGTGCTTTCAAGTTTGATAGATAGTTGGTGTGGGTTTGACAAGTGTGGGATTGTAGATAGCTTGTGGATGGTTGTGGAGTGCCCTTAACTTTGTGTTAAAGCTTATGAGTGAGAGAGAGACATTATATGTTGGGAAATTCATCCTTGAATAGTGAATGCTTGAGAAACATACTAGCTAGACCCTCTAAGAAGGCTTGCGGCATCAAGACTTGGTTGTAAGCTTGCTCTTGATTCATTATTAATACAATCAATGGTGTTTTCCTATGTCTTGTATGTAATTTACTTGATAGCTCATGACTTCTTGACTTTGCGAGTAAATAGATCATTGTTGTTTCCCGGTTACGTGCTTTTTTATTTTTCCTTGTATTGTTTCAGGTTAGTCACTCATTGAGGGGAAGGAAATGGAAGCTGGAGTAGTGCAATTGAACTTCAATGACCACCGGTTTGAAGTAGGCCTCCAACGATGACTGTTTAAGGAAATCAGTTGTTGATTTGTCTTTGCTATAACTAGACCCACTCTAAGGCTAGAGGGGTTGCCTCTGTCCGCAGAGGGAACACTTTCCTGCATCACAAGTTGGCGACTCTACTAGGGAGTCCATCCTACATTTTTCTCTTGTTTGCTTTTGCTTCATTTTGAGTTAATGTCTTTTGGATTTTGGGATTGAACCATCGGTCTTTTGGGTTACCTAGGTCAATCTGGGAAATCCCTTTATTGCCTGTAAGAATAGACTAGTCTTTGTTTGGGAGTTTTCATTTACCTTTCATTGTTTTTAAGTTCGTCACTGGAAAAAGCTAAACAGTCATGCCATCATTGTGTAGCCTCTATTTTTGAAGTCTATGCATCGCTGAATCCTGTCACACAGTCGCGATGATTCCTGAAATCGACCCGTCGCATGAAAGATGTGTACTTTCGCAGTGATGTCGCTCTGTTGCTATGGCTAGTGACTGATCGGCACTAGTTGCTTGTGTTATGCCCGCGACGATTCCTGTAGAATTTTTGTTTTCAATTATTCCTCTTGAATTCTTTATTCTGCTTAATCCCTTGTCGCCTTTCTCTTATCTATTAGTTCGTTTTAATTGCTTTTAGTTAAGGTGCTTACTTTTTGGTTTCATTGAAGTGAATCTTGTATTTTTGGCTTTCTGACCTGGTTTTTCAAGTTTTGAATTATTTGGCTTGGTTACTTGTCTGTCCAAGATTCATCTGCAACCCTCCTGTTGGTTTGCTTGAAGTTTTTCCATCACTTGTTTCTTGTTGATTGGTGTTTAGTGTTATTTATTGAACCAATTTCCATATTGATTCAATTGTTTCACTACCAGACATAGATTACAATTGTTTGGATCAACCGGTTTCACACTTTCTTGTTAGTTTCTTTATAATTCAAAACTATCAAAATCAGAATATTGCATTCATTAGTATGCGAAAGTGAAATTACATTTTGTGTTCCAAGTTTTCATGTTTGAAAAATTAGAAGGCAAATTTTAAATCTCTCATTAGTAGTATCGATGCACTGTAGGGATTGATGTGTTTATACGTTGTGTCTCTTGAGTGACTGCAATTTCTGATCTTGGTTTTGTCTTGGTTTGGGAATGATCTCTCTATCCTTTTGTAAGTAGGAGTTCATCGAAATGAAAGATGCTTTATTCATTCTAGCTGCATCCTAGGTTTTGATATACAAACGGTAAGGCCTAGAAATTGAAACATAATTCAAGATCAACTCTAAAAATGAACTGGATAAACCTAACAACACACTGGAACATAACGCACATTATTTAGAGGTCTAGGCTAGAGACGTGCTCTGGCATCGTTAAACCTAGTCTCTATTGTTTTCACTTAAGGTTGGGTGATTCCTCCTTCTGTGATCCAATAGCTGCTAGTACAAACTTGCGCTCCCAGTACCGTCGAGTATATGTTTGGAGACCCCACTAGGTTGTCATCCTATATCCTTAGGAAGCCGTGTCTACCGCCTTGCAAACCATAATGCATTGAACACAACATTCAGGAAGACTGACTGCCGTATGGAAAGTCCTTGGTTTTCATATGATTACCAAGGTGTATATGTAGTTTTACGGGTTGTTTGGTAAGCATTTTTCCTAGTTCTCCAGAGTAGTCACTTTAGTTCCTTTTCAGACTCCTTAAAAGAAAAGGTCCATCTGAGCACTTGTCCTTTCAGACTCATTAAAACTCAAAAGAGATAGAGTCACCTTTTCGTCCTTTTCTCGACTCTTGAAACATGAAAAGGTCAAGTTTTGTTCCTGCATCATAAAATTTATTGCCCATTAAATATTCCTGGTAACAGTTCGAGTTCTTGGTTATAGTACGAGTTTTTTTTAGGCTCGTTCCCCATGGCAACTTTCCCCAAGTCTACTGGCCAAGGTCTTCCCTCGGATGGGAACCTTGGTCCGTTTCCTTCTTTTGGAAACATCGGTGCTCCGTACATGGAAACATTGTCTTTTCCTGGGTTAACCATCGGTTTGCCCGTTTGGTTGTCTTCAACCGCGGTGGTCCCAAGTGTCATGACTCCTGTTCCACCATCTCCTTCATCTAAATTATGACACGAAGATTCCAAGGTTGAGCCTGCACCTTCTTCCCCTATTCCTTCATCTTCATCTCGTACTTCGCCTGGTGAAAGTTCCACAACTGGTAACCAGGAGACTACAAAGAAGAAGAAGAAGAAGAAGAAGTCCGATAAGCATGAGGCCACTTGTGCAGCTATTGCTTCGAGTACATCTCAGGTTGGCATACCTTTTGCTCCTCCATGGAAGGTTAAGTTTCCTTGTAAATTGTGCAAGGGTGACCATCTTCTTCATGATTGTCCTGGCATCCCTAGGATCTTAGAAGTATGGTCTCACGATCTGGCTTGTCCCTCGTCATCCTCTGAAGCTCATGATGACGCTACCCTATCAACTAGCAGTGATAAGAAGAGAGGAAAGATTCGATTCCCCTGTAGACTGTGTGAAGGCAACCATCCCCTTCACCTTTGTCCACTCATGGATAAAGCTTCCACCGTTTTGGAAAGTCTTACAGCTTCATCACCTCAACTTCTCATTCGTTATCAGAGGCTCTCTTCAGACCCTCTCCCTGTCGACAAAGAGATTGACTTAGATTATTCTCTTATCTGTCATCCTCTTCTCGAACCTGACTGTGCTAAGCTTGTTCCATACCAACCATTGGTTGGAGAGAGTGTCGACTTGGATTCACCACCTCCTGATCACTCCGTTTTGGAAGAGAATACTGCTCATGTTCTTCTCATCTCATCAAATTTTCCTGAGTTCAAGAACGACCCTCCTATCCCAGCTGATTCAGAGGGTCCTTCTTTGGTTCCTGTTGAGCCTGGGGGAAATCATACAATTCCCCCACCAAGTAGTTCGGTCGTTTCCTTTGACTGGAGTCATTTGATTGCATTTCACCTTCCATCCTACGTGCCTTTCCAGATTACAGTACATGCCTCTAATAAGGTAGTACATGGCACTGGCTTGGATGAGGGTGCGTCGGTTAGCCTCATGCCTTTCACTACTTGGCAAGTTTTGGGTTCCCCACAGCTTGTGCCAGTCATGCAGAATCTGTTGGCATTTGACGGAGGGACCAGTCAACGTTTCGAGATTCTCCCAAAGTTTCCTATTACTTTGGGAGGAAAAACCGTCTGTATCGACGTGATGGTTGTCCAAGGTGCTTTAGATTTCTATCTTCTCCTTGGTCGTGACTATGTTTATGCCATGGTGGCCTTTGTCTCTTCACTTTTCCGTGGGGTTTGTTTTCCACATGATGGAAGAATGGTGACCATCGATCAATTATCGTTCTTTAGTCCCTCGGTGCCTCCTGTGCCGCCAACATCCCCGTCGGTTCTTATTCCCAAGTTGGCATACCTTCCCAGCCGCACGTCAATTATGTGGTTACCAGTTCCATCTCTGCCTCTGCTGATGCTCACGCAGATGGTCTCATACATCATGTACTGAGGGCATTGGAACCCGATCTGTCATTGGTGTCTCATGACATGTGTTCCTCTGCGAGCATGTTTCTTCCATCCCGCGATGAACTCTTGGGAGCCATGTTCTCATTTGGCCAATGAAACAGGAAGTACGAGCATAGTTCTTGATCTTGTGTCAAGCTCATTAAAAAATGAAACAAGGAGTCCCGAGGAGAGTTCTTGATCTTGTGTCAACATCGTTAAAAAATGAAACAAGCATCATGGAGCATAGTTCCTTGTCTTGTGTCAAGCTTGTTATAAAATGAAACAAAGAGTCCCGGGGATAGTTTGATATTGTGTCAACCTCGTTAAAAAATGAAACAAGGATAATGGAGCATAGTTCCTTGTCTTGTGTCAAGCTCGTTAAAAAATGAAACAAGGAGTCCAAAGGGTAGTTTGATCTTGTCAACCTCGTTAAATAATGAAATAAGGATCATGGAGAACAATTCCTTGTCTTGTGTCAAGCTTGTTAAAAAATGAAGCAAGGAGTCCCAAGGATATTTTTGAACTTGTGACGACCTCATTAGAAAATGAAACAAGGATCACCGAGGAGAGTTCTTGATATTGTGTCAACCTCGTTAAAAAATGAAACAAGGGTTATGAGGACAATTTTTTTTACTGTGTCAACCTCATTAAAAAATGAAACAACTCCCTTTCCAAATCGAGTCTTTGATTAAGATCTCGTAAAATCCAAGTCGAGTCTTTTCAAGACCTTGAAAGTGAACCTTCAGTCCATCCACCTCGTTGAATGCAATGAAGATTGGGGGGCATGTACCTCAATTTGCATCGTTATGTTGTGGGCATGTGAACTCATAACAAGTAGAGTTTTTCATTTCAAACTTGTATAAACATGAAACCAAATCCAAGCAGAGTTCTCCATGGTTCAATCTTGTGTAAAAATGAACCCATACCTGATTTACATCTCATGATTTCCATTTTTATCCACTAAATTTTGCTAGATGAGCCTTGGTTGTTTCATTCCATCGCCACCATCTCTTTGGCTGATCGTATGCTTTCACCTGGTTGTTTTTCCTTTCCTGAGGGACCACAGTGATGAGTGGTTTTATTAGCCAGCCTCTTGACCATTACATGTTCTTAGAAGTTCCACCATTGTCGGAACCAATTGCTACCCTTTATACCACTTGTTCCTCTAGGAAGAGTCATCTTTAAGCTCTTTTTTGACTCGTAAAATATGAAAATATTGCTGGGTTTTCCCTTTTTGACTCATTAAACAGAATGAAAGGCGGTCCACTTTTAGCTCTTTTTTGACCGTATAAACATGAAAAGATTTCCAGACTTTTGTCATTTCGAGTTCGAAACTGGTTATGAAACGATGTGTCTTCAATCACTTTTTTACTTTCTCAGATCGATGCCACTAATTACGAAAAGTACTCCTTGGTCGTAATAGGTCAAGCAATTCTCTCGGGTATTGTTTTCTACATTTCCGGGCTCGAGGGACACAAATTTATGAAAAGGACCCCCCTGGAGTTTTCTTTTCTGTGTCTTTTTCAAACTCTCTAAACATGAAAAAGACTCTGAGTTTTCCCTATGTCGAACTCGTTAAACCCTGACGAAATTGGACTCGTTGCCATGACGAGACTCGAGCTTCTCCTCCCTAGGTATCGCTAAACTATCACTAGGTTGGATTCGACCGAAGGTCAAACTTAGATTACAATCACATGCTATCCCCTTCAAGCTTGTTTTCAAAAATAATTGGGGTACTCGCCAGCAATGGTGGGGGAAAATTTGGAAGTTATCATTGGTTATCTGTGGCAGCTAGTCACTCTTTGTTAAGTTATGGTATGTTCTATGATTATAACAGTTTACTTCCTTTTCTTATTATATTCCACATATTAGCAATCACATGTACATAAAGTAAAGTGCAAATAGAACATTAAATGATCAACAGAAAACAAGCCAAGACAAGAGACACAAGATGTGGCGGCTAGCCAGGGATAAACCCCACAATGTGTGGGGAAACCCTTTGATCAAATCTTCTTTTATCTTCAATAATTCAGAAGAGATAAATAGTACAATAAATCTAATTCATATCAGCAGTAGCAAACCCTAGATCAACAGCATCAGCATTAGTAGCTTCATTATCAAACTAGGGCAGATGATATCTCACAAACCGACCGTCGGATTGACTTCATTCCACCACCAAAAGTTGTAGCTTATAGAGGAGGTTCAAATGAACCTATAGCGCAATTCAGATGAGGAGATCTTCTAGGCCACACAGGTCAATCTTTACTTCTGCAGTTGCTGCTTCAGTTTTGGCAGTTTCCAGCTTCAAACTAGGGCAGTCGATATCTTGCAAACCATTTGTCAGATTGACTTCATTCCACCACCAAAAGTTGTGGCTTTTAGAGGAGGTTCAGATGAACCTACAATGTAGTTCCAAAGAGGAGATCTTCTAGGCCACGCAAGTCAATCTTTACTTCTGCAGTTGTAGCTTCAGGTTCAACAGTTTCTAGCTTCACATGTGTGAGAGAGAGACCCATTTCTGCGTAGTAGAGAAGAGACTCATTTCTGGGCAGTAGAGAGAGAGAGAGATGTGATGAGATGAGTGAAAATGAGGAAAAGTCCTCTTATATTTATACACAATGTTGGTGTTTGAATAGATGTGACTGTTGGGCTTCTGAGGCTACATGAGTTGTAGGTCGGCTTGATAATAATTCCATAATCAAAATAAATTCATATCTCCATGAATACTTATCAGAATTGGATGATCTTTATATCAATCCTACACCACTCGTCGAGAGGAATCTAATAAAAATATTATCAGCCATTAATAATATGACCCACATGAAGTTTTTCCCTGGTTTGCAATTTTAACACTCCCTCTCAACCAGGGAGAACTTCATCTACAATCTGTCTATCGGTCATTACTATTCATCCATCAAATGCACTGCCCTGTACATCCTAAAACTTGCCCTGCTCTGCTCTATTCTACCTATTCTACTTTGTCTTGTTCTGCCCTGTACTGATTAGTATTGTTTTGCTCTGTTCTACTCTACTCTTGCATTGTTCTGTTCTGCTCTGCTTTTGTCAGAATTATGAAAAAGAAGAAATGATCAAGGATGTATCATACTGACTCAAAGTCAGTCTCAGAGTATGTACCACTGGTCCCAGACCAGTCTCAACCGACCCGAAGTCAGCATCATAGTGAGTACAACTCCACTGGTCCTATACCAATATCATCCTCCACTGACTCAAAGCCAATCTCAGAGTGCGTACCACTGGTCCCAGACCAATCTCAGCCGACCCGAAGTCAGCTTCATAGTAAGTACCACTCCTATCATTGGTCCCAAACTAGTATCACAGTCTCAAAGAGTGTACCACTAGTCCTAGACCAGTCTCAACCAACCCAAAGTCAGTGTCATAGTATGTACCACTCTCACTGGTCCTAGACCAACACTACACTGACACGAATTCAGTCTCGGAGTATGTACCATTGGTCCCAGACTAGTCTCAACCGACCCGAAGTCAGCGTCATAGTATGGTACAACTCCTACCATTGGTCCTAGACCAGTATCATGGTCTCAGAGAGTGTACCACTGGTCCCAGACCAATACTGCACCGACATGAAGTCAGTCTCGGAGTATTTACCACTGGTCCCAGACCAGTCTCAATCCTAAGTCAGTGTCATAGTATGGTACAACTCCTACCATTGGTCCCAGACCAGTATCATTGATCCTAGATCAATGGAGGTCATCTTAGCGTAGGGAGTACAGTATATACAATGATGCATCCATCGGTACTACTATTGTCCCTAACTTCATTTCCCTGCTCATTGATCAGATGAGAGGTACTTCCCATGAGTCCTAGACTGCATGGGTAGGATGCCTCGATAGGAGAGCTAACCAATCCTATCCTCACAGGAGAACACATCAATCCTCCTACAATCACCATGGAGAACACATCAATCCAGGCCGCCATTGAGAACACATCAATCCAAGCCTCATAGGAGAACTAATCATCCTACTACACAGGGGATCGAATCATCCTGTTCCACAAGAGAGCGAATCATCTTGTCCATAAGAGAGCAAATCATCTTGTTCCAGTGCGCACCACCAGGGGAGGGTGAGTCACCCTGTGGTCATATGTTGCTCCAGTAATAACTGCAAGCCCTCAGAGCTCCCAGAGCTCAATGTATGCAACATGCAGGACCCTTGTACAAGGGTTTCTTAACGACTCCAAGTTGTTTGGGAAAATCACAGATTAGATCTTTCCTCGGGGCTTTGAAAAGGTGTATCAACCTGTACATCATCTTAATGCGATGGAGCATCCTTGCTCATCGACTTACCATATCCCAGATGATGTCTATCTACTGGAGCAATCGACGAATATGGGATTCCTCAATAATTGAATCCCACCTCTGATTGTTTCTGAGAATCACAGTGGTATCCAATGTAAATCCAAACAGCTCACTGAAGATCTTTCACAACGAGACTGCCTCACACGAGGTCATGCTAGCAGCAATATATTCTGATTCGGCGGTGCTCAAAGCCACAAACTTCTGTTTCCTACTCATCCAGGATATTGAAGCAGATCCCAAGGTGAAACAGCCAGAAGTGTTGTTACAGTCCACCACACTGCATGCCCAATCAACATCAGTATATCCAAGTAGTCTCACATCTTCGGTAGTGTATCTTAACCCATTGTGACACGAAGATATCTTAGAAGATTCTTGGCATCAATCCAGTGAGGCTCAACCAAATATGAGCTCACAATGCTAACTGAAAAACATATGTTTGGATGGAGGTTCACCAAGAACATCAATGCGAATGAGTTTATGAAACTTAGAGGCATTTCCCAAATCTGGTCCGATATCACTACCATATAACTTCTAAAAGTTAAGATCCTCAGGGTAGTCACAGGATTGCAGTCCATCATATCGAGTCTTTCCAATATTATTACCACATATTTTCCTTAAGATAGGAAAATTTCCCCCGACTTCTACAACACTTCAAGTCCTTGGTCCTTCATTTCAAATTCAGAAGCCAACTCCCTCTTACATTTTTGAATGAAAGGGTTTGCACCTATTAGAAAGAGAGGCTTGTCATCTTCAACCTTAAAGTAAAGGTTAGGATCGGCTTCACTCCTAGTGAATCCCAGCTTCATCAAGTAGCTATCGATCCTCTTATACCATGGTCAAGGTGCTTGCTTCAGCCCATAGAGAGCCTTCTTCAACCTGCATACATGATATTTTCAATCAAATCCTTTGGGCTACTCCACGTAAACCTCTTCTTTGATCAAGTCATGTAAGAATGCAGTCTTGACATCCATCTGATGTAGGTTCCATCCTTGTGAAGCGACAAGGGCTATGATCAAGCAAATGGTCATATATCTGGCAACAAGTGCAAATATCACAACATATTCTATACCTTCCTTCTGGGAGAAACCATGAGAAACAAAACGATCCTTATACTTTTCTGTACTTCCATCTGCTGCATGCTTTATCTTGTAAAGCCATTTGGAAGTAACAATTGTCTTGTCCTAGGGTTTGGGAACTACTTCCCAGACATCATTCTTCATGATAGACTCATATTCTTTGGTCATAACATCCTTCCATACTTAATGCTTGACGAGATCTGAGAATGATGAAGGCTCATTTTGTATGATTGTTCTCATGATGGTCAGGTATCCTTGATACCTGTTAGGTTTCTTACCTTGACAGAAGGTTCCTCAGGGTGCAGCATGTCCTTCAGCATCATCAAGTATCCCCCTAAGCCATGAAGGCCTCTTCCTAGAAGAGGAAGGCTCATGTGGATGAGGATCAATCGGATCCATGGGTTCTTCTACATCAGGCATTGATTCATCATCTTTTTCTTTCGGTTCCCTGGTGTTGGCTTCTTGAGAGCTCCTCAAAGTCGGAAAATTGTTCACCTTGCTAAGAGCCATATATTCATCAAAGGTGACATCATTACTAATTACGACTTCCCTTTGACTGGCTACATATATTCTATAGCCTTTAGTATTTTCACCATAGCCCACGAAAATTCCCTTCTTTCCAGATGCACCCAATTTATTTCTTTTCTCTTTCGGCACATGAAAATATACAGGGCTTCCAAAAATTCTAAAATGAGAAACATCAAGTTTCTTACAAGTGAACTTTTCTTCAGGAGTCTTGTAACCCAATGCTTGATGAGGGCATCGAATTTTGTACATATACGGCAGTGTTGGTAGTTTCAGCCCATAGAAACTTCGGAAGTCTTTGATCATGTAGCATGGCCCGGACAGCTTCCATAATCGTGCGGTTCTTCCTTCCCGCCACACCATTCTACTCAGGAGTATGTGGTGTAGTAGTCTCCCTCTTAATGCCAGCCTCATATATGCCTAAGTGAACTAACTGTAATATATCGGAGGTCTTGCTTTGGCTTGAGGGGAATAGTCCTCTTTTGAGCTTTCCTTCGGCACATCCCAGACATATACCTTCTTTCTCTACTTGGAATTTGGGCATCCCTGTTAGCATCTGTCTTACATCGGGTAGAGATTTTTAATGAAGGTGGGCAAACCTCCGATGCCAAGTTTGGACTAAAGAGTTGTGTCACAAGACATGACACCTAGCGGACTTCCATCGACCTGATATAACACTAAACCCAAGAGTAAAGGAATCTTTAACATTATTTTTCCATATACATACCTTGCCATTGCTGAAGGTTACCTTGTAGCCTTTGTCTTCCATTGCCGAGATGGACATTAGGTTCTTTTTGAGGTCAGGTGCATTTAATACATCCTGGACTTTCTAGCCTTCTCGAATGGTTGTCCTATTCCTTGATTCCCAGCTCTCCTCTTACCTTTGCTATTTAATTTTTCATTCCTTTGATTGCCATTAGATGGATTTTGATCATCGTCCCAGTGTGAGTCCTTTCTATCAGGGCACTCCCTTGCATAGTAACCCGCTTCATCGCAGATGAAACATCGTCCTTTTCTTCCACCCTTAGATCCAACCTTTCCTTTTGATTTAGACCCAGAATTATTTCTTCTCTTAGCATGAGAAGAAAAAGCAGTAGGATGACCTTTAGGCATGGGCATTTCTTGCTCTTCTTCCCTTGTTTCTTCTTGAATGCATCTAGCCATTAATTCCTTGAAACCAAGAATTACATTATAGGTCAGAAGAGTAGTCCTGAACATGTACCATTCGGATGGTAATCCTCCAAGAGTTGTGAGTGCCATTTCCCAGTCTATCGTAGATTTCCTTGGAGGTGTCTAGTTCAGATATGTAGGCCACCAAGTGCTTGTCGATAGAGTTTCGGATGATCTTCTATTTTGACTTCTTCGGTTTTCCATTTCTTCCATGTAGCATCGGATGCATTTGATGGAGGCTCAACAATATTGCCTCTTACATAGTCCAACACTCCTGGGTCTTCTAGGGTTAGATCGATAGACATCTTCCATGTGTAATAGTCATCTTTCTCACGGAGCTTGTCTTCAGTAGGAAAGAGTGTTGAGGACCCCATAGTTATTTTAGGATAGCCTTGCCAATCTTCTCTTCGGTGATTGCTCTTGCTCTTGCTCAGGATTTGTCTTCACCTCAACTCTGATACCATGTTAAGTTATGGTATGTTCTATTCTTATAATAGTTTACTTCCTTTCCTTATTATATTCCACAGATTAGCAATCACATGTATATAAAGTAAAGTGCAGATAGAACATTAAATGATCAACAGAAAACAAGTCAAGACAAGAGACACAAGATGTGGCAGCTAGCCAGGGATAAACCCCACAATGTGTGGGGAAACCCTTTGATCAAATCTTCTTTTATCTTCAATAATTCAGTAGAGAGAAATAGTACAATAAATCTGATTCATATAAGCAGTAGCAAACCCTAGATCAGTAGCATCAGTGTTAGCAGCTTCATTATCAAACTAGGGTAGACGATATTTCACAAACCGACCGTCAGATTGACTTCATTCCACCACCAAAAGTTGCAGCTTCCAGAGGAGTTTCAGATGAACCTACACCGTATTTCAAATGAGGAGATCTTCTAGGCCACGCAGGTCAATCTTTACTTCTACAGTTGCTGCTTCAGTTTCAGCAGTTTCCAGCTTCAAACTAGGGCAGTCGATATCTTGCAAACCATTCGTCGGATTGACTTCATTCCACCACCAAAAGTTGTGGCTTTTAGAGGAGGTTCATATGAACCTACAACGTAGTTCCAAAGAGGATATATTCTAGGCCACGTAAGTCAATCTTTACTTCTGTAGTTGCAGCTTCAGGTTCAATAATTTCCAGCTTCACATGTGTGAGAGAGAGACCCATTTCTGCCAGTAGAGAAGAGACACGTTTCTGCACAGTAGAGAGAGAGAGATGTGATGAGATGAGTGAAAATGAGGAAAAGTCCTCTTATATTTATACACAATGTTGGTGTTTGAATAGATGCGATTGTTGGGCTTCTGAGGCTACATGAGTTGTAGGTCGGCTTGATAATAATTCCATAATCAAAATAAATTCATATCTCCATGAATACTTATTAGAATCAGATGATCTTTATATCAATCCTACACCTCTCGATGAGAGGAATCTAATAAAAATATTATCAGCCATGAATAATATGACCCACATGAATTTTTTCCCTGGTTGCCAATTTTAACACTCTTGAACATCAACACTTTTGCTTCTTGTCGGGTTGGGATATCCATACATCGTCATTTGGCCTTCCATGGTTCTGGGTTGCCATTTTTCCTCATTACATCTGATCCATGTTGCCTCCATCGAGCCTCCAATCCCTTGATATCAAAATGCTGCCACATTCTGGAGTTGTATCGCCGGTATGTTCAAGAGTATAATCCTTCTACATTTCACACCCTTACCTCCTCCTCTGATATTCTATTTCACCATCTACCACTTGTTCCTTATCTCGTGTCATTGATGGGGGAAACATTATGGCCCTCCTGTGATGGATCATCTCCTGTTGACATCAGCCCATTATCTAGGAGACTGATCTAGAGATCCCCCTCGTTACCTTGGAGCTTGCATGTCTCAATGGCAAGTTCTTCGCACGTAACGACAAACTTTCCTCATTGGTCTTCGATTGGGTGATTCCACGGGTGTTCGACTTCAGCTCATTTTTCACACTTAGTGGATTGTACTGAACTGTACCTTGACAGCCATTATCATTATTGATGGTTTCTCTCACGCTTGTTAATGGTTTTCATCATTGACCAGTAATCAAGTGACTTTCTATCGTGTTCGACTTCAACACATATGTTCACATGATAGAATTTGTACTATGATCGGTTGCGTTTCAAGACCCCGTACTAAGGTTACATATGTTTGGGCTGCGTGGATTGGTTTGTGTTTACATATATGACTCTTTGATGGATGGCTGTGACCATACCTGAGCCTTCATGGATGGCTGCGACCATAGCTTTGTCATTATTATGGTCTTATCAACTGGACGGTTGCGTCCATACCACAGACCAAGTTTCATATGTCTTATGGATGGCTACACCCTTGCCTAGACTATATGTATTTCACTATCACAGATATCAGTTGTACTTGCACCTGCAGGTTCTTCAAGGTAGTTTCAGTTCAGACAGTTTTGTAAAGCATTTCACCCCTCCCACTCTCTCGGGCTTCACGCTTTAGGGGGCATCTGTTACACAGTAATTTGTCACTGTCCTCATCTCAGTCCTTCTATTATGTCATGTGTCAAATAAACATGTTCATATATTCCCACTGATGTAAGAAGATTAAGCAAATGCTCTCTGCTGCTGCCATTGACCCTGATTCCCTAAGTTTCTGCCTCGTCGCGAGTAAACCCTTAATATATGCAACATTCCCATATCCATAATGGTCTCATCGCGACTCCATCACAGGTGTACATCTATTTCCCGCGATGGTCAGATTTCTAGACCTGACACAAGGTTATGATTTGTATATAGCGACGATTGGTCTGTGTACATTGCCTCCTCTCAATGTCGTCGAGAATAATTAGTTTACGGCCCATGACGATCCAGATTGGGTGAATTCGTTTCAACAGTCAATTTTCTGGATGTCTCCAAATCTGGTTATTGGCATAGTTTGGGTCACCCTTCCTCCTCTAGTATGGTAGTTCCATCATTTGTGCTACCTTCCTTGAGGATGAGTTCTTCCTTCCACATTTCATGGAGACTCCTTCTCCTATTAAATCACTCACCTTTGCTATGATCTGCTAGCTTTTTTAACTAGTTAGTAGTTCTTTTGGTTGGGCAGTGCTGCTAGTGCTTTCAAGTTTGATAGATAGCTGGTGTGGGTGTAACAAGTGTGGGATCGTAGATAGCTTGTGGAAGGTTGTGGAGTGCCCTTAAATTTGTGTTAAAGCTTATGAGTGAGAGAGAGACATTATATGTTGGGAAATTCATCCTTGAAGAGTGAATGCTTGAGAAACATACTGGCTGGACCCTCTGAGAAGGCTTGCGACGTCAAGACTTGGTTGTAAGCTTGCTCTTGATTCATTAGTAATACAATAAATGGTGTTTTCCTATGTCTTGTATGTACTTTACTTGATAGCTCATGACTTCTTGACTTTGTGAGTAAATAGTCATTGTTGTTTCCCGGTTACGTGCTTTGTTGTTTTTCATTGTATTGTTTTAGGTTAGTCACTCATTGAGGGGAAGGAAACGGAAGCTAGAGTAGTGCAACAAAACTTCATGGACCACCGGTTTGAGGTAGGACTCCAACGATGACTATTTAAGGAAATAAGTTGTTGATTTGTCTTTGTTGTGACTAGACCCACTCTAGGGCTAGAGGGGTTTCCTCTGTCTGCAAAGGGAACACTTTCCTACATCACAAGAAGGCCATGTGAGTTTCCCTTGAGAGGGAGCTCCAACTACAGGCTGTGGAGGAACTGTTGGTTCCTAAGGAGGAGGAACCTTAGACTGATGCGGAGTAGCCACATGTAAAGGTTTCAGAAGGAGACATCCACTCAACCAGAGTCTTTCAAAGATGGACGGAATGTTAGCCTCTCTCATAAAACAATAATAAATCCAAAAATAAATTAATTAATTAAATATTCCAAGTTAGGAATTTGTGCCTAACTCTTGGGTTGTTCCTCTAAGATAGGAGTTAGTTTAGGTAACTCCTATATTGGTGTGTGTCTGGTGAGAAATTATCTCAACCAAAGGAGAAATTATCTCAACCAAAAGTGTCTAAGATAGCACGCACTATCTTGAGAACACTGTGTCTCATCTATTTATTTGTAACACTATATTCAATTATTTTAAATAATGAAAATGTGAGAGAGAAGCATGAGGCTTCAGCCTTTTTCCGCCCATATTTTGTGTCTGGTTTTTATATGTGTTTTTCTGTAATCTATTTGAGTTAATTTCATTTTCAATATGTGGTATCAGAGATTTTTTGGTTCTTAGGGCCTATGTGAGTCTATCAGCGTGAAGATCTGTGAATATATTAGTGTGAAGATCTGTGAAGCAATTATAGCATTGATCATTGAGCGTCGAAAGGGCTTGGTGTTGAGGACGGCTCGTTGTTGAGGAGGAGAGCCGAATATGGATGTATTCTCACTGAGTATACCTCCACATAAAGGTGCCCGTCAATTGATGTGAAATTTTGCTATTAGAACAGGCCCGGCTCCGGCCACGGAATGCGTGCAGCGAGCGTGCACCATCCGATTCTGAGAACGGGACAATTAAATCATCCAGCCATGATAGGCATGTACACATCCGGTATACGGCAGACGGATACACAGTGATTATAGACTCGCCATTCCGTTTCATTGATTGGGCGAAGCAATACGTATTTTGAATGTGATTGGCAGATCTGAGGTTATTAACAGACTCACGAGCTTCATCAAAACAAGCCCATTTCAGCGTTGTGGACATTAAGCTTGAAACCCTTGAGGGGTTTTCTGCAATTTTGGGGATGACTTAGCAAAGTATGTGAAGGGATAAATAGGGCGCCACCAAATGCCATATCTGTGACCGATCCGTGCTTTATCCAGGCGCTTTTGGAGGTGAAGCGAGGTGAAGGGGAGTCATTTTAGTCTTCTGGTTGAAAACCAATGGGAAGTTCTCGGTGTAATTCCACCCTCTGTAAATTCTGGACGCTGTCACTAGAATGATGAACGCATGAAACGCTGGCTCAATAGCAGATTGCATAGTGATGAATCATGGATTACCTTAACGTAGGGAGAATCGATCTGCGAAATTAATAAACCACGTGAATGGTCCTATGTAATACTGAATAACCAGTGATTGAATGTGCAATCGATTTCTGGTGTTTGCAACAGTGATCTTGTTTAATTGAGGAACAACGTTTGCAGAAGCTAATTCAATGGAAGTTCTGAATCGAATTGTAGTTTGGGATCAGTGGTCAAAAAATCCAAGTCTGTGTTGAAAATTTAATGCAAATCATGGAACAGTAAATGCTGGAGAACGCAGAGACATAAGTCTGGCAATTCGTTGAAGGCAACTTTGGTAAGTATGAAGTTCTGGCATTTAATTTTAACCGGTTCATATGAAAATCCTGTTGTATTGATGGCGTATTGAGTAAATTGGACAGTGAAATAGCATAGCACAGTAATTCGGACCTTCAGAAGTTCGAAGACTTTTTGCAGCTAATCATATCTCATATAAGATTTGATATTGTGGATGGAAGTGTTGAAGACGCTGGTGAATTTGCGGGGTGTATAACAGTAAGCATAGAGATTGATGGAATAAGATGGATGCAAGCTTGTTTTAAAACCAATGATACACATGTATAATGATAACCAGGGGCGCATTTGTTTGATGACTTTGATTGTGAAATCCGATCTCAAAAGGTATATGTACAAGATTTGACTTGGTAATTGAATGATGGGTGTGAAAGCATATACACGTGGATTGGAATTGAACTTTTGTATAAAGTTATATTTTAAGATTTGTGATTTGAATTTTATAAAAGCCCTATGAAATGGAAGAAAGGTAAATGAGTGAGAGTGGATTTACTTGACATGTAATTGGAGATGCATTTTTATATGCATGAAAGTGGTGAGATTGTGAGTTGAAAGGATGGTTTTTGGCTCTTTGTAATTGAAGAACTAAGGAGTGTTTCCATTTGTATTGTATTTGGAGGGATAAGGTGCATTACATTTTGTAAATTTGAAGCATATTTTGTGGAGATATAAGTGTCTTATTTTGTATTTGGAGTGATAAGGGAAAGTTGTTGTAATTCAAAGTATTGTTTTACTTTGAGAGGGATCGTGTCACTATCCATTCAGATTTTCAAAGCGAGTTGTTTCAAAGGGTTTTCAGCTTGGCATTATCATCGCTTCAGAAGTTGAAAAATGATGTACTCCAGTCATTAATAAAAACATATCATTTTGTGGTGATTATGTCCTAGATCTGCCCAAAATTGAATAAGGGGATCTAAGGTACACTATGTGTGTTTGATGGCGCATGTGTTTTATGGCTTCATATTTTTGCTTTTTGATCTGTGTCTAGTTGTGACACATCAATAATTTCATATAATATCACATACATAAAGCAAGCACAACACTTGTAACAAAATAGCTTCAAGGAAGGATAATCAAGATCAACACTACAACAAATAATCAAAGTTTTCAACATCGGCATTCTACCTCAACAAACAAATTCACTCAAATACAATCAAGTTCATGAATCTGCAAACTCCAACATTTCAAAGCAAAGTCTACATCAACATTATTGAACTTGTAATCAAACTCAAATTACATTGAATTGTAAGGGTGCATTCTCGGTTGAAACCGACACCCAAGTCTTGAATTGAGTCAAACTGAATTCATTGTAGTGAGTCATTAAAATCATTGTAAGCTTTTTTGGGTGCATTTTCGATAGTGTTCGACACCCTTCCTTTAAGCAGAATCAAGTGAATGCACGATTTTTAACTCTAAAGCAAACAAGCAACAAGTTCACATCTCCTGCAAGCGAGCGTGAGTATTCCTTCAAGCAATTTGTGTCAAAACAATACAAAGTTCAAACCTTCAAGCAAGCCAGAGTGAAGTTCATTGTAGCAACCATCAAAGCAACCAAACAAGTTCAACTATAACACCAATCAAGCAAGTTGAGATCGACATCAAGCGAGCGTGGCTATTCTTTCAAGTGAGTGTAAAGTCCTTAAGTAAGGCAAGTGAGCATTCACGCAAACACAATCGTCATCAAGCGAGCATGAATTCCAGAGTTTAAGCACGAAAGTTCTACAACTCTAGCAAGTGTTCTCAGCAAGTACAATAAGCAACAAATCAAGCGAGCGTGCCATTCAAGTCCCATAGCAAGCGAGAATGTCATTCAAGTAACAAAATCAAGTGAAACGGTTCAAAGCACAACATATACGACAAGAGAGCTTGATTTCAAGTGAGCAAGTTCAGATGGCGCAACATATTCAGTGGTTAAACATTCTTCACAGTTTGATCATCTCTAGTGATGAAGACATGGTGCACATCAGCAAAGAAACTCTTGCTGATCTTTCACGGCATCTCCAACAAACACATGAAACCATTGAGTTTCTTCAACTAGAGTCGCAACTACAAAGAGATGAGCTACAACAAAAGAGTGCTTCTTCCAAGTCATTCAACCATACAGATGAAGATAAAGATGTTGATTCCAAATCAATCATCCAAACAACTTCAAGTGTCGAAGTTGTTCATGAACAAATTCAAATTTCTTCCAAACCCATCACCAAGCCCTGGGAAGAGATTCAAAATAACAAGAATCGACGAGGCTTAGGATATGTCTCTGATGACACCAACTTACATATCCCAGATTATTCCAAGCCAATTAAGTTTGTGAGTGCAGGATTTCTTAAACAACACACCTCAATCAGTTCTGAGAAAGTTGCAGACAAACAGAATTGTACGCAACCTGAAGTTGAAGTCCAACCGAAATGTTCTCATTGTCAAAGAACCGGTCATATGGAAGATCAGTGTTTTGATCTCCATCCTTGTCACCATTGTGGCAAGAAGAATCATTCCTCAGAAAGATGTCGCAACCAACAAAAATCAGCCAGATTGAAGATACATTATGAATGGATCGATCCTTGGGAATGGTCATCCACAGTCAAACAGTTATCTCAGTTCTACAACCGACTACAATCACACATAGTGCAACCAGCAGTGAACCGATGATGGTACTCTCATGCAGTTGAATGAGGGAGTACGACAGTGAAACTCTCCTACACCTGAAGGGGGGGAGTTCAAATATATTTTGGAGAAGATTGTCTCTCCTTTCAGCTGACAAAGGGGGGAAAATGTCAATGAAATTGACAAGTGGTTGTCAGACTGAAAGTCTCGACAACATCAGCGAAGTAGCCAGTGGGCATCTTCATCAGCCAATGGGCATTTGTCATCAGCAGTGAGCATCAGCAAATTCTCCAGTGGGCGATCGACAACCAAAGAAGCAGTGAGCAGCTTTGATCATAGCAAAAACAAAATTGAGTTGTTTTTCGACATCTTCAGCCAGTGGGCAATCATCATCAGCAAACATGCCAGTGGGCGTTCATCAAATTGTGTCAGTGGACACCGGATGCTGTTTTCAAACAAAGGACAGTTGGATCCTTTTGCAGCTTGGCACGTGATGGAGTTGTCAAGCAACATTCAGAGATGAATCAGGCATGCAGCTGATTCATGTTCTCTTCAGATTTGACTTTTTTCCAGCATCCAGTTTTGGTGGTTTTTTCAAGCAATGTTTTTGAGGATCAACATGAGAACTTGGAAGATGGTTCCTCATTCTTATTTTGGATTTATCATTGAAGGGGGGAATGTTAGCCTCTCTCATAAAACAATAATAAATCCAAAAATAAATTAATTAATTAAATATTCCAAGTTAGGAATTTGTGCCTAACTCTTGGGTTGTTCCTCTAAGATAGGAGTTAGTTTAGGTAACTCCTATATTGGTGTGTGTCTGGTGAGAAATTATCTCAACCAAAGGAGAAATTATCTCAACCAAAAGTGTCTAAGATAGCATACACTATCTTGAGAACACTATGTATCATCTATTTATTTGTAACACTATATTCAATTATTTTAAATAATGAAAATGTGAGAGAGAAGCATGAGGCTTCAGCCTTTTTCCGCCCATATTTTGTGTTTGGTTTTTATATGTGTTTTTTTGTAATCTATTTGAGTTAATTTCATTTTCAATACGGAAGCACACAAGAGAAGCTGACAGATTGTTGGAGGATGTGAGAGATAATGTGAGAGCACCATCTGCTCAGTGCAAACAGAGGAGGTCACCTGAGAGGCACACTGGATACATGGTCCTTGCTGGGGAATGTGTTGAGACCGAGCCATCTTCCTTTGAGGAAGCAGTGCGGAAGCTGATTTGGGTTGATGCTATGGTGGAGGAGTATGACTCCATAGTTTGTAGCAGTGTTTGGGACGTGGTTCCAAGACTGAATAAAAAGTCAGTTGTGAGTTCTCGTTGGCTTTACAAGGTAAAGGAAGCTGCTAATGGTAGTGTGGAGAAGCATAAGGGAAGATTTGTTGCCCATGGCTTTTCACAGGTCGAGAGGATTAACTATGATGAGACTTATGCTCCTATAGTGAGGAGGATCATGTTGTTGCAGTATATTTCGACAGAGGAGCAAGGTGCTGACATTTTGACAAAGGCATTGTCAAAGTGTAAATTTGATTTCCATAGAGACAGGATCGGGGAGGCAGATAATCCCTTTCTTATTGAGAGAGAGTGTTGAAATATGGCAACAAGAATATTCCAATTTAATTTGACCTTGAATTAAATTGTGAATTAAAATCGAGTTTAGTCTTAACAGCTACTTGAAAATAATTAATTGATTTATTTTAAATTAATTAGTTGGAGAAATTCAAGTTAGAAGTCTTTCTAAAGTCATGAAAGAGTTATCCCTTAAATTAAGGAGATAATATTGAGTTATATTTGAGTTGTAATTAGTTAACTCAGTTTACTGAGTTAAGTCTAGTTAAATTAGTTCCAAACTGTTTGAGGAACTAATAGTGAGTTAACAGTCAGTTGATGCATTAATGCACTCAAATAGTGCTACTCCAGTTAACTAAAGATTCCCTCATAAGAAACTCATGCATGCAGTCAAGGATTCATCCTTGAGGATTGCACAATTTTTAAGGCTCGTTTTTCCACCTGGTTATAGGCTAATCATTCACAAGGAATAGCGCAAGGAAATAGGAGCTTGGAGGGCAAAGAGGAAGGGTGGAGAGAAGCCAAGATTGCTTGTGAGCATCTGTGAGGATTGTATTGAGAGTTGGCTAGCTGTGAGAGCTAAGGCTTTGTATAATTCCTATGTATTTCCACCATGTATGATAATACAATAGTGTGGGGTTTTTATCTGAGACTTTCCCCAAAGTATTTTCATGTGCATTGTGCCATTAATTCTTCTTCTTCTAGTTATATTATTCAGCTCTATCTTTAAGCTTCTGCAATTGATAGTAGAATTAGGTTATAGTATTCTGCTTTGATTTATATCGCATAATCAGGTTAACCTATCACATATTTTCTACAATTGGGTGTTCAAGAGGAATACCATGGTTGTTGGAGTGCTTTGTAGAAAATAATCATAGTAGTAGGCTTACTGGAAAAGCCATAAAATTATGACTATAGTGATGGAACGGATGGAATCCAACGGTAGTTGTAGGATTCATGTAGAGAATCATCATAGTAGAAGGCTTACTACAGAAGCCATAAAATGGTGACTTTGGTGGTTGGGAGTTCAGCATTCCAAGCACAACAAGAATAGGCAAGGAGAAAAGCGTGGCAAAGAGTTTGTATCCATCTCAGAGGTAGTAGATGGGCTCAAATTCTACATCAGAAATTATCAATTAAAAATTTCTCTGAAAGAGATTTCCAACAGTATGCGGAAGTCCAAAAATGGACTCCTGGATCAAAATATATGGTCTTCCAAAGTCTGGGGACTTGAATCCTTAAGAAGGATGAAAAATCAAAGATTGAACCCCATTGGGACTGGATATCAGAACCCCAGAGACCAACATATCAGATATCGGAGCATTGGTGTAGGCAACATATCAAATATCGGGATACCAGAGCAGGTGGCATATCGAATATCGGGATATCGAGATATTGGAGTAGGTGGCATATCAAATATCGGGATATCAGAGAAGGTGGCATATCAGATATCAAAATATTGAAACTTCTTAAGAAAGGAACTTTTAGAAGTTACGATATCTAGCAGGGTCGATAGTGCTAAAAAATGTTGAGGGTTGTCGAGCGAGTTAACAAAGAAATTATTGCATAGTTACGGATGATAAAGACTCTTTCTCTCTCCTCCAGATGAACACGTGGTGACATGTCAGTGGTCCTGAGAAATTGAAGTGGATGTCAATGTAAGGGTATCGGAGGATAGGATATCAGACATAAAAATATTGTAATATTGCAATTGTGAGCATTACAATATTGAGGGGCTCCGATATAGAGCTAAACCCCTAGCCACAACTCTTGGTCCCATGAGAAGGACATGCACAGGGAGCCAAGGATATTAGATAGTTAAATATTGTAACATTCCAATTGGGAGAGTTACAATATTGAGGGGCTCCAATATAGTGCTAAGCCCTTGGTCACAACTCTCGGTCCTATGAGAAAGAAGTTGCTAAAGAATCTTAAGGCAAAGGGAGTCAATGATATCGGGGAGTGTAATGTCGTAACATTCCTCTTTTGTAATTTGTGATATGACATGTTCTGATGAGGCAGTACAAAAACTTAAATGATGTATGAGTTAGTAGCTGAAGAATTGAATACATGATCAATGGAGTTGATTGTTGAAATGGTCTAAACCTGCATAGGACTCTGAAACAAGGAAACAAGGAAATCATTTAATAGAGACAATTTTGTGGGAATGAAGGAAGCAATCACCTACTTCACATGCATGTCTGCGAGAGTTAAATGAAGTTCAGAGTAGCCATCCCTAAGGAATTTCAAACTTTGTTGAGAAATAAATAATGCATCTCTCAGAGGAGTGTGTAGGTCATATGAGAATTAATTTCTTAGCATGGATATTTAGGCAGTTGTTCAGTAGAAATATCCATTGTCCATATTTGATTTAATACTGTGACAAGAAACTACCAAGATATGCAACAATGACAGGAGGAACCATGTCGAAGAACATTTGGGCAGTTAGAGTATAGACAATAGATATAGACTTACGCAGAGTGCCTCTGTGTAAAAAAACCATCATATTCAATTGAGAAAATGGGGGAGTTGAGCATGTTTTCAAAGAGCTAGGGAGTGAGAGGTGTGTATAGAGATAGAGATGCCTAAGCACTGAGAGAACACTGCATGATTCTGCAGTAATCACAATGGGTGTGTTGTGAGGAGAACAACGAGGGCATTGTTGAAGAGTAGGCAACAGATAATTGATGTAAAAATAACTGAGTGAGATGAACATAAGTGTTGCAGCAGAGAAGCCCGTGAGAGAGGAGGCAGAGCACTAAAGATATGTTGATGTGAGCATCAAGTAAATAAAAACTACACAAGACAAAATGGATTCAGTGGAACATCAAAAGATAGAGTGCAGAAGTTGAATCTACAACCAACCATTTTAGTATTTTACTTGTAATATGTATGCCTCTATTTTCAATTTGAAAATTGTATGAAATAGTAGAATAGTGGCAAGAGCAAATTGGTGCCTACATTCAAAAGAGGTTGGTGCTTCTTGGAAAGTTGGTGCTTGCTAACTAAAGGGGGGCGGTGACTCCTGCGAGTGGCTACACAGAAACAAACAGATGTAATTAAGTAGTTTCTTAATTTACATCATAAATAACAAATTTGGTGGTTTTTTCCCTCAAGGTTTCCACGTGAAAATATTGTGTCAAATGTGTGTGTTACTCATGTGTTTGGTTGTATAAACATGAATTATTAACATTGTTTCTCATTTTGTTTATGAATGAATTATCTCAATAAGTAACAATATATAAATAAAGGAATGTAGGCATATTAAGAAACAATTTCAAGAATCCCACTGCTACTAATTCACCCCCCACTTAGTAATTCCTTATTCCAACAATTGGTATCAGAGCAAGGTTCCTTCAGGAATAGTCTAACCACTGGAAGGTATATCCATAAGGAATTATGTCTAGGAAAGAGAGTAAAGAGGCTTAATCAAGTAGAATACCAATATTTTATGGGACAAACTATGCCTTTTGGAAAGTAAGAATGGAAGCATATCTTATGTCCCTGGGAGTAGATGTTTTGAATTCAATGTTAGTAGACTACAATGTCCCTCGTATTCCTCCCATTGATGTAGATGGTAAAATATTATATGGAAACAATTCTAAAGCCAAGAATGTCCTTCTATTTGGTCTTAGTCAATTAGAACTTGTAAAAGCTATGCACCGTAAGTATGCTAAGGAAGTATGAGTAAAACTTAATCAAACTCATAAAGGAGATGACAAAGTCAAGTAGGTGAAACTTCAAACATTTAGAATAAGGTGTGAGAGCTTGAGAATGAGTGAAAATGAAATCATAGTAGAATACTTCCTCAAAGTTGATGAAGTAACTAATATGATTAGAGGACTTAGTGAAGAAGTCAAGGAAGAGATGATTGTTCATAAAATATTAAGATCTCTGCCCATGCGATTTAATGCTAAAGTCTCACTTATTGAAGAAGTGGCTAATTTAAAGGATCTCAAGATGGACTAGCTACATGGTGCTCTCACAGCCTATGAGATTAGAGTAGGAATAGAAAAATCTAAACCTAAGGAAGCATCATTCAAGGTATCCAAAAAGGCCAAGGAGCATAAATATCATCAAGTCTGCTCTAGCTATGAATTTGATCAGGAGATAGCTCAACTAGCCAAAAAAATGAAGTGTGGTTGAGGAAAATATAAAGGAAAGTTGCCATTTAAGTGTTTTGATTGTGGAAGAGTTGGACATTTCTCATCCAAATGCCCTTATAAGGAAAAGGCTGAAAAGGAAGAGGATCAAAAATTTGGAAACAAGTCATAAACACATCAAATGAAAAATCTCTATAATAAAAAGAGGTTCTACTCCAAAGAGGATAGCTCAACACTATTGGGCCATGCAATAGGTATAAATTTACTCTTGATTGTACTATGTTTTCCTCCTTTTATGCATTTGTGCCATTATGTAATAAGGTTTTGATAGAATTTCTATAGAAAGTGAACGAAACTTCTTTTGATGCAATTTGGTTGTCAAAACTAACTTTCGTTGCTTTTTATACAGAGATTAGCGAATGGGACAGCTGCTGTTCAAACTATTGAAAAACAAAGGCTAAATAGGGAGAAATGGCGTGTCTTGTGCGGTCAAATCGAGAAGCGAATCAGGAGGATCAGCACAAGATGGAAGATTGTCTAATAATAGTATTTGGTTGTGAATTCCTCAGGATCTCCTGATCCTGAGGAATCACATTTATCTCTTTTCCTCTTTAAACTATAAGAGGGGGAAAACTAATGGAGGAGAACTTAACTTTTTGCCTTTTTACTTTAGTTGTAATTTTAATATACAGAGTGCTATTCTGAAGGATACATCATGTTGTAATGACATTTGGATTTGATGAATAATTTATAATTTGTGTTGTTGTTCATTCGCGATATTCTAAAGAATTAAGCAGTAATCATTGGCCACTTGGGCCTAGTCACTGGTGGATTTCACTACTATTCCCTGTGTTATATTTTTACTTTTATTTTACTACAAGTTTAATTACTCTGTTTTATAGCTTTATGATTGATTTACTTTCACCAATGTTGAGTTTGTGTATTCATTGCATTAATTCTTTTTTCTGTTCATTGGTTTCATTTATTTATGTCGTAAATTGATTTAATTATTAGGTAAGAATCATTTCTTGTTAATTGAAAGCCAAAGTGTTATTGGTTAGATAGGGTGTAATACTTTTATGCAGAAGTTCAGATTCAGCTGAAAGAGATATGTTATCGCTACGGTGCACTCAGTTGATGTAATTTCAATTAGAACTTTTTGATTAAGATTTAGTTTTGGTGCTTGAATAGGTTAATTTCCTTGAAGTTACAAGCTTGATATTTATGGTTTGATCCATTTACCCTTGTATTGAAATTAATAAGATATCTTAAAGCATTACTATCTATAGATATAATGATTTCCATCACTTGCACATATTGTGTAAACTCTTGAAACAAAAAGGCTTACCCAGGTTGATAATTAATATGAGGCATTTACGAGTTCTAAAAGACACCTTATATGCGCCCAACATTTTAGCGCCGTTGTTGCGGAGAGTGTTTCCATTTCACAAAAGGTGATGTGTGTTTGATAATTGTTTGCTGTGAAAAAATTGGGTATTAAAAACAGAAGGTAAGAACCTGTGTACGAGAAAGTAAAGTGCTTGCTCCCTTGCCCACTTTTCAGCACAATTACATAGGAATTGAAGTAGAAATAGATGTTTGATGTTTGTATGTTGTGAAAGAATTAGGTATTAAAGACAGAAGGTAAGAACCTGTGTACGAGAAAGTAAAGTGCTTGCTCCTTTGCCTGCTTTTCAACAAAATTGTGTAGGGATTAAAGTAGACATAAATGTTTGAATTTTTGTGTGAATGACTAAGAAGAAAAGAGTAGAAAAAGATTTAATTCCTCTGCCCAGATCTAAAAAACCCAACGGATCAATGACCCTTGGATGATCAACCTTCATTTATGAAATCATAAGGAAAGTTGAGTCTCAGTCATCAGTAGGACCCCGAATCGTTTCTACAAGAAATCCTATTGTAACCCTTCAAGCCACAGGATCACCATCTACAGCTGACGTTGAGATTCACAACAAGACTAAAGGGTCTAAACAAAGTTTTTAGAACACTGAAAATTTGTAGTTTAGCCTTTTACAAGAAGGGAATTCTTGCAATCTTCGTGAAGGAGAAGGAGAAACAGGTAGTGCTGAAAAGAATAAATCATCAGAACCCAAATCTCCTGAAGTAGTAGTTGAACAGAGGACACCCAGTATTCTGGACCAAGGTAGTGTTGTTAAAATCATTTTAAAAGTCTCTTCTAACTCCCCCGGGAACAGATCTCCAGCTTCAGAAATCCCTAAAGAATATTGCCATAAATTTGACCAAATGGCTCATAATCAACAACAACCTCACACCTCTACATTACAATACCCTATTTTTGATACAGTTGTCAATGATCCCATGAAAGCTATTCCATTACATAATATTCCTACCTTTCATGGGCTAATTTTAGAGGATCTTGATGCATTCATTTTCGAATTTGATTTTTTATGAATAGGGGATATGATTACACTACTGACCCCCAGAAGCTGAAGTTGTTCCCCTCTACTCTAAAGGGAGCAACTCTGCATTGGTTTATGGGGCTTCGTGGAGTTACCATTAATGACTGGGACCAAATGAAAAATACCTTTCTAAAAAAATACCAAGATTATTGCCGAACTAGAGAACTAAAGGATGAAATCTTTCAAATGGTAGCTAAGACCAATGAGACTCTTGAATGATATGTAGAACGTTTTCAATATAATCTGCAAAGATCTCCTTATGAAAATTTGCCTCCTGAATTTCTTAAAACTACGATGTTCAAAGGTATGAAAAACTAATGGGTAGAAACACTAACTTTAATGGGGAAAGGTGATATTTATCAAGAGGATTATGACAATATTATACAATTGTGCACCAGGTGTTCTAGAGGTAGTACAAGGCTGAAACCAAATGGGCGTGAGGCGATTACCAAAGATAGAAAAGCCTCAGAAGGAAGCATTACACGAGTGGAAATTGAAATCTGCTGGAAGATTTCAAGACTGGTATCTTAGGGACCTTGACGACACAATTGGATATCATGCAAGCTATTGGAAATAATACTGAGAGGGGGGGGGGGGGTGAATCAGTATTAACAGATCAATAAAACTTTTCAAATTTCATGCTCAGAAACATATACGCTACTTCAGTTAAGTGAACCAGCGTGTACACGCTACTGTGTCTAAAGCAACTAGCGTATATCCAGAAATCTTATGATTCAGTTAGCTTATCTTCAGTAAATGCATCAGAACATTATTAACCACATTGACAGTAAATAGGTGCAGTATAACAGAATAGATCATCACATAAAAGCCACACACATGAACACCATGATATAAGGTGGAAACCCAATGTGGGTGAAAACCACCTGCTGCAAGTCGTCTCTTTCTTTCTTTAATGAGAAACTTCACTTTACAATCTTTTGTACTGGTGCAGCGTTATACCAGTACGTAGGCTACAACCTGCAGAGGGCTACAACCCTCTCTCGTTTTCCAACTACTTTTGGAAGGGAGCTACAACCCCCTCAGCTCTTGTACTAGCCGATCCATTTACTAGTACGTAGGTGCTGACCCTACAGAACGCTACAACCCTCTTTCCTTCAGGGACTACGTTTGATCAATTTTCAGACTGGATCCATGAGTACAAAACAAACATTACGGCAATACAATCATCAACTTATACTTGCATCATAATTCATTAAACAACCCAATACTGAATCACTGAAACCCTGTCACCAAGAACACAGAACCCAAACCAGAGCCCAGAACTCTGCAACAACCACCAGAATCAACAGCAACCTGAAATATCAAATCTTGCTACTTCACTGTACCAAAACCGCGTGTATACACACTTTCTCCAAAGGCAACCCACGTGCAGATCTAGAAATAATTACTTATACCTTCGCTGTCAGATCCAACCCTTGCCAAGCGTCCCGAACAGATAACCAGCAATACCAGATCTTCTCACTTCGTCAGACACACAATACATACCCTACTTTTCCTAATGATCTTCTCCTTATATAGCCTTAGGCACTTCACAATACCTCGGACCAAAACCATAGTAACACAATACCATCAACTTCAAAACTAGGGATCGACACGCCCGTCGAGACACCGCGGTCCAAAACCATAGGCACAACTTCCAAGGACTAACCGCCACGGATCAAAGGTACTTTTCACATGTACGCGCTTTTACTGAAGCCAACCTGTGTGTACACGCTGGTTTTCCTTAATGAACCTGCGTGTATCTCTTTGTTGTCCTGTTGTACTGAGATCTATTCTCTGATCAAGTTGTCATCACTTGTACCTGTCTCTGAGTGAGTTGCCATCAAGGACAACACTTGTATCATAATGCCAACAATCTCCCCCTTTGGACTTGATGGCAACCACCACACCAAGTCACTCTCCCCCTTTGACATCAAGGGCAAAGGGCGGACCAAGATATTCTGTTCTTTGGTATACCTTCTGCTGTCCATACTCCCCGTGAGTACCTGCTGAAATCTCCAAGTATGCCAAAGTGTACCAATCTATCCATGCTCCCCCTGAGTAGATGCAGGTTCTAAGACCAGCAATAACTAACATTTATCATATATGATCTGTACCATACGCATAAGCCTGCAATACCATTCCTTTGATCAAACAACAAGATGTATCATTTAGTTTCATCGGCAACTTCCAACCATAATGCCAACAATGAATAATTTGAAGTATATGCTCCCCCTGAGCATGAGCCAACCATGACTGAACCATTTCCTGGGTCTGTTCTGCTGCCCTTTCTGCATATACGCGACTTTGCAGCCTGTAACTCGCGTATATACGCGACTTGTCTTCATTATATCAGCGTATGCAAGATGGAATACTGAAATTCATCACTTTCAGATTCCCCTGTGTCTGTTGTGTCAGCTGTCTGAATTATGCCACACCTTTCTGTCTCTGTCTTCTTTAATTCCTGGAACTGTGATGATGTATGGTCCTCTTGTTTTGAATTTTGAAATCTGCTCCTGCATTCCCTTGCTTTATGCCCATAGTTGTTGCATGTATAACATCTTACATATTTCATGTTCCTTCTATCGCAATCAATTGCTTTGTGTCCATATGCATTGCAGGCAAAGCAATATCCTCTGAAATACCTGGGATGTGATGATCTTTTGTAATGGTCTTGACCCATTCTACTTCTACATCTGGCTGCAACATGTCCAAGATTATGACATACATAACATTCAACATTATTCAGTGGGGGAAATAATCATCTATCACTTTCATAGTTAGGAGTAAAGGATCTTCCTTGAGGAATTTCTTTCCTTGGTTGTTCCTTGTTCAGCATTTTAGATTTCTCATTAGAATTCCTTGCCTCACCTTGTGCACTAGATTCACCTTCAACATATTCATGAAAACCAAGACCAGTTTTGATAGCAGGAGACCTTTGACTATTAAGAATATCATCCAAGACTTTAAACTTGAAATCGTAAAAGCTTATCCTTTTCTTCTATTTTACCTTTCAAGATATTTACCTCAACTTGATGTTGTTCTTCCTTTTTCAGATACTGATTCCGTAGGTCTTCTTCAGCTTTTCTTCCTTCTTCCACTTGTCACTTTAGTTTGATCACTTCATGTTCTTGATCTTCAAGATCTTCTTTTAGAGAGAGAATCTTTGATTCAAGTCTCTGAATAGTTGTGCTCTGATCCTTTACTATATCCTGTAATTGCTCCCTTACCCTAGTTTCTGTCTCCAATTGTTCTTTTAATTTGGAAACTTCTTCAGTTTCTGCATTCTTCTTTTCATGTGCCATGAGACTTTTAATATCTTCGCTATTATTGGATGAAGCATTCTTCTTTTCATGTGCCATGAGACTTCTAATATCTTCACTATCATTGAATGAACTTTTAATATGGGTATAATAGCTTCTACCATCTTCTTCAGATATCTTTCCTTTGTTATGAGGGCATCTAGCAGCATAGTGACCAACTCTACCACATAGAAAGCATTTGAAAGGTAGCTTACCTTTGAACCGTCCAGTTCCCCGTTCAAGATTCTTGACAAAATTTACCTCATCTTCTTCCTCTGACACTTCGAATGTGGCTTCTGGTGGTACCTCTTCTCGCATTTCAAAAGCAGTTAAGATCCCGTGAAGCTGTGACATGGTGATTTTCTGCACATTCTCCTTTTCTTCTATGGCAGATACTTTAGAATCAAATTTAGTAGACAGAGATCTCAAAACCTTCTCAACTAAGACAACTTCCTCAAATTCTTCACCCAAATCCCTCATACAATTCACAATCTCATCCATACGCAGGAAATAATTAGTTATGCTTTCATTACTATGCATCTTAAGAGTTTCATACCGAATTCTGAGAGTTTGAAGCTTTGCTCTTTTTACCTGATCATCTCCTTCGTAGCTTGTAACGATTTTGTCCCATATTTCCTTAGATGATTTGAAATGCATGATCTTCATAAATTCTGATTGTGTCAAACTACTCAATAGGACAGTAACAGCTTTGGCATTGAGCTCATATTGCTTTTTCTCTGCTGGATCTGTAGGAGTTGCTGATGGGAATTTGTATCCTCCTTCTACGATTCCCCAAACTTCTGCTCCAAGTGATTGTAGATATGCAGTGGTTCTTATCTTCCAGTGAGTAAAATTGTTCCCATCAAAGACTGGTGGCCTGATGTGTGCCTCTCTTTCTGGATTAGCCATTCTGATGGATCTTTTCCTTCAAGCGATCAAGCTTCCTCTGAAGGACCTGCTCTGATCCCAATTGTTGGAAATAATACTGAGAGGGGGGGGGGTGAATCAGTATTAACAGATCAATAAAACTTTTCAAATTTCATGCTCAGAAACATATACGCTACTTCAGTTAAGTGAACCAGCGTGTACACGCTACTGTGTCTAAAGCAACTAGCATATATCCAGAAATCTTATGATTCAGTTAGCTTATCTTCAGTAAATGCATCAGAACATTATTAACCACATTGACAGTAAACAGGTGCAGTATAATAGAATAGATCATCACATAAAAGCCACACACATGAACACCATGATATAAGGTGGAAACCCAATGTGGGTGAAAACCACCTACTGCAAGTCGTCTCTTTCTTTCTTTAATGAGAAACTTCAGTTTACAATCTTTTGTACTGGTGCAGCCTTATACCAGTACGCAGGCTACAACCTGCAGAGGGCTACAACCCTCTCTCGTTTTCTAACTACTTTTGGAAGGGAGCTACAACCCCCTCAGCTCTTGTACTAGCCAATCCATTTACTAGTACGTAGGTGCTGACCCTACAGAAGGCTACAACCCTCTTTCCTTCAGGGACCACATTTCATCAATTTTCAGACTCGATCCATGAGTACAAAACAAACATTACGACAATACAATCATCAACTTATACTTGCATCATAATTCATTAAACAACCCAATACTGAATCACTGAAACCCTGTCACCAAGAACACAGAACCCAAACCAGAGCCCAGAACTCTGCAACAACCACCAGAATCAACAGCAACCTGAAATATCAAATCTTGCTACTTCACTGTACCAAAAACGCGTGTATACGCACTTTCTCCAAAGGAAACCCACGTGCAGATCTAGAAATAATTACTTATACCATCACTGTCAGATCCAACCCTTGCCAAGCGTCCCGAACAGATAACCAGCAATACCAGATCTTCTCACTTCGTCAGACACACAATACATACCCTACTTTGCCTAATGATCTTCTCCTTATATAGCCTTAGGCACTTCACAATACCACGGACCAAAACCATAGTAACACAATACCATCAACTTCAAAACTAGGGATCGACACACCCGTCGAGACACCGCGGTCCAAAGCCATAGGCACAACTTCCAAGGACTAACTGCCACGGACCAAAGGTACTTTTCACATGTACGTGCTTTTACTGAAGCCAACCTGCGTGTACACGCTGGTTTTCCTTAATGAACCTACGTGTATCTCTTTCTTGTCCTGCTGTACTGAGATCTGTTCTCTGATCAAGTTGCCATCACTTGTACTTGTCTCTGAGTGAGTTGCCATCAAGGACAACACTTGTATCATAATGCCAACACAAGCCAAACAAAAATAGGCCGAAGCAGAACAAAACTTGGCTATTTTCTATCCACATTGCAGAAAGAAACACAATCATAGAGAATGTCCACTACATATGATACAAACATGCACCATTTGCACTAAGGATCATGCTACGGAAGGTTGTCCATCGCTTCCTGGATTAAAATAATTTTTCAAGGAAATAGAAGAGGAAGTGGAACTAATGTATCTGATGAACCAGCATCGTCAATGGCAAGCATGTTCGACAAGTATGCCTACATAACCTTCTTCATTCTTTCCTTCCTCACAATTTAATTCTTAGCAGTATCCAAGGGCAGCATGGCAGAACTAGCCACCTTTCTCTACTTGGCCACCTCAAGCATTTTCTATGCCATCATGGCCCAACCAATCAAATCCAAACAATAATTGGCCAAATTCCTCTTACCCTCCACCATTATGGTAGAACAACCCCTATTCCTCTCAATGGTCTCCTTCTACTTCACAAAATCAAAATTGGCAACCAAATGGGCAATGATCTACAAGCCAGCCTATGGGAACAGTTCCTCTGCCTCAACCAACCTTACCAGCACCTTACACATTGCAGCAAAATCCTCAACCTAATATATGGCCGCAACTCCTAGCTCAACCAACTCCAAATCCTAACAATAGACTGATCTAGTCAGTACAAATTATTAAGAGTCTGGACCCTGAAGTTGAGATGAGAGAATGTAATGAACTTAAGTTAAGATCTAGATGCGTAATTGCTCTAGATGAGGACAAAAATCTGCAAGCTGAAGTTGAAGAAAAATATTTGAATAAACCTTTGACTATAGATAACCAGCAAACAAATTAGGGAGAAGATACAGTCAGGCAGAAAGACCCTGAACAAATCAATAGTTGTTCACCTGCCCCTAGGGAACATTTGCTTACAGGGTATTGCCTTTTGGGTTGTGCAACACACCTGCTACATTTCAAAGAGCCATACTCAGTATTTTTGCAGACTTGATAAATGAAGGATTGGAGATGTATGTGGACGATTTTACACCCTATGGGGATGACTTTGATCAGGAATTACAGACATTGGAGAAAGTCCTAGAATGGTGTATTGCTACTAGACTATGCTTAAGTCATGATAAATGTCATATGATGATGACAGAAGGCCTGATTCTAGGTCATTACATTTTAGCAGCTAGAATTTAGGTAGATCCAGTAAAGATACAGGTAATCCTCTTATTAGCTACTCTCTGCACTCAAACAGAGGTGCATATTTTTCTTGTATTTCCTAGATATTATCGTATATTTGTAAAGAAACTTTCACAAATTGCTGCACCTTTATATGCCTTGACAGGAAATGTTGATTTTATATGGAATGATAAATGTGACTTTGCCTTCACCGATCTAAAATGGTTAGTATCGACAGCACCACTATTACGAGGCCCAAATTGGGATATACCTTTCCAGATTTCAATAGATGCATCAGATACAACTATTGGAGTGGTTCTTGGCCAAGAAGAAGACAAGAAACCCTATGCCATATATTACATCAGTAAAAACCTAACTCCTATTGAGTTGAATTACATGGTAACAAAAAAGGAGTTTCTAGCTGTTATTTATGCTATCAACAAATTTAGACACTATATAACCGTATACCCTGTATTTTTGTATACTAATCACTCTACTATTAAATACTTAGCCAATAAACCAATTAAAAATGGAAGAGTGACTCGTTGGTTACTACTTTTGTAGGAATTTGACATAACTATAAGGGATCGAGTAGGGAAGGAGAACCCCATGGCATACTTCCTCTCCCGAGTGCCCAGAACAAACGATATAGTGGTGGTAGAGGATCAGTTCCTGGATGAACATTTGTTTGTTGTGGCCGTAAAAATGCCATGGTATGCAGATGTAGTGAATTACTTAGTAGTGGGAAAATTGTCCAAACATCTGACACCCAAAGAAAGGAAATTGATTGCGCAACATAGCACATGTTTATCATGGATTGGAGGATACCCTTTCCACATGGGAGCTGATATGCACATTTGTAGATTCATTAGGGAGGATGAAATTTATGATATCTTAAAAGCCTGCCATGATGGACCTTGCGGCGGACGCTTTGCAGATCATAAAACTAGACATAAAATTCTACAGATGGGCTACTATTGGCCCACTATTTTTAAAGATGCTAAGAAATTTGTCCAGGAATGTGATAGTTGCCAAAGGATGGGCTACCCTGGTCAATCTGATGAAATGCCCCTACATCCACAATGGGTGATAGAACACTTTGAGCGTTGGGCATTAGATTTTGTTGGGCTGATCAAATCATCATCCAACCAAAAATTGTATATATTGGTTGCAACAGAATACGTAACTACATGAGTGGAAGTAATAGCGTTACCAAGAGCAACAAAGTAAACTGTTATGAATTTTATTTTCGAATTTTTTGTGTGGTATGGCTTACCCAAAGAAGTAATTACTAATGGGGGGCCATAATTCGTGGGTCACAAGATTGCTGCTACACTGAAAAATCATCACATAACACATAGAATTACTTCTCCGTATCACCTGCAGGTGAACGGGCAAGTGGAGAGCACCAACAAAGTTATCGAAGCTATTCTAACAAAGTCAGTCTCATCAAATCGACGAGACTGGACTGCTTTACTTCCAGAGGCCTTCTGGGCATATCACACAACTTGGAGAAACACTACTAGATACTGTCTGTATCAACTGGTATTTGGTAAGGAACCCATTTTTCCCATAGAATTTGAAATATAAACACTAAGGACAACCCAGTAAGTGGGACTGGATTTAACTGAAGCCCAAGTTGACAAGTTATAGCAGATGAATGAATTAGATGAAATTTGTCTACTGGCTCTATATACTGCACTTATTCAAAAACAAAGAGCCAAATGGCATGATGCCCTAATTAAGAAAAAGACATTTCATGAGGGTGACTGGGCACTTCTTTATGACTCTAGGTTTCAAGACTTCCCTGGCAAACTGCAGACTAGGTGGTTAGGCCCCTATGAAATAAAGAAAGTGCATGACAATTAAACTCCTACTCTAGCCACCATTAATGGGTCTGGTTCTTCTTTTAAAGCGAACGGGCATCAGGTGCACCTCTACCAAAAACCACTTACTAGAGAATATTTCTATCAGTAGAGATGTGAGGACCCCACCATGCAAGTTTTAACTATAGAAGACAATCCTTCGGTAGCTTCATCTTTATAAAATTTATTTCTTCTCTGTAAAATATGTAAATATGATTGTTGATTTGATTTGATTTTATTTTATTTTTTTCTTTTTCTCTACTTGTTTTGTTGTTCAACCTATTGAACAGCTGTTGTTCAATCCAATTGAACAACACATTCTTTCTTTACGTTGTTTTGTTGTTCAATCTATTGAACAACACTTTCTTTCTTTTTGTTTTTTTGTTGTTCAATCTATTGAACAACACTTTATTTCTTTTCGTCGTTTTGTTGTTCAATCTATTGAACAACACTTTATTTCTTTTCATCATTTTGTTGTTCAATCTATTGAACAGGTCCTGTTCAATCTATTGAACAACACTTTCTTTCTTTTTGTTGTTTTTTTGTTCAGTTAATTGAACAGATGTTGTTCAATCTATTGAATATCACTTTCTTTCTTCTCGTCATTTTGTTGTTCAGTTAATTGAACAACTATTGTTCAATTTATTGAACAACACTTCTTTTATTTTTTCGTTATTTTGTCGTTCATTTAATTGAACAACTACTGTTCAATCTATTGAACAACACCTCTTTTCATTTTGCATTGTTTTGTTGTTCATTTAATTGAAGAGTTGTTGTTCAATCTATTGAACATCACTTCTTTTCTTTCTGTGTTGTTTTGTTGTTCATTTAGTTGCACAATTGTTGTTCAATCTATTGAACGGCTGTTGTTCAATCTATTGAACAACACTTCTTTTTATTTTTGTGTTGTTTGCTGATCATTTAATTGAACAATTGTTGTTCAATCTTTTGAACAACCGCTGTTCAACCTAATTGAACAACAACATTTTTCTTTTGTGTGATTTCTCTTCGCTTATCTCAGCCCCATTTTTCTTTTGTTTTTAATTTTTTTTCCTTTTCATGGCATGAAGTACACTACTTTTATGAGGATGAGAATTTATGGATTCTATTGAAGGGATTTAATATCATTAACGCTATGATCTTTAATAGGACAACTTCTTTATGATAGATTCTTTTCAAGAAAAGGGACACGGTTATTTATATACTACTTTACTGCATCATTTTCTGTTGTACATGATACTGATTGATCATCTTAATACCATGCTAGTTCCACCCTTCTTGGTTATAATCTTCTCTATCTATAACAAATAATACTATTGGTATACTTTTTCTATTGACATATTCAACTTCTTCCACCATCCCTGCTCTTAAGGAGCATTGAGCCTCCCTCTGTTTATCATAAAAATGTGTAACAACAAGATTTTGTTTTTAGATGGAGGATAGGGGGTCTCAATACGAGCCAGCCTACCATGTTCATAAGGCTGTAGCAAAGTGACATTCCCATTATGGCCACCACACCAGGGTCATGATCCATTGGATAGATATAATATCCTTGGAACAGGAGATCTCCTCACAAGTCGACCTGATCACTTTTTCTACATCCCAGTGAATGGGAGTGTGATCATCTGGTTACCATGCCAGCACATTGATATCTTCTTTAGAATAACACTGGAACTCTCCATTTATAAATTGAGCATCCTAGCTCATATGGGTTAAAAAGCAACCCTGCCAAGGCTATGGATGCCTGCTGGCAATAGAGGCTCTGCTTATGATATTGAAGTTATATCTTATTGTCAATTATTACTATAATACCCTCTTCTTATTCTTTCTTTCTATCGAAGAAATTATTTCCTTTATTTTTCCTCTTTAGAACCTTTATGCATGAGATACTATTTTTTGATCAATCGTATCATTCTCGGCTAGAATACCATCAGCAAAGTATCTTTTTGGCATATTGTTGTCCTTTTCTTTATCGCATAACTTATCATCAATCCAAAGCATCCTATCTCTTATTCATAACTATCTTTACACACTCTGCTCTCATTATAACCATACCTCTTGTTGTCCTATCATTGATATGCGTACTTTGTTTCATTTACTGTCGTATTGTTCACTCCCTTGCGTTGCCTTCAGAACAACCCTTTCCCTGTCTACATGGTTGTAGGCAACCTCTCGTTTTAAGGAGGGGGAGGATTCCCATTACACCTTTGCATGTGTTGTATTTATTCCTCTTATTGGACTTGATATGTTGCTATGATATCCCATGATTAAATGGCATGTGGCAGTATGATAGTCCTCGAACTAATAGTATTGATTCTCATGGAAATTCCACTTAATATTATGGAATTTAGTTGTTACATCTACTTGTTTTTCTATTTTACCAAAGAAATTGTTGTTCTATGCTACATTTTTCTGATGTGCTAATATTTGAAAATTGTAGGGTGAATATTGGAAGAATTTGAGAATTATGGGTGTAAAATCAGTTCGACGAGAACCCCTAGTGTTGGAAATTTATAACAAAGACAGGGAAATTCTGGTGCACACAGGATTGATGTAATATTTCACCAGGCTTTAGGCCCCTAGCAGTGAAATTTCTTTCGAGTTTTTACAACACTTACAGAATGGAAAATCCACAGTAAAAGGTGTGAGAATAATAGTATCGGAGGTTGTGATAGCTGAAGTTTCCAGGTTGTCGGCATAAGGAGTAGTATGGCCTAAAAAGCACATAATGTTGCATGACACAGTCGATATTTTCAAAGATGCAGGTGAGGAATTAACCTGAAAAGGCAAGGGAATTCAACCATCCTCTCTGGGAGAACCATGGTGCGAATTGGCAAGTGTCGTCCAGAAGTACATTACCTATGATGGTTGACGAGATGTGGTAAAACCACAACAACTTAAACTGTTAGCCATTTTAAAGCAAAAGATTATTGTCAATTTACCAATTTTCATAAATTCATTATTGCATGATACAGCTGATAGAATAAGACAGGCTAAACATCCTGATACTGTAGTTAGTCATCATGGTTTGATGAGACTAATTTAGTCATAGTCTTGCTCAACAAAATTTAACTTGAGATAATTTTATAGCGCCACTAGAGATTAGGCCAAACCCTGTAGTCCAAACCTCTACAACCTTGGAAATTGGACAGCAGAGCCTTGTTCCGAAGAGGAAAAGAACTGCCCATACATTAATAGGACCTCATAAGCATAGGCGTTCTATGGGCTAAACCAATTTCATAGGACTTTTGTAGATCTGTAGGGTAGCACTGAATGCTCGGTAGAGCCATCTAGTCCAATTAATGTACAGGACTCTGAACCAGAATCAGAGGAAGAATGTAATTCTAAACCAGAACCAGAGGAAGAATGTAATTCTGAATTAGAACCGAAGGAAGAATGAAATTCTAAACCAGAATAGGGGGAAGAACATGATTCTGACCGAGAACAAGGGAAAGCACAACATTTTTTTGAAAATGATGATGAACCAAAAAATGAAGCAGGGCCTTCTCAAACACCACCTAGGAGCCCCCGAGATGATTTCTTGTAGGAGTTTGAGGAAGGGATGGCCCAGGTTCTTGAAAAACTGAATGCATATATGCAAACTGAAGGATCACTTGACCAGAAACTTAACACAGCTCAATCCTCAGGAGATTCTGGTCACACGGAAACTTTTCCTTCCTCAAAAGCTGCAGACTGAGAAGAGGAAGTGGACATAGAAATGATTCATGAATTTGATAACCGGTCAGGTGACATAGTTATTGTGGAACATAACCAAGATGAGCACCAAGAACCCTTAGATACAAAGTGTATTGATAAACATGTTCCTACAAAGGATGCTCCTGAGAAGAAGTAAGTAGCTGAAATAAAGTTAAGGAAGCTGAGGAAGAAATATCGAAAGCTTCAGAAGACGGTTAAGCAGCTATGTCGGAAATTAAAAAAACTACAAATAGGAAAGCTCAGAGAAATATTCGTGAATTAGTCACTGTCGCCACACAAAAAAAAATATGTGAAGGTATGGCAATAGGAACCCAGACCGAACCTATTTCTACTCAGACGGTAGTCACAAAAACAAGATTTCATATAGATTTGATAGGTATGGCTACTCAGACTGAGGGTTTACCCTCTCACAACAAAAGCACCTAGACAGAAGAAATATTCAATAAAGCTCCATCAAGAAGTAATATTATTCTTTTAGAGTTACAGGATGAGCTGGTACAAGCCCAGCTTGCTTTAGAGAAATATAGGAAGGAGATAGTTCTTCTACAAAAGTATCAGGAGTTGCAGAAGCAATTCAGAGAATTGACGATAACTGAGGATGAAACTTTTGCTAAGTTCAGGCAGGAGGAAGAAAAGCTGAGGAAAGTAAAAGCCAAGCTGGATAAGGTCGTGGGTCAAATTGACACCTTTTTCTCTTCATATTCTGATGTCTTATCTTGCAGGTCTCCTGCTACAAACTATGTTATGTTTTTATTGGAAAGATATTTATTGTTGAAGATTAAAGCCATTAAGGATGACAAGTCAATTGAATTGAATACAACTGAAGAATTTATAAATCAATGTAAGGAGCATGGGATAAAAGTCCAACGTCTTCTCTGTGAATTTTATTTGCATAAATTTTTATCAGAAGGGGTGGTGGATAATATTCCTAGCCCTTTTGTTGGGGACATTCAGTTCCAAGCATTTATTTGCTTCACAACAAACCAACTCAAGTGGTCCAAGGCTTATAACACCTTTCAAAGAAAATAACATGGACTAGATTTGGGCGTAAGGGGTGAGCCTACTCACCCCTTGCAACTTTTTGTTAGACACAAAAGGCTCATGACATAGGAGGGCATAATTAAGATTCTGGGGCCTATACATAAAGAAATTGTGCAAACGGGAAGGGAATATTTCTTATCCATTCAGGAAAGGTCCTTGCTTGCATCCAAATAGAGATGGACAGTCTCAACCAATAATGTTAAGAACAGAGAACTATTTAACTATAGGAATTTTAAAGCTGCTGCAAGCCGTTTTGTCACATACAGTAATATTATCTTGAGGGAAGGACCACATTGCCTAGGGTGTCGATTTAGGAACCCTATTATTTGGTACCCTCCTTAAGGATATCATTTTGATTATGAGTTTTCGAAAGGTCATGAAGGGATAGCTTTTACAATTTTAATACAAAAGTACAGTTTTAGGTTGGATAAAGAACAAGTATTTCCTTCTTACTCTTTAACTGCATTACATAATAACTACTTATTTTCATGAGTACATGAAACAAGGTAAGCAAGGGAGTATCTTGGGCCGTGCAACAGGTATAAATTCTCTTGATTACACTATATTTTTCCTCCTTTTTATGCATTTGTGCCATGATGTAATAAGGTTCTGATAGAATTTTGATATAAAGTGAACAAAACTTCTTTTGATGCAATTTGGATGTCAAAACTAACTTTCGTTTCTTTTTATCTAGAGATTAGTGAATGGGACAACTACTATTAAAACTATTGAACAACAAAGGCTAAATAGGGAGAAAAGGGCGCGTCTTGTGCAGTCAAATCAAGAAGTGAATAAGGAGGATCAGCACAAGATGGAAGATTTTCTGATAGTAGTATTTGGTTGTGAATTCCTCAGGATCTACTGATCCTCAGGAATCACATTTATCTCTTTTCCTCTTTAAACTATAAGAGGGGAAAAAAGGAATGGAGGAGAAGAACTTAACTTTTCACCTTTTTACTTCAGTTGTAATTTTAATATATAGAGCATTATTCTGAAGGATACATCATGCTATAATGACATTTGGATTTGATGAATAATATATAACTCGTGTTGTTGTTCATTCGCAATATTTTGAAGTAATTAAGAAGTAATCACTGGTGACTTGGGCCTAGTCACTGGTGTATTTCGCTGTTGTTCCCTGTGTTATACTTTTACTTTTATTTGACTACTAGTTTAATTACTCTGCTTTATAGCTTTACGAATGATTTACTTTCACCAGTGTTGAGTTTGTGTATTCATTGCATTAATTCTTATTTCTGTTGATTCGTTTCATTTATTTATATCGTAAATTAATTTAATTATTAGGTAAGAATCATTTAATTTAGATCAGGTGTATTACTTTTATGCCGAAATTTAGATTCAACTGAAAGAGCTCTGTTATCACTATAGTGCACTCAGTTGATGTAATTGCAATTACAAGTTTTCGATTAAGATTGAGTTTTGGTGCTTGAATAGGTTAATTTACTTAAGGTTACAAGCTTGATATTTATGGTTTGATCTGTTTACTCTTGTATTGAAATTAATAAGATATCTTAAAGTATTACTCTCTATAGATATAACAATTTCCATCACTTGCACATATTGTGTACACTCTTGAAACAAAAAGACTTACCCAGGTCGATAATTAATGTGAGGCATTTAGGAGTTCTAAAAGACACCTTATATGTGCCCAACAAATGGCAGAGTCAAACAGTGAAAACTTGTCGGAGAATGATTCAGATAAATATATCCTTATGGATTTCGAAACAGAATCCAAGAAAAAAGGTATTATGGAATCCTTAGAGGAAGAAGAAGGAGTAGTGGACCTTGAAGAGGAACTCATCAATGCCCTTCATAAGCTAAAGAAAGCGAGGAAGAATAATAAGAAGCTGAAGGAACAACTACAGCATGTTGAAGAAGGTATGCATAACTCTGATAAAGAGGAATTTTCTTATCAAAAAGAAAAACTTGAGGAATCTACCAAGAGCGAAGACAATTTAGTCCTTCTCCTAGCAAAAAAACAAGGAACCTATGAGAAACTATAAGAAGAGAAAAATCAATTAAAATAGGAGTTGCTCAAGTTAAGGAAGCAAATGATCTTTAAGACATACAAAGACGATATTATATCTTTGAAAGTTAATCTAGAAAAGGCTAAATGAAAGGAAGAGGTTCTTCAAGATTTGATCCAAGAAAGGGAAGAGAATTTTCAAAGTCTTGAAGCAGAGGTTATCTCTGTGAGAACATATCTTGAGAGAACAAAGACCGAGAAGGGTTTAAATGAAAATTTTGCTGAAGGGACAAGGAGACTAGATCAGATTCTAAGTAGTCAAAGGCCCTCAGGAATCAAAACCAGTCTGGCATATTGAAATACAAAATAATATTCTATGGAGAAGATAAAATTTCAGCCACAGGATTCAAAGAACCACAGATCTATGGGAAGAAGCATCATGAAATAATAAATGTAGACAAAAGAGAACCAGGGAAAAGAGGATATAGTCAAAGGAGAATGAAACAATTAGCCAGACAATGAAGTTACTTTCATGCACAATCTCATAATACTTCCAACAATGGGAATGCCTATTTATGTTATGGTCATTTTTATAAATGTCATATATTTGGAGATAAAGTTGTTGATTATATAAGGATCAAAGTTGAAAGAGACGAAAAATCCTAGATATAATAAGTATCAGAGTTTTAAATCTCCAAACTCTTCTCTCAGATATCAAAATGTATTCTCTTCCTTGTTAAGAAAAGTAGAATGATTCAAATGTAATAATTTTGGGCACAAATCAAGTGAGTGCAAAAAAAAAATTCAATACCAGTCTATGTTCCAAAATCTTAGACAGTCATCTATTCAATGGGATAAGGGGAGCTAGAAAGAAAAGACTAAAAGGAGCATGTAGTTTGGACTTCCTTTATCGACTCATAATCAAGAAAATAATTGGTATTTGGATAGTGTTTGTTCCAAACATATGACTGGGGAAAAAGAAAATTTATGTCGCTAAAATAAAAGGATAGAGGAAACAATGTTACCATTGGAAACAATGCTCCAACAAGAATCAATGGTAAAGACACAGTCAGTCTTGATCAAAAAACAAAAACACAAAATGTGTTGTATGTAGAAGGTCTCAAGCATAATCTTCTTAGTGTTAGCCAAATGTGTGATAATGGCTATGATGTGACCTTTCGATCTAAAGACTGTTAGATCTAGAACATGAAGAATGGAAAACTGGTGGGAAAAGTAATCAGAACCCACAATAATGTGTATGTGTTTGACGACTCTATGGTTAACTACTATTTAAGAAAAATGAGTGAAGCACGGTTGCGGAACAAGAGGCTTGGGCATATGAATTTTTAGAGTTTGATAAAATTTAGCAAGATGGGAGTAGTGAAAGGATTACTGAGACTATCAAGGCCCAATAACTCAATCTGCAAATCATGTTAGTTTGGAAAACATACTAGGATTCATTTCAAGTCAAAATATTTCTCTTCATCCAGACCTCTAGAGCTCATTCACACAAATATTTTTGGCCCAACTAGAGAAAAAACTTCAAAAGGAGAAAGGAATATCATGTTGCTCATTAATGATTTCACCAGGGCTACTTGGATCATGCTCTTAAGAGAAAAGAGGGAAGAATTCAAGAATTTCAAGAAATTTAATCCCAAGTAGATAATGAGAAAGACTTAAAGATAAAATTATTAATATTAGACATAGGAGGAGAGTACACCTCAAGGGAATTTGAAGAATTATGTGAAGAGAATGAAATTAGGAGGTAGTACTCAGTGGCTAGAACTCCACAACAAAATGGATTAGTGGAGAGGAAGAACAAAACCCAGGAAATGCCCAGAGTAAGGTTGGATGAAGTAGGTTCATCCCAAATCTTATGGGGAGGAGCAGCATAGGTAATAGTGTATCTATAAAAAGAGAACTCAACTTAGACCTAATAGTAATAAAAATCCCTATGAGTTGTGGAAGGGAAGAATTGAATCAGTTAAACACTTCAAGGTGTTTGTAAGAAAGTGCCTCATCAAAAATAATGATAAGAATCCTGTAATGTTTGACTCTCATGTTGATGAAGGAATATTTCCCAAGTACTCTGCTCGAAGTAAAGGATATAAGTGTTACAAAAAGTGGACAAAGAAGATTGAGGACTGCATTCACGTGATAGTAGATGAAACAGGTTCACAACCTGAGTCTTATAAAATAAATATGAACTCATATGATGAAGAAAGTTCTGATATGAGGTTCATGAATCTAGAAGAAACAAATTTAGATAGTGAAGGTGAATAAGCAGGCACAACTCCAAGGCCAAATACATCTTCCAGGTATGTAAAAAAATAACATCCTTAGAGTCAGATACTTGGAGATCAAGGACACAATTTCCAAACTAGGAGAAAACTAGTTACCAATACAAGTTATGCAAGTCTAGCTTTTTTATCACTGATAGAACCCAAGAATCTCAGCCATGTAAATGAAGACAAGTTCAGGGTGAAACCTATGAATGAAGAAATTGAAAAGATTGAAAAGAATGGCACTTGGGAGCTTGTTCCAAGGCCTAGAGAGGAAAATGTTATTGGAACCAAAGGGGTTTTCTATCCGTGTTGCAGAAATAAACACAATCATAGAGAATGTTCGCTAGATATGATACAAACATGCGCAATTTGCACTAAGGATCATGCTATGGAAGGTTGTCCATCGCTTCCTGGATTAAAAGCAATTTTCAAGGAAGCAGAAGAGGAAGTGGAACCAGTATATCTGATGAACTAACATCGTTAATGGCAGGCACATCCAACAGGTATTCCTACAGAACCTTCTTCGTTCTTTCCTTCCTCACAATTTAATTCTCAGCAGTATCCAGGGGCAGCATGGCAGAACCAACCACCTTTCTCTACTTGGCCACCTCAAGCATTTTCTATGCCATCATGGCCCAACCAATCAAATCCAAACAATAATTGGCCAAATTCCTCTTACCCTCCACCATTCTGGTAGAACAACCCCTATTCCTCTCAATGGTCTCCTTCTACCTCACAAAATCAAAACTGGCAACCAAATGGGCAATGATCTGCAAGCCAACCTATGGGAATAGTTCCTCTACCTCAACCAACCTTACCAGCACCTTACACATTGCAGCAAAATCCTCAACCTAATATATAATCGTAACTCCTAACTCAACCAACTCCAAGTCCTAACAACAGATCGATCCAGTCAGTACAAATTATTAAGAGCCTGGACCCTGAAGTTGAGACGAGAGAATGTAATGAACTTAAGTTAAGACCTAGACGCGTAATTGCTCCAGATGAGGACGAAAATATACAACCTGGAGTTAAAGAAACATATCTGAATAAGCCTTTAACTATAGAAAACCACTAAACAAATAAGGGAGAAGAGACAGTCAGGCAGAAAGACCCTAAACAAATCATAACTACTTCTCCCCCGTTCCCAGAAAGATTGATAATACCTTGACCAATTGAATATCCTGATTTTGATCTTTTGGGTGAACTCAAAAATCTCTGTATAAAAATATCCCTCCTCCAGGCCATTAAAGATATTATGATATATTCTAAAACCAATAAAGAGTTGTGTGCAAAGAAGTCTGTGAGGAAAACAAAAATAACACCAACTGTCCATGTTGTCGGGACTCTGTCTGATTTATTACTAGGCAAAGAGACACCTGTAAAATACGAAGACCTAGGGAATCCCATTGTCACAGTCCAAATAAATGGGCACTCTTTTCCCAATTCTTTAGTTGACATAGGGGCATCCATTAACATTCTCACAATAGAAACTTTCGAAATGTTTGGCATCGCAGCCTTAGAACCAACCACTACCTTGCTGGAACTTGCCGACCATTCAACCATTAAGCCAGAAGGAACATTATAGGATGTGATGGTCTCTGTGGACACTTGGGAATATCCAACAGATTTCTTGATTATCAACCCTAGAAATGGACAAGATGGACATACCTTAATACTAGAAAGACCTTGGCTAGCAACAACTGATGCTTATATAGGCTGTCGAACATGCAGTATGACCATAACCAGAGGAAATGATGTAAATAATCTAGCTTTATACCCTCCTACTTAGCCAAGCCTAACCATTGTAAAAACTCGGAAACAACCTGTAACATATTTAAAAGAAAATATTCGTTCACCATTGACTATGGCAGATGCACTTGAATTCAAAAACCAAACAGAAGATGATGTCATTAACACCTTTATCAATCACCCTGCTGCAGTGTCTAATTTGAGATGTCACATGATTGAAGCAGTCCTTGACAATGAGAGTGAAGAAGACTCCTTGAGAGACATCAATAACCAACCAATACCAACAACCATTGTCTATAATAGCAAGCCTATTGAAATTGAATCAGGGAAAATCCTGAACATTAACAGTAATCTGAGTAATGACCAACAATAGAAACTTATCCAAGTCCTTAGGAAATATAAAGGGGATTTTGTATGGGATTACCTAGACATGAAAGGGATTGACCCTCAGTTATGCATGCACCACATCTACACTGAAAAATATGCGAGACCCATTCGACAACCTTAACGTAGATTAAATCCTCATCTAAAGGATATTATGAAAGACGAACTTCAAAAGCTGTTAGATGTAAATTTTATTTATCCTATATCTAACAGTAAATGGGTTTCTCCATTAGTAGTCATCCCTAAAAAGAATGGAAAATGGCAGATATGTGTTGACTATAGAGAACTCAACAAAGAAACATAACAAGACCATTTTCCCCTTCCATTTATCGACCAGGTCCTTGATACATTGGAAGGGAAGAAGTTCTTCTCTTTCTTGGATGGCTTCAGTGGCTACAACCAAATTCAAATTTCCCCTGAATACCAGGATAAAACTACTTTCACCTACCCCTGGGGAACATTTCCTTACAGGGTATTGCCTTTTGGATTGTGCAACACACCTGCTACATTCCAAATATCCATACTCATTATTTTTGCAGATTTGATAAATGAAGGATTGAAGGTGTACGTGGACGATTTTACACCCTATGGGAATGAATTTGATTAGGCATTACAGACATTGGGGAAACTCCTAGAACAGTGTATTGCTACTAGACTATGCTTAAGTCATGAGAAATGTCATATGATGATCACAGAAGGCATGATTCTTGGTCATTACATTTCAGCAGCTGGAATTTAGGTAGATCCAGCAAAGATACAGGTAATCCTCTTATTAGATACTCCCTGCACTCAAACAGAGGTGCGTAGTTTTCTGGGATTTACTAGATATTACCGTAGATTTAAAGAACTTTTCGCAAATTATTGCACCTTTATATGCCTTGACAGGAAATATTGATTTTATATGAACTGATAAATGTGACACTACCTTCACAGATCTGAAACTGTTAGTATCGACAGCACCAGTATTACGAGGCCCAAATTGGGATATACCTTTCCAGATTTGATCATATGCATCATATACAGCTATTGGAGCGGCTATTGGCCAAGAAGAAGACAAGAAACCCTATGCTATATATTACATCAACAAAAACCTAACTCTTGCTGAGTTGAATTACATGGTAACATAAAAGGAGTTTCTAGCTGTTATTTATGCTATCAAAAAATTTAGGCACTATATAACTGGATACCCTATATTTCTGTATACTAATCACTCTGCTATTAAATACTTAGCCAATAAACCAATTACAAATGAAATAGTGACTCGTTGGTTACTGCTTTTGCAGGAATTTGACATAACTATAAGGGATCGACCAGGGAAGGAGAACCTCGTGGTAGATTTCCTCTCCCGAGTTCCCAGAACAGATGATACAGTGGTAGTAGAGGATCAGTTCCTGGATGAACATTTATTTGTTGTGTCCGTAAAAACTCCATGGTATGCAGATGTAGTGAATTACTTAGCAGTGGGAAAATTGCCCAAACATCTAACACCCAGAGAAAGGAAATTGATTGCACAATGTAGCACTCGTTTCTCCTGGATTGGAGGATACATTTTCCACACGGGAGTTGATATTCACATCTGCAGATGCATAAGGGAGGACAAAATTTATTATATATTAAAAGCTTGCCATGATGGACCTTGCGGTGGACACTTTGCAGATTGCAGAACTAGACATAAAATTCTACAGATGGGTTACTATTGGCCCACTATTTTTAAACATGCTAAGAAATTTGTTCGGGCATGTGATAGTTGCCAAAGGATGGGCCGCCATAGCCAATTTGATGAAATGCCCCTGCATCCACAGCTGGTGATAGAACCCTTTGAGCGTTGGGCATTAGATTTCATTGGGCCGATCAAACCATCATCCAACCAGAAATTGTATATATTGGTTGCAACAGAATACGTAACTAAGTGGGTGGAAGAAGTAGCATTACCAAGAGCAACAAAGGAAACTGTTATTAATTTTCTTTTTGAAATTTTTGTGTGGTATGGCCTACCTAGAGAAGTAATTACTGATGGGGGACCATAATTCGTGGGTCACAAGATCGTTGCTACACTGAAAAATCATCACATCACACATAGAATTACTTCTCTGTATCACCCGTAGGCGAATGGGCAGGTGGAGAGCACCAACAATGTTATCGAAGATATTCTAACAAATACAGTCTCATCAAATCGACGAGACTGGACTGCTCAATTGCCATAGACCTTGTGGGCGTATTGTACAACTTGGAGAAACACTACTAGATACTCTCTGTATCAACTGGTATTTGTTAAGGAACCCATTCTTCCCATAGAATTTGAAATACAAATACTAAGGACAACCCAGTAAGTGGGACTAGATTTAACTGAAGCCCAAGTTAATAGGTTATGACAGATGAACGAATTAGATGAAATTTGGCTACTAGCTCTACAATATACTTCACTTATTCAACAACAAAGAGCCAAATGGTACGATGCCCTAATTAAGAAAAAGACATTTCATGAGGGCGACTGGGCACTTCTTTATGACTCCAGGTTTCAAGACTTCCCTAGCAAACTGCAGACTAGGTGGTTAGGCCGCTATGAGATAAAGAAAGTACACGACAATGGAGCTCTTACGCTGGCAACCATTGATGGGTCTGGTTCTTCTTTTAAAGTGAATGGGCATCAGTGTGCCACTAATAAAAACCACTTACCAGAGAATCTTTCTATCAACATATACATGAGGACCCCACCATGCAAGTTTTACCTACAGAAGGCAATCCTTTGGCAACTTCATCTTTATCAAATTTATTTCTTCTCTGTAAAATATCTAAATATGATTGTTGATTTGATTTGATTTTCTTTTTTTCTTTTTCTCTGCTTGTTTTGTTGTTCAACCTATTGAACAGCTGTTGTTCAATCTAATTGAACAACACTTTCTTTCTTTACATTGTTTTTTTGTTCAATCTATTGAATAGCTGCTATTCAATCTATTGAACAACACTTCTTTTCTTTCTTTTCATTGTTTTGTTGTTCAGTTAATTGAACAGCTTCTATTCAATCTATTGAACAACACTTTATTTCTTTTCGTCGTTTTGCTGTTCAATCTATTGAAAAACACTTTCTTTCTTTTCATCGTTTTGTTGTTCAATCTATTGAGCAACACTTTCTTTCTTTTTGTTGTTTTGTTGTTCAGTTAATTGAACAGCTGTTGTTCAATCTATTAAACATCACTTTCTTTCTTCTCGTTGTTTTGTTTTTTAGTTAATTGAACAACTACTATTCAATCTATTGAATAGTTGTTGTTCAATCTATTGAACAGTTGTTGTTCAATTTATTGAACAACACTTATTTTCTTTTTGCATTGTTTTTACATTCATTTAATTGAACAGCTGCTATTCAATCTATTGAACAACACTTCTTTTCTTTTTGCGTTGTTTTGTTGTTCATTTAATTGAACAGTTGTTGTTCAATCTATTGAACATCACTTCTTTTCTTTTTGCGTTGTTTTAATGTTCATTTAATTGAACAACTATTGTTCAATCTATTGAACGGTTGTTTTCCAATCTATTGAACAACACTTCCTTCTATTTTTGCATTGTTTGTTGATCATTTAATTGAACAACTACTGTTCAATCTTTTGAACATCCGTTATTCAACCCAATTGAACATCAAAAATTTTCTTTTGTGTGATTGCTCTTCGCTTATCTCAGCCCCATTTTTCTTTTGTTTTTCATTTTGTTTTCTTTTCATGGCATGAAGTACACTACTTTTATGAGGATGAAAATATATGGATTCTATTGAAGGGAGTTAATATCATTAACGTTATGATATTTAACAAGATAGCTTCTTGACGATAGATTCTTCTCAAGAAAAGGGACACAGTTATTTATATACTACTTTACTGCATTGTTTTCTGTTGTACATGATACTGATTGATCATATTAATACCATGCTAGTTCCACCCTTCTTGGTTATAATATTCTCTGTCTATAATAAATAAGACTATGGGTATACTTTTTCTATTGACATATTCAACTTCTTCCACCATCCCTACTCTTAAGGAGTATTGAGCCTCCCTCTATTTGTCATAAAAATGTGTAATAACAACAAAATTTTGTTTTTAGATGGAGGAAAGGGGGTCTCATTACAAGCCATCCGTGGCATTCCCACTATGGCCGCCACACCAAGGTTATGATCCATTGGATAGACAGAATATCCTTGGAACAGGAGTTCCCATCATGAATCGACCTGATCACTTTTGCTACATCCCAGTGAATGGGAGTGTCGTCATCTGGTTACCATGCCAACACACGGATCTCTTCTGTAGAACAACATTGGAACTCTCCATTTATAAATTGAGGATCCTAGCTCATATGGGTTAAAAAGAAACCCTGCCGAGGCTATGGACACCTGCTGATAGTAGAGGCTCTGATTATGGTATTGAAGTTATATCTTATCGTCAATTATTACTATAATACCCTCTTCTTATTCTTTCTTTTTATCGAAGAAATTATTTCCTTAATTTTTCCCTATTTAGAACCTTTATGCATGAGATACTATTTTTCGATCAATCATATCAATCTCTGCCAGAATACCATTAGCAACGTATCCTTTTGGCATATTGATGGCCTTTTCTTTCTCGCTTAACTTACCATCAATCCAAAGCTTCCTATCTCTTATTCATAACTATCTTTACACACTCCGCTCTCATTATAACCATACCTCTTGTCATCCTATCATTGATATGCATACTCTATTTCATTTACTGCTGTACTGTTCACTCCCTTGCCTTACCGTCAAAACAACCCTTTCCCTATCTACTCGGTCATAGGCGACCTCTCTTTTTAAGGAGGGGGAGGATTCCCATTACACCTTTGCATTTGTTGTATTTATTCCACTTATTGGACTTGATATGTTGCTATGATATCCCATGAACAAATGGCATGTGGCAGTATGATAGTCCTCGAATTAATATTATTGATTATCATGGAAATTCTGCTTAACATTATGGAATCTAGTTGTTACATCTACTTGCTGTTCTATTTTACCAAAGCAATTGTTGTTCTCTGCTGCGTTTTTCTACTGTGTTAATATGTGAAAATTGTAGGGTGAATATTGGAAGAATGTGAGCATTATGGCTGGAAAATTAGTTTGCTGAGAATCCTTAGTGTTGGAAATTTCTAATAGAGCCAGGGAAATTCTGGTGCGCGTAGGATGGATGTCATATTTCACCAGGATTCAAGCCCCTAGTAGTGAAATATCTCTCGATTTTTAACAGCACTTATAGAATGGGCAGTCCACAATAAAAGGTGTGAGAATAACAGTATCGGAGGCTGTGATAGCTAAAGTTTCCAGGTTGTCGGCAGAAGGAGTAGTATGGCCTAAGAAGCACATAATGTTGCATGACGCGGTGGAGATTTTCAAAGATGCAGGTGAGGAATTAACACAAAAAGGCAAGGGAATTCAATCATCCTCTCTGGGAGGACCATGGTGTGAATTCGCAAGTGTCTTCTAGAAGTACATTACCTGTGATGGTCAATGGGATGTGGTAAAACCACAACAACTTAAACTCTTAGCCATTTTAAAGCAAAAGCTTACTGTCAATTTACCATTTTTCTTAAATTCATTATTGCATGATATAGCTGATAGAATAAGATGGGATAAACATCTTGATACTGTAGTCAGTCATCATGGTTTGATGAGACTGATTGTTAGTCACAGTCTTGCTCAGCAAAATTTAACTTGGGATAATTTTATAGCACCACTAGAGATTAGGCCAAACCCTGTAGTCCAAACCTCTGTAACCTTGGAAATTGGACAGCAGAACCTTGTTCCGAAGAGGAAAAGAACTACCCATACAGTAATAGGACATCATAAGAGCAGGCATTCTGTGAGGCTAAACCTAGTTCAGAGGACTTTTCTAGATCCGTAGCGAATGCCCAGTAGAGTCATCTAGTCCAATTACTGTACAGGACTCTGAACCAAAATTGGAGGAAGAATGTAATTCTGAACCAAAACGGGAAAAAGAATGTAATTCTAAATTAGAACTAGAGGAAGAATGCAATTCTGAACCAGAACAGGGGGAAGAACATGATTCTGACCCAGAACAAGGGAAAGAACAACATTTTTTTCAAAATGATGATGAACCAGAAAATGAAGCAGGGCCTTCTCAAACACCACCTATGAGCCCTTGAGATGATTTCTTGTAGGAATTTGAGGAATGGATGGCCTAGGTTCTTGAAAATTTGAATGCATATATGCAACCTGAAGGATCACTTGACCAGAACCTGAACAAAGCTCAATCCTCAGGAGATTCTGGTCACACGAAAATTTTTCCTTCCTTAGAAGCTGCAGACCGGGAAGAGGAAGTGGACACATAAATGATTCATGAATCTGATAATTGGTCAAGTGACATAGTTATAGTGGAACATAGCCAAGACGAGCACAAAGAACCCTTAGATACAAAGGGTATTGATAAACCTGTTCCTACAAAGGATGCTCCTGAGAAGAAGCAAGTAGCTAAAATAAAGTTAAGGAAGCTGAGGAAGAAATACCGAAAGGTGAGGAAGATGGTTAAGTGGCTATGTCAGAAATTAAAAGAAACTACAAGTAGGAAAGCTCAGTGCACTATTCCTGAATTAGTCACTGTCGCCATACAAATAAAAATATGTGAAGGTAGGGCAATAGGAACCTAGACCGAACCTATTTCTACTCAGATGGTAGTCACACAAACAAGCTTTCATATAGATTTGATAGATATGGCTACTCAGACCAAGGGTTTACCCTCTCACAACAAAAGCACCCAGACAGAAGAAATATTCAATAATGCTCCATCAAGCAGTGATCCTATTATTTTAGAGTTACAGGAGGAGCTGGTACAAGCCCAACTTGCTTTAGAGCAATATAGAAAGGAGACATTTCTTCTGCAAAAGTATCAGGAGTTGCAAAAGCAATTCAGAGAATTGACCATAACTAAGGATGAAACTTTTGCTAAGTTCAGGCAGGAGGAAGAAAAGCTGAGGAAAGTAAAAACCAAGTTGGATAAGGTCATGGGTCAAATTGACACCATTTTCTCTTTATATTTTGATGTCTTATCTTGTAGGTATCCTACTACAAACTATGCTCTGTTTTTATTGGAAAGATATTTACTATTCAAGATTAAAGCCGTTAATTATGACAAGTCAGTTGAATTGAAGACAACCGAAAAAATTATAAATTTATATAAGGAGCATGGGATAAAAGTCCAACGTCTTCTCTGTTAATTTTACTTGCATAATTTTTTATTATAAGGGGAGGTGGATAATAGTCCTAGTCCCTTTGTTGGGGACATTCAGTTCTAGGCCTTTATTTCCTTCGCAGCAAACCAACTCAAGTGTTCCAAGGCTTATAACACCTTTCAAAGAAAAGAACATGGACTGATTTGTGGGTAAGGGGTGAGCCTACTCACCTCTTGAAAATTTTTGTTAGACACAAGAGGCTCATGAGACAGGAGGGCGTAATTAATATTCTGGGGCCTATACATAAAGAAATTGTGCAAACGGGAAGGGCATATTTCTTATCCATTCAGGAAAGGTCCTTGGTTGCATCCAAATAGAGATGGACAGTCTCAACCAATAATGTTAAGAACATATAAGAATCGTTTAACTACAGGAATTTTAAAGCTGACGTAGACCATTTTGTCACATACAGTAATATTATCTTGAGGGAAGGACCACATTGGCTAGGGTGTCGATTTAGGAACCCTATTATTTGGTACCATCCTTAAGGATATCATTATGATTATGAGTTGTCGGAAGGTCATGAAGGGAAAACCTTTGAAATTTTAATACAAAAACACGGTTTTAGGTTGGATAGAGAAAAAGTCTTTCCTGCTTACTCTTTAACTGCATTACATAATAACTACTTATTTTCATGAGGACATGAAGCAAGGTAAGCAGGGGAGTATGTTGGGTCGTGCAACAGGTATAAATTCTCTTGATTACACTATATTTTTCCTCCTTTTTATGCATTTGTGCCATGATGTAATAAGGTTTTGATAGAATTTTGATAGAAATGAACGAAACTGCTTTTGATGCAATTTGGATGTCAAAACTAACTTTCGTTGCTTTTTATGTAGAGATTAGTGAATGGCACAACTTTTTTTCAGACTATTGAACAACAAAGGCTAAACAGGGAGAAAAGGGTGCATCTTGTACGGTCAAATCGAGAAGCGAATCAGGAGGATCAACGCAAGATGGAAGATTGTTTGATAATAGTATTTGGTTGCGAATTCCTTAGGATCTACTGATCCTCAGGAATCACATTTATCTCTTTTCCTCTTTAAACTATAAGAGGGGAAAATGGAATGGAGGAGAAGAACTTAACTTTTTGCCTTTTTACTTCAGTTGTAATTTTAATATACAGAGCACTATTCTAAAGGATACATTGTGCTGTAATGACATTTGGATTTGATGAATAATATATAATTCATGTTGTTGTTCATTCGCGATATTCTGAAGTAATTAAGATGTAATCACTGGTAGCTTGGGCCCGGTCATTGGTGGATTTCATTGCTGTTCCGTGTGTTATATTTTTAATTTTCATTTAGTGCAAGTTTAATTACTCTGTTTTATAGCTTTACGATTGATTTGCTTTCACCAATGTTGAGTTTGTGTATTCATTGCATTAATTCTTATTTCTGTTGATTCTTTTCATTTATTTATGTCGTAAATTAATTTAATTATTAGGTAAGAATCATTTCTTGTTAATTGAAAGCCAGAGTGTTATTGGTTAGATCAGGTGTATTACTTTTATGCAGAAGTTTAGATTCAGCTGAAAGAGCTCTGTTATTGCTATGGTGCACTCAGTTGATGTAATTGCAATTAGAAATTTTTGATTAAGATTGAGTTTTGGTGCTTGAATAGGTTAATGTTCTTGAAGTTACAAGCTTAATTATGGTTTGATCCATTTACTCTTGTATTGAAATTAATAAAATATCTTAAAGCATTACTCTCTATAGATATAACGATTTCCATCACTTGCACATATTGTGTACACTCTTGAAAAAAAAAGACTTACCCAGGTCGATAATTAATGTGAGGCATTTAGGAGTTCTAAAAGACACCTTATATGCGCCCAACAAATAGCAAAGTCAAACAGTGAAAACTTGTCGGAGAATGATTCAGATAAGTATATCCTTATGGATTTCAAAACAAACTCCAAGAAAAAAGGTATTATGGAATCCTTAGAGGAAGAAGAGGAGTGTCACACGGAATCTGTCAAGGGTGCGGACACGACTGACCTTCCTAGAAGTCTAAGACATTCTAATGACAAACAAGACAAAATGGAGTAATCTTTCTCTAAATACACCTTTTACAACATGAAAACTACAAGTGTTTAGGCTTACCTTATTCCAAAACGCTGTTGTTGAAGTTCGTTCTTGACGATCCGGATGAGCTCCTCCTTCAAGTCAATTCCTGCAACCACAAACAATCAAACAATTACCAAGCACTTGCATTTCATATAATAAAACATATATTCAACATGCAGACCAAGGAACACATGAAATAACTCATTAACACAAGCTATTGAGAAAAATAAACCAGTTTGTATTAATAACGAAACAAAGAAACTCTTACAACCTGGCCTTGGTGTTGTGCAAGTTCCTCCCAGGGTCCATCAAGGGTTTTCCTCTACTTTGACAAAGCTCACCCTCTCCCAAGTAGAATCAAGTGAAGACAATCTCTCCTCACAAAGGCTCTAATGGTAGACCTAAATCCTGCAGCATTTACCCAAAGAAAATGTATAGCTCCAACCTCCTCTCCTTCTGGCTCAATGCCTTCATTTATAGTGCTGTAAAGAGGTTATTCAGGTCCACTATCAATGGGATCATCCCCCTCTATGGGTGGGATAGCTCCCTTATTGATGGGATAAGTTCCCCCTTAATAGAGATACATGAACCAACTGGAGGCGCATCCATTTCATCAAACCGACCTCTAGAATGTTCTAGAAGTAACCACAAGTAACTTTTTCAAGATAAAACTCGCGCATTTTGCCTTTTACAGAGGGACGCACCTGTCCCTTAACATACAGAGCGTCCATGGACGCAGATTTTGTGAACATGGTCCGCGTCCCCGCAGGTAAGGCTAGAGAGAACCTGCGACCCCAGAGATAAACATGATTTTTACAAGACTTTCTCTCTTTTTGAGTTTGAGATGGATAACAGAGGCATGAGACTTGCCTAAGAGGGTAGCATGACTGTTGATTTGAGCCATACTAACTGTAAGTAGTCAAGGTGACATTTTTTAGTGTAACAGATTGCCCCCTAAAGTGCGAAGCCTGGAATAGAATAGGGTTTTGTAATTCTAGGAAGGGTGAAGCGCTTTATCATTTCAAGGATTGCCTTGTGGATGGCCTGGTTGGAACCTGCAATTTTCAACACAAAATACATGGATAAGATTATATCATCACTGAGGTAGGCATTCCCATACTCAGATTCAAAACTTTAACTAATGGACTAACTATCCTGATACAGGAATGATCTTGCAGTACATTATTTTTATAGACTTTTGTAGACACAGTATGGACGCAGCCATCTGTTTATGATAAGTCTACATAGACAATGAATACAAAACTCCTCGCAGCCTGGATGGTAGAAACTAGATCCAGGGTCTTCACTTCTACTTCCCGAATTGGTACGATTCTAGCCATGTGATTAAATGATTCGATGTCGAACATGGTAGAAACCACTTGATTACCAGTTAATGATGTAAACTGTTAACAAGCATGAGAGAAACCACCAGTAATGTCAATGGTCCTCAAAGTACCAAGCACAACCCGTGAAATGTGAATAGATGTTTTGATGTCGAACCCTTCACGGAATCCTCTGATCGAAAGTCAATGATGTAAACTGACGTCAAAGGCGAGAAACCTGCCATTGATGCATGCAGACTTCAAGGTACTGTCGATTCCTAAGTCATCTTTCTAGATAATGTGTCGATGTCGATAGAAAGCGACCCGTTGCAGGCAAGCCCGCAACACGAAATCATTGTTCAAGTTGAAGAAATGTTGCTGTAAGGACTGACTCAGGGATGGTCAAATGGATGACAAGTATTTTGCAGATGAAAGTTTTGCTTGCAGACCTCTTGAACACATAACGACACAACAGATGGTTTGGTGACGAATAACTCAAAGTTGATCCCTGAACCCGGTTAAAGATTTTCAAAGTGATTTAGCCAACTGTGAGGTAAAAGATTTCCCAACCCAGGTGAATGAAAAGTGTCGTGTTCAAGAGCGGTAATAAAGTTTCTTCTGAGGCAAAAGGTGACAAATAGGTTCATTCTTCTCTTTTTTCCCCCACCATTTCTGGCAAGTACCTCTTTATTTTTAACAAGCTTGAGGAGGATAACATATGCTTGATTATAAGCTCATCCTTCGGACGAGTCCAACCTAGTTTAAATGCGAACCCTAGGAAGGAGTGGTTCGTTCCTGTTTGTAATTGAACAGGTCCTTTACTGTAAAAGTTTAACGAGCCCAGTATAGGAGAAACTCGGCGTTTTTCAATTTTAGAGAGTCTGAAAAACTTAAGGAAACTCCACGTTGAACTTTTTCGTATATTTGTGTCCCTCAAGCCCGAAAAAGTATAAAATAATACCTGGGGGAACCGCTTGATCTTGCGACCAAGGAGTACTTTCATAATAGTATCGTTGACCTGAAAAGTAAAAAGCGATCAAAGACACGTCGTTTTATTTCCTTATCGAGTTTGAAACGACAAAAACCCGGCAATCTTTTCCTGATTTTGCGGTCAGAAAAGAGCTAAAAGGGGACCGTCTTTTAATTCCGTTTTAACGAGTGAAAAAGAAACACTCGGCGATCTTTTCATGTTTTAGGAGTCAGAAAAAGGGCTTAAAAGATGACTCTGAAATTTTGTTTGTGAAAAATTACAATTTCCCTCGAAATCCCTTCGTCCTGCACAAAAGCGACACATTACTCATACCTGTTTAAAATAGGCAAAAATACATTCGAAAACATCTTTTCATGGTAAAAAATGAACTAATTCATCCAAAAAACCTATAAAAAGACCTTTTACCATGTCATTTTTACCGTTTCACTGTTGAGGTTGAAAAAGGAGCTTTTGACAAGAAACTTCCCGTGGTTGCTGCGGAAAATCTGACCGTCGGAATCGAACGCCGTTTCACCGAGGTATTTTACACATCCCACTCTTCATTTTTATCCGTTTGGTTTTTTGTTTTCGGTCTCTGTTTCATTTTTTGGGGGGGTTTTGGGTTCAAAATGCGCCCCTCGGCGGACGCAGGTGCCCTTCGGGTGACCCGCGTCCCCCGACTTTTTCTCACACGGGAAAAAGGTCGGGGGACGCAGTCCGCCTTCAGGCGAGCTGCGTCCGGACGCCCTGTGCTAAAAAGCCGGGGTGCGTCTTCCGCAAAGGGCGCATTTCAAAACCCTAACTCTCTCAAAAAACCACCAAATTTTCTCAAATTAATTTCTAATTGACTCTTTTGATGTGCAGGGCCCAAAACATGTTAGACTGGAGAGAGAGAGAGCACGTAGAAGACGATGAAGCTGCGATTAACCACCAACCCTCTCTGGATGCCTTAAGAACATGTGGATTGTACAAATATTGGACCATACCGGGCATGAGGGGCCAGGTAAGATTTTTGGAATGGCTGGTTGAGCGATGGAACGTTCAAGATCAATGCTTTTACATTGGAGGGCACCAGCTCGAGATAGAGCCCTCGGATGTATACTTTCTCACTGGCTTGCCAAACAGAGGTGAGCAACTCAACCTTGCGGGGACCAGGCCGGGTGGCCAATCCCTTGATGATCTCCGCGAGGAGTGGTGCAGACCAGGGACTCGCCATAAAAAAGGCGTGGAGATAAAGCACATCGCTCTGGCGGAACTTAGAGTTATTGCATTTACGGTCACTAGGATTTGTGGCGCGGCCGCCTTGCACATTGCCTCCGGATCCCAAATGCGGATGGCAGTTGACTGTTACCAAGGCACCATCTTCAACTGGTGCGAAGCTGTGTCGGCTCATATGAAGAGCCAACTAACCAAGGCAAAGAACGGACGACTAAAGACTTTTGGATATGGGCCTCTAGTCGTGAGCTTTGCCTTGGAGAGAGTTCCTATGCTGATCCCTCAGCAACTCACTGTTGATGACTTGGGTCCTCGGGAGCCAAAGCTTGTTCGATGGGTTGCGGTGATGGCCCGGCATCCTGACGAGGGTGCTGCAGTGGTTCGATTCTCAGACAGTTACTTCGACTGGCTAGAGGGCCAGCTTTTTGTGATACAAGACTTTCCATATGCCGGAATGGATTTCAGAGGTGATCCGGACATGGTTCTTCCACAGGGAGAACAATGGGATGACAGAGGTACTTTCATTTTCACAAGTTTTCTAATTATGTATTTTTTATATTTTTTTATATATATCGTCTCAAAGTAACAGTAAAATTTTAAAAATGCAGATGTTGGACCACAGCGTCCAGCCAATCTCCGGCCTTACGACAGACGACATCCAGCTGCACCGGCACCGGCCTTACAGGATGCGACAGCAGAAGTACTAGCCGATTTGGAGCATGATCTAGAGCGTCTCACGGCAGATATACCTGAGACTACTATGGATGATATTCCAATGAGGCTTCAGCGCTTCGTGGTCGCGGTCCCTGGACCGTTTAGGAGATTTCTGCGCAAGATAGCCCGCGCAGTGGTGTCGTACAGAGAGCACCACCAGTGATTGACTAGTCACTTTTGTAGTCACATGTGACATTTTTGACTTTTTGCACTATCATTTTGCCGATCATAAGGTGTGTTAAACCTATGATCGAAGACGATGTATATATTTTTGGACACACTTCTATCTATATCTATATATCACTATTACCGGCTTATCTTGTTTAACATGTATGATGAAATGTCTTTAAATTTACTTGCATGATTATTATAAATGTCTGTCCAACACTCGAGAAGCAATTGCATCTGCTAATGTATTCAAAGACCTTGGAATATGTTGATATTCAATGTAATCAAATTCACGTTCCAAGAGACGCACTCTCAAAAACAACCTTAATAACACAGGATTTCTAATGGCATAAACTCTATTAAGCTGTAATACAACAAGTTCAGAATCTAACCTCACTATCAAACGTCGAATTCCAAATGAAATAGATTCGGATAATAATTCAACCACTGCACTGTATTCTGCAATGTTATTCGTTGTTTGACCGAGGCTTACCCCATGCATAGAAACTAACTCGTCAGAGGGTGAATAGATAACCCAAGCTGCGGAAGAGATATTCCGTGTACTACGACAAGCACCATCAGCAAATCCAATGTATGTTTGGAGAGGCGTCGACATCTACAATATCAAGAGTAAAACCAAGATGAGCCAAAATAATGACGAAAAACCACACTTGCTAAGCTAAGCACACTGACTAAACTAACACACTTGCTAGCTAGAAAGGAAATCTAACCTATCTAAAAATTTCTCCATCCATCATTTTAAGCATAATACCTCTTTAGGTAAAGTCCATTTCTGGGTTTGCCCAAAGAGTCCCCATCAAAATCAACTAACTCATAAGCCCCTTTTGCTAGCTTTCGCTTTACAATGTAGGGCCCATGCCACATGGGAACGAATTTTCCGGCACCTAGCTTATCGTTAGCTTGATCATATAATAGTACTAGGTCTCCTTCCGAAAAACTTCGAGGGGTTACATTTTTATCGTACTGAGCTTTCATTCGTTTCGCGTGAGTCTCGATAGCTAAAGTAGCGTCACGTCGAGTCTCATCTAATTTAGCTAAGTATAACAACCGTTTCTCCTCTTCGGAAGTAGCTGGAAGTAATTCGACAGCCATTTGAAGTGATGGGATTTCGCACTCAATAGGTAACACAGCTTCTAAGCCATAAACTAGCTGAAAAGGGGTGAAACCTGTTGAATTTTTCACTGAAGTTCGATATGCCCATAGCGCCGAAAATAACATGTTATGCCAATTCGTTCGATGGATACCAATGATCCGTCGAATCATGACGACTAGAACTTTGTTGATTGACTCAACCAAACCGTTGGCTTGCGGATAATAAGGTGTAGAGCTATCGTGGCGCAAACCAAGCTGGCTTGTAAGTTCAGTCATCATGACATTTCGAAAATGGCTTCCATGGTCCGTAATGATTGCTTGTGGGACACCAAACCTAGTTATGATATGATTGAATACGAAAAGTGCAGCTGTCTTGCCGCTTGCGTCGAATGTAGGCATCGCCTCGGCCCACTTAGTAAAATAATCAACCGCAAGGATGATATACGCATGCCCCCCGGCCGAGTGAGGGTTACAAGTAATAAAGTCAATGCCCCATTTGGCGAATGGACCAGCGGCAATTATAGGGTGGAGAGGAGCAGGTGGAGCGCGCATCTTGCGATCAAACACTTGACAGTTGTGGCATTTTCTGACGGCAAGGATACAATCTTTAAACATAGACGGCCAGAAATAGCCAGCGCGCAACACCTTCTGAGCTGTGGCATACCCAGACATATGACCGCCACATGCTCCAGAGTGACAATCATTCAAAACTCTCTCAGCCTCATCGTGAGTTAAACAACGTCGAAAAACTAAGTCTGCCCCCAGGCGATAAAGTGTATCTCCAATAATTCTGTATTGCTGGGATTGAAACCGAATTTTTCGACGGTTTTCCTTGGAAGCTTCAGGCCGAAAGGTTTGGGTTTGGAGATAGATGATTATATCCCCATACCACGGATCTACAGTGCTAATAAGAAACAAAGATTCGTCCGCAATGGACTCCTCTGCCACAGTCTCTGTGTCAGCACTCGGGAAATCACACATCAATTCCGCGAAGACTAAAGATTTCTTAGACTTGGACTTCTCAAACTCCAAGTCGAACTCTTGCAGGATGACGATCCATTTAGAGTACTTGCCCCCTAGCAGTTGTTTTGTCAAGATATAAATCATAGGGTTGCAATCCGAAATAACAGTAGTTTTGCGGAGAAGAATGTAGTGACGAAAACGCTGGACAGCTTGAACGGCTGCCAGGGCCAATTTCTCCACATGTGAATATTTTAACTCAGTTGGATTTAAGGTTCTGCTAAGGTAATATATCACATGCTCTGCCTTGAATTCATCTTCTTGAACTAACACCATTCCAATGGTGGAATGCGAAGCTGCGAGGTATAAGAAGTAGTCCTGGTTGTAGTTGGGAGGATGCAATAACGGTGCATGGGTCAACGCGTGTTTCAGTGCATCAAAAGATTGTTGAGCAATCTCGTCCCAAAAGAATTGTACGTTCTGTTTCAACAACCGTGTAAAACCTTTAGTGACCTCGGCGTAGTTAGGGATGAATCGGCGTAAAAAGTTCGCTTTCCCTTGCAAACTTTGGAGTTGGCGCAAACTCGAAGGAGGAGGCAATTGGATGATAGCCTCGACTTTCGAGGGATCGACGCGAATGCCGGTTTTGGAAACAACAAATCCCAGCAATCGACCTGTTTCTATACAGAAAACACACTTGTGGGGATTCAACCGAATTCGATAATGCCTACACCTCATAAAGATTGCTCGTAAATGGACAAGGTGATCAGCTCGGTGTAAAGAATGAGCAGGCAAATCATCGAGATAGGGTTGCACAATGTGCTTGATGTCATGAAATGCATAAGACATGGCCCGTTGAAAAGTAGCACCGGCATTCTTAAGGCCAAAAGGTAATTTGCAATAAGCAAATGTCCCCCATGGACAAATGAATGCCGTTTTTGGTTGATCGGCAGGTAGAATATTGATTTGATTATAACCTGAGAAACCATCCATGAAGGAAAACATCTCACTTCCGGCACAATCATCAATAATTTGATCGATATAAGGCGTAGGATAGTTGTCTTTTGGACAAGCTCGATTGATATCCCTATAATCGATACAGATTCTTATTGTTCCTTGTTTTTTATTGACGGGAACAATATTCGATACCCAATCCGTTAACGGGATCGGATAAATGAAACCTGCTTTCAACAGCTTTTCGACTTCGGCTTTGATTGCAGCTGCTTTTCGAGGGTGAATCTGACGCAACCGTTGCCGAATGGGTTTAGCATCCGGGTAGGTTTTGATTTCATGAACAACAATGGCAGGATCAATTCCCGCATTTCTTCGTAGGACCAGGCAAACACGTCGCGGAATTCTTGGAATAGGGCCTTGTAAGTTTCAATTTCTTCGTCAGTACATGCGGCACCTATATGAATGTTCTCCTTGATTCCGGGCTTCACTGAAATATCAATGGGAATAGTACGAGAAATATTCCCTAAATTCAGCTCTGAATCAGAATGTTTCGTTGGATCCTGAGCGTCTTTGACATATTCAGCGGTAAAGATAGATGAAAAATCATTTTCAAAGGCATCATCCTTAGGTAAAAACGAAGATCTGTGATGGAGATCTTCCCATGGTAGATCATCTACACTTAGGATTTCGCGAAGTTGTTCGTCAGATGACACTTCTTCGGGAAACGTTATCCGTTCTAAGGGTGAGGTGAAAAGTGACTCTTCACTGACCACATTCATTTGGTCGGTTGAATGAAAGTCGGTAAAAGACATAAGAGCTTCATAAGCAATCTCATACGGACTCAACGGCATAACATCACCGAGTGAGTCTAGCTCAGAGTCAGAGGGAACATACCAAGGATCATCATAAATAATGTTTTCTGACGTGATCATATGAATTGTTGCGAACGAAGGGTCTGCATTGAGTGGAGGGAGAGGAAAAGTTCCCAGTAAACCGGAATCCTTAACTAAACCTACACCAATGTCCCTATAAGGGATTGTCGTTTTACCAACATGCTGGATAGTTTCTAAAGAGGTTGGGTCGGATGAAAAGTATGTCAGCTGATCAATAGTCACGATCTTACCGTTATGTGGAAACTTAATGACTCTGAAGACCGATGAAACGACCGCTGTCATAGCATATGACCAACTTCGACCCAAAAGAAGGTTGTAGTCTAGAGGGGCATCAACCACTTCCACATCCAGACTAACGGTTTTACCTTCGACCCCTATAGGCAATTCTTGTAGAATACCAAACGGACGGAACCCACGGCCATCAAAGGCCTTAAGGATGGTGGGGGATTGGTTCAACGAAGGAGAACCAAGCGATCTCCAACATTGAATCGACATAATACACGTAGAAGCTCCCTCATCAATCACAGTCCGATGAATAGGCCTGTTTTTGACTATCACTGGAATTTGGAAAGCCATTTGATGGGGGAGACGCGGTGTACTACTTTCTAGATCAAAGATCATTAGGTTCGGGTCCTGAACATCGACAGCTCCAATAGCCGACAAAAGCAATTTTCGTTGCGCTGGACATGATTGCAGCACTTCGAGTGCCGACATTGCTGAAGGTGAAACAGCTAAGTCTTCAACAATGTTGTAATTCTGGGCTGCTCTCGCATGTGGATTGAAAGCAGACCTTCGAAGTACACCCTTGGCGGGCGGCTTAATCACTAAGTCTGGGTTAGGTTTTTCGATCTGTAGTGGATCGGAACCAGGAGTTGAGGTTGATGGGTTAGAGTGAGAAGATTCTGCTTCTTTACCATCAACAGGAGCCTTACTACCATAATCTTGCGATCGAGTCGCAATCCTGACATGAGACATCATCAAAATGGGTTCTTCACTGGCATTCGAAGAAGAACCTATCATCTTATTTTCCTGCTCGGGGAATGGATTCTTTAACACAGCAGGAGTCGGAGAACCTTTAACTATTTTCACTACCTCGGCCCGATGAGGGCAGTCTCTCGTAAAATGATCTTCTTCACAAATGAGACAAGGATAACGAGGTTTGCGCTTTTCGTCATTGGTTTCCGACTTTTCCGTTTTCTCCTTTGGAGCCTTGTCTGCTTTAGCCTTCTTCTTTCCTTTCTTCTTTCCACCGTTTTTGGATTTGGCCGTAGATGACTCTACAGCGTGAATGTCGGCGGTAAGTTCAGGAGGAGAAGACTCTCCTGTCGGAGAATCAGGCAAAGTGATAATTGGAGTATTGGAGGTCTTGGAAGACTTCTTCTTACTCTTCGTAGTCACGATACCGATCATACCATCAGCGGCATGAGATCCCGAAGGAGCAGCAGCGATTTGGTTTGACTTTGGAAGATCCGGAATTTTCTCGTGTAACGTACCCGACTGAGTGTAAACTAAGTCAAGGTATTGTGCCTGAGCAATGACTTGCTCCTCAGTAACTACGCCGGCCTTAGCTACATCTTCAGTAATTCTTGGTAATAATGATTTTACAAACCATTCAGCTAAAATTTGGTCCGGGATAAAAACTTTCACTAATCTCCTTCGACGTCTCCACTCATGGATGTGATCAGAAATGTACGTGGATGTCGATTGTTTTAGCGAAGTTAATAATTCCGTACCATTATCGTATCTGACTGGTAACTGAAAATGAGTTAAGAATGAAGTAGCTAACTGGCTAAAGTTGTAAAAAGAAGCCCGTGGCAACTCAATGTACCACTTGGCTGCGAGACCAATGAGTGTACGCTGGAAAAGACGTAAGCGGATAGAATCATCTGAGATGGAATTTGATGCACACCAGAGGTGGTAAGTCATCACGTGATTAGACGGATCCTCTCCAGACTTACCTTCGAACTTGGGTATATCGCTGGGCAACTTATTTGGCATTGGCGGCCAGAACGGAAGATATTGAATTGGATCGTTCGTTAGGCGCGTCAAGTCGGGTAAATCTAAAGTCGCAATAAATGGTAACTGCCGGTTAGGATCTCTGAAACTCTGAGTCACAATACCAGCCCCAGGAGGAGGATATCCAGGATAACTAGGAACAGGATTCGCATTGGGGATATTATATCCTCCTGGAAAACCAGGATTAACCGGACCGTACTGGGGTTGTTGAGGTGGTTGATAATTGTACCCAGGATACGGTTGATACTGGTAAACCGGTTGTTGGGCAGCTTGCCCAGGTTGATACTGTCCCTGGTACGGAGGTTGAACAAATTGAGGTTGAGTAGTAACAACCGTACTTGTACCAGGTTGACCTGCAGGCATCTGGACTGTGGTTTGAACCGTGGGTCCAGACAACGGTACAGATGTCTGAGGAGTGGTTACAGGGACAGTAGAAACCGGAGCTGCCGATACTCCAGATGTAAGCATGGTAGATGAAGCGGTAGTTGCTGCAGCCGTGTGAGGTGGAGTACTCGGTGCAATTGGCGGCTGAGTAACTACAGAAGTTACAGGGGTCTGAACACTTGACTGGACAGGTTGCGGTTGCTGGGGTGGACCAGGAACTGCAGGTTGTCCTGCTTGAGGTACCGACTGTATACTTGGTTGCGACATCTGTTGACCCTGTGACGGATCCCATGTTAACATTCCAGGGTATTGACTCGTAACAGGTTGAGGATACTGAGATCCATAGCCGTATTGAGGATAGGGTTGATAACTGTAAGGTGTAGTCCCATATGATTGCCCTTGAGGTGGTTGATAACCTTGACCAGGGTATTGACCCGTAGGTTGATAACCTTGAGGTAAATACGAATACTGGGGTTGACCTTGACCTTGAGGTTGGTATCCTTGAGGTTGATACCCTTGGGGTTGATACCCTTGGGGTTGCCATCCTTGAGGTTGCCATCCTTGAGGTTGATACTGATACTGAGGTTGACTTTGGGGTACGTATTGAGGCTGGGGTTGATACCCTTGGGGTTGATACCCTTGGGGTTGATACCCTTGAGGTTGCCCCCCAGTCACAAATGAAGTACCTTGAGGTTGCCCCCCAGGCATTAACGAAGGTTGCCCCCCAGGCGGTAATTGGCCACCTTGAGGTTGGTTAATGGGAGTTGAACCTGACATCATATAAACTTCACCTATACTCAATGGTACATTACCACTGTTTCCAACTAATAACCCATGATCAACAGGTTGAGGAGATGCTCCCGCAAAGGTACCAGAAAGTGATTGATACCCAGTAGGAACAGAAGGACCGCCATGTAAAAATGATTCAGGACTTTGTGAAAACACAGATGACTGACCAGACATATTTACAGGAGAATGAATTCCTCTAGGTGGAACCGGAGTACGAGGTGTAGAAAAACCTACTGAGTTGTCTAAAAAATTGGTTAATGCAAGGTACCAAGATTCACTTCTAGGAGGACTGTAAAAGATGGATTCACGCTCCCTTAGATCAAGGGTAATTAGATCTTCAGAATCAGAAACGCCTATTTCTTCCTCTGGAACAAGTTCTTCTATAGCAATTAATCCAACAGGAAGATTTTCGGTGATAATTCTTTCTATTCTTGGTGAATCAGGAACACTAGGAGTTGGAGTAACAGGTTCTGAAATTTCAGGTTCTTCGCCTGTTTCACTGGCAGATGAAAAACTACCAGCAAGCTCGGAAACTGTAACAGCTTCGGGATTGTAACCTGTTTCTAATCTTTGGTAATCTGGATGGACTACCAAAGAAGATTCTCCTTCTTCAGGTGAACCTACTCTACTGCCACTAGGAGGAGTTACAAGGACCTTTAACCCTTCTAAATGACCCGGAATGTCTTCAGGAGATTCACCCCGCGATTTACGGAGTTTTCTTAACAAATCTATTCCGGTAACAATCTCAGGAGACTTGCCCCGAAGTCTACGGGACTGTCTCGGTAATTCCGCCACAATTAAAGATTTTAACTACAACACACGAAATCAAAGTAAAAAATTTCAAATCAAACCACCTAAAGTCTTCTAAAGAACCAATCAAATTTGAAGCACACGCCTAAATAATCTAGAGCGTCAAACCACACACAAACAGTAGTCTTCCGGACCAAAAGCGCTAGTTGGTGATTAGGCCCAACCTCGCAGGATTCAGTACAGAAATAGTGGGTGGAACAGTTACCCCGGCAACCTGCTTAATGAATAGACTGGACCAAGTTCCTCCACTTTAACCGTCTCGAAGTGAAGCGAACCCCCCAGAAAATCCAAGTGAGTATAACCGACGTCTGCTCCAGGTACAGTGGGACCTTCCCTCCACCGTCACCTTGGGTAGAATCCTAGATATTATGGCCACTAAGGTTACCAATCACAACAATTACACCTGGGGGAACAGTCTAAACTCCGACAGCACGCAAGGGCAGAGTAGCAAGCTCCAATCCCCTTACCGGCTCCTTGACAACAATCCAAGGTTTACCGATAAGTGACCCCTGGCTCCTCGACAATGGTTAATCCGAGGTTTACCGTTTGTAATACGTACTGCCTGGCGTCGTTCCCAACGAGGGAGGAATGATCCCCTCACTGGTTCGGACACGAGCTCGTGCTTCTCCTTTAAGAGGAGCTTTCCCAGAATGTAACTGAAACAATTGGATTTGTTCTACTCAAGATAGACTATCTGTTTGGTTTTGTAGTCTTGGAGAGTTAAGTACTCACCTACTCCAAGACCCTAGCCTAAGCTATGTTGGTGCTTCAGAGCCCTAGAAAAATAAAGATTACTAGATTGATTTTAATTTAAGCGTTACTTTTAAGGTTGTTTCTTAAGTCAAAAGGTGATGGAAGTGAAACTAGTGGTGTGTTGACTCGACTCGAAACCACTACAAAATGCACCTAAAATGATTTATCCACTACTTTACTTTTTCGATGAATTGCTTAACTAAAAAGTTGAGAGAATGCAATCTTTATAAAAGCAACTTCTTAATTGAAGACAATCAAAGAAACAATTCGTTTTTCTTTTCCAAGCATAAAAACATAACTTCTCTTTACATGCACGAAAAAACTCTTTTCTTCTTTTGAAAACAAAAAGCTACTTGAAACAAGACTTTTTAAGAAGATGTTTTTGTATTTTTCTTTTAATAAAGCAAATAAATCTAATATAACCAAAAAACAATCTTAACAACTCTTAAAATCTATGAAAATGCACTCATAAGCAAACTAAAGGCAAATTTACTCTAAGCAATCTTAACGAGGCCAAAACTAACAATGATTATTTCTAAGGTGTTTTACTTGATCACAATCAAATCAAGGACTAGCTTATTGCAGAACCAAAAACTAGTCAAAACAAAATTCTAATCTTTTTGTCCTTTTTGAAAATGGAAATCAATACTTTAAAAACAAGCAATTCGAAATTTGACCCAAAACAACTCAAATGACAAGTTGCTCAAACAAGGAGACTTTACGGCAGGCTCAACTTCTAAGAAGGTTGACTAACCAGAGATATCTAAGGCTGGACAACTTTCTAAGCTCAAAGTCACTACAAAGCCTTTCCAAAAATCAAACCCTAGGTCTAAACTTCGTTGAAAACCACTAAAACACTCAAAGCTCACAAAACCAGTTCAGGTGAGAATTCTTGACAGGGTACTAAAGGATCTGGGCAGAAAACACTAAGAAAAAACAAAATCTAAAAGTAATTTAAGGCAAAAATGGAATTTTCTTAACTTTTACAGGAAGACGCAGGCCACCCGTTGTCACAGGTGCGGCCCCGCACTGTGCAGTCGACAACAGCGCGTCCAAGGACGCACTGTGCAGCACACAGAGACTGCGTCCTTCTGGAAAAAGGAAGAAAAACTAAAGCCAACTAAATCTAAAGCTAAGCCACCCAAATACTAATTCTCACAGTCAAAAACCAGAAAATAAAAATGATTTTCTCAAAGCAAAGTTCATATAAAGGAAAAGACTCTCTCATTAATGGATTCCCCAGCGGAGTCGCCAATTTGTCACACGGAATCTGTCAAGGGTGCGGACACGACTGACCTTCCTAGAAGTCTAAGACATTCTAATGACAAACAAGACAAAATGGAGTGATCTTTCTCTAAATACACCTTTTACAACATGAAAACTACAAGTGTTTAGGCTTACCTTATTCCAAAACGCTGTTGTTGAAGTCCGTTCTTGACGATCCGGATGAGCTCCTCCTTCAAGTCAATTCCTGCAACCACAAACAATCAAACAATTACCAAGCACTTGCATTTCATATAATAAAACATATATTCAACATGCAGACCAAGGAACACATGAAATAACTCATTAACACAAGCTATTGAGAAAAATAAACCAGTTTGTATTAATAACGAAACAAAGAAACTCTTACAACCTGGCCTTGGTGTTGTGCAAGTTCCTCCCAGGGTCCATCAAGGGTTTTCCTCTACTTTGACAAAGCTCACCCTCTCCCAAGTAGAATCAAGTGAAGACAATCTCTCCTCACAAAGGCTCTAATGGAAGACCTAAATCCTGCAGCATTTACCCAAAGAAAATGTATAGCTCCAACCTCCTCTCCTTCTGGCTCAATGCCTTCATTTATAGTGCTGTAAAGAGGTTATTCAGGTCCACTATCAATGGGATCATCCCCCTCTATGGGTGGGATAGCTCCCTTATTGATGGGATAAGTTCCCCCTTAATAGAGATACATGAACCAACTGGAGGCGCATCCATTTCATCAAACCGACCTCTAGAATGTTCTAGAAGTAACCACAAGTAACTTTTTCAAGATAAAACTCGCGCATTTTGCCTTTTACAGAGGGACGCACCTGTCCCTTAACATACAGAGCGTCCATGGACGCAGATTTTGTGAACATGGTCCGCGTCCCCGCAGGTAAGGCTAGAGAGAACCTGCGACCCCAGAGATAAACATGATTTTTACAAGACTGTCTCTCTTTTTTGAGTTTGAGATGGATAACAGAGGCATGAGACTTGCCTAAGAGGGTAGCATGACTGTTGATTTGAGCCATACTAACTGTAAGTAGTCAAGGTGACATTTTTTAGTGTAACAAGGAGTAATGAACCTTGAAGGGGAACTCATCAATGCCCTTCATGAGCTCAAGAAAGCAAGGAAGAAGAATAAGTAGTTGAAGGAACAACTACAGCATGCTGAAGAAGGATGCATAACTCTGATAATGAGGAATTTTCTTATCAAAAAGAAAAACTTGAGGAATATATCAAGAGCAAAGACAATTTAGTCCTTCTACTAGAAGGAAAACAAGGAACCTATGAGAAACTAGAAGAAGAGAAAAATCAATTAAAATAAGAGTTGCTCAAGTTAAGGAAGGAAACGATCTCTAAGACATACAAAGACAATATTATATCTTTGAAAGTTAAACTAGAAGAGGCTAAATGAAAGGAAGAGGTTCTTCAACATTTGATCTAGGAATCGGAAGAAAATTTTTAGAGTCTTGAAGCAGAGGTTATCTTTGTGAGAACATATCTTGAGAGAACAAATACCAAGAAGGGTTTAAATGAAAATTTTGCTGAATGGACAAGGAGACTAGATCAAATCCTAAGTAGACAAAGGCCCTCGAGAATCAAAACCGGTCTAGAATACTGAAAGACACAAGAATATTCTATGGAGAAGATAAAATTTCAGCCACAGGATTCGAAGAATCACAGAGCTATGGGAAGAACCATCATGAAATAATAAATTTAGATGAAAGAGAAGAAGGGTAGAGAGGATATAGTCAAAGGAGAATGAATCAATTAGCCAGACAATCAAGTTACTTTCATGCACAATCTCATAATACTTCCAACAGTAGGAATGCCTATTTATGTTATGGTCATTGTTATAAATGTCATATATTTGGAGATAAAGTTGTTGATTTTATAAGGATCAATGTTGAAAGAGACGAAAAATCCTAGATATAATAAGTATCGGAGTTTTAAATCTCCAAACTCTTCTCTCAGATATCAAAATGTATTCTCTCCCTTTTTAAGAAAAGTAGAATGATTCAAATGTCATAATTTTGGGCACAAATCAAGTGAGTGCAGAAGAAAATTTCAATACCAGCCTATGTTCCAAAATCTTAGACAGTCATCTATTCAATGGGATAAGGGGAGCTAGAAATAAAAGACTAAAAGGAGCATGCAGTTTGCACTTCCTTTATCGACTCATAATCAAGAAAACAAATGGTATGTGGATAGTGTTTGTTCCAAACATATGACTGGGGAAAAAGAAAATTTATGTCTCTAAAATAAAAGGATAGAGGAAACAATGTTACCATTGGAAACAATGCTCCAACAAGAATCAAGGGTAAAGGCACAGTTAGTCTTGATCAGAAAGCAAAAACACAAAATGTGTTGTATGTAGAAAGTCTCAAGCATAATTTGCTTAGTTTTAGCCAAATGTGTGATAATGGCTACGATGTGACCTTTTGATCTAAATATTGTTAGATCTAAAACATGAAGAATGGAAAACTGGTGGGAAAAGTAATCAAAACCCACAGTAATGTATATGTGTTTGACGACTATATGGTTAACTGCTATTTAAGAAAAATGAGTGAAGCATGGTTGTGGAACAAGAGGCTTGGGCATATGAATTTTTAGAGTTTGATAAAATTTAGCAATATGGGAGCAGTGAAAGGATTACCAAGACTATCAAGGCCCGATAACTCATTCTACAAATCTTGTCAGTTTTGAAAACAACTAGGACTCATTTCAAGTCAAAATATTTCTCCTCATCCAAACCTCTAGAGCTCATTCACACAAATATTTTTGGCCCAAATAGAGACAAAACCTCAAAAGGAGAAAGGAATATCATGCTGCTCATTGATGATTTCACCAGGGCTACTTGGTTCATGCTCTTAAGAGAAAAGATGGAAGAATTCAAGCATTTCAAGCAATTTAATCCCGAGTAGATAATGAGAAAGACTTAAAGATAAAATTCTTACTGTTAGACATAGGAGGAGAGTACACCTCAAGGGAATTTGAGGAATTATGTGAAGAGAATGACATTAGGATGTAGTACTCAGTGGCTAGAACTCCACAACAAAATGGATTAGTGGAGAGGAAGAACAAAATAGTCCAGGAAATGGCCAGAGTAATGTTGGATGAAGTAGGTGCATCTCACATCTTATGGGGAGGAGCAACATCGGTAATAGTGTATCTATCAAAGAGAACACAACTCGGACCTAATAGTAATAAAAATACCTATGAGTTGTGGAATGGAAGAATTGAATCAGTTAAACACTTCAAGGTGTTTGTAAGAAAGTGCTTCATCAAAAATAATGATAAGAATCTTGCAACATTTGACTCTCATGTTGATGAAGGAATATTTCCCGGGTACTTTGCTGGAAGTAAAGGATATAAGTGTTACAAAAAGCGGACAAAGAATATTGAGGACTGCATTGACGTGATAGTAGATGAAACAGGTTCACAACCTGAGTCCTATAAAATAAATATGAACTTATATGATGAATAAAGTTCTGATATGAGGTTCATGGATCTAGGAGAAACATATTTAGATAGTGAAGGTGAATAAGTAGGCACAACTCCAAGGCCAAATAAATCTTCCAAGCATGTACAAAAGAACATCCTGAGAGTCAGATACTTGGAGATCAAAGACACATTTTCCAAACTAGGAGAAAACTAGTTACCAATACAAGTTATGCAAGTCTAGCTTTTTTATCACAGATAGAACCTAAGAATCTCAGCCAAGTAAATGAAGACAAGTTCAGGGTGAAACCTATGAATGAAGAAATTTAAAATATTGAAAAGAATGACACTTGGGAGCTTGTTCCAAGGCTTAGAGAGGAAAATGTTATTGGAACCAAAGGGCTTTTTAAAAACAACCTGAATGAGCAGGGGAAAGTAATAAGGAACAAAACTCATTTGGTCTGCAAAGGGTGTGCCCAAATATAAGTGGTACATTTCAAAGAAACCTTTGCACTAGTAGCATGACTAGAAGCTATTAAGATCTTTCTTTCTCTTGCCTTCGATAAAAGCGACAAGGTGTATCAGATGGATGTAAAGTCTACATTTATCAATGGATACTTGGAAGAAGAAGTTTATATTGACTCATCAAAAGGATTTATACTCACCACAAATAAAGGGTTTGTATTCAAATTAAAGAAGACTCTATATGGATTGAAACAGGCTCCCAGACCTTGGTACAGAAAGGTAGATAAATACCTTTAGCAACAAGGCTTTACGAAAGGCACAATTAAATGTAACTTATATGTAAAGTCTGAAGGCAACCATATACTGGTAGTAGTTTTGTATGTGGATGATATAATATTTGGCAGTGACATGAAACAATTGGGGCAATAATTTGAAAAATGTATGCAAACAAAATTTGAAATGTCCATGATCAGAGAGCTATCCTTCTTCTTGGGTTTGCAAATTTCTCAGCCTACAAAAGGTGTGTTTATATCCCAATCTAAATATCTCAAGGAAACCCTAAAGAAATTTGGGTTGGAAGATTGCAAACTAGTAAGCACACCTATGACTAGAGGCTACAAGTTGTGCAAAGAGGTTGGGACACCACTGGTAAATCAGACTGAATACAGATCAATGATAGGAAGCTTTTTGTATCTTACAGATTCGAGGCTAGTGTTGGCTTAGGGGATCTTGATCCAAGTTCAGAGTTAGTTGCACCAACCAACAAATCCCTACATTACTGGCCCTTTTGGTAAAAACCTGCATAGCTCAGGCTGCAGTCTCACCTAAAGTAGTATGGGGGGATGGAAGAACCAAGTTTCTGCATCCAGAGATTAGTGTGATGTCTTCCATTGCCTTAGATATTCCTTTGTGCAGATCGATAACCTTTTAAGGCACACTAGTGTAACTCTATCAAAATGGCATTCAGACCTTTGCAGAGGTCGACGATCGGTCTTTGTTGACATTCAACAGTCAATCTATCTACTTACATGCATTATAAAGTAGTCCCAAATTAGGTTTTGTGTAGATTTACTTAAGTTATTAATAAACATTAGAGAATGCATTAGATTCTGCGTGAAAGTACTTAATCATGCATTGCGTACATCATTAAAAATTATTCAAGATAATCATGCAACATTTAACCAATATTCCACAAAACACATCATTCATTGACAACATATATCATAAATAGAAGTAAACATGAATATGAAAGAATTCTTCGGAAACTGTCTTTATTGATCTTCAATTCAGGATTACATACTCAAAACTACCCTACGAACTCAACTGTAGGGGTCCGCGCACTCAGTTGCGAACTCTACCTAGGCTTCTGTGCACTCAGTTGCAGAGCCTCTTGTCTCCTATCTAACCCACTTCTTCTCACTATCACTACTCATTCATCATCAATTCCTATCAAAACGAATGCCTTAGACTCTCTAGACACACCAATTTATAGCCTTTTTCATACAATACCATGGTTCGTGGACCATGGGTGGATCTCGAAACCGAATCAAGCTTTACATAACACAAGGGGATAAACCCCTTTGACTCCTACTCATCTACGTGCTCTGCATCCACAAATCATAGACACTTTGCATTATTTACACAAAATGTACCAAAACTTCAGTTATCTTAACCCCAAAACTGACCCAGGGAACCCCATCCCAACAGTCCCCTAACACAAAGATTGTGACTCACCCTCGAGTCACTCTGTTGGAACTGTGATCTTACTACGAAGACCTCCCAGCTCCACCTAAACCACTGCAACTTCAGCAACGCTCTGCATTGCTGCCTGCTAAACCTTGTCGACCAATTTTTTCGTGGCTAGTCCTTCTACGGTAGGCCTCATCGTCTTCTGTGTCTATTTTAGTCCTTTAAGCTTATCCTGAATGGAAGTTGTGACTTGATAAGCTTCCTCCAACCAAGGCTGCAACCTGGACTTTAGCAAGGCCTCCTTCTTTTACGCTTCCTCCACCTGAAATTTGGCCAGGCACTGTGTTTGTGCTATGGAGCACGCAGTCTCCCTAATTTCATCGTATTGCCATTGCATCTCCCTTAAATTATATGCCCTTCACGCACTGTACAGCCAGGGAAACTACAGGCACCAAAACTTCATCTGCGCAACATTTTATCATCACCTTCCCTGCTAAGATCTAGATGGCTAAATGAACTGTTGGGTCTATTATAGACATAATTGAATACCCTTGCGACTTCTTCACAAGGTTGTGATCTCTCTTCATTCTTTCTACAAGGTCCTTTTCCCTCGTCTTTCCGCCAAAATCCTCAGCCAGATTTGCGGCTTTATAAGGTAGGTGCGTGATTTTTTGAATGAGAATATCTATGATGGGGATAGGCCCTCCTAGCCATAAACACCCATCGTGCACCAATGTGAGAAGCTGGCGCACACCGTTTGTGTTAATGGGGGTGCGGTGATAATGGGGTACCCATAGCTGATTGAGTAACCTTGATTGCTCCACACTGCATACCCATTCCTCCATCTCTAATGTTGTCACACTGATTCTCAATAATAAACCCTTCTCATATACTTATCTATTCACCAAGTGGGTAAACCTAGCATGATCTTTGAGGTACCAATCCCCCATTTTCAACAGTGGGATCCAAGCGAGCCGCGGACCTTCAAAAGGGACCTACTCAAGTAGTAGGGTGTGGGTGAACTTCTAAGAATCTAGGTCATTCATGACCTTTGCCTTTCCCTTCCTCAGAGGGATATACTCGGGTAACCTTGTTATGGGTTCTATTCCTTGAGCATCAATGCCTTATGTTCCCTGACCTTGTTTCGACTCTAGGTCAATGAACTTCTCCTGTTGCTTATCTTTCTTTGGCTTCTGTGTTTCAGAATTCTTCCTTGGGGAAGTGCAGACTAGCACTGGCTTCTTCTTCTTTTCCTTCTTCGATTTTGTTTTTTTGGTTTCTCTAGTAGGTGTAGGCTTCATCCTAGGTGACCTCGGTGTCGTAGGCATAGGAGATAGAGCTTCCATACTTACAACCTCCGGGGCAGCTGCCTTAGAGGCAACATTGCCAATACTCACAGTTTCTGTTGGACTGGGGCCAAGTATTTTCTCTAGAATAAACTTATGGTTTCTCTCATATAACTTATCAAACACAAGGCTCACGACTAAATCTTCCGAATATGATCGGTTCATAGGTGATAGACAACGAATTTCACTAACAATTCTGAGAGTGAAAAGTGTTCTCTACTGGACTGACACACATAATTTATAGGGAGTTTTGAATTCAAATCCTACCGTTCCCCCTAAATTTTGACAATAATTTTTTTTTGGTGGTAGATCAAATATTTTTTCCTTAAATGTCACCATTCCACTCCTCCTAACTGTCTTCTAGCCGTCAAGTCATGAACAGTGACTCCAACAATCACTTTTCTGTTATGCTGTGACAGACCTCCCTCCATGGTGCAGCTTCCCGCACATAGCTTCATAGGCTGCAACTTCGTCACTTTTCACGCAGCCTGCTCGCTGCATTTTCCTACAAACCTAGCTGTGTAGTTTATAGTCCCATGCTTCCTTACAACTGCCTGGAGCACTAAGACTATCCTGCCATCATATAGTCATTGCGCAGGATCCCCTGTAGACAACTTTAATCTGCTCCCATTCATTGTTCCTGTAAAAGGTTCCCCATTCAGCTTCGTGAGCTAAACTGCACCTCCATCTATAATTTCTTTGATAATATATGGCCCTAGCCAATGCATCTGGAATTTCCCCAGAAACTTAGTGAATTTACTATCATATAATATGATAAGACGCTTACCTTGATGTGGCGATCATGCCAAGATTTTTCGCATTCATTTTATACTTGCTCATGAAATCCTACCAAAAATTGATCCTCTTTGAGCTCCATTGACTGCACGAGCCGTTTCTCCAAGGCCTCATGATCTGCCATGCCTGTGAGAGCTACTGTAGTGGTTCCAGCTAGGGTGCTAGACTGGACTCTATATTTAATATCGACCGAGGTGCGTAAGCTTAGAGGCGTGGTCTAAAATATATAGACATAAAGAATTACCGCCCAGGTGATTATGAGGTAAGTTGCAAGGCTTCTTTACGGAAGACCGTGATATGCAGCCTATCCTTCACACACCTAGATTACCCTACTGATGTACCTGACTACAATGCTGGTTATGACATGCATCTATCAAAGCAAACTGTGAATCTAAAGACTGTGTATGATTGTGGCAATGATTCTAACCCCCTTACAGAGGTATCACTCAGAAAACCTATGCTTAAAACACACACAGCATGCAAGATATTGACACTATGAAACTATATAAAAAGAACATGAATAGACAGTGAAATAAGGCAGAGTTTATGAGCATGCATCTGTAAATCACACAAGGACCAAATCCCTTACAAGATTCTCGTTCCAGATCCTAGTACTGACCATTCAACATAACAATAAACCCTTCGGATGCGCACACCATATACATGTAATGAAACTCAAAACATAAAGGAATCGAAAGCTCAGATGACTGCAGCGTATATACTATGTGAATCAACAGTTATGTAAATCGAACTATGATGCAACCTGTGTGATACATAAATCGAAACCAATACAACGCTGTGTAAGCATATAGATTGAAACTAATACAACGCTGTGCAAACATATATATATATATAAACTGAATGAAATGTAACAAAACGAAGAGCAGTATACCAAACAAAGGACGCAGGGCCCGTCCGCGCCTAAGGGTATACTGACTACCACCGTTCAGCAATCAACCAATGCAAAAGAGTGAACACACGTTGGGACTGTAACCGGTTCTGTGTATTAACTAAACTCTGTTCTGAGCAAATGTTTTCAACAACTGATTAATTAACCTTCAAAACATTTAACTAACTGTATTTACACATGCGTACATACAGCCATGTCATCGATGCAGTGAATGTACATAGTGCTGTTGCCGCGTTTTTACATAGTCTTTTTGCAAAATGTTTCCATACCATAAGTTTCAAAAATAACAAAAATCAAAATGAAAATAGAACAATGTTGTTGCTGCTTTTATGCGCCAGAGTACCCTACTTTGACTGAAGTTGACCGCATGCATAGGAGGCTCGATTTGGATGGAAGATAGGTGTTTGTCCATCCTTGGACATTCCACTTCTCGCCCATGCTTTTCGTTCTCGCTCATCCGCTGCGCCACATGTCAAACGGTAAACTCATTACAGGTTGTGGGTACTTCCTGTAGTCAAGTCATCAAAAACCTCTAATTCTGGAACATAAAACTCCTAAATTAATTCTTATGCAATTTAATAACTATAGAACAATTAATAATCAATATTCAAGGATTTTGAGGGGTAAATGATGAAAATGTATGGATAAATGATGTGAAACTGGGAAGGAAAAAGGGGCTTAGGATGATACCAACAGCTACTATGCACAAACTAGGCACAATGTACTCCATTAACATCACAACTTCTATACCATATACCAATCTGAATGATGTCTTCCCTGTCATCTTCTTGCTAGTAATCCAGTAAGCCCATAGTACTACGGGTACGTACACTTCCCATTCATTTCACTGCACGTTGCAGATCTTCGTTAGCATGTTCTCCAAAATTTTATTGAAGGCTTCAATAGTTCCAGTGGCTTGTGGGTGATACAGTGTACTCTTCTAATGGTAGACCTGGAATTATTCTGTCAAGGCTCTAATCGTTTCATTTAGAAAGTGCGTACCTCTATCACTCATCAATACTTTTGGGCAGCCAAATCTGGTTAAGACAAATTCAAACAAAGACTTTGCTGCCCTAGCCCCTATACAATCCTTGACTGGCTGTGCTTCCACCCATCTAGTGAGATATTACGTCGTGGTGATGATATAGCATACACTTGTTTTCTTTCTTAGGGGCTGAATTGGCCTAACAAAATCAATTGCGCATTTCTCAAATGGATGCAAAGATACATGAGGATGTAATGGAAATTCATCCCTTTGCGGTGGTATGCCTGTTCTCTGACATGCATCACATGCCTTATAATATGCCTTGGAATGCTTGTGTAGCATTGGCCACCATAGACCTGTGGCCAAAATATTCTGTGTAGTCTCCTTTCCTTCATATTGACCTCCGACAGCCCCCCCATGAGTTTTAGCAAGAATTCTATCCCGCTCAAAATCTAGCACATATCTTCACAATATTTCATCTGCACCCATCTTATATAAATTTCCCGCAATAACTGAAAAATCTATCGTGCACACTACTAATTCCTTCTTTTGTTGACTTGTATATCCTTCTGTTGCCATCCCCGTAGTCAAGAAGTGACTAATGTCTACAAAATCATTATCTGCATATGCATTGCATAGAGATGCACATTGGGAAACCCTTCCTCTAAATTATTAGGCCCCTCTCCTATTTCGATCCATGACATATGGTCAAGTCCTGCATTTAACCTCCTTGGCTTCACAATGACTTCAAAGTCATACTCCTAAAATAGTAGCAACCATCTGTAGATCTTCCCCCCCAACACAGGCTTGTTGACTAAGTGTTTCAAGGAAGAATGATCTGTGTACATCATGAAGTGCCCTCCTAACAGAAAACACCTGAATTTATATAGTGTGTACACCATCGCCAACCCTTCGTGCTCAGTCGTTGAATAATTTTTCTCGGCCTTCGATAATTTCCTACTAGAAAATGCTATAGTATGGTCCATTTCTCCTTCACCAGTCTACGTTAACACTGCACCCAATGCAATGCAAGAGGCATCAACATGTACGTGAAACTCCTTTTTCCAATCAGGGAATACCAAGATTGGCACGGTGACGATATTTTTCTTTCAATACATCCAAGCTGCGCTGAGATTCTTCGTCCCAACAAAATGTTGCATCCTTCTTCAACCGTTTCTCCATGGGCGTAGTAATTTGAGCAATAAATTTTCTATAATATCCCTTATGTTCCAGCATTGCACATAGCTTCTTAATGTTCCTTAGGGCCTCCAAATTCACAATTATGCAATCTTTGTAGGGTCCACCATTAATCCTTGCTTGCACACCACATGACCTAGAAACATCCCAAAGGGAACATAGAATATGAATTTCTTAAAATTCAATGCGATATGGTATCTGCGACACATATCCAATATTAGGTGCAGACTCACTACATGGCGCTTTACTAATCTGAAAACCGCCCAGTCATTAAAGTATACTTCCAGGAACTTATGAATAAACTACTTGAATGTGGCTATGACTACATGGGAAACTATCACAGGTGAATTATTAAGTCCAAATGACATCACAGTATATTGAAAACAACTCCACTCCATTGCAAAGGTCATTTTTCTCCTATCCTTAGGCGTGATCTTGATCTGATGATACCTAGAAAACTTATCAGTGACGGAATAGGCCTCCTACCCTCCAACATTGTCTAATACATCAGTAAATGGCATTGGGAATCAATCATGGACACACGCATCATTAACCTTCCACTGGTCTACGCAAATCCTTATCTCACCCTTTTGTTTCCTCTCCTGAACCACCATCGAGCTCACCCAATTAGATTCTTCAACCGGTTCTATGATGCTTGCTTCCAGCATCTTATCCATCTCTAGGTGAACATTTTCCTTGTATTTCAGATTAAGGTGATATGACCTCTATTTAATAGGCTTCGCATCCTTCTTCAAAGTGATCTTCATAATGTCCAAATCGCAAATTATGCCCTTCAAATCCGATAAATTTGTAGGGAAGAGATCTTGATATTCGTGGAGTAACTCACCAACTTTATCCACAGTAGTGTCGTCCCAATAATCTCCAATCTTTCTGAACTTCAGTTCTACTTCAGTACCAATGTTTACTTTCTTTGTCTTCAATGACGCAGTGATGTCCAGGTTGTCTATTTGTGGGCCCTTGACTTCGCGATGCCCTTATGCCTCTAGAATATTAATGTTTCTTGGATCTTCATCCTCCTCTTCAGCGGTCACATTATAGCATTCCAGTGCATGGCACAACTGGGTGCTCCAATCTAGTTGGATCCATCCTAAAGGCTCTTGCGGCATTTTGAAGATAACTGCTTTGATCTCTTGCACCGCTTCATCGATGCTTGTGAAGCCGCCTTCAAAGTTGAAGGTCAATAAGAACCATTCCTTCAATACATATAATTCCGTTGTGCCATGGTGGAGCTTAGTTTCCAGATACCAGTTCATGGGAATTGTATCTAAAGTATGGCAAATATGTGTACCCACTCTGGCTACAGTTTTGTTCCCCATGCTTTATTCCATTTCGCTAGGTGATTGCGTGGATAATCCCTTCCATTATATTTCTCAATCATTCTAGTGTTAGCATGCCCAAACTGTAGCTTCATCATTCTTTTGTAATCTCTCCATCTTGCAAAACTTACCTTATTCATACCCCACGATCGTGTAATTTTAGTGAGCAGTGCCAATTCTAATGCTTGGAAGTAGTGACCCTCAGGGACTTCGCACCCAAATTCATCCAAAAAATTATCTATGTTAGTTAAACCATCATAATAGGGTAACTTCCTTACCTCTGATGAGACACAGTGCACTGACTTTGTCATCATGTTGCATCGTAGTGTGGATACTTCATGCAAATGATTATTGTTCCAAATCTTCATCTGAATCAGAGGTGCAGGAACTCTCCTGGTCCCATCCAAATCTGCCTTCGGATTGATCGAGTCCTGGTCTCGTACTATTATTTTGTCGATTTGATCCAGTTCATCTTCACTTTCCTCATACTCACGAACTGGTTCAATATAGCGTGCCCCTTCTGTAGGGTCCAACGACAATACAACCCAAAGCGACTTCCTTTCAAACGCCATTGTCCTCTACTTCAGATTGATGACCCTATTCATATCAATGACCCAGTCAATTCCAAGGAGCGCAAAGTTGGCCATTGCGCTCACACCTTCTATATTAACGATTACTCCATATAATCTTCCCATAGGGATGATTTTCTACTAGTTCACCATTTTGAGCTAAATCGAATACCACTGCGGCATAGGTCTCCCCATTCTTTCCCATGTTTGTTTTGGAAAAACATTCACATTGGACCCCAAGTCCAAGATGACCTAGTCCATCTCATTATCACCTATATGTGTGGTGAGCCTCATCTCGTGCTGTGTTCATCCCTTATGTTTGCCAATTGTTCTAACCACCCGGTGTCAATCAGGGACCTTCTCCTTGTTGGCACATTTGTTTATTAGCTTCTGCAGGCCTTCCACAGCTTTGCTATCACGAAATAGTTTTATGTAGGTCTTCAAAAATGTGGTAAGTATTGAGGGATCAACCTCTGTAGGCACATTGGGTTCCTGCGCCTTGTCCTGGCTTCTTGAGGTGGATGCCTTAGCAAAGATTTTCATGGCTTCCATGAAGGTTTCCTTAGTGCAATTTAGATCAAAACCAACTTCCTTCTCTACGGATTTTCATACCCATCCATCTTCTTTAGGTTGTTTACCTTTATCATCGCCAGTCATTATTCCACTCCTCAACACTATATTCACACTTTGATCTTCCTCGCGGGACTAAACTCTCATCATCTGTAAGTTCTGCGTAGGCTGCTGAGGTTGTGCTTTCTTCTCTTGCATTTTAGCGATCAGTACCAAGCATTATTCTATAGTATGGTAAAATTGGTTGTAGTATTGACATGATGAGCGTGTCTGATTCTGAAACTCACATGCATAGTGCCTTGGCTATCTGCAGTTGTAGCAGATGATTTGACCATGACCTCTACCAGGCCCTCCTCCTCCTCGGCTCCATCCTTGTCCCTGATTACCTCCACATGCTCCTTTGGTGCCCTGCTCTGGAGGCTGAGTTTCTACTTGCATCTAGTATGTAGGTGTTTTTTCCATCATCATCTCATAGCTGCGATAGTGGCGCTCATCATGGCCCACCGATTTACAGAATTTATAGAAAAATTGTTGGGGTGTCTGGACGAAATTTTGAAGTAAATGACAATTATTCATCGCATGTTGTCCAACAACCTAACAAATATCGCACCATGGTGAAACCCCCACGCTCAGTCATGTTAGAGCTTCTGGCTTTAGGGGAATTGGTCCCCCTCCTGTAATATAATTCGAGTACACGGGACAGTGGTCTTTATCATGCCCCTAGCTCTTGTACTTCAGACACTAGACTTGCGCATGCACCTCTAGTTTAGTCTCCTTGTCTCTCTTCAAGCTCTGTAGTTCTAAGTGTAAGCTCTGTATCTAAGAGTGGATATTTAGTACCCCCAAGGTTGCATCCTGAATAAGCGTTGCATGTAACCTCATCATAATTTCTGAGGCTTCAACCTCTGTTCCTATCTTCTGTTGTGACAGAGAAATTCTCAGGTGGGGTAGAAGAGAACCTATAAACTATTCGCGATATTTACTATCTGTGAGTTGCATGTTAGCTTCTCGAATCTGACACTTCAATCGTTTATCTAATTCCCAAGGCATCTCATTGACCCTCATCATGATTTCCTTGAATCCAATTACTGACTGTGAGTCAGACTTAGGCTTACGAAACTCCTTGTTTAAAGCTGCCTTAGTCTCTGCTAGCAATGCAAGAGGATTATCAGAACAATAATTAATATATCAAGTTAGCGTGTTGTTGGCTTGATGGGCCCTGATCCAGGTTCAGCATTAAGCAGCCAAGAAAATCCCTACACTACTGGCCCTTTCAGCATCAATCCATGGAACGTGGATTAAAGTCTCACTCGAAGCAGTATGGGGGGATGCAGGAACCAAGTTTCCGTACCCTGAGATGGTTGAGATGTCTGTTATATGCCCTAACCTCCCTTCTCGCAGACTTATAAGCCCTTTAGGGCTTATCAAAGTAATTCTCTTATTCGTCCTTGAAGCCTCCGCAAAAGTCTCTGATCATCCTTCATGGACCCTAAATAGATAGATCGGGCACTTATGCACCTCTATAATTACTCTTACTTCTATACTTACTCAGATTTGCTTAAGTATCAGTTAACTTTAACATGTATTATGGTTATCTTCGCATAAACAAATATTCTTACTTGTGTTCATATGACAAAGTAAAATACATAGATTCACGCATCAATATAGCATTAATTCATAAACCTAGTATTCAATATAACATAATCGCAACATTCATAATAGAAGTAAAATAATGCATACACATATAATTCTAGAATACTCCTCTCTATTGACAATCCATATTTCTAGTACATACTCTGACTACCCTGCACACACAGCTACAGAGGTCTGTGCACTCAACTGCGGACTTCTACCTTAGGCCTCTACCCACTCAGCTGCAGAGCCTCTTCCTACGCTAAGACTCTTCTCTCTTAGCTCTCACAAACCCATAGACTTACTCAGAACTCTACCAAAACTTATCACTTAGCTCCCTTAGAATCTTCTAAGACTCCCTTTTTATGCAATCCCATGGTCCAAAGACCAAGGGCAGATATCATCAAGCCAACACAACTATCTAAACTAAGGGCAGAAAACACTTTTTGACTGCTTACATCTTCGCGCTCCATGGTCATAAAATGTGGATAATTTACATTCTTTCCTACAAAAAATTTTCTTTCTACCCCAAAACTTGGGCTTTTAACCCAAAAATTGATCCCAGGGGACCTGTTCCCAACAGGCCCCCATCACAAATCTACTGACTTGCCCTCAAGTCACTCTGCTGGTGTAAAGATCTTGTTCCAAAGACCTCCCAGCTCCACTTGTACCACTACGACTTTGGTGGTGCAATGTGTTGTTGCCTGCTTCATCTGCTCCATCACTTTCCCTATGACATTTACCTGTACCTTCTGCTGCGTTTCCTGTAGACTAGCCATCTTTCCTACAATGGTGGCCATGAGCACATATGCTTCATCTAGCCAAGGCTTCAATCGATCATTCAATAATGCTTCCCTGTGCTGTGCTACATCCACCTACGCTTTCATTGTCTTTGCTTCCTACAGCTTCATTAGCCTTTGGGTAATGGCGACGATGTGTGCCATCACTTTAACCTCATCATATCGTTGTTGCATCTACCGCACCTTTGTTTCTAGCCTCTGCACATTGGGATCATCCTGTAAGTTGGTGACTGCTTGAAGAGCACAGTGTAATCCTTTACTGCGTTATCTATTGCTACAACAACATCCTTAACAGTTGCCGCACACTACTCTTTGACTTCTGGGGGAGTCGAAGGCTAGGCCTTCAACTCAAGTTCTGCAATCTTAAGGTTTAGTTCAAACTGAACCTTTGCCAACTTTGTGTTCAATTCACACACTCCAATAGCGAGCTTTTGAATTCTCACATCCACTGGCTCATCTTCAGGAATGTCCAGTTCTAGGACAGACCTACATGCCTCAGCCACTACCTTGGTGTGCACTCATTCTTGTTCGCGATGACCTTAAAGAGATCAATAGCAAAGTTATTCTGTGCAGCCATCTGAGCATTTTTCACCCTCTACTCACTGATAATGTGTAGTGCGTGTTGTTTGCGGGCCTAAAGTTATGCGATCACACCATTCTGCAAAGTGTGAAGGGCTTCACTTGGAAGCACAACCAAATTGAGTCCAACCCCCTTGAGGGTGTTGACAGTGGCCTTGTTAGCTTTTGCTTCTGTAGTTAGCACTCTGTCTGGTAGCACATAGCCCAGAGTGAAGTGAACTTCACTGCTTCTGGTAGGTCCTATATGATTGGAGGAAACTGACTATCCTTTGGTAACTCCCACACGACCAACACTATGGATAACAGCAGCCATGCATAGTGAAACATTTTTCTTTGATCCTGTACCTCTCTGCAGTTCACAAGGAACTTGTTGTAAAGGTAGTGCACCCAGTTAAATTGTACACCCTCCACGCACTGGGCCACTAATGACACTACTAGTGTTGCCACTTCATCTACACCACACTTCCTCATAATCATTCCTGCTAGGATCTGAGCAGCTACCTTGACCGCGGGGTTGGTTATGCTAGTGATGGAGTAGCCGCATAGCTTCTTAGTGAGCTTAAATTTATCTTTCATTGCTTTGGTGAGGTCGTGTTCACCTGTCTTTCTACCAAATTCCATGGCTAGATTTTCCCCTGTGTGCAACAGTTGAGTGATCCTATGGATCAGCATGTCAGTGATCGATATCAACTCCTCTAGCCACAGGCACCCATCGTGCACCAAGCACAACAACTGCTTAATCACTATCATGGTTATGGGCATGCATTGTAATGTGGTACCCACCACATGTTTAATGGACCAGCCTTATCTACCCCTTTTACCCACTTTCTTGACTCCATCATGGTCACACCAGAGTCTTTATAGAAGATGCAGTGCATGAGTTGATTTGTCATTAAGTGGGGAAAGCGCTCCATATCAGCCAAATCCCAATCCTCCAATTTTAAATGGGGGATGCACCCCAAGTGCAGTCCTTCAAAGATGATTTTGTTTGGCAGAAAGAGTGTATGTAGCGTGACCTTGCTTTCATCAATGTCATTTGGAACCTTTATCTTGCCTCTGTGCAAAGGAATGTACTTGGACAATTTAGAGATAGGGTCAGACCCCTCAACATCAATGTCCTCCACTCCCACATCACTGTCTTCCTCATCCATATGGATTTCTTCAAAATCCTCTTCAGGCTCTAGGTCAAGTACCTTACCCTTCTCCTACACGGTGGGCTTTTCCTTTTGTGGGTTCTTTCTAGGTGATGCGTCCACCCGCTCTGGCTCTTTATTCTTATCTTTCTTTGTTTTTGGACACTCTTTGGTCATCATAGGCCTCGGCCTAGGTGACCTCAATGATTTAGTCACTTCTACCGGTACTTCGATGCTCACAACCTCTGGGGAAACTCCCTCAGCTTCCATTGCTACTTCTGGCACAGTTCCCTCAACTGCCATTTCTTCTCCGACAATAACAGTTTCTACGGGCATCAACATGATAATAGACAAAAAAATCCTACGTTTCCTTTGGCAACTTCTCAAATTTTGAACCCGCTATCAAATCTTCAAAGTACTCATGGTTCATATGCGCCTGAGAGATCAACACCTCAATTCTCAAAATGCCAAGTGTTTTTGGCTGGGCAACCTCTTGTAATTTATAGGCATTTTTGAATTCAAATCCAATCGTTCCCCCCAAAATTTGTTCATAAATGTTGGATTGGTGACAGATTTTCACATATCTTGCCCTTAAATTCTGAGTTAAATGTCACCCCCCACTCCATTTAGCCATTTTCCCACTGTCAAATCATGAACAATGACCATAACAGTCACTTTTCGACTACCCTGCATGGTCTCTTCTTGGTTAGCACAGCTCCCTTGCGTGTTTCTATTGACACTATGACATTCCTTCATTCCACGCAGTTCCCCAATTATGCAGATCCCCAATTCGAGCAGTGTAGTTTATAGTCCCGCGCCTCCTTTCAGTTGCTTGGAGTACTAACACTATGCTTCCATCATGTAATCATCTAGTCGGATTGTCGGTCTATGTATTCAATCAGCTACAATTCACTCGCCCTAGGAATGGTTCTCCATTCAACTTTACCAACTGAACTGCTCCACCATCAGTAATCTCCTTAATGACACATGGCCCTAGCCAATGCATCCAAAATTCTCCTAGAAATTTATCAAACTTGCTATCATATAATAGAACTAAATCATTTACCTTGAAGGTGCACAATTTGATGTGCCAATCGTGCCATGCCTTTTCCCGCTCCTTTTGAACTTGTTAATGGAATCTAGCTATAAATCTATCCTCTTCAAGCTCTGTTAAATGCTCGAGCCTCTCCTCTAGGGCTCTATGATCCATCGTTCCTATGAATGTGGCTATGCATAGACTAGTTACAATGTACTCCATCGGCATCACAGCTTCCACACCATAAATCAATCTGAACGACATTTCTCCAGTTAACTTCTTGCAAGTCATTCTATAAGCCCATAGTACCATAGGCACACGAACATCCCAGTCATTTCTTTGAGCATTGCACACCTTTGTTAGCACACTCTCCAATATTTTATTAAATGCTTCCACCATCCCATTAACCTGAGGATGATATGGCGTGCTCTTCTCATGGTAAACCTGAAATTCCTTTGTCATCGCAGTAATCGTCTCATTAAGAAAATGCGTACCTTGATCACTCATTAATTTTTTTTGGATAGCCAAACCTCATCAGTGCATACTCAAAGATGAATTTGGCTACTTTCGTGCTTGTATAGTCCTTCACAGGCTATGCCTCCACCCATATAGTTAAGTACTCAGTCGTGGTGATGATGTACCGCACACCCGCCTTCTTTCCTGGAGGCTGAATTGGTCTGACAAAGTCAATCGCCCACTTCTCAAAGGGATGTAATGATATATGTGGTTTTAGTGGCAGCTCATCCATGCGTGAGGGTTTCTAGTCGTTTGGCATGCGTAACATGCCCTACAATATGCTTTTGAATCCTTATGCAAGGTCGGCCACCACAACCCAGCACGTAGAATCTTCTGCATTGTTGCTTTTCCTGGATAATGAGCTCCCACAACTCCACCATGAGCCTCAGTGAGGATGTAAATTCAAACTCTGGCACATAACGACGCAATATTTCATCTAATACCATTTTGTACAAGTTCCCTGCAATGACAGAATAGTCTTTCGTGCACACCACCAGTTCCTTCTTATGTTGGACTTATATCCTTTCGGAGCCTACCTGTCGCCAGGAAGTGTATAATATCTTCAAAGTGGTTTTCCGCAATGCGAACTGCAAAGAGTTGCACCTCAGGAAGTCCTTCCTCCAAATTAGTAGGCTCTTTGTGAGTTTCAATGTGTGATAGATGATCCCGTCCAATATTCAAGTGTCCTAGTTTCACAATAACTTCAAAAACATACTCCTGGAACAAAAACAACCACCTGCATATCTTCCCCCCCAACATAGGCTTGTTGACCAGGTATTTCAATGCAGAATGGTCTGTATACATCTTAAAATGTCCACCCAACAGATAATGCTTAAACTTCTTGAGAGTGTAAACCATAGCTAATCTTTCACGCTTTGTCGTGGAATAATTTTTCTCAGATTTAGACAACTTCTTACTTGCAAATGCTATAGGGTGATCCAAGTCCCCTTCACTGGCCTGTGTCAGTACTGCTCCCAGCACAATACATGATGCTTCCACATGCACATGAAATTCCTTCTTCCAATCCGAGAAGACTAGGATCGACGCAGTGACCATTTTCTCCGTTAGCACATCCAAACTCTTCTGGCATTCTTCATTCCAACAGAACGTAATATCCTTCTTTAGCAGTTTTTCCGTCGACACTGTGGTCTAGGCATAGCTCTTGATGAATTTCCTATAGTATCCCATATGCCCCAATGTTTCACGTAGCTATTTCACACTCCTTGGCTCAACTGTTTCACACTCCTGGAAACAGAAACATTTGTTGGCTTGATGGGCCCTGACCTAGGTTCAGCGTTAAGAAGCCAACAAAATCCTTACACTACTGGCCCTTTCGGCATCAATCCGCAGAACGTGGACTGAAGTCCCACACGAAGCAGTATGGAGGGATGTAGGAACCAAGTTTCCGCACCCTGAGATGGTTGTGATGTCAGTTATATGCCCTAACCTCCGTGCACGCAAACTGATAAGCCCTTTAGGGCTTATCAAAGTACTTCTCGTATTCATCTTTGAGGCCTCTGTGAAAGTCTTTGATCATCCTTCATAGACCCTAAATAGATAGATCAGGCACTTACGCACCTCTATAATTACTCTTACTTCTGTACTTACTCTGATTCGCTTAAGTATATATTAACTTTAATATGCATTATGGTTATCTTTGTGTAAACAAATATTCTTATTTGCGTTCATATGACAAAGTAAAATACATAGATTTGCGCATCAATATAGCATTAATTCATAACCCCAGTATTCAATGTAACATAATTGCAACGTTCATAATAGAAGTAAAATAATGCATACATATATAATTCCAGAATACTTCTCTTTATTGACAATCTAGATTCTAAGTACAGACTCTGACTACCCTACGCACATAGTTGCAGACGTTCGCACACTCAGCTGCGGACTTCTACCCTAGGCCTCTGCACACTCAGCTGTAGAGCCTCTTCCTACACTAAGACTCTTCACTCTTAACTCTCACAGACCCATAGAATTACTGAGAACTCTACCAAAACTTATCACTTAGCTCCCTTAGACTCTTCTAAGACTCCCTTTTTATACAATCCCATGGTCTGCGGACCAAGGGCAGATCTCATCAAGTCGACACGACTATCTAAAATAAGTGCGGAAAAACCTTTTGACTATGTACATCTTTGTGATCCACCGTCACAAAATGCATAGAATTTACATTGTTTCCCACAAAATTTGGGCTTTCTGTCCCAAAACTTGGGCTTTTAACCCCAAAATTGATCCCAAGGGACTCGTTCCGAACAGACCCCGAACACAAATCTTCTGACTCACCCTTGAGTCACTCTGCTAGTGTAAAGATCTGGTCATGAAGACCTCTAAGCTCCACTTGTACCACTGCGACTTTGGCGGTGCACTGTGTTGTTGTCTACTTCATCTGCTCGACCAATTACTCTGTCACTGGCGCTACGCCATTTAGCTATACCTTATGCTGCATTTCCTGTAGACTAGCTAGTTTGCCTTCAGTGGTGGTCATGAGCACATATGCTTCATCTAGCCAAGGCTTCAATCAAGCCTTCAATAATGCTTCCCTGTGTTGTGCTGCGTCCACCTACTCTTTCATCACCTTTTCTTCCTGCAGCTTCACTAGTCTTTGAATAATGGCAACGGTACATGCTGTCGCTTTAACCTTGTCATATTTCTGCTCCATCTTCCATGCCTCTATTTCCAGCCTCTGCACATTAGGATCCTCCTGTAAGTTGGTGACTACTTCGAGCATTGCTTAAAGAGCGCACTGCAATCCTTTACTGCGCTATCTATTATGGTAACGACGTCCCTAACAGCTACCACGCACTACTCTCTGACTTCTGGTGGAGTTGAAGGCTGGGCCTTTAACTTAAGTTATGTAATCTTAAGGTTCAGTTCAAACTAAACCTTTTCCAACTCTGTTCTCACTTAGCGCACTCCAGCAGAAAGCTTACGAATTCTCACATCCACTAGCTCATCTTCGAGAATGTCTAGTTCTGGGAAAAACCTGCATGCCTCAAGAACTACCTTGGCCATGCACTAATTCTTGTCCATGATGGCCTTAAAGAGATCAATAGCAAAGTTCTTTTGTGCATCCACAGAGTGTTTTTCACCCTCTACTCATTGATAATGTGTAGCTTGCACTTTTCATGAGCTCGAAGTTCCGCGATCACACTATCTTGCAAAGTGTGAAGGGCTTCACTTGGAAGCGTGGCCAAATTGAGTCCAACCCCCTTGAGGGTCCTGACAGTGGCCTTGTTAGCTTCTTCTTCTGTAGTTAGTGCTCCGTCTAGCAGCGTTATTGCCCAGGGATCTAGTGTGTGAATCATCCCTACTGCTTCTAAGGTGCCAAGTTCCAAACTAGTTGACACCGTGTTGCTCCGACCCACACTGGTCTATCCCTATAATGCCCAGATCTACAGCTCGTGCAAACCAATCTGAATGGCACCCAAGGCCTATCTTTTTGTTGCTCGAACTGTTGCAGCAATTCTATGGTTGTATCCCTTACCACATCATCAATGTCGTTCAAATCACCTTCAGTCAAGGTGATTAGGTTGAGAGAATTATTGTTGGCCTTGGACTTCTTCCGCATTCCTACTTTCTCCTCTTCCCTATTGCACTTAATTCGGAATGGAGTAGTCTCCAGTTCCACTCCTCCCTACTATGATTGGTGTTCTTCCTCCTCTATCTCTGGGGAAGGCGACTTCTGACTCCTATTAGATCCATGCTCCTCCTCTTCTTCCTGTCCTCCTTTTTCCTTCATGGCAGTGTGCTTCGCCTTGATTTTATCCTAAGCCTCCTTCTTCCTTTTCTTGGCCAATTTTTCCATATTCAGCCTTGCCTCTTCCTTTTCTCACTTCACTACAGACCTTCTAGACCTAGCTGTCAAGTTCAAAGTGATGCACCAATCTCCTGGTGAGCGGTCAAGGACCACTACGATCACATCGTCTATGGCAAGTTATGGAAGGTCACACCACTTTTTTTCAGTATCCTTCTACGCTCACATGGAGACATGGTGGAAGCCCATTTTGAACTTCACATACTTTTTCAGCTAATTAAAAATTGTTGGCAATAACCACGACTTGCAGTTGATGGCCATGTGGATACTCATCTCCATCAAGATCCAAATTACCTTGCTGTCCTTGACCCGTTGGGGGTCCTTTGTAGCCCATAGTGAAGCGAACTTCACTACTTCCGGTAGGTCCTGCATGACTGGACAAAACTGACTATTGTTTGGTAACTCCCACGTGACCAACACTATGGACAACAGCAGCGATGCATAGTGAAATGTTTTGTTTTGATCTCGTGCCTCACTGCAGTTCACGAGGAACTCATTGTAGAGGTAGCGTGCCCAATTTAACTATATGCCCTCTACACACTGGGCTACTAATGACACTACTGGTGCCGGCACTTCATCTACGCAACACTTCCTCATAATCTTTCCTACTAGGATATGAGCGGCTACCTGGACCATGGGGTTGGTTATTCTGGTGATGGAGTATCCGCGTGGCTTCTTAGTGAGCTTTAATTTATCTCTCATTGCTTCGGCGAGGTCACGCTCACCTGTATTTCCGCCAAATTCCATGGCCGGATTTTCTCCTACATGCAGCAACCAAGTGATCCTATGAATCATCATGTCAGTGATTAGTATCGGCTCCTCTAGCCATAGGCACCCATCGTGCACCAAGAACAGTAGTTGGTTGATCACTATCATGGTTATGGGCGTGTGCTTGTAATGTGGTACCCACAGCATGTTTAATAGACTAGCCTTATCCACCCCTTTTACCCACTTTCTTAGCTCCAACGTGGTCACACCAAAGTCTTTATAGAAGACGTGGTGCATGAGTTGATCTTTTGTTATGTGGGGGAATTGATCCATATCAGCCAAATCCCAATCCTCCAATTTTAAATGGGGGACGTGCCCCAGGCGCGGTCCTTCAAAGATGATTTTGTCTGGTAGCAAGGGTGTATGCAACATGACCTTGCTTTCATCATTGTCCTTTGGAACCTTTATCTTGCCTCTGCACAGAGGAATGTACTCGGCCAGTTTAGAGATAGGGTCATACCCCTCAACAGCAACATCCTCCACCCCCATGTCACTATATTCCTCATCCATATGGATTTCTTCAACATCCTCTTCAAGCTCCAAGTCAAGTACCTTGCCCTTCTCCTACACAATGGGATTTTTCTTCTATGGGTGCTTTTTGGGTGATGCACACACCCATTGTGGTGCTTTCTTCTTATCTTTCTCTGCTTTTGGACCCTCTTTGGTCGACGTAGGCCATGGCCTAGGTGACCTCAGTTATTTAGGCATTTCCTCCTGTACTTCTATGCTTGCAACCTCTAGGGCAACTCCCTCAATTGTTATTGCTACTTCTAGCGCAGTTCCCTCATGTGCCATTGCTTTTCCAGTGATCACAGTTTTTGCGGGCACTGACATGATACTATAAAACAACTCTTGCATTTCCATTGGAAACTTCTCAAATGCTGAACTCGCCATCAAAGCTTCAAAGTAATCACAGTTCATCCGCACCTGAGAGCTCAACACCTCAATTCTCAAAATGCCAAGTGCTTTCAATGGGCAGCCACTTATAATTTATAGGCATTTTTGAATTCAAATCTGACTGTTCCCCCCAAAATTCATTCATAAATGTTGGATTGGTGACATATTTTCATAGATATTTCCCTTAAATTCTAACTTAAATGATGCCCCCCACTCCATTTAGCCGATTTTCCAATGTCAAGTCATGAACAGTGACCATAACGGTCCCTTTTTTTCTACCCTGCGCGATCCCTTCTTGGATAGCACAGCTCCCTATGCATTTCTGCTGACACTATGACATTCCTTCATTCTGCGCAGTTCCCCAATTGCACAGCTCCCCAACCCAGGCAGTTTAGTTTATTGTCTTGTGCCTCCTTTCAGTTGCCTAGAGTGCTAAGCCCATGCTTCCATCATGTAGCCATCTAGTAGGATCACCGATGTATGGCTTCAATCGGTTGCCATTCACTCACCTTGGGAATGGTTCTCCATTCAACTTTACCAACTAAATTGATCCACCATTGGTAATCTCCTTGATGACATATGGCCCCAGCCAATGCATCCAAAATTTTCCTAGAAATTTATCAAACTTGTTGTCATATAATAGAGCTAAATCATTTACCTTGAAGGTGTGCAGTTTGATGTGCTGATCTTGTCATGCGTTTTCGTGCTCCTTTTGAAATTGTTGATGGAATCCAACTATAAATCTATCCTCTTCAAGCTCTGGTAGTTGTGCGAGCCTCTCCTCCAGGGCTCCACGATCCCCCATTCCTTTGAATGTCGCTATGTGCAAACTAGGTACAATGTACTCCATTGGTATCATAGCTTTGACACCATAAACCAGTCTAAATGGCATTTGTCCAGTCAACTTCTTGCAATTTGTTCAATAAGCCCATAGTACCATGGGCACACAAAAATTCCAGTCATTTCTTTGATAATTGCACACCTTTGTTAGTGCACTCTCCAATATTTTATTAAATGCTTCCACTGTCCCATTAACCTGACGATGATATGGCATGCTCTTCTGATGGTAAACCTAAAATTCCTCCATCATCACGCTAAGAAAATGTGTACCACAATTTCTCATTAAATTTTATGGAAAGCCAAACCTCGTCAACACATACTCAAAGATGAATTTGGCTATTGTCGCACTTGTACATTCCTTCATTGGCTGCACCTCTGCCCATCTGGTTAAGTACTCAGTCACATTGATGATGTATCACGCACCTGTCTTCTTTCCTGTAGTTTGAATTGGTCTCACAAAGTCAATCACCCACTTCTCGAATGGTTGTAATGATATCTATGGATTCAACGGAAGCTCATCCCTGCGCGAGAGTTTTCTAGTCCTTTGTCATGCATCACATTCCCTACAATATGCTTTCGAATCCTTATGCAAGGTCAGCCACAACAACCTAGTGCGTAGAATCTTCTACGTTGTTGCTTTTCCTACATAATGACCTCTCACGGCTCCACCATGAGCCTCAGTAAGGATGTTGTTTCATTCAAACTCTAGCACATAACAGTGCAATATTTTATCTAATCCCATTTTGTACAAGTGCCTTGCAATGATAGAAAAGTCTGACGCGTGCACCACCAGTTCCTTCTTCTGTTGGCTTGTATATCCTTCCAGAGCCATACCTGCCGTCAAGAAGTGTATAATATATTCAAAGTGGCTATCCGCAACATGCACTGCAAAGAGCTACATGTCAAGCAGTCCTTCCTCCAAATTAGTAGGCTCTTCGCGAGTTTCAATGCACGATAGATGATCCGATCTAGCATTCAAGCATCCTAGTTTCATAATAACTTCAAAATCATACTCCTGGAACAACAACAGACACTTGCATATCTTCCCCCCCAACATAGGCTTGTTGACCAAGTATTTCAATGCAGAATGGTCTGTATACATCTTAAAATGTCCACCAACAAATAATTCCTCAACTTCTCGAGTGCGTACACCATAGCTAATCCTTCGCTTTCTATCATGGAATAATTTTTCTCAGCTTTCGAAAGCTTCCTACTTGCCAATGCTATAGGGTGATCCAATTCCCCTTCACCGGCCTATGTTAGTACTACTCTCAGCGCAATACATGGCGTGTCCACATGCACATGAAATTCCTTCTTCCAATCCAGGAAAACTAGGATCAATGTGGTGACCATTTTCTCCTTTAGCACATCCAAGCTCTTCTGGCATTCTTCATTCCAACAGAATGTAGCATTCTTCTTTAGCAGTTTTTCCATCGGCGTTGTGATCTGCACATAGCTCTTGATGAATTTCCTATAGTATCTCGTATGCCCCAACGTTGCGCATAACTATTTCACACTCCTTGGTGCAGTTGTTTCACACTCCCAGAAATGGAACCATTTGTTGGATTGATGGGCCCTGAACCAGGTTAAGCATTAAGTGGCCAAGCAAATCCCTACAGTACTGGCCCTTTCGGCATCAATCCATGGACCACAGACTGAAGTCGCACCCGAAGCAGTATGGGGGGATGTAGGAACCCAATTTCTGCACCCTAAGATGGTTTTGATGTCGTTTATATGCCGTAACCTCCCTTCGCATAGATTGATAAGCCCTTTAGGGCATATCAAAGTACTTCTCTTATTTGTCCGTGAAGCCTCCGCAAAAGTCTCTCACCGTCCTTTGTGTAGCCTAAATAGATAGATTAGGCACTTATGCGCCTCTATAATTACTCTTACTTCTGTACTTACTCAGATTCGCTTAAGTATCGGTTAACTTTAACATGTATTATGATTATCTTCGTGTAAACAAATATTCTTACTTGCATTCATATGACAAAGTAAAATACATAGATTCGCGCATCAATATAGCATTAATTCATAACCCCAGTATTCAATATAACATAATCACAACATTCATAACAGAAGTAAAATAATTCATACACAGATAATTCTAGAATACTTCTCTTTATTGATAATCCAGATTTCCAGTACAGACTCTGACTACCCTGTGCACACAGCTACAGGGGTCCGCGCACTCAGTTGTAGACTTCTACCCTAGGCCTTTGCGCACTTAGCTGCAAATCCTCTTCCTTCACTAAGACTCTTCACTCTTAGTTCCCACAGATCCATAGATTTACTTAGAACTCTACCAAAACTTATCACTTAGCTCCCTTAGACTCTTCTAAGACTCCCTTTTTATACAATCCCATGGTCCGCAGACCAAGGGCAGATCTCATCAAGCCAACACAACTATCTAAACTAAGGGAAAAAACCCCGTTTTGACTACTTACATCTTCACGCTCCATGGTCACAAAATGCGGAGACTTTACATTCTTTCCTACAAATTTGGGCTTTCTACCCCAAAACTTGTGCTTTTAACCCCAAAATTGACCCCAGGGGACCCATTCCCAACAGGCCCCTAACACAAATCTACTGACTCGCCCTTGATTCACTCTGCTAGCATGGAGATCTTGTCACGAAGACCTCCCAGCTCCACTTGTACCACTGCGACTTCGGCGGTGCACTATGTTACTGCCTGCTTCATCTGCTCGACTAGTTGCTCTGTTACTGGCCCTGCTCCATTTACCTGTACCTTCTGCTACATTTCCTGTAGACTAGATAATTTTCCTTCAATGGTGGTCGTTAGGACATATGCTTCATCTATCCAAGGCTTCAATCGAGCCTTCAATAATGCTTCCCTATGTTGTGCTGCGTCCACCTACTCTTTCAGCACCTTTGCTTCCTGCAGCTTCACTAGCCTTTGGGTAATGGTGACGGTGCACGTCGTCGCTTTAACCTTGTCATATCACTGCTGCAACTCTCGTGCCTCTGTTTCCAACCTCTGCACAATGGGATCTTCCTATAAGCTGGTGACTACTTCGAGCGAATCCTTGAAGAGAGCAGTGCAATCCTTTACTACGCTATCTATTGCTGAAATGATGTCCTTAACAGCTATCGCACGCTACTCTCTAACTTCTGGTGAAGTTGAAGGCTGGGCCTTCCACTCAAGTTCTGCAATCTTAAGGTTTAGTTCAAACTAAACCTTTTCCAACTCTATTCTTGCTTCATTCTCTCTAACACAGAGCTTCTGAATTCTCACATCCAGTGGCTCATCTTCGGGAATGTCCAGTTTTGGGACAGACCTGCATGTGTCAGCCACTACCGTGGCCATGCACTCATTGTTCTCTGTGATGGCCTTAAATATATCAATAGTGAAGTTATTCTTTACAACCATCTGAGCATTGTTCACCCTTTGCTCACTGATAACATGTAGCGTGCACTGTTCGTGGGCCCGAAGTTCCACGATCACACCATCCTGCAAAGTGTGAAGGTATTCACTTGGAAGCACGGCCAAATTGAGCCCAACCCCCTTGAGGGTGCTGACAGTGGCCTTGTTAGCTTCTGCTTCTATAGTCAGTGCTCTGTCCGACAGTGCTATTGCCTAGGGATCTAGTGTGTGCACCATCCCTGCTACTTATAAGGTACCAGGCTCCAAACTAGTTGACACCGCGCTACACCATCCCACACTAGTCTGTCCCTGTGACGCTTGGATCTACAACTCATGCAAACCCATCTGAATGGTGCCTCAGGCCTATTTCTACAGCTTCTCAAACTACTGCAACAGTTTCGTGGTTGCATCCCTTACCACATCACTAATGTCATTCAAATCACCTTCAGTTAAGGTGCTTGGGTCGAGGGAAGTCTTGCTGGCCTTGGACTTCTTCCGTGGCCCTACCTTCTCATTTTCCCTATTGCGCTTAATCCAGAACAGAGTAGTCTCTAGGTCCACTCCTCCCTGCTCTGGTTATTTTTCTTCCTCCTCTGTCTCTAGGGTAGGCGACTTTTGACTCCTGTTAGAGCCGCGCTCCTCCTCTTCTTTCTATCCTCTTATTTTCTTCACGACAGCGCGCTCTATCTCTCTTTTATCCTAAGCCTCCATCTTCCTTTTCTCAGCCAATTGTTCCATCTTCAGCCTGCCCTCTTCCTTTTTTTTCTTCACAACAGACTTGCTAGACCCAACTGTCAAGTCCAAAGCAGGGCGTCAATCTGTCGACCAGTGGTCGAGGACCGCTACGATCACATTGTCTATGGCCAGGTATGGAAGGTCATACCACTTTTGTTTAAGATCCTTCTGAGCTTGCATGGAGACATGGTGGAATTCCACCTTGAACTCCACATACTCTGTCAGCTAATAAAAAATTGTTGGCGATAGCCGTGACTTGCGGTTGATGGCCATGTGGATACTTATCTCCATCAAGATCCAAAATATCTTTTTGTCCTTGACCCGTTGGGGGTCCTTCATAGCCTAGAGTGAAGCGAACTTCGCTACTTCCAGTAGCTCCTACGCGACCGGAGGAAACTGACTATCCTCTGGTAACTCCCATGGGATGAACACTATGGACAGTAGCAGCCATGCATAGTGAAACGTTTTGCTTTGATCCTGTGCCTCTCTACAGTTTGCGAGGAACTCGATGTAGAGGTAGTGCACCTAGTTGAACCGTACACTCTCCACACACTATGCCATTAATGACAGTACTGGTGCCGACACTTAATTTGTGTGACACTTCCTCATAATCTTTCCTGCCAGGATCTGAGCGGCTTCCTTGACCGTGAGGTTATTTATGCTAGTGATGGAGTAGTCGTGTGACTTCTTAGCAATTTTAAATTTATCCTTGATTTCTTTGGCGAGGTTGCGCTCACCTGTCTATCTGCCAAATGCCATGGCCTGATTTTCTCCTACGTGCGGCAGTTGACTGATCCTATGGATCAAAATGGTAGTGATCAGTATCAGTTCCTCTAGCCACAGGCACCCATTGTGCACCAAGAATAGCAGCTACTTGATCACTCTCATGGTTATGGGCATGTGGTTGCAATGCGGTACCCATAGCATGTTTAATAGACCAGCCTTATCCACCCCTTTTATCAACTTTCTTGGCTCCAATGTGGTCACACCAGAGTCTTTATAGAAGACGTGGTGCAAGAGTTGATCTGTCGCTAAGTGGGGAAAGCGCTCTATATCAAGAAAATCCAAATACTCCAATTTTAAATGGGGGACACGCCCCAGGTGCGGTCCTTCAAAGATAATTTTGTTCGGCAACAAGGGTATATGCAACGTGACCTTGCTTTCATCAATGTACTTCAGAGCCTTTGTCTTGCATCTGTGTGGAGGAATGTACTCGGGCAATTTAGAGATAGGGTCGGACCCCTCAACATCAATTTCCTCCACCCCCATGTCACTATCTTCCTCATCCATATGGATTTCTTCAACATCCTCTTCAGGCTCCAGGTCAACTACCTTGCCCTTCTCCTGCATGGTGGGCTTTTCCTTCTATGGGTGCTTTCTGGGAGATGTGTGCACCAGCTATGGTGCTTTCTCCTTATCTTTCTTTGTTTTTGGACCCTCTTTGGTCAGTGTAGGCATTGGCCTGGGTGACCTCATTTATTTAAGCACTTTTGCCTGACTTCAATGCTTGCAACCTCCGGGGCAGCTCCCTCAACTACCATTGTTACTTCTGGGGCAGTTCCCTGAGTTGCCATTGCTTCTCCAGTGATCGCGGTTTCTGTGGGTGTCGACATGATACTAGACAACAAATATTGCATTTCCATAGGCAACTTCTAAAATGTTGAACTCGTTATCAAAGCTTCAAAGATATCACAATTCATACATGCCTGAGACCTCAACACCTCAATTCTCAAAATTCAAGTGTTTTTCGTTGGGCAGCCACCTATAATTTATAGGTATTTTTGAATTCAAATCCGACCATTCCCCCCAAAATTCATTCATAAATGATGGATTGGCAACAGAAACCATAAACCCTCAACCCTAAACCCTAAACCCCAAAATTACAGCTTAAATGCTACACCCCCCACTCCATTTAGTCATTTTCCCACTAGCAAGTCATGAATAGTGACCATAATAGTCACTTTCCGACTACCCTGTGCAATCTCTTGTTGGTCAGCGTAGCTCCCCACACGTTTTTGCTGACACTTGACATTCCTTCACTCCGTGCAGTTCCCCAATCATGCAGATTCCCAACCCAAGCAATGTAGTTTATAGTCCCGCGTCTCCTTTCCGTTGTGCTTCCATCATGTAGTCATATAGTCAAATCACCAGTGTATGGCTTCAATCGGCTGCCATTCACTCGTCCTGGGAATGGTTCTCCGTTCAGCTTTACCAACTGAACTGCTCAACCATTGGTAATCTCGTTGATGACGTATGGCCCCAGCCAATGCATCCGAAATTTTCCTAGAAATTTATCAAACTTGATGTCAAATAATAGAACTAAATCATTTACCTTGAAGGTGAATATTTTGATGTGACGATCATGCCATGACTTTTCGCTCTCCTTTTGAACTTATTGATGGAATCTAGCTAGAAATCTATCTTCTTCAATCTCTATTATTTGCGCAAGCCTCTCTTCCAGGGTTCTATGATCAGCCATTCCTTTGAAGCCCACTATGCACAGACTAGGTACAATTTACTCCATCAGCATCACAACTTCCACACCATAAACCAGTTTAAATGATGTTTCTCCAGTCAACTTCTTGCAAGTCGTTCTATAAGCCCATAGTACTGCTGGCACACGAACATCCTAGTCGTTACTTTGAGCATTTCACACCCTTTTTAGCATGCTATCTAATATTTTATTAAATGCTTCCACCATCCCATTAGCCTACAGATTATATGGCGTGCTCTTCTGATGGTAAACCTAAAATTCCTCTGTCATCACGCTAATCGTATCATTAAGAAAATGCGTACCACAATCACTCATTAAAATTTTTGTACAGCCAAACCTCATCAGCACGTACTCAAAGATGAATTTGGCTATTGTCATGCTTGTATAGTCCTTCATAGTCTGTGCCTCCTCCCATCTAGTTAAGTACTCAATCGCGATGATGATGTACTGCGCACCTATCTTCTTTCTTAGAGGCTGAATTGGTCCCACAAAGTCAATCACCCACTTCTCGAAGGGCTGTAACAATATTTGTGGATTAAACGGTAGCTCATCCCTACCCAAGGGTCTACCAGTCCCTTTGCATGCATCGCATGCCCTACAATATGATTTTGAATCCTTATGCAAGGTTAGCCACCACAACCCAGCGCATAGAATCTTCTACACTGTTGCTTTTCCTGCATCATGACCTCCTGAGGCTCCACCATGAGCCTCAATGAGGATGCTGTTTCATTCAAACTTTGGCACATAACGGTGCAATATTTCATATGATCCCATTTTGTACAAGCTCCCTGCAATGGCAGAAATGTTTGCTACGCACACCACCATTTTTCTTCTTTTGTTGGCTTGTATATCCTTCTGAGCCATACATGTCATCAAGAAGTGTATAATATCTTCAAAGTGGTTGTCCACAAAGTGCACTGTAAAGAGTTGCACGTCAGGCAGTCCTTCCTAAAAAATAGTAGGCTCTTTGCCAGTTTCAATGCACGACTGATGATCTGATCCAGCATTCAAGCATCCTAGTTTCAAAACAACTTCAAAATCATACTCCTAGAACAACAACATCCACCTACATATCTTCCCCCCTAACACATGCTTGTTGACTAGGTATTTCAAAGCAAAATGGTCTGTATACATCTTAAAATGTCCACCCAATTGATAATGCCTAAACTTCTGGAGCGTGTACACCATAGCTAATCCTTCGCACTCTGTCGTGGAATAAATTTTCTCATCTTTCGACAGCTTCCTACTTGCAAACGCTATAGGGTGATCCAAGTCCCCTTCATCGGCCTGTGTCAATACTACTCCCAACACAATACATGATGCGTCCACATGCACATGAAATTCCTTCTTCCAATCTGGGAAGACTAGGATTGGCGCGGTGACCATTTTCTCCTTTAGCACATCCAAGCTCTTCTGGCACTCTTCATTCCAATAGAACGTAGCATCCTTCTTTAGCATTTTTTCCATCGGCGCTATGATTTGGGCATAACTCTTGATGAATTTACTATAGTATCCCATATGCCCCAATGTTGCACATAGTTGTTTCACACTCCTTGGCGCAGCTGTTTCAAACTCCCAGCAATGGAACCATTTTTTGGCTTGATGGGCCCTGACCCAAGTTCAGCGTTAAGCATCCAAGAAAATCCCTACACTACTGGCCCTTTCGACATCAATCCATGGAGTTTGGACTAAATTCTCACCCAAAGCAGTATGGGGGGATGTAGGAACCAAGTTTCTGCACCCTAAGATGGTTGTGATGGCGGTTATATGCCCTAATCTCCCTTTGCACAGACTAATAAGCCCTTTAGGGCTTATCAAGTTATCTCTCTTATTCATCCTTGAAACCTCCGCAAAATTCTCTGATCGTCCTTCGTGGAAACTAAATAGATAGATTAGGCACTTACATGCCTCTATAATTACTCTTACTTCTGTACTTACTCAGATTCACTTAAGTATCGATTAACTTTAACATGTATTATGGTTATCCTCATGTAAACAAATATTCTTACTTGCGTTCATATGAAAAAATAAAATACATAGATTTGTGCATCAATATAACATTAATTCATAACCCTAGTATTCAATATAACATAATCACAACATTCATAATAGAAGTAAAATAATGCATACACAGATAATTTTAGAATACTTCTGTTTATTGATAATCCAGATTTCCAGTATGGACTCTAACTTCCCTGCGCACACAGCTATAGGGATCTGCGTACTTCTACCCTAGGCCTCTGCGCACTCAGCTGCAGAGCCTCTTCCTATGCTAAGACTCTTCACTCTTAGCTCTCATAGACCCATAGACTTACTCAGAACTCTACCGAAACTTATCACTTAGCTCCCTTAGACTCTTCTAAGACTCCCTTTTTATACAATCCCATGGTCCGCAGATCAAGGGCGGATCTCATCAGGCTGACACAATTATTTAAACTAAGGGCGGAAAGCCATTTTTGAATACTTACATCTTTGCGCTTTGCGGTCACAAAATGCAGAGACTTTACATTCTTTCCTACAAAATTTGCGCTTTCTACCCCAAAACTTGGGCTTTTAACCCCAAAATTGACCCCAGAGGACCTGTTCTCAACACACATGATCCTGCAGAGCGGTAACCAATTGTGCCTTCTTTATATTGTGATCAGTGATCTATTTCACTATCCATATGCAACAAACCAAAACTTCTTTGTATATTCACTCCTGATGCCCTTGAAAATTGTTAACATCATTGTGTTTTCCATGTTGAATGGTGGTGGTGGGGGTGGAGGTGTGGGTGAAGGCATATGCAGTGGAGGTGGAAGTGGAGGCAAAGTGGATGGATGATGTGTATACGGAAAAACCTGCATTATCAATTGGAGAGAACTTCACGGTGAAGCTTGCACCGCTCCTTCGTCTTTGCTTGAAGGAGGCCTGATTAACGGACTAGATTCTGGACCTGATATCTCTCAATCTCTAAAGAGTGTTCTGCTTCGTGTAGCCCTAAACATGAAGGCAATGGCACAACATTTTTTTCACATAACAGCATTTTAATCCAAGTATTCAGTGATCTCAAATACTTACCTCGCGGTCCTTTGAAAAATCTTTGCTCTGCTTCGCTATAGCTGACTAAGGCATTGACTTAAAATTCTATAACAAATCCTCCTATAGTTCAATCGAGCCAGTGATCAACAACCAGCGATCTTGTTTTCAGAGGCTTCTAACCATCACACTAATTCTGGAGTCCACATTAATGTATTATCGAGCTTCCACCTTCCTTGGCTATCTTTCAATTTAGTTAATCACTCATATAGTTCAATGGGGAAGGTGTAGAAGAAGATCTCATGTATCTCTATATACAGATACATGATCAACCACTCTTCCTTTGACAAGCATGGATTCCTATTTTCTTGCACTATGAACTCATGAATCTTCCAATCCAACCACTTTTCAATTTCTTTCTCGGTCGGATTCCAATGATGTGACATCACACATCTCCTTCAAGTAGATCCTGGTCCCGGAAACAGAACCATTTGTTGGCTTACGGGGTCTTGACCTAGGTTCAAAGTTAGTTGCGCCAACCAACTAATCCCTACACTACTAGCCCTTTTGGCAACAACCTGCATAGTTCAGGCTGCAGTCTCACCCGAAGCAATATGGGGGGATGCAAGAACCAAGTTTCTGCATCCAAAGACTAGTGTGATATCTTCCAGTGCCTTAGATCTGCCTTTGCGCAGATCGATACTCTCTTAGGACACACTATGGTAACTCTATCAAAATGGCCTTTAGACCTTCGTGAAGGTTGACATTTGGTCTTTGCGGACCTTTAACAATAAATATATCTACTTACGTGCATCAAAAAGAAGTCCTAAATTAGGGTTTGCGCAAATTTAATTAAGTTATTACAAAACATCAGAGAATGCATCAGATTTTGTGCGAAAGTAATTAAACATGCATTGTGTACATCATTAATAGTTATTCAAGAGAATCGTGCAAAATTCAACCAATATTCCATAAAACATATCATCCATTGTTAGCATATATAATAAACAAAAGTAAACGAAATACACAAGAATTCTTCGGAAACTATATTTATTGATCTTCAATTGAGGATTACAGACTCAAAACTACCCTACGCACTCAGCTGCAGGGGTTCGCGCACTAAGCTGTGAACTCTACCTAGGCCTTTGCTCACTCAGCTATATAGCCTCTTCTCTCCTATCTAACCCACTTCTTCTTGCTATCACTGCTCGTCCATCATCAATTCCTATCAAAACACATGCCTTAGACTCTCTAGACACACCTATTTATAGCCTTTTTCATACAATGCCATGGTTCATGGACCATGGGTGGATCTCAAAAACCACTCAAACTTTACATAACATAAGGGACTAAACCCCTTTGTCTCCTACTCATCTACGCGCTCTTCATCCACAAATCATGGAGACTTTGCATTATTTACAAAAAATGTACCAAAACTTGGGTTATCTTAACCCAAAAACTAACCCAGGGGACCCCATCCCAATAGCTAGACATCATGCAAGAAGTGGGCCTTGTTGCCATATTTCATCCTTTCCCACATGAAATTCATGTTGTTTCTATCAAGAGTATTTTCAAATATTTCCGATGAACAACAAAGTGTGGACTGTGGTATGCTAAGAGAAAAGAATTCATGTTGAAGGCCTACAGTGATGCAAATTGTGTTGGCAGCCTTGATACATGAAGATTACTTCTCGTGCAACTTTCTTCCTGGGAAAATGCTTGGTGTCGTGGGCTTGTTAGAAACAAGCCTCCATTTCTTTATCAACTGTTGAATCATAGTATATTGTTTTTGCTACCTATTGTACAAATATTCTATGGATGAAGCAAACCTTAAAATATATTTAGGTAGATTTCGCTGATCCCATTCCAATAATGTGTTACAATAAAATTTCTATTAGTATCTACAAAAATATAGCCATCCATTCAAAGACTAAGCATATTCCTATAAAGTTCCATTTCTTAAGGGAACATGTTGCAGCCAATATTGTCAGACTTGAATATGTGGCCACTAAAGAGAAATTGGTAGATATATTTACTAAGCCACTAACAAGAGAACCATTTGAATATCTCAGGAAGCAGATAGGAGTTGTGAATCCTCCCTACAAATGACTTCATTTTGGAAGGTGGTAGCAGCTACTCAGCATGTGGGAGCCATGGGAGAGTAGGTTGCAATGGTTTAGGTGGAGTTTTCAAGAAGTATTATTTTCCATTGATGTCAAAGGGGGAGAAGATTAACATTAGAGAATACCATCGGAGAAGACCACAACTAGCTTGAGGGGGAGCTTATGGTATTTCCATCAATGCCAAAGGATAAGATTGTTGTAAAATTGGTGGTGTATGGGTGGTCATGTTAGTGTTAGCATTGATGTCCACATGGGTCATCATGATGATTGATGTCAACCAGGATGATTGGGTGCTCAGGAGGAGTCCCATGGTTGTTGGAGTGCTTTGTAGAAAATAATCCTAGTAGCATGCTTACTGGAAAATCCATAAAATGATGACTACAGTGACGGACTAGATGGAATCCCATGGGAGCTACAGGCTTCATGTATAGAATCATCATAGTAGCAAGCTTACTGGAGAAGCCATAAAATCATGACTTGGTGGTTGGGAGTTCAACATTCCAAGGACAATAAGAAGAGTCAAGGATAAAAGTGTGGCATAGATTTTTCATCCATCACAGTGGTAGCAGATGGGCTCAAATCCTGCATCAAACCTTCTCCATTAAAAAATTCTTTGAAAGAGCTTTCCAATGGTATGCAGAAGTCCAAAAATGGACTCCTCGATCAAAATATATTTTCTGCCAAATTCCAGAGACTTGAAGCCTTAATAAGGATTAAATATCGAAGATTGGAGCCCATAGGTACCCGATATCATAACCTCAGAGACCAGCATATTAGATATCGGAGCATCAGAGTAGGCGGCATATCAGAAATCAGGATATCGAAGTAGGTGGCATATTAGATATCGATATATCAAAGCAGGTGGCATATCGGATATCAGAATATCGAAACATCGTAAGAGAGGAACTTTTATAAGTTACAATATCCAGCAAGGTCAATAGTGCTAAAAAGTGTTGAGGATTGTTGAGCGAGTTAACAAAGGAATTGTTGCATAGTCAAGGATGATCTAGACTCTTTCTCTCTCCTCTAGATGAACACATGGTGGCATGTCAGTGGGCCTGAGAAAGTGCAGTGGCTAGTGATGTAAGCATATCGGAGGATAGGATATCAGAAATAGAAATATCATAACATTTCAATTGTGAGAGTTACAATATTAAGGGGCTTTGATACAGAGATGAGCCCCTGGTCATAACTCTCAGCCCCATGAGAAGGAAACACATAGGGAGATAAGTGCAAAGGGATCCAAGGATATTAGATAGTGAAATATTGTAACATTCCAATTGTGAGAGTTACAATACTAAGGGGCTTCAATATAGTGCTAAGCCCTTGGTCACGGCTCTCAGTCCTATGAGAAATAAGTTGCTAAGGAATATTAAGGCAAAGGGAGTCAACAATATCGGGGAGTGTAATGTTGAAACATTCCTCTTTTGTAATTTTCAATATGGCTTGTTCCGATGAGGTAGTACAATGAGTTAAAGGACGTATGAGTTGGTAGCTGAAGAATTGAATACAACATCAATGGAGTTGATTGTTGAAATGGGCTAAACCTGCAGAGGACTCTGAAACAATGAAATCATTTAATAGAGATGATTTTGTGGGAATGAAGGAAGCAATCAGTTGCTTCACATGCATGTCTAGGAGAGCTAAATGAAGTTAAAAGTAGTCAACCCTAAGGAATTTCAAGCTTTGTTGAGAAATAAATAAGAATGGGTCTCTCGAAGGAGTGTGCAGATCGTCTGAGAATTAACTTCTCAAGATGGATATTTAGGAAATTGTTCAGTAAAAATCTGCATGGTACATCTCTAATTTAATACTATGAAAATAAACTACTAGGAGATGCAACAACAGCAGGAGGAACCACATTGAAGTACATTTGGGCAGTTAGAGTACAAACATCAGAGATAGCCTTGCGCAAAGTGCCACTGTGAAACAAAAAAAACGTTTTCAATTGAGAAAATGGGGGAGATGAGCATATTTTCGAAGAGATGAGGAGTGAGAGGTGTGTGTAGAGACAGAAAGCTCTAAGAACCGAGAGCACACGAAGTGATTGTGTAGTAAGTGCAGTGAGTGTGCTATGAGGAGAATAACGAGGGTAGTGCTAAAGAGCAGGCAACAGACGATTGTTGTAAAAAGAACAGTGTGAGTTGAACAAAGGTGTTATAGAAGAGAAGCCCATGAGAGAGGAGGAAGAGTCCTAAGGAGATATTGCTGTGAGAACCAAGTAAAGAACAACTACATAAGACCAAAGGGATTCAGTGGAACAACATAGACAAAGGGAAAAAGTTGAATCTGCAACCAACCATTTTGGTGTTTTACTTGTCATATGTATGCCTTCGTTTTTAGTTTGAAAAATGTACGAAATAGTAGAACAGTGGCAAGAGCAAGTTGGTGCCTCTTGGAAAGTTGGTATTGCTAACTAAAGGGGGTCGGTGCCTCCTATGAGTGGCTTCTCACAAACAAACAAATGTAATTAAGTAGATGCTTAATTTAGACCATAAACAAACAACAAATTTGGTTGTTTCTTCCCTTTGGGTTTCCATGTCAAAATACTGTGTCAAATGTGTGTGTTTCTCATGTGTTTGGTTGTATAAACATTAATTCTCAACCTTGTTGCTCATCTCATTTATTAATGAATTATCTCAACAAGTAATGATATATAAACAGAGGATTGTATTCATATTAAGAAAAAGTTTCAAGAGTCTCACTGTTACTGATTCTCCCCCCCCCCCCTCTAAGTAATTCCTTATTCCAAAAGTGGAAACTCCACCCATTTAATTGTTGTCATGGGGGTCCATGGGGGGCAACAACAACTTTTATGAGCCCCCCTCAGCAACAGTTCATGGGTAGCACCTACGAACCTAATAATAGATGAAAAATTTCCTTGTAAATTATTGCAATTTCGTAGTCAATTTGGGTCGTTCATTAAGCAGACAATCTGTCTGTAGAAGTTATGTTAATTTAGATTTTTTTTCCCTAGAAGGTAACCCTTGGTTTATATGATGGAATTGTATTGCACATGTGTATTATTATTTTGAGTGAGAGAGAGAGAGGAGCTTGTGTGAGAACGAAGAGGAAATTACAATAGATATGTTGTAGGTTGTATCTCTTCATTTTGCTAGATAATATAAAAGGAAGGACTGGATGTTTCTCCATGGACATAGTTGTGAAAGATGTAGGTGGAAGATTGTTTATATCAGAAAGATCTGTACCTACCATTGAGAAGAAAATCAATGAAGCCAACAAGTATGATGGATGCAGAAAGGCACTAGGAACAATATAGATGTGTCTAGCAGTGTTGGTGGAATTCAACATTTTAAAGGAAATCCTCGACCTCAAATAAGGTATTTATTATGATGCATATATTTAATATGAAGATGTCAGAAGGTGGATTTTTTGTTGATCATTTAATTGAATTTAACACAGTTACCAGTCAGTTAATTTTTGTAGCGGTAAATTTTGATGATGAAGTTAGGGCTTTGTTATTTCTGTGCTCATTTCTAGAAAGTTGGAATGGCCTAATTATGGATATTAGTAACTTTGTATTTGGATCTAGTACTTTAAAGTTTGATGATGTTGTTGGTGCCATCCTTTGCAAGTAAATGCGACATAAAATATTTGGTGAGACATCAGGTAATGCTTTGTCTACAGAGACTAGGGGAAGAAAAATGGAAAGAGGAAGGAGCCCAAGGAAATCGAAGTAAGTGAAGAAAAGGAAAATCCAAATCCATGTAAGGGATAATGTGTTGGAAATGTTGGAAGAAAGGACACCTGAAGAAAGGCTGCAAATCTCGGAAGGAAAAAGAAGGAGATGGACAACAAGAGAACAATCATGAAGTGAATGTGACAGGTGATGTGTTCTAATATTCTTTGATTATTTCATTAGAGAATATTGTTGATGCCTGTGTGGTAGATTTAGGGGCCTCATTCCATGCCACACTTGATAGGAAACATTGTCATGATTATGTTCAAGGAGATGTTATACAAGTTTGTCTCAATGATGATAAACCCTATAAAATCATTGGAATGGGTAAAGCTTTTATAAATAAACTTAATGGAAACAAATGGATATTGAAGGAGATAAGCCATGTTTCAGATCTAAATAAAATTCTAATATCAATAGGGCAATTAGGAGGTGAAGGTTCTGTAAATATTTTTACAAACAAAACCTGAAAGGTCACTAAAGCAGCCTTGGTAATAGCTGGTGAACCATGGTATTGCACCAAGAATGTTGCAACTCCCAAGGGCTCCTCAACTCAAATTATCAACCTGGGTTTCATATAAATTTCTAGGTGACAATGCTATATGCACAATAGATAGGATTCCACTCATGCCACCCTCAGTTACGAAATTAGATCACAAAGTGCTTAGAGACCCTTCCTCCTACTTAATTATAATGAAATATTTCTAATAATGGACAATTGGAAATTCCTTCTAGCTATGAAAATATGAATTCCATCAACTCAACTTGTAAAACTTAACTAATCAATTCAAGAAAGGACAAAGACTAACCTACCCAAAAAAATAAAGCTATGTTATCTTGAAGAATTCATCAAATTACCTCATCTACATGCAGAAAAGAAACTAATTTATCTTGCGTAATTCATCAAACTACCAGTCAAAATTTCATATACCATCTACCTAGTTCATACTTCCTCATAAATCAGTAACCTACTTTCATGATAAAGAAACTAGATCTACTCTATTTTTGTAGTGAAGAAAAGGAATGTTTGGAGTGGCCTAGGAGCTTTCCCTGATCATAATATCACATTTGGGGGTCATTATGCATCTATTCTAAGTCAAAGTTGCAGTGGGGATTGAAACTGATGAAGGAAAATGTTGTTACAGTTTTGCTATAGGCGATTGCTACAAGGGGCATCTAATGCTATAGGCATGCATATAATGCTATAGGAGGGAATCCAAGTGGTTGTTGAAGGTGAAAATATTGTCTTAAAGAAATGGAGAGGTGGATAGTAGTTGAAGCAAATGAGAGGAGGTTGGTTTGAGCCCTTAGCCAAGCTCAGGACCTCTCAGAGGTATGTCTTGCACTAGGATGAATACCCTTAGTTTCCTTGGAAGAATGGCTTATAAAATGGGGTTTTGGAATAGAGTTTAGAAGTTGAAGCAGAAGATGAAGGAAATTAGGATGAAAGTGGTGAAGGTTTCCTTGCCTACAAATGAACCAGCCCTACAATCAATCACATGCATGCATCCATTTATCATTAATAAAATGAAATAAATTATGATTGAAAATATGAGTTGAATTTAAATAACATCTAATTCATGCAATACCACTAACCTAATTAATAAACTAACTTCTAAGATATAGAAATAAAATGGAAAATAGGACAGCTAACACTAATCTATTTCCAAGAAATTATAAACATAATATTTTTGGGTTGTGGTTGTGAATCCTTCCACTCATTTTCCCATAAGAGAGGTGATGTATAGGCTGCAACCATGAGATTTTATAGATTAATCTATACTGAAATACAAGAAACTATGAACTACTTGGAATCAAGAAGAAACATAAGTACAAGAAGAGGGACCAAAGCCTCTGGGTTGGGCCCAAACCCAAGGGTCTCATCCCTTTGAAACTAACTCAGATGCGGCTTAAAATCCAACTTCTCATTATCAAAAATTGTAGGTCTAATACATCACATAAAAGTTGAACATAACAATGGCAAGCTTGAAGCTCAATAGCTACACCTAGCTAAACAGAAACTTTGAATCTATTGTAGCAGCTGCAACACCCTCCAAGATTTTGGCCTATGATTAATTTCAGAGCCTTCCTTAGTCTTGTACAATGTTGTTGCAAACACTAAAACTCATTTCATGTATCTTTTTGTTGTGCTTTTGTACACTTAGAAAAAATGTCGTCTTTTCACATGTGGGTTGTCCCATCAAGTGTAAAAGATAATTCTCATGGTTTGAAGGGTCCATCTTTATGTTTATGATTTTTCCTAGCCATATAAACACTTGTCGCACTCATTCAAAAAGTTTTTAGCACTGTCGCATTTAAGTGTCGTCACAGTCGTCGTAAAGAGTATTTGTGGTGTCGCACTTGTCGTAATTTGTCATAGAGTGGTCACACGATGGAAAATTTATTGTTTGTGGGTCATGGGTGATCTATGTTTTTGATTCATAAATTATTCTAAGTGTTAGATCACAGTGAAAGCTTTATCACTTCACACATCAGTCACACTGGTCTAACACTTCACCATTTCTGAAGAGGCTTCCCAACCCATCAACTTAACATCACCTGGCCTACCTGGATTGTGCATTACATGGTTCTAGTCCTATAATTATGACCTTGACCTTTGATTTTGTGCAATGCGTATTTCCTGCCTCCCAGGACTGTTGCACTACACAATTCTTGAACCCAAGCCCTAGCCCTCACCTCTAGAATTGCTCAATCCTCTCAGACAACCTGGCCTTAACTGTGCATTTTGCAAGCACAAGCCCCAACCTCTCTCCCTAAGTCTATGAAATGTGCAATCCCACAGTGGAGTAACCTCCCTTGCCTCCATTTAGCGCGAGAAATCTCCCTTACGTAAGGGTTGAGAACCTTAACATATCAAAGGTAGACTATCAACAAGAAGCACTCATTCAAGAAAGAAAACTATGAAAACTACTAAAGTTGCATTTAGGTAGAATAACCAGAGGTCCTATGTTTGATTTCAATCCCATAGGGTCCAAACCCTTAACTTCCTCTAGTGTGTTTAGACCTGCAACATAAACCAGAGAAGTATATATATAGAAAATATTTCAAATAATGTGCATATTAAATATGTTAGGTCATCAAGTATAGATATATAAAGCATGATATGTTAGACATGAATTATAAAAATATGAGATCACAACATTTCAGGAACAAGACAAATCTTCTTTATTGACAACAAAAAATAGGAGTGAAAGAATGCAACCTGATCCAATGACGACACCAATGTACCTTCCTCTAGATCCATCCAGCCCAAGCCTCAAAGATCACCTAAATATGTGAAAAAGGATGTCATATAATGGAAGATGAACATCTCTACAAGGAAAAAAGGGTTTCCTATGACTGGGAGTGTAGGTGGCATAGGGAAAACCATACTTGAACTGGGGAAAAAAGGACTATAATTTCGATATCCTATCTCCTTCTATGTTTTAGGCCTTCCCATGAGGTGTATAAATGCCACCAAAAATCAGTTGATTCAATTAGGCCACAGGCTCCTGTAGGTGAGCTTTTGCCAAAACCTATAAACCCCATCCAAGAAATAAGATTTTTTTTTTCATATTTTAAATTATGTACGCGGGTTTGGTATTATGGTACCTGTGTGTACACACTCTTTTATAAGGGTAGAGTCATGTATAGAATCTCAAAAAATAGTTTTTTAATAAATGACCAAGTCTAAATTGGAAAGGGTTGTCTAAGGCCATATAAGAGCATCAAAAGTATAGGAGTGCTAAATAATGCTATAACACTCCCAGAACTGCACATAATTCTCCCGAAGTGACCATCCTTTCAACTTGTCCCACTAGCTACCAAAACTATGTAGACATGTCCTCAGCAACCTAAACTACACATTGCACAATCTCAGGCCTCAAGCCTCATCCCTGGCTATTGGAACTATAGAACGCATAGTCACTTGGCCCCAATTTCCACCCTGCTACCTGGTTTTGGCTCAGTCCATCAATTACAATGCATCATCTTAGGCTAGGAGGTTTTTTTTGGGTTGATGTCATCTCATCATGAGTAAATTGCAGATACAGGTATCTTATCATAAGATGGCTGGAGGTTGATGAAGGGGATGAAGGAGGATGACATGCAAAAGAAATTATTGTAGCTAAGAATGCAAGATGATCTATCAAGGAAAAGCAAAGGGACACCAACTCACAACCACAATTCAATACTTGAGATCATTGAAGATTCCCATCACCAAGCCATGAGGAGGTGGAAGACAAGATAATTCTCAATTAGACATCAACCACAGCAGCAGCAGTGCCTTGACATTGCCACATTATTCGAATAATTCATATAAAGAGTTCCATGTCATGTCTTTTCATGAGTTTTCATATGCACATCATCATTGTGGACCATGTATATTGTATTCATTGTAAAGTGGAAGTGCAAAGGACATATATGTAATATGGAGAGTCATGTAAGCTGAAAAGTCATAGGAAGTCAAACATTCATGAGGGTAGTCGAAGAGTCACAAGGAGGGGCAACATCACCCCTTGGTTATATATACTCACTCATTTTATGAAGACAGGAATTTTCACCTTGGTTCCTCCCACAAGGCATTAGAGAGACCAACTAGATTTTTTATGAGCAAGGAGTGGCTCCAATGTTCCACTATTGGAGTTAGTGATGTTTATTTTAAAAATGTGCCTTGGAAATTTTACTTAATGACGGAATCCTTCAAGGCCAACACGTTCTCCATGCATGGATTATAATTTTTTGTAACACTATTCTACGGATGTTTGTATTTCATGTTTTCTTTCACATGTGCTAAGATAGTTGAACTATTTCATTTATTTTATTACTTAACTTGTTGAGAATGTGTTCTAATGGTTGTTATTGTTGTCCCATCCTTGTTGAATATTATCCAGGATATTAGACAAATATTTCTTCATTTGTTGGTTGTAATGACCGTCACATCCTCTGTGGACTATTTCGCTGGATGTTAGATGGATCCTTCTAGTTCATGTGTGTCTCTTGTTGGTAGTACTACTACCTCTCACTTAGAGGCTCACTTTTTTCCCATCTCTGTAGTAGAAGAACCTTGAGACATTTACAAATAAAAACTCACCAGACACACCTCCTTACTTTTCGAAGACACCATTACATCCCTATCTCATGCTGACAGTTAGAGCCAAGGCATATCTTAGATTTATACGAAAACCAAGCTAACATTCTAGATGGGGCTCCTACACCAAATGGTGTGAGTTCTAATTGGGAATTCACATTGGGTAGACCCCTTGGTTGATGGATTTCCAACACCATCAACATTGGCACTAGAAGGAGGGATAGATGACAAGCTGAGCACGTTGTATCTGGTTTGAATATATTATCTAAAATGGATCATACACAAATCTTACTCCTGGGGTGTTTCTCCAATTTTTTCCTTTAACAATTTTCAATCCCCAATGAGCCTCTCGATTACTTGTCCCAGTTAAAGTTTGATGGTGAGAATGGAACATCCATAACTGAGCACATTTATGATTTTCTTACATTTTGTTAATCTTACGATATCAATGATGAAGAGTTTGTGTTGTTGGGAAAAGTATCCAATACGGAATGACCCTATCCCACTCTAAGGGTGATAGTACCTCAGCAACAACTGAATGCAAAGCTATTCAAGATTACTTCTTTATGAGATGAGAGAGAGAAGAGAAAAGGGATCCACTAACCGTTATCTTCCGCTAATGGTTGATCCAATCTTCCCTCTTGCTGCTTGCTCCTAGCTCCTTGCTCTTTCACCGGCCCAGCTACACAAAGATCCTGTAAAAGCACAAAGAAGGGAAACTACAAGAAGCATACATCCATAACTGATTCAAGGATTAGAATAAATCAAATATACAAGCATCAATTCACCATAGAGACACATGCATATAGAAGAACCTCAAATACTTTATTAATAGAAGAAGTAAAGTTCTGAGAGTGTTACAACCATAATAGGACCAATCCAGCAACACCTCCCAGCAGAAAGAAATCTCCTCTTCACCTCCTTCAAAGCAATCACCCAATAGTTCTATGCACAAACCAACAGCACTTCCTTACATTCACAAGATTCCAGCCTCCCTAGACCTCATGAGAGAGCTCTATATATAGGAGATTTGGAGAAAGGATGAGTCAGCTTGAGGCTGGCATGAAGCTGACTAGTGTCCTCTCCCACTTCAGTTATACTTCAGTTCTTGAGTCCACTTGGAGTTTCTTGCTTCCACTTGGAGATCTAGATCCTCTTACTCATCACAAGGCGAATTCCCTGATCCAAGTGTCATTTTGGAAGCTTCCTGGGCATTTGACACCTTGCAGAATGACTGTGCCACTTGGCCAATCTCGCCCAGCGCAGGTAGCCTTCATTGCTTTTGACATTCAGCGCAGGTACAGAGTGGAGCAGTTGACATTCAGCGCAGATGCTCAGTGGAGCAGCTGACATGATCCAGAAATAGCTTGTTTTTTGAGTGTTTTCAGGTGGAGAACTGATTTTCAGTGCTGTGGTTTGCTGACCTTGTTCCTCTAGGGGTAGGAACAACATGTTTAGGGACTTTGGATCCCTTAGATTATTGACATTTCATGCTTCATGATGTTAGGCACAAAAATGTCTATAACAGTTGCCCCCTAAAGTATGAGGTCGTTTATCGGGTGAAATGCTTTATCAGGAGGATCCGAAGTTCATTCAATCGCTGAGAGGTACCCTGTAATAAAATAAAATACAATACATTATTTTTCATTCTGCTTTCATGATCTAGCTGAGGCGGGCATTCCCATGCTCAGCTTTATAAATTCATTTTGGTACATAGAACAGACGATCGTCTGGTGGTAGACTGATAATTCTCTGCTGAAATTATCATCCTTTGAGTAGGATGATCATCTGCTGCAATGATGTACATAACAAATATCTTTATATCCTGAATATATATATCGCAGCCCAGATGGATGAAACTAGATCCGGGGTCTTCAAACTCGTTCGATCTTCACTCTAAGTACAAGTCGATCCATGTGAGAATTGCGCTGAAGTCGAACATGGAAAGACATCGCTTGATTACCGGTCAATAATGTAAACCGTTAACAAGCGCGAGAGGAATCACCGATAATGATAATGACCCTCAAGGTACTGTAGTACAATCCACATGGTGTGAATAAAGGACTTGACGTCGAACACCACACAAAATCTTCCGGTCGAAGGTCATTGATGTATACCTGTCGCCGGAAGTGAGAAACTTGCCATTGAGGCATGCAAGCTTCAAAGTACTGGGGGGGTTGTTCCTAGATCAACTTCTTGGATAATGAGCTGAAGTCGACAAGAAACGATCCGTCAAAGGAGGGCCTTAATGAATCCCACATCAGTGACACGGAAGGGAGCTAATGATTTTAGTGGAGGTGAAAACAATCTGTGAAATATGATTCAGGGTGGAGATCATGGGTGGATGAAGGATAATGTATGGCAGTGGATGGGACACGGTTGACTCTTTCTGAACACATCTCTTGAACATATAACGACACTGATGTGATGGATCGGTAGCATTACCCCAAATGTGGATGGTTTGGCGAGGACCATGGTGATGAGACCGGTGAATGAAACAACCCAACCCGATGTGATACGGAGGACAAAGTGTCATGTTCAAGAGCGACTTGCTACCATTAAAGCTTTAAGGTTCTCCCAATTTTTCCCCAGTCATTTCTGACCAGTACCTCTTTATTTTTGTCAAGCTTGAGGAGGATAACATATGCTTGTTCTATAACCTGCCCTTCGGGCAAGCCCATCACTATGTTTTAACGAGCCTAGCGATAAGGAAACTCGTTCTCGTCTAAAGACAAGTTTGTCGCTATTTAATCATTTTAACGAGTCTAACGACAAGGAAAACTCGGTCCTTTTCATTTTTAGAGAGTCTGAAAAGGTACAGAAAGTTAACTCCAAAATTCCTTTTTCGTCATCTAATCCCTTAAGTCCGAAAAAGTATAAAACAATACAGAAGGGATGATTTTTCGATAACTTTAACGAGCCGAATAAAACAAGCGCTCGACCTTTTTGTGCAATAATCCCTCAGGTCCAAAAAGATTAAAATCTAGAGGAGAGATAGCTCTTCCGGTCACTTTAACGAGCTGGAAGGCCAAAACTCGGCAAACTTTTCATATTTTACGAGTCAGGAGAAAAGAGCTCAAAGAAGACTCGTCTTTTGAGGAACGAGTGATAAACAGGGATAGCAGTGGATTCCAGGTACAGGTTGGAATTTTCCAATCACGGCAGTGTCACAAGGATGGCTAAGTGAAATCACTCTTCGCAGCTGTTCCTCAAAATGGGTAAACAATCATATGGAGGTGAACGATTGGCCAAATGGAATGGAGGTGGCAGGTGCAAAACACGACCAAGGCTTTTTATGGCTAATAAATTTACGATCACAATGGTTATTTACCGGGAAGTTCATTTTTTAATGAGCTTGACTGCTCAAAAGCTTATGTTTATTTTTTAACGAGCATGAACTATGACGCTAAAACTGCTCGGATCTCGCTTTTCTATTTTTTAACGAGCATAAATTCCGCGGTAAAACTGCTCGAAATACCAGTCATAAGATAAGAAATGTCTCCTGTGAGATAGCTATTTTTTATGGAGCTTTATCTCACGAAGCTATGCTCCTCATTTGGCAAATTTTGACCTTTGCCCCACATCCTTTCTTTATGCAAGTTCGGAAACGACTAATCCAAAAAACAGATAAATAACCGCTCTTTGCTTGCACTCCAAAAGGTTCGCATGCCCCCAGGTATAAAGTACAATTTCAAGGCTGCCCCTACTTATCCTTCAAAACATTTGTTTTGATGGGTGAGGCTTGCCTCTTTCAGGTTATCCAAAAAATGGTTTTATTTGCTGCCGCAAATGAAACTCTTTCTTCGGCGATGTCTATCATTAGGTTACTCAAAGATGGTTACAATTTGTTGCAGCAAAGGAATCTCTTTCTTTGGAGGCTGCCCCTACTTATCCTTTAAAACATTTGTTTTAATGGGTGAGGCTTGCCTTTTAACCCAAAGATGGTTACAATTTGTTGCCGCAAAGGAATCTCTTTCTTTGGTATTGCCTACCTATTTAGACAAAGGTGAATGACTAGAAATCATCAAACACATAACTTTGACAAAAGAATCTTATTCTAGAACAACCCTCTCTTCCTTCCACGGACGGGGTACGGACTAGTCATATTCCTTCGCGGAAATTCTACTTTATACCCAAGGTTTCCTCTGCCCGAAGCAGACCAGGATGCATGCCCCCTGGGTTCCAGTCCCATCTTTCCGAATCACTCGCACTCATCGGGAAGGAGGACTGGGGGTGGAGACATTTCTTGGGTGAATAGACCATTGAGGGTTGGTATTTGACTATTTGCGATGCGTGATCCCGGAAATGAAAGTTGGTCTACGAGCTTGACCATTCTTCCTTCGTGTGGAAAACACATTACTCTAAAGAGTGAGGAGACTATAGCTCCCATGCAATATATATAGTCTCGTCCAAGGAGTAGGTTATAATCCAAGGGTCCTTGAATGACCATCACGTTCATTTGAACGGTCTTCCCTTTCAATGTAACAGGTACATTGGGGAGGATCCCTAATGGTCGACTGGTTCCTTTATCAAAACCCGAGAGATTTCTTATCTCAGGCAGAAGCTCTGGGGAACCCAGTGCTTTCCAAGCAATAGAGGAAAGGATACTCACAGATGCCCCTTCATCAATGATAGTTCCAGCCATTACCATTCTGTAGATTTGGACTATGATTCTGAATGGTATACTGGCTGGTAACCGGGGTCTGCCTAGTTGGTTCCAATCAAAGGACACAACCAGGTTGCTTGGTGGTGGGACCGAATACACGGCCGGATATGACCCTGACGATGTTCCTTCCTGCGATAAAGGAATGGGCGCATTGCCCTGATGCTCATCAGAGTCAGTGTTGAAAAAAAGAATCTGGATGGTGTCATCCTTTTTCTCTTCAGTGAGGGTGTCATTTGAAGATGAATCTTCAGTGACGGTGTCATTTGAGGATGAAACCTCCGAAGGAAGAACCGGGTCAACTGCCGTATCGACCTTTAGACTTTCGTCTGGTCTAGATTCAGTGGGTTCATTTTCAATGACTGACGCTTCAGCTGACCACTTGAGCAGGCCAGCTGTATTTTCAACCAACGAAGGACTCGGGACGAGTTTTTTGTATCCAAGAGGAAGTATTACCGGTGAAACTGGACGATCTTCCAAAACTCTCTTCGCTTCGTCTAAGAAGGGACAACGGTGGATGGCGTGATCGCCTTCACACAGTCTACAGGGGGATCTTGATCCCCCTCTTTGTCTTGAACCTTCACTTTTGCTGGTTGACAGTAAGCAATCAACATGGCTATCAGAGGTTGATGTTCCCGAATTGTGCAGACGGGGGGACCAGTCCCTTAGTATCCGGGGAATACAGGGACAATCTCTATGGAAGTGGTCTCCTCTACATATGACACATGGCGATTTAGGCCTAGTCTGTGCTGTGTGTGGGTTTTTGTCAGATGTCTTTTGCTTGCCCCCAGTCGCCTTAGGTTCCTTCTTCTTCTTCTCCTTCTTCTTCTTCTCCTTCTTCTCCATGGGAGCTTGGCTTTTGCCGGCTCTACCTTTCGAAGATGAAGGATTGGAGGAAGAGTTATAGGAAGTTGAAGGCTGGTGGGCAGCTCTAGACTCATCTAACTGTTGACTCGACTGTTCAGGAACCATGGTGGTCTGAACTACATTAGTTGAGAATAGCCAAATAGGTAGGCCAATTGTCAGTCCTGGAAGCGACAATGTGGCCATGTGGGGCGCACCAACTTCTCCCCAAGAGGAGAATGGACTAGGATTTCCATCATGGGGAATTCCTTGGTTGGGGCGTTCCATGTTCTCAACTTAAGATCAACGCGGGAATAGGAGGTGATTATGTTCCGTTTAAAATAAATTTTATAACAACGCTTAGACACAACTTGCTTTTTCACTTTTTAAGAGTCGAGAAAAAGCTAAAGATGACTCTAGTCTCCTTCGATGTTTTAACGAGCCCGAAGTGACAAATGCTCGGATGGACTTTTTCAGTTATAGAGTTTGAAAAAGGCCAAAAGAAACTGCTCTGGAGTTCTAGGCAGAGGGTGTGCCAAACTTTTCGCAAAACCACAGAATACGTTTTACGGTACGAGTGGTCGATCTTCGTGAATGCTATGTTCACTGCATTGCGATCAGTAGGGCGGCCGACACGGTTTCCTATTGGATAAAGGCTTTATTCCTATAGGGTTCTCCCAATATATACGCGACGGTACGTGGGAGCACAAGTCCGTATTGATACTTATCGCTTCACCGTGGAGGAATCACCCAACCACTCAACGCTAAGATATCACGTTTAACGACGCCGGAACACGTCTCTAGCTTAGACCTCTATGTGTTTGCGTTATGTTTCAATGCATTGTTATGTAAATTCAATTTATTTTAAGGTTGATCTTGCTTAGCAGTTTGCCTTTATGGATCACCACGAGATGTATGATAACACTCCTAAATGCAGTCTAAGATGATAAGCAAGCTTTTCAATCTTTCAACTTTGAAAACCTTAACTACTGAGGGAAAAGAAAGATAACACCTTTTCACACAGATCATAGAGCACACACTAATGCATTTTTCCCTAAATCAACATGCAGACTGTCATAATGTATATGCACAATGCAAGTATTTCTTTTCTCTTTCTTAATGTTGGTGCAATACAAAAAGAAAGCTGTTGTATAATTTTGAATTCAATTTCAAGTGAAAGCAAACAAGCTTGTCCAAAATCAAAAGACACCTTAAGATTTACTTGTTTCGACACTAGGAATATATAAATTCAAACCAAATGACGAAAGCAAAAGCTCAATCAGCTATGAACAGCAAACAAACTAACTCTTAAGATCAAAACAACACTTTATCACAGGTCTAGATCTAAGAGGCCACAGCAAGACTAGTTTACTTTCGTTATGGGAAACTGTAAATGTACAAAAAATACACAAAGAACAAACATAGTTTCTTTATACAACTGAGGTGGAATAGTGACAAGGAAAGTTGGTTTCAGATAGGCACACTGATTGGTAACAAACAGCAAAAACAAGAGTGAAAACAGGGCAAGAAACAGCAGGAAACCCCAGCAGCACAAGGCAGGACTGGTCCAGCGCAGGTGGAACACTGCCTGTTTGACCTTCAGCGTAGGTAGCCCCTTAGGGAACTGCGCTGAAATGAAAACAGCCTTTGTACAGCCTGCACTGAAGAACGAAACTTTCGTTTCTGGTGGTTTCCGGGTCACAGATTGCTCAAAAATTCACAGTTTTTGCTCAAATCAGAAGCTATCAGTCAAGGACACACTAAGGGTTGACAAGGAGGATGAGAAGCTATCACTAAGAGCTTATTAGAGTCCTTGTGGATCAGCTCTTCAAATCATAAACTTGCCCAGAAACTGAGCTAGAGTAGTTGCCCTCTACTTTATATTTGAATGATTCAAACACAGTTCGATTCAGTACTCCCTTTGTTTATGAAATGAATAGCAAAAAACACAAACAACCAACAAGATACGATCCCCAGCAGAGTCGCCAATTTGTTGTTGGGAAAAGTATCCAATACGGAATGACCCTATCCCACTCTAAGGGTGATAGTACCTCAGCAACAACTGAATGCAAAGCTATTCAAGATTACTTCTTTATGAGATGAGAGAGAGAAGAGAAAAGGGATCCACTAACCGTTATCTTCCACTAATGGTTGATCCAATCTTCCCTCTTGCTGCTTGCTCCTAGCTCCTTGCTCTTTCACCGGCCCAGCTACACAAAGATCTTGTAAAAGCACAAAGAAGGGAAACTACAAGAAGCATACATCCATAACTGATTCAAGGATTAGAATAAATCAAATATACAAGCATCAATTCACCATAGAGACACATGCATATAGAAGAACCTCAAATACTTTATTAATAGAAGAAGTAAAGTTCTGAGAGTGTTACAACCATAATAGGCCCAATCCAGCAACACCTCCCAGCAAAAAGAAATCTCCTCTTCACCTCCTTCAAAGAAATCACCCAATAGTTCTATGCACAAACCAACAGCACTTCCTTACATTCACAAGATTCCAGCCTCCCTAGACCTCATGAGAGAGCTCTATATATAGGAGATTTGGAGAAAGGATGAGTCAGCTTGAGGCTGGCATGAAGCTGACTAGTGTCCTCTCCCACTTCAGTTATACTTCAGTTCTTGAGTCCACTTGGAGTTTCTTGCTTCCACTTGGAGATCTAGATCCTCTTACTCATCACAAGGCGAATTCCCTGATCCAAGTGTCATTTTGGAAGCTTCCTGGGCATTTGACTCCTTGCAGAATGATTGTGCCACTTGGCCAATCTCGCCCAGCGTAGGTAGCCTTCATTGCTTTTGACATTCAGCGCAGGTACAGAGTGGAGCAGTTGACATTCAGCGCAGATGCTCAGTGGAGCAGCTGTCATGATCCAGAAATAGCTTGTTTTTTGAGTGTTTTCAGGTGGAGAACTGATTTTCAGTGCTGTGGTTTGCTGACCTTGTTCCTCTAGGGGTAGGAACAACATGTTTAGGGACTTTGGATCCCTTAGATTATTGACATTTCATGCTTCATGCTGTTAGGCACAAAAATGTCTATAACAGTTTGCTTGTGTGATTTTCTTCCTTAGCATTCAAAGTCGTGCTAATCGATAATTCCATACATTTCCATCTACCTCCATCCATTCCCTTCATCATTTCCTCAAGGAGCTCCATCAATCCTTTGATAGGTATAATTACCAAGATGTTTATAAGAGAATCAATCTCTTAAGAATGAAGCCTAATGAATCAGTTGAGGATTTTTCTAATCGATTCCTTCACCTTTGTTGTGAATTTTCTAAAGAAGACATGAATTAGGATTTCTTGAAACAAGATTTTGAGTGTTTGGTTCTTATCTCCTTACACAGTGAACTTGAACCCCTTGATTTTTCTAATTCCCCAACTCTTCTGAATCATGAGACACCTCTAATTTCAGAGGACGAATTTACTGTCCCTTTTGTTCTTTTGCCTCCTCCTTTTCAAGTTCCAATAGGGGTGCCTCTCTACGATGGTAACAAAGTTGAAAAATATGCAAATCAAATTCTTAATCCATCCTCTCATTCTTCTTTTATTTATCATGTCTTCATTTCAATGGAGGAAATCCCAAATTGGCACATCAAGCCCATGGGGAAGACTAAATTCCCCATTCTGCAACTTGATGTTATCATTCGTAACTCTAGCCTCCAACCTGATGAAGATTTCTTTCATCCTCTATCATCTACATGCCTTGACTCTTTGTACTATGATCTACATGATTAATCTTCTTCACTAGCTAGTATTTCACACTCTCTTGAATTTTACGTTGTTGTTTCAAATTACGATCAGGTACAAGGAAGTCACTTTACACAGGAAGAGGAGCAGGAAGGTGAAGGTGCTCTCAATATTTCCTATTATTATCAAGATCCTCTGTGTCAAGATGATGCGCTTCCATTCATGGGTGATTGTCAATCTCCTAATCTCAGTAGTAAATCAAATGCAATCAATTCTTTCAATCAATCAATAACCTCAGGCAGCAATCTTTCCAACGATGATGACATTTTTGATGTACATGATCATGATTGCCCAAGTGCATCATCTGATCTCTTGGTTTCTCATGAAGATTTTACTTTGGATCCAAATTTTGATTCAGTTAAAGAATATGTTCTTATTTAGGTTTCCTCTTAATCTCACTATCCCTTGTGCTCTATAATCTGCGATGCATCTACTTGCGATGGGGGTATTCCATGTTATTCAATTCCATCATCCGATGAGTTAACCTCTCAATTGGAACAAGTTGGTGAGAGTATCCATTATGCAAATGAAAGCAATAAAATATTTGAGTACTCTTCCCATCCCTCATCATCTCTTCACTTCCATGAAGTCAACTCTTCAAATCATCTTTCTCATGAAAATTCCTCAATTCATTTATCTTTGAATTCATGATCAGAAGAACCTTTTGACTTGAGTAATATAGTTATAAATATGGTTGCCATTTGATGATCAGTGAGCATATAGAAACCAATAGTAGCAGATACCCTCACAACATGTACAATCTGGTATAATCTCCAAAATGTGATTTTGCAATTCTAGAAAGTTTCAGGACCTACCAATGAGTCGAGGCACTTCAACTTCCATTGATGGTTATGTCATGATCTCATGACTTTGGTAAGTCCCCCGAACTAATTCAGATATGGTTTCTCCCACACGATCATTCTCTTTGCATGGTTTCACTCGATAAAAATTTCTTCTTATGAAATGTTTAGTACCTCGGATGTGATATTTCAAATTTCTAAGATTTTACTTCCAACCAGATTCATGAATCTTTTTCAGTTCATTCATCTTCATGCAAATCTCTCCTAGCAAACTCGGGTTTGGAATGTGTATCTCTCATAGAGTCATGGAATTGCAAATTTAATCATTCCAAAGCCCATCTTTGGCTAAACGAAGCATACCTATCAATTTCATTTCATGATGAGAAGATCCTAGCTATCCTTGTGAGTATTATATCACAAATCTTGCTCTTCGTCGCACCTAAGATCCTATTGAGTAATAATGAATGCATGAGTTATCGCACGAATAATTTTTTTCTCCATTCACCATGTCCTGACTAGTTTCATATATTTCTTATGATGACATACCATTTAATTTTTTTTCATGATTACGATGTTTGCACAGTTTATCACCAGTTACAGGAAAAAAATGTGTCACATTTGGCTTGCGAGAAACTTGGTTTGATTGTTCAGAGCATTCATAGAATTATTCAAATTGATTTATCTTCTTTCATTACAAACTAGGAATCTGATGCTTTAATCAGGTCATTTGATCATTATTCTTTCTTTGATTACTATGATTCATGTTATCATTTTCCCACCAGTATCTATAATGGCAGTTGTTTTACATCCTTCAATCATCATCATTTGACACCTTTCTATTTGGGATTTTGTCAAGCGGTTGAGGCACTTCAGTCTCTACTGATGGTTATGTCAGGTCCTGATGGTCTCAACATGACTTCTAAATATTATCAGATCTATTTTCCATCTATTATGAAACTAGCTCAAAAAATAGGAGAACAGATAGATCAACAACTTCAAAATAAACCTCTTCGAGGGGGAAACCTCCTTTACATTACAAAATTGAAAAATTCTTGGATGATGCAAATGAAAAAGCCTCCTTTCTATATATAGGAGACTAAGGGGTCACAATATAAGCAAAGCATACATAACAATAATAATTTAAGGGCATAAAAATAACAACATTGGGCTTCTATTGGGCACAATAATAACAATATGGGGACAATAGAGGCACAAAAATAAAAATAAGGGCTACAATGATAGTAGTAATGGTGGAATCACTAGTATTATAGGGACCTAACATGCCCCTCTCCTTTAAAAAAGTGTTGTCCTCTATGATTGAGTAGTTCTGGATGCTTCTATATAAAATTTTCATCCTCCCATGTGGAATATTCAGTGGGTAAGTTCTTCCACTTGATGAGATACTCCGAAATTGATCGATTCCATAGCTGTTGAGTTCTTGTTTCTATGGTTGCTTCAGGTTCCAATATGATTTTTCCTTCCTCGTCAAGTTCTGGAAATATTTTTTGAACTAGTATCTTGTCACCTCTAAGATTCTTTAAGCATGAAACATGGACAATTGGGCGCACTCGAGACGCTGCAGGAAGCTCCAATTCGTATGCCATAGTACCAATCTTTTGCAACACCTTGTATGGACCATAATACTTTGGTGATAATTTATTATCCTTCTTAGCTTGCTTGAGGGACATTTGTTTATATGGTTGTCGTCGTAGAAATACCCAGTCACCTACATCAAAACTTCTTTCGCTGCAATGTTGATCTGCCTATTGTTTCATTCTATTATGTGCCAAATTGAGGTTATCCTTTAAGAGTTGGAGAACTTATTGTTGATGCTCGATGTGATCTTCCACTGCTTGAACCTTATAATTTTCTCTTAAATATGATGTGATGGATGGCGGATGATATCCATAAAGTGCCAGAAATGGGGTCATTTTTGTTGCAACATGGAAGGAAGTGTTATACCACCATTTAGCTAGAGGCAACCATTTGAACCATTGTCTTTGTTTATCAGATACAAAGCAACGAATATATCCTTCCAAACATTTATTTACCATCTCATTTTTCCCATCAGATTCAGGATGATAAGATGAGCTATGAGCTAACTGAGTACCAAGAGAAGAAAATAATTTCGTCCAAAAATTTCCAGTGAAAATGGGATCTCTGTCACTTACAATAATCTTTGGGTTTCCATGTAGCTTTTTAATTGTTTCCATAAATGCAATAGAAACTGTACTGGCTTTAAATGGATGGGATAGTGCATGAAAGTGTACATACTGGGTAAGTCGGTCAACTACCACAATGATGACACTCTTTCCTTTAGGCTTGGGTAAACCTGTGATAAAATCCATTGAAGCCTCCTCCCAATGTTGACTTGGAATGGATAAATGTTGTAATAGACCCGAGGTCTTAATTTTTTCAATTTTGTTTTGTTGGCAAACAAAACATTCCGCCACAAAATTTTGAATATCAGATTTAAGGCCATCCCAAAAAAATTCCTTCTTAACCTTGTGGTAAGTTTTTAAAAATCCTGAGTGCCCTCCTAAGAGAGAGGTGTGCAATTCCATGAGAATATTTTTTTTGAGTTGGGAATTCTTACATAGGTATAAGTGATATTTGTGCCATAACGAATAATTTTTCCAGCTAAATGTATTAGATGTACTAGGATCTTTTTGTAACTTTTGAATGAGTGCCCACATGATCTGGATCTTGGGGGGAGCCCCCCAAGATCTAAAAAAATGAAATGGATCTTGGGAGGAGAGACCCCCAAGATCTGAAAACTTGAATTGTCAGAAGAAAAAAAAAGAAGAATGACCAATAAACAAAACCATAAAGAAACTTTGTATTAAAAACCGATAATAATTGTAAAGGCTACATTGTGGCAGACAATCTGTCCTTTTACAAAATGTGACTTGTTACTTATAGTATTTTTCAGTTACAATACCACGGGTCAATTCCATGGGTGAATGAATACCATGGGTGGATTTTACAATACCACGGCCGGATGTCATTTACAATACCATGGGTAAATTCCATGGGTGGATGAATAATATGGGTGGATGCCATTTTCCATTCGGATCACCACACTTCTTCATCATTCTTTGATTCATCCATTGCTTCGTTTATCCAATCTGGTTGGATAATAAAAATGACGCAAAGCAATGCAGCTTCCACATCCTCATCCTTTCTTGAGAGTGCATCTACCACAACATTTTTCTTCCCTTTTTATAGATGATTTCAAAGTCATAACCCAACATCTTTGTGACCCATTGTTTCTACTATTCTGAAGATAATGTTTGTTCTAAAAAGTATTAAAGACTATCATGATCCATTTTTACCTTCAAGTGTCTTCCCATTAGGTAGGGTCTCCATTTCTTAAGTGGATGTAATATTGCCAACATTTCCTTCTCATAAATTGCTTTGTGTAAATACTTTCCTTTGATTAGACAACTTTCGAAAGAAATGGGTCTTTCTTCTTGCATTAAAACAACACCACTTCCATTTCCCGAGGCATCATATTCCACAATAAAGGTTTTGTGAAGTCCGGCATAGCTAAGGCTGGTGTTTGGCACGTTGCCTCTTTAAGATGTTCAAATTCCTTCATTTCTTATAGAGTCCATGAAAATGAATCTTCCTTCAATAATGTCCTTAAAGGTGTTTCTATTCTCCCATAATTCTTAACAAACTTGCTATAATACCATGTCAAACTGAGAAATCCTTGCAGATGCTTTATGGATGTGGGGATTTTCCATTCCTTATGTTAGAAAATTATATATTACAGAGCATTGGAACACATAAAATATTGCAGAAATGTAAACACAGAAAACACATAAAACAAGAGAGACACAGATATAAGTGGTTCACCCAATTTGGGCTATGCCCATGGGAAAATAGCCAGTCCTTCCTTTTATATTATCCAACAAAATGAAGAGATACAACCTACAACAAATCCGTTGTAATTCCCTCTTCAATCTCACACAATCTCCTCTCCCTTTCTCGCTCAGAATACACATCTACATAGATACAAGAAAATTCCCTCATATATAGCAAGGGGTTGTCTTCTAGGGCAAAAAAACCAAAATTAAACATAATTTCTCTCGTCAGATTTCTGCCTAATGAACGACCTAGATTGACTATGAAATTACAACATTTTACAAGGAAATTTTACATCTATTTTTAGCTTCAGGGGCGATGCCCCCATTCTACCACCAGGGGGGGCTCCAAATAATCATCATCACCCCCCCTAGACCCCCATAGAGGCACACATAAATGGGAAGCGTTGCCACCACAATACGAACTAGGGTCCAATGCAACGATACCTTTGAATAAAGAACATAATCAGGCTCCACACCCAACAATCTCCCACTTGGAGACTGATTATAGAAACTCCACCGATACTTCATTTGTTGGATAATGAATCCACTTTGGACCTAGTTGTGTCTCATATTCATCATCATACTTGAAGACCAATTGAAACCGAGTAGAATCTTAGTTTCTCCCTGGTTACAACTTTTGTTAACATATCTGCAGGATTCTAGCTAGTGTGTATCTTTTCTAGCTTCAATTGTCCATCTTCCAACACTAACCATATGAAATGGTACTTGAGATGTATATATTTAGTCTTGGAATGAAATGCAGAGTTCTTTGCAAGATGTATGGCACTTTGGATGTCACTGTATAACCTACCCAACTCCTGCTTCTTGTCCAATTCATCTAGAAACCTTTGTAACCAAATCATTTCTTTACTAGCCTCTGTAGCAGCAACATACTCTACTTCCATCGTTGAGAGTGCAACAACACTTTGCAGTTTTGAAACCCAACTAATAGTTGTTCCACCTACAGTAAACACATACCCTGTGTTGCTCCTCCTGTTATCTCTATCACCCGCCATATCTGCATCAACATATCCCTATAGAGCAATGTTTGAACCACCAAAGAATAATGCTTGATTTGTGTTACCTCTCAAATACCTAAGAATCCACTTCACTACCATCCAATGTTCTTTTCCTATATTGTTCATGTACCTGCTTACAACTCCTACTGCATGTGCAATATCAGGCCTTGTGCAAACCATTTCATACATTAAGCTTCCAACTGCTGATGCATATGGAACTTTAGACATATACTCCATTTCTTCCTAAGTCTTCAAACACACGTCCTCACTTAGTTTGAAATGGCTAGCCAAAGGTATACTAACTAGTTTTTAATTCTGCATATTAAATCTTTTCAACACCTTTTCTATATACTCACTTTGAGGCAATTTTAATTTTAAATTCTTCCTATCTCTAGTTATTCTCATATGAAGGATTTGCTTTGTAGCACCCAAATCCTTCATTGCAAATGATTTTTCCAATTTTCTTTTGAGCACATTTATTTCCTGCATGTTAGAACCTACAATAAGCATGGCATCTACATACAATAACAATATAATATAGCTTCCATCATTTTGTCTTTTGAGATAAACACAATGATCAGAGTGACATCTAGGATAACCTTGTTCAGATATAAACCTATCAAATTTTAGATACCACATCCTTGGAGCCTATTTTAAGCCATACAAGCTCTTCTTCAACCTGCACACTAGTTTCTCCTTGCCTTTTACCTCATATCCTTGTGGTTTCTACATATATATATCTTCATCCAAATCCCCATGGACAAAAGTTGTCTTTACATCTTGCTGATCAAGATGCAAATCTTCAGCTACTACTAGACTTAAAATAGTTTTGATTGAAGTCATTTTAACAACAGGAGAAAATATCTCATCAAAGTCTATACCCTTTTTCTGTGCAAACCCCTTTACCACAAGTCTAGCTTTATATCTTTTTCTACCTCCATCTTCTTCCTTCAACCTGTAAACCCATTTATTCTGCAAGTTGTTTTACCTATAGGCAACCTGACTAAGTCCCAAGTCTAGTTATGTACTAAAGATTCCATCTCTTCTTTCATGGTTTTCTCCCACTTCTTCCTGGTTTGTACCTAAACTTCTTCTTCATAACATTCTGGTTCACCATAATCAGTCAACAATGCATAATATAATGAAGGAGAGTATCATTCAGGGGGTCTACTTATCCTGGTAGATCTTCTAACACCACTTTCAGGTGTTTGAGGTGATTGTTGTTGTTGTGGTTTTTTTCATTGTTTTGGTCATTGATCATTATGAGTTTTAGGCACATTCACTTTTTCTATGATCTCATCAAGCACTGTGTATTCTCTGTTTTCCTTTTCCTATTTCTTTTCCTGCTTCTGATCCTTATACAAAACCTTTTCATTGAATATGAAATATCTGCTCCTAATGATTTTGTGTTTTTCATAATCATAAAAGCGATAACCAAAATCATTAACACTATATCCAATAAAGGTACATTTATTTTATTTTTCCTCAAGCTTTGTTCTATTTTCTTTATTAATGTGGACAAAGGCTTCACAACCAAAAGTCTTTAAAAATGAGTAGTTTACCTTTTTACCTGTCCATGCCTCCTCTGGAATAACACCATCCAAGGAACTTGAAGGCCCTCTATTTACTAGATAAACAACAGTATCTAAAGCATCTGCCCAGAAATGTAAAGGCAATCCTACATGCAATCTCATGCTCCTTGCACGCTCCATGATTGTCATGTTCATATTTTCTAACACACCATTTTCTTGTGGTGTTCTTGGAAATGTCTTCTCTTTGTGAATTCCATTCTCTGAACAGTACCTATCAAACTCTTTGCTGCAATATTCACCTCATTGTCTAATCTAAGACAATTCAACCTTTTTCCTATCTCATTTTCAACCAAAGATTTCTATTTCTTGAAAGTATCAAATACATCAGATTTATTTCAAATATAATAAATCTAGGTTTTCTGGTTGCATCATCAATACAAGTAACATAATAACGAGAGCCACCGAGAGATGATACCTAAGCAGGTTCCCATACATCTGTATGCATAAGCTCTAATTTTTCACTCTTCTTTTCTTTCCCAACTCTGAGGAATCTGACTCTCTTCTGTTTTCCATAAACACATTTCTCACAGAATTCCAAATCAACATGCTTCATACCTGGCAACAAATTTCTTGAGTGAAGAATTTGCATCCCCTTCTCACTCATGTGCCTGAGCCTATGATGTCATAATCTCGTATCTGCTCTTGTAGAGGTTAAAGCATTAACATAATTAGAAATACCATCACATAAATACAATGTACCAACATTTCCTCCTTTTGCTATTACAAGGGCTTCTTTAGTGAGCTTCCAAGTTTTATCTGTAAAGTAGTTATATAGCCTTCACCTCCCAACTGCCCTGTTGAAATAATATTTTTCTTCAGCTCTAGAACATGCCTTACCTCCTTCAATAGCCATTGATTTCCATTCTGTTGTTTTATGAAAACTGTACCCATTGATTTTACAAGGTTTATCATCACCCAATTGAACCTGTCCAAAATCTCCTTGAACATAATCATGAAAATGTTTCCTATCAGGCATGGCATGTGTCATGCGGAAAGAGTCAATTTTGCGGACAAAACTGACCTCCCTAGAAGCTAAGGCTTTCTAGTGACAAACAAAACAATCAAGCACTATCTTTCCCTAAATATGCATTTAAAATAAAAGCAACCAGGTGTTTAAGGCATACCTTTAGTCCAACGCTGTTTGTAGCAGCCAAGCCTCTCCGATCCAGATGAACTCCTTCTCCTTGAAACCTGCATTCACTAACAAGAAAACGATTACATAGCACCTGAATAACTCATATAATAAAACATATTCATCATAAAGACAAAGGAGTTTATGAAAAAAATTATATAGAACAACTTGTTGAGAAAAATGAACTTAATTGTATTAATTGGAAACAAAAGAAACCATTACAACCAGTGCCTTGGTGTTGTGTAGGTCCCTCCCAGGGTCCAGAAAGAGTTCTCCTTTACTTTGATCAGCTCACCCACTTCCAAATGAAGCTAAGAAAGGATGGGAATCTCTCCTCTCAAGCTCTAAAAGGGAGTCCTAATTTCAGCAGCATCTACCCTTAGGAATGTTCAGCTTTCAACCTCTCCTCCCTCTGGCCCAATGCCTGTATTTATAGTGCTTTGGAGGAAGTTAATCAGGTCCACCATCAATGGAATAAGCCCCTCTTTCAATGGGATAGCTCCCCTCTTGATGGGATAAGTTCCTCTTTCATTGGGATGCATGAACCATCTGGAGGCGCTCAATCCACGTCAAACCATCTTCTAGAATGCTCTAGATTCGACCACAAGTAACTTTTTTGAAGTAAAACTTGTCCCTTTTGACCTTTATAGGAGTACGCACCCACCCCTTTACAGACAGAGCGTACAAGTACGCAAGTATTATGAACTTGAGGTGCATACACGCAGGTAAGGGTAAGAGAAACTGCGTAACCAGAGTTATATTGATTTTTTAAAGACTTTCTCTCTTTCTTGGAGTTTGACATGAGGAGCAGAGGTATAAGACTTGCCAAGGAGGACAGTATGACAATTGATGGAGCCATACTGACTGCAAATAGTCATGGTGACAAATTTTAGTGTAACAAATTGCCCCCTAAAGTGCGAAGCCTGTAGTAGATTAGGGTTTCATATCATCTAGGAAGGGTGAAGCACTTTATCATTTCGAGGATTATCTTGTGGAGAGCCCAGTTGGAACCTACAAATATTCAACACAAAATACATATATGAGATCATATCATCGCTGAGGTAGGCATTCCCATACTCAGATCAAAAACTTTAACTAACAAACTAACTACTGCTCTGATATAGGAATGATTTCGCAGTACATCATAATCATAGACTCATGTAGACACAGTATGGACACAGCCATCTGTTTATAATTAGTCTACTATATAATGAATACAAAACTCCTCGCAGCTTGGATGGCGGAAACTAGATCCAGGGTCTTCATTTCTACTTCCCGAAATAGTACGATTCTATCCATGCGAATAAATGAGTTGATGTCGAACATGGTAGAAACCACTTGATTACCAGTCAATGATGTAAACTGTTAACAAGTGTGAGAGAGACCACCAGTGATGTCAATGGTTCTCAAAGTACCCAGTACAATCCATGAGATGTGAATGAATGTGTTGATGTCGAACATGTCACGGAATCCTTCGATCGAAAGTCAATGATGTAAACTGTCGTCAAAGGCGAGAAACCTGCCATTGATGCATGCAGATTTCAAGGTACTGACGATTTCTAGATCATCTTTCTAGATAATGTGCTGATGTCGATAGAAAGCGATCCATTGTAGGCAAGCCCACAACACCAAATCATAGATCAAGTTGAAGAAATTTAGTTGCAAGGACTGACTCAGGGATGGTCAAGATGGATGACAGGTATTTTGCAGATGAATGGTTTATTTGCAGTGACCTCTTGAACACATAACGACACAACAGATGGCTTGGTGACAATTGACCCAAAGTTAATACCCAGAAACCAGCTGAAGACTTTCAATGTGGTTTGATCAACTGTTAGGCAAAGGATTTCCCAACCCAGGTGAATGAAAAGTGTCGTGTTCAAGAGTGGTGATAAGGTTTTTCTGAGACAAAAGATAACAAATAGGCTCATTTCTCTCTCTTTTCCCCCACCATTTCTGGCAAGTACCTCTTTATTTTTTTTACAAGCTTGAGGAGGATAACATTTGCTTGATTATAAGCTCATCCTTCGGATGAGTCCAACTTAGTTTAGATTCGAACCCTAAGAAGGAGTGGTCCGTTCCTATTTGTAATCGAACAGGTCCTTTACTGTGAAATTTTAACGAGTCCAGTATAGGAGAAACTCGGCGTTTTTCAATTTTAGAGAGTCTGAAAAAACTTAAGAAGACTTCAGGGTTGACCTTTTTCGTAAATTTGTGTCTCCCAAGCCCGAAAAAGTATAAAATAATACTTGAGAGAACCGCTTGATCTTTACGACCAAGGAGTACTTTCATGATTAGTGTCTCTGATCTGAAAAGTAAAAAGCGATCAAGGACACGTCGTTTTATTTCCAATATCGAATTTGAAACGACAAAAATCCGGCAATCTTTTCGTGTTTTTACAGTCAGAAAAGGGCTGAAAGAGGACCGTCTTTTAATTCTGTTTTAACGAGTGTAAAAGAAACGCTCGGCAATCCTTTCATGTTTTAGGAGTCAAAAAAGGGCTTAAAGATGACTCTGATGTTTTTGTTTGTAAAAAATGACAATTTTCCCTGAAAATCCTTTATCCTGCACAAAAACCAACACATTACTCATACCTGTTGAAGATAGATAAAAATACTTTGAAAAATACCTTTTCATGGTGAAAAATAAACAAATTTACCATTTATTTATCCAAAAAACCTATAAAAAGGGCTTTTACCAATTCATTTTTACCATTTTACTGTTGAGGAGAGAAAAAGGGCTTTTGGCAAGAAACTTCCCGTGGACATTGTGGAGAATCCGACCGTCGAAACTGAACGCCGTCTCTTCCAGGTAATTTTGAACATCCTCCTCTTCAATTTCATCCGTTTAGAATTCTTTTTTAGGCCCTAGATTTCATTTTTTGGAGGTTTTGGGGTTTCAAAGACCGCCTCTCGGCGTACGCAGGCACCACACTAGGGACCTGCGTACCCCGACATTTTCTCAGTTGGGAAAATGTCGGGCGTACGCACCTTGCCTTAAGGGAACCTGTGTACCCACGCTCTGTTCCTAAAGGCGGGGTGCGTACTCCGTGCAATAAGTTTTTAAACCCAAAATTCTCCAAAATGGACCAAAAACTTTTGATTTTATGAACTCTAATGGATGTTTTCTGGTGTGTAGATTGTTCACCATGCTTGATTGGCGCGAGAGAGAGCACGAAGATGTTGATTTGGCCGCCATTAATCATCAACCGTCAATTGATGCTTTGAAGGCATGCGGCCTTTATAAATACTGGGCCATACCTGGCATGAGGGCCCAAGTGAGATTTCTAGAGTGGCTGGTAGAAAGATGGAACGTTCAGGACCAGTGTTTTTATATTGGAGGGCACCAGCTCGAGATGGAGCCCGCAGATATCTACTTTCTCACTAGTTTGCCCAAGAGAGGCGAACACTTGACTCTGTTTGGGACTAGGCCGGGTGGCCAGTCCATCGCTAGTCTCCGACTAGAGTGGTGTAACACTCAGACTCAGGAGAAGGGGATAGAGATCAAAACTATATCCCGTCCTGAACTTATGGTGATTGCCTTTACAGTTACCAGACTTTGCGGGGCTGCCGCTTTACACATTGCCACTGGATCCCAGATGCGGATGGCGATTGATTGCTATCGAGGTACCATTTTCAACTGGTGTGATGCTGTGTTGGCCAATATAAAAGGCCAACTGACTAGAGCCAAAAACGGACAGCTAAATACTTTTGGTTATGGGCCTTTAGTTGTGAGTTTTGGCTTAGAGAGGGTTCCGATGCTGATCCCACAGCAGCTCACTGTTGGTGTTGGGCTTCCTCGAGAGCCCAAATTGATGTGATGGGTTGCAGTTATGGCCCGTCATCCTGATGAGGGAACGAAGGTTGTCCGATTTACCCCAGAGTACTTTCACTGGTTAGAGGACCAGGTCTTTTCTATACAGGATTTTCCTTATGCCGGAGTTGATTTTCGTGGAGATCCGGACATGGTTCTTCCACCGGGAGAACAATGGGATGATACAGGTAACCTCATTTTCCATAAGTTTTTTAAACTATCTATTTTTTTTTTGTTTTTATATCGTCTCAAAACTGATAGTCAAAATGCAGATGTAGGCCCACGTCGTCCAGCCAATCTCTGGCCTTTCGAGAGGAGACTACCAGTTGCAGCGGCACCGGCCCCACAGGACGAGGCCACAGAGACTTTGACCGAGTTGGAACATGACCTAGAGCGTCTTACAGCAGATATACCGGAGACTACCATAGATGATATTCCTATCAGGCTTCAGCGCTATGTAGTCGGGGTCCCAGGACCTTTTAGGAGGTTCTTGTGTAGGGTGGCCCGTGCAGTGGTGTCATATAGAGATCATCACCAGTGATTGGATGGTCGTTTTGTAGACACATGTGACATTTTGGTTTTTTGTACTTATCATTTTTGCCGATCATAAGGTGTTTTTCAACCTATGATCGAAGACGATGTATTTTTTGACACACTCCTATCTATATATATCATTATTACCGGCTTATCTTGTTAAACATGTGTGATAAAATGTTTTTAAATTTACATGTATGATTATTGCAAATGTCTATTTAACATTCGAGAAGCAATTGCATCTGCTAATGTATTTAAAGACCTTGGAATATGCTGATATTCAATGTAATCAAACTCACGTTCCAAGAGACGCACTCTAAAAAATAACCTTAATAACATTGGATTTCTAATGGCATATACTCTATTAAGTTGTAATACAACGAGTTCAGAATCTAACCTCACTATCAAACTCCGAATCCCAAATGAAATAGATTCAGACAATAACTCAATCACTGCACTGTATTCGGCAATGTTGTTTGTTGTTTGACCGAGGCTCACCCCATGCATAGAAACTAACTCGTCAGAGGGCGAATAAATAACCCAAGCTGCGGAAAAGATATTCTGTGTACTATGACAAGCACCATCAGCAAATCCAATGTATGTTTGGAGAGGCATCGACATCTGCAATATCAAGAGTAAAACCAAGATAAGCCAGAATAACGACGAAAACACACTCTCTAAGCTAAGCACACTGTCTAAACTAACAAACACACCAGCTAGAAAGAAAAACTAACCTAACTAAGAATCTCCATACCCATCTTTTAAGCATAATACCTCTTTAGGTAAAGTCCATTTCTGGGTTTACCCAAAGAGTCCCCGTCAAATTCTACCAGCTCATAGGCCCCTTTTGCTAGCTTCGCTTGACAATATAGGGCCCATGCCACATAGGAACAAATTTTCTAGCACCTAATTTATCATTAGCTTGATCATATAATAACACTAGGTCTCCTTCCGAAAAATTTCGAGGGGTCACATTTCGATCATACTAAGCTTTCATACGTTTTGCGTGAGTCTCGATCGCCAATGTAGCATCACGTCGATTCTCATCCAATTGAGCTAAGTATAATAAACGGTTTTCCTCTTCGGAAGTAGCTGGAAGTAACTCGATGGCCATTTGCAGTGACGGGATTTCGCATTCAATGGGTAGCACAGCTTCCAAACCATAAACTAGTTGGAAAGGAGTGAACCCTGTTGACGTTTTCACTGAGGTTCGGTACGCCCAAAGCGCTGAAAATAACATGTTGTGCCAATTCAACCGATGAATACCAATGATTCGTCGGATCATGATAACTAAAACTTTGTTGATGGACTCAACCAGCCCATTCGCTTGTGGATAATAAGGAGTTGAACTATCGTGACGCAAACCAAGCTGGCCTGTAAGTTCTGTCATCATAATGTTTCGAAAATGGCGCCCATGGTCAGTGATTATCGCTTGTGGGACACCAAACCTAGCAATTGTGTGATTGAACACGAAAATTGCAGCTGTCTTGCCGTCTGCCTCGAATGTAGGCATCGCCTTGGCCCACTTAGTAAAATAATCTACCGCAAGGATGATATACGCATGCCCCCCAGCCGAGTGAGGGTTACATGTAATAAAATCGATACCCCATTTGGCAAAAGGACCAACAACAATTATAGGGTGGAGAGGAGCAGGTGGAGTGTGCATCTTTCGATCAAACACTTGATAGTTGTGGCATTTTCGGACCGCAATAATACAATCTTTAAACAAGGACGGCTAGAAGTAGCCAGCGCGCAATATCTTTTGGGCTGTGGCATACCCAGACATATGACCGCCACACGCTCCAGAGTGACAGCCATTCAAAACCCTTGCAGCTGCCTCATGTGTTAAGAAACATCGAAAAATAGAGTCCGCCCCATGGCGATAAAGAGTATCTCCAATAATTTTGTATTGTTGGGACTGGAATCGAATTTTCCGACGTTCCGACATTGAAACTTCAGGCCGAAAGGATTGGGTCTGGAGATAGAAAATGATATCCCCATACCACGGATCTAAAGTGCTGATTAGAAACAAAGATTCGTCCGCAATGGGCTCCTCTGCCATAGTTTCCGTGTCAGCAGGCAGGAAGTCACACATTAACTTCGCGAAAACTAAAGATTTCTTAGACTTAGATTTCTCAAACTCCAAGTCGAACTCCTGCAGGATAAAAATCCATTTAGAGTACTTGCCCCCTAGCAATTGTTTAATCAAAATGTAAATCATAGGGTTGCAATCCGAAATGACTGTAGTTTTACGGAGTAAAATGTAGTGACAAAAACGTTGGACAGCTTGAACGGCTGCCAATGCCAATTTCTCCACATGTGAGTATTTTAGCTCAGTTGGATTTAACGTCCGACTAAGGTAATATATCACATGTTCCGTTCCAAATTTGTCTTCCTGAACTAAGACCATCCCAATGGTGGAATGAGCGGCGGTGAGGTACAAAAAGTAATCCTGGTTGTAGTTGGGAGGATGCAACAATGGTGCATGGGTCAACGCGTGTTTGAGTGCATCAAAAGATTTCTGAGCTATCTCATCCCAAGAGAATTGAGCGTTCTGTTTCAACAACTGTGTAAAACCTTTTGTAACCTTGGCGTAGTTAGGAATGAATCGTCGTAAAAAGTTTGCTTTCCCCTGCAAACTTTGGAGTTGGCGAAGACTTAAAGGAGGAGACAATTTGATGATAGCTTCTACCTTCGAGGGATCGATGCAAATGCCGGCTTTCGAAACTACAAACCCCAGCAATCGACCCGTTTCGATACAGAAGACACATTTGTGTGGGTTCAACCGAATTCGATAATGCCGACACCTCATAAATATTGCTCGTAAATGGACAAGGTGATCAGCTCGATGTAATGAATGAGCAGGCAAATCATCGAGATAGGGTTGCACAATGTGCTTGATGTCATGAAACGCATAAGACATCGCCCTTTGAAAAGTTGCTCCGGCATGCTTAAGCCCAAAAGGTAATTTGCAATAAGAAAATGTCCCCCATGGACAAATGAAAGTCGTTTTTGGTTGATCGGCAGGTAGAATATTGATTTGATTGTAACCGGAAAAACCATCCATAAAGGAAAATATTTCACTGCCGGCACAATCATCAATTATTTGATTGATATAGGGTGTTGGGTAGTTTTCCTTTGGACAAGCTCGATTAATGTCCCTATAACAGATGCATATTCTTATTGTTCCCTTCTTTTTGTTAACTGGAACAATATTCGATACCCAATCCGTTAACGGGATCGGATAAATGAAACCTGCTTTCAACAGTTTTTCAACGTCTGCTTTAATTGCAGCCGCTTTTCGTGGGTGAATCTGACGCAAACATTGCCGGACGAGTTTAGCGTCCGGGTAAGTCTTGATCTCATGGACAACAATCGCGGGATCATTTCCTGGCATTTCCTCATAGGACCAGGCAAACACGTCACAAAATTCTTGAAATAGGGCCTTGTATGTCTGAATTTCGTCATTTGTACACGAGGCACCTATATGAATGTTCTCAACAATTCCAGGCTTAACTGAAATGTCAATCGGAATAGTTTGAGAGATGTTTCCCAAATTCAGCTCTGAATCAGGATGTTTCATTGGATTCTGAGCTTCTTTGACATATTCAGCTGTAAAGATTGATGAGAAATCATTTTCAAAGCGATCATCCTCAGGTAAAAACGAAGATCTGTGATGGAGATCTTCCCATGGTAAATCGTCTACACACAGGACTTCACGAAGGTGCTCGTCAGATGAAACAACTTCGGGAAATGCAATTAACTCCGAGGTTGATGTGAAAAGTGATTCCTCACGGACCACATTCATTTGGTCGATTTTGGTTGAACGCGGGTCGGTAAAAGACTGCACGGCTTCATAGGCAATTTCATATGAACTCAGAGGCATAGCATCACCAAATGAGTCTATCTCAGATTCAGAAGGAACGATCCAAGGATCATCATAAATAATGGTGTCTGATGTAATCATATGAATGGATGTAAATGAGGACAATGCGTTGATAGGAGGAAAAGGAAAAGTTCCCAGTAAACCGGCATCTTTAACTAATCCTACTCCAACATCCTTATATGGGATAGTCGTTTTACCGACATGCTGAATACTCTCTGAAGAGGCTGGGTCGGATGAAAAGTAAGCCAGCTGGTCTATTGTCACAATCTTTCCATTATGTGGAAACTTTATTACTCGGAAGACCGACGAAACGACCGCTGTCGTAGCATAAGACCAACTTCGACCCAAGAGAAGGTTGTAGTCTAGAGGGGCATCAACCACCTCCACATCTAGACTAACGGCTTTTCCTTCAACCCCTACTGGATACCTGACTGAGTATAAACTAAGTCAAGGTACTGCGCTTTGTCATGCGGAAAGAGTCAATTTTGCGGACAAAACCAACCTCCCTAGAAGCTAAGGCTTTCTAGTGACAATCAAAACAATCAAGCACTATCTTTCCCTAAATATGCATTTAAAATAATAGCAACCAGGTGTTTAAGGCATACCTTTAGTCCAACGTTGTTTGTAGTAGCCAAGCCTCTCTGATCCAGATGAACTCCTTCTCCTTGAAACCTGCATTCACTAACAAGCAAACGATTACATAGCACCTGAATAACTCATATAATAAAACATATTCATCATAAAGACCAAGGAGTTTATGAAACAAATTATATAGAACAACTTGTTGAGAAAAATGAACTTAATTGTATTAATTGGAAACAAAAGAAACCATTACAACCAGTGCCTTGGTGTTGTGCAGGTCCCTCCCAGGGTCCAACAAGAGTTCTCCTTTACTTTGATCAGCTCACCCACTTCTAAATGAAGCTAAGAAAGGATGGGAATCTCTCCTCTCAAGCTCTAAAAGGGAGTCCTAATTTCAGCAGCATCTACCCTTAGGAATGTTCAGCTTTCAACCTCTCCTCCCTCTGGCCCAATGCCTGTATTTATAGTGCTTTGGAGGAAGTTAATCAGGTCCACCATCAATGGGATAAGCCCCTCTTTCAATGGGATAGCTCCCCTCTTGATGGGATAAGTTCCTCTTTCATTGGGATGCATGAACCATCTGGAGGTGCTCAATCCACATCAAACCATCTTCTAGAATGCTCTAGATTCGACCACAAGTAACTTTTTTGAAGTAAAACTTGTGCCTTTTGACCTTTACAGGAGTATGCACCCACCCCTTTACAGACAGAGCGTACAAGTACGCAGGTATTATGAACTTGAGGTGCGTACACGCAGGTAAGGGTAAGAGAAACTGTGTAACCAGAGTTATATTGATTTTTTAAAGACTTTCTCTCTTTCTTGGAGTTTGACATGAAGAGCAGAGGTATAAGACTTGCCAAGGAGGACATTATGACAATTGATGGAGCCATACTGACTGCAAACAGTCATGGTGACAAATTTTAGTGTAACAGCATGGAATGAGGCCCCTGAATCTACCACCCAAGCATTAATAATATTTTCTAATGAAAGAATCAAAGAATATTGCAACACATAACTTGTCACATTCACTTCATGATTGTTTTCTTGTTGTTTGTCGCCTTCTTTTCCCTTCTGAGACTTGTTGTCTTTCTTTAGGTGTCCTTTCTTCCCAAATTTCCAACACACTATCCCAAATCTGGACTTGGATCTGACTTTCCTTAACTTACTGTGATATCCTGGGCTCTTTCCTCTTTCCATTTTTCTTACCCTAGTCTCTATAGTTAAAGCATTACCTGATGTCTCACCGGAGCTTTTCCATCACATTTCCTCGCTAAGGATTGCACCGACAACATCATCAAACTTTAAAGTACTAGATCCAAATACAAAGTTACTAACAGCCATAACTAAACCATTCCAACTGTCTGGAAATGGGCATAGAAATAACAAAGCCCTAACTTCATCATTAAATGTTACCCCTACAGAACTTAACTAACTGGTAATTGTATTAAATTCATTTAAATTATCAACAACAGATCCACCTTCCGACATCTTCATATTAAATAAACACTTCATAAGAAATACCTTATTTGAGGCCGCAGGTTTTGCATATAATTTGTCCAATGCCAACATTAAAACCTCTATTTTAATTTTCTTTGAAATATTAAAGGCTAACAATGCTGCTAGGAACAGTCGTAATGTTCCAAGTGCCTTTTTGTCGAGAATATCCTATTCTATGTCTGTCATACTCGTCGGCTTCTTTATCTTTCTACTCAATGGTAGGTACAGATATTTCTAATACTGATAATATTCCATCTGCATCTTCCACAGCTGGTAGTTTTGGCCGTTAAATTTTTCGACCCTAAAGCTACGATCTTCCGCCATTTCTCCCACTCGAACTAGGAATCCTTCTCTCCTGCTTGTTTATTAGCCAAATATACCTTCGGCTCTGATACTAGTTGTTAGAAAATTATATATTACAGAGCAATGGAACACATAAAATACTGCATAAATATAAACATAGAAAACACATAAAACAAGAGAGACATAGATATACGTTGTTCACCCAATTTGGCCTACGTCCACTGAGAAACAACTAGTCCTTCCTTTTATATTATCCAACAAAATGAAGAGATACAACCTACAACAGATCCGTTGTAATTCCCTCTTCACTCTCACACAATCTCCTCTCTATTTCTTTCTCATAATACACATCTACATAGATGCAATACAATTCCCTCATATATAGCGAGGGGTTGCCTTATACGGAAAAAAGAAGAAGCTAAATTAAACATAATTTCTACCATCAAATTTTTGTCGTCGCCCCCCCTGGTGGTGCACATAAACGAGTGGCGTTTCCACCACAATACAAATTTGGGTCCAATGAGATGATACCTTTGAATAAAGAAGATAATCAGGATCCACACCCAACACCTTAATGGCTTTAATTTTTCTAGGGTCTACCTTAACACCTTCGTGAGATACAATATGACCCAGATATTCCACCTCTTATACTCCAAAGAAACATTTGGAGCCTTTTGCATATAATTGTTTCTCCTCCAATAGTTTGAGCACCCAGTCAACATGTTGAACATGATCCTTCCAAGACTTGAGGTAGATTAGTATATCATCAAAAAATACTAACACAATTTTTCTAAGGAAGGGTTTGAAAATAGAATTCATCAAACCTTGAAATGTAGAAGGTGCATTGGTAATGCCAAAACGCATGACCAAAAATTCATAATGACCATAATGAGTTCTAAATGTTGTTTTTTGAATGTCTTGAGTCATCATTCTTATTTGATGATACCCTGAATGCAGATCCAACTTGGTGAAGTAAATTGATCCATGAAATTCATCCAATAATTCATCAATGATAAGAATGGGAAATTTATCTTTAATAGTGAGATTGTTGAGCTCCCTATAATCCAGACACATGCGCCACCATCCATCCTTCTTGTGCACCAATACTACTGGAGCAGATAAAGAACTTTGACTACGTTGAATTATACCATCCTCTAGCATCTATGCCACCATATGTTCAATTTCATTCTTTTGGGCATAGAGATATTTGTAAGACCTGATGTTTTGAGGAACACTTTCGAGAATCACATGAATATCATGAGCATGATCACGAATAGGTGGGAGGCCTTTGGGAGTTCAAATACCTTGGAATGATTGTCGAAGGCTTTTTGGAGATCCGAAGAAATAGATGGTTCTGATGTGGGAACCTCTAGCGAACATAATTGTGAAATTATGCCCATTGTTCTTTCTTTAGAAGCTTTTTCATTCCATTATAGTTGACTATCTTTCCTGGTTTCCTTGTGATACCCCTTAATCAACTTCCTTTCCTTTCGAACAAAATTTCAAGAAAATTTTTTGAAAATTAAAAGCTATCGTACCCAAAGATTGTAGCCATTGGACTCCTAGTACATATTCTGCCATGGATATCTTAATATTATGGCACTTTCCAGAGGAATTTATGGTTCCTCCACTTACAACCATCACTTGACACTTTGATGCTCGATATAGGAAGAAATTCAATTCCATGGTTATCTTACAATGAATAAAATTATGGGTATTTCCTGAATCAATCAACATTATTACCTTTTTCTTCTTGATATGTCCTTCTATCTTGATAGTTTGAGGAGTGCTCATTCTAGACAATGCATTACAAGATATGGTCAAATTCATTTTTTCTTTCTCTACGGTTTTTTTCTTGGTGTATATCCTCTTCTTTTGACAGTTCTTGTTCCTTTTCTTCCTCCTCTTCATAATCTATGTAAAATAATTTCTTCTCAGCACACTTATGACCTTTAGTGTATTTTCTATCATAGCTGTAACAAAGCCCTTTTTCTATTTTTTCTTCCAATTGTTGTGGTGTTGACCTTGTATGTTGTGGAAGGCTAGTAGCAACAACACTTCCATCTTTATAGCTATGAGTGGTAGGCTTCCTTGTTGCCATAATTTCTCTTTCCATTTTTCTTTCCAACTTGAATGCCTTCTCCAATGAATCAGGTTCCTAAAGGTGAACTTCATGCTGGATGTTATCCTTTAAAATCCCTATGAACACATCAATCCTATGCTCCTCTAGAATATATTTTACCCTTATATTCAATTTTTGGAAGTCCTCAATGTGGTCCATCATTAAACCGTTTCGTTTGATATTTATCAATTGGCTAAAAAAGGTGTTTCTTTTTGTATCCTCATAATTTGTTATCATTTCTTTCGTAAAAAATTCCCAAGTGACAATTTGTTTATGAGAGAAAAGCCATTGATACCATACAAACCAATTTGGTTCCAAATATAAAGTTGTAATGCATACCTTTTGGGTGTTTTGCACATTATGGAGATCAAAATATTTCTCCATCTGTAGTATCCATGTTACGGGATCCTTGCCATCAAACTTCCTCATATCGATCTTTGGAACATGGTGGGTCTTCAATCCAATGTTAGAGTCTATGAAATCATGATTAAGATTTCTTTTGTTTTCATCATGAGTTTCCTTTACTACCCTTTCGCCATTAGTAAGCATTCTTGTAGCAACTTTGTCAAATATATCTTCAAATATTCCATGTTGGCTTTAAGTTTTTCTTCTATACCTTCCATATTAACTTCCATGCCATTCATCTTAGCTTCCATGACATCCATCTTAGCTTCCACGCCATCCACCTTACCTTCCACGCCATTCATCTTAGCTTCCATTCCATCCATATGAGTGATCCAGGTGGATGTTGGTGGCCACCCACCTATCCCATTTGGACCCCCACAACTGTCTCTTTTAGCTTTTTCGGTTTCCTAAATTGTAGCACAGTTTACTATTTTTAGCAGTTTTTCGGGTCCTGAACTTCCGGAGCCGTTTTGAGGCCCTAAACGACGTTTTTTTGGGAATCTGGGGCAACATGGGTCCATGGACGGATGTTGCCTCCCAAAGTAGTAGTACTCGGATAGATCTTTCTAACGAGCTATCATACGCATCAAACGGAGATTGTATGCCAAAGTTACGACCCCGGGAAATTGATGTACCAATTTACCCAAATGGGGCCCACAATTTGGTGTTTCATCTTCTAGGGTTAGGTTTCGGGATGTGAAGGGTTTTCCATTGTTTCTCAACAATAAATAGGCCTTCGAGCCTCATTGTAACACATTTTTAGAACATTTCAGAGGCATGTAGCCACCACATCTCTTCTCAGAGATAAGCTACCATCGCCCTAGCTAGTTTATTTCCATTTCTGGTTGTAAGCATATTTCAGTATTTTCCATTAATGAAATGAAGTATTATTTCCGCTGCATCTTTGTGTATATGGTTATCTCTGTAATTTGTTGCGTTCCTGTTTAAATCCGGATCAGTGGTATCAAAGTGGTCTGCTTTTTCTCTGTTTTTCTTTGCATGTCCCCAACGAGGTCGGGATATAAGGAGTTAGGGATTGAACTGGTCGAACCTTTACAAGACCAGCCTCGCAAATCTCGACGGCCTCCCATGGCAGATGAGAAGAAAGACGAGGGGGCAGGAGATCCTATCAGAATCTTGCTCGAAAAAGCCCTCGAGCGACAAAGGAACACGATGATGGATAGCTTTGCGCAGATCCTTCAGCGGCTACCCAAAGGTGACGCATCGACTTCCAACAGTGGCTCTGGAAACACCACACCCTTCAAGGTACAAGTTAATTTTGAAATCCCCATCTTCGAGGGTCAAATAGACGCAGATGCCGTAGATAAATGGTTAAATCTGCTAGATGGGTATTTTTCTGTTCATGAATTTTCAAGTCGGGAGAAGATTGTTTTCGCTCTTCTCAAAGCAGCCCCCCACGTCAAGGACTAGTGGGAAACCTACTGCGAGCAGAAGGATGAAAGTATAGGCTCACTATTTTCAGCCACACCCACTTGGAATGACTTCCGGGATGCCATCAAGGAGCAGTACTACCCTGTCGGAAGCTATGAGGACAAATACATCAAATGGACCACACTGCGGCAGGGATGAGACCAAGATGTGCCGGAGTTCACAAACATTTTTCATACCCTTCGCACATAGTTGGGTATCAAAGATTCTAAGCTGCATCTGGTACTCAAATACTGCGGCTGCCTACACAGATACATCTAGGAAGAGATGGTGTTCTTGAACATCTCCTCACTTGGCACAGCATACCGATATGCTGTCAAAATCGAGCAAAAGTTCAAACAGAAGAAGCGAGACTTTGGATCTGCAAATCCGAAGCCCAAAGGACAAAGCCAAGGCGGGGTGACCCAAGACAACCCGTCGAAGCCGCAAGAAAAGAACAACACCACGAAGCCGAAGAAGGACACAGGAAAGTGGTGTGAGTTCCACAAGAGTCCCACTCATAACACAAGTGAGTGTCAGACCAAGCAGTCGCTTGTGGCCAAGTTGAAGGCTTCCGAATCAGATGCATGTTCTGACCCTGAGCCAGAACCCGACAAGGGGAATGGCAAAGGGAAGAAAATCATTGATGCGGATCCCAGCGCCACAGTTGCCACCGCCAAGATCCAGAAAGATGAGCCCGAAAATCTAGACGAAGGGGAGCATCTTTTCCACTCACAGATGTGGGTGAAGGGTTCGCCGCTACAATTCATTGTCGACAGTGGCAGCCAAAAGAACCTCATTTTAGCAGAGGTCGTGAAGCGGTTGGGCCTACCGACTACACCACACCCGCAGCCGTACAGTATCGGGTGGCTTCATGAAGGACGAGATCTAAAAGTTCGCCAGCCGTGCCGCCTTCCATACAGAATCAAGCCCTTCACAGATGAGGTATTGTGTGATGTTACACCTCTGGATGTTTGTGATGTATTATTAGGCCAACCATACTTGTGGAGGCGACATGCTGTGTATGAGTCAAGGCCTCGTGCTGTCATTATTTCTTTAAATAATTCATTATACAGGATACCGGAGGTAGCCCCACCTACAGCCACATCTTTGATCACTGCTAAGAAAGTTAGCAAGCTCATCTCCCAGACCAGGAAATTCATCTGTCTGGTTCACTCCCAAAGTAAGGGGAAGATTGCCATCACATCCATGACCCCCACGAAGGGTTCCTCCATGTAGTAGCAGCAGCAAAGGGATACAGTCATGACAAGACACAGGAACAACTTCTCCTCACCCACAGGGGTACCACACAAGTTTCAAGTGGGCGACAAAGTTTGCTTACATCTGCAGAGAGAACACCTTACCAAAACCCATCAGAAACTCAAGCGACTCCGACATGGTCCTTACACCAGTACCAAGGCTACAGGAAACAATGCTTTGAAGCACAACATTCCTCCATTCCTTCGCTTGCACCAAGTGTTCAATGTGGACCATCGCCGACCATGCTTCCCACCACTTCTGGTCACAGCAGAGATTGCAGAACAGCTCACCAGAGACCCAGCTCAGCAGAAGCTTCCTCATCTCAGGGATGAACTCAACGCAATGGGGACCATTGCTTCCTAAGGGGGGAGGAATGATCCAAGTGGATGTTGGTGGCCACCCACCTATCCCATTTGGACCCCCACAACTGTCTCTTTTAGCTTTTTCAGTTTCCTAAATTGTAGCACAGTTTACTATTTTTAGCAGTTTTTCGGGTCCTGAACTTCCGGAGCCGTTTTGAGGCCCTAAACGATGTTTTTTTGGGAATCTGGCGCAACATGGGTCCATGGACCGATGTTGTCTCCCAAAGTGGTAGTACTCGGATAGATCTTTCTAACGAGGTATCGTACGCGTCAAACAGAGATCGTATGCCAAAGTTACGACCCCGGGAAATTGATGTACCAATTTACCCAAACGGGGCCCACAATTTGGCATTTCATCTTCTAGGGTTAGGTTTCAGGATGTGAAGGGTTTTCCATTGTTTCTCAACAATAAATAGGCCTTCGAGCCTCATTGTAACACAGTTTTAGAACAGTTCAGAGGCATGTAGCCACCACATCTCTTCTCAGAGATAAGCTACCATCGCCCTAGCTGGTTTATTTCCATTTCTGGTTGTAAGCATATTTCAGTATTTTCCATTAATGAAATGAAGTATTATTTCCGCTGCATCTTTGTGTATATGGTTATCTCTATAATTTGTTGCGTTCCTGTTTAAATCCAGATCAGTGGTATTAGAGTGGTCTGCTTTTTCTCTGTTTTTCTTTGCATGTCCCCAACGAGGTCGGGATATAAGGAGTTAGGGCTTGAACTGGTCGAACCTTTGCAAGACCAGCCTCGCAAATCTCGACGGCCTCCCATGGCGGATGAGAAGAAAGATGAGGGGGCAGGAGAACCTATCAGAATCTTGCTCGAAGAAGCCCTCGAGCGGCAAAGGAACGCGATGATGGATAGCTTTGCGCAGATCCTTCAGCGGCTACCCAAAGGTGACGCATCGGCTTCCAACAGTGGCTCTGGAAATGCCACACCCTTCAAGGTACAAGTTAATTTTGAAATCCCCATCTTCGAGGGTCAAATAGACGCAGATGCCATAGATAAATGGTTAAATCTGCTAGATGGGTATTTTTCTGTTCATGAATTTTCAAGTCGGGAGAAGATTGTTTTCGCTCTTCTCAAAGCAGCCCCCCACGTCAAGGACTGGTGGGAAACCTACTGCGAGCAGAAGGATGAAAGTACAGGCTCACTATTTTCAGCCGCACCCACTTGGAATAACTTCCTGGATGCCATCAAGAAGCAGTACTACCCTGTCGGAAGCTATGAGGACAAATACATCAAATGGACCACACTGCGGCAGGGACGAGACCAAGATGTGCCGAAGTTCACAAACATTTTTCATACCCTTCACACACAGTTGGGTATCGAAGATTCTAAGCTGCATCTGGTACTCAAATACCGTGGCTGCCTACACAGATACATCTAGGAAGAGATGGTGTTCTTGAACATCTCCTCACTTGGCACAGCATACCGATACGCTGTCAAAATCGAGCAAAAGTTCAAACAGAAGAAGCGAGACTTTGGATCTGCAAATCCAAAGCCCAAAGGAAAAAGCCAAGGTGGGGTGACCCAAGACAACCCGTCGAAGCCGCAAGAAAAGAACAACACCACGAAGCCGAAGAAGGACACAGGAAAGTGGTGTGAGTTCCACAAGAGTCCCACTCATAACACAAGTGAGTGTCGGACCAAGCAGTCGCTTGTGGCCGAGTTGAAGGCTTCCGAATCAGATGCATGTTCTGACCCTGAGTCAGAACCCGACAAGGGGAATGGCAAAGGGAAGCAAATCATTGATGCGGATCCCAGCGCCACTGTTGTCACTGCCAAGATCCAGAAAGATGAGCCCGAAAATCCAGACGAAGGGGAGCGTCTTTTCCACTCACAGATGTGGGTGAAGGGTTCACCGCTACAATTCATTGTCGACAGTGGCAGCCAAAAGAACCTCATTTCAGCAGAGGTCGTGAAGCGGTTGGGCCTACCAACTACACCACACCCATAGCCGTACAGTATCGGGTGGCTTCACGAAGGACGAGATCTAAAAGTTCGCCAGCAGTGCCACCTTCCGTACAGCATCAAGCCCTTCACAGATGAGGTATTGTGTGATGTTACACCTCTGGATGTTTGTGATGTATTATTAGGCCAACCATACTTGTGGAGGCGACATGCTGTGTATGAGTCAAGGCCTCGTGCTGTCATTATTTCTTTAAATAATTCATTATACAGGATACTGGACGTAGCCCCACCTACGGCCACATCTTTGATCACTGCTAAGAAAGGTAGCAAGCTCATCTCCCAGACCAGGAAATTCATCTGTCTGGTTCGCTCCCAAAGTAAGGGGAAGATTTCCATCACATCCATGACCCCCACGAAGGGTTCCTCCATGCAGCAGCAGCAGTAAAGGGATACAGTCATGACAAGACACAGGAGCAACTTCTCCTCACCCACAGGAGTACCACAGAAGTTTCAGGTGGGCGACAAAGTTTGGTTACATCTGCAGAGAGAACACCTTACCAAAACCCATCAGAAACTCAAGCGACTCCGACATGGTCCTTACACCAGTACCAAGGCTACAGGAAACAATGCTTTGAAGCACAACATTCCTCCATTCCTTTGCTTGCACCAAGTGTTCAATGTGGACCATCACTGACCATGCTTCCCACCATTTCTGGTCACAGCAGAGATTGCAAAACAGCTCACCAGAGACCCAGCTCAGCAGAAGCTTCCTCATCTCAGGGATGAACTCAACGCAATGGGGACCATTGCTTCCTAAGGGGGGAGGAATGATCCAGGTGGATGTTGGTGGCCACCCACCTATCCCATTTGGACCCCCACAACTGTCTCTTTTAGCTTTTTCAGTTTCCTAAATTGTAGCACAGTTTACTATTTTTAGCAGTTTTTCGGGTCCTGAACTTCCGGAGCCATTTTGAGGCCCTAAACGACGTTTTTTTTGGGAATCTGGGGCAACATGGGTCCATGGACCGATGTTGCCTACCAAAGTGGTAGTACTCGGATAGATCTTTCTAACGAGCTATCGTAGGCATCAAACAAAGATCGTATGCCAAAGTTACGACCCCGGGAAATTGATGTACCAATTTACCCAAACGGGGCCCACAATTTGGCATTTCATCTTCTAGGGTTAGGTTTCGGGATGTGAAGGGTTTTCCATTGTTTCTCAACAATAAATAGGCCTTCGAGCCTCATTGTAACAAAGTTTTAGAACAGTTCAGAGGCATGTAGCCACCACATCTCTTCTCAGAGATAAGCTACCATCGCCCTAGCTGGTTTATTTCCATTTCTGGTTGTAAGCATATTTCAGTATTTTCCATTAATGAAATGAAGTATTATTTCCGCTGCATCTTTGTGTATATGGTTATCTCTGTAATTTGTTGCGTTCGTGTTTAAATCCGGATCAATTAGCTTTCACACCATTCATATTAGCTTCCATGTCTTTCTTTAAACCATCCATCTTATCTTCTGTTACTTTTAGTGAGAGTGAAAATTGTTGCACTTGATCTCGTAATTTTTATATATCACGTTGCATTTCTTCCTCTTCTTCATGAGTCATGGTAGAGCCTTTAGGTTGCTTACTAGTTGTTTCCATTTTCTTTCTTTGGGGCATCAATTAATGATAATTATGCCTCACTATGCCCTTTGAATCACTTCAAACTAATTTTTCAAACCAAACTTATGCAAATTTTCAACAAAAAAAAACTGCACACCTTTTTTCGCTTTGTAGGAGCTCGATATTGAATATGTTGTATCTTTGTAATTTAGGATTTCCAAGGTCTAAAATTTTATCCTTTGGTAGACCTCTAATTCCTATTTCTAACCCCACTAGTCTGATCAATATTGGACTCTTCAAGAAAGAGTTATGAAAAATCTCCTACAATGATCTGATTATAGACTAGTTCAGTAGAGCGAACTTGTACGACCTTCCACGTGTCACTGTTTTGACCTTCAGACCTGAAAAAGATACACATAAAACAAAATTCTGTATTTTTTCTGTAATTTCTTATGAAATTTCAATCTGCTGCTCATAGAGAAAGTTATGACATTGTTCCCAAGGTCACCTATTTTAGGTGTAATTCAGGAGCCTGTAAAAACCCTAACTTCACTGGATCATATATCCGAAAATATAGCGAGAAAATATTTGAAATTCATACTCGAGGTTAAACGTGATTTAGGATCAAATGGGTTTTAATATTAGCTTCTGAAACTTCGTAGAAAAAACGTTATAGCAAAAATTCCAGGATGACCTCTTTGGAGCAGCAAAACACTAGAATCCAAAGCTCTGATACCAAATGTTATGCAACCAACTCAAAAAATAGAAGAATAGGTAGATCAACAACTTCAAAATAAGCCTCTTCGAGGGGGCAACCTCCTTTAAATTACACAAATGAATAATTCTTGGATGATACAAATGAAAAAACCTCCTTTCTATATTTAGGAGTCTATGGGGTGACAATATAATCAAAGCTGACATAACAATAGTAATATAAGGACACAACAATAATAATAGTGTGATTCTATGGGGAACAATAATAACAGTATGGGGACAATAGGGGTAAAACAATAAAAATAATGGCTACAATGGCAGTAGTATTGGGGGAATCACTAGTATTATAGGGGCCTAACACCCTCACATGATTCTCATTATAATCTCATGTTTCTAATTGAAAATCCATCTTTTCAAAGATTTCATGGTTTTCAAGTGGGTCATCATGTATTTTATGATCCAATCGCTGAATGGTTGGAGAAATATTACTCGGCATGCTCCATTGCAATAAACAGGTTTCATCCTTTTCTCATGCTTTCTAAGTAGGATGACATAGTATAAGGTGCATGCGCCAGAAGTATTCGAGGTTTTTCTGATTATTTTTTCCTTCGAAGAGGTAAGAATGTGGATTGGATGAAAGTAGTGATTGTGACACATCTTTCTGCCCATAGGAAAGACCTTAAAATGTTTGTCCAAGTTATTCAAGTTTTTATATTTTTTATTGCACATTACTTTTTATATGTTTTAATTTTTCATATCTTTGTAGATGTAGGTCGGGAACAATTACGGTGACTTCACTGGAAATCTCATTATACGTGACCCTGACCTTCTAGTTGTTAGTTTAAGAGTAGGACTAGATGCACCTTAGTTTCCTTCTCTTGCACCCATCCCATGTTGTTCTCTTCAGTTTCTCTTGTATTTTCTTACTTTCTCTTGCATTATGTTTTGGTTTAGCTTTTTTTTTTCATCTTTTGATTTTGTTCCCTTGTTGTGTGTTGTCTTTCCTTTTGTTTTGTTTCTTGTTGTTTGTCTCTCTTTTTTTTCATCGTGTGAATAAGTATTGTGTCAATACATGTTTTGGTTTCTAAGTATATGAGTGGTTAAACTATAAAGAGTCTTGTGACACTTTAGCATTTGGCTAGCCCTCTATCTATCATCCTTGTGTTGGTTACATCTTTTAGCTGATGAAGTTCCGACAAAAAATATGATCCATCTTTAAGGAGAGTTTTGGTCCAACCATGAACCTATGTCTAGATGGAAACCTCATGCCCACACCCGGTCTTAATGTTTTGGTGTTCTCAAGATTATCCAACTAGTAGAAATGAAGAAGGGGAAAATATAAATGAGAAAACCTAAATCAGGGTCTCTATATGCTTCTTTGAAGGAACAACCTCTTATTCTCTCAATAAGTTGGGATCCCTCTTCTGCCTAAAAATAAATAAGTGTCGATGTGCAGTTTTCTTTAAATAAATAAATAAAGGCTAAAGAAGAGAAAAACTTCCTACACAGAGAGGTGAAGCAAGAAACTCCTCTGGGGTAATTTCCAAGCTCCTTGGCAGTGGAACACTATTTGTGTCCTTATGTGACCCCACCGAAAAACTATCTAGGCCTACTGGCAGTGGAACAACACCAGTGATGAAAAATTATACTTTGAAAATCTTGAGCTCACTTGCTACACTACCCTTCCTAACTCAAAACATTGTAATTATGATGAATCTTATGTTGGGTTAAACCAAGAAGGTATAGAGGGGAACATGTCTATTCGTGGCATAAGTGGGAAGGCCAAAGTAATCAACATAATGAATCAATACTCCCCGAAGAACCAAGGCCCTGCACAAAAGAGTTAACCAAAATAGAGAAGTTGGAATTCTGCCAGTGTGTCACCAAGTGTTGTAGTACCTGCAACACCCTCCAAAATATTGGCATATGCTTAATTTAGGAGCCTTCCTTGGTCTTATACATTGTTGTCACAAACACTAAAACTCATTTCAAGTATCCTTTTGGAGTTTTTTGGTCCTGTTTGTTACTTATGAAAAATGTCATATTTTCGCATGTCGGTTGTCGCATCAAGTGTAAAAGATCATTCTTGTGATTTGAAGGGTCCATATTTGTGTTTATGAGTTTTCCTAACCATGTAAACACTTGTCAAACTCATTCACAAAGTTTTGAGCACCATTGCACAAGTTTCGTCACGATCATTGTAAAGTGTGTTTATGGTGTCACACTTGTCATAATTGGTCATAGACTAGTCACACACAGGAAAATGTATTGTTTATGGGTCATGGGTGATATATGTTATTGATTTTTCAAGTATTCTAAGTGCTATATCATAGTTGAATCTTTATCACTTCACACATCAGTCTCACTAGTCTAAGACTTAACATTTTCTGAAGAGGCTTCCCGACCTAGCAACTTGACCTCACCCGGCCTGCCTAGACTTCTCATTGTGAAATTCCAATTCTCTAGCTATGACCTTGACCTTTTATTTTTTGCAATGCACAGTTCCTACCTCCCAGGAATTCTGGAATTCACAATTCCTGAGCCCAAGACCCAGCCTTCACCTTCAGAATTGCGCAATCCTCCCACACAACCTAGCCTTAACTATGCATTGCATAAGAACTAGCCCCAAGCTCTCTTCCTAAGCCTCTGAACAATGTAATCCCATAGTGGACCATCCTCCCTTTCCTCCCAGAACTGCACAAAATTATTCCGTAGTGATCATCCCTTCAGCCTGTCCCACTGGCTAAAAGTCTGCACAGGGATGTCCCTCAGCCCAGCCTAAATTGTGAATTTCATGGTCTCGGGCCTCAAACCTTGGCCTTGGATACTGGAACTATGCAATATATAGTCACTGAGCCCCCATTTCCACCTTGCTACCCAGTTCTAGCTCAATCCATTAATCAAAATGCATCATCTTAGGCTATGAGTTTTTTTCAACTTGATGTCATCTCGTCATGAGTAAAATATAGATATAGGTAGCTTATCATACGTTGGTTGGATGATAAAGAAGGGGATGAAGGAGGAGGACATGAAAAAGACATTGATGTACCTAAACATGCAATTTTATCTATCAAGGAAAAGAAAAGGGACACCAACTAGCGACCACAATTCAAGACTTGAGATCATTTAAGATTCCTATCACCAAGCCATGAGGAGGTGGAATACAAAAGAATTCTCAAGCTAACATCATTCATAGCAAAAGTAGTGGCTTGACATTTCCACATCATTCAGGTAATTCATATCAACAGTGACATCTCATATATTTTCATGAGTTGTCATATGCCACATCATCATTGTGGATTATGTATATTGTATTCATTGTAAAGTGGAAGTCCAAAGAACACATATGTAATATGGAGATTCATGTAAGCTGAAAAGTCATAGGAAGTCAAATAGTCATGAGGGTAGTCAAATATTGACAAGGCAGGAAAGCATCACCCCTTGTTACATATACTCCCTCATTGTATGAGCAAAGGATTTTTCACCTTGGCTCCTCCTCCAAGGAATTAGAGAGATAAGCTAGTTCTTTGAGGAGAAAAGAGTGGCTCCAATGTTCCACTACTAGAGCTAGTGATGTAAATTGCAAAAATGTGTCTTAGAAATTTTACTTAATGACAAAAGCCTTCAAGGCCAGAAAGTTCTCCATGCATGGAATATGAATATTTGTAAGACTATTCTATGGATGTTTTTATTTCATGTTTTCTTTCACATGTGCTAAGATAGTTGAAATATTTCAATTATTTTAGTCCTAACTTATTGAAAATGTTTTGTAATGGTTCATATTGATGCCCCATCCTTGTGGACTATTCTGAAGCATATTAAACAGATCTTTCTTCATTCTTTGGTTTTAATGATTGTCACATCCTCCATGTTCTATTCTGTTGGATATTAGATGGATCCTTCCAGTTCACATGTGTCTAACTTCTTGGGTGGTACTACTACCTCTCACTTAGAATCTCACTTTTCTCCCCTCTCCACAGTAGAAGAACCTTGACACGTTTACAACTAAACACTCACCAGGCACACCTCATTTTTCAAATACACCATTTCATCCCTCTCTTGTGTTGACAGTTAGATCCAAGGCATATCTTTGAGATATATGACAACCAACCTGACATTCCAGTTGGGGCTCCTACGCAAAATGGTGTGAGGTCTAATTGGGACTTCACATCAGGGAGACCCCTTGGTTAAAGGATTTCTAGCACCGTCAACATAATCCTAATGAGTTCTTCTTCTCGTTTATTTATTCAAAATTAAAACTGAAGCATCTCCCTTGAAAGTGTGAGTGGTTCCCTCCTTGATCTCAAAAATGGTGAATCTTATCCTTCTTGACCTTCACTTGGACTAGGAGCCACTCAATTACCAATGAAATCAAACTAGTGAGAGAGGATATGGTGATCCCAAGCTGAGTTTACGAAGTTAAGGAGGTGGACAAACCCCCTAGATTATCTCCTAGTTGTCTCCATTAATCCCCTACATCGTAATAGCCTAAAAAAATCTTATTTTTCCTGTAATTAAACCAAATTATGACACATACATGACAAACATCTTTTACTCCTCTTACTAAGCATAATATAACAAAAAATGTGACTTAACGTAAGAGAAGGATAGTTTTACGACTATAGGATGGCATGTTGATCTTCAAAATGTATCTATTGATGGGACTCATCATCACCCCCTCTGCTGAAGGTGTTTCTCATCCTCCAAGAAAATCAGTAATGCATGTGAAACTTTTTCATAGCCCTGGTGGCCTCCCTGACATCCCAAGGCTCCTCAAATGGTGTGCCCTCTTGGGGGTGAAAACATGCATTCCACTCTATTTTTGTTGATTCCTTCTTCTCTCTTACTTCATCTCTTCCTTCTTGTAAGCCTAACAACAAAGGTGGACTAAGCTTTAGTCCTATCCACCTTATTTTCATCCTCTACATTACCCTATTATATAATGGTGTTCTCTCCAAGGAATTCCTTAGCCTTTGAGGAGAGTGATATTCTTTGATCTGTCGATTGTGGGGTAAGGCATGCCATCTCCTCTGGAAAGCTTGCATACTTTCTATTCCCAAAAACCTGAATGTGTCCTCAAAGTGTAGAATGTCTTGCTCCTAGGTAGAAATTTATTTGGGTTCTAAAGCAACATCACTAGAGATGACACCATGATTGTTAATGACAACCTTTGGGCTCACTAGCTCTACCCTGATATACAATGGTTTCTTTTATTCCTTTTTCATTACCCTTTTCACTTTCTTAGCTCTTGTATCCTCATGAGTCATCCAGGATACTAAAGCCATCAGCTGCATATCTCCCAATCTTGAATTGGGATCCTAAAAATTCATATTTTTCAAAGTAAGGTTGTGCATGTAAAATTCAACCAATTTTTCTTTGTCTTCCATGTTAGTTTGGCTACAAAATTCAATGCACTGTATGTAGTCCTGAAAGGGTAGAGATCCATATTGTGCCAAATTTTTGACTTGGAACTACAACCACTGTTCTTTGAGAAAGACTAAATAAGACTTTGATCGTTGTTTGCATTGCAGTGCTTCCATAGAGAGATTTTACATGGTGGAAAATTGTGTTTCTTTCTCCTACAGCCTCTCTCTCAACCTCATGTTTTTTGCCTGTAGTTTCTCGTCCATTATAGACTCTCTCATTCTCATCTCACTTAATTATTTACTCATTTCAATTACCTTTTCTTCCATGATGCCTACATCCTCTACCTTCTTAGATTTAGAAATTTTCATCCACCTATGGATTCTACCTCTCTCTATCTCCAGCTCATAAAGGAGTGGTATTACAAATTTTTCAAGGATAATCCTTCCTCCTTCAATGAATTTGTAGTAGGAGCTCAAGCTAGGTTGTGTGCTAGGTTCTTGGAGCTCTTGTAGGTATTTTACAACAATATTTGTGGTGTTGGCTTCCTCTCATGAGTCTTTCTTAGGCTCCTATATATTTTCCGGTCCTGCTTGTAGCAGAATCTGCCCCTCTATTGTAGTAGCTACAACTACCCTCCAAAATTTTTCCGTAGCTTCGTTTTGGAGCCTCCCTTCCAACCTTCACAGCAGGATGTCTTGCTTTGTCAAGTACACAAGCTTCAACGTTTTTCTTGCACAAAGGCAGCCTGTCAATCATAGCCCGATGCACTCCCCTCACAGGTTGATCACCCGGACTTGGTCCAGTTGTAGGCTGAGCATCTCCCCTAAGAAATTGCAGAATTATGAAGGAAAACCAGCCTTCCCTCCAAAAATTGTGCAATCCTAACTGGAAGCCTACTCGGCTCCAGAATTTCACAATTCTGGTAGTTCACACTCACAGTGAAAATTGTGCAATTTTCCCCAATAGGGCTTCTTAGCCCAGAATTTGTGCAAATCTAGGCAGCAGTCAGCTGCTTTGCCCAAAACTTGTGCAAATCTCCTGGGCAACCAGCCTAGCTCCCAACCAGAAATGTTCATTTTCCCCCAGCAGTCGAGCAGTCTCTTGCATGTGCAACTGAGTTGACTCGTTCCCTCCAGGATCGAGAAAAATTGACTTGAATGCATGGGTTGCTTCTCCCAAGGCAGCATGCAAAGGAATCCCTTGTTCCAGGGATCTATGTTTCATAGTTGGAGGTTACATGCAAGGATCATTTCAGAAACATCCCACCAGGTGTCGCTTTCCCTAGATATGTGGCAAGCGCGTCACAACTTCGATGTTATCAAAACTCATCAACCGGTTGTTGCATAGCTTATTCCTCACATCCTTGCAACTTTGATGTCCCGCATCACATCTAGGAGCAGTCGGCACATTCAACTATGTTGTATTGGGGTAAGCCCACTTTCCATGCCTTGTGTTGCATTTTTGTCACTTTTTGTGCTTTTGCTTGTGTGAGTATTGTTTTCTTTATTTATTTGAATGCTTGATGTCGTTTACATGTATAATAGCTTGTCCTAGCACTGTTTCAGTCTTTGTTGCTATCTCACTGTTGTCACATGCATGAAAATTTTTTTCACGAACGGTCTCTGATTCGGTGACTCACCTCACCCACATGCATGTTATTCCATTTTCTGAGTCTTTCATTCGTCATTTGAAGGCATGATTATTCACTTATGCTTCCACTCAATATCACCATACATTCGCAGTCACATTCACTTTCAGTTTCCCGTCAGTGAGTCTAGGCAGCCTTGGCCCAGACTCCGCCCCATCAAGATAAGATTGCATAATCCTAAGAGGGAAGGCTCTATCTTCCTCTCAGGAAATGCATATTTCTACCCAATGACTGTACTCCAAAATTATTTTACGCGTTTCTAAGGAACAGTGACTGCTAGCCCAAAAAATTGCATAATGCAGTCACTGAGCCTGCAGCCATTGCCAGCTGAGATTGCACATTTTACAATTCTAGTAGTCAGCAGCCAGACTGGACTATACATTGTGCAGTTGTAGTAGTTAATCAGTCTCCCAGTATCCCAGACTTTGCCTTGCATAGTGTTGGCAGTCAGTCTCCTGACCTCCTGTCCAAAATTACGCAACCTTCATGATCAGTCACACAGGTATCTTGCAAGTCAGTTCTCAAGTTCATTTTGGTTTTCTACTAACAAATTGCTTGCCATGAGTGTTGCCATGTCTCTAGCTATCGTAGGTGTTCATCTGCCTCTCAGAAATGCAGGTACAATGGTTTCCAAGAGAGTAGAATCGAAGACACCCTTCAGATCACACCTGGAGATGCAGTCGATCAAATGTTTATGAGCTTGCCTACTCACGAAGATATCAAGTTGTTCGTAGACAAGAACATCATGACCAACAGCAAAAGGCAACATACTGAATGCAACAAATGCAACAAATGCAACGAATGCGACAAACACAAGTAATGCAATGAATGCAGCAAATGTAAGAGGAAGGTTTTTGACAACACAGAGGCAGAACAAAGTTGCAAGCTCAAGCAAATCCACTGATGATGAAAGAAACTTTGGAGACTCAGTCTATGAGGTGATGGCATGACATGAGGATCATGTGAAGAAAGAGAATGGAACAAAGAAGGAGTTGCATGTGCTAAAATAGCAACTCAAGGAAGAACATGAAGTTTCACAAACAGATGAATGAGTTGTAGGAGGAACAGGAACAACAGTGGGCGCAACATGCACTCACGGATGAAACTATGCCCGTACAAGTTAAATATATATCCCAACAGCTGGCACGAAGCAGACATGGTGAGAGTTGGTTTTGATTACATGCAATGGATTCAACAACATGCATGTCATTGTGCACATGCATGCAATCCAACCCATTCAGCACACTCACCAAGGCGAAGACAAAAAGCAAGTCCAACTGGAGCTGAACATGTACTTCGACAAGTTGATGCGCATGACCACCAACACACACTTGAAGATCAACATGGACACTATACAATAGCTTGTTGTCGATTCAGCTGCACCCAAGAAGACCATGCACATGTTAGTAGACAATTTGGATGAAGGGGTTGAACCAATGCACCGATTGCAATGGAGGCAAGAGTTTGCTTCAGCAAGACGTCACCATGGGGTGCATGCACACCATCACGGATGACCAAGCTTGGAATCAACTCACCACCTTCGCCATCAAAATCATGTCAAAGTGTTGGTCTCATCACACAAACTGAGTGTCATTGATGTCTTGCATTGCTTGCTCAAGCCATGTTGTCTCACATGAGTACATGTGCATTGTAATGTTGAGTCATGTCAAGTGTAAGTAAAGTGTCAATGGTTGGAGGTAATAGTAATAGAGTAGGTGAAGATTCATGAGAGTAGTTGAATTGTCACAAACGGGAATGTCAAGGGTCACCCCACCCTTTGCTATAAATAGTCCTCATAACTCATTGTAGAGGCTTTTGGTCAGCCAAACTTCTGATAAGACTATCTTGGAAAGAGCTTGGACAATATTGTAACACACTTTGGCTTCTCCACTGCATGGAGCTAGTTCATCTCTTTGGAAGAGCAAGCAGATGTGGATGTAACATTCCACTATTGGGGCTAGCAGGTTTACATGGATGTATTGTATGATTGGAACTTACACTTCTTTATATAATAAGAGCCAGCATGTTTTCATGCATATGTTGTTATTGTAGTTGGATTGTTCTGGTTACTATAGCAATGTATGTTTCTTAACTTACGTAGTTGTGTATGAACACTTTTTTATGAAATTATATGAGTCCTGTTGCAGATGTGCTATTGGTTCAGCCATCATTTTGGATTGCCAGATTGACCTGCTTTCCAGCTTGTGATGCATCTTCGCTCATGTGTTCCCTTCCCAATTGAGTACACTTACAGGTTGCCAAGGGGTGAAGTCATCTCAACCTATCTGTGTTAGGAACCTCTCATGCACCTTCCTTGATTCACTGCAGCAATCACACCCTTGCTACCAATGGATTTATCTTACTTTCCTCTATTCAAAATCATGGTCAAGGCATTGCTAGACGACCCACTGCTAGGACTCCTACACCAAACAGTCTAAGGTCTAATTGGGACTTCTTACCAGGGAGATCCCCTTACATGCTGGTGGTTCCAACACCGCCAACATTTTGGTGCTAGAAGGAGCGTCATATGACAAGCTGAGTCCTCACATCTATTTTGAATCTCTAAACATCTATCATGACTCACTACTGAGTTGCTCTTCGGGAATGTATGTCTTATGGAAACAATTTCGTCATTCTGAAAAAGCTCTCAGATAACTTCTCTCATACAAAGTTTGATGGTGGAGGCTATGTAGCCTTGTTAAGGTTGGCGACCGGCATTGTAGGCTCATGCGAAAGACATGGATTCTTTGAAGAATACATGAGATGTGCATTTTTCATCTACATGCTTCAAGGGCACCCAATTCACTAGTGTGCCAAGTTGCCCGAAAAATATATTCATTCTCTTGTTCATTTGGTCTCATAGATAGACCGTGATTTCAATCACTTTAACTATAAAGCACTCAACAAAGAAATTTTGGAATTATAGAAAGCACCTGATGAATCCGTTGAACATTTTCACACATGCTTTTGTAATCTTGCATATTGATTCCCGAAAGATTATATTGATTGGGAATTTCTTGATGGAAGTTTTGAATATCTTCTTCACATATCCGAACCCCGCTCAGCACACTTCGGTGATGGAGCTGCGCAATCACAAGTAGGCACAGTTGCTGTCACAAGTGACTGTCCACCTTCACCTCATCAAACAACTCCACCACTATGGAGTGATGTGGGAGATCATGCACACACCTCTATTGAACCGTCACATCCTCCCACCCCACCTTCTCTTGAGATTTACGTAGATTTGGCTTGCAAGCCTATTGGTTGTCATGTGGACTCATTCCCTTGCCCTCCATCCTCGTGTTTTGTTGATCCTATGGATTGTACTATCTTGTGTTCTCCAATTCCAGACTCCTCACTTGTTGTGAACGAGGATCAAGCTATCGGCGGAGTTGGTGTTATGCAGCCATCCTGCACCATCATTCATGATGATTGTGTGTGGGAATCTAAAGAAGAGCACGTGCTGAAGGATGACTCCCTTCCATTCATGCCTCATCCGCTTCATCCTGACATCCCTTATGATTCTGCCACTACTGATTTCCCCTGTGAAAACTCATTTCCAGTAATTCTACTTCTGATCATTCATAGGACAAGTCGGATGTTAGTCCGTCATTACAGTGCAGAGAGGACAAAACTTCTTTGGAAAATCTGTTCAATATGTCATTTATCTTTCTTGAAAACACAGAGGGTGAACATCTTTACTTCTCATCTACCCCTCTTCCTGATTCATCAAATCATGAGGATGCCGAAAAACATCCTAAATTTTCTGATCTTGGTTATCATGATCTGTTCACTTCCTCATCTGATCATGATGTTGATTCAACCATTGTTAATCTATCCAAAACACTGGTCTATGATGATATATCTGTCAATAAGGTCGAAACCCCCCAGACTATTGAGGCACTTCATCCCGAGCTGATGGTTATGTCAAACCCTCGCTTTCCTGAGATTGGTTTCACTTCTGGTTAGGAAATTGAAACACTCAAGGCTCCTCATCACTCTCTACTTTGCACTGAAGATCGACCAAACACCTAGATTTCACTTCCTCCACTTGAACTACACGATCCCATCGCTCATGCATTGGAGGAATCTTACACAGCAAGCACACATGCACAACACAAGTGGTCTACCTTTCTCACGTTTACTTGCATGTCACAGTTAAGAGAATGCATACACTCAACATCGACACACAATGTAGCATAGTACCATGGCAGCTCCACAGAATGCATGTCATGCGCTCTCACTCATCTTTGTTCCGTGGTTGCTTGTAAGCTTTGAGTGTGTTTGTCTTCACTATTACATCTTTCTTATTTAATGGTTCACATAGTTGTCTTGTTCGCGAACCATGCCTTCATCGACATGGGGCAACTAATGCACCAGTGGATGCATTGGAAGTATCGCTTCATGTGAGATGACCCACCCACTGATAGCTTAGGAGAAGGAGTAGTGTTTTCTTTTGAGTTGTTTGCTTGTATACTTTTTTTCTTACTTTGTTTGTTTGTTTGTTTGTATGCTTTCTTTTTTGCTTGCTTTCTTCGCTTTCTCTTTTGCTGTTGCTCTTAATTTGCTTTGTTGTTTGTTATTTTTCTTGTTTCATTGTAGGATAGTTTCGCATGAAACCATGTATGACTCTTGAAACAAGTTGGGTAAAGTATAAGAGGCCTTGTACAACTATCACTACTTGGTTATCTATCATCTTGCCTCTGTGTGAAGAACTTGTTAATTTTAGTCCATGATACATTGAAGGAAAATACGTACTCTTAGAAGTGAACCTTGGTGAAAACACAATGCTTGCACGCTAACTAGTGTCACCTACTCTAGTCGGTTGTTTCTGGGTTAACCCTTGTCATATCATTCAAGTAGAGTAAGGTGAGGGGGAAAACCTTTACAGGAATGTCAGAAGTATAATAAACTACTTCTCTACTGGAACAAACTCTTCTGCTCTCAATAATTCAGGATCCCTCTTCCACCTATGAAATGAATAAGTGCTATGCATAGTTAGAAAATGAAAAAAGTGAAAAAAAATATTTTGAAAAAATGATAAATGAATAAGATGAAAGAATAAAAAGGCTTCCTATGTAGATTGGTCATGCAAATAACTCCGTTGGGTACTGACCAGGCTTGCTAGTAGCGGAGCCATGCTTGTGTTCCTATATGACTCCATCGGGATACTGTCTAGGCCTATTAGTAGCGGAGCAACACCAGAGATGAAACTAAGATTCTAACAATTATATTGCTTGTGCACCAATATACCCCTCAAACCCAATCGAAAAAACTGTGTTGCCTTGGCTTGGAATGTGTGTCAATCGACCAAGAGATTTACAAATGCTACATCTTATAATCAAGCTAGTGTGAAACCAATATGAGCTAAGAACTAAACAATACTTCCGAAGGTGTTAGACTTGCTTTTCATGAACAAGGTCCTTTCAGAGAGTTGGAGTTCTACCTGTGTGTCGCCAAGTGTTGTAGCGGCTACAACCACCCTCCAAAATTCTTCCTTAGCTTCGTTTTGGAGCCTCCCTTCCAACGTTCATAGCAGCATGTCTTGGTTTGTCAAGTACATAAGCTTCAGTGTTTTTCATGCACAAAGGTAGCTTTTTGATCACAGCCCGATGCACTCCCCTCACAGGCTAATCACCTGGACTTGGTCCACCTACAGGCTGAGAAGCTCCCCTAAGAAATTGTGAAGTTCTGGACGGCAACCAACCTTACCTCTAGAAATTGTGCAATCTTGACTAGCAGCTCGCTGGGCTCCAGAATTGTGCAATTCTTGCAGTCAACACTCACAGTGAAAATTGCACAATTTTCCCCAACAGTGTTGCTTAACCCAAAATTTGAACAAATCTAGGCAGCAGTTAGCTGCTCTACCCAGAACTTACCCAAATGTCCTGGGCATCTAGCCCAGATCCCAGCCATGTGTGCGCATTTTCTCCCTGAATTCAAGTAGTCTCTTGCATGTGTAGCTGAGTTGACTGGTTCAGTCCGGGACCGAGAAAAGCTGACTTGCATGCATGGGCTTCTTCTCCCAAGGTCGCATGCAAACGCATCCCTTGTTTCAGGGATCTATGTTTAGCAGTTGGAGGTTACATGCAAGGATCATTTGTGGCATGCACATCACAACCTCGATGTTATCAAAACTCATCAAACGGACACTACAACTTATTCCTCATATTAACATTGTAGCTCTGACATCCCACATCACATCTAGGAGCAATCGGCACATTCAGCTCAGTTGTTTTGGGGTAAGCCTGCTTTCCATGCCTTGTGTTGCATTTCAGTTGTTTTTTGTATTTTCTCTTGTGTGAGTACTATTTTCTTGATTTATTTGAACACTTATTGTCATTTACGGGTATACTAGCTTGTCCTAGCACCATTTCAGTTTTCATTGCTATCTCACTGTTGTCTCATGCATGAAACTATTTTTCATGAATGGTCGCCAATTTGACGACTCTCCTCACCCACATGCATGTTGTTCTATTTTTTGAATCTGTCATTTTCATGCATGATCATTCACTTATACTTACACTCAGTATCACCATGCATACGAATTCACATTCACTGTCAATTTCCCATGGGTGAGTCCGGGCAGCCTTGGCCCGAAATCTCCCTCACCAAGACAACATTGCACAATCCTGAGAGGGAAGGCTCTATCTTCCTCTTAGGAAATGTAAATTTCTACCCAGTGACTATCCTCCAGAACTATTTTGTGCATTTCTGAGCGACAGTGACTGTTGGCCCAGAAAATTGTGCAATGCAGTCACTGATCCTGCAGCCATTTCCAGTTGATACTGTGCATTGCACAATTCCAGTAGTCAATAGCTAGAATAGACTATACATTGCGCAGTTCCATCACTCATTTGGTCTCCCGACAGCCCAGATTGTGCCTTGCATAGTCTTGCTAGTCAATATCCCGACCTCCTGACCGAAATTGTGCAACCTTCATGATCAGTCACATAGGTATGTTGCAAGTTATTTTTCAAGTTAATTTTGGTTTTCGACTGACAGATTTCTTTCCAGGAGTGTTACCATGTCTCCAGGTATTGTAGGTGTTCATCTGCCTCTCAGCAATGCAAGTACATTGGTTTCCAAGAGAGCAGAGTCAAACACACCGTTTAGAGCACACTTGGAGATACAATCGATCAAATGTCTATGAGCTTGCCTACTCATGAAGATATCAAGTTGTTCATAGACAAGAATATCATGAACAACAGCAGAAGACAACATAATGAAAGCAACGAATGCAATGAACACAATGAATTCAATGAATGTAAGAGGAAGGTTGTTGACAACACAAAGGCAGAACAAAGTTGCAAGCTCAAGCAAATCCACTGATGATAAAAGCAACTTTGGAGACTCAAGATATGAGGTGACGACGTGACATGAAGATCACACAAAGATAGATAATGGAATAAAGAAGGAGTTGCATGTGCTGAAGTAGTAACTCAAGGAATAAGATGAAGCTGCACAGACAGATGAATGAGTTGTAGGAGGAATAGGAACAACAGTGGGTGCAACATGCACTCACGGATGAAACTGCGCCCGTAAAAGTTAAATATATATCCTAGCAACTGGCACGGAGCAGACATGGTGAGAGTTGGTGTTGATTACATGCAAGGGATTCAGCAGCATGCATGTCATTATGCACACACATGTGATCCAACCCATTCAGTACACTCACCAAGGCGAAGAAAAAAAACAAGTCCAACTAGAGTTGAACATGTACTTCAGCAAGTTGATGTGCATGACCACCAACGCACACTTGAAGATCAGCATGGGCACTATGCATCATTTTTTTGTCGATTTAGCCACACCGAAGAAGACTATGCGCATGTTAGCAGACGATTTAGATGAAGGGGCTGAACCAATGCATTGGTTTCAATGGAGACAAGACTTCGCTTCAACAAGATGTCACCATGGGGTGCATGCACACCATCACGGACGAACAAGCTTGGCATCAGCTCACCACCTTCGCCATCACAATCATGTCAAAGAGTTGGTCTCATCACATAGATCGAGTGTCATTGATGTCTTGCATGGTTTGCTCAGGCCATGTTGTCTCACATGAGTACATGTGCATTGTAATGTTGAGTCATGTCAAGTGTAAGTCAAGTGTCAATGGTTGGATGTAACAATCATAGAGTAGGTGAAGAGTCATGATGGTAGTTGAACTGTCACAAAGGGGAATTTCAATTTTCACCCCACCCTTTGCTATAAATAGTCCCTCATAACTCATTGTAGAGGCTTTTGGTCAGCCAAGCTTCTGATAAGACTATCTTGGAAAGAGCTTGGACAGTATTGTAATGCGCTTTGGCTTCTTTACTTCATGGAGCTAGTTCATCTCTTTGGAAGAGTAGGCGGATGTGGCTATAACATTTTGTTATTGGGGCTATCTGGTTTACATGGATGTATTGTATGATTGGAACTACACTTCTTTATATAATAAGAGCTAGCACATTTTCATGCATATGTTTTTATTGTAGTTGGATTGTTCTGGTTGTTGTAGCAACGCATGTTTCTTAACTTACGTAGTTGTGTATGAACACTTTTTTATGCAATTATATGAGTCTTGTTGCAGATGTGTTGTTGTTTTAACCATCATTTTGGATTGTTGGACTGACCTGCTTTCCAGCTTGTAATGCATCTTCGCTCATGTGTTCCCTTGCCAACTGAGTACACTTACAGGTTGCCAAGGGGTGCACTCATTTCAACCCATCTGTGTTAGGAACCTCTCATGCACCTTCCTTGACTCACTACAGTGATCAAACCCTTTATACGAATGGAGTTATCTTACTTGCCTCTATTCGAAATTAGGTCAAGGAATTGCTATGCAACCTACTACTAGGACTCCTACACCAAACAGTTTGAGGTCTAATTGGGACTTCTTACTAGGGAGATCCCCTTACATGTTGGCGGGTCCAGCACCATCAAAATTTTGGTGCTAGAAGGAGGGTCAGATAACAAGCTGAATCCTCGCATCTATTTTGAATCCCTACACATCTATCATGACTCACTACCGAGCTGCTCTTCGGGAATGTATGTCTCATGGAAACAATTTCATCATTCTGAAAAAGCTCTCCGATAACTTGTCTCATAAAAATTTTGATGCTGGAGGCTATGTAGCCTTGGTAAGGTCGGCGGTTGGCACTGTAGGCTCATGTGAAAGACATGGATTCTTTGAAGAATACATGAGATGCACATTGTATATCTACATTCTTCAAGGGCACCCAATGCACTGGTGTGCCAAGTTGCTTGAAAAATATATTCATTCTCTTGCTCATCTGGTCACAGAGATAGACTGTGCTTTCAATCACTTTAACTATAAAGCACTCAACAAAGAAATTATGGAATTACGGAAAGCACCTAATGAATCCATTGAACAGTTTCACATATGCATTTGTAATCTTGCATATCGATTCCCAGAAGATGATATTGATTTGGAATTTCTTAATGGAATATTTGAATATCTTCTTCACGTATCTGAACCCTGCTCAACGCACTTTAGTGATGGAGCTGTACAATCACAGGCAGGCAGAGTTGCTGTCACAAGTGACTGTCTGCCTTCACCTCATCAAACAGCTCCATCACTACGGAGTGATGTGGGAGATCATGCACACACCTCCATTGAACCGTCACATCCTCCCACCCCACCTACTCTTGAGATTTGCATAGATTTGTCTTCCAAGCCTATTGGTTGTCACGTGGACTCATTCCCTTGACCTCCATCCTCATGTTCTGTTGATCCTCCAGATTGTATTGTATTGTGTTCTCCAATTACAGACTCCTTACTTGTTGTGAACGAGGATCAAGCTATCAACGGAGTTGGTGTTATGCAACCATCCTGCACCATCATTCATGATGATTGTGTGTGGGAATCTAAAGAAGAGCACGCGTTGAAGGATGACTCCCTTCCATGTGCACCTCATCCAATTCATCCTGACATCCCTTGTGATTCTTCCACTGCTAATTTCCCCTGTGAAAACTCATTTCCAGATAATTCTACTTCCAATCATTCATAGGACACGTCGGATGTCAGTCTATCATTACACTGTGGAGAGGACACATCTTCCTTGGAAAATCTGTTCAATCTATCATTTATCTTTCTTGAAAACACAGAGGGTGAACATCTTTACTTCTCATCTACCCCTCTGCCTGATTCATCAAATCATGAGGATGTTGACAAACATCCTGAATTTTCTGATCTTGGTTGTCATGATCTATTCACTTCCTCATCTGATCACGATGTTGATTCAACCATTGTTAATCTATCCAAGACACTGGTCTACGATGATATATCTGTCAATAAGGTCGAAACCCCCCAGATTATCGAGGCACTTCATCCCGAGCTGATGGTTATCTCAGGCCCTCGCTATCCTAATATTGGTTTTACTTTCGGTTAGGAAATTGTTGAAACATTCAAGGCTCCTCATCACTCTCTACTTTGCACTAAAGATCGACCAAGCACCCAGATTTCACTTCCTCCACTTGAACTACATGATCCCATTTCTCATGCATTGGAGGAATCTTACACAGCAAGCACACATACAAAATATAAGTGGTCTACCATTCTCACGTTTGCTTGCATGTCACAGTTAAGGGAATGCATACACTCAACATCGGCATGCAATGTAGCATATTACCATGGCAGCTCCACAAAATGCATGTCATACGCTCTCACTCATCTTTGTTCTGTGGTCGCTTGTAAGCTCTGAGTGTGTTTGTCTTCACTATTACATATTTCTTATTTAATGGTTCGCACAACTATCTTGTTCGCAAACCATGCCTTCACCAACATGGGTCAACTAATGCACTAGTGGCTGCATTGGAGGTATCACTTCACGTGAGATGACCCACCCACTGATAGCTTAGGAGTAGGAGTAGTGTTTTCTTTTGAGTTGTTTGCTTTTATACTTGTTTGCTTACCGTTTTTTTTTGTTTGTTTGTATGCTTGATTTTTTTCTTACTTTCTTCGCTTTCTCTTTTGCTGCGACTCTTGCTTTGCTTTGTTGTTTGTTAGTTTTCTTGTTTCATTCGTAGGATAGTTTCACATGAAACCATGTATGACTCTTGAAACAAGTTGGGTAAAGTATAAGAGGCCTTGTACTACTATCAATACTTGGTTATTTCTAATCTTGCCTCTGTATGAAGAACTTGTTAATTTTAGTCCATGATACGTCGAAGGAAAATACATACTCTTCGAAGTTAACCTTGGTGAAAACACAATGCTTGCATGCTAACTAGTGTCACCTACTCTAGTCGATTGTTTTTGGGTTAAACCTTGTCAACTCATTCAATTAGAGTAAGGCGAGGGGGAAAACCTTAACAGGCACGTCAGAAGTATAATAAACTACTTCTTTGCTGGAACAAACTCTTCTACTCTAAATAATTCGGGATCCCTCTTCCACCTCTGAAATGAATAAATGCTATGAATAGTTACAAAATGAAAAAATTGAAAAAAAAGAGTTTGAAAAAATGAAAAATGAATAAGGTGAAAGAACAGAAAGTCTTCCTATGCAGATTGGTGATGAAAGTAACTCCGTCAGGGTGCTGACCAGGTTTGCTGGCAGCGGAGCCATGCTTGTGTTCCTATATGACTCTGTCGGGGTATAGTCTAGGCCTGCTCGTAGCGGAGCAACACCAGAGATGAAACTAAGACTCTAAGGACTATACTGATTGTGCACCAATATACCCCTCAAACCCAATCGAAACAACTGTGTTCCATTGGCTTGGAATGTGTGTCAATCGACCAAGAGATTTGCAAATGCTACATCTTATAATCAAGCTAGTGTGAAACCAAGATGAGCTGAGAACTGAACAATACTTCCGAAGGTGTTAGACTTGCTTTTAGTGAACAAGGTCCTTTCATAGAGTTGGATTTCTACCTGCGTGTCGCCAAGTGTTGTAGCGGCTAGAAACACCCTCCAAAATTCTTCCTTAGCTTTGTTTTGTATCCTCCCTTCCAACCTTCAAAGCAGCATGTCTTTCTTCGTCAAGTACACAAGCTTCAGTGTTTTTCTTGCACAAAGGTAGCCTGTCGATCACAGCTTGATGCACTCCCCTCACAGGCTGATCACCTGGACTTGGCCCACCTACAGGCTGAGAGCTCCCCTAAGAAATTGTGAAATTCTTGACAACAACCAACCTTCCCTCTATAAATTGCGTAATCTTTGATTAGCAACCTACTGGGCTCCAGAATTGTGCAATTTCTAGCAGTCAACACTCATAGTGAAAATTGCACAATTTTCCCCAACAGGGTTGTGCCCCCTAGAATTTGAACAAATCTAGGTAGCAGTCAGCTGCTCTACCCAGAACTTACCCAAATCTCCTGGGAAACTAGCCCAGCTCCCAGCCAGAAATGTGCATTTTATCCCAGTAGTCGAGCAGTCTCTTGCATGTGCAGCTGAGTTGACCAGTTCCCTCTAGGACCGAGAAAACTAACTTGCATGCATGTTCTGCTTCTCCCAAGGCAGCATGCAAAGGTATCCCTTGTTTCAGGGATCTATGTTTAGCAGTTGGAGGTTACATGCAAGGATCATTTGTGGCATGCACGTCACAACCTCGATGTTATCAAAACTCATCATCCATACACTGCAAAGCTTATTCCTCACATCAACATTATAGCTCTGACATCCCACATCACATCTAGGAGCAGTCGGCACATTCAACTCAACTGTTTTTGGGTAAGCTTGCTTTCCATGCCTTGTGTTCCATTTCTATTGCTTTTTGTGTTTTCGCTTGTGTGAGTACTATTTGCTTTATTTATTTCAATGCTTGTTGTAATTTACATGTATACTAGCTTGTCCTAGCACTGTTTCTGTTTTCGTTGCTATCTCACTGTTATCACATGCATGAAACTGTTTTTCATGAACAGTCACTGATTCGGCAACTCGCCTCACCCATATGCATGTTGTTCTGTTTTTTGAATCTATCATTTTTCATTTGCATGCATGATCATTCACTTATGCTTACACTCGGTATCACCATGCATACGCATTCACATTCACTTTCAGTTTCCCGTGGATGAGTCTGGTTAACCTTGGCCCGAACTCTCCCTCACCAAGACAACATTATGCAATCCTGAGAGAGAAGGCTCTATATTCCTCTCAGGAAATGTGAATTTCTACCTAGTGACTATCCTCCAGGAGTGTTTTGTGCATTTTTGAGTGACAGTGACTGTTTGCCCAGAAAATTGTGCAATGCAGTCACTGATCCTGTAGCCATTGCTAACAGAGATTGTGCATTGCGCAATTCCAGTAGTCAACAGCTAGACTGAACTGTACATTGCGCAATTCCAGCACTTACTCAGTCTCCCGGTAGCCCATATTGTGCCTTGCACGGTCTTGGTAGTTAGTCTCCTGACCTCCCAGCCGAAATTGTGCAACCTTCATGATCAATCACACGGGTATGTTGCAAGTTAGTTCTCAAGTTCATTTTGGTTTTCGACTGACAGATTCCTTTCCATGAGTGTTTCCATGTCTCCAGGTATTGTAGGTGTTCATCTGCCTCTCAGCAATGCAGGTATAATGGTTTCCAAGAGACCAAAGTCGAACACACCGTTCAGAGCACACCTGTAGATGAAATCGATCAAATGTCTATGAGCTTGCCTACTCACGAAGATATCAAGTTGTTCGTAGACAAGAATATCATGAACTACAACAGAAGGTAGCATACCAAATGCAACGAATGCAATGAATGAAACGAATGCAACGAATTTAACAAATGTAAGAGGAAGGTTGTTGACAACACAGAGGTGGAACAAAGTTGCAAGCTCAAGTAGATCCACTGATGGTGAAAGAAACTTTGGAGACTCAGGCTATGAGGTGATGGCATGACATGAAGATCACGTGAAGACAAATAATGGAACAAAGAAGGAGTTGCATGTGCTGAAGTAGCAACGCAAGGAATAAAATGAAGCTACATAGACAGACGAATGAGTTGTAGGAGGAACAGGAACAACAGTGGGTGCAACATGCACTCACGGATGAAACTGCACCTATACAAGTTAAAGATCTATCCCAGCAACTGGCATGGAGTAAACATGGTGAGAGTTGGTGTTGATTACATGCAAGGGATTCAACAACATGCATGTCATTATGCACACACATGCGATCCAACCCATTCAGCACACTCACCAAGGCCAAGAAAAAAGGAAAGTTCAACTAGAGTTGAACATGTACTTTGGCAAGTTGATGCGCATGACCACCAGTGCACACTTGAAGATCAGCATGGACACTATGCATCATTTTTTTTTCAGTTCAGCCGCACCCAAGAAGACCATGCACATGTTAGCAGATGATTTGGATGAAGGGGCTGAACCAATACACCAATTGCAATGGAGGCAAGAGTTCGCTTCAACAAGATGTCACCATGGGGTGCATGCACACCATCACGAACGACAAAGCTTGGCATCAGCTCACCACCTCGTCGTCACAATCATGTCAAAGAGTTGGTCTCATCACACAGACCGAGTGTCATTGATGTCTTGCATGGATTTCTTAGGCCATATTGTCTCACATGAGTACATGTGCATTTTAATGTTGAATCATGTCAAGTGTAATTCAAGTGTCAATGGTTGGATGTAACAATCATAGAGTAGGTGAAGATTCATGATGGTAGTTGAACTGTCACAAAGGGGAATGTCAATTGTTACCACACCCTTTTCTATAAATAGTCCCTCATAACTCATTGTAGAGGATTTTGGTCAACCAAGCTTCTGATAAGACTATCTTGGAAAGAGCTTGGACAGTATTGTAACTCACCTTGGCTTCTCCAGTGCATGGAGCTAGTTCATCTCTTTGGAGGAGCAAGCGGATGTGGCTGTAACGTTCCACTGTTGGGGCTAGCAGGTTTACATGGATGTCTTGTATGATTGGAACTTACACTTCTTTATATAATAAGAGCTAGCACGTTTTCATGCATATGTTGTTATTGTAGTTGGACTGTTCTGATTGCTTTAACAATGTATGTTGTTTAACTCACGTAGTTGTCAATGAATAATTTTGTATGAAATTATATGAATCTTGTTGCAGATGTACTGTTGGTTTAACCATCTCTTTGGATTGTCGAACTGACTTGCTTTCCAGCTTGTGATGCATCTTCACTCATGTGTTCCCTTCCCAGCTTAGTATTGTTACACTAAAATTTGTCACCATGACTATTTGCAGTTAGTATGGCTTCATCAACTGTCATACTATCCTCCTTAGCAAGCCTCATACCTTTGCTCTCCATGTCAAACTCCAAGAAAGAGAGAAAGTCATTAAAAATCCATATATCTCTGGGTACGCAATTTCTCTTAGCCTTACCTGCGTGTACGCACCCCAAGTTCACAGTACCTGCGTACTTGTACGCTCTGTCTATAAAGCAATGGGTGCGTACTCCTGTAAAGGTCAAAAGGCGCAAGTTTCACTCCAAAAAAGTTACTTGTGGTCATTTCTAAAGCATTCTAGAAGCTTGTTTGACGTGTATGGAGCGCCTCTAGATGGTTCATGTATCCCTATCAAAGAGGAACTTATCCCATCAAGAGGGGAGCTATCCCATCCAAAGAGGGGCTTATCCCATTGATGGTGGACCTGAATAACTTCCTCTAGAGCACTATAAATACAGGCATTGGGCCAAAGGGAGGGGAGGTTGAAAGCTGAACATTCCTAAGGGTAGATGCTGCTGGAATTAGGACTCCCTTGTAAAGCTTGAGAGGAGAGATTCCCATCCTTTCCTAGCCTTATTTGAGAGTGGGTGAGCTGATCAAAGTAAAGGAAAACTCTTGCTGGACCCTAGGAGGGACTTGCACAACACCAAGGCTCAGGTTGTAATGGTTCCTTTTGTTTCCTCTTAATACAAATGAACTCATTTTTCTCAACAGATTGTTATTCATGATTTGTTTCATATACTCCTTGGTCTGTATGATGGATATGTATTGTTTTATGAGTTTATCAGGTGCTATTTAATCTTCTGGCTTGTTAGTGAATGCAGGTTTCAAAGAGAAGGAGGAGCTCATCCGGATCGGCGAGGCTGGACTACTACAAAGCGTTGGACTAAAGGTATGTTAAGATCCCCTGATTACTTGTATTCTCAATGCATGTTTAGAGAAAGGTAGTGTTTATTTGTCTTGTTTGTCACTAGAAAGCTTTTGCTTCTAGGGACGTCGGTTGTGTCCGCACTGTCGACTCTTTCCGCATGACAAAATGGCGACTCCGCTGGGGAAACCATTGATGTGAATGTTTTTTCCTTTGTATCAAATTTTGATCTGAGAAAAGTCATTTGTTTTCTGGTTTTTGGTTGTCTGACTGTGTATTTGGGTGGGCTAGCTTAGGGTTAAATTAGATTTTAGTTTTTCTTTGTTTTGCTAGAAGTACGCAGCCTCTGAGTTGAGCACAGTGCGTACTTGTACGCACTGTTGCTTTGTGCACAGAGCGTACCCGCACCTGTGCAAACAGGTCGCCTGCGTACCCTGTCAAAATTAAGAAAATTTCAATTTTCTTCTTTTTGCCTTTTAGATTTTGTTTTTAATTTGTTTTTCTGCCCAGATCCACTGGTTTTCCACCATAAATCTTCACCTAAGCTTGTTTTGTCAGTGTCGAGAGTTTTAGTGAAATTCATAGAGGTTTTGCCTTAGGGTTTGATTTTTAACTGGTCCTGTAGTGACTTTGGCGTTAGAGGTTGTCAAACTTTGGATCTCCTTGGTTTTGTTCAGTCCTCTTAGGAGTCGGGCCTGTTACAGAATTCACCCTTGTGAGAGACCTACCTTTGCGTCTTCTCTTTGCGAATCTCGAAAAAGTTTGTTATTTGAACTTTGAATTTTATTCTTGAGAAAAGAACAAAAGATTTTGATTTTTTTTTTTGACTGGTTTTTGGTTCTGCATTAACTAGTCCTTAGTTACATTTTGACTGAGTAAAACATCCAGGAATCATCTTTAGTAAGCTTTTGACTCGTTAGATTTACTTTTAGGTGCTTTTCTCTTATATTTGCTTTTGAGTGAAATTGAGTTGATTTGATTGCCATAGCTTTTTTAACTTTGATTTTTGTTAAAGTAAGTTTTACATGCTTTATTAATTAGGAAAAAATACAAAAATATCTTTTGAAGGAAAGTTTGCTTTCATAGCATTTGAGTCTTTGAAAGAAAAAGGAACTTTCGTGAAGTGATTAGTGGTCATGTGTCGTATGTTTTGAAAAGATAAAGAGTTTGTTTCTTTGTTTTTCATTGCCAAGAAAGTTGTCTTTATATCAAGTTTGCATTCTCCAACTCTCTTAGCTAGGGAATTCATTGAAAAAAGAAAAATTAGTATAAATCATCCTAAGTGCATCTTTTTAGTGGATTTCGGTCGAGTCTACACACCACCAGTTTCATCTCCATTACCTTTTGTCTTAAAGAAAGCCATAAAAATTAACGCTTAAAGTAAAATCAACTTAGTAACTTTTATTTACTAGGGCTCTGAAACACCAATATAGATCAAGCTAGTGTCTTGGAGTAGGAGAGTAATTAACTCTCCAAGACAGCAAAACCAAACAAGTAGCTCATCTTGTGGTAGGATAAATCTAACTGTTGCATTTATACTCTGGGAAAGCTCCTCTTAAAGGAGAAGCACGAGCTCGTGTCCGAACTAGTGAGGGGATCAATCCTCCCTCATTGGGAACGACGCCAGACACGCACGTATTACAAACGGTAAACCTCGGATTAACCGTTGTCGAGGAGCCAGGGGTCACTTGTCGGTAAACCTTGGATTATTGTCAAGGAGCCGGCAAGGGGATTGAGCTTGATACTCTACCCTTGCGTGCTGTCGGAGCGTAGACTGTTCCCCCAGGTGTATTTGTTGCTGTTGGTAACCTTAGTGACCATTATCTTTAGGATTCTACCGAGGTGATGGTGGAGGGAAGATCCCACTGTACCTGGAGTAGACGTCGACTAGACTCACTTGGATTTTCCGGGGGGTTCACTTCACTCGAGACGGTTAAAGTGGAGGAACTTGTGCCGGTCTATTCATTAAGCAGGTTGTTGGGGTAACTGTTCCGCCCACCACTTTTGTACTGAGTTCGGCGATGTTGGGTTTCATCTCCAACTAGTGTTTTCGGTCCGGAAGGCTACTGTTTGTGTATGGTTTGACGCCCTAGATTCTTTAGGCGTGTGATTAAAATTTGTTTGGTTCTTTAGAGACTTTAGGTGGTTTTCTTTGAGATTTTACTTTATTTGTGTGTGCAGTAGTTAAAAGTTTTTAACTGTGGTTGAATTACCGAGACAGTCCCGTAGACTTTGGAGCAAGTCTCCTGAGATTGTTACCGTGGCCGATTTGTTGAGGAAGTCCCGTAGATTGCGGGGCGAACCTCCTGAAGAGGTCCCGAGTCATTACGAAGGTTTGAAGGTCCTTGTAACTCCTAGTGGCAGTAAAGTAGGTTCACCTGAAGAAGGAGAATTGTCATTGGTAGTCCATCCAGATTACCAAGGTCTAGAAACAGGTTATAATCCTGAAGCTGTTGCAGTTTCCGAGCTTGCTGGTAGTTTTTCATCTACTAGTGATATAGGCGAAGAACCTGAAATATCTGAACCTGTTACTCCAACTTCTAGTGCACCTGATTCACCTAGGGTAGAAAGAGTCATCACCGAAAATCTTCCTGCTAGTTTGATAGCTATTGAAGGACTTGCTCCAGAGGAAGAATTTGGCGTATCTATCCTTGAAGATCAACCTACTATTGATCTAAGGGAGCGTGAATCTATCTTTTACAGTCCTCCTAGAAGTACTACTTGGTACCTTTCGTTAACCAATTATTTAGACAACTCAGGGATAAGTTTTTCTCCACCTCGTACTCCTTTTCCACCTGGAGGTATTTATACTCCTGTAAATATGTCTGGTCAGTCGTCTGTGTTCACTCAATCTCCTGAATCTTTCTTGTATGGCGGTCCTTCTATTCCCTCCGGGTATCAGTCACTTTCTGGTACTTTTGCGGGAGCATCTCCTCAACCCATTGAACATGGGTTATTAGCTGGAAACAATGGTAATAAACCGTTGGGTGTAGGAGACATTTACATGATGTCAGGTTCAGTTCTCGGTTCAAAACCTCAAGGTGGTCAATTACCGCCTAGGGGGTAGCCTCAATTAACGCCTGGGGGGCAACCTCAAGGTACACAAATTGCGTCTGGGGGGCAACCTCAAGGACAGTATGTACCCATAGTACAATAAATTCCTCAAGGTCAACCCCAGCCTCAATATGTACCCCAAGGTCAACCTCAGTATCAGTATTTACCTCAAGGGTATCAACCTCAAGGTCAAGGTCAACCCCAGTATCAGTATTTACCTCAAGGTTATCAACCTCAAGGTCAATACTCGAGTCAAGGTTATCAACCACCTCAAGGTCAATCATATGTTCAAGGTACGGGAACTGTTCCTTTCAGTTATCAATCCTATCCTCAATCCGGTTATGGATCTCAATATCCTCAACCTGTCATGGGTCAATATCCCGGAATAAACATAGTGTGGGATCCATCGCAAGTTCAACAGGTATTGCAGCCAAGTGTACAGTTGTCATCTCAAGCTGGACAACCCTTAGTTGCTGGTCCATCCCAGCAACCGGTCCAGTCTAATGTTCAAACTTTTGTACCTTCGGTAGTTACTCAGCCGCCAATTGCACCTAGTACTCCATCTCAAATGGCTGCTGCAACTACTGCAACATCTGCTCCTTCCACCACACTTGTTTCTGGAGTATCGATAGCTCTGGTTTCTACTGTCTCTGCAACTACTCCTCAGACATCTTTACCATTGTCTGGATCTACGATTCAAACTACGGTTCAGATGCCTGTAGGACAACCTGGTTTAAGTACGGTTGTCACTAGTCAACCACAATTCACTTATCAACCGTACCAGGGACAGTACTAATACGGGCCTGCTGTCCAACAACCGGTTTACCAGTATCAACCGTATCCTGGGTACACTTATCAACAACCTCAGCAACCCCAGTACGGTCTGGTTAATCCTTGTTTTCCAGGAGGATATAATATCCCGAATGCGATTCCTATTCCAAGTTATCCTGGATATCCTCCTCCTGGGACTGGTCTTGTGACCCAGAGTTTTAGGGATCCTAATCAGCAATTACCGTTTATCGCAACTTTGGATTTACTAGACTTGTCATGCCTAACGAACGATCCAATAAATTATCTTTCGTTCTGGCCGCAAATGCCAAATAAGTTGCCCAACGATATACCCAAGTTCGAAGGTAAGTCTGGAGAGGATCCGTCCAATCATGTGATGACTTACCACCTCTGGTGTGCTTCAAATTCCATCTCGGATGATTCGATCCGCTTACATCTTTTCCAGCGTACGCTCATTGGTCTCGCGGCCAAGTGGTACATTGAGTTACCACGGGCCTCTTTTTACAATTTTAGTCAGTTAGCTACCTCGTTCCTAACTCATTTTCAGTTTCCGGTCAGATATGATAATGGCACGGAGCTACTAACTTCATTAAAACAATCGACGTCCACTTATATTTCCGATCATATACATGAATGGAGACGTCAACGGCGATTAGTGAAAGATTTTATCCCGGACCAAATCTTAGCTGAATGGTTTGTTAAATCATTATTATCGAATATTACTGAAGATGTAGCTAAGGCCGGAGTAGTTACTGAAGAGCAAGTAATTGCTCAAGCACAGTACCTTGACTTAGTTTACACTCAGTCAGGTACATTACATGAAAAGATCCCAGATCTTCCAAAGTCAAATCAAATCGCTGCTGCTCCTTCGGGATCTCATGATGCTGATGGCATGATTGGTACGGTAAATACTAAAAGTAAGAAGAAATCTTCAAAGAATTCTTCGCCCATTATAACCTTACCAGATTCCCCGACAGGAGAGTCTTCTCCTGAAATTTCCGCTGATATTCACGCTGTAGAGTCATCTATGGCTAAATCAAAAAACGGTGGGAAGAAGAAGGGTAAGAAGAAGGGTAAAGCAGACAAGACTCCAAAGGAGAAAACAGAAAATTCGGAAACCAATGACGAAAAGCGCAAACCTCAATATCCTTGTCTTATTTGTGAAGAGGATCATTTTACAAGAGATTTCCCCCATCGCGCCGAGGTTATGAAAATCGTCAAAGGTTCCTCAACTCCTGCAATTTTGAAAGATCCATTTCCAAAGCAGGAGAGTAAGATGATAGGTTCTTCCTCGAGTGCCACTGAAGAACCCATATTGATGATGTCTCATGTAAGGATTGCGACTCGATCACACGATTATGGTAGTAAAAGTCCTGTTGATGGATCGAAAGAAGCAGAATCTTCTCATTCAAATCCATCAACCTCAGCTCCCGGTTCCGATCCACTACAGATTGAGAAACCTAACCCTGACTTAGTAATAAAACCGCTCGCCAAGGGTGTACTTCGAAGGTCTGCTTTCAATCCACATGCGAGAGCGGCTCAGAATTACAACATTGTTGAGGATTTAGTTGTTTCACCCTCAGCAATGTCAGCTTTAGAAGTGCTGCAATCATGCCCAGCACAGCGAAAATTACTTTTGTCGGCTATAGGAGCTGTTGATGTTCAGGACCCAAACCTGATAATCTTTGATCTAGAAAATAGTACACCGTGTCTCCCTCATCAGATGGCTTTCCATATTCCAGTGATAGTCAAAAACAGGCCTATTCATCGGATTGTAATTGACGAGGGATCTTCCACGTGTATTATGTTGATTCAGTGTTGGAGATCGCTTGGTTCTCCTTCGCTGAACCAATCCCCGACAATTCTTAAGGCCTTTGATGGCCGTGGGTTCCATCCGTTTGGCATTTTACAGGATTTGCCTATAGGGGTTGAAGGAAAAACCGTTAGTCTGGATGTGGAGGTGGTTGATGCCCCTCTAGCCTACAACCTTCTCTTGGGTCGAAGTTGGTCTTACGCTATGACAGCGGTCGTTTCATCGGTCTTCAGAGTCATAAAGTTTCCACACAATGGCAAGATCGTAACCATAGACCAGCTGGCTTATTTTTCATCCGACCCAACCTCTTTAGAGAGTATCCAGCATGTCGGTAAAACGACTATCCCTTATAAGGATGTTGGCGTAGGATTAGTTAAAGATTCCAGTTTACTGGGAGCTTTTCCTTTTCCTCCAATCAACGTAGACCCTTCATTTGCATTTATTCATATGATTACGTCAGATACTATTATTTACAATGATCCTTGGATTGTCCCATCTGAATCTGAGATAGACTCATTCGGTGATGCAATGCCTTTGAGTCCATATGAAATTGCCTATGAAGCCGTGCAGTCTTTTTCCGACCCAAGTTCAACCAAAATCGACCAAATGAATGTGGTCCGTGAGGAATCCCTCTTCGCGTCGGCCTCGGAGTTAATAACGTTTCCCGAAGTTGTGTCATCTGACGAACAACTTTGTGAAGTCCTGTGTGTAGACGATTTACCATGGGAAGATCTCCATCATAGATCTTCGTTTTTACCTGAGGATGATCGTTTTGAAAACGATTTCTCATCAATATTTACAGATGAATATGTCAAAGACGCTCAGAGTCCAATGAAATATCCTGATTCAGAGCTAAATTTGGGAAACATTTCTCGCACTATTCCCATTGACATTTCAGTGAAGCCCGGAATTGTTGAACACATTCATATAGGTGCCTCGTGTTCAGATGACGAAATTCAAACATACAAGGCCCTATTTCAAGAATTCCGCGACGTGTTTGCCTGGTCCTATGAGGAAATGCTAGGAATTGATCCCTCCGTTGTTGTTCATGAGATCAAGACTTACCCGGACGCTAAACCCGTTTGGCAACGTCTGCGTCAGATACACCCTCGGAAAGTGGCTGCAATTAAAGCAGAAGTTGAGAAGCTGTTGAAAGCAGGTTTCATTTATCCGATCCCGTTAACGGATTGGGTATCGAATATTGTTCCGGTTAACAAAAAGCAGGGAACAATAAGAATATGTATCGACTATAGGGATATCAATCGTGCTTGTCCCAAGGACAACTATCCAATGCCCTATATCGATCAAATAATTGATGATTTTGCCGGCAGTGAAATATTTTCCTTTATGGACGGTTTTTCCGGTTACAACCAAATCAATATTCTACCTGCCGATCAACCAAAAGTGGCTTTCATTTGTCCATGGGGGACATTTGCTTATTTCAAATTACCTTTTGGGCTTAAGAATGCCGGAGCCACTTTTCAAAGGGCGATGTCTTATGCATTTCATGACATCAAACACATTGTGCAACCGTATCTCGATGATTTGCCCGCTCACTCCTTACATCGAGCTGATCACCTTGTCCATTTACGAGCAATTTTTATGAGGTGTAGGCATTATCGTATACGGTTGAACCCACACAAATGTGTCTTCTGCATCGAAGTGGGACGATTGCTGGGATTTGTAGTTTCAAAAGCCGGCATTCGCGTCGATCCCTCGAAGGTCGAAGCTATCATCAAATTGCCTCCTCCTTCGAGTCTGCGCCAACTCCAAAGTTTGCAAGGGAAAGCAAACTTTTTACGCCGATTCATTCCTAACTACGCCAAGATTACCAAGGGTTTTACCAGGTTGTTGAAACAAAATGCTCAATTCTCTTGGGATGAGATAGCTCAGAAATATTTTGATGCGTTAAAGTATGTGTTGACCCATGCACCGTTGCTGCATCCTCCCAACTACAACCAGGATTACTTTTTGTACCTCGCCGCCGCTCATTCCACCATTGGAATGGTATTAGTACAGGAAGATGAATTCGAAACGGAACATGTGATATATTATCTTAGTAGGACGTTAAATCCCACTGAGCTAAAATATTCGCATGTGGAGAAATTGGCCCTGGCAGCTGTTCAGGCTGTCCAACGTTTTCGTCATTACATTCTTCTCCGTAAAACTATAGTCATTTCGGATTGCAACCCTATGATTTACATTTTGACTAAACAATTGCTGGGGGACAAGTACTCTAAATGGATTGTTATCTTGCAAGAGTTCGACTTGGAGTTTGAAAAATCTAAGTCTAAGAAATCTTTAGTTTTTGCAGAGTTGATGTGTGACTTCCCACGTGCTGACACGGAAACTGTGGCAGAGGAACCCATTGCGGACGAATCTCTGTTTCTCATCAGCACTTTAGATCCATGGTATGGGGATATAATCGTCTATATCCAAACCCAATCCTTTCAGCCCGAAGCTTCAAAGTCGGAACGTCGGAAAATTCGATTCCAGTCCCAACAGTACAAAATTATTGGAGATACTCTTTATCATCGTGGGGCAGATTTGGTTTTTCGTCGTTGCTTAACTCATGAAGAGGCAGAAAGGGTTATGAATGACTGTCATTCTGGAGCGTGTGGCAGTCATATGTCTGGGTATGCCACAGCCCAGAAGGTGTTGCGTGCTGGCTACTTCTGGCCATCCATGTTTAAAGATTGTATCATTGCAGTCCGAAAATGCCACAACTGTCAAGTGTTTGATCGCAAGATGCACGCACCACCTGCTCCTCTCCACCCTATAATTGTCGTTGGTCCTTTTGCTAAATGGGGTATCGATTTTATTACATGTAACCCTCACTCGGCTGGGGGGCATGCGTATATCATCCTTGCGGTTGATTATTTTACTAAGTGGGCCGAGGCGATGCCTACATTCGAGGCAGACGGCAAGACAACTGCGATTTTCGTATTCAATCATATTATTGCTAGGTTTGGTGTCCCACAAGCGATAATCACTGACCATGGGCGCCATTTTCGAAACATTATGATGACAGAACTTACATGCCAGCTTGGTTTACGTCATGATAGTTCTACTCCTTATTATCCCCAAGCAAACGATTTGGTTGAGTCCATCAACAAAGTTCTAGTTATCATGATCCGACGAATTATTGGTATTCATCGGTCGAATTGGCACAACATGTTATTTTCAGCACTTTGGGCGTACCGAACCTCAGTGAAAACATCAATAGGGTTCACTCCTTTCCAACTAGTTTATGGTTTGGAAGCAGTGTTCCCATTGAATGCGAAATCCCATCACTTCAAATGGCTGTCGAATTACTTCCAGCTACTTCCGAAGAGGAGAAGCATCTATTATACTTAGCTAAATTAGATGAGACTCGACGTGACGCTGCATTGGCAATCGAGACTCACGCAAAAAGGATGAAAGCTCAGTATGATCGCAACGTGACCCCTCGTAATTTTTCAGAAGGAGAGCTAGTGCTATTATATGATCAAGCTAACGATAAATTAGGTGCTGGCAAATTCGTTCCTATGTGGCATGGGCCCTACATTGTCAAGCGAAAGCTAGCAAAAGGGGCCTATGAGCTGGTAGATTTTGATGGGGACTGTTACACAGTAATTTGTCACTGCCTTCCTGTCAGTCACCTTGCTGTGTCAATCGCTAAGCTTCATGCCTTCTGAACTAGCCCAGAAACCCATTTTTCTAAAGTTTTATGCATCAGCGCCTCTGTTTGAAAAATATCCGCGATTACTGGCGCTCCATAGTGTATTCAATGCGCTGACAGCTCGGAAGGACATCACTTTTCCGCGCTGGTCGCCAGCGCGCCTTTCCCATCTGCTTCCGCGCTGACATGACTGTCCCAGTTATGTAGACGCGGCGACATCGCGTCAGTTTCCTCATTATCCGCGCTGATCCAGTTTGGGCGAATTTGTTCAAACAACCAGCCTTCCAGATAACTCCAGGCTTGGTTGTTAGCTTTGTGAATGTCGACTCCTTTCTATGGCATGACTGTTCGACCCTTTGCAACCGTTTCCCTCAAAGATAAGCTCATCCTTCCACCTTTTTAGGAGACTCCTTCTCCTATATAAACTTCCACCATTACCATGAGCAGCTAGTTAGACTTAGCTTGGAATAGCTTGGATTGTACAGAGCTTGTAGTGCTCAGATTGCTGCTATAGGTGTGGTGTGCTAGGTGTGGAAGTGATTGATTGCTTAGGGAAGGTTGTTTTGTGCTATTTGTGTGAGAGAGAGAGTTGTTTGTCTTGGGAGAATCATCCTCAAAGGTGAATGCTTGAGATACATGCTGACTGGCCCCTCCTGAGAAGGTTACCGACGTCAGAACATTTGGTTGTACTCTTCTCTATTCTGATTAATAATAGATGACTGCTATTATTGTTCCATTCTCATTTGTCTATGCAATGGTTAAATGTGAATTACATCTTTTCTGACTGATGTATGGTTACTTTTACTAGATTTCACGCTTGTGTTTGTTTCCTCTTCGTGTGTGCAGGTATCTATTCGCGGAGATCGCGGAGGATTGTGACCAGCCGAAGCGGAGGAGCGAAGGCAACATCTCTTTGTCAAACGACAGCGTTGGAATCCAAGTAGGTGTTCTTTACCTCTTGTTTAATTGTAATTAGGAACATGCGTAGCAACATTGTGTGATTGTTGCTAGACCCCTGCTGGGCTAGTAGGGATCGCCTCTACCCGTAGAGGGGATTTACCTCTCCAACAATTTGGCGACTCCGCTGGGGATCAGCCTTTTTGTCTCTTGAGTCCACTTTTGTGTTTGGCTTTGATTGATCTCTTTTCGAGTTTTTGGGATTGTCTCTTTTGCTTATGAACTTTCTGGGCGTTTCTGGGAAGCATCTTTATTGTTAAAAAGCTCTTGCCTTTGGTTTGGGAAGTTTTTAGTTTGGCCTTGCTTGTTTTTTGCGCTCAGCGCGTTTTAATTCCAAACAGTCGCGCTGACATCGCGTTCCTGTTCTTTGGTTTTCTTTCCATCGCGCCTGTACGTCTAACAGTCGTGCTGACCTCGTTTTCAGAGACAGCGCGCTTTATTCGTGGCCTTCCGCGCTGGCATCGCGCCGCCGCTTCTTTGTGTTCCTTGTCATCGCGTCTGTGTGTTTTCTTTCTGCGCTGACCTCGTTTTTCTGAGACAGCGCGCTTTATTCCTGTCTTTCCGCGCTGACGTCGCAAAGTTGCTACAGGCCTCCCCCTGTCAGCGCCGAGTTGCTGAAGGCTACCCGCGCTGATCCTGTAAAACTCATTTTTGACCAAATTGGCCTCCTGAACCTCTTGCTGTGACTTTCCCCTCTTCTCTCCTCCTGCCTGATGACTTGTTTTTCATTGTTTGAACTCTGAACTGCTTGATTGCGGAGCTTGTTTCCATAAGGTTTCGTTTTTGCTCAGTTTTAAGTTTGCAAATACCTTCCCTTTTTTGCTTTCGCTGCTTGGTTTGTGTTCCCATCATCGCTTTTGCAATTGCTGGATTGTGTTGTGTCTCTAGTTGACTGGTTGTGGCTCTCGTCCTTCGGGTGTTTGCTTTTTTCTATTGATTTCGCACTCTAGCTCTAGGACATCTAGGGGCCGTGTGTGTGTGAAGCCTGCCGTAGGGAGCTTGTTTGCTTGTTCGACCAGCCGAGTTCAGATCTGTTCATGCACTTGTTCAGTGATTGTTGGAGTGTTTGGGTTGTGTTTCCAAGTGGTTTCTTTTCGCTTCCTCCTTGCTTGCGATCCTTGCTTATATTGCAGAGCTTAGATCACATAGCTCGTGCAGACCTTTGTTTTCCTTTGATTTGGAAGCTTTGGTTGAGTGTTTCGGGAATTTTGCGTGCTTTCATTAAGTAGTTTACTTGGTGTTCCGGTTCCTCCAAATTATTTTAGATGCTTTGTGTCACTGAAAGAAAATCAAACTGGTAGCTTTGCTTTTGAAAATTGAAAAGGAAAAGAACATTTCATTGATTTGCATCTTCAAAAGAAAAGTTTCCTTTCCTCGCTTTAGTTGCATTAAGTTGCTTGTTTGCTTGTACTTGTTTTGTTTGGTGGAAAATTTCTTGCCCTCTCGTAGCTAGAACTCATCAAACAAAGCAGAATTCTTTGGCATATAGATTGCATCTAGGTAATTGTGAGCGAACATACGATAGAGCTTGAAATCGAAACTTAATCTCAAGATCAACTATAAAATGAACCAAATGAATCTAAAAACGCATTGGAACTAAACGCAAATATCTAGAGGTCTAGGTTAGAGACGTGTTCCGGTGTCTTTAAACATAGTCACTGTTGTTTCACATTAGGTTGGGTGATTCCTCCTTCTGTGACTCGATAGTGGTCTAACACGGACTGCGCTCCCACGTACCGTCGCGTATATAGGGAGACCCCACTAGGCTTTTATCCTTTATCCATAGGAAGCCGAGTCGGCCGCCCTACGATTCGCAATGCAGTGAACACAGCATTCACGAAGATTGACCACCCGTACCCTAAAAAGTATTCTGTGGTTTTGCGAAAAGTTTGGCACACCCTCTACCTAGAATTCCAGAGCAGTCACTTTTGATCCTTTTCGGACTCCCTAAACGAAAAGGTGCCTATGAGCGTCTTGTCACTTCGTGCTCATTAAACATTCGAAGGAGACTGGAGTCATCTTTTCGTCCTTTTCTCGACTCCTGAAACATGAAAAGGTCAAGTTTGGTTCTTGTGTCTTAAAATTAATTTGGCCACGATAACATCACCTATTTTAGATCTTGTGTGCGATAGTTTTGAGTAGGGTTTTATCGTTAGATTCCTTTAGGTTTTCTAAGGGGTCTGGTCATCCTGGCTGATCCATCAACTCCCGGTCAAAGTGATCAAAGTTTTCCGTCCTCTGTCGCTCCAGAGGTACCAGTTGTAAGCGGTACTCTTCCCATTGTTCCGAGTATCCGGCCTATCAACGTACGTGCCCCAGGCGACGAAGATTACATAGAGGATTGGAATCCCATCTGGGAGCCCGATTATACCCCCCGTACCCCTCGTACCCCTCTCGGTATGTCGTCTCCAATGTCTTGAGGCAGCTTCCAGCACCGGTGAGACACCCATGGTCACAGACGTCGAGACCCCGATCCCGGCTTCCTCTCCCCTCCCTCCACGATACCAATCACTGAGGGATAGGTATGCCGCTAGAACGACTTCTACAACTATATGGGATCCTAGTCTTGCTGCTTCCACTGGGCCTTTTGTTTCGCAACCCCTTAGTACACCCCTTACGTCAGGGCTTAACACGCCCGTCACCTCAGTTCCCACTCAACCTACTGTCTGTGTAGCACGTTCGACTCCGGTCGTCAGTGCTGTACCGGTTTCCTCGTCTGAAATCCCTCAAGCTGGTTCCTTTGTTGGTGGAATTCCAGGATCAGGGCCGTATGATGCTTATGGGGAACCCATAACGGACCCGGATTACGAAGGTCCCTTCTTTTTCTATGATGAAAACGGTGAGTTCCTTGAGAGCGTCTCAGGCCTCCCTCATCGCCCTTTCGAAGAAAACGAGGAACCCTTGAATATCACGTACGATTACGCTACTCATATGTTCAAAGGGAACCGGGATCCTCCCAGGCAGCCCATAGGACCACCCAATCAAGGTCAGCCATTCTACGTGCAAACCCCCCAGGGGCAACCACTTTATGGCCCGCCTGACCCAGGACAATCTGGGGGCCCACAAGGTCAACCTTACCAGGAACAACCCATGGGCATTGGAGGTCCACCATATCCATATCAAAATCAACCCACTGGACAACCGGAGCAACCTTCTTTTCACCAAGGCCAACTCGGTTTCCAGCAAGGGTACCCCTCTGGACAAACTGGCTCAGTTTACAATCCTCCAAATCAACCAGTAGTCCAGCAAGGGTATCCTCTTGGGCAGGGTGGACAACCCTATGTACAACAGGGCCAACCTACCGCCCAGTCTGGTCAATTCCCTGGGCAGGGTGGACAACCCTATGTTCAACAGGGCCAACCTGCCCCTCAAATCATGAATCCTTCTGGGCAAGGGGGGCAACCTGCTCTATAGCAAGGCCAACCCTCTGCTCAGCCCATGCACCAAGGGGGGCAACCTGCTATGCAGCAAGCCCAGCCCTCTTCTCAATTTGGTCACACTGGGGGACAAACGGGCCAACCGTCTATACAGCCGAATCAACCCGGTGTCCACCCTCATCGCCAAACTGGACAAGCTGGCCAACCTCGGCGTCAACCAGCTATCCAGCCAATTCGACCATCCGTTCCGCAAAGACAACCCTTGGTGGCACATGGACAACCTGGCGCCCAGCAAGGCTACCCTGCTGGCCAACCAGGTCCATCTCGAATCCGACCAAGTCAACCTTCGGGACATATGGTTCAACCCCAGCCGGTTCAAGGACATTACTCTGGGCCTCAAACTCAAACGGGTTATCAACCTTCATACCAAACGCAGCCTGCCTACCAGGCTCCGTATGGGACCCAGCAGTCATCTGGCTACCAGCCACCCCAGGGGCAAAATCAGTATGCTCCTTATCAAAATTATCAGCAACCACAGGCCACTCCTTATCAAAATTATCAATATGGTCAACCTGTTGGGCAAGTTGCTAATACTTGGGGAGCTGGGGGGCAGACACAGGGACAGCCGTCCGCATATAGCCAAAATCCATACGGACAAAACTCCTACGGACAAACTCCCTATGCGCCAGGTCCTTTTGGACCTGGTCCGTCGGGACAAAATTCCTACGCGTCAGGTCCTTTTGGGCCGGGCCCGTCCGGACAAAGTTCGTGGGGGCAACCCCAATTTGGGTGGAACCCTAATGTCGCCTCGAATCCGCAGCCACAGATGTCCTTCAACCCGCAGCTACCATTTTTGGCAACGTTGGAACTACCTGATGTGTCCAAGTTAACAAATGATCCTATTTTGCATAATCCATATTGGCCACCGGTTCCAACCAAAATACCAGGTGACTGTCCAAAGTTCGACGGCAAAGCCGGAGAGGATCCTCAGGCCCATGTAATGACTTATCACCTTTGGTGCTCATCTAACTCATGGCTTGATGATTCTATCCGACTTCGCCTCTTCCAGAGGACCCTCACTGGCTCAGCTGCTAAATGGTACATCGAACTCAATCGCGGCATGTTTTCTGATTTTAACTCATTGGCTATGGCCTTTTTAACTCATTTTCAGTTACCCATTCAGTACGAGACTGGGACCCATCTTCTCACGTCTCTAAAATAGGATACGGCAACGCACATCTCCGATCATATACATGAATGGAGAAGGCGCCGTCGCTTGATTAAATTTTGGATCCCTGATCAACTCCTGACCGACTGGTTTACCACGTCCTTTGTCCCTAAAATTGCCAAAGATATCGCAATGGGGGTGTGTGTAACTGAGGAGCAAGCAATCGCGCGAGCTCAATACCTGGACTTAGTGTATTCTCAGTCAGGTACCTTGTATGAGTATTTGCCAGATGCCCCGAGACACGGACAACCCAAAGCTCCACCAAAGCCTTCTGTTGATGGGGTTATCGGTTCCGTAAACTCACCATCTAAGAAATCGGCCGCAAACCCTGGGAAGCAGAAACAAAATGCCTCTAACGAAAATGCTTCTCAGAGCCAATCTATTCCTGGGAATACCTCCGAGGTAAATGCCGTTCAGTCCACCGCGGCAGATAAATCCTCGAAAGGCAAAAAGAAAGGGAAGGCCAAAGATAAATCTGGACAGCCGAAGCAGAACCCTCCTAAACCTCCCTCCGAGGAAGGAGCCAAACGGAAGCCTAAGTATCCTTGTCTCATTTGCGAAGAGGATCACTACACCAAGGATTGCCCCAGGCGGTCCGAGGTTAGTCGGCTTTTGAAAGGTGCTCCAGGGTCCCCTGCCGTGCTTAAAGAGCCTTTCCCGTCCCAGCAGACGCATCAGGTGGCAGATCCTTCTCAATCCTCTTCCTCGTTCGGTTCTCAGGTGTTCATGGCTGGAACCATCCCCATCCATGTTACAACTCGAGCGAAAGTTTATCCATCTTCAGCTGGGAAGGAGCCGGAAGTTCCCTCCAGTGCTCCTCCGTCCAGTTCTGGTCCCCTTCACATTGAACGGCCCAGCACCGAGACGATCCCCCGACCCCCTCCTAAAGGTGTACTCAGGAATTCATCTTATAACCCCAATGCTCGTGCTGCACAGCATTATAGCATTGTCGAGGACTTAGCTCAGGCTCCGTCTGCTATGTCCGCATTAGAAGTCCTCCAGAGCTGCCCCTCCCAGAGGAAGTCCCTGCTATCAGCGATTGGTGGCATAGACCCGGCAGATTCGGATTTAATCTCTTTTGATCTCGAGGGTTTTACGCAGAGATTGCCTCACCAGGTGGCCTTCCTTATACAGGTTCTCATCAATGGCAAAACGATCCATCGTATAGTCATTGATGAAGGTGCCTCAACCTGCATCATGTCGGTTGCTTGTTGGAAGGCTATTGGTTCCCCTGCTCTGAGCCAGTCTCCTACCACCCTAGAGGCTTTCGATGGAAGAGAATCTCGTCCATATGGTATCCTCCCGCGATTGCCTATCTCTTTAGAAGGGAAAACGGTAGAGGTCGAGGTTGAAGTCGTTGACGCTAATCTCACTTACAACCTCCTCCTTGGACGAAGTTGGACATATGCCATGCATGCCGTGGCTTCCTCTTTGTTCCGTGTCGTTCACTTTCCCCATCAAGGGAAAATCATCACAGTGGACCAGCTGTCCTTTTTCGCTTCCTCTTCTGAAGGGAATGTGCCATTCGTAGAGCATACCTCCAAATCGCTAGTGAGTGTGGGTGCTGGATTATTTAAAGATCCCTCTCTAATGGGAGTCTTTCCCCTCCCACCTCCAAATCTCGCCTCCGTTAACATGATCACAGTACGTTCCGATCCATGGGTTCTCCCTCCCTTGAATCAGGAAGACTCTTGGGGCGAGATGATGCCGTTGAGTCCCGTCGAGCTCAACTACATCGAGATAGTCGCTGCATCGACTCCACCTCCTGAACCTGCTTTTCCAAGTAGCGTTCCCAATTCATATGACAGCTTCCCTTGGATGGGAGGAGAGGCCACTTCGGATCCCCTGAAGGAATCATTTCCCTCCGACGAGGCTATCATTGAGACTATGTCTCCCGAGGAGCTCCCTTGGTCAGATTACCACCATCGCTCTTCGTTTCTCCCTCCTCATTCGGAAATGGCCACATGTCTCGAGCGGTTTGCTTCATGTGTCCCATCTATCCCTCTCCAAACGCCTGTTCAGTTGTATCAAGTGTCTTCGGAAGGAAATATGGGTAACATTACGCAAACTCTGGCTATCGACATCTCTGTCAAAACAGGGGTGGTCGAAAATATTCATATTGGAGTCACATGCACTCCTGAGGAAATTCAACTTTACACTGATTTATTTCGTGAATTCCGTGACGTTTTCGCATGGTCTTACGAGGAAATGCCCGGCATTGACCCCAGTATCGTGGAGCACGAAATCCCTACTTATCCCGGTGCTAAACCTGTTCGTCAGCGTTTACGCCCAGTGCACCCTCGAAAGGCTGCGGCCATCAAGGCCGAAGTTGAAAAACTCCTTCGAGCTGGTTTCATCTATGCCATTCCTCTCACGGAATGGGTATCTAATATAGTCCCTGTGAATAAAAAACAGGGTACTATTCGGGTTTGTGTTGATTATCGCGACATCAATCGCGCCTGTCCAAAAGATAACTTTCCTACGCCTTTTATTGATCAGCTTATCGACGATTGCGCAGGAAGCGAAATTTATTCATTTATGGACGGCTTCTCTGGTTACAACCAGATCAACATAGCCCCCGCAGACCAGCACAAGACTGCTTTCATTTGTCCTTGGGGCACCTTCGCTTACAAAAAGCTACCTTTCGGTCTCAAAAATGCCGGTGCCACTTTCCAGCATGCGATGTCGTATGCTTTTCATGATATCTGACACATCGTACAGCCTTACCTGGATGACCTACCAGCTCATTCAGCTAAACGTCAAGACCATCCATCTCATTTACGCGAAATCTTCCTCCGCTGTCGACACTACCGTATTCGACTCAATCCGCATAAGTGTGTCTTCTGCGTAGAGTCTGGCCGACTGCTCGGGTTTATCGTCTCCCGGGAAGGCATCCGCTTGGATCCCCTTAAAGTCGAGGCCATTTTGAATCTTCCTCCCCCTGCCTCTCTACAGCAGTTACAGAGCCTGCAGGGGAAAGCCAATTTTCTCAGACGATTCATCCCAAATTATGCCGAGGTGGCTAAAGGTTTCACGCGATTATTGAAGCGAGACACGCCCTTTCGCTGGGACGCTATCGCTCAACAATCTTTTGAGCGTCTTAAAGACCTTCTGGTCTCAGCTCCGCTCCTAAGACCTCCAAATTACCACCGTGACTACACCCTTTATTTGGCCGCCGCCAATACCACCATCGGCATGGTTTTAGTGCAAGACGACGATGATGGCACCGAGCATGTTGTATATTATCTCAGCCGCAACCTTCTGGATACGGAAACTCGCTATGCATACGTCGAGAAGTTGGCATTGGCAGCTGTCTGTGCCGTCCAACGTTTCCGTCATTACATCCTGTTGCGCACGACGACCGTGATCTCTGATTGCAACCCCATGACCTATATTTTGTCACGTCAGTTGCTGGGGGGCAAATACTCCAAGTGGATCGTAATCCTCCAAGAGTTCGACTTGGAATTCACTGCAGCCAAGTCTAAGAAATCACTGGTCTTCGCCGAACTACTCTGCTCCTTACCATCTCAGTCTACACCATCTCGTTCAGAGGAACATATTCCGGATGAAATGCTTTTTCTCATCAGCACTCTCGACCCATGGTACGGGGACATTATCGTATATTTACAAACGTCTTCGTTTCGTCCCAACACATCGAAAGATGCTCGACGACGAATTCGTCACCAAGCTCAACCATACCGCATTTTGGGCGATACCCTGTACCGCCTCGGCGTCGATTCTGTTCTTCGCCGATGCTTAACCCTTGAGGAGGCTGAGAGAGTCTTGAATGACTGCCACTCCGGCGCTTGTGGCGGCCATATTTCTGGATATGCTACCGCTCAGAAGATCCTCCGTGCTGGTTATTTCTGGCCTTCTATTTTCAAGGATTGCATCCTTGCTGTACGTGCATGTCACGAATGCCAGGTTTACCACCGGAAGATGCGTGCACCTGTTGCACCACTGCACCCTGTCGTAACCGTAGGTCCATTTGCAAAATGGGGCATCGATTATACGTCCTGTAACCCTCGTTCAGCCGGGGGGCATGGGTACATTATCGTTGCTGTGGACTATTTCACCAAGTGGGCCGAAGCGATGCCTACATTAAACGAAGACGGTTACACCGCGGCGCAGTTTTTATTCAATCATATTATCACTCGTTTCGGAGTCCCTCATGCTATTGTTACAGATCATGGAAAGCATTTCCAAAATCATATGATGACGGAGCTAACAACCCAACTAGGCTTGCGCCAAGATAGTTCGACACCGTACTATTCGCAGTCTAACGGCCAAGTTGAAGCCGTGAACAAAGTCTTGATCACTATGCTTCAGCGCACCGTCAATACGCACAAGTCTAACTGGCACCTTATGCTTTTCCCAGCCTTGTGGGCCTACCGGACTTCTGTGAAGGATGCCACCGGTTTCACCCCTTTCCAGTTGGTTTATGGACTGGAGGCTACCCTTCCCGTCGAATGCGAGATTCCTTCATTAAAATTAGCTGTCGAGTTACTCCCCAACACCACTCCGGTGGAGGAACGGCTTCTTTACCTAGAACGGTTAGACGAGACTCGTCATTTGGCTTCTCTGGCTATCGAAGCACAGAAGAAGAGAGTCAAGGCTCACTTCGACCAGAATATCCATCCACGTTCCTTTGTTGAGGGAGATTTAGTACTGCTCTACGATCAAGCTAAGGATAAGCTGGGGGCAGGGAAACTCGAATCTATGTGGTTAGGTCCCTACATCGTGAAAAGAGTTTTACAAAAGGGCGCATATGAGTTGATTGATTATGAAGGAAATCCTCTTGACAAGCCCCGCAACGGGCTGTATCTGAAGAAATATTATGCATAACTTCACGCACTCACTTTGTATATACGTGTGTTTTGTGTGTTGTGCATGTTTTCGTTTTGCCTTGGTGTGCAAGCGTGTTTGCCTCTTATTGTGTTTTCTTCTTCTTGTGCAGATGTCTAGTGCACCTTATGTTGGTTTCGCTGATGGCGCCTGCCGTAGTACATGTAATTTGTCATCTGCGGCATGGGTGATCTACGATCCTCACGGAGAACTGTTAGACCTTCAGGGGGTCTGCCTAGGTCGTACCACTAACAACGTTGCCGAATACAGCGCTGTAATTGAATTACTTGCCGAAGCGGTTGACCTTGGCATCCGCGAACTAGTGGTGAACCTGGACTCCCAGCTAGTTGTCCATCAACTCAACGGGCGATATTCCGTCAGAGACCAGCGCATATTAAGGATGTACCTACGTGTAAGATTGTTGGAACGGAACTTTGATTACATTACTTATCAACACATTCCGAGACGATTAAATACGTTGACCGACGCATTGGCAAATCATGTGTTAGATAGACATTTGCGTAACAGATAAACATCATGCAAGAAGACATAGAAAGCATAATAAAGTTAAGCATATGTAAATAAATCATTTCAAGCATAGTTTGCATATAGGTGCTTTTAAGCTTGCATCAAAAAATATAAAATCCATGGGTCATGTGTCGTGCAAATTCATACATAAGATCACAATTGTATTGAATAAATGCATAACATAAACAAAACATCATCACATGTAACAATGATCCATTCAAAAACCGGTATGTATATATATATATATCGTGTGGCGCACTAAGGCGCTCAAAAATAAGTGTATATGTCCAAAAATCAGTATGTCTGAGTCATGAGTCTCAAAATAACAGTGGAAATAAAGCCTAAGCGTCTATTCGGCTGGATGATGCTCTCTGTAGTACACAGCTGCTCGTGCCACCCGCCTCAGAAGGCGGTGCACCCTGGGTTGCACCCCCACTGTATGGATCTGATGCTCTATGGGGACCTCCTCGACCCCCTGGTAGTCAGGCACCCCCTCCAGCAACCCCTCAAGGTTGCGAGCCACAGTCTCTGACGTATCAACCCCTGGAGGGGCTAAGGCCAGGACCCCAGCTCCTTGTCCTTCTCTCCATGCCGTGGCAGCCAGGCCAATCGGTCTAGTAGGCCCCACATCTGCATACCATGACATTTGTTAAAGACATGTACATAAAAAATCCAAAAACATTAAAAAAATTCAAAAGTCAAAGTGTTATACCTGCATCATCCCACTGTTCACCTGGGGGCAGTGCCAGATCAGGGTCATTGCGGAAATCCATGCCCGCATATGGCCAGTCCTCCACAAAGATCTCCTGCTGATCCAGCCAATCTCGGAAAAATGCTCCCCAGCTATGTGGCCGGCCGCCACCTCCGCGTGGCATGATTCGAGCCCATCGTGAGGCCCTCGTCTCCCGAGGATCCCTGGGAGCATCCACGGCCATCGTCTGCAGCCGCATGGCTGGCACTCGCTCTAGAATGAGCGGGACTAAGATGGACTCGTAGCCGAACTGTTTCGTCTCCCCGCGATGACAGTTGCTCAGCTGCCTCTTCATGTTATTGGTCACTGCTGTGCACCAATCAAACACTGTAGGCTCAAGGCAATCGAGAGCTAACAAGAGATGAGTCTTTGAGGCCTCGTGGTTGGCCATACTACCCGCTGCCCGGGTCACCATGAACAGAATGGTGCGAAGCACTATGTTTCCCATTGTGGGGATTGCTACTTTCCCACTTCGCGCTTTCTCAGCCTCCGGACACACCCGAGCCATCAGATCATCTAGCGTGCCGCCGCTAGGTCGCTGCCCCTCTATGATGGGCCTCGCACCTCGGCGTGACAGCCCGGTCAAAAAGAAGATATCCATGTGGTCAAATTCGATATCCTGGCCCCGGATAGTGAATTTCATATCCACCGGGTTCCATGCCCTGATCAGTAGCTCGAGAAGATCATGCTGAGCTCTTAGGCGAGGTGTGAGGAAAAATTTCATAAAACCGCAAGCCCGCATGGCATTGCAGCAATCCACATTTGCCCAAGCAGCAACATCTTCGACATCGTGCACTCTTTCCTGCCATTGGAAAGCCATTACGTCCTGCAGGAACCATGAAAAGAAATTAGAAGTGCTGCCATTGGATTTTTTACGTTCAAATTAAAACCAAATAATTTTTCCGCGCCAGCGCGGCTGTTTTAAAAACAGACGCGCTGGCCATGACAGCCCTTTGTTAATTTTCGAGGTCAGCGCGGAAGAACACGGGTTTTCCGCGCTGACCCGAAGTTGGCCACGTTTTGTCCTAATTCGGCCAGCGCGGACCCGCGTGGGATATCCGCGCTGACCGAGAGCGCATCCATGCACTAAGAATTCACCTGATTGGGCAAATTTGACCGCTAGAATTCTACCAAAAACGACCAAAATGCAGGGCAAGGGAGCGAGAACCTACCTGGAAGAAGCGGTTCGAGAAATGGTGTCCGTACGGGCTGGAAATCACTCCATCAACTTTCTGGCTTCTCCACGTCCTTCGCATCCAGAAATGGTAAAATGGTAAAAATGAGTTTTCACCCTCTTCTATTTATAGCAAAAACTCATAAAAGTGCCATATTTTTGGGTTTTTTGCCACCTTTTGCCATAAATTTAGCCCTAGTTTTGTCAAATACATGTTTTAATATGTTTTTTACTCATATCGAATGGATTTATGCGGGTAGTGCTCTTGTGCAGGTTAGTATAAACGGTGGAAATCATCATGGTCCTGAAATCGCTTTGTCCCAAATATGTCGTCTTCAAGCTCTTTTCCGACATTAAACAAGAGAAGATAGCCGAGCCTCCTTTCAGCTCGTTAAAAGGAACGAGAGGCGGTCGTTTTAAGCTCTTTTTCGGACCGTGTAACTTAAAAAGATTGCCGGGTGTTTGTCGTTTCGCACTCGATATCGGCTCTAAAACGACGTGTTTTCGACCGCTTTTTTACTTTTTCGGGTCAAAAGCACTATTCACGAAAAGTACTCCTCGATCGTAATGGTCGGGCGGTTTTTTCGAGCATTGTTTTATACTTTTTCGGGCTCGAGAGACACAACTGTACGAAAAAGGACCCCCCCTGGAGTCTTCTTTTATGTTGTCTTTTCAGGCTCTCTAAACAAGAAAAGATGCCGAGTTTTTCCTTTGTCAGGCTCGTTAAACACTTGATGACATCGAGTATTGTCAAGATGACATTCTTCAAGCATATGCTATCCCCGTCAAGCTTTTCGTCCAAAAATAACCGGGGTACCTGCCAGAACTGGTGGGGAAAATGGAACTGTAATCGTAGTCGTGTCGGCAGTATGTCGCTCTTGAACATGGCACTCTTTTGCTTCGTGTCTGGGTGGGACCATCTCATCTTGTTTTTCACTGGCCTCCGTGGGTTTGGGTTATCCTATTCGACCTCTCATCTGCCCATTGCCATCATCACTATACCCTTTGCTCATTTGATGTCAAATACTGCCAAACCCGCCATAGTGCCGCCGATATGTTCAAGAGAAGTTGACCTCTGTAATAGTACAGCCTCATCTGCTATCTCACACAAATCATTTTTTCCTCTGTCTCGCGTCGATGATGTGGGAAACATTATGGCCCACCTTCGATCAAGGTCACTTCCTGTCGACTTCAGCTCATTATCCGGGAAGGCGACTTAGAGACTCCCTTCAGGTGCCTTAGAGCCTGCATGCCTCAATGGCAGGTTCTTCGTGTTCGACGAGAGGTTTTCATCATTGGCCTCCGATCGAATGATTCCGTGGATGTTCGACACCAGCTCATTGATTCACATGCCGCGGATTGTACCTATAGTACCTTGAGGGCCATTGTCATTATTGGTGGTACCTCTCGCGTCTGTTAACAGTTTTCATCATTGACTGGTAATCAGACGATGTTCATGCATGTTCGACTTCAACTCATATATTCACATGTTTGAACTTGTACTTTGTTCGGATCGGGACGGAGCGCAAGACCCTGGATCCCTGTCTGTTGTGGGCCAGGTTGCGATTTTGTGGATGATCATTACATGACTCATTGATGGATGGCTGCGCCCATACCTGAGTCTTCATGGATGGCTGCGACCATACCTTGTCATTATTATGGTCTTTTTAGCTGGGTGGCTGCGTCCATTCCACAGACCTTTTCGCATGTCTTTGTGGATGGCTGCGCCCATGCCTAGACTGCATGTACTTGATTATCAGAGATATTTCGGTCCTTCCTGGTGGTGTTCCAGTTCGGCGTGTGTTGTAAAGCATTTCACCCCTCCCACTCTCTCGGTCTTCATGCTTTAGGGGGCATCTGTTACACAGTAATTTGTCACTGCCTTCCTGTCAGTCACCCTGCTGTGTCAATCACTAAGCTTCATGCCTTATGAACTAGCCCAGAAACCCATTTTTCTAAAGTTTTATGCATCAGCGCCTCTGTTTGAAAAATATCCGCGATTACTGGCGCTCCATAGTGTATTCAATGCGCTGACAGCTCGGAAGGACATCACTTTTCCGCGCTGGTCGCCAGCGCACCTTTCCCATGTGCTTCCGCGCTGACATGACTGTCCCAGTTATGTAGACGCGGCGACATCGCGTCAGTTTCCTCATTATCCGCGCTGATCCAGTTTGGGCGAATTTGTTCAAACAACCAGCCTTCCAGATAACTCCAGGCTTGGTTGTTAGCTTTGTGAATGTCGACTCCTTTCTATGGCATGACTGTTCGACCCTTTGCAACCGTTTCCCTCAAAGATAAGCTCATCCTTCCACCTTTTTAGGAGACTCCTTCTCCTATATAAACTTCCACCATTACCATGAGCAGCTAGTTAGACTTAGCTTGGAATAGCTTGGATTGTACAGAGCTTGTAGTGCTCAGATTGCTGCTATAGGTGTGGTGTGCTAGGTGTGGAAGTGATTGATTGCTTAGGGAAGGTTGTTTTGTGCTATTTGTGTGAGAGAGAGAGTTGTTTGTCTTGGGAGAATCATCCTCAAAGGTGAATGCTTGAGATACATGCTGACTGGCCCCTCCTGAGAAGGTTACCGACGTCAGAACATTTGGTTGTACTCTTCTCTATTCTGATTAATAATAGATGACTGCTATTATTGTTCCATTCTCATTTGTCTATGCAATGTTTAAATGTGAATTACATCTTTTCTGACTGATGTATGGTTACTTTTACTAGATTTCACGCTTGTGTTTGTTTCCTCTTCGTGTGTGCAGGTATCTATTCGCGGAGATCGCGGAGGATTGTGACCAGCCGAAGCGGAGGAGCGAAGGCAACATCTCTTTGTCAAACGACAGCGTTGGAATCCAAGTAGGTGTTCTTTACCTCTTGTTTAATTGTAAATAGGAACATGCGTAGCAGCATTGTGTGATTGTTGCTAGACCCCTGCTGGGCTAGTAGGGATCGCCTCTACCCGTAGAGGGGATTTACCTCTCCAACAGGGACTCTTTGGGTAAACCCAGAAATGGACTTTACCTAAAGAGGTATTATGCTTAAATGATGGGTATGGAGATTTAGTTAGGTTAGTTTTTCTTTCTAGCTGGTGTGTTTGTTAGTATAGACAGTGTGCTTAGCTTAGAGAGTGTGTTTTTCGTCGTTATTCTGGCTTATCTTGGTTTTACTCTTGATATTGCAGATGTCGACGCCTCTCCAAACGTACATTGGATTTGCTGATGGTGCTTGTCGTAGTACACGGAATATCTCTTCCGCAGCTTGGGTTATCTATTCGCCCTCTGACGAGTTAGTTTCTATGCATGGGGTGAGCCTCGGTCAAACAACAAACAACATTGCAGAATACAGTGCAGTGATTGAGTTATTATCTGAATCTATTTCATTTGGGATTCGGAGTTTGATAGTGAGGTTAGATTCTGAACTCGTTGTATTACAGCTTAATAGAGTATATGCCATTAGAAATCCAGTGTTATTAAGGTTATTTTTGAGAGTGCGCCTCTTGGAACGTGAATTTGATTACATTGAATATCAGCATATTCCAAGGTCATTAAATACATTAGCAGATGCAATTGCTTCTCGAATGTTAGACAGACATTTGCGATAATCATAAATGTAAATTTAAAAACATTTCATCATACATGTTTAACAAGATAAGCCGATAATAATGATATATATATAGATAGGAGTGTGTCAAAAAATATACATCGTCTTCGATCATAGGTTGAAAAACACCTTATGATCGGCAAAAATGATAAGTACAAAAAACCAAAAATGTCACATGTGTCTACAAAAAGTGACTAGCCAATCATTGGTGGTGTTCTCTATATGACACCACTGCCCGCGCTACCCTACACAGGAATCTCCTGAAAGGTCCTGGGACTGCGACCACATAGCGCTGAGGTCAGATAGGAATATCGTCTATAGTCGTCTCTGGTATGTCCGCCATGAGACGCTCTAGGTCCTGTTCCAACTCGGCTAAGGTCTCTGCGGCCGCATCCTGTGGGGCCGGTGCTGGTGCAACTAGTACTCTTCTCTCGAATGGCCGGAGATTGGCCGGACGCTGTGGACCTACATCTGCATTTTGAAAATTTTCACTGTCAGTTTTGAGACGATATAAAAAACAAACAAAAAAGTAAATAATTTAAAAACTTGTGCAAAATGAGCTACCTCTGTCATCCCATTGTTCTCCCTGTGGAACAACCATGTCCGGATCACCGCGAAAATCTACTCCGGCATAAGGAAAATCCTGGATCGCAAAGACCTGGTCCTCCAACCAGTGAAAGTAACCCGCAAGAAATCGAACAACTCCCGCTCCCTCATCAGGATGCCGGGCCATCACCGCAACCCATCGCATCAACTTTGGCTCCCGAGGAGGCCCAGCTGCAACAGTGAGATGCTGTGGGATCAGCATCGGAACCCTCTCTAGGGCAAAGCTCACAACTAGAGGCCCATACCCAAAGGTCTTTAATTGCCCGTTCTTTGCCCTAGTCAGTTGGCCCTTCATATTGGCCAACACAGCGTCACACCAATTGAAAATGGTGCCTCGGTAGCAATCTATCGCCATCCGCATTTGGGACCCGGTGGCAATATGCAAAGCAGCTACGCCACAGAGTCTGGTAACTGTAAAGGCAATTACCATAAGTTCAGGCAGGGATATGTATTTGATTTCTATCCCTTTCTCCTGGTGCTGATTATTGCACCACTCTAGCCGGAGGCTAGCAAGGGATTGGCCACCCGGCCTAGTCCCGGACAGAGTCAGTTGCTCGCCCCTATTAGGCAAACCAGTGAGAAAATATATGTCTGAGGGCTCTATCTCGAGCTGGTGCCCTCCGATGTAGAAGCATTGATCTTGAACGTTCCACCTTTCAACCAGCCATTCTAAGAATTGCACCTGGGCCCTCATGCCAGGTATGGCCCAGTATTTGTAGAGACCGCATGCCTTCAAAGCATCAATGGAAGGTTGATGATCTATTGTGGCCAAATCGACATCTTCGTGTTCTATTTCGCGCCAATCAAGCATGGTGGGCAATCTACACACCAGAAAACATTCATTAGAATTCATTAAATCAAAAATTAATGGTTTAGTTTTGAGATTTGGGGTTTTAAATTCACTTTGCGCGGAGTACGCACCCCACTTTCAGAAAACAGAGCATGGGTACGTAGCTGTTCTGAAGGTAGGCTGCGTACTCCTGCCATTTTCCCATTAACGAAAATGTCGGGGTACGCAGGTCGCCCATGGGGCACCTGCGTACCCCGAAAAGCAGATCCTAAAACCCCAAAGCCCCCAAAAAATCAAACTAGGGCTTAAAATGAAATTCTAAACGGATGAAAACAAAGAGGAGGATGTTGTGAAATACCTGAAAGAGACGGCACTCGATTCCGACGGTCGGATTCTCCGCAAAGTCCACGGGAAGTTTCTTGCCAAAAGCCCTTTTCTCTCCCTCAACAGTAAAATGGTAAAAATGACATGGTAAAAGGTCTTTTTATAGGTTTTTTGGATAAATGAATGCTAAGTTTGTTTATTTTTCACCATGGAAGGATATTTCTCAATGCATTTTTGCTTATCTTAAACAGGTATGAGTAATGTGTCGTTTTTGTGCAGGACAAAAGGACTTTCAAGGAAAATTATCATTTTTCACGAACCAAAACATCAGAGTCATCTTTTAAGCCCTTTTCTGACTCCTAAAACATTGAAAGATTGTCGGGCGTTTCTTTTACACTCGCTAAAACGGAATTAAAAGACGGTCCCCTTATAGCTCTTTTCTGACCGTAAAAACAGGAAAAGATTGTCGGGTTTTTGTCGTTTCAAACTCGATACTGGAAATAAAATGACGTGTCCTTGATCGCTTTTTACTTTTCAGGTCAGAGGCACTAATTATGAAAGTACTCCTTGGTCGCAAGACTAAGCGGTTCTCTCAAGTATTATTTTATACTTTTTCAGGCTTGGGAGACACAACTTTACGAAAAAGTTCAACCTGGAGTCTTCTTAAGTTTTTTCAGACTCTCTAAAAATGAAAAACGCCAAGTTTCTCCTATACTGGACTCGTTAAAATTTCACAGTAAAGGACCTGTTCGATTACAAACAGGAACGGACCACTCCTTCTTAGGGTTCGAATCAAAACTAAGTTGGACTCATCCGAAGGATGAGCTTATAATCAAGCATATGTTATCCTCCTCAAGCTTGTTAAAAATAAAGAGGTACTTGCCAGAAATGGTGGGGGAAAAGAGAGAAAAATGAGCCCATTTTTTATCCTTTGTCTCAGAAGAAGCCTTATTACCACTCTTGAACACGACACTTTTCATTCACCTGGGTTGGGAAATCCTTTGCCTCACAGTTGATCAAACCACATTGAAAGTCTTTAGCCGGGTATTAACTTTGGGTCAAATGTCACCAAGCCATCTGTCGTGTCGTTATGTGTTCAAGAGGTCTCTGCAATAAACATTCATCTGCAAAATACTCGTCATCCATTTTTACCATCCCTGAGTCAGTCCTTACAGCTACATTTCTTCAACTTGATCTATGATTTCGTGTTGTGGCCTTGCCTGCAACGGGTCGCTTTCTATCGACATCAGCACGTTATCTAGAAATATGACCTAGGAATCGTCAATACCTTGAAGTCTGCATGCATCAATGGCAGGTTTCTCGCCTTTAACGACAGTTCACATCATTGACTTTCGATCGAAGGGTTCCGTGAAATGTTCGACATCAACTCATTCATTCACATCTCATGGATTGTACTGGGTACTTTGAGAACCATTGACATCACTGGTGGTTTCTCTCACGCTTGTTAACAGTTTACATCATTGACTGGTAATCAAGTGGTTTCTACCATGTTCGACATCAACTCATTTATTCGCATGGATATAATCGTACCTGTTCGGGAAGTAGAAATGAAGACCCTAGATCTAGTTTCCACCATCCAGGCTATGAGGAGTTTTGTATTCATTATACAGTAGACTAATTATAAACAGAAGGCTACGTCCATACTGTGTCTACAAGAGTCTATGATTATGATGTACTGCAGAATCATTCCTGTATCAGAGCAGTAGATAGTCAACTAGTTAAAGTTTTCAATCTGAGTATGGGGATGCCTACCTCAGCGATGATATGATCATATATATGTATTTTGTGTTGAATACTTACAAGTTCCGACTGGGCCCTCCACAAGATAATCCTTGAAATGATAAAGTAATTCACCCTTCCTAGATGATATGAAACCCTAATCTACTACAGGCTTTGCACTTTAGGGGGCAATCTGTTACACTAAAATTTGTCACCATGACTATTTGCAGTTAGTATGGCTTCATCAACTATCATACTATCCTCCTTAGCAAGCCTCATACCTTTGCTCTCCATGTCAAACTCCAAGAAAGAGAGAAAGTCATTAAAAATCTATATATCTCTGGAAACGCAATTTCTCTTAGCCTTACCTGCGTGTACGCACCCCAAGTTCACAGTACCTGCGTACTTGTACGCTCTGTCTATAAAGCAATGGGTGCGTACTCCTGTAAAGGTCAAAAGGCGCAAGTTTCACTCCAAAAAAGTTACTTATGGTCATTTCTAAAGCATTCTAGAAGCTTGTTTGACGTGTATGGAGCGCCTCTAGATGGTTCATGTATCCCTATCAAAGAGGAACTTATCCCATCAAGAGGGGAGCTATCCCATCCAAAGAGGGGCTTATCCCATTGATGGTGGACCTAAATAACTTCCTCTAGAGCACTATAAATACAGGCATTGGGCCAAAGGGAGGGGAGGTTGAAAGCTGAACATTCCTAAGGGTAAATGCTGCTGGAATTAGGACTCCCTTGTAAAGCTTGAGAGGAGAGATTCCCATCCTTTCCTAGCCTTATTTGAGAGTGGGTGAGCTGATCAAAGTAAAGGAAAACTCTTGCTGGACCCTAGGAGGGACTTGCACAACACCAAGGCTCAGGTTGTAATGGTTCCTTTTGTTTCCTCTTAATACAAATGAACTCATTTTTCTCAACAGATTGTTATTCATGATTTGTTTCATATACTCCTTGGTCTGTATGATGTATATGTATTGTTTTATGAGTTTATCAGGTGCTATTTAATCTTCTGGCTTGTTAGTGAATGCAGGTTTCGAAGAGAAGGAGGAGCTCATCCGGATCGGCGAGGCTGGACTACTACAAAGCATTGGACTAAAGGTATGTTAAGATCCCCTGATTACTTGTATTCTCAATGCATGTTTAGAGAAAGGTAGTGTTTATTTGTCTTGTTTGTCACTAGAAAGCTTTTGCTTCTAGGGAGGGTGGTTGTGTCCGCACTGTCGACTCTTTTCGCATGACAAGTACACTTACAGGTTTCCAAGGGGCGCACTCATGTCAACCCATCTATGTTAGGAACCTCTCATGCACCTTCCTTGACTCACTGCAGTAGTCACACCCTTGCTACCAATGGATTTATCTTACTTGCCTCTGTGTGAAATTGTGGTCAAGGCATTGCTATACAACCGACTGGTGGGAAATTTCCTACACCAAACAATCTAAGGTCTAATTGGGACTTCTTACTAGGGAGATCCCCTTACATGTTGGCAGGTCCAGCACCATCAAAACCCTCCTATAGCAAACCATGTCTCTCCTATAGCAAACCCCGATCGTCCTATAGCTTCTCTTTTTCCTCTTCCTCAAAGACAGATTGTGTCCCTGGCTTCTTGAAGGTGATAGACCTGATGGTCAGCCTACTCATAGGTGCAATGGGCGACTTGGTCTTGGTTTTAGGAGGAGTTACATCCTCAATTTTTCCCTCACTAGGTCCTATTTCTTCCTTTTTCTTGGTGACTCATCAATAATTATAGTAACCCTTGTAGGAGTTTGTGTCCTCCCTTGTCAAATTCTAGTGCTTTTCCTGCTTCTTAAATACATTTGACTTGGTCTTGATTGCTTCCTCTTAGACTTTATAGGAGTTCCCAATGTAACTAAGGTTGTAGCTACTTCTTTTTTAGTGTTTATACTCCTTGGGGTTGAGAAATATTCTTAGGGATTATCCTTTCTTCTCCTCCTCTTCTCCTTTTGTGTCTTCTTCTCCTTCCTCTGTCTCTACTGGCTCTTTTTCCGATATTTTCTTTCTCGTTCTTGTGTTCTTTCTTCCTCTTCCTCCTCTATCTTTGCTCCTTCTTCTTCCTTTTTTCCTTCTCTTCCTCCAACACTAGAGGTTGGAGTCTATCCCGGTGTGAGGGATTGTGTTTCTATGAAATGCTTCCTATCTATGTCCATAAGTTTGTTCTATATTACAGGGGTTCTCAAGTGGTTCAGAGCATCTACCATTATCAATTTGATGAGGCCATGGTGAGCTAAATGTTTGTGTTTTCCTTCCCTTACCTTCTGACTCATCTCCATGATTGACTGTAGAAGGAAATGAGGGACACTAAGTCTTTGAGAAAGGGGTAATTTTTCCTTGAATCTTAGCTCTTGGAGCAACCTGAAGTGGTAGGAATAAACCACACTTAATCTCCCTTCACAAGATATATATTTAAGGATATGGTAAGATACCTCATCCCAAGGGTAAGGCATACTTTCTCTTCTCACTCCATCCTTGTTTTATATAGGCTTCACTTTTGAAAGGAAAAAGTTTTTCCTAGTTGTGACACTTATTTGCTTGTCTTCTTTGCTCCAACTAATTCCTAGAGGTAAGGTGGTCACTCTACTGATAGTTTTAGGACTGAGAGAGATGGCCAACCCTTTGAAAACATTTGTGGCACTTTCTTCCCCTTGAGAGTGCAATTCCATGGAAAATTCATGGGAAAGATCATCATCATACCCCTTTAGTAGCTCAAAGAAACCAACCACTGGTGGTTTCTGAAGATCTCAACTACATGACGGTGTTGGTGAATTCTCCTAGTCTCTAAGGGTTCCCTTATGTTAAATTCTTCCCCCATATCTTCTATATTACTCCTTGATTCTATGTAGGTGTGGAATTCAAAAAATTCAAGCAGTCTCAATGGTGAAATAGTGGCATAAAAAGTGGTGAAACAGTGGAACAATTCTTGATCCAGGTGGATCTTCAGACATAATGGCATGGAAAAGCTCAAATTTAAAGTGGTAGAAAAGCAAGTATCTTGACATCGGATCTAAGTGCTCATAGCCCTAATTCGAATGGTGTGAACGACACTCCAATCCGAGTCCGGATGATGAAGTTATGGCAGAAAGAAGATTGCCTTGTTCCTTTGGAAAATGAGGCTTTTTCCCTAAAAAATGGGATTTTAGCCTTTAAAAGGAAAATCGCAATCGGAGGAGTCCAAAGGGTGGATTAAAGGCCGATAGGATGAACCCCCGATCAGTGATCTCTGACTAATCGCAATTGGGGGCAGGCTATCAGTGATATCAGGGACTTAAGACATGCGATGGAGTGATCGGCATCGGTAGATTGGGTTGGCGAAACACAAGGCATAAGACCAGGACCTCTGGGCCATTGCGATTGTGATATGCAGATTAGCAATGTGCGATCTCCACCATCGGATCAAAAAATAGATCAATGGCCAGGATTAAATCAGCGGTTGAGAGATCGGTGATCCCAGATACCAAGGGGTGATGCGATAGTGACATGTGATGCAATCTAGACAGTCCAATCAAGGAACAGATCAACGATCCAGATCTAATCGGCATATCGGTGATTGGTGGATCGGCGTATTGGCGTATCGGTGTATCGGTGATTCGCGGATCGGTGATCAGCGATCCCCTGATATACAAGACCATTGACATCAGCAATAGCGATTTGCGATAAAGGGCCAGACCCGATGGGTTTATAGACCCCATTTTATATAATTTAAAGTCCAGGTAAAAGGCTTTCGGTTGGGATTTTCAATTTTTTGCGTGTATTGTCTGTTAAACAAAAAAGGCCTATTTTTGTGGTTTTGTTGCGCCTGCTGATCCTTCCATCTGAACGGCTTCTATTCTAAATGAACAGACCTCCAATTTGTAAGCGACATTATGTTATAAAACCTAATCAACATGGAAAAGTACAGGGGGAGATGATCTTTGGCATGCAGTTTGAGGTAGAGCTTGCAGAAAGGGCGAAAGTGCATTCTGTCTGAATTGGACAAACCTTATATGGTTTTAGCCCCTATTGAAAACCACCATTCAAACCTCCCAATGGAAAACCCAAAGCGAAATGGAAAGCAAAGGAGAAGAAGACGGCAGTAGCCAAAGAAGGAGAAAGGTCGTATTGCAATCACTGCAAAAAGGAAGGCCACGATGACAATCACTGTTGGAAATAGTACCCAAAAAAGCATCCAAAGAAGTATGGAGGAAAAGGGAAGCAGAAGACAGTGGGAACTGCGTAGCAAGACCTTGGATCGGATTCTGGATATGAAGCATTAATCATAGTCGTAGGAACAAAAGGTACTCTTACACTTCATGGTAATTCTGAATCGCATGAAGGCACTAGTTCTGTTATCACAAAATCAAGCACTGAAGGGCTGCTGATCAGGTAGACTCTGTGTAACTGTTTCAGACCAATCTTTTGACTAAGGCTTAGCCTCCTTAGCCTGAGAGGGCTCTCTCAAAAGGTTATTGATTTTGACTATTGATAAGATGGCTAACTCTTGTAAAGTGAATTTAACAAACATGCTGGCTGGACAGACATTACAAAGAATTCCATTGGGCTTATGGAGTTAATCATACTTCAATAAACTATAACACTGCTCATAGAAGTCAGGGCATGTGATGTTTAAATACTCAAAACAACATCTCATAGAGAACCTCAGTTAACAAATACACACAGGAAATCAGAGCAGCATAAGTGAATTCTGAGTGATTGTGTATTTATACAACTGTAAAAACATAAAGGATAAAGCAAAACCACATATCTTGAGCATTGAAACACTGTATGAATCCTGAGAAGAAAAGCAGCAAATTGTATCACTGAAACTGAGTTTTTACACAAGCCAAAACAATACTCTGTTTTCTCAAATATCCAACCCTCATTACATAGATCTTTCAGCTATATATAGAAACATTATTCTAACCACTTCGAGCTTCCTCCTCCAGCATGAGGGGAGCTCGATGACTGCCACTAATGACACCTATCTGCTTTGTAACAAACTATTAAATACAATAACTGATAATTGAAATTCTAAAGAGTTCTAATCTGATTATGACTCTAACTCTATCTCCTTCGTAGAATGATTCCTCCTTGCAGCTTTGACACCTGGTTTCCTTTTCGTTTGGCTGAGATGGCTGAGATGAGCAGTTAATGCTCCATGTTGGCTTTGGATACTGAAGGCTTTAACTGCTCAGCGATGTTAGGGAATATCCCTTGCTTTCCGGTTCTGGTCCCCCATCACTTCGAATATGCAGCAACATGTCTTTTTAGTCCCTTTAATAACCCAAAAATATAGAACACCGCCATGTTTCCAAATGAGTCGGATGCTCCATCGATAGCCAAGTGTGCAAGCCAAAATTCCATGTATGCAATTCATTCAATACCCTATGACCGGTAATAAAGTGGCTCTATAACCAAAAAAATTTTAAACCTGAGTTAAACATTTCACCTTTTTGAAGGCACACCTGTCTTGATCAGAATGGCTGGGATGTCTTCATTTGATCTTTACATATCCTTTAGGTGTTCCCTTTTGGAAAAAATCCCGCACATATTACCAAACTGTTTGTTTTCTTTAAAAACACCACCTACAGCAGTTTCGTAGCGCGCTACGAAACTGCTGAATTTGTTAAAACAGCTTGTATTTGCCCTGAGGTATTTACTGCTTAGACCTTTAATTGCTAAAACACCTTTACATATGGCAGGGATCTACATGTCCTCAAAACAAGAAAACTAAGCAAAATTTAACAAAATTTGGAACAAAACTTTTCTTTGAACAGCAACTTCATTTATCAGCTAATTGGTCTAGCTGGGCCTTTAAGTCTTCAACCTTCTTCCACTGACCTAGCTGTGCCTTTAAGTCTGCAACTTTCTTCCTCATGGTTTTATTTTCAGCTCTAAGATGCATATTTATCTTTCTGAGGAGTTTAGCCTCTTTAATGGCAGGTACTGTCCATGTGTAAACATCAGCTACTGAATCCACCTGGTTTACTAGGTTTTCACTTCCTTTCAATACAGCTTTACGATAATTTGCATACCTGACTGTAGACTCCTTAGTGGCATTCTTCACCTTAACAATTTCATGTTTAGCTTCTAGCTGATTCTTTATAGCTATGATATTACCCCCTTGAGATATGATAATTGTTCTATTTGTGTCTTTTTGCTTGATTTTCTCTGCCTCCTCTGTTCTAGACAATTCCTCAGCTACCTCTGTTCTAGGCAGTTTCTCAGCTTCCCTTACTTGCTTTCTTGTAATAGGTCTTCTTGGTTTGAAGATGAATTCATCACCTGGTTCATCAAACCTCAGTCTTTTTGAAGCTCTAGACTTCTTGGTGCTTTCTGGTGATGACTGTGTCAAATCAATGTGCACTGGTTCAATGTGCACCGGTTCAATTTGCTCAAACTCAATGGCCTCCAACAAATCACTCAGGCTTGCCTTAGATACCGGGCTTTCTTCAACAGCTAATGCTTTGCCTTTTTCTTTGCTTATTTGGCTCCTTGTCCTTACCCTTGACACTGTTTCAGATCCACTTGGTCCAGGTACAGTCTTCTTATGATGAGCTTCTTCTTTTGCTGATGGCTGAGGTTGTTCTTTAATGATCAGTGGCTTCACTGATTTTCTTAACTGTGACTTGGCTTTCTTTTTATCTTTTGCCTCCTTTTGAAGCTCAGCTAGCGTGAGTTCTTTGACTGATTGTTCTTTTTCTCTAACTGGCTGTGGAGTAAGACCTGTTTTACTTTGGAAACCAGCCATGAAAATGAACGAGTTCCAGTCTCTACCTATTTTCTGGAGACCATCCAAAACTAACAATTTAACCAAACCATGGTGAAACAAAGATGTTTCACAATCTTCCTTTCTTAATTGCACTTTGTCACACATTTTGCTCAGACTGCGAAACAAGTAAAAGGGAATGTCTATGGATGCTTTACCAGTAAAATGTAACAGCAACTTGAAGTGATAAGAGTAGACCTTATTGTATCTTCCCTCACAGGTCAAGTACTTCTGAATACAGGTGAGAAGAAGGGCATAATGCTCCTTGACATAGTTTCTAGGCACTGCTTTTGTTAGGTATTCATTCACATATGCCTCTTTTAAAAACTCTTTGCATGGATTCATATCGAACTTAAAATTCTTAAACCATTCTTGCCCCCCTCTTGGGATCTCAGTTACAGCAGCTATTGCCTCTGGAGACACTTGAACTTCCAACATAGCTATTTTAGAATTTAAACCGGTGAAGTTTAAAGCAAAATCTTTTGTTACCTGAGCATGGCCACCTTGCAGCTTCTTACAGAAATTCCAACACCCAGCATCTTTGAATGCTTTCTTCACGCCTTCATCCCTTAATGTGAGGTCTAAACCTTCAGGTTCTGTTCTCTGACATCTTCCAGATCTATGTTCTTTCCTCTCCATTATGCTTTTGAAATCTTCGCACAGACAATGACCAACAGCTTCAGTTAAAATGGTGATTCAATTCTCTTTGACTCAGCCTCGCTTGTAATCAGGCTCGTTTGGAAACAAGCTCGCTTGAAAACTCAAATACATCATCACACAAGCTGGTCACTTATGCATCGTTTACGATCATCATAAAGATCCATGCACGGTAAAATCCATTTGAATGATATTTCTGTGCATGTCTACAAATCTATTAGTGGAATTGTGGTTAATGACTGACATGAGAGGACGGAATTGATGACTCATCAACAGACTTGACACTTTGGGAAAAATTTGCTGCCAAACGCACGAATCTACGATTTCGCAGCGCGGTTAGTTTTGAATTCTCATAACGCGCTGCGAAATGGCTTAATGATGACGCGCTGCGGAATGGCTGAACAATGATTACGCTGCGAAACTGACCAATAAGAGACTGCGCTGCGAAATCATGGAAAGAGCCGGTGACTAGGATATGACAAGACATGGCTTATGAAACCATGATGGTGGAGGACGACCAATAGGATTAGAGTATAATTTAAATAAAACACCTTTAAAGCTCCAACCCTAAGTAAGAAACATAAAACAAAAACAATTTGACACCAACTTTTGACATTGAACTTAGAACAAAGGATTACATGCAAATTTTTATAGTTCTAAGTGATAACAAGTTCTGTGAATGAGTCCCTTCCTAATGATCTAAAGAGAATTGAACTATTTCATATCAGAGTTGTTGTAAATCATACTAAAGTTGAAACTTTGTTTGATACTGGATCCCAAGTAAAGTTAATTGCAGAATCCTTGGTAAAGAAACTCGACCTAGAAACAAAACCACATCCAAAACCTTACCCGCTTGGATGGATACATGAGAAAGCGAAACTGAATGTAACCAAGCAGTGTAAAGTAAAATTTGTAATCACTTCTAAGTTAGTGGATGAAGTAGAACTGGATGTGATCCCATTGGATATCTGTGGCATGGTGTTAGGGAGTATGTATCTGTATGATAGAAAGGTAGTATTTTTCTGTCATGAAAACAAATACCAAATCACAAAAGATGGAGTAGAATATATTGTAAGGGCTCATTAAAAGAAAATCAATGCCAACCTTGTAAGTGAAGGACAAATGAAAAGGCTAGTGAATTCCAGTAAGGGTTGCATGCTGATGGTTGTAAGAGGAAAAGATGCAAAAGTAGTTGATGCTTTCCAGGGTTGTGATCAGGAACATAAACAACAATTATGTGAATTAATTTCTAATTATGATGAGATTTTTTAGAAACCTAAGGGATTACCTCCAAAGAGGGAAATCCAACACGAGATCCATTTGCAGCATGACGCTCCTTTACCAAATATTGGCATGTATAGGATGTCGACCATTGAGATGGAGGAAATCAAGAAACAGGTGCAAGAATTGCTGGACCAAGGGGTCATCAGGCCGAGAACTTCTCCGTGTGGTTCACCAATTATCTTAGTGCCAAAGAAAGACGGCACAAGGAGGATGTGTGTGGATTACCAAACACTAAACAAAATCACGATGAAAAATTGCTACCCTCTTCCACGCATTGATGATTTATTAGGTCAGTTAAAGAATGCTGTTTGTTTCACCAAATTGGATTTGCGCAGTTGTTATCACCAAGTCCAAATTGCAGAGAAGGACATATGGAAAAATTCCTTCAAGACCAAACAGGGGTTGTTCAAGTGGATGGTGATGCCATTCAGACTTTGCAATGCTCTAGCCACTTTTATGAGGGTCATGAATGATCTCTTTAGGCCTTTCATTGATGAATTTGTTCTTGTATACCTAGATGATATCCTTGTCTTTAGTAAAAGTTGGAATGAACATGTGTGTCACGTGAAGAAAGTGCTTTATGTATTGAAAAATGAAGAACTCTATGTAAAATTTTCAAAGTGTGAGTTTGGGAAAACCTATTTGGGTTACCTAGGTCATATTGTTGGTCATGTCAGTTAAAAATTGATCCTTCTAAAGTTGAAGCAATTGTCAATTGGCCTAAGCCTACTAGTGTAATTGAGTTTGTCAGGCGGAAAGAGTCGATTGTGCGGACACAACCAACCTCCCTAGGAGCCTAAGACTCTCTAGTGACAAACAAGACAAACAAGAGCAATCCTTCTCTAAACATGCATTTACTATATAAGAAATCAAGTGTTTAGATCCTACCTATAATCCAACGCTGTTGTAGCAGTCCAGCTCCGCTGATCCGGATGAGCTCCTCCTTCACTTTGAAACCTGCATACACTAACAATCAAACGATTAAATAGCACTTGATAATCTCATAGAATAAAACATATTTAACACATAGACCAAGGAGTACATGAAACAACTCATAAATAACAAGTTATTGAGAAGAATGGACTCATTTGCATTAATAGGTAACAAAAGGAACAAATACAACCTGAGCCTTGGTGTTGTGCAAGTCCCTCCCAGGGTCCATTAAGAGTTCTCCTTTACTTTGACAAAGCTCACCCACTTCCAAATAGAACAAGCAAAGATGGCAATCTCTCCTCACAAGCTTCTAAATGGGAGTCCTAATTCCTGCAGCATTTACCCTTAGAAATGTATAGCTTCCAACCTCCTCTCCTTCTGGCCCAATGCCTGTATTTATAGTGCTCAAGAGGAAGTTAATCAGGTCCACCATCAATGGGATAATCCCCTCTTTGGATGGGATAGCTCCCTTATTGATGGGATAAGTTCCTCTTTGGTAGGAGTGCATGAACCATCTGGAGGCGCTCAATACACGTCGAACAACCTTCTAGAATGCTCTAGAAATGACCACAAGTGACTTTTTAAAGATGAAACTTGCGCATTTTAACCTTTACAGGGGGACGCACCTGCCCCTTTACATACAGAGCGTCTAAAGACGCAGCTTTTGTGAACATTGGGTGCGTCCCCGCAGGTAAGGTTGAGAGAACCTGCGTCCCCAGAGATAAATACATTTATAAAAGACTTTCTCTCTTTTGGAGTTTGACATGGAGAGCAGAGGCATAAGACTTGCCTAAGAGGATAGCATGACTGTTGATTGAGCCATACTAACTGTAAATAGTCATGGTGACATTTTTTAGTGTAACAGATTGCCCCCTAAAGTGCGAAGTCTGTAATAGATTAGGGTTTTGTATTATCTAGGAAGGGTGAAGCACTTTATCATTTCAAGGATTATCTCGTGGAGAGCCTGGTCAGAACCTGCAATTTTCAACACAAAATACATGTATAAGATTATATCATCACTGAGGTAGGCATTCCCATACTCAGATTAAAACTTTAACTAACAAACTAACTACTCTGATACAGGAATGATTTTGCAGTACATCATAATCATAGACTTTTGTAGACACAGTATGGGCGCAACCATCTGTTTATGATGAGTCTACTTAGATAATGAATACAAAACTCCTCGCAGCCTGGATGGTGGAAACTAGATCCAGGGTCTTCATTTCTACTTCCCGAATTGGTACGATTCTAGCCATGTGAATAAATGAGTTGATGTCGAACATGGTAGAAACCACTTGATTACCAGTCGATGATGTAAACTGTTAACAAGCGTGAGAGAGACCACCAGTAATGTCAATGGTTCTCAAAGTACCCAGTACAATCCATGAGATGTGAATGCATGAGTTGATGTCGAACATTTCACGGAATCCTTTGATCGAAAGTCAATGATGTAAACTGACGTCAAAGGCGAGAAACCTGCCATTGATGCATGCAGACTTCAAGGTACTGACGATTTCTAAGTCATCTCTCTAGATAATGTGCTGATGTCGATAGAAAGCAACCCGTTGCAGGCAAGCCCGCAACACGAAATCATTGTTCAAGTTGAAGAAATGTTGCTGTAAGGACTGACTCAGGGATGGTCAAATGGATGACAAGTATTTTGCAGATGAAAGTTTTGCTTGCAGACCTCTTGAACACATAACGACACGACAGATGGCTTGGTGATGAATAACTCAAAGTTAATCCCCGGAACTCGGCTGAAGACTTTCAAAGTGGTTTGATCAACTGTGAGGTAAAGGATTTCCCAACCCAGGTGAATGAAAAGTGTCGTGTTCAAGAGTGGTAATAAAGTTTCTTCTGAGACAAAAGATAACAAACAAGTTCATTCTTCTCTCTTTTCCCCCACCATTTCTGGCAAGTACCTCTTTATTTTTAACAAGCTTGAGGAGGATAACATATGCTTGATTATAAGCTCATCCTTCGGATGAGTCCAACCTAGTTTTGATTCGAACCCTAGGAAGGAGTGGTTCGTTCCTGTTTGTAATTGAACAGGTCCTTTACTGTGAAATGTTTAACGAGTCCAGTATAGGAGAAACTCGGCGTTTTTCAATTTTAGAGAGTCTGAAAAACTTAAGAAGACTCCAAGTTGAACTTTTTCGTAGATTTGTGTCCCTCAAGCCCGAAAAAGTATAAAATAATACCTGGGGGAACCGCTTGATCTTGCGACCAAGGAGTACTTTCATAATTAGTGCCACTGACCTGAAAAGTAAAAAGCGATCAAGGACACGTCGTTTTATTTCCGTATCGAGTTTGAAACGACAAAAACCCGGCAATCTTTTCCTGATTTTACGGTCAGAAAAGAGCTATAAGGGGACCGTCTTTTAATTCCGTTTTAACGAGTGTAAAAGAAACGCTCGGCAATCTTTTCATTTTTTAGGAGTCAGAAAAGGGCTTAAAAGATGACTCTGATATTTTGGTTTGTGAAAAATGACAATTTTCCCTCTAAATCCCTTTGTCCTGCACAAAAGCGACACATTACTCATACCTGTTTAAGATAGGCAAAAATACATCGAAAAACATCCTTCCATGGTGAAAAATGAACAAATTCATCCAAAAAACCTATAAAAAGACTTTTTACCATGTCATTTTTACCATTTTACTGTTGAGGTTGAAAAAAGGGCTTTTGGCAAGAAACTTCCCGTGGTCGCTGCGGAAAATCCGACCGTCAGAATCGAACGCCGTCTCTTCCAGGTATTTTACAACATCCTACTCTTCAATTTTATCCGATTAAAATTGTATTTTAGGTTTTAGTTTTGATTTTTTGGGGGGTTTTGGGTTTCAAAGCGCGCTCTGCGGTGGACGCAGGTGCCCTTCGGGTGACCTGCGTCCCCCGACTTTTTCCTGTACAGGAAAAATGTCGGGGGACGCAGCCCACCTTCAGGCCAGCTGCGTCCCGACGCCCTGTGTTCTAAACGTGGGGTGCGTCCTCCATAAAACGCGGAATTTGAAACCCCAAACTCCAAAATCAACCATTAAAAATTTCCCAAATTAATTCTAATCTCTGTTTCTTGGTGTGTAGGGCACTCACCATGTTGGATTGGAGAGAAAGAGAGCACGAGGACGTTGATTTAGCCGCAATTGAACATCAACCTTCCATTGATGCCCTAAAAGCATGCGGGTTATATAAATACTGGGCCATACCTGGCATGAGGGCTCAGGTAAGATTCTTAGAATGGCTGGTTGAGAGATGGAACGTTCAAGAACAATGCTTTTACATTGGAGGGCACCAGCTCGAGATAGAGCCCTCTGATATATACTTTCTCACTGGCTTGCCAAATAGAGGTGAGCAACTCAATCTAGCCGGGACTAGGCCGGGTGGCCAATCCCTTGCTAGTCTCCGGGCAGATTGGTGCACACCCAATGCACACCATGCGAAAGGCGTGGAAATCAAACACATCTCTCTGCGTGAACTCAAAGTTATAGCTTTCACGGTTACCAGAATTTGCGGCGCAGCCGCTTTACATATTGCTTCCGGGTCCCAAATGCGGATGGCGATTGACTGTTACCAAGGCACCATTTTCAACTGGTGTGATGCTGTGTCGGCTAATATGAAGAGCCAACTGACTAGGGCAAAGAACGGACGAATGAAGACCTTTGGATATGGGCCTCTAGTCTTGAGCTTTGCCTTAGAGAGAGTTCCGATGCTGATCCCTCAGCAACTCACTGTTGATATCTTGGGTCCTCGGGAGCCAAAGCTGATACGATGGGTTACGGTGATGGCCCGGCATCCTGACGAGGGCGCGGTGGTTGTTCGATTCTCTGATAGTTATTTTCACTGGTTAGAGGACCAGGTTTTTTCGATCCAGGACTTTCCGTATGCCGGAGTAGATTTTCGAGGTGATCCGGACATGGTTCTTCCACAGGGAGAACAATGGGATGACAGAGGTACTTTATTTTTCACAAGTTTTCAAATTATGTATTTTTTTTGTTTTTTATATATATGTCTCAAAACTGACAGTAATTTTTTTTTAAAATGCAGATGTTGGTCCACAGCGCCCAGCCAACCTCCGGCCTTTTGAGAGGAGACATCCAGTTGCACCGGTACCAGCCCCACAGGACGCGGCTGCAGAGTCACTAGCTGAGTTGGAGCAGGATCTAGAGCGTCTGACGGCGGATATGCCTGAGACTACCATAGATGATATTCCTATCAGACTTCAGCGCTATGTAGTCGCAGTCCCTGGACCGTTTAGGAGATTTTTGTGTAAGGTAGCCCGTGCAGTGGTGTCGTATAGGGAGCACCACCAGTGATTGACTAGTCACTTTTGTAGACACATATGACATTTTTGGCTTTTTGTACTTATCATTTTGCCGATCATAAGGTGTTTTTCAACCTATGATCGAAGACGATGTATATTTTTTGACACACTCCTATCTATATATATATCACTATTACCGGCTTATCTTGTTTAACATATGTGATGAAATGTTTTTAAATTTACTTGCATGATTATCGTAAATGTCTGTCCAACATTCGAGAAGCAATTGCATCTGCTAATGTATTTAAAGACCTTGGAATATGCTGATATTCAATGTAATCAAATTCACGTTCCAAGAGACGCACTCTCAAAAACAACCTTAATAACACAGGATTTCTAATGGCATATACTCTATTAAGCTGTAATACAACAAGTTCAGAATCTAACCTCACTATCAAACGTCGAATTCCAAATGAAATAGATTCGGATAATAATTCAACCACTGCACTGTATTCTGCAATGTTGTTCGTTGTTTGACCGAGGCTTACCCCATGCATAGAAACTAACTCGTCAGAGGGCGAATAGATAACCCAAGCTGCGGAAGAGATATTCCGTGTACTACGACAAGCACCATCAGCAAATCCAATGTATGTTTGGAGAGGCGTCGACATCTGCAATATCAAGAGTAAAACCAAGATAAGCCAGAATAACGACGAAAAACACACTCTCTAAGCTAAGCACACTGACTAACTAACAAACATACTAGCTAGAAAGAAAATCTAACCTAACTAAAAATTCTCCATACCCACCATTTAAGCATAATACCTCTTTAGGTAAAGTCCATTTCTGGGTTTACCCAAAGAGTCCCCATCAAAATCAACCAGCTCATAAGCCCCTTTTGCTAGCTTTCGCTTTACAATGTAGGGTCCATGCCACATAGGAACGAATTTTCCAGCACCTAGCTTATCGTTAGCTTGATCATATAATAGCACTAGGTCTCCCTCCGAAAAACTTCGAGGGGTCACATTTCTATCATACTGAGCTTTCATTCGCTTCGCGTGAGTCTCGATTGCCAATGTAGCGTCACGTCGAGTCTCATCTAATTTAGCTAAGTACAATAAACGTTTCTCCTCTTCGGAAGTAGCTGGAAGTAATTCGACAGCCATTTGAAGTGATGGGATTTCGCATTCAATGGGTAACACAGCTTCCAAGCCATAAACTAGCTGGAAAGGAGTGAACCTTGTTGAAGTTTTCACTGAGGTTCGGTATGCCCATAGCGCTGAAAATAACATGTTGTGCCAATTCGACCGATGAATACCAATGGTTCGTCGGATCATGATAACTAGAACTTTGTTGATAGACTCAACCAAACCGTTGGCTTGCGGATAATAAGGAGTAGAGCTATCGTGGCGCAAACCAAGCTGGCTTGTAAGCTCAGTCATCATGATGTTTCGAAAATGGCTCCCATGGTCAGTAATGATTGCTTGTGGGACACCAAACCTAGTTATAATATGATTGAATACGAAAACTGCAGCTGTTTTGCCGCTTGCGTCGAATGTAGGCATCGCCTCGGCCCATTTAGTAAAATAATCAACCGCGAGGATGATATACGCATGCCCCCCGGCCGAGTGAGGGTTACAAGTAATAAAGTCGATACCCCATTTGGCGAATGGACCAACGGCAATTATAGGGTGGAGAGGAGCAGGTGGTGCGCGCATCTTGCGATCAAACACTTGACAGTTGTGGCACTTCCGGACTGCAATGATACAATCTTTAAACATAGACGGCCAGAAATAGCCAGCGCGCAACACCTTCTGAGCTGTGGCATACCCAGACATATGACCGCCACATGCTCCAGAGTGACAATCATTCAAAACCTTCTCAGCCTCTTCGTGAGTTAAACAACGTCGAAAAACTAAGTCTGCCCCCCGGCGATAAAGTGTATCTCCAATAATTTTGTATTGCTGGGATTGAAACCGAATTTTTCGACGTTCCGCCTTTGAAGCTTCAGGCCGAAAGGTTTGGGTTTGGAGATAGATGATTATATCTCCGTACCACGGATCTACAGTACTGATAAGAAACAAAGATTCGTCCGCAATGGACTCCTCTGCCACAGTCTCTGTGTCAGCACACGGGAAATCACACATCAATTCCGCAAAAACTAAGGATTTCTTAGACTTGGACTTCTCGAACTCCAAGTCGAACTCTTGCAGGATAACGATCCATTTAGAGTACTTGCCCCCTAGCAGTTGTTTTGTCAAAATATAAATCATAGGGTTGCAATCCGAAATAACTGTAGTTTTACGGAGAAGAATGTAGTGACGAAAACGCTGGACAGCTTGAACGGCTGCCAGGGCCAATTTCTCCACATGCGAATATTTTAGCTCAGTGGGATTTAAGGTCCTACTAAGATAATATATCACATGTTCCGCTCCGAATTCATCTTCTTGAACTAACACCATTCCAATGGTGGAATGCGAAGCTGCGAGGTATAAGAAGTAGTCCTGGTTGTAGTTGGGAGGATGCAACAACGGTGCATGGGTCAACGCGTGTTTTAGTGCATCAAAAGATTGTTGGGCAATCTCGTCCCAAAAGAATTGTGCGTTCTGTTTCAACAACCGTGTAAAACCTTTAGTGACCTCGGCGTAGTTTGGGATGAATCGGCGTAAAAAGTTCGCTTTCCCTTGCAAACTTTGGAGTTGGCGCAAACTCGAAGGAGGAGGCAATTTGATGATAGCTTCGACCTTTGAGGGATCGACGCGAATGCCGGCTCTTGAAACAACAAATCCCAGCAATCGACCTGTTTCTATACAGAAAACACACTTGTGGGGATTCAACCGAATTCGATAATGCCTACACCTCATAAAGATTGCTCGTAGGTGGACAAGGTGATCAGCTCGATGTAAAGAATGAGCAGGCAAATCATCGAGGTACGGTTGCACAATGTGCTTGATGTCATGAAATGCGTAAGACATCGCCCGTTGAAAAGTGGCCCCGGCATTCTTAAGCCCAAAAGGTAATTTGCAATAAGCAAATGTCCCCCATGGACAAATGAATGCCGTTTTTGGTTGGTCGGCAGGTAGAATATTGATTTGATTATAGCCCGAAAAACCATCCATAAAGGAAAACATTTCACTTCCGGCACAATCATCAATAATTTGATCGATATAAGGCGTAGGATAGTTGTCTTTTGGACAAGCTCGATTTATATCCCTATAGTCGATACAGATTCTTATTGTTCCTTGTTTCTTGTTGACCGGAACAATATTCGATACCCAATCCGTTAACGGGATCGGATAAATGAAACCTGCTTTCAACAGCTTTTCGACTTCTGCTTTAATCGCAGCCGCTTTTCGAGGGTGAATCTGACGCAACCGTTGCCGGACGGGTTTAGCATCCGGGTAGGTCTTTATTTCATGAACAACAATGGCAGGATCGATTCCTGGCATTTCCTCGTAAGACCAGGCAAACACATCGCGGAATTCTTGGAATAGGGCCTTGTAAGTTTGGATTTCATCTTCTGTACATGCGGCACCTATATGAATGTTTTCCTCAATTCCGGGCTTCACTGAAATATCAATGGGAATAGTACGAGAAATATTCCCTAAATTCAACTCTGAATCAGAATGTTTCGTTGGATCCTGAGCGTCTTTGACATATTCAGCGGTAAAGATAGATGAAAAATCATTTTCAAAAGCATCATCCTTAGGTAAAAACGAAGATCTGTGATGGAGATCTTCCCATGGTAGATCGTCTTCCCATGGTTGCTCGTCAGATGACACGACTTCGGGAAACGCTATCCGTTCTAAGGTTGAGGTGAAAAGTGATTCTTCACTGACCACATTCATTTGGTCGATTTCGGTTGAATGCGAGTCGGTAAAAGACATGACAGCTTCATAAGCAATTTCATATGGACTCAAAGGCATAGCATCACCGAATGAGTCTATCTCAGATTCAGATGGGACAATCCAAGGATCATCATAAATAATGTTTTCTGATGTAATCATATGAATTTTTGCAAATGAAGGATCTACGCTGAGTGGAGGGAGAGGAAAAGTTCCCAGTAAACCGGAATCTTTAACTAAACCTACGCCAACGTCCCTATAAGGGATTGTCGTCTTACCGACATGCTGGATACTCTCTGAAGAGGCTGGGTCGGATGAAAAGTATGTCAGCTGATCAATAGTCACGATCTTACCGTTATGTGGAAACTTAATTACTCTGAAGACCGATGAAACGACCGCTGTCATAGCATATGACCAACTTCGACCCAAAAGAAGGTTGTAGTCTAGAGGGGCATCAACCACCTCCACATCCAGACTAACGGTTTTACCTTCTACCCCTATAGGCAATTCCTGTAGAATACCAAACGGACGGAACCCACGGCCATCAAAGGCCTTAAGGATGGTGGGGGATTGGTTCAACGAAGGAGAACCAAGAGATCTCCAACATTGAATCGACATAATACACGTAGAGGCTCCCTCATCAATCACAGTCCGATGAATAGGCCTGTTTTTGACTATCACTGGAATTTGGAAAGCCATTTGATGGGGGAGACGCGGTGTACTATTTTCTAGATCGAAGATTATCATGTTCGGGTCCTGAACATCAACAGCTCCGATAGCCGACAAAAGTAATTTTCGTTGTGCTGGGCATGATTGCAGCACTTCTAACGCCGACATTGCTGAGGGTGAAACAGCTAAGTCCTCAACAATGTTGTAATTCTGGGCTGCTCTCGCATGTGGATTGAAAGCAGACCTTCGAAGTACACCCTTGGCGGGCGGTTTAATTACTAAGTCCGGGTTAGGTTTTTCGATCTGTAGTGGATCGGAACCAGGAGCTGAGGTTGATGGGTTAGAATGAGAAGATTCTGCTTCCTTACCATCAACAGGAGCCTTACTACCATAATCTTGCGATCGAGTCGCAATCCTCACATGAGACATCATCAAAATGGGTTCTTCACTGGCATTCGAGGAAGAACCTATCATCTTATTCTCCTGCTCCGGAAATGGATTTTTTAACACAGCAGGAGTGGGAGAACCTTTGACTATTTTCACAACCTCGGCCCGATGAGGGCAATCTCTTGTAAAATGATCCTCTTCACAAATAAGACAAGGATATCGAGGTTTGCGTTTTTCGTCATTGGTTTCCGACTTTTCCGTTTTCTCCTTTGGAGCCTTGTCTGCTTTAGCCTTCTTCTTTCCTTTCTTCTTTCCACCGTTTTTTGATTTGGCCGTAGATGACTCTACAGCGTGAATATCGGCGGTAAGTTCAGGAGAAGACTCTCCTGTCGGGGAATCAGGCAAAGTGATAATAGGAGTAGTTGAAGCCTTGGAAGACTTCTTCTTGCTCTTTGTATTCACGATACCAATCATACCATCAGCGGCATGAGATCCCGAAGGAGCAGCAGCGATTTGATTCGATTTTGGAAGATCCGGAATCTTCTCGTGTAACGTACCCGACTGAGTATAAACTAAGTCAAGGTATTGCGCCTGAGCAATGACTTGCTCCTCAGTAACTACTCCGGCCTTAGCTACATCTTCAGTAATCTTCGGTAATAATGATTTAACAAACCATTCAGCTAAGATTTGGTCCGGGATAAAAACTTTCACTAGCCTTCTTCGACGTCTCCACTCATGAATGTGATCAGAAATATACGTGGACGTCGATTGTTTTAGTGAAGTTAATAACTCCGTGCCGTTATCGTATCTGACCGGCAACTGAAAGTGAGTTAAGAACGAGGTAGCTAACTGGCTAAAATTGTAAAAAGAGGCCCGTGGTAACTCAATGTACCACTTGGCCGCGAGACCAATGAGTGTACGCTGGAAAAGACGTAAGCGGATCGAATCATCCGAGATAGAATTTGAAGCACACCAGAGGTGGTAAGTCATCACGTGATTGGACGGATCCTCTCCAGACTTACCTTCGAACTTGGGTATATCACTGGGCAACTTATTTGGCATTGGCGGCCAGAACTGAAGATATTGAATTGGATCGTTCGTTAGGCGCGTCAAGTCTGGTAAATCCAAAGTTGCGATAAACGGTAACTGCCGGTTAGGATCTCTAAAACTCTGGGTCACAATACCAGCCCCAGGAGGAGGATATCCAGGATAACTAGGAACAGGAGTCGCATTTGGGATATTATATCCTCCTGGAAAACCAGGATTAACCGGACCGTACTGGGGTTGTTGAGGTTGTTGATAAGTGTACCCAGGATACGGTTGATACTGGTAAACCGGCTGTTGGACAGCTTGCCCATGTTGGTACTGTCCCTGGTACGGAGGTTGAGTAGTGACAACCGTACTTATACCAGGCTGACCTACAGGCATCTGGACCGTGGTTTGAATCGTAGATCCAGACAACGGTAAAGATGTCTGAGGAGTGGTCACAGGGACAGTAGAAACTGGAGTCGTCGATACTCCAGAAGTAAGTATGGTAGATGTGGCGGTAGTTGCAGCAGCCGTTTGAGATGGAGTACTAGGTGCGATTGGCGGCTGAGTAACTACCGAAGTTACAGAAGTTTGAACATTTGACTGGACAGGTTGCGGTTGCTGGGGTGGACCAGAAACTACGGGTTGTCCAGCTTGAGGTACCGACTGTATACTTGGCTGCAACACTTGTTGACCCTGTGATGGATCCCACACTAACATTCCAGGGTATTGACCCGTAACAGGTTGAGGATACTGAGATCCATAACCGGATTGAGGATAGGATTGATAATTGTAAGGTGCAGTTCCTATACTTGGAACATATGACTGACCTTGAGGCGGTTGATAACCTTGACTCGAGTATTGACCTTGAGGTTGATAACCTTGAGGTAAATACTAATACTGGGGTTGACCTTGACCTTGAGGTTGGTACCCTTGAGGTTGATACCCTTGGGGATGATACCCTTAAGGTTGATACCCTTGGGGTTGATACCCTTGAGGTTGCCATCCTTGAGGTTGATATTGATACTGAGGTTGACCCTGGGGTACATATTGAGGCTGGGGTTGACCTTGAGGCATGTATTGCACCATAGGTGCATATTGACCTTGAGGTTGCCCCCCAGACACGATTTGTGTACCTTGAGGTTGCCCCCCAGGCGTTAACTGAGGCTGCCCCCCAGGTGGTAATTGGCCACCTTGAGGTTGGGAAACGGGAACTGAACCTGACATCATGTAAATGTCTCCTACACCCAATGGTATATTACCACTGTTTCCAGCTAATAACCCATGATCAACGGGTTGAGGAGATGCCCCCGCAAAGGTACCAGAAAGTGATTGATACCCGGTGGGAACAGAAGGACCGCCGTGTAAGAAAGATTCAGGACTTTGAGTAAACACGGACGACTGACCAGACATATTTACAGGAGTATAAATACCTCCAGGTGGAAAAGGAGTACGAGGTGTAGAAAAACCTACCCCTGAGTTGTCTAAAAAATTGGTTAACGAAAGGTACCAAGTAGTACTTCTAGGAGGACTGTAAAAGATGGATTCACGCTCCCTTAGATCAATAGTAAGTTGATCTTCAAGGTTAGAGACACCTATTTCTTCCTCTGGAGCAAGTTCTTCTATAGCAATCAAACCAGTAGGAAGATTTTCGGTGATAATTCTTTCTATTCTCGGTGAATCTGGAACACTAGAAGTCGGAGTAACAGGTTCAGATATTTCAGGTTCTTCGCCTGTATCACTAGTAGACGAAAAACTACCAACAAGCTCAGAAACTGTAACAGCTTCGGGATTATAACCTGTCTCTAAACTTTGGTAATCTGGATGGACTACCAAGGAAGATTCTCCTTCTTCAGGTGAACCTACTCTACTGCCACTAGGAGGAGTTACAAGGACCTTCAACCCTTCGTACTGACCTGGAATGTCTTCAGGAGATCCACCCCGCGATCTACGGAGTTTTCTTAACAAATCTGTTCCGGTAACAATCTCAAGAGACTTGCCCCGAAGTCTACGGGACTGTCTCGGTAATTCCGCCACAGCTAAAAACTTTTAACTACTACACACGAAAACAAAATAAAATTTCAAATCAAACCACCTAAAGTCTCTAAAGAACCAAACAAATTTGAATCACACGCCTAAAGAATCTAGGGCGTCAAACCAAGCACAAACAGTAGCCTTCCAGACCGAAAGCGCTAGTTGGTGATGAAACCCAACATCGCCGGATTCAGTACAGAAGTGGCGGGTGGAACAGTTACCCCGGCAACCTGCTTAATGAATAGACTGGACCAAGTTCCTCCACTTTAACCGTCTCGAGTGAAGTGAACCCCCCAGAAAATCCAAGTGAGTCTAGCCGACGTCTGCTCCAGGTACAGTGGGATCTTCCCTCCACCGTCACCTCGGTAGAATCCTAAAGATAATGGTCACTAAGGTTACCAACCGCAACAAATGCACCTGGGGGAACAGTCTAAACTCCGACAGCACGCAAGGGCAGAGTATCAAGCTCAATCCCCTTGCCGGCTCCTTGACAATAATCCAAGGTTTACCGACAAGTGACCCCTGGCTCCTCGACAATGGTTAATCCGAGGTTTACCATTTGTAATACGTGCGTGTCTGGCGTCGTTCCCAACGAGGGGGGATTGATCCCCTCACTGGTTCGGACACGAGCTCGTGCTTCTCCTTTAAGAGGAGCTTTCCCAGAGTACAAATGAGAAAATTGGATTTATTCTATCACAAGATAAGCTACTTGTTTGGTTTTGTTGTCTTGGAGAGTTAATTACTCACCTACTCCAAGACACTAGCCTGATCTAAATTGGTGTTTCAGAGCCCTAGTAAATAAAAATTACTACGTCGATTTTACTTTAAGCGTTAATTTTATGGTTTTTCTTAAAGACAAAAGGTAGCGGAAGTGAAACCAATGGTGTGTAGACTCGACTCAAACCACTACAAAGATGCACCTAAGATGATTTACGCTACTTTTCCTTTTTTCAATGAAATTCTTAACTAAGAGAGTTGAGAGAATGCAAATTTTAGAGAAAACAACTTTCTTAATAAAGACAATCAAAGAAACAATTCTCTTATCTTTTCAAGCATACAAACATGACCACTCTTTACGTGCACGAAAAACTCTTTTTCTTTCAAAACTTTTCAAAGCTACTTGAAACAAAACTTTTCAAAGGAGATGTTTTTGTATTTTCTCTTTTTAATAAAGCATATAAATCTATTGTAACGAAAATCAATCTTAAAAGCTATAAAAACTATGAAAACTTGACTCACAAGCAAATCAAAAAGGAAATTACTCTAAGCAAACCTAACAAGGCAAAAGCTCACAAAGATGATTCTAGGTTGTTTTACTTGACCAAAATCAAATCAAGGACCAGCTAATGCAGAATCAAAAGACTAGTCAAAACAAAACTCAAATCTTTTTGTTCTTCTTGTAAAATGGAATTCAAGACTTAATCAACAAGCACTTCGAAATTTGCCAAAGAGACAACTCAATGGTAAGTTGCTCACACAGGTAGACTTTATGACAGGTCTGACTTCTAAGAATGTTGACAAAACCAGAGAGATCTAAGGCTTGACAACTTCTACCGCCAAAGTCACTACAAGACCTACTCAAAAATCAAACCCTAGGGCTTAAACTTCTATGAAATCCACTAAAACACTCAATGCTATCGAAACCAGTTCAGGTGAAGATCTTTGACAAGAGACTAATGAATCTGGGCAGTAAAAACTAAGAAAAAGCAAAATCTAAGAGGAAAAATGCAAAAAATGGAATTTTCTCAAATTTTAGCAGGGGACGCAGGCAACCCGTTAGAACAGGTGCGGGTCCGCTCTGTGTACACAGTGACAGTGCGTCCATGGACGCACTGTGCAATGCTCAGAGGGTGCGTCCTACTAGGAAATTCAAGAAAAACTAAAAGGAATCTAACTCTAAGCTAACCCACCCAAAAACAAAGTCACAGAGCCAAAAACTAGAAAAATAAACCAATTTTCTCAGAGCAAAGTTCATACAAAGGAAAAGACTTTCACATTAATGGAGTCCCCAGTGGAGTCGCCAATTTGTCAGGCGGAAAGAGTCGATTGTGCGGACACAACCAACCTCCCTAGGAGCCTAAGACTCTCTAGTGACAAACAAGACAAACAAGAGCAATCCTTCTCTAAACATGCATTTACTATATAAGAAATCAAGTGTTTAGATCCTACCTATAATCCAACGCTGTTGTAGCAGTCCAGCTCCGCTGATCCGGATGAGCTCCTCCTTCACTTTGAAACCTGCATACACTAACAATCAAACGATTAAATAGCACTTGATAATCTCATAGAATAAAACATATTTAACACATAGACCAAGGAGTACATGAAACAACTCATAAATAACAAGTTATTGAGAAGAATGGACTCATTTGCATTAATAGGTAACAAAAGGAACAAATACAACCTGAGCCTTGGTGTTGTGCAAGTCCCTCCCAGGGTCCATCAAGAATTCTCCTTTACTTTGACAAAGCTCACCCACTTCCAAATAGAACAAGCAAAGATGGCAATCTCTCCTCACAAGCTTCTAAATGGGAGTCCTAATTCCTGCAGCATTTACCCTTAGAAATGTATAGCTTCCAACCTCCTCTCCTTCTGGCCCAATGCCTGTATTTATAGTGCTCAAGAGGAAGTTAATCAGGTCCACCATCAATGGGATAATCCCCTCTTTGGATGGGATAGCTCCCTTATTGATGGGATAAGTTCCTCTTTGGTAGGAGTGCATGAACCATCTGGACGCGCTCAATACACGTCGAACAACCTTCTAGAATGCTCTAGAAATGACCACAAGTGACTTTTTAAAGATGAAACTTGCGCATTTTAACCTTTACAGGGGGACGCACCTGCCCCTTTACATACAGAGCGTCCAAAGACGCAGCTTTTGTGAACATTGGGTGCGTCCCCGCAGGTAAGGTTGAGAGAACCTGCGTCCCCAGAGATAAATACATTTATAAAAGACTTTCTCTCTTTTGGAGTTTGACATGGAGAGCAGAGGCATAAGACTTGCCTAAGAGGATAGCATGACTGTTGATTGAGCCATACTAACTGTAAATAGTCATGGTGACATTTTTTAGTGTAACAGAGTTCCATAGCTTTTTAGGTGCAGTCTAGTATTGGAGGAGATTTATTGCCAATTTCTTTGTTATTGCAGCACCTTTGCACACATTGACAAGTGTGAAACAGATCTTCCAATGGGGAGGAAGACAGAAGAAGTCCTTCAAAACATTGAAGGAAAAGAAAGCACCGCGCCAGTCTTAGCCTTACCAGATCTCCAACAACCATTCGAGATAGAAATAGATGCCAACAGTTATGCCATGGGAGTTGTACTGATGCAGCAAAAGAAGCTGATATGTTACCATTCTGAGAAGTTCTCTCAAGTTGTGATAAACTATCCCACTTATGACAAGGAGTTTTATGCCTTGGTGCAGAGTGTGAAAAAGTGGAAACACTACCTGATCGGCAAGGAGACCATCATCCATATAGATCATCAGCCCTTGTAGTACCTTCAGTCACAAACCAAGTTGTAGCAATCTCGTCATTTCAGGTGGATGGGTTTTCTTCAACAGTTTCATTTGGTAATAAAGTATAAGAAGGGCACTAGCAATAAAGTGGTCGATATTCTATCTCGACCTCCTATTTCTGCTTCTGTTATTTTTCATAATTCTTCGTTATCTTTTGAGAGTTATGCTAAACAATATGCTAACGATGATGACTTTATGGATATTTATGCAAAACTAACCCATGGTTCATAGGTAGACAACTATCACTTGCAGGGGAAATTGTTGTATCACCTTAGCAAATTGTGTATTCCCATAGGGGAACGAGTACATGTAATCCGAGAGGCCCACACCTCTCTTATGTCTGGACACTTTGGTGTCGAGAAGACTTTATGTCATGTACAAAGATTTTTTTTTTGGCCTCTTATGAAGAACATTGTGACTCGCTATGTAAAGGGTTGTGTGATGTGTTCTATTTCAAAGCCCACTAATAGAAAACTCGGGCTCTACACACCACTCCCTATTCTGAGTCGTCCATGGGAAAGTGTGTCGATGGACTTTGTAGGAGGTTTGCCTTTGTCTAGAAAGGTTCATGACTATTTGTATGTCTTCATTGACCATTTTAGTAAGATGTGTATTTTAATGCCTTGTAAAAAGTAGATTACTGCAAAGTAGACTGCTTATCTTTTCTTTTAGCATGTTTGGGTTCATTTTGGGCTGCCCATATCGATTGTGTCAGATTGGGACTCTCGCTTTCTCGAAGCGTTTTGGACCAGCTTGTGGAAGATGATGGACACTAAACTGAAAAGAAGCACGAAATTTCATCCACAAACTGACAAACAAACAGAGGTTGTCAACCGCACCGTGGTACACTTGTTATGAGGCTATTGTGGGAAACATCCTAAGTTGTGGGATGAGCATCTCCCATATGTGCAGCATTCCTACAACCGAGCAGTGCACTCATCTACGTAGAGTTCACCATTTAAGACATGTTTTGGTTACCTGCCAAAAGACCCTTTTGATATGGCCTTTGGAAGGGAAGTTGACTCAAGTGGACGTAATGATAGGGAGAAAGTCCAGCAGTTCATTTAGCGAATCCAGTTGATTCACCAAGCAATACAAGAGAAGTTGGAGAAAAGTCAAGCCCGTTACAGGGCTCAACATGACAAACACCAAGTCAACCATCAATTCCAAGTGGGCGACAAAGTGTGGTTCCGCATCAACAAGGATAGGATGAAGGGAGAAGGGATGAAGTTGCGACCAATCCAATATGGTCCATTCTCCATTTTGGAGAAGATTGGAAACAATGCCTTTCATCTTGATTTGCTGATATATATGTAGATGTACTCCATAGTGAATGTGGAGAACTTAAAGCTGTATGAACCACCATTGATTATGGACACCGATGAGGTGGGCACAGTTCCTACAGTTGATGATTTTGCACTAGAGTATCTCGATGAGTTACCTGAAGACATCATCCTTGATAGAAGAACTAGGACTTCACAGCGAGGAGATGTGGAATACCTTTGAGTTGGTTTCAAAGAGATGCACCCCATCAATGCAAAATGGCTGGAGAAGGAAAGGGTGAGGGAACAATTCCCTCACTTGCCAATTGACTAATGAAAAGCTTTTGGTGGTCCAAAAGCTCCTCAATGGGGAGGATTGATCCAGGTAGATCTTCACACACAATGGCATGGAAAAGCTCAAAATTTAAAGTGGCAGAAAAGCAGGTATCTTGACATCAGATTGAAGTGCTCGTCACCCTGATTTCAATGGTGTGAATGGCACTCCAATCTGAGTCTGGAGTCTGGATGAAGAAGTTATGGCAGGAAAAATATTGCCTTGTTCCTTTGGAAAATGAGGCTTTTTCCCTAAAAAATGGGTTTTTAGCCTTTAAAAGGAAAATCGCAATTGCAGTAGTCCAAAGGGTGGATTAAAGGCTGGCAGGATGAACCCCCGATCAGCGATCTCCAACTAATCACAATTAGGGGTAGGCTATCGGTGATATCGGGGACTTAAGACATGTGATGGAGTGATCGGCATCGACAGATCGGGTCGAAAAAACATAAGGCATAAGACCAAGACCTCTGGGCCGTTGCAATTGCTTTATGTCGATCAGTGACGCGTGATCTTCGCCATTGAATCGGAAAACAAATCAACGGCCAGGATTAAATTGGCAGTCGGGAGATTGGTGATCCCAGATACCAAGGGGCGACGCGATAGCGACATGCAATGCAATCTAGACCATCTGATCAAGGAACAGATCAACAATCTAGATCTAATCAACATATCAGTGATCGGCGGATCGGCGTATCGGCGATTAGCAATCGGCGATCCACCAATATATAGTACCAGTGACATCAGCAATAGCAATTTAAGATAAAGGGACAGACCCGATGGGTTTATAGACCCGATTTTATATAATTTGAAGTCCGAGTAAAAGGCTTCTAGTCAAGTTTTTCAATGTTTTGTGTGTATTGTCTGTTAAACCAAAAAGGCCTATTTTTGGGGTTTTTTTGTGCCCGCTGATCTTTCCATATGAATGGCTTCTATTCTAAATGAACAAACCCCTAATTTGTAAGCGACATTATGTCATAAAACCCAATCAACATGGAAAAGTATGGGGGGAGAGGATTTTTGACACGCAGTTCGAGGCAGAGCTTGCAGGAAAGGGCGAAAGTGCATTTTGTTTGAATTGGACAAACCTTATATGTTTTCAGCCCCTCTTAATGCCACGTATGCAATGGTGCTATCCATTTCTCCATCTAAGTTCTCCTTTTCTCAGCCATTTTTCAGAATGGAGGTATAAAACTCCTTTTATGTAACTGACGATTGTATTATCTTCTTTTCATGCCATTTAATGAATGAAGGCCTCTCCATTAATTGAGCAGGTTCGAGATGTAGTCCAAGTTGGATGAAATCCGTTATCAAGTCTTATTGTCTTCTTTTCATGCCTTTATGTGTTTCTTCTTCTTCTCTCTCTCATGTGCACATTAAATTCCTGTGTTCAGCTGCAGTTTTTACATGTGATTCTTTTCATACATCTATAAGCAAAAGATCCCTGGATCAATTCTTGGTAATAGTGAGGAAGAAGCGTGCTCGAATTGATATCAACCAAACTATTTTCTTTTATCTTAACCAAAAAAACTTCCAAAAGGATCCCCTATTGATAAATTGTCTACTATAGGCTCTTGATTTCAAGAAGATTGCCCATGAAATTGGGTGTAGTGTTGGCTTGGTTTGGGATGACCCAAATTCGATCTATATTGTGCACAAATAAAACCATCAATCACTAGCCCTTTTAGCAATGACCTACAAGCTGATCACAGTCTCACTCGAAGTGACTATGGGAGGATGTAGAACTAGGTTTCTATAGCCTTGAAGGATTAGGGGATGTGGTATTATTATGTTTTCTTATTCTTATCATTCATAAATAATTTCTCCGCATTAGATTAAATACTTAAACATGTCATATAAAACCATAAACCATCACTCTGTTGAAATAAGATGCAACTTTAATAACTTCTACTCTACAACAAATACTAAGAAAATATACACATCAAGACACCAAATTACCATGGTTCACCCCAATGTGGGGCTACGTCCACAAGAATTGTTTCTTATATATTGAATCGTTGTACAAAAAATATTTCTTGGCCTACACACTAAGCTGCAGGTTGTCTACACACTCAGCTGCAGACTCAGGTCTCTGCACACTCAGTTGTAGAGCCTTTTCTTTGCTACAAAACTACACATCACAATAATTCAACCTTAACACTGATTTGGATGCAAATATAGATTATTATTATCTTCTTATTATTTCATCCTATATATACTATTACATCGAAGGATTACATCATCAAAATACTATGGTCCAAAACCATTGATCCCTTACAAAAATAGTGTGCTTTTATAAAATGAAGGGGCTTCAACCTACCCTGAATCCCTTACACCACATGATATATCTATTTCCTCAGACTACGCTTTGTTGCTTCCATTACGCGATCCACTTTGTGCTTTGCTGGCCCACTTCACACTCTGCTACACAATCCACTGTGTTGTCCACCCCAAAAAATGTAGATTCTTTGCCAAAATATAGTCTTAGTTGGGTTGTGCCCAACATGCCCTCAACACTCACATATGACTCGTCCCCAGTCACTCATCCTATATGCATCTAATCCTTGTTACAATGTTGTTGTAGGCATTGTTGAACTGTTGTAGAATGTTTGTGACCTGCTTATCTTCACTGCACACTTCCTCCAGCAGTGCTTCTATCGCATGTTATGTAGCCTTCTGTGTCATTGTTATCTCCCTCTATCAAATTTCTTGAAGCTTCTAATCTACTACTTGGGATAGTTCTAGAGCCTCATCCTGTCATGGCTAAGTTCTCTCTGTCAAAACCTTCTCTTCCTTCCTCATCTCATCTATCTTCTTTTGGAGGGAATTTCCCTCATTCATCTAAGCGAGCTTATGCGAGATTGGTAAGGTTTTTGCAGTTACCTGAATCTCTTCCAACTGTTGTGGCTTCTGCTGAATCTATTCTTGAAGCTTATACACATTTGGATCTTCTTGCAGTGAAGTCCAAATTTGTATACTGTCATCCAAAAGCTTCCCACAATCTTCCATTTTAGTGGGGATGTTGACCATTGCAACGTTCAGGTTGGTCTACCTCTACTCTCGTACTTCTTGTGGTGTGGTTGGTTGTGGATTCATCTACAGCTCGTTGATATTCATCTCATATGAAAATTAAACCTCTGCAATCTTATCCATGTATCTCTTTACTATAAGGTCAATCTTCGCGACCTTGTCCTCCATTGTTTCCTCTTCTTGGACCTCAATATCCGGAATGTCACAGCATGTTTCTTCGATGACTTCCTTGAGCTTCTACTGCTACTGCAGTACCTCATCCCTCTCCTAGATTGCCTGGTTGAGATTTTGCTGCAATGAAGCTCGCTCTTTCTCTACCTGTATGTTTAAATTTGACGTGAGTTGTTCACGCTGCTTCAGCTCATCTATGATCTCTTGATGCTTCTTATGTAATATTTGTAATGGTATTTCTATGATATTCATATTCACATATCCTTCAAATAGATCATGGTCTTGGAAACGAAACCTTTTTGGATTGGTTTGGCCTGACCCAAGTTTGATCTATACTACACACCAACAAAACCCTCAATCACTAGCCCTCTTGGCAACGACCTACAAGAAGATCGCAGTCTCACCCGAAGTGACTATGGGAGGATGTAGAACCAGGTTTCTGCAGCCTTGAAGGATTAGCGAATGTGGTATTATTATGTTTTCTTATTATTATCATTCATAAATCACTTTTTTGCATTAGATTAAACACTTAAACATGTCATGTAAAACCATAAACCATCACTATTTTGAAATAGGATGCAACTTTATTAACTGCTACTCTACAATAGATACTAAGCAAATATACACATCAACACACCAAATTACCATGGTTCACCCCAATGTGGGGCTACGTCCACAAGAAATGTTTCTTATATAATGAATCCTTGCACAACAAACAATTCTTGTCCTACGCACTAAGCTATAGGTTGTCTACGCACTCAGCTGCAGACTCAAGCCTCTGTGCACTTAGGTGTAGAGCCTCTTCTTTGCTAAAAAACTACATATCACAATAATTCAACCATAACATTGATCTGGATCCAAAGATAGATGATAATTCTCTTCTTATTATTCCACCCTATATATATTATTACATTGAAGGGTTACATCATCAAAATACCATGGAATCCCTAAAACAAGGAACTATGGTCCAAAACCATTGCTCCCTTACAAAAATAGTGCGCTTTTATAAAAAGTAGGGGCTTCGACCCACGTGAAGCCCTTACACCATGCACTATATTTACTTCCTCAAACTATGCTCTGATGCTTCCATTGTGCAGTCCACTTCGCACTCCATTGTGTGGTCTGCTCCACAAAATGTGGGGTATTTGCCAAAATCTAGGCCTATTTGGGTTGCATCCAACATGCAGAAACAAAGGATGGTATCACTTACTTCTTATCAGAGAAATTCTAGGTGTTTATGAAGGTTTTGAGATAGTATCGAGCCACTATGACTCGTTTTCATCCTCTCAACTCATCCTGTAGCTCCAATCAACCCTCCTGTAGCAATTGCAAGCTTCTTGTAGCTTTCTCCTGTAGCACTGTGTAGGCAGGGTACAAAACTCCTCAGTAGCACTCTAGGCTACTCGATGGAGTAGCTTGTCCTTCCTCTACCTATTTTTGGAATGAGTAATTGTGAAAATGAAGTTGAGCCAACACATAATAAAAAAAAATTCTTAAAATCTTGGAGCGCTTTCATGACTTGCCATTAACACGAGTTTACTCTTTTAGACCGTTTTCCCCACTAAGTGTAATCACCTATCCCTCCTCGTGATTGTCATCCCACTCTTCAATGACACTACTTTGTTTTTGATTTGAAACTTCCATGTTAAATGGATGACTTAACTCACACTTGATTTTACTGGTTGAGGGTGGCCGAGTTCACTGTGTTAGAAAATTATATATTACGGAGCAATGGAACACATAAAATATTGCAGAAATATAAACACAGAAAATGCACAAAACAAGAGAGACACATATATACGTGGTTCACCCAATTTGGGCTACGTCCACCCCGAACAGCCAGTCCTTCCTTTCTATTATCCAGCAAAATGAAGAGACACAACCTACAATAAATCCGCTGTAATATCCTCTGTTTTCTCTCACAGTCTCACCTCTCTGTTTCTCGCTCACAGAATACACATCTATCACACAGCCTCAAATACAATACCCTCATACAAAGAGAGGGGTTGCCTTCTAGGGAAAAAAACCCTAAACTAAACATAAGTTCTACTGTCAGATCATCCGCCTAATGAACGGCCCAGATTGACTAGAAATTACTATACTTTTACAAGGCAATTTTACAGCTGTTTTTAGCTTCGGGGGCGCTGCCCCCGAAACCCCCCGCCAGGGGGGGGCTCCCAAAGGTCGCAGCCGCCCCCCCCCTGGACCCCCCTACAACGAACATTTTACGGGCGGCGTTGCCGCCCCCATTTCGAACTGGGGTCCTATGTGGCGATACCTTTGAATATAGAATATAATCAGGCTCCACACCCAACAATCTCCCAACCTTCAGCCTATTAAAACACATTTTCTTGCTTAAAACACATTTTTGTCATTTTTATGCAGATGGAGGAGGTTAGGGTTGCCATACCTGAGCCTACATGTGGATCAAACTGCAGTAGATGTTTTCATGCTAGAGCTAGACCATACATCATTATGATCAAGGGAGTTTACCTCTTTGACTTATTTCTTATGCATTTCTTCATTTTTTATGCTACATTGATTATTGTTGTTGCTATTTGTTTGTAGGTGCCTCTTTTGATATCTAAGTTGTTTCTGCCGGTGGAAATCCTCCTTAATAACGAGGTGTCTCTTCAAAGATGCAAACAAGGATTCATCATCCCTTCTGGTGGTGGAAAAAAACATAATATTAATCATTACTGTGTGGTTGTATTAGTTGTAACAGGGGGGATTTATTCCTGTAACAGTCCTTTGTTCTCCCGTTGAAGTCTTCATTTTGCATGATGGAGATAAGTGAGATGATTTTTGAGAAATGAGGATAGGGTTAGAGTCATGGAGGAGTAGTGTAGACATTGTAGAGATATAAAAATGGTAGCTTCTATTTTTTTCCTTAAGGTACGATTGAGTGGAGATTTTTGAGAAATTTTTTTGTGAAATGAGTGGATGGATGATGGATGGGTGATGGAAAAGTCATGGGAGGACCTTATTTATCATATCTTAGAGTCAATATGGTCTTTTGGATTTTTTTTCCTCCTCGAATCTCCCTACTATAGCTCCACAGACTCCTCTTGTAGCATTACAAGACCTTCCTATAGTAATATAGGTCCTTCCTGTAGCATCACAGAGAGGAGGTGAATTTTAGATTTCTTAATGACAGGATGGTGGAGAGAGATATTAATGTGAATGGAGAGGATGGATATGAGGTGTATGGATAGAGGAATGGATGATAGCTTGTAGGTCTTGGTTTGTATCCAAGAAATCTATCACTGTGTACAATTCTGAAAAAAAAACAGAAAGGTTAGAAAATATGATATAAATTTCCTCCTTATTCTCTTTTCTTTTCTCTTTTTTTTTCTATTTTTATTGAGACACACAAGCTGCCTCAGAGGAGGTTTTCAACCTACATGCTTGCCCTAGGTGCCTCAAGGGAGTTTTTCACCTAGGGAACTTTATTATTATTATTATTATTACTATTTTTCCACTGGGCTACCTCAGAGAGGTTTTCAACCCTAGAGTTGGCCTCGAATGCCTCAAAGAGGTTTTCATCCAGGCCTTTTATTTTTTAAATTTTTAGGAGTGTTGTGGACTGGAAGCTATGAAACTCCCAATCACATTCAATTATTTACTGACTGAACTAATAAATTCCTCTTTGGACAGAGGTCTTCTATATAACTCCAACATGTAACCATTTAAAAGCAAGGGAATGCCTTCCTCATAAATGGTTATGATCTGGACAGATCTATTTTCATGACACTTTTCTGCTAGCTATGGGCCCAACCATCTTGTCATTAGCTTCCCTTTAAAATATTTGAACCTAGAATCATATAATAGGGCCCAATGTTGTTCTTGAAAATTATTTTCCTTGATATGATTTTCATGCCAGACCTTCCTTTGCAGTTGTATGACTTAAGTGTGCAAGAGAGCTTGCATTCTAAACTCATCTAAGCCATTCAGTTGGAGAAACCTTTCTTGTTGTGTTGTGGTGACATATAATTCCAATTAAGCTGTCATTCTCAAAGTGTTATATTCAAACTCAATAGAAAGCAGAGATTTCTTCCTATAAACCAAATCATATGGAGTGACTCGAGCGGTGGTTTTCCAAGTGGTATTGTAGGCCCAAGTGGCCTCTACTATTCTCTCTACCCAATGTTTCCTCCTCCTGCTAAAAATTGTGGTGAGGACACTCTCTAGTGTATTTTTTGTGACCTATACTTTCCCATTTGCTCGAGGATGATAGGTAATGGATTTATTGCGCTTGATATGGTTCTTCCTCGTGAGATCCTCAATCAAATTGGATTTGAATTGTGCTCCTTGATCAGTGACTACCTCCCTTGGATACCCAAACTTGTAGAAGATGTTTTCTCTTAAAAATTATGCCACTTTCTTCACAATTATTGCTTTGACAACCTTTGTCTCAACCCACTTTGCCAAGTAATCAATGCATACATTGATACACTTTTCCTTCCCTGATGGTGGATCAATTGGCTCAATGAAATCCATGCCCCACTTATCAAATGGCTCTAAGGCCACTTGAGGTTGTAGGGGCATTGCATCCTTGGGTGTGAGTTTGCCCATCCTTGGCACTTATCACATATAGAGGTATATCTCTTTTCATCTTGATGTAATGTGGTCCAATAGTAACCAGTCTATAAAACATTAAAGGTTGTCCTTTTTGCAGAAAAAATGACCTTCACAAGGACTAACATGACATGTTGAGAGGATTCTAAAGACCTCCTCCTCTCTTACACATCTCCTCAATATTTGATCTGGTCCCAATCTAAAAAGATTACCCCCAATCCAAGTGAAAGGACAACTTTTCCTTACAATCTTTCTTTTCTCCCTAGATGATAGATTAGGAGGGAACCTCCCAGCAACCAAGTCATTTGTTATGTCAAAAAACCAAGGAGAAAGCACTGAGATGGCAAAGCGATGCTCATCTAGCAATTTATCATCCACCATCTCTTCATTACCTGCAGGAAAGGTTAACCTAGAAAAAAATATGCAACCACATTTTCTTTTCTTGGTTTGTCAATAATAGTCAAATCAAATTGTTGTAACAATAACAACCACCTAATTACACTAGCATTAACAACAAACTTATTCATCAAACATTTAATGGCTGCATGATAAATATGCACAAAAGTTTGGTACCCAATGATATAGTTCCTAAATTTGTTTAAAGAATGTACTACAACTAAAAGATCTTTTTCCGTGACAGTGTAAATAGCATAAGGAAAATTATCCTCTACTTGTCCCAAGGCCCCCACCATTGCTTTATTTGATGCACCAATATGGATATGGAGAGGCCATGCACAGTTGGAACCTCTTAGGATGGGTGCAATGGTCAAATTTCCTTTCAACACTTCAAGGGCCCTGTTAGGATTCCAAGAAACTCTCCTAGGTTGTAGCTCGGAGATGCTTGGTAACATATAAATTCAATTGTTGTTGCAGGTTTTAATGGAAGGGATGATGGTTTGTTCAAGCCAAATAACCACTTCTACTTTGTTTCACTATAGACATGCATGAACACCCCCAAACTACAAGGCTTTAGACCACCAAATGCTCACAGTTTTAGAGATAGGTGAATATGGAGAATACTAACCACACTAGCAGATGCACAAGAGCATGTGATGGGCAGCTGCAACTAGTAAAAAGGCCTGTAAATCTACTCTACTAATGCAAAGACAGGATGACAGCTCTCCTGCATCAGATAGAAAGAAACCTGAGTGACCTATTCAATGATACATTCAACAATCTAACACAAAGATATGATTACAGTTATCTAGTTCTAAACCTCAAAAGATCAAGAACACAGCATATCAGTCACAGCCTGGAATAGAGGGAAATGGAAAGTGAGCAGTTAACATCAAAAGAAGCTTGTATTAGTTGAAAATGAAGACGAGACACTACAAGTGACAAAATATCTACAATCTCCAGAAGTTGAATTGTACATCAAATGCCAACCACCTACCCTGATTACATCTTGTTTCTGGGTATTTATAGATTTACATTACAAGGGCACTTGGCCATTTAGGTATGGAGGGGTCATAATTCACCACCAACTGCATTTAACTGTCTAATGGAGTCTCCAAATGTGTTTTCTTGCTTCAATGGATGAATTCGATCTGCTCAGGTGTTGTGCTGTCCTCTTAGGCAGTCGGAGTGTTCGTACTAGTGGGGTTCCATAACTGATAAATTTAGTTACAGGGTCATGCTTGTCCTTTTCTCCCTTGGCCATTCCTTCTGTTAAATATGGTTGTTGGGGAATGAATGCAACTGGTACTGGCAAAGCTAGTCATCTTCCTCTTCGGGCAAATAGAATGGTCAGAGGATGTGGAATGCATGGGGTGAGTGGATGATTTGGATGAGTGGAAATAATGGCCGTCAGATCGAGGAGATGGATGGTGGAGATGGCTCGGCGAAAGCTATCGGTCATGATGAGAGCAGGTTGATTTAGGGCTATCAGATCTAAATCCGATAGATCAGACGGTGATCAGGCAATGGAGCTGCACAGGCATTAATGGGTGGGAGTGGTTTGGTTGAGCGGTAATGGTATTGATCGCACCACTTTTGGGCGGGCGGTAAAAGCCTGAAGTTGCATGATTCCACTCAATGATTGACACGTAGTGGCAGATGAGAGAGAAAAACCACTCTCATTGTGCGATAACGTTTGATCAAATTGTGGGCACGATCAAAGCAGATGACATCGGATCTTTATGGAAATGATCGAATGATGGAGAAATAATCGTGCAGGTTACTTTATTGGGCGTGATGGGAGCCGTTTGATCGGAGGGGAAGATCAACAGTGGAGATGAAAGATGATGAGTTATAAAGGCGCAAAGTCATATGGTTGAGGTTTTATGGCGGGTTTGGGCTTTGTGCTCAGGGCTTAAAGGAAAAGGGGCTATTTTGCTAGGTTCAGGAGGAGAATAGGGTAACAGAGGTGGTGGAGAATAAGCAGGGTGGAGGAAAAAGGAGAAAGTGACCACTGTGAGCTCCTTTGAAGATGTCACCAAACAAACCAAGCCATTTGCTGACCTTTAGAAAATCAGCGTTAAACAACATAGCTAACACTGGCTCCTTCTGGGGATGAGATCCTCCCTATGAGGTCTCAAGAACCGTAGACCACTGCCTTCATACAGAAACAACATGAACAATGATTCCTAGTGTTCCATTAAGCATGGAGTCTAATTAAGCCTACATTAAAACTTGTAAAAAGAACATATTTACAATGTTGAGGCCTGAAGGCCTTAAACAACATAACTTTTCAGAACCTGCCCATTCACTAGGCCAACAAAAACTGTTTCTCCTTCCATATTTTGTAGCATGAAAGTGTTGTTCCCCTGGATCTGAGTAATGATAAAAGGTCCAATCCGTAGGGCATCAAACTTCCCATGATTGCCTTTCTTTTCCTTCAGTGCATCCCATTTAAGAACCAAGTCTCCAACTTGAAAATTATCTAGCTTTGCCTTTCTATCAAAGGCTTCCTTGATTCTCTTTTGATGTGCTACAGATCTTTTGACCAATTGATCTCTGATTTGATGCACTTCTAAAAAGTCATTAATCCTCCTTGCCATGTCATCTTCTTCATTCTGCTCTTCTTGCAAGAATTTTGCCACAGGGAGGGCCAGCTAGATTGGGAATACAACCTCAGTGCCATATACTAGCTTGAATGGATAATTCCCTATGGATTTCTTGGTGGTCACCCTGACAGCCCACAATGCAAACTTTAGCTTGGAATCCCAACTATTTTTGTTGTCTTCCAGTAGCTTTTTGATTATCCTTATCAGGCTCTTGTTGGAAGATTCTGCTAGACCATTACCTTGAAGGTAATATGAGGTGGAATGTACTAGCTTAAGGCCCAATGAGTCACACATGTCCACCAACTATTTTTCCCTGAAGGCTACTGCGTTTTCTGTAATAAATTTGTGTGGATAGCCAAACCCGATGAAAATGTTTTCTGTCAAGAACTTCATGACCACATGGTTATCAGCTTTCCTAGTAGGAATGGTCTCGATCAATTTAGTGAAGTAATCAGTAGCTACTAAAATCCATTTGTGTTGGCCAGTGGAATGTCGATTGATTTCTCCTATGAAATCCAAACCCCACTACTGGAAAGGGCCATTAGCATGTATTGGCTTCAAGGGTAAAGATTTCAATTGTTGTTTTCCTTCAAACCTCTAGAACCTGTCACAAGATTTAACAAATGAAAAGACATCAGAAAAAATACTGAGCCAGTAATACCCAGCTCTGAGGATCTTATGGGCTATGGTTTTCCAATAGTGATGTCCTCCACAGATACTAGAATGAAACTGATGCATGGCCTCCATGGATTGTTCTTTGTCCAGACACCTTAGAAGGATTCCAGATGGATCCCTCCCATATAGCAAGTTTTCATGCATAATACTTGGCTGCTTTGAGCTTGATAGTCCTAGCTTGGCTTGGACTTAAGCCTGGGGGAATTTCTAGCTTCTGCAAAAATTGAACTATCGTAGAATACCATCCACAAGAAGCTATATTTTCAGCCAATGACTGGTTCTGCCCTGGTTCAACTATTTCTTGCCCTATCTGTCTGTCATTTGGGTTTGTGCTTATCAAATTCATGTCCAGCATCCGGTAATTTTCTTTAGCCATTAGCTTGGCAAGGCCCTGACCTCTGAAAAGCTTGGTGGGCTTCAATTCTATGTTGAATTCAATAAGCTTTGCAATCCATTTGGCCTTTCTTCCATCAACATCTAGCTGCATTAGGACATGTTTTACTGAGGCAGAAGGCACATATGCAATTAATTTGGAGTGCAGAATGTATATTCTGAAAGATTTTAAAGATTTGATAAGTGCATAGGCCTATTTTTTGATGATATCATACCTCAGTTCAGTATCCCTTAATGTTTTTTCTGAAAAATGCCACTGGATGCTCCAAACCCTCATCGTCTTTCTACAATAAGACTGCTACAAGGGTGTCACCAGAAGCAAAGGAGAAGATATGGAACTCCTTGCTATAGTCTGGGTTGATTAAAGTGGGAGCTTCCATAATAGCCCTCTTGATGGCTTCAAAAGATCTTCTTGCTGCATCAATCCATTTGATTTCTGACCCCTTTTTTAGCATGGAGGTGATGTGTTTTACCAGTTCTGCAAAATTAGGAATAAACCTCCTTACAAAATTTATCTTTCCCAGAAAGGATTGGATGTCTTTTTTTGATCTTGGTACAGACAATGTCTATATTGCTTTCACTCTTTCTGGATCAATTTTGACACCAACAGCAAAAACTATGTGTCCTAATAGCTTTCCCTCTTCTAAAGAAAATTGAGACTTTTTAGGATTCACTGATATCCCAAACCTTCTACACTTCAGAAACACCTTCTTCAAATGCTGCAAATGATCTTGATGGCTGCTGGAGTATACTGTTATATCATCTAGGTAGACAAGGACAAACTTATCCTTCTCTCCTACAAATGCTATATCCATAGCTCTCTAAAAGGTGGCTCCAGCATTCATCAGCCCAAAAGGCATCTTGGAGTACATAAAAGTGCCCCAAGGAGTGGTGAAAGCAGTCTTTTCTTGGTCATCTAGATGTACAGCAACTTGGTTATACCCTAAAAATCCATCCAAGAAAGACTTCACTATGGCTCTTGAGACTTTCTGCAGCAAATGCTCCATCTTAAGCAGGGGATAGTTGTCTTTCTTAGAGCATTTTTTGAGGTTCCTAAAATCAACACACAGCCTGATTTCTCCACGCTTCTTCCTCACCACTACCAAGTTGGCTACCCACTTTGAATATCTCAAAGGGACTATGATTTTGGCAGCCAACAACTTCTTGATTTCTTTTTCAATCAGAGGGAGGAGCAAAGGATTTATGGGTCTCTGCTTCTGCTTGAAAGGAATGGTGTCTTTTTCCAATGGGATCTTATGTTGGATGATCTTTTTATCATAAGTTTTAAGGTCATTGTATTCCCAGGCAAAGACGATAGCAAATTTCTTCATCAAGGTGCAATACTCAGAACTTTGGGTAGCAAACAAATGACTGGACATATTTATATACTTTAGATGACCTAGACTCCCTATGTTATGCCTATGGACTGCACACTGATCTTCTTTTTGGGAAATCTTATAAGGCACATCATTCTGGTCAAACAACTTCTCTAGAGGCACTAGCCCTTTCGATATATGATTGCTAGGTAGCTGCACGATGCTATCTCAGCCAATTCTATTCTTTAGCTGGGATTGGGGACATTCCTCCAAGGTTTCATTCTCTTGATCAATTTGCATTTTAGATAATTCATCAATGACTTGCAGAAACCTATTTACTTCATCATCATCCTCAAAGACTTTCTAGTGATGGACATTATCAAGCAAGGATGGTCTATATTTTATCTAGACTTCATAAACTAGTTTAGGAGGCATGGGGGGATGAACATGCTAGCAGACACAGCAAGGGAATCAGTGAGCTGATTTTTGACTCTAGGAATATAAGAGATACAAAAACTGTCAAAATAATCTTTGAATCTCCATACCTCATCTCTGTATGCTTTCAACCTTGGGTGCCTTGCTTGGAATGTCTTGTTCACTTGTTGAATGATGAGATCAGCATCTCCAAAAACCTTTATGTCTCTGATTCCTCTGTCTTTGGTAGCATTTAAGCCAAATATCAAAGCCTTATACTCTGTTATATTGTTGGTGACCCTGAAAGTCAGCTTAAAAGACAGATGTGTGCTTTCTTGTTTTGGAGACACCAACACCACTCCTGCTCCTGTAGTTTCCTTTGAACATGCTCCATCAAAGAACATATCCCAAACTTGCGTTTCCTCTCCTTCAATGGCCTGGCCTACTAGTTTCTTGAGCTACACCGGGGCCTTATGAGATTCTTCAATTTGGAGAATACATACCCCAAAGTTAGTTTCCACAGCATAAATGGGATGATTAGTGGGGTTCTTCTCATCACTAATGATATAGGCCAGTTGGGCTTCCCTGTATAATCTTCTGCTTTCTCCTCCAAACCTGGGATAGTGGCATAAGATAAGTCATTTTGTAATGTCCCACCCAGCCTTTTAATCCACCCTCTAGACAGTGGCATGCCAAAATTAGGGGGGACATCTTCCACCACAATATCCATCATCATGCTTTTCATGGGCAGCTGAGTTAGGGTGATAGCTAAATATTTGATCAACCCAATACATTTCACCTTCCTTGAATCGAAGGAGAATAAATCATGATAAGGTCTGGTGATATGAAGGCCTAACTCTTCCATGACAGCTTTGGGCATCAAATTATGGCTGGCTCCTATGTCCAGCAGACAGTTGTGGAGGGTTTTATCATGAATGGTCAAGGAGACATAAAATGATGGGGAATTGTCATCAGCAGGTTCAGACATTGGGCTAAGCACAACTATAGGTTTATCATCTTGTAAATTCACATAGTTAGTGGAGGCTTGTGTGGCTTTCAGCTCAAGGGCATCAAGGATAGGCTTTCTAAAGGCCTCACTCTTTACAAGTTCTATCAGAGGTACATATATTTTTAACTTCTGGACTTCTGATTCAAAATTGAAAGGGGAAGGGGACTTGTCAGGACCTCTTACCTCTTGAGCTGGTGCTTTCAGGATGATGGGATCAGTTAATGGTCTCTTATGTTTGCTGATCTGCTACTATGTGAGGAAAGCATCTCTCTAGGCAGGATTCTCTTTGACATTACTTGTTCTTGACCTCAAATTATATCTTTTCTAGTCTTAAGTCTATAGAACAGCTTCTCTGTCCCACTTTTGACTGGTCTGGTCCTTGAGTAATGATTCTTCGTATGTAGCCAATGTCAAAAAGGCGGCACTGCCCTTGTCTTCCGTATAGTGAATCTCATCCTCATCATCAAATTGTTCCTCCTCCATGACTATGTTGTCGAAAGGAGCCTTAACCCTCTTTTCCTCACTGGCCTCTTTGCCCCTCTGAATGATCTACAGTTATTCATTGGCTCTTCTGAATCGTTTAGGATTTCTAGGAGAAAATGTATTAGGAAGCCTTGCTTTACCAGAACTCTGCTCAACCTTCAGTTTGGAGATTTCAGTAGCCAATGACTCTATCATTTTAGTCATTTTGTCTATTTTAGGTTCTAAAGATGAATAAGAAGAAGAAGCCTCACCTCTCTGCCTCCTTCTATCAGCATGACCTTTGAGCTTTTCTGCAACCATGATATTGGATTCCACCTCCAAGGCTGCATCTTGCATTTCAGCCAGAGTGGCACATCTTCTCTCTCTTAATAGTAGGTAGAAATCAGAATCAAAAGCATTGGCATAGGTGAGTTTTGTAGAGGTGGGGATAGGCTTCACTTCAGCTGGTATCTTGCTATACATATGATTGAATCTTTTATTAAAATCGGGCAATGACTCCCAATTTTCCCTCTTGAGGTTTCCAAACTGAGTGTGGTAGTATAGCGGATCTTTCTTGTCTCCCTAATGCTTTAAAAACACATCATCTAATGCTTCAATTTCTGTTATAGACCTAGGGGTTAGCTCTCTGAACCACTTTCTAGCCTCTCCATCAAGGCTTTGGACAAAAACCCTCATCCACACGTCATCTTCACTGATATCTAGGTTATCAACATAGCTATAAAAAGACTCAAGGTGTTCTTCCACAGTTACTCCCTCTGTACCAGTGAACTTAGGCATATATTTTTTATATTCTCCTGCAGGCATGGCATTCAAAGGAACGGGTAGGACCAGCGGTCCATACCTAGCAGCTATGATTCTTTCCATTTTGGTAGGTGCTTGTGGGCCTACCATGACTGGGGTAGATGGAAGGATACTGGCAGTTTGGAAGGTAGGGAGCTGGGAAATGACTGACAGGGCTGAAGGAAACTAATGGACTATAGGGGAGGTTTTCTTTGGACTGAGATCCAAAGGGGAACTTATTAAACAAGGAGCTTTGTGAATCTCTAAGAGTATTTCTTCATTGATAGTACTAGGCTCTATATTTTCAACATGTACATGCTCAGTTACAATCCTTTCTTGTAGAGATACATAAGATTGTTTAGGCTTACCCGATCTTGATGCTCATTTTCATGATATCTTACTTTGCTTGAGAATCTTCTCAGGGTCAGGCACTAGGTCAGCTGGTGATTTCTGAGGATTTCTCCAAGTATGCCTCACAAACTGAGCCAGAATCGTGATGTGGAGTCGCCAAAGGTTGGTCCTCTAGTAGAGTTGCTAGATAGATGATTACAACCAAAAATGTGTCCAAACTTTGTCTATCATCAAAGCTGGATTTGTGTCATTCTCCCAGGGAAGCTGAGCTTCAATCTCCTCTCCTCGGAAACGACGCCAGTTATGTTAGGATTCCAAGAAACTCTCCTAGGTTGTAGCTCAAAGATGCCTGGTAGCATATAAATTCAATTGTTGTTGGAGGTTTTAATGGAAGGGATGATGGTTTGTTCAAGCCAAATAACCACTTCTACTTTGTTTCACTCCAGACATGCATGAACACCCCCAGACTACAAGGCTTTAGACCACCAAATGCTCACAGTTTTAGAGTTAGGTGAGTATGGAGAATACTAACCACACCAGCAAATGCACAAGACCATGTGATGGGCAGCTGCAACTAGTAAAAAGGCTTATAAATCTAATCTACTAATGCAAAGACAGGATGACAACTCTCTTGCATCAGATAGGAAGAAACCTGAGTGACCTATTCAGTGATACATTCAACAATCTAACACAGAGATAAGATGACAGTTATCTAGTGCTAAACCTCAAAAGATCAAGAACACAGCATATCAGGCACAGCCTAGAACAGAGGGAAATGGAAAGTGAGCAGTTAACAACAAAAGAAGCTTGTATTAGCTGAAAATGAAGACGAGATGTTGCAAGTGACAAAATATCTACAGTCTCCAAAAGTTGAACCTTACATCAAATGCCAACCACCCACCCTGATTACATCTTGTTTCTAGGTATTTATAGATTTACATTACAAGGGCACTTAGCCATTTAGGTATGGAGGGGTCATAATTGACCACCAACTGCATTTAATTGCCTGATGGAGTCTCTGAACGTGTTTTCTTGCTTCAGTGGATGAATCTGATCTGCTCAGGTGTTGTGCTGTCCTCTTGGGTAGTTGGAGTGCTCGTACTAGTGGGGTTCCATAACTGATAAATTTAGTTACAGGGTCATGCTTTTCCTTTTCTCCCTTGGCCATTCCTTCTATTAAGTATGGTTGTTGGGGAATGACTGTGACTAGTACTGGCAAAGTTGGTCATCTTCCTCTTCGGGCAAACGGAATGGTCAGAGGATGTGGAATGCATGGGGTGAGTGGACGATTTGGATGAGCAGAAAGAATGGCCTTCGGATCGAGGAGACGGATGGTAGAGATGGCTCGGCGAAAGCTATCAGTCGTGATGAGAGCGGGGTGATTTAGGGCCATCAGATCTCAATCGGATAGATCGGACAATGATCAGGTGACGGAGCTGCACAGGCGTTAACGGGCGGGAGCAGTTTGGTTGAGCAGCAATGGTATTGATCGCACCACTTTTGGGCGTAAGGCGGTAAAATCCCGAAGTCGCGCGATTCCACTCAGTGATTGACACGTAGTGGCGGATGAGAGAGAAAACCACTCTCATCGTGCGCTAACTTTCGATCAAATTATGGGCGTGATGAGAGCGGATGCCATCGGATTTTTATGGAAATGATTAGACAGTGGAGAAATGATCGTGCAGGTTACTTTATCAGGCATGATGGGAGCCGTTTGATCGACGGGGAAGATCAACGACGGAGATGAAATGCGATGAGTTATAAAGGTGCAAAGTCATATGGTTGAGGTTTTATGGTGGGTTTGGGCTTTGCGCTCAGGGCTTAAAGGAAAAGGGGCTATTTTGTTGGGTTTAGGAGGAGAATATGGTAACAGAGGTGGTGGAGAATAAGTGGGGTGGAGGAAAAAGGAGAAAGTGACCACTGTGAGCTCCTTTGAATATGCCACCAAATGAACCAAGCCCTTTTCTGACCTTTAGAAAATCAGCATTAAACAGTAGAGCTAACAGGCCCCTTGATAACTACTGGTCAAATAGAAATATGAATCTTTGGCTAGTAAACCAAACAAAGGTGAAGCCACTTTACTAAATTCTTGGATGAATCTCCTATAATACCCTACTAGTACTAAGAATCTCCTGACATCCCTTTACTTCTGAGGGGTATGGACCCTTTTGATGATGCCTATTTTGTTTGGGTCTACCTGTATCCCTTCCTTGGATATGGAATGACTAAGGATAGTCCCCTCATTCATCAAGAAATCACATTTCTCAGGGCTTAGAGAGATATTCATTTCAATTCATTTCTTCAAAGCCTTGCACAAATTGGAGAGAACTTCATGGAAGTCACGTCCATAAGGAGTGAAATCATCCATGTATATTTCAATAGAATCATGAACCAATTCAGCAAAAATTCTCAAAACTTCCCTCTGGAAAGTAGCAGGGGTATTGCAAAAAATTTCTAAGATGTCTTTTGGTGCATCTAGGGAAGAAAATAATTAGTGCCCTTTCTAATTCCTCCTGCTTTCTTTTTATTTGCATGGTATCCATTTGCAGTGCAAAGGTATGCAACATTTCACTCTTGAAATCCTCTAACATGTTACCTAGCTCATTCTTAATGGATGTTGTGGAGGGAGAGGAACTAACCAAGCCTTGACTAGCCTTACCCTTCTTCCTAGCCCTAGTGTAATTCTTGAACACAATTTTAAAGTCATTATAGGATAACTAATAGATATCTCCTCCAAATAGCATGTTGAGGGTTTACAACATGTTTTCCCTTATCCCTCGGAGAAGAATTAGTTTGAATGATAAAGGATCAAGGGTGAAACTAGCTCTCCTATATCTGAGTTGACATATCTCCTCATAGTCTTCTATGGATTCATCAAGTCCAAGAGTCATCCTAAATATTTCTTCCTTGGTTTCTTTGGACTTACAGTAGTCCATGTACTTTCTATTTAAGGCTTATTGCATTTGCGCCCAGATAGTGATGCTAACCCTAGGAAGACCCATAAACCAGCCCAAGGCTACATCTTTAAGGGTAAAGGGGAATAACTTTAGCTTCTACTCATCAAAGGCATGGTCATAGGTCCTACAGACAACAATAAATTCAAGCATGAAGGTATCGAGATCCGCATGTTAATCCATGGAAGTGTGGAAGGGTAGTAGGGCTTACGTTCTTTATTCTAGCCTCTCCATTGGTTTCTTTGATAGGGAAAACCTCATTGTCCCTATTTTTAGCCATAGTTTGGGTAGGTGAAGTGGGTTCTTCTTCTTCCTTAATAGGCTCTTAAAAAATTGTAGGTTTCTCACCTAGAGGGTCTTCTAACTCCCCTGTAGTCAAAGAGGGAAGCTCACAGTCAGCAAAGAAGAGTGAAGGTTGACTATTTAAGGGTGTGGGAGTTTTGGGTGATAATTTTCCTTGATTATCCCTACTCCTATGAGGCATGATTTTTTTTTCTTTTTTTCTTTTTAACTTCTTCAAAAATTGTATGCAAAATAGAAAACAATGCTTAAGTAGAAATAACATCTACTTAGACACCTCCCCGGAAACGATGCCAAAAAGTGGTGAGCCCCGGTATTGCACCAAGAATGTTGCAACTCCCAAGGGCTCTTCAACTCAAATTATCAACCCAGGGTTTGTACAAACTTCCAGGTGAAAATGCTATATGCACAACAAATAGGATTCCACTCATGCCACCCTCAGTTATGACAATAGATCAAAAAGTTCTTAGAGACCCTTCCTCCTACTAAATTAGAATGAAATCTTGCTAATAAAAGGACAATTGGAAACTGATTCTAGCTATGAAAATAGGAATTCCATTGACTCAACTTGTAAAAACTTAAATAATCAATTCATGAAAGGACAAAGGTTAACCTACTTGCAAAAATAAAGCTATGTTATCTTGCAGAATTCATCAAATTACCTCATCTACTTGCAGAAATGAAACTAATTTATCTTTCATAATTCATCAAACTACCAATCATAATTGCATGTACCATCTACCTAGTTCATACTTGCTCATAAATCAGTAACCTACTTGCATGATAAAGAAACTAACTCTACTATCTTTTTGCAATGAAGAAAAGGAAGGTTTGGAGTGGCCTAGGAGCTTTCCTTGATCATATTATCACAACTGGGGGTCATTATTCATCTATGCTAAGTCAAATTTGTAGTGGGGATTGAAATTGATGAAGGAAATGTTGCTACAAGATTGCTACAAGAGGCTTGTAATGCTACAAGCAGGCCTGTAATGCTACAGGAGGGCATCCAAGTGCTTTTTGAAGGTAAAAACGTTGTCTTGAAGATATGGAGAGGTTGATAGTAGTTGAATGAAATGAGAGGAGGTTGGTTTGAGCCCCTAGCTACTATCAAGACCTCTTGGAGGCCTTTCTTGCACTAGGATGAGTGCTCTTTGTGTCCTAGGAAGAATGGCTTATAAAACAAGGTTTTGGGATAGATTTTGGAAGTGGAAGGAGAAGATGAAGGAGATTAGGATGGAAGTGGTGAAGTTTCCCTTCCTTGGAGATCAACCAACCCTGCAATCAATCACATGCATGTATCCATTTATCATTAACAAAATGAAATAACTTATGATGGAAAATATGAGTTGAATTTAAATAACATCTAATTCATGCAATACCACTGATCTAATTGCTAAAATAACTTCTAAGCTATAGAAATCAAATGGAAAACAAGACAATTAATAGTAATATATTCCCAAGAAATCATAAACACAATCTTTTTGGGTTGTGGTTGTGAATCCTTCCACTCATTCTCCCACAAGAGAGGTGATGTAGAGGCTGCAACCACATGATTTTATAGAATAATCTCTACTAAAATGCAAGAAACTATGAAATACTTGGAATAAAAAAGACAATAAGTACAAGAAGAGGGACCAAAGCCTATGGGTTGGGCCCAAACCCAAGGGTCTTAGCCCTCTGAAACTAACTTAGATGCAACTTAAAATCCAACTTCTCATTATTAAAAAGCGCAGGTATAATACATCACATAAAAGTTGAAAATAACAATGTCAAGCTTGAAGCTTAATAGCTACACCTAGTTGAACAAAAAAATTGAATCCTAATGAACTCTTCTTCTAGTTTATTTATACAAAAGGGAAGTTGAAGCAACTCCCTTGAAAGTAGGTGTGGTTCCCTCCTTGATCTCAAATATGGTCAATCTTGTCCTTCTTGACCTTCACTTGGACTAGGAGCCACTCGGATTCCAATGAAATCGAAATGGTGACAAAGGATATGGTGATCCCAAGCTAACTTTAGAGAGTTAATGAGGTAGACAAACCCCCTAGATTCTCTCCTAGTTGTCTCCATTAATCCCCTGCATAGTAATAGCCTTAAAAATGCTTCATTTTCCTATAACTAAACCAAATTAGGCTACATACTATGACAAACACCTTTTACTTTTCATACTAAGCATAATATAATGAAAAATGTGAATTATTGTAAGAGAAGGATGGTTTTAAGGCTGAAGAATGGCATACTAACCTTCAAAATGTACCTATTGATGGTACTCATCAATAAAAAAAGGATAAAAGGTTGGTACATTGTATTTATGCAACAATATTTCTAATTATGTTAATTCTTTAACCTTTGCAGGAGTAGATATGACACTCTAGCATTATAGGCTTCGGCACATGAGTGAGAAGGGGTTGAAAATTCTTCACTCAAGAAATTTGTTGTCAGGTTTGAAGCATGTTGATTTGGATTTCTGTGAAAATTGTGTTTATGGAAAATAAAAGAGAGTCTGAGTTATTAGAGTTTGGAAGGAAAAGAAGAGTGGAAAATTAGAGCTTGTGCATACATATGTATGGGAGCCTACAAAGGTATCATATCTTGGTGGATCTCGCTATTATGTTACTTTTATTGATGATGCAACTATGAAAACCTGGATTTATTGTATTCAAAATAAATATGATGTATTTAATACTTTCAAGAAATGGAAAGATTTGGTTGAGAATGAGACAAGAAAGAAGTTGAAGTGTCTCAGATCAGACAATGGAGGTGAATATTGCAGCAAAGAGTTTGATAAATATTGTTTAGAGCAGGAAATTCGTGGAGAGAAGACAGTTCCAAGAGCACCATAGGAAAATGGTGTGGGCCAGACAATGCATTTCTTAATTCTATTGGATATAATATGCACTTGAACAATGTCCATATAACTGACAATAAACACTCCTAGCATTTGCAACAACAAATTCGTAATTTATACAAATCCCATAAAGAGATATGCACAAAGCAAAATAAGGTATATGAAAAATCTCTTTCTATCATCCATGGAAGTGGGCTAACTCAATAATCAAAGTTTTCATGCCTTATCAGTTAGAATGGTTGCCACTTTTTGAGTCTCTTGAGATCACTCTAGAACAAGAACGCATCATCAACCACGTGGGGCAAAACCATGGAAACAAAGGGACGAAACACATTATCGTTTCAGTTTCAAATAAAATAGTTTATTATTAAAATTTTGAATAATGATCAACAAGAGAGGGAGGGTTGAAATCATAGTCATCCATTGTATTGTCAGAGAAAGCATATTCTTTTAGTTTTCAAACTCATCCATTCATTTAAAAAAAAAAAATGGCAAGCGTACATCCATTTTGACTTGAAATAGATATACCTATCAACATAATAATAAATTTGAAATCTTAAATAACTCATATTTTACCTATCCACATAATAATAAATTCAATACCTTAAACTACTCATACCAAGGTATCCACAAAAAAAAACGAAATACAAAAACATTTGATAGTTACATGAAGCTTAATTTTAGATTTTAAACATATCATCCAGGTTAACATTACTAATAAATGATAGTGGTTTGCTGTGAGAAATTTGTCGAGGTTCAAATTAACACCAAATGTGCTGCACAAAATTCAAAATATCAAATATTTTTAAATATAGATTCTCAATTACCACACACACACACACATATATATAGTTATGGGGGATGGGATGGGATGGGATGGGGATGGGCTATTTCAAGAACAACATCAAACCTATTTTTCCTGCAACTAATATAATTGAAATATAATTTTTGAATGAGATCAGTTATTATGATTTGGCTTCAAAGAGACCAATCACATTTTGTTCCTCTAATTAATTAGGGTTAGGTATAATTCAATATGTGCACGCAAAGCTACCTATATATTAATTAATCAGATAAAATGGAACACAAGATAATATTAACTAAATATTGTTGAGATTGCAACAAGATGATGGAGCTTAGTGAAAAGACTCGCCTTCACTAAGTGGGACCGTAGGCAAATTATGGCGCAAGTTCTATTTTTGATCCCAGCAGGGATGATCACAGTGTGGGTGACCACAGTATGGGTGATCACAGTGTGGATGACCACAGTGTGGGTGACCACAGTGTGGGTGATCACAGTGTGAGTGATCAAAGTCTATTTTTAGACTAGCTGTCAAAAATAGAAAAGTCAAATATTATTGTCTCATAATAATATTTGGACTATAAACTTGATCTTATTCTCTTGGAGCACTTTAGGATGAGCTACGGATGTGGTACATGCAGATCCCAAAGGGAAATACGTGGTTACCTATGGGATGACTAATATTTGCATGCAGGACTTCAGTTAGAACTCAAGTGAGTTGAGTTTAGTGGACTGAAGGTGCAGTTGATGGAGTTGTGTTCAGTTTAGCTTTGTTAAACTGGTTGTATTTAGTCTAACTGGAAAATAGACTAGAGATGAGTTGGGTGAATTAGTTATTAATTAATTCACAAGTTATTAACTCATAATGCAACTATAGAATACATCAGTTAACTCAGTTGCATGTCAGTGCATGTTCAGTTCAGCAGGGACAGGTGTTAGAGGATCAGATTGCTATCAGTTGTGACTATAGTTGTGCATGATGATTTGCACAATCAGAGGGATTGAGTATGCCAATGAATTGGCCAATATCAAGAATTGTAGCTTGTGCTCACGTCCAACACAGTGTGAGTGATTCTTTGCAGGTGAAATACGAGTTTGGTAAACCATTCTTATTAGTTCTTGAGCAGGTATTCAGCTGGAGAGGCAGGCAAGCAGTGGAATAGATTTGGAGATCAGATCTGAGCTGTATTGTGTGTAACAGGTGGAGCTGGTACTGGATTGCTTGTGATAAGCATTGTACTTTGTAATGTTACATGTTCTCAATCATTAATATACAGATAGTGTGGGGTTTTTAGCGAGATGCTTTCCCCGGGTTACATACTGTGTTAATGTGTGAATGCTCTTGATGTTTTATTATTATTGATGCTGCTATATTGATGATCAACGTAGAGGATCTTATGTATTGTGTATGTATTCTGCAATAGTACATGATCAGGATAATCTCTGTTGAATATGTGTTAAATTATTCAAAATTTCTACATGGTATCAGAGCTGTTGAACATCAGATCTACTATTCATGAAGTGTTTACATTTTATTTCTTCAGGCAGAGTCTGTAATCGGGCCAGGTAGCCTCTGGATTCATCCTTCCTTTGGAAGGTGAGATATCCGGTGAATTCCCATACAGTCAATCTCTGTACGAGAAATATTGTGTCCTCATGAATCTTAGATCCGAGGCGGTTGAGTTGGTTGCTGGTGGAATTCGAATTTGCAGCAGTGTTTTCTTGGTGACAACGCAGCAATGTCTTTCAACAAATTGTGATTGGAGTATGCTTTTAAGGGCAGCTCAAACTATATTGCATGGAAAGACAGGATGGAGGCAGCATTAGATGATAACGGTCTGAAGTAGTTCATAGATACGGATAACCCAAAGCCTACTGATGCTGCTGAGGCGGAAGTTTGGCAAAAGAAGACCGCAAAATGTAGAAGGATTCTATTGGAGGGCGTGAAGGATCATATTGTGTCCAGCCTCCATGGAAAGGCTACTCCATATTTGATGTGGAAATCATTAACAGAATTATTCCAAAGCAAGAGCGAACAGAGGAAGTTGGCGCTCAAAGATAAACTCAGAAACATCAAATGCGAGAAGGGTGACAGTATTCCCAAGTATCTCATGAAGTTCACTCAGTGTCGAGATGAGCTGGGAAGTGTGGGGGTTACTGTCGATGATGAGGACTTGGTGAGCTTGGCTCTCCTTGGTCTTTCGAAGAGTTGGCATTCCTGTCAAGGCTTTGTCAATGGTCGGGAGAAATTGCCAGGATGGGAAAGACTATGGTCAGATCTTGTGTAGGAGGAGATCAGGCGGAGTACCAGGGACGAATCTTCATCAAAGGGAGCTGATGAAGAGAATTGTGCTTTGGCTACCAAAGCAAAGAAAGGGAAGAGCAAGAAATATTCTCAGTCTGGTGCGAAAGGCAAGAAGCAGGATATGTCCAAGGTGAAGTGTTTTCACTGTCACCAGCACAGACACTATGCCACTAATTGTCCGCAGAAGAAGAAGAACAAGCAGGCTGCTGGATCTTCAGCAGGAGAGGCTCTAGCCTCACAGTTTGAGCTTGATTTTTCATTGATCGCATGTTTGGTTTCAAGTGTGATGGGATCAGTGTGGTTCTTAGACAGTGGTGCGTCTTTTCACATGACGGGAGATAGAGATTTGTTCTCTGATGTGGAGGACAAAGATCTTGGAGTGCACATCGAGATGGGCGATGATGGTAGATACAGTGCGACCAGTATCGATACCATTTCCTTTGAGAGGGAGTCTGGTAAACCCTTCGTATTGAAGGAAGTCATGCATGTTCCAGGATTGAAGAAGAATCTTATCTCAGTGGCGATGTTAGAAGGCAAGGGGTATGATGTTGTTTTCAGCGAGGGAAAGGCTTTCCTGCGCAGCAAGACAACTGGTGAGACCCGGAAGATAGGGGTTCGAGTGAGGAACCTTTATCAGTTGCATGTAGATGGATGCGTAGCAATGGCGGGCAAGGTAGAAGGATTGGTGAGCCGGGATGATGGCAAGTTGTGGCACAGGAGATTGGGTCACCTTCACCATGCAGCCTTGAAGATACTACAGCAGATCATTACAAGGCTTCCTAAAGGCACACTTGCGCAGTCAGATCAGTGCAAGGGGTGTACTTTGGGGAAGTTTGTGAAAGCCACCTTTCACGAGAAGGATAGTTGCGCGACGACGATCCTTGAGAGAATTCACACAGACGTGTGTGGACCTTTCTCAGTTGCTTCGACAGCAAAACACAGGTATTATTTGATTTTTGTTGATGATTTCTCTCGTAATTGCTGGATCTTCTTCATGCAGAAGAAGAGCGAGACATATTCAAAGTTCTATGAATTCAAAGCACTGGTCAAGAAGGAGTCGGGGAAGAAGGTGAAGGCTCTTAGGAGCGATAATGGTGGTGAATACATCTTGGATAAGTTCAAGGATTTCCGCAAGGCAGAAGGGATTCGAAGAGAGCTCATAGCTCCCCATAACCCACAGCAGAACGGGGTAGCTGAGCTGAAGAACAGAACGATTGTGGGTGTTGCACGGGCAATGTTGCATGATCAGGGCCTACCCCTTCACTTGTGGGCGGAAGCATGCAATACAACAATTTATGTGCAGAACCGTTGTCCTCATAGGATACTTGGCATGAGTACACCCGAGGAGGCTTATTCTAGTAAGAAGCCTGATCTTTCTCATTTGAGGATTTTTGGTGCTAACGTTTACATGCATGTGACGAAGGATGCCAGGAAGAAGTTGGAGCCGACCGCAGAGGTTGGGATATTTTTGGGGTACACTGATACGCCCCACAACTATCGTGTGTATTTGCTAGACAGTGGTAAAACTGTCGTGCGACGGGATATAAAATTTCAGGAGGAGAAATCCATGAAGTGTTCGCTTGAGAGGGAGCTACACTTGCATGCAGATGAGGAGCTATTAGTTCCTAAGGATGAGCTTCAGGACGTCGATCAGCCACAGGACGAGGTTCATGGAGTGGAAGAGACCACTCATGCAGCGCCAACCATCAGAGGGCGAAAGCGCTTGACAGAAGCTGAGCGACTGGCTCAAGATGCAGAAAAAGTTGTAGGACCACCTACAGCCCAACGCAGGCAGAGACAGTCACCTGATCGGTACATTGGATACATGGCTCTTATGAGCAAGTGTGTTGTGACTGAGCCATCCTCTTTCGAGGAAGCTGTGGAGGATCCCGCATGGGTAGACGCCATGGTGGAAGAGTATGATTCTATTGTCAGAAACAGTGCATGGGAGATTGTTCCTAGACCGGAAGGGAAATCAGTGGTGGGTTCGAGATGGATCTACAAAGTTAAGCAGGCAGCTGACGGGAGTGTGGAGAAGTACAAGGCAAGATTTGTTGCCCGAGGCTTTTCACAGATAGAGGGGATCGATTATGAGGAGACCTTTTCACCTGTCACAAGGTATTCTTCCATATGGACGATTCTTGCTCTCTCAGCTCAGATGGGATGGCACATTCATCAGATGGATGTGAAGACTGCGTTCCTCAACGGAGTCGTTGAGGAGGAGGTGTACATTGAGCAACCCGAAGGCTTTGAGGTCTTCAGCAACGAGTCGCATGTGTGTAGGCTTAAGAAAGCACTGTATGGGTTGAAGCAAGAACCACGTGCTTGGTACACATGGATAGACAGTTATTTCACAGGACTTGGATTCTCCAAGAGCGAGGCGGATCCTAACCTATACCAGATTGTGGTGGAGGGTAAGTTGTTTATCATTGTACTGTATGTTGATGATTTGATTCTAACGGGTGATGAGCTGTTGATATTTTCATGCAAGAAGGATCTTGCTACAGAGTTTGAGATGAAGGATTTGGGCCTCCTTCACTATTTCCTAGGATTGGAAATATGGCAGCGCAGTGGTGGACTGTTTGTTTCTCAGGGCAAGTATGCTCGGGAGATACTGGAGAAGTTCAACATGCGTGGCTGCAAGCCTGTTGATACTCCTCTTCCTGGAGGTTGGAGGAAGGAGGATGCCACTTCGGGAGAAGAAGTGGATGCCACTGTTTATCGACAGTTGGTGGGGTCGCTGATGTATTTGGTCAATAAACGACCTGATATATGCTATGCAGTTAACCAGCTTTCACAAGCTATGGTTAAGCCTACCAAGCTCTTCTGGAAGGCGGGCAAGCATGTATTGCGCTACTTGAGAGGCACATCGAGATATGGTTTATGGTACAGATAGGAGGATGAGGTGAAGCTATGGGGCTTCACGGATGTAGATTTGGCAGGGAGCCCAACGGACAGAAAGAGCACATCAGGAGGGGTCTTCAGTATTAGATCGACATCAGTTTCTTGGTACAGCAAGAAGCAGAGATCCGTGGCACTCAGTTCAGCGGAGGCCGAGTATATGGCAACAAGTTTGGTTGCATGCGAGGCTATATGGATGAGGAAGATCCTGGTTGGTTTGTTCGGTTCTCATTTGGATCCTACTGTGATTTACTGTGATAACCAGAGTTGCATTAAACTCTAGGCTAATCCTGTATTTCATGATAGATCTAAGCATATTGACATCAGGTACCATCATATCAGAGATTGTGTGCAGCGGAGGATCATGTTGCTTTCATACATTCCAACGAAGGATCAGGATGTTGATATTCTGACGAAGGCTCTCACCAGGAGAAAATTCGAGTACCACCGAGGCAGGATAGGGGTTGCTGATAATCCATATCTTATCGAGAGGGAGTGTTGAGATTGCAACAAGATGATGGAGCTTAGTGAAAAGAGTCGCCTTCACTAAGTGGGCCCGCAGGAAAATTATGGCGCAAGTTCTATTTTTGATCCAAGCAGGGATGATCGCAGTGTGGGTGACCACAGTATGGGTGATCACAGTGTGGATGACCACAGTGTGGGTGACCACAGTGTGGGTGATCACAGTGTGAGTGATCAAAGTCTATTTTTAGACTAGCTGTCAAAAATAGAAAAGTCAAATATTATTGTCTCATAATAATATTTGGACTATAAACTTGATCTTATTCTCTTGGAGCACTTCAGGATGAGCTACGGATGTGGTACATGTAGATCCCAGAGGGAAATACATGGTTACATATGGGATGACTAATATTTTCATGCAGGACTTTAGTTAGAACTCAAGTGAGTTGAGTTTAGTGGACTGGAGGTGCAGTTGATGGAGTTGTGTTCAGTTTAGCTTTGTTAAACTGGTTGTATTTAGTCTAACTGGCAAATAGACTAGAGATGAGTTGGGTGAATTAGTTATTAATTAATTCACAAGTTATTAACTCACAATGCAACTATAGAATACATCAGTTAACTCAGTTGCATGTCAGTGCATGTTCAGTTCAGCAGGGACAGGTGTTATAGGATCAGATTGCTATCAGTTGTGACTATAGTTGTGCATGATGATTTGCACAATCAGAGGGATTGAGTATGCCAATGAATTGGCCAATATCAAGAATTGTAGCTTGTGCTCACGTCCAACACAGTGTGAGTGATTCTTTGCAGGTGAAATACGAGTTTGGTAAACCATTCTCATCAGTTCTTGAGCAGGTATTGAGTTGGAGAGGCATGCAAGTAGTGGAATAGATTTGGAGATCAGATCTGAGCTGTATTGTGTGTAACAGGTGGAGCTGGTACTGGATTGCTTGTGATAAGCATTGTACTTTGTAATGTTACATGTTCTCAATCATTAATATACAGATAGTGTGGGGTTTTTAGCGAGATGCTTTCCCCGGGTTACATACTGTGTTAATGTGTGAATGCTCTTGATGTTTTATTGTTATTGATGTTGCTATATTGATGATCAACGTAGAGGAGCTTATGTATTGTGTATGTATTCTGCAATAGTACATGATCAGGATAATATCTGTTGAATATGTGTTAAATTATTCAAAATTTCTACAAATATTAAGCGCTAATATTATAAACTTTGAAATTATAAATTCAAAAGTTAAATATGGTGAATGAATTTGACTAATATTAAATATGATAAATATAGGGTTCGCCAAGTTTAATCATGGTCAACCATTTGAACATTGAGTATAGAGGGTGACATTGTTTAACTAAAATGGTTGATTAAGTTTGATTATTAATATTAATCAATAATATTAATAGATTATTATATTTTACTGGAGTTGAAGAGTGTTAGTTGTTAAACATAATCAAACATAGTCAATCACATTCGTAAATGTGGTTGGCTAATTTTGTAATCTAGCAATGTTGCATTGGATTAATTGCAATATAATGTAACATTATAACAATGGTTGTCACATTGCTATAGAGTTTGATCATGGTCAACAATTTAAATATGAAACATTTTATCATCGTCATTTGGTCAACACATTGTGACAAATTTTAATCATGGTCACTTGCTCAACTTTTTCATTATGAAATGAGATTTAATGATTATGAAATGAGAGTAGGAAATGAGATGTTGTTTAAGTTGTTTTAACCCGTTTAACCCTTCAATTTACTCTTAATTTTGATAAGTGATCATTAGGAGGTAAATTTTTAATTATATTTTGTAAATGTAAAAATATTAGTTTAGATTCATTTAACTTATGAGTTATCATGAGCTGAAATGGGATTCGATGATTATGAAATGGGAGTAGGACATCATAGGTTTTTTACATTGTTTAACCCTTTTAACTTTTAAATTTGTATTCAATTTTGATAAGCGATCATTAAGAGGTAAATTTATAATTATATTTTGTAAATGTAAAAATATTCGTTTAGATTCATAACATCAAATTCCTTGAAATGCAAACATTTTGAATGTTAACTAATTCAACAATCAAAATTTTAACCCTATTATTATCAAATTAAAAAATAGAAAGAAAAAAAAAGACTCATAAATAAAAAAATATATTCACATCATTTCATGTATATTTTTCCCTTCCTCTCCAAAAAACAATTTCAATAGTTATAAGTAAAATTTAAATATTTTATAAATATTAAATTAAATATTAAATCATAGGATTACACCATCTTTGTAAATTTCAAAATTTTAATGTATATTAGATATTTTGTTATAAATTAATATATAACATTTTCCCTTACAAAATATTAATAAATATTATTTATATTATTATATAAATATATACTCTAAAATTTAAATGTATTGTTTTATTATTTTATACATTCGAATATTTATTTATTTTTTAATTTAAAAAATTTGTGACCTCTACGCTGAAAAGGGATGCAACTACATATGGTTTTGAATTGAACACGAAGGAAATTATATATAGCCCTCATATGATTCTGAATTGAACACAAAGGAAATTGTATATAGCCTTCATATACTTCTGAATTGAACACAAAGGAAATTATATATAGCCCTCATATAGTTCTGAATTGAACATAAAGGAAATTATATATAGCCTTCATACTAATCCAATAGTTCAATATATACATACATATTTATGTAAAGATTTATGAAAATTATATCTATTATATAAATAATTGAATATATTAACTTCTTCTTCTTATTATTATTGTCTATTTTTAAGGTCATGGTCAAGCCACACACAAAATTGGTGTATGAGACCCTCTGTTTGTGGGACAAGGGACCCATCTCCGTGCAACAATTTGACTGCTAAGTCTACGAAGGCATACATACTCTACCCCCCTCTGGTTGTGAACTTGTAACCTCTTAGGAGGAAACACATGCTCTTAACCATTAGGCCCACTCAAGTTGTATTTATTATCCATTTTTAAGGTCACGGCCAAGCCATGGACCAAATTGGTGTATGAAACCCCCTTGTTTGTGGGACAAGGGACCCACCTTCATGCAACGATTTGACTGCTAAGTCTACAGAGGTACACATACTCTTCCGCCCTCTAGTTTTGAACATGTGACCTCTTAAGTGGAAACACATGCTCTTAACCATAAGAAAAAATATAATATACCAAATCTCAAGAAAACCTGCAACATAAACACCTAATTATACAGGAAAACTTCTAGGCAATTTAAAGAAAAAAAAAAAAAGAAGCAAAAACATTTGATAGTTATATTGAACCTATCATGCATGTTAACATTAATAGTAAATAATAGTTTGTCTTGAAATTAACACCAAATGTATTATATATGAGTGGGCCTAATGGTTAAGAGGATGTGTTTACTCATAAGAGGTTACACGTTCAAAGCTAGAGGGGGTAGAGTATCTATGCCTTAGTTGACTGAGTAGACAAATAACTGAGGTTAAAATTGGATGAAACCTTTGTCCCACAAATAAAAAGGTCTCATACACCAATTTGATAAGAAGGTCTCATACGGTAAGAAAATCTCATACACCAATTTAATGTTTGACTTGGCCGTAAACACTAATAAAACTTTTACCAATAAATTCCAAACACCAAAATTATATATATATATATATATATACACTTTTAAAACGCGAAACCATTTTTTACACAGCTAAAATAATGTGATCACTCACTGTTCTTACGGTTCCAAGAGACCAATCACATCTCGTTCGTCTATATGATTGACTAGGGTTTAGTCTAATTGAAGACGTGCACGCAAAGCTACCCCTCGAATATATTAATTAACGAGAAGAAATGGAACATCAGATTCGTCATCGTGGCTAGGGCTTGGTCTCCTATGAATTTTCTAAACAAAATCAAGACGTGGACGCAAAGCAAATGAAATGGGAGACCATGGAAGAACATTTATAAATCGCTGAATGGCAAGAAGCAGCAATACACAGAAGCAGATGGAAATGGAAGACGGCGTCAAATTATTAACTTTTTGGAGCAGCGGGTATGGAATAAGAGCAGAGTTAGCTCTCACAGCCAAGGGAATCAAATTCCAAACTCTGCAAGAGGACCTCTCTAACAAGAGCGAGCTGTTACTCACAAGCAATCCCGTGTACAAGAAAGTCCCCGTTCTGATTCACAACGGCAGAGCCATCTGTGAATCTCGGATTATTGTGGAGTACATAGACGAGACATGGCCTGCAGCCCCTCGTCTCCTGCCCGACGACCCATATGATCGTTACCTTGTTCGATTCTGGTCAGACTTCCTGGACATTAAGGTAATTAATTTTATATAATTAGTTGTAGATTAGTTGGTTTGAGCTAGATTTAGTTTTCTTATCAGAAAAAATAAAAAATGGAAATTAAAATATCTTAAGTTTTTGTCTAACTTTACATAATTTTAGTGATAACACATTAGTCTTGTAGGTTGATTATTATCCTATCTTATCCAATAGACTAACTAAAATTTCTTTACATAATTTTGGTGATAGCATATCATTGTAGGTTGACTCTGTTTCTATCATGTCCAATAAACTAACTAAAAACGTATCCCTAAATACATATTTCTTGGATGGTACGCACCAGAAGAAAAGGTGAAAATTCATACATAATAACAGTTTTTATGCTACTATGAAAAAATGCTTGCTATGATGGATCTTTTTTTGCATGGAGATAAGATAAGATAATTATTTTGATGTCCAACTAATGATCACACTAATGATCACAAAGTAAGTCAAAGGAATTGTTGAGTACAATGATACAATGCATGAATATAAAAAGTACACAGCAAGAACATAAAAGATACAATGTATGGAATGCCCTACGGAGAAGACTAATGGATTTGAGGATCAGACTCATACTAATGGGTTTGAAGATGAGACACATATCTCCTAACATCCAGGTTGGCTGAAGAACACTGAAAAAAATCCACAAAGTTTGATGGCCTGATGAAGGCACTAGGAGGTGCGAACTCTCCACTAACTTGTTGCCTGGGGAAGTTTGGGCACTGTTGAGCTCTGAAGGACCTAGCCCACGGATTTGAGACGATTTCCCTTGTTGCTGGGTGAGGTCCCACTATCCTCAGTGGTATAGAATCTGAAAATGAAAGGGTATGAATCATTCTCTTTGTGCTTCTGTCTAAGAAAATGAAAATGTGGAATTGAGAAATTTCTTTTTTTCTCAATTTTACTTTTGCCCAAAAACCTAAAAAGCAATAAAAATATAATTTTGATCCAAAGGAATTGATTTCTCTATGTAAATGATTTTTCTATATGGAAGGATTTTGGATAAAATAAATTTTAAATATTAATTTTCTAAATATGTATAAATTGAGGATTTTACATAAATAACCCTTTATATTTTGGAAAGTTGAGATTTAAATTTAAAAAAATATATTAATTGTGGAAAATTTTTAGATTTAAGTTTTAAAAGGAAGACTTGAGTGTATATATTTTTTGGTGAATGTTTTTTAGAAAACCTTTTTATTATTTAAAATTTAAATTTATTTAAAATTTAAAATAAATTAGATGGAAAATTAACGACCAGCAATAAGTTTTTAAGATATATATTATGGAATCAAATTCAAATTCAAATTTGGTAACCATGACTCCACTTAATGAAACGAAACGTGATAACTATCTCATTATAAGTTTATCATTTTTCCATTAATAAAAAAAACAAATCTCAAATAAATGAATAAATAAAATGATTTGCATTGAATTTATCTATTAATGAAATGCTTTGCTTTTGCAGACGAAGGAAATACTCGATGAGCTTTTCAGCGTTCGTAGCGCAGAGGAGTTCAAGAAAGTCCAGGAGAAGTATTATGAGATGGGTATGATTTTGGAGAGCGGAGTGGAAGAGTTGGAGAAGAGAGGGTGTTTGTATGACGGAAGGAGTTTGAAATACATAGATGTGGTGTTCGCAGCTTCTGTGACCTGGTTTCGACCGTTGCAAGAGCTGCTTGGGTTGAGATTTGGAGACAGTGAGAAATGCCCTCTTCTGCACAAATGGATCCAGGATTTGCTCGCCAATGATGTTGTGAAGTCGACTCTGCCGGATTCTGATAAATTGCTGGAGTTTGCAAAAAAGCGGTTAGGTCTGCTTTTGGTCTGGATAGATTGATCACCCGTTGTTATTAAATTCTCAAATGTCAATGGAACAATAACGAAAAAAAAATATGAAACTATTTAGGTTTTTGGACGAACAATGCCGGGAAAAAATGTTAAACTATTTAGGTTTTTGGATTTTATTACTGGAGCATGAATAATTTTGTAGTTTTTTTGTTCTGAATTTGGTGTAAAAAAAAAAAAATCAGAATACTGGAATGTTTGAATAGTGTTTTGACAGTGGAAATGGATTCACCATCATCAATAATCTCGGGGAATCCCAAAATCTTTAAGTTTAATAGTTGCAATTCATATTTTCAAAAAATATATATGTGGGAATTTCCATTATTTTCAGGCTAATTTGTGGGTTTTTTTAGAGAGTTGTCTTTAGTGCGATTTTTTGGAAGCTTTTCCCCTGTATTTTTCCAAGTCTAATTTCTCTAAAATCTTGCAGGAATTCATTGAAATTACAAGTTTGATGGGTAACCCCCGCACAATAGAAGTGCCTTAGGGGTTTTCCAGGGTGCCGAATCCATATATACGCTCAAAAAACAAGTTTAAATAACAGAAATCAACATTTCACCACAAATTTTTCCGCTGGTACCGGAAACGCCAGAAAGTCCACTAAAGACAACTCTTTTTAAGACTACTTTTAATTCTAATGGTTTAGAATATATAGCAATTTCCAACCTAATATGCAAGAGATGTTGTAATGCCTTGTCCTATAAACATTTTGATTTGGTCAAAATCAAAATAACACTATGTTAAAAAAAAATATTATAAGTTATTATTTTTTAAATCCATTTTTGTTGGATATTTAAGATAAAGTTGAAATAAAAATAAAAACAGAGTTATGTTAATATAAACGCTCTACCTTAATTGTTTTTTTATTATTTTTTGTTGGGTAGTTAAGGTAAATTTGACTTGGTCAAGTTCCAGGTCTATTACAATCCATGTTATTGCCTATGGTATTCATTTCCATGTTATTGCCTATGGTATTCATTTCAAATGTATCCTATTGAAAAGGGAATTATAGCCAACATTGTTTTTCTATTTATAGAATATTTTATCTTTACTTTAAGAGGGACATATGTCAACTCCACGTTGAGCACTCACAGAATCACACTGTCACATACCCCGGTAACCTTACATATAAAAGCAAGGAGTTATAATTTTTTTATACAAATTATCCACAAGTAATTATCCAATCCACAACTCCACAATTCCTCATTAACGATTAGATATAATGTTCATTCGTTCATCAAGTAGATCGCAATAAAAGACAGTAAGTTGCATAACCATTAACCACCACCCTGGTAGTGTAATAACATAAACTGTCTCATGAATCCTTGCATCCATTTCATGTTCCTTAACCATATTAATTAATCTCATACTTGGACTTTATGGTTATGCCATCAAATAAAGAACCATCAACATCAAGGATTCATCATCATCAAATTGACACAAAAGGCAATCACACCATTGAACACCAATATACCCTGGAAACCCCGTAGGGTGAAAACCAGCAAACGTTTAATTTTATTATTAAACGCTCGTGAGGGTTTTCACCCCTCACTCAATGGCTTATAAGGGATTCCATCCCTTAACCATTGTTATAAAATCATTACAATGAATTATCATTAAGTTGTCACATAACTAGCTAAAAGCTAATACATTTTCCATGAAACCCTTTTCTTACATACCGCCACATGCAACATTCCTTGTGGCATGATTGTTCTAGCAATAGACGATCCTGCAACTCGAACTCATTTGCATGGACCATTAATCATTTTCCTGCCACAATGTTAAACATCACTTTTCTTTGGCACCAACTGCCATCATTTCCTGTCCATGTTGTCGTCAACAAGCTTTGGCAACAAGATTAGATGCCATATTAATGAATCAATAATCAACCTCTAAAAGAGATCTTTTAACATCTACTCATATGCATGAGCAAGCATGACATACTATTTAACTAGTACATATACTCAAGTAAATATTGTTTTACCTCCACAACGTTTATTCACACTAAGGTATAATTCTCTTTAAGAGATCTAACTCATTATTTCTACTAACATGTATAACACAGTCGTTATATCTTCATACATGTACATGTAATAAACTGTTGTTTCTATGCTTAAGCACATGTTCTTTTCACATAGTTATTTTCGAGAACTCAACATAGTTTCTCTATCATACAAAAAACATAACTCTTATATCACAATGATTATTCTTTGTGCATACATTAGCTTATCATAATAGCCTTTCTTTAATATATGCAACACATATTCACTACCATCATTTCATGTAACAAATCACATACTTCTTTCTTAAAGGAAGTCATTATAACCCCATTTCTTTATCTTCCTATAAGTAAGTTCCTCATGCTTTCTCTTTCAAGAAAACATTGGGAATACCCATCTTCATGCATAAAAATCAAGAAAAAATAACAAGGTTAACCTACCCTTTTTATGCACCAAACTAGAAATCGACACAACTCATCTAGCAAGACAATCTTTTCAAGAGATTAATATTTCCAAAAAGGATAACTTAATACTTTCTCTACGTACACCCAAAATCATATTTCCAATGGTCACAACAACTACCCTTATGTGCATGCAACATCTGTTTTTCCTAATACTTTTAATTTAATGCACATAATCTTTTCATAAAACAAGTATGGATTCTTGATATGATATGAACACTATTCATAGGTGTTTTAAGGAAGGAACCTCTATTTTTGTTTCCAATAAACTCTCATAAAAGCCTTCATCTTCATACATGAAATATGCACTCTTTTTCCGAAAAGAAACTATATAAATGAATATCTGTGTGCCTAGAAACACATCATTAGCTAATTCTATCATGCATGTAATACATAATTATTTCACCCGAACTTAGAAATTAGCTAGTATCACAATGCAATTAGCATATATCCTTTTTCAAGAAACTTTTATAAAAATACATATTTTAATTCAAGAAAACTTGGCCACTTTTCACGCTATGTCCTCAGGACATTTATATGCCTCATCTTCTTTTCTCAAGAAGATATTTTGGCTATATTTAGCAAGGGTTTTATCCCAACAAAATGACAAGAGACGAGCATTTCACACACAAGACTCACATGTAGTCTTTCTAAGAGGAACTACCTATTTTCTTTACCAAGAAAACATACAAAATAATCAATCTTTAACATATTTTCTTTACCAAGAAAACATATTAAATATTCAATCTTTTACTGCATGCACTAACATATTTTTCTTTACCAAGAAAACATATAAAATAATCATTCTTTTACTGCATGCATTAACATATTTTCTTACCAAGAAAACATATAATTTAATCATTCTTTTACTGCATGCATTAACATATTTTCTTACCAAGAAAAACATATAAAATAATCATTCTTTTACTACATGCATTAAAGTATTTTCTTACCAAGAAAACATATAAATTAATCATTCTTTTACTGCATGCATTAACATATTTTCTTACCAAGAAAACATATAACACATTCAATACCAAGAAGATATATAAAATATTCGTTCTTTTGCATGCATTAAAATATTTCTTCTACCAAGAAAACATATAAATAATCAATCTTTAAGTGACAATCCAAAAGAAAGCAACTTATTCTTCTCTATAAGGAATGCAGTTACTTATCTGTACTTTTGCCTCACTCCAACAGGGAAATTTGCAGTTTTTAATTGTCACTCTTGGATATAATTGTGCGCATTTGACAGTGTAAATAATGGAACACACATCTCGGCTCTCCATATGTGCGCCTCTACTTAACACCGAAACAAATCAAAATACATCTGAGAAACCTGTTGTCTCAAATGCTTAGATTTCAGAATCCTTGACCGAGCTACCCTGGATGGGACTGCAATACTTCACATGCAGAGCCAGGTGATACGCCCGAGATAGGATTTCCCTCCAACCGGGACCAAAGAGACCTCAGAAGTGAGTGCCATGGCCTTGTAGCAATTCGAGAAGCATGCTCGCCTTAATAATATCATTTCTCAACTCCCAATTCTCCCATTGTCTGGTCTTTTACAGCAGAGCTCGCGTTAGTGAAGGAAGGGAACTTCCACAGGCTCTTCTTTTTGGAATCTTGGCCACAACGGTCAACTGGAAAATAGGAAAGACACAAATGTCTCTTAACAAATTACTTAGGGCCACCGAAGGGGAAGGGATTGTCCAATCAATTCAATGTCTTAAATTTCTCTACATAAATTATCAATCCGGGTATCGTAAACTGATGAAGTGTGGTGCACCATATGTGCTTAGTTAACCTTTCTCTTACTTCGTTGTTTTATAGTTTATGTTGTTTTTGGGGTTTTGTTCTTGTTGGTTTCCTAAAGTGTCTAATGCAAATGGAAATCCTATTCTAAGGTCTTAAGAATACTTTTAAAGGACAAGTATGGATAAAGATTTCAAGACAAAGCCTATGTCCCTAATGGTAACTTCCAAAACTTAGCACTTCAAAAGAACTTAAAACATGTTATTGATGGAATTAGTACTTAAACCAAAGTGTAAATATGCAGCTACTTCAATCAAAATAGAATGCAACAACCAAACAATGAGCTAGTGACTATGAGACCCAGTATCCTTGCTGCTTCAGCAGAAGGACAAGATGATTCTATCATGTCATTAGTCATTAAAAGGCTATGTGCATCACTAATCTACAATCAAAATAGAATGCAACAACCAAACAATGAGCTAGTGACTATGAGACCCAGTATCCTTGCTGCTTCAGCAGAAGGACAAGATGATTATATCATGTCATTAGTCATTAAAAGGCTATGTGCATCACTAATCTACAATCAACGGGTTGAACACACTTGCATGAATTAAAATTGCATGAATGAAAAATCTAATCTATCAAACTTGAAAGCAATCAAATAACATAATGAAATCAAAGCAAAATTGAACACACTTGCATGAATTAAAATTGCATGAATGAAAAATCCAATCTATCAAACTTGAAAGCAATCAAATAACATAATGAAATCAAAGCAATATTTACAAAATTAAATCTACTCTACCTTACATTATTTACAAAATGAAATCTACTCTACCTTACATTCTAATATGCTCCATGACATCTACTTCACATCTCCTTCCATGTTGAGAACATCAAAGCTTTATTCAAATTCTTCAAAAGTACAAAGTAAAACAAAGTTCTCCAAAGCTTTCAAAAGCCATCAAGGAAGGACTACAAACTTAAGAACTAGGGACTAAGGACTAACAAATGAAGGAGAGAGATCTCCTATTTATACAAAAAGATGAGAGCCATCTCATTAATGAGAATCCATGAATCTCTCCCTCTACCTCTAGAGTCCTAATCAAAATAGGAACTGATAAGACACATGTCTTCTTAGAGTTACAATACAATTAGGAGATGTGACACATATCCTTATGATCCCATGATTCTTTCCACTCAAATTCGAATTTGGCCTTGAGGTGCCACATAAGGGTGTTCTAGAAGCCTCCTTTCAACCTACACATGTCAACAATCTCAACCCATTTGTTAGGTATAAGCATATGCACATTATTTTCTAATTTTTAACCACAAATTCACTTAAAAGGCTTAGAATTAATAAAGATTGGAAAAACATAAATGTGGCCCAATGATAATGAAAGTGGGATGAATGTGGTGACATAGTAGTGAAATGGAGGTGAAATGGAGGTGATATAATGGACATAATAGTGAAAGTGTAATGGAAATGAATGACATTTTCAAGACCCAACATACCCCCAACTGAAGCTATTGCATGTCCTCATGCAATATATATTACATTAACTCTTTTGATCCTTGAGCTTTGGCTTAACTTTGCATGATATCATTTGATAACTTCATATTTCTGCAAAGTGTTTCACTTGAATTGCAACATGGTTGGTTCTTGTGTTACAACCATTTTTTTTTATTTGTTGCCTTCTATTTTGATCTTTGAACTTTGCATAATGATATTTTGATTATTGTTGCAAAGTAAATCTTTATTAGATTGCATGATGGTTGGTTCTTCTGTGACAACCATGATTTTGTTTGTATTCAATTTATCCTTTAAGCACTTTTTCAAAAGCCATTGTATGCTCATAATAGCAATGTAATAGTTAATATATGTTGGAAGTATGTGGGCTCCTGAATATGATATGGACATGGCAAGATATGAATATGAATGTATTCCCCCCCCCCCCAACTGATGGTATTGGCAATTTTATGAAATGAGGAAGAGAAATGTTTTTCCAACAATTATCATTCTAGCTTTTTATGGAATTCTATGGTCAAAAGTTAGAAAATGACGTACCTTCACTTACCCTTTGGAATGGATGAGTTGTATGTGTAGTGGTTGAAATTTTTTTATCATATTCTTCTTCAAGTGGCTGAACAAGAGGAGTCATGGATAGAGAGATAAGATGACTTTTTATTGCTTCTACTAAAACTTGTTGAATCTGCTCCAAAATGCTGAAAATAATAGTCTTCATGTCTTCAAAACTCATTGGCACAATTCCCACTATGTGAAAAGATGTTCTGATGTTGAACATAGTAGGAAATTGTTGGCTTAGTGGCCATTAATGGATGCCACTAGTCAACACGAGAACTCTCACCATTGATGACAATGAGAGTCAAGATGCCCAAACACATCTTGCTAGGTACGAATGAATTTGTTGAAGTCGAGTCACCTAGAAGATCTGACGAACAAGGGACATTAATGTATTCCCATTGTTTGTCAGCATGAGGACTTGCCATTAAGGCATGCAAGCCTCAAGGTGTTTTTACAAAAAACTTAGACTCAAAGGACTATGGACTCAATAATTTGCATTAAAGCAGGGCTTATTTGCGGAATGAAAATGATAGGAAATGGAAGATGAAAATGGAAGATGGAAATGGAGAACAAAAATGACAATGGGCAATAAGCATGCAAATGAGCCTCTTGCTTTTATTTGTGGGTTATGAATGGACAAAAAGAGATGGAAAGTGTATGTGAATGTAAATGGAACATATGGAGGAAAATGAGATGAATGGTTTATTATGAAATATGGATGTGATGGAGACAATAGTATCTGAAAGTTTTTCAAGTGTTTGGATCTGATTTTGCATCAGCATATTTCTTCTTTGTTGCTGATCATCCTCTTATGAAACAAATTGGTCTCTTAGAGAGACGCCATTCTCTTGTAGTCATTTGTCCTTCCTCCTGGAACCTGCAAAAAAAACTAATACTTCTTCTGCAATGGAATGTAAGATTATCAAAGGAGAGAGGTGATCAATCTCTCTAGTTATGATATTTACACACAAAACAAAGAATTTGTATTAATGAAACAAGTTCTCAAAGGAAAAATCAAAAGCATTTATACCTGCTTTGAAATTGGTGCCCAAGTTGAATGTTGCTTCTTTTCAGCAATTTATTTCATTATTTTCCATTTCAAACTCTAATGATAGATTTCTCATTGTATAGATCTTGTTGAGATCTTTCCAATGATAGTTAAATCATCAAAATCGGATTTTGTATGAGAAAGATAGGTTGATTTGAACAATGAGGTTTTTCTGGCTGCAGAATTAGACTTTAGCTGTGGAATGTGCACGGTTCTGTAGCTAAAAATCTTGGATACAAAGTTAGCCATTCATCTTTCATCATCAGTCCAAAATTAATCAATACCTTCAGAAAAGTGAGCAAATAACTTATTCATTTCATTGATTCAAAAATTATTATTTTTTCTTGACATGCAGCGACTTAGTGTGGCGACTTTGTGATAACACTCAACTTGACTTCTCTTTGACCGGGGTCTTTTTCATCAAATTTGACCGAATGAATAGGACACCATCCATGTACCAACATTCCCCCAGCTACCCATGTGACTTGTTTTTCTTGATGACACCTGCAACCTAGAGTTTAACAAAATAGCTGCGGAAAGTTGAGCCAGCTGCGGAAAGTTGAGCTAGCTGCGGAAAGTTGAATCAGCTGCGGAAAGTGGCTTGTTTCCACAGCTAATGAAAACAGAGTGTAGAAAATACTATGAAATGAAGTCGCTGTGTGCGTGGAAGAGAAAACAAATGTGGAGGAGTGAAGGCTTATGTGAGCACGGTGGCAATGAAGCCGTAGTCAAATTAACCACCATCCATAATCACAAATGGAGTGTGAGAATATTTTCAAACTTGAGTTAAACGTGGAGGAAAGAGGATTCATGTATTCCACCCAAAGTGATGCATGCCTTCCACCCAAGTACAACACATGGAAATTTGAATGCAGTAATTACTCCGACTATGCCAAGAGGATTCCTAGAGGCCAAGATGCTGTGAAGAGCGGATAGAAAAGCAATGCAGAGTTTTTGGCTGAAAATATGATCAAACTGCCAAGCACGTCAAATTAAACACGTACACAAAACATGTTAATGAAGACAAGATCCATGAGTAGCAGCATTGTGCCGATATTTTAGCAAGTAAAACGCCGATTCATAGGAATAACTGTTGGAGAAGTGCCGTATTTGTTTACACATCTTTATTGCCGGCCGTGAAACTTAAACACAGTCACACGTTGCATGGGACTGTTAGGTATTAAAAACATGTAATTAAGCTTGAATAACAGCACATGGTTGATTCCTATTTGGATTTCTCTTCCTCGGGCACGTGGAATTGAAGCACACATCAAACTATCAGTTAATTAACTCAAATTCCGTTTTTCTTCACGCGGCGGCAAAAATGAGGCTCCAAAAAACCGAGGATTTCTCCTAGACCGCCACAAATTTCTTCAAACGGTTTCTGGGTTATCTAATTGACCCACCTAGAAAAAAAACCCATGTTTTATTTTCTTGAAATTCATCTCTGTTTGGGCAAATCGAGTGTTTTAAATTTGACGTTTTTTTTTGCTGTTTACGTTTTTCTGAGTTATTAGTTCTGCATTCGGCCTATAAAATTTTGGAATTAGTGGTTGGATGATACGAATTTGTGCATTCTTATACATGTCAAGCTGTCCACCACAATTTTCACCTTTTCACAGCAATGAAAAGAAGAGTGAATCCTCAAAAAGAGTTCGAGTACTTGCCTGTTAAGCCTCTGCTGTTTACGCATTTTTCTGAGTTTTTCTTTCAATGTATTTACTAATCTTTTTTTTTATAGAAGTTGATAATCCTCCTCTATGGATTGCTCGGGGGATGGATAGACTTCTTGAATGGTTCTTTTGCCCTTTTTTTTTTCTGTTTCTTATTTTTAGCTCTATCTTCTCCTTCTTTTTGGACAGTTTCTTGAATTTCTATTGCAGGGGAGTCTTGGACTGTAATGTTCTTTTCTTTCTTCCTAGTTTTCCTTGGAATTTTTGGTGGACTGCTTCCAGAGGCCTCAGACGGCTCTTGGAAGTGGTTTCTTGTCAAGAATTGCTCCCAAGTATCCTTAGTTTTCTTCAACTGGTCCTTAATAAGGATTTTTATGAATCCATGATGGTAGAGATGAGATTCAATGTTGCCTACGTGTTTTTGAACTGTAAAACTCATCTTTTTCAAACTCAATAGCAGAAAATGAGGCAAATTGAGAGTGTGACCCTCTGTTTCTAATTGATAATGTAGCTATCCAAAGGTGAAATCAACTCAGAAATCTGCCACTAAATGATGAATGCCTCCTACAGGAATCAACCTCCAAAAATGCACGATTCGGTCCTCAAACAAGGAGCTCAATCCACCTTAATAATAATAAATATCGGCCTCTAAAAGGAAATTTCAAGGCCCCTTGATGGAGTTATCATGGATTCTTCAAATTTGTATTCACCTCCTCATTGTTACCTAATCGTTTTAACATTCGATCCCCCTTTTTTTTTTTTTTTTTTTTTTTTTCTCACATATACAATGCATTTTTTTTATGTTGCAGGTTTGTTTCAGGGCAAAGCTTGATCAAGGAGGCAGATTTTTTTTTTTGAAGCCACAGTGGAAGCTAGGCTTGAAGATAACCATTGATTGTTTTTCTCTTTTTTTTCTCTCTGAAATTGTAAAATTTTATAAAAATGATTAATGATTTTCAATTTCAGGCAGCAAATACTTCAAGAAAAACATGTTAAAAATAGGACTTTGACTGAGGTCTTAGGCTGGTTTTTCATTGATCTGAGCTGGGTGACTAGGATAGGATCCATGTCGGGACAATTATGAAGATGCCCATGTGGTCGGTTTTTTCATTGAACGCTTGTAACCTGCTAAACCTTGAAACAGCTGCGGAATTCTCAGCTATTTGCGGAATCAGGGCAGTTTCCGCAGCTACGTTGCAAAACCTTATTAAACAAGATACAGTGTTTTGAAGCCCACTACAAAGCATAACTAGACAATTTTGGACAATTTGAACCTATCAAAGCTATTGAGTTTCATTTTTTTTCATCATTTTTTTATTGAATCAATTGAAATGTTGAAGTTTATTTTGTCTCCTTTTTTTTTTTCTTTTTTTTACATAACAATTCTTTTTCTGATCCTCCAGATCACACAAAGTGCAAGAGGAGAGCATACTCAAGAATTGTTAATTTTTTTTCAGATGTAAGAAATAAGGTCTCCTAATTACACTTCCCCGGCAACGGCGCCAAAATGTCCAGTCAATTCAATGTCTTAAATTGCTCTACATAAATTATCAATCCGGGTATCGTAAACTGATGAAGTGTGGTGCACCATATGTGCTTAGTTAACCTTTCTCTTACTTCGTTGTTTTATAGTTTATGTTTTTTTTGGGGTTTTGTTCTTGTTGGTTTCCTAAAGTGTCTAATGCAAATGGAAATCCTATTCTAAGGTCTTAAGAATACTTTTAAAGGACAAGTATGGATAAATATTTCAAGACAAGGCCTATGTCCCTAATGGTAACTTCCAAAACTTAGCACTTCAAAAGAACTTAAAACATGTTATTGATGGAATTAGTACTTAAATCAAAGTGTAAATATGCAGCTACTTCAATCAAAATAGAATGCGACAACCAAACAATGAGCTAGTGACTATGAGACCCAGTATCCTTGCTGCTTCAGCAGAAGGAAAAGATGATTCTATCATGTCATTAGTCATTAAAATGCTATGTGCATCACTAATCTACAGTCAAAATAGAATGCAACAACCAAACAATGAGCTAGTGACTATGAGACCCAGTATCCTTGCTGCTTCAGCAGAAGGACAAGATGATTCTATCATGTCATTAATCATTAAAGGCCTATGTGCATCACTAATCTACAATCAACCGGTTGAACACACTTGCATGAATTAAAATTGCATGAATGAAAAATCTAATCTATCAAACTTGAAAGCAATCAAATAACATAATGAAATCAAAGCAAAATTGAACACACTTGTATGAATTAAAATTGCATGAATGAAAAATCCAATCTATCAAACTTGAAAGCAATCAAATAACATAATGGAATCAAAGCAATATTTACAAAATTAAATCTACTCTACCTTACATTATTTACAAAATGAAATCTACTCTACCTTACATTCTAATATGCTCCATGACATCTACTTCACATCTCCTTCCATGTTAAGAACATCAAAGGTTTTTTCAAATTCTTCAAAAGTACAAAGTACAACAAAGTTCTCCAAAGCTTTCAAAAGCCATCAAGGAAGGACTACAAACTTAAGAACTAGGGACTAAGGACTAACAAATGAAGGAGAGAGATCTCCTATTTATACAAAAATATGAGAGCCATCTCATTAATGAGAATCCATGAATCTCTCCCTCTACCTCTAGGGTCCTAATCAAAATAGGAACTGATAAGACACATGTCTTATTAGAGTTACAATACAATTAGGAGATGTGACACATATCCTTATGATCCCATGATTCTTTCCACTCAAATTCGAATTTGGCCTTGGGGTGCCACATAAGGGTCTTCTAGAAGCCTCCTTTCAACCTACACATGTCAACAATCTCAACCCATTTGTTAGGTATAAGCATATGCACATTATTTTCTAATTTTTAACCACAAATTCACTTAAAATGCTTAGAATTAATAAATATTGGAAAAACATAAATGTGGCCCAATGATAATGAAAGTGGGATGAATGTGGTGACATAGTAGTGAAATGGAGGTGAAATGGAGGTGATATAATGGACATAATAGTGAAAGTGTAATGGAAATGAATGACATTTTCAAGACCCAACAGGGATCTCCCTCGTCTCTCCGCCTGGAAAAACTCCAGCCCCCCGCCCAAAACACTGACCATCCTTTCTTGATTTGAGTTTCCGACTAACAAGAATCAGTTTCGAAACTAACTTGTAAATATTTCATAACTGTTTATTATGTTGAGTTATTACGGTAGGGATGTTACATACTCCCCCTTTAACAAGAACACTGTCCTCGGTGTTCATCTCTCATTGGAACTTAAGATTGTACTCATGGTATAACCATCTAAACCACACAAAATGTGATCCTTCCTCTTTTAAAATCAAAGATTTCATTTCAAGAAATGACAACAAACAAAATAGTAATGATATAATCATAAGAAAGATCAATAGTCATAAGCATTCATAACTACAAAAATATGCAAGTTCTAATTGCCACCACTTGGCCCTTATTCAAATTCAAAAACCAAACTCTATATCAACTTACCATTACTTACTGTCTACTCTTGAAAATCATGAGCGCTTTCATGTAAGAATTTTAATAGTGGTTGGATAGCCCATCAACCCTCCATGGTAAGTAATCTTGTAATGTATGACAAACAAATTCAATCACATTAGTCACAATATTCTGAGTCAAATGAAATACTTTTAACTATCCATCAATCGTGAAATGTTAGATGAAATTTAATTCATAGTACTTTTACAAGTACTTAAGAGCTCTTCACTGCTCCACATGCACACTAAATTAACTCTCACTAAAGACATCCACAGAGTACTTCCAAAAGTATCAAAAGAGCACCTAGCTCTCTAATAATCAAACAGTCAATTACTGCATCAAGTGAAAATTGCCTTAGCCCCTACTAAGACGTTCACATGATTAATAATTCAATAAAGGAATTAAAATTTCCAATAACTCCTTATTGAGCACTAAGCTCATTTCTTGTTAAATGTGCATGACATTTTTACACGTCTATATATGAAATTAATTTTTAACATAACATATAGTTGATTAGTTAATTTCTTTAGCTATGAGAACCACAATAGGCTAAAGAATTCTTAACCCATGGAAACTGGTTTCCACAACCAAATCGAGTCATTTTCACATCTAGACAGTTTCTTTGATAGAGACCTTACCAGGTCTAACATGGAATTCCACTGGCCAACCAGCTCAAGAATTCCAATGACCACATAAACTATTTTCCCTTATTGAGATAATTTATCTCTAGGGAGAAGAAATCCGGGCAGACAAGTACCATCAACCCCTCCGGGCAGGTAACTGCCATCAACCCAAGGCATTCTAGCCTTTCACAATCTGGGAAGACAAGTACCATCAACCCCTCCAGGCAGGTAACTGCCATCAACCCAAGGCATTCTAGCCTTTCACAACTATCTGCAACTGTCTGGCATGTTAAATTTCTCTTTTATCACTCTTTCCCAAAGTAATCTACATAATGAACCATATAATCATTATCATTAACAAAACAAACATGCATGTACACCATGCATCTACACTTAAGCCTCATCCTGGGTCCACAACATCTAGATTGATAGGAAACACAACTGACATACATGTTGTATGCATTCTGATTTCCAAATAACGCAACCATGCATATCATATAACCTTATTCTTTCTCATTTATGATTGCAATTCTCATTGCAACATTTTACGTGACGAGTTTTCTTGTTGCCATTAAGCTACCACTACTTAATCCCATTAGCAACGTTAGTTATACATATGCATCATTTAACAAGTATTCACTTCCCTAATCTTTTTACTTTGGGGCACAATACTATCATGCATAAAAGTATATGCAAATATTCATTACTATGTAAATGCCTATGATAGTTGAGGTAACAATCTAAACATTTCCAATTCCCACAATGTATTGCCATCAATAGACCAATACAGGAAGTAACTACCATAATCACTTGTTTGCAAATTGTGATAAGCTTAAATAAAATTCAATTCACACACATAAGTGCTATTAGTTAGTCATACAATACTAACCAAACACAACTACCAATCATCTTAATGGAACCATGGCAAAACTTATTCAAAAATTAGTTTTACCATCAAGTCTCACTACTTGACTCATTGCATATTTTCAATATCTAAGGGGTTCTTCTAATGTCCTTTTAAAACAATTTGTCATCCTATTCAAGGATGTTCCCCATAATTTATATTCATGCATTGACTCATTAAATTTCGTTCATTGTAACTTCAATCTTGTTCAATAAATGCATCATTGTTATTGCCATATTTGCAAATCAAAAGTTGGTAGTTGATTGTCACTTTCCTCAATGAGTGTTCAATATTGTTCTTAAGTGCGACAAAAGTTTTATTGTCTTTTATCCTCATCAGGAATCCAATGTCATGAACATAGTTATGCAGCAACTTTATTACTTACTACTCAAAGCAGTTTAAACACAAATCACACTTATCATGCTGAAAGTAGTGTACTACGTAAATCAATATGTGAATGGTTAAAATCATACCTGAGTTAATGCCCACTAGTGGCGTACCTTAATTTCTTTTCCGCTTACCGATTCCCAAAGGCGCCAGTGCTGCAACCTTTAGCTCTACTACTACTTGTCACATACCCTGGTAACCACACATGTAAAAGCAGGGAGTTAGAATTTTTTTATACAAATTACCCACAAGTAATTATCCAATTCACAACTCCACAATACCTCATTAACCATTAGATATAATGTTCATTAGTTCATCAAGTAAATTGCAATAAAAGACAGTAAGTTACATAACCAATAACCACCACCGTGGTAGTGTAATAACATAAACTGTCTCATGAATCCTTGCATCCATTTCATGATTTCCTTAACCATATTAATTAATCTCATACTTGGACATTATGGTTATGCCATCAAATAAAGAACCATCAACATCAAGGATTCATCATCATCAAACTGACACAAAAGGCAATCACACCACTGAACACCAATATACCCTAGAAAACCCGTAGGGTGAAAACCAGCAAATGTTTAATCTTATTATTAAACACTCTTAAGGGTTTTCACCCCTCACTCAATGGCTTATAAGGGATTCCATCCCTTAACCATTGTTATAAAATAATTACAATGAATTATCATTAAGTTGTCACATAACTAGCTAAAATCTAATACATTTTCTATGAAACCCTTTTCTTACATACCGCCACATGCAACATTCCTTGTGGCATGATTGTTCTAGCAATGGACAATCCTGCAACTTGAACTCATCTGCATGGACCATTAATCCTTTTCCTGCCACAATGTTAAGCATCACTTTTCTTTTCCACCAACTGCCATCGTTTCCTGTCCATGTTGTCGTCAACAAGCTTTGGCAACAAGATTAGATTCCATATTAATGAATCAATAATCAACCTCTAAAAGAGATCTTTTAACATCTACTCATATGCATAAGCAAGCATGACATACTATTTAACTAGTACATATACTCAAGTAAATATTGTTTTACCTCCACAACGTTTATTCACACTAAGCCATAATTCTCTTTAAGAGATCTAACTCATTATTTCTATTAACATGTATAACACAATCGTTATATCTTCATACATGTACATGTAATAAACTGTTGTTTCTATGCTTAAGCACATATGTTCTTTTCACATAGTTATTTTCCAAAACTCAACATAGTTTCTCTATCATACAAAGAACATAACTCTTATATCACAATGACTATTCTTTGTGCATATATTAGCTTATCATAATAGCCCTTCTTTAATATATGCAACACATATTCCCTTCACTAGAATACTACCATCATTTCATGGAACAAATCACATACTTCTTTCTTAAAGGAAGTCATTATAACCCCATTTCTTTATCTTCCTATAAGTAATTTCCTCATGCTTTCTCTTTCAAGAAAATATTGGGAATACCCATCTTCATGCATAAAAATCAAGAAACAATAACAAGGTTAACTTACCCTTTTTATGCACCAAACTAGAAATCAACCCAACTCATCTAGCAAGACAATCTTTTGAAGAGATTAATATTTCCAAGAAGGATAACTTAATACTTTCTCTACGTACACCCAAAATCATATTTCCAATGGTCACAACAACTACCCTTATGTGCATGCAACATGTGTTTTTCCTAACACAATTACTTTTACTTTAATGCACATAATCTTTTCATGAAACAAGTATGGATTCTTGATATGATATAAACACTATTCATAGGTCCTTTAAGGAAGGAACCTCTATTTTTGTTTCCAAGAAAAATCTCATAAAAGCCTTCATCTTCATACATGAAATATGCACTCCTTTTCCAAAAAGAAACTATAGAAATGAATATCTATGTGCCTAGAAACACATCATTAGCTAATTCTATCATGCATGTAATACATAATTATTTCACCTGAACTTAGAAATTAGCTAGTATCACAATGCAATTAGCATATATCCTTTTCCAAGAAACTTTTATAAAAAATACATATTTTAATTCAAGAAAACTTGGCCACTTTTCACGCTATGTCCTCAGGACGTTTATATGCCTCATCTTCTTTTCTCAAGAAGATATTTTGGCTATATTTAGCAAGGATTTTATTCCAAGAAAATGACAAGAGACAAGAATTTCACACACAAGACTCACATGTAGTCTTTCTAAGAGGAACTACCTATTTTCTTTACCAAGAAAACATACAAAATAATCAATCTTTAACATATTTTCTTTACCAAGAAAACATATTAAATATTCAATCTTTTACTGCATGCACTAACATATTTTTCTTTACCAAGAAAACATATAAAATAATCATTCTTTTACTGCATGAATTAACATATTTTCTTACCAAGAAAACATATAATTTAATCATTCTTTTACTGCATGCATTAACATATTTTCTAACCAAGAAAAACATATAAAATAATCATTCTTTTACTGCATGCATTAATGTATTTTATTACCAAGAAAACATATAAATTAATCATTCTTTTACTGCATGCATTAACATATTTTCTTACCAAGAAAACATATAACACATTCAATCTTTAACTGCATGCACTAACATATTTCCTTTACCAAGAAAATATATAAAATATTCGTTCTTTTGCATGCATTAAAATATTTCTTCTACCAAGAAAACATATAAATAATCAATCTTTAATTGACAATCCAAAAAAAAGAAACTTATTCTTCTCTATAAGGAATGCAGTTACTTATCTATACTTTTGCCTCACTCCAACTGGGAAATTTGCAGTTTTTAATTGGCACTCTCGGATCTAATTGTGCGCATTTGACAGTGTAAATAATGGAACACGTATCTCAGCTCTCCATACGTGCGCCTCTACTTAACACCGAAAGAAATCAAAATACATCTGAGCAATCCACTGTCTCAAATGCTTAGATTTCAGAAGCCTTGACCGAGCTACCATGGATGGGACTGCAATACTTCACATGCAGAGCCAGGTGATACGCCCGGGACAAGATTTCCCTCCAACCGGGACTAGAGAGACCTCAGAAGTGAGTGCCATGGCCTTGTAGCAATTTGAGAAGCGTGCTTGCCTTAATAATATCATTTCTCGACTCCCGATTCTCCCATTGTCTGGTCTTTTGTAGCAGAGCTCGCGTTAGTGAAGGAAGGGAACTTCCACAAGCTCTTCTTTTTGGAATCTTGGCCACAACGGTCAGCTGGAAAATAGGAAAGACACAAATGGCTCTTAACAAATTACTTAGGGCCACCGAAGGGGAAGGGACCTCCCTCGTATCTTCGCATGGAAAAACTCCAGCCCCCCACCCAAAACACCGACCATCCTTTCTTGATTTCAGTTTTTGACTAACGAGAATCAGTTTCGCAACTAACTCGTAAATATTTCATAATTTTTTATTACGCTGAGTTATTACTGTAGGGATGTTACACACACCACCCTCATACTACGCTATCAAATGCGATGCAAAAATATAGTATAAGTATTTGTATATATTTGGAGATCTAGATCTAACTAATCTACATTGCCAACCTTAACAGATCTAGAAATTACACTATCTAACACTCCCCCTTAATTTTGACTATTACAAATAGAATCACAATATAGTATAAGTATCTATATATATCTAGAGATATAGGTCTAACTAATCTACATTCTCAAACTTAATAGATCTAGAAATTACACTATCTTAACACTCCCCTTTAATTTTGACTATCGCAAATAGAATCACAAACAACACCTAAGCACTATCTCTTCAAAATCATCTCATGGTAATGGCCTAGTGAAAATGTCTTGCAGATGACATGATAACAATAAGTCTCAATATGTTTACTTTTGTTTTAAAACACATCATTCTTGGATCTAGTGCAATAGTATAATTGTTGTACCAAAATGTCAGAGTTGGATCCCTCTCTTCATGTGACAGGCCACTTAATAGTCTTTCTCAACTATACAACATGATATGGTGATGATGTATTGCTACATATTATGCTTCCTTTGAAGACTGTGTGTCAATGGGGAGTTTCTTAGATTCCCATGAGATTAAACCTATACCTAAGTGGAATTCATAACCAAAAGTGCTCTTGTGATAATCAATTTTGCATGTAAAATCATTCTCTATGTACCTAGAAAAAATATTGTCTTTGGAAATGGAATATCGAATTCCATAATTTGTTGTACCTGTAATTTACATTAAGATATTTTTACCAACCTTTGAAAGATAGTTCAAGACCCCATAATTTGGAATTTAAGTTTAGTCCATACATGATATATGAAGCTTGGTAGTTGTAAGATGCATGATGTTGCCTACAAGTCTCTTGTTCAAAGTAAGATTAATTGTTGATCTTCTATTTTCTTTAATTAACTTGTCCATGTTGCTATTGGTTTGTCTAATAGTTTTCTTTGATCCATTTCGAACCTTTTCAAAATAATATTTTCATAATTGTGTCAACAAATAAAATACCTTGTTCAAATTGATCAATTTTAGTTCCAAGAAAAATCAAAATACTTCATAAGGCTAAGATCAGTGATTGTAAAATTCCTATTCATGGTTTTTTTTAAACATCAAAGATCAAATTTCCTATCTATGTCATATCATTAACTTATAGGCAAATGAATAAACTATTACATTACTAATATATTTTGGTGTAAAGTAACCCATTATTGAGCAAATAGGGAGCAATGTGACCATACCAAGTTCATGGAGCTTGCCATAAAATGCTTTCTTCAGCCTATAAACGTGTTTCCATTAACCCTTGATTTCAAAGCTAGGTGGCTAATTGAGATAGAATTCCTCTTCTAAAATATTATTTGAAATTTTTGATAGAACATCCATCACATAAACAAGCTAATTATTTTTGGATGCAACTATGAAAATTGCTTTACTTATGTCTAATTTTGTTACTTGAGCAAAAGTTTATCCACAATCAATACTAGGTTTCCTTTTTACAATAAGTCTGAAATTATTCTTTTCAACTTTCCCTTTCTCATTAAATTTTGTTTTGTAAACCCATTTTAGTACAATACTTTCTTTCCTGGTTGGTAGATCTACCAGATTCCATGTGTAGTTCTTCTTAATTGTTTAAATTTCTTCATCCATAGCTTGAACCCGTTGGTCTTCCTTGACTACTTTTTCAAAATACATTAGTTGTGTAACACTCCCTCCCTTGTCTTTATATTATCTTGGGTTGTTGAAGGTGTTATTTGTACACTTTAACTTGACCTCGAAGGTATGTTATGAAGATGGAGTTACAAACTTCTATTTTTCCAATGTCATAAAAACTTGAAACAAATGCCACCATCATGTCCAACTCATCAAGATATTTTCGGTGATATAAAATTTTATCTCAATATGACCACTAGATTGAAAGTTATGCCCATTTGAATTTTGACCAAAAATAGAGAGCCACATCAACATGAGGTTTCCGTGTGGCATCAATGTGGTTTCTACATAGCCTTTGTGGCACTATCATGTTAGCATAACATGGGATCCACAACATCTTATGTGTGTTTCCCACCATCACTTGCGACTCCCTACATGGAACACCTTGTCCTCTGAGATGATTCTAGGTTAATTAATCATGCCAAAGCATCTAAAATGTTTGTTTGTTTTGAAAATTTTGGATGACCAATGTTATGAACAGTTGAAAACAGGTGCTTAAACTTTAACACTTGCTAAATAAAATGAAAGGTTTGTTTATTTGTCTTCAAATAGTTAATTGATTTTAATTGAATGAATAGAAAAGTTTTTAAAGAATTACAACTCGCTAACAAATTGAATATTTAATTAATTATAAGAGAGAATGCAGGTAAACGATGTTTATCTTCTCAACAAAAAGTATTTAATATTGTGAAGATGGGTGCGACAATTTATGAATATAGAGGAGTTTATAATAACAGACAATTTTATAAACTAATCACTAATTATTGATGATAACTTCATAGGGGATTTTAGATGGACTGATATTTAGTTTTATCTTACCCAAATTTCTCCATAAAAACTTAAATACATGTGGAAAAAACATAATGAGATGATCACATAAGAAAAATTCACAAGGAGACAAATTGTTTGAGGCAAATCTAGAATCCTTTCATTAATTTGAAGCAAATCTCCAGTTCAGTTACAATTCTTCTTTGAAATATCATCCAAGGGTTCAACCCATATTAACTTGAAGGAAGAGTTATTTATAAAAAATGATAAATCTTCTAGGACATCCTTTAACAAAATACAAAAATAGTACAAAAATATAAGAATCCAAAAACAGCTAAGTTGCTGGCACTATTTTCGAGGAATTTGTTGATGATCAGGCCCTTACAAAGTGAAGCCTTGTCGTCTGTCAGTTAGTGATGAAAGTTACTTGATGATTTCACACAAATGATCCCATTTATCTTCACTTGGTATAGAAATATTAATCAAATTTCTGTAGATGTCATCAACCTCGGTATACTTTTCAAAAGTAGGCTTATTAACAAAGATGTGTTTGATTTCATACTTGATTATTAAATGAAAGTGCAAAACCTATAAGAATTTCTTCCTGTAAGGTTACCCTTAATACCTGCAAATTTAGCTTTATCGGTTGCTACTAATCCTGGAAATCCTCTTTGGTTGAGTAAGTTGAACTTGAAATCAAACCTTTGGACAACATTTTCAAGGTTTGGCATTTTTTCTCCAACTGAGTCATGAGATTCATTTTCTGCAAAACCATATTAATCTCCAGAATAGTTTTCGTCCTATCAACAATCTGAATCTCTTCCAAGTCAGCCCTGGTTTTTGAATTGAGCACTTTAATCATATCTGTAGATTCACTTTATTTTTCCTTAAGGAGTTCTCTAACTTCTTCAATAGTTGTTTGGCATACATTAATGAGCTCTTTCTCTTCAAAAATAATCTGTATGGAGGGCCAAACTTCAATTATATCTTGACTGATATCTGCCCAAATATTTTCCTTGGATTGGGCCAAGGTTTGAGCCATTAATGACTCATTCTCCAAGTCTTCAATCCTTCTTTCCAATCTGTGAGACTCCTACATCTCTTCAACATAAATAGTATCATTATTAATCTTCTTTATCTCCAGATTTTTGAGTTTCTTGTGAAACCTTTCATTTTTATGTCTCTAGAGAGACAACTCATGTATAAATTTGTTTAAATCACCTGTTGTTGATGTAAACTCTATTGTTGTTGATGTCGATTCCCCTGTTGTCCCTACCACTGTAATGGGTATAGATGTAATTGGAGCTATGGCTACTTGAGAAGATTCTTCCTTTTCTTAACTAATTTTTCTATCTTCTCTTCCATTGTCTTTATTTGTACATTTTGCTCAATGATTAATTTGAGCATTTCTTCTTTGTGCTGCTCACTTTGTGTTATCTCCTTAGTTTGAGGATCCTCTGTAGAAGGTAGTTTGATTTTCTTCCTTAATGGTGAAATATATGCATTCTTATTTTTGATAATGTCCTCTGCAACTTTAAAATCAATGGGATCATACCCAATTTTGATCACTAAGTCTTCTAATGATTTTACCCTATTATCCTTTTTCAAAGAGGATACCTTTTCTATCTTTAATTGTGACTGCACATTTGAAATATTTGTCCTTAATTTTGATAATGCCATGGTAGTGTTAGTCAAGGTAGAGAAAATCATCTCACCACACTATGTGTGCATGTTCATATGGTCGATTGGGTGTATCTGGTTGGCATAAAAGTAGAATATGGTCTTTTTGTAGTCTGAAGAAGCCTTTGGAAAAGGAACTTGAGCTTGTAGGAATGCCATTTGCATCCTGCCTTTTTCACTGTCAAAGGTTGTCAATAACCTATGTTTCGAAGTGGATGTATGTTTCCAAAATTGAGCATAGACATTTGCCTTCAAAGATTCATTCTTCTGTTTAATTTCAAGGAAATTGGTGAAGATGTTTGACTCCTCTTGTTCACTTACTCCTGTTGACTTGGTAATCTCCAATAGATTCTATAAAGCTGAAGAAGAGGATGGAGGGGTGATTACATTTTCTTGTGACCCTGTAGAAATCTGTGGATCATCCAGATTGATGATTATAGGCTCTTTTTGACCTTGAGTAGTTGTACCTTTGGATTCAGTCTTTGATTTATTCTGATAAATAACAAATTCCTTTGCACCCTTTGCTAAAGATGAAGATTCTTCTCTTGGCCTCTTATCCTTCCTACTTTGAGAAGTGGGAGTCTAGAGGGTAGAAGGAGGTAAAATCTACTCTCGTGGTTCGTGAAGTGTGTTTTACTCCCTCTATTCCTGATTTCTGTACTTTTCAATATATGGTCTTGGAGTATGATTGTAAGGTGTGGTTTTGAGTTCCACCCTTAAGTTGGAGATTATAATAAATGGGTTATAAGACTAGGTGAAACTTGGTTTGAATCTTGTTTGTCTGAGGATTGAGTCTGCTTCAATACCTGTTGATCTGGTATTGCAAATAAATGATCCCAATTGGGATTTGATCTTAAACTGAGATTTCCTCTTCCCTGAAATAAAATGTAGCTCATCCATATTGATCATTTTCCTTATATGTTTCGTAGAGAAAATTCTCATTGGAACATATTTAAGAAATTTGTATGGAGATAATTCATAGCCATACACCCTAATTTATGTGTAATTTTGGCAAAGATATGAGTCTCCTGTCTTAACTTGGTCACTCAGGTGCAGAATTCTTTTAATTTCTAGACTAGTTCTAGGCTCACTCTAGCTATTGAAAATCTATGCAACTAGATGAATATAATCGTTAATGAAATCTAAAAATTTGAATTCACAGTTCCTCCTAATCAATGAGGTCCACTGTGTGACTGATTGACTTACTTGTTGATCACCCTGCTAGTGTAAGGTTATAGGTAACATGTTCCCTTGTTGAAAAATGATCATATGCACTAATACAGAAGAATACTTGAATACTCCTTCTGTAGTGATTTTCATTTATTGTTCATGCATACTTTCATCCAAAAATTGATTGTAATTATAAATGAAAGTTGGTTTGTGTTCTTTGGAGAATATGGATAGATAACCTAGAATAGATTCATCTACCCATTGATCTGTTTAGTAACCTAACAAGAAAGAAACTAAAGAAATAATATGTTTATCTCTCTCAAGGAACATGGATGTTGAATAAGGAGGGTTGTTTTTATGAAGTTCAGCATCTTCTGGAAGAAAGATCTCAAAAATTTGAGCTCTTTGGGGAAAAGTGATCTTATGGTATAGGTCCATGAGGACAACAGTGGATAAAAAGCTAAGGGAACCATTCTTGGGGATAAGAATCATTTTATTGATGGTTATAGGTGTGATAGATATCAAAATGTCTCCATATTGAGCTACCACAATTCTCTACAGGGGATTGTACCTATATTGACACCACATGACTAAGTCAAGAAATGGATGGGTCTAAGGAAACATGAACATGGGAAATAAAGATTCCCATAGGTTAATTTAATCTTCTGAGCCTTGATAAGTCTGTTTTAACCAATGGTACAATTCGAACATATCAAATTCGCACTCTGTGTCTACAATTTTGAAAAATTGGTCAGCTAAGGGAATGTGGTCAAGGTCTAGGGTATCAGTGACTTTGGGATATTCCTGTGATGAGGTTTTACTACCAAAGGGTTGGCACTTTCTTTTCGGTGCCATTATTTTCAAAAATGGGTGGAAGAAACAACAAAAGACTAGGAGTAGGAATACCTAAGAGAGAGCAGTTTTCATTCAGATGGTAAATTTGGCTATGCCACAAAGTAGGCGCAGAGAGCAGTCAAGTTTTGAAAACCCGTTAATAAAATATGAAATAAAACCATAGAAATCACGCGAAGGGTATCAGGGGTTTATTTATAACAAGGAAGCACATAACCGTTAGAAGGGAACCGTTACCAAACGAGAGGGTGTTCATTGATGGATAACAGGAAGCTAGAATAGATAGGTGAAACAAATAGGAATATAATGGATATGGACACACGAAGTGAAAGGATTAGTGTATGGAAGGTGCAGAAACGGGGATAACCATTGGCGGGATGATGTATGAACGAAGTGGGATGAGTTGATTTCAGAGGGGGGGCAATGGTAAGTGGTAATGTGAGGGGAGTGTGAAGTAACGAGGGAGTGACAGGTTGCAATGGGCCCGCCATAAGGGAAACCACTTTTCAGACTCCCATTGGCATTATTGAGCAACGGTCAAAGGGGGTGGGAAATGGCTTCCCCGCCGTTGATCAAGGCAAGGAAGAGGATCAACATCCAAAGGTATCATCTTGTTAGCACTTCACGACAAATTTCCTTTGTCGTTTTATGACTTTGGTTAAAAACATTGTAAGTTTTTATTTATACAAAATTAATCACCTTTAATAGGTAATTAAGTCTTAATCAAACAAACCTTAATCTAAATTTTGGTGCATTTCAACTAGCAACCAATTTCTTGCTTAATTTCTTTGTAACCCTAATCTAATACATCACTTGGCCAAATTTTGAGCATGTTAGGCAATCATTTATTCTATTCTATCCTATCTAATCATGCTCTACCAAGATTAAATATTTTTGGTGAACTTATTCACTAATCTAAAAACATAAATTTAAATGATTTTATCATGATTAAACTATATTATTCAAACCTAAACATCAGGTTGTGGCATTTTAAACGAGGTGCACACAAAACCCTAGTTTATTTACAATGTAAATTATTCCTTTGAAGTGGCATTTAAATTTTCTCACTTACACAAATTTTGATTTTCTTTTGATGGGGTTTCATTTCATCTTTTTTAATTTTTCATTTTTTTTATTCTATACTTTTTATACCCTCTTTTATAAATAAAACTAACTTATCAAAAAAGAAAATGTTACAACATTGGCTCCAACTAGGGACTGCTTCCTCTCGTAGGTTGCAAAGAACTTGCAGATACATATGTCTTCTCCTCAGGCTATTGGAGTCTCTGTTGAAAATAAATACACACTGCATGTAAAATAAACTCTCTGGTGATATACAAATGATTAATAAATGGGGAACTTCTCAATATTAAATGTAGTTCTTCAAGTATTTCCCATTGGCAAGCAATGAGGAATATTGTCCTTCCAAATTCTGTAGAATAAAATTATTATTACCCTTAACCTCTACAATGCTAAAAGGTCCAAACTAGAGGTTATCAAACTTTCCATGTTTTCCTTTCTCTTCTCTTCTAGCATCCCATCTTAACACCAAATCTCCTTCTTTAAAATATCTTTCTCTAGATTTTCTATCAAACAAACTTTTCATTTTGTTCTGATATTTCCGAAGCTTATAATGAACTTCATCTCTATCTTCATTAAGTTCTATAATATGATTTATTCTTCTGGAAAAATCATCAGGCTCTTCATTTGCTTCTTGTAAAAAATTCATGACAGGAAAATCTAGATGTGTGGGAAATATAGCTTCCTTACCATAGACAAGTTGAAAAGGAGATTTACATGTTGATCTCTTTGGAGAAATCATGTTTTCCCAAAGTGCATAAATGAGATGACTATCCCAACTCCTTTTGTGATCCTCCAATGTTTTCTTTATGACTTTAACCAAACTCTTGTTTGAGGACTCTACCAGTCCATTTCCTTGTGGATAGTATGGAGTAGAATGATGCAACAAAATTTGGTATTTCTGACAGAATTCAATCATCTTGACACTGTTGAATGCTACTGCATTGTCTGTCACTATTTTCCGGGGGCATCCAAATCTAGACAATATGTATTCTTCAATAAATTTAATAACTACAATATCAGTTGCATTTCTAACTGGAATGGACTCTACCCATTTGGTAAAGTAATCTATGGCAGTCAATATCCATCTATGTTGACTACTTGACGGAGGATGAATTTCACCAATGAAATTCAATCCCCATTGAAGGAAAGGTGATCGGACTAGTAATGGAACTAATAGAAGTGCTCCTAATCTCTGCTTTCCAACAAACATTTGACATTGAGTACAACTTCTAACCTTTGCTCCCACTTGTGAAAACAAAATAGGCCAATAAAATCCTTCTCTTAAAATCTTGTATGTTGTAGCCCTCCAAGCATAGTGCCCTCCACAAATACCTACATGAAATTGATCAATGATTCCTTCTGTCTCATTTTCTGTTAAGCAAAGTAAAAGGATGTTAAGAGGATCCTTCCAATACAGATTTGCATTAACAATACAATATTTTATGGCCTTCAACTTCAATGTTTTAAATTGATTCTTTGTAAATTCAGATGGACACTCAAAATCTCTAAGAAAATTCACAATATCAGTGTACCAATCAGATAATAAAAATTTCTCATCAATATGAATCAGAATTGATTGGTTTGAAGAAGAAGGTTCTTGTGGATTCTTCTCTATTGTAGAAGAAGAAGGTTCTTGTGGATTCTTCTCTGTTGTAGAAGAAGAAGGTTCTTGTGGATTCTTCTCTGTTGTAGAAGCAGAAGGTTCTTGGGGATTCTTCTCTGCTATAATTTCAAAAACAAAATTTATTCCCAAGATCTTACAATTTGACGCAACAAGAAGTTTAGCCAAGCCTTAACCCTTTACCAATTTTTTAGTTTTGATAATGAGATCATACTCTAATATCTTAGTAATCCATCTCCCTCTCCTTCCATCAGTATCAGGCTAAGTTAACACAATTTTAACAACACTATTGGGTACATAGGAAATAATAGAAGAGTGAAGGACATAGACTCTAAACGCTTTGAGGGCTTGAACTAAAGAATAGGCTTGTTTTTCAATGATGTCATATTTTAGCTCAACATATCTCATGACTTTACTAGAAAAAGAAATAGGTTGGTCATCTCCATCTTTATTCTTTTGCAAAAGAACAACAACGAAGGTAGTTTGCAGGTAACATATTGCATGTGTGATTTCCTAGCCAGTTTTGAAATGCATGGCTTTGCATGTTGTTGTATGGTTCTCTCGCTATCAGTGGCATGGTTTTGTCGGGTTATGACAGTGCTCTTCAGCCTAGACTTGCCTTTTCTGGATGTTATGGTGTGTTGGATGTTTATCTTAGTTTTTATCTTTAGATTTACCGGATGGATTTTGGAATCTGGGGCAGAGGTGGTCTCAAGGTTCATTCCCAAAGGCCTAGGAATCCCTTGACTAGTTTTGACGTGATACATAGTAAATCCTAAGGGAGGAGTCTCGGTTTAGGGCCTAGCGATTTGGGTTTGGATTGCAGTAAATCCTAAGAGACTGGTCTCAGTTTAGGGCCTAGTGATCCGAGATTGGATTGCGGTAAAGCCTGAGAGACAAGGAGATGGAAAATTCCTCAAGGATAGTGATGGATTCCGAATGGTGTTCCAAGTTTGGTTCAGTTTTGTGATCAGAGCATCGGTCTTTGTGTGATCACAGTTTGGTGAGGGTGGACATGGCTTAACCTCTGGATTCCATTTTTTGTTTTTGGATTGGTTTACCCATGAGATCCCACATTCATGCTTGGAATATGGCACAGGGGTGACTAGCTGAAAGAAATATTTGGTTCAGCCATGTCTACGATTAGGTGGTATGTGGAATACCTGAACCTAGTCGAATTTTCCTATGATCAATGAAAGCTAATTTCTCTTATTTTTGTATTTGTTTATATGTGTATTTAATGGTTGTTATAAATATGTTATTTCCATGGTCTTATGCTGGTTACAAGCCTGGTTAATTAACCGGTTCATGTCATGGTTATTTCATGTATTTACTTGTAATTGTTAAAATGATGGATGCAAGACATAATTAATGTCATAACAGTTCAAGGGACAAGGTGGTGATCCTTCTTGTCATGTTTCAAAAGAGTTTTCTGTCATTCATGCTTTGTCTTGTATCTTGGACCTGTAGGTTGCATTGATGCCAAGTGTTTGACAGAATGTCAGTATTGGTTGGGGATGGTCAGGCCTAGCCCTGAAGTTGATTTTTGGTTTATTAGTCTTATCATCATATCTATGATGGATTTTGGAAGTTACAATAAGTTTTGGTGTTCCAAACTTAATCAGGAATGCAACAAATTACAAATATAATCATAAACACAGAGATTTAGCAGAAAAACACTTCATTTCATTAATAGAAAAATATTAAACTATGCTTACAAAAAAAATGGAAATAAGATAGATCGGGCAATGGTAACTTATCTCTGAGAAGAGATGTGGTGGCTACATGCCTCTGAACTATGTTACAATTAGGCTAAAGGGCTTATTTATTATTTGAAAACATGAGAAAATCCTAAGCAACCAAAACCCTAACCCCGGGAGATGTAACACCAAGAGTTTGTTGGCCTCGTTGGGGTTAGTTGGGAAACCAACTTCCCGGGGTCGTAACTTGGTCATATTATCTTCGTTTGGCGCGTACGATACCTTGTTGAAAATGTCTTGTTGAGTATTACATGTTTCATCAAAAACCCCTACCTATGGCGATGGGCCTACATTGAACCCCAAAAAACACCGTTTAGGGGGTCAAAACTGCTCCAGAGGTTCAGGACCCGAAAAGCTGCTAAAAATAGTAAATGCTGAAACGAACAAGGAAATAGATGAAACTGACTGGGGGGTCTAGGTGGAATAATTTGGTGGCCACCAATATCTACCTAGATCATTCCTCCCCCCTAGGAAGCAATGGTCCCCATTGCGTGCAGAGCTTCCATGTGGTGAGGAAATTTATGGTGAACCTGGTCCCTGGTGAACCACTTGCCCTTGTGAAGGATTTGGCCTGCTTTGACAACTCGATATAACTATATCCTCTATTGAAGATTGTTCTTGATATGTGTGTCCATGATCTGATAAATTATGGCCTATTCCATGCAACCTAGGTTGAGCTTTGTTGGTCTAAGTTGTTCTGCAATGTTAGATGTGTCCAACAATGGTGAAAAGTATGGTCGAAGTCAATCTACATTGAAAATTGGGTGCAGAACAAGGAACGATGGGATGCAGAACTCGAAGGCATTTTCACTAATAGCCTTGGTGATGGTTTATGGCCCATATCGAAGCGGGTGAAGCTTGCGGTGGGGTCCAGCAAAGCAATCCTTCTGCAAATGTAGCCAAACTTTATCGCCCACTTGGAAATTGTGCAACACTCAACGCTGATCATGGCATTACTTGTACTTAACATTAGATCTATCCAATATATCATGGACCTTTTGGAGGATGTGTTGAATGTGATCAATGAATTTGTTATCCCTTTCAGCTTCAGACTGAATGTGAGCCGAATCTACCTGAGTGGTTGCAAATGGCATGGCCACATCAATGGGGCATAATGGTTGAAATTCCAACCCTACCTAAAAGGGGTTGTGGCATATTGAGTTGTGGAGAGCTCTGTTGTAGCTATGTTGGACATAGGGGAGACTTTCATCCTACGAGCATGGATGCTTTGAGTTGTACATGCACAAAATCTGTACGATCGTCCTGTTGACAACCTCTGTTTGGACATCAGTTTGGGGATGGAAAGTTGTGGACTTAGTAAGTTTTGTATCTAGTATCGACCAGAGAAATGACCAAAATTAACTCAGGAATCTACTATCTCGATCTGAGACAATGGACCATGGGATCCCAAAGTGTACCCACACTTGCCCAAAGAAGAGCTTAGCAGTGGCCTTTGGTGTGATACTCTTCTTGCAGGCCGCCATGGTGGCCATCTTAGAGAAACTATTGATGACCACGAAAACATAATCGTTGTCATGCTTATTAGAAGGAAGGCCCGACATGTAATCCATGGAGATAGATTCTCAAGGCTGGCTAGGAGTAGGTAGAGGAGTATACATGCCTTGCTTCTTGATGGTTGGTTTGGCAATGGCACAGGCGGTGCATGATATAATGTACTTCCCAACATCCTGGCGAATTTTCTACCAATAAAAATATTTCTACAATACTGCCACAGTTTTCTCTACTCTGAAATTTCCAATAACCCGACTATAGTGCACCTCCCAAATCATCTTGGCACACTCACTTGAAGGAACATAGATAATTCCTAGTTGGCATAACAATGCATCCTGAAGGTGAAAATTTGGAACTTGCTTTCCTTAAAGGAGTGTTTGGTATATTCTACCGAATTCTGGATCACTCTTGTAAAGATGTGGCCACCCTGATGTCTCGTACCCACAAGAGCCGAGCATAGTGATCAGCGCCATGACCGGTGGTTGTTTAAGGAAATCAACGACGTTATTGGTGTCTCCCTTCTTATACTTAATGTTCAAATGGAATTGTGCAGATAGGTGGAACATTTCTGATGGAAATCGTTCTGTAACTTCCCTTGTGCCTGTATGAACTATAGAGGTTCAGTTTGGTGGTTTGCGTGGATGATTGTTTCCTTCCCCAGAATGTAATGCTTCCATTGACGACAGACATGCATAATGGAATACATTTATCTTTCGTAAGTGGGGTAATTTTGGACTGTGTCTGAAAGTGTCTCATTGTGGTAAGCCATTGGATGCCCATGTTGAGTAAGAACCACACCAATAGCATATGTGGAGGCATCTGTCTCAATTTCAAATGGTTGTTGCAGGTCTGGTAATGTGAGCATTGGTGCAGAACAAAGGTGATTATTCAACTCAGAGAATACTTTTTGTTGGGTTTCTGACAAAAAAAAACTTTTCTTTCGCTCCACCCTTGGTGACTTTACTTAAAGGCCAAGTGATAGGAGGGAACCCCAACACGAACCTATGGTAGAAATTGGCAATACCCAAAAGCTGCGGAGCTGCTGGCCAATCCCGAAAGCCTTGTATCTTGGATGGGTCCACATGTACACCCTAATCGTCAATGATGTATCCTAAATATTAAACCTGGGTCAGGCCAAAGGTGAATTTCCCCAAGTTAGCACACATCTTGTGTTGTCGCAGGGTTTGAAGGACCTGTCGAATATGGTGGAGGTGCTCTTCCCAACTCTAGCTGAAGATCAAGATGTCATCTAAATACACCACCACAAATTCATTGGTGAATGGTCGAAATATGTCATCCATCAGTCTCATGAAGGTTGCAGGGGCGTTTTTCAATCAAAATGGCATGAACAACCGTTCAAAAAGACCCACCTTGGATTTGAAGGAAGTCTTCTACACATCAAAGGGTTCGATAGGCACCTGGTGATAACCTGACTTCAAGTCAATCTTGCTGAAATATTTGGCCCCTTTGAGCTTGTCCAAAAGGTCATCAATCTATGGGATAAGGTGCCTATTCTGGACAGTGATCTTGTTCAGTGCTTGATACTCAATACAGAGCCTTCAGGTCCCATCCTTCTTCTGTACCAATACAATCAGGCTCCCACAAGGTGATGAGCTTGGCCTCATGTGCCCTTTCTGTAATAGTTCATGAATCTGCCTCTTGATCTCATCATTCTCCATAACAAAGCATTGATAGATCAATCCATTGGGCAGCGACATGCCTAGGGTCAGATGATAGAGTGCTTGACCTGACAGTGCAAAGGTACTCCTCTGGGTGAGCCAAAAATATCCTTGTACTCATCCATGACCTTGTCCATCTATTGTTGTTCTGCAGAGGAGCCCTACTTAGAAGTCATCGCCACAACCTTCTTCTTGCCCTGGGGGCGAATCATAAGGAAAACAAATTTCCTAGCCTGGGAAATGTTCTTACTGCATCTCTTTGCAGTGATCAAAGAGATGGTGGTAGGCGGGGCTACCTCTGTATCTTATACAACTTATTAGACAAGGTAATAATCACAAAGCAAGGTCTAGACTCATATACAACATGTCGCTTCCACAAGTATGGTTGTCCTAACAATACACCACAAACTTCAAGAGGAGCAACGTCATACAATACCTCATCTGTGAAGGGCTTGATGCTATAGGGAAGGCAACACTGTTGGATGACATGAAGATATCATCCTTGGTGAAGCCACCCGATGGTGTACGATTGTGGATGTGTTGTAGCCTTTAGGCCCAACCGCTTCATGACCTTTTGTGAAATGAGATACTTTTGGCTCCATTATCGACAATGAATTGCAACAGAGAATCCTTTACCCACATCTGTGGGTGGAAGAGGCATTCCCCCTCCTCTGGATCTTCAGGCTCAACCTTCTAGATCTTGGTGGTGGCATTGCGCTCCACATCAATGATCTGATTCCCTTTGTTAGTTCCCTTATCGGGTTTTGATTCAAAGTCGGAACCTACATCTGATTTGGAAGCCTTTAGCTCAGCCACTAGTGACTACTTGGCCCAACACTCACTTGTATCTTGAGAGGAGCTCTTATCGAACTTACACCATTTTCTCATGTCCTTCTTCATCTTTGTGGTGTTGTTCTTTCCTTGCGGCTTCGACAGGTGGTCTTGGGTAGCCCCGCCTTAGCTTGGTCCTTTGTTCTATGGTTTGGGGTCACCTTTTCCTTGCTTTGGATTTGTAGATCCAAAATCCCACTTCTTCTGTTTAAACTTCTGCTCAATCTTGACAGTGTGCCGATACATTTTTTCGAACAATGAAATGTCCAAAAACTCCATCTCATCCTGGATGTACTTTCGTAGACAGTTGCGGTACATGAGCACTAAATGCCGCTCAATATCCTCGATACCTAGCTTCATGCGAAGGGCATGGAAAATATTTGTGAAATCTCGCACATCTTGGTCCCTTCCTTGTTGTAGCATGGTCCACTTTATGTATTTTTCTTCATATCTCTCGATAGGGTAATATTGTTCCTTGATGGTATCTCGAAAATAATTCCAAGTGGGTGTGGTTGAAAACAACGAGGGTTCACTCTCGTCCTTTTGTTCACAGTAGGTTTCCCACTAGTCCTTGACGTGTGGGGCGGCTTTGAGAAGTGCAAAAGTAATCTTTTCCTGATTAGAAAAGTCATGAACTAAAAAATATCCTTCAAATAGATTTAACCATTTCTCTACGGCCTCTGCATCTATCAGACCTCCCAATATGGGAATATCGAAGTTAACTTGTACCTTAAAAGAAGTGGCGCCTCTAGAGTGCATGCTGGATGAAGATGCATCGTCTGTGGGTAGTTGTCAAAGGATTTGGGAAAAATTATCCATCATCGCATCCATTTGTCCCTCAAGGGCTTCCTCGAGCAACATTTTGAAAGGATCTCCTCCCCCTTTGTCTTTCTTTTCTTCCGTCTTGCAAGGTCGTCGGGTTTTTTGAGGCTAATCTTGCAATCGTTCAACCAAATCAAGCCCTAACTGCTTATACCATGACATCGTTGGGGACATGCAAAGGAAAATAGAGAAAGAGAAGATTGCTCTGATACCATTGATCTGAACTTAAAGAGGAACACAACAACTTATAGATATAATCATAAACACAAAGATGTAGCAGAAAGACACTTCATTTCATTAAGAGAAAAATATTGAACTGTGCTTACAAACAGAATGGAAATAAGATAGCTCAGGCGATGGTAACTTATCTCTGAGAAGAAATGTAGCAGCTACATGCCTTTCAAATGTATTAGAATGAGGCTCAAGGGCCTATTTATTATTGGAAAACATGAGAAAACCCTAAACAACTAAAACCCTAACCCCAGGAGATGTAACACCAAGAGTTTGTAGGCCCTATTGGGGTTAGTTGGGCAACCAACTTTCAGGGGTCATAGCTTGGTCATATTATATCCATTTGTTGTGTATGATACCTTGTTGGAAATGTCTTGCCAAGCATTATAGGTTTCACTGCAAGCCATTACCCATAGCAACTAGCCTGCCACAGACCCCAAAAAAAATTCGTTTAGGGGGTCAAAACTGTTGTCGAAGATTAGGGCCCAAAAAACTACTAAAAATAGTAAATGCTGAAATGAACAAGGAAACAAATGAAACTAACTAGGGGGTCTAGGTGGAATAGGCAGGTGGCCACCAATATCCACCTAGATCATTCCTCCCCCCTTAGGAAGCAATGGTTCCCATTGCGTGCAGAGCCTCCATGTGGTGAGGAAATTTTTGTTGAGCCTTGTCCCTGGTGAACCACTTTCCCTAGTGAAGGAGTTGGCCTACTTTAGCAACTCGTTATAACTGTATCCTCTATTGGCAAGTGTTCTTGATCTTTGTCTCCATGATCTGATCAGTTGTGGCCTATTCCATGCAGTTTGGGTTGAGCTTTACTGGTGTGAGTGTTCTGCAATGTTAGATGTGTCCAACAATGGTGGAAAGTATGGCTGAAGGTGATCTACATTGAACACGGCATGCAGACCAAGGAATGGTGGGATGATGAGCTCGAAAGAATTTTCACCGACGGACTTGACAATGTTGTAGGGCCCATATCAGAGTGGGTGAAGCTTGCAGTGGGGTCAAGAAAGGTGCTCCTTTTGCAAATGTAACCAAACTTTATCGCCCACTTGGAACTTGTGCGACACTCGATGCTAATCATGGCACTGCTTGTACTTAGCATTGGCTCCGTCCAATATCTCACGGACCTGTTGGAAGATGTGTTGAATGCGCTCAATGAAGCTGTTAGCCTTTTCAAATTTGGACTAGACATCAGTCAAAACTACCTTAGTGGTTGCAAATGGTATGGCCACATCAATGGCGCATAATGGCTGAAATCCTAGCCCTACCTGAAAGGGGTTGTGGCCTGTTGAGCTGTGGAGAGCTTTGTTGTAGATGTGTTAGGCATAGGGGAGAATTTCATCCCACATGTGTGGATTCTTCAAGTTGTACATGCACATAATTTTTACGATCATCCTGTTCACAACCTCTCTTTGGCCATCAGTTTGGGGATGGAAAGTCGTCGACTTAGTAAGTTTTGTATCCAGCATTGACCAAAGACTTGACCAAAATGCACTCACGAATTTGTTGTCCTGATCTAAGACAATGGACTGTGGGATCCCAAAGTGTACCCACACTTGCTTAAAGAAGAGCTTTGCAGTGGCCTCTGTTGTGATACTCTTCTTACAAGCCATCATGATGGCCATCTTAGAGAATATGTCAACAACCACGAAAACACAATTGTTGTTGTGATTAGTGAAAGGAAGGCCTGACATGTAATCCATGGAGACAGACTCCCAAGGCCAACTAGGAGTAGGTAGAGCAGTATACAAGCCTTTCTTCTTGATGGTTGGTTTGGCAATGGTGTAAGCAGTGCAATTTCTAATGTACTTCCCAACATCTTGACAAAGTTTTGGCCAATAAAAATACTTCTACAATACCACCACTATTTTCTCTACTCCGAAATGTCTAGCTACCCAACTGTAGAGCGCCTCCCAAATCGCACGCTCACTTGATGGAACACAGATGTGTCCCAAGTGGCATAACAGTGCATCTTGAAGGTGAAAATTTGGAATTTGCCTCCCTTTTATGAGTGTCTGGTATATGCTTCCAAATTCTGGATTGCTCTTGTAAAGATGCAGCCACCCGAATGTTTCCCTTCTTATACTTAATGCTCAAATGGAACTGTTGCAGATAGGTGGACCATTTTTTATGGTGATCGTTTTGTAACTTCCCTTGTGTTTGTATGAACTGTAGAGGTTGGTGGTATGTGGGGATGATTGTTTCCTTCCCCATAATGCAATGCTTCCATTGGCAGTAGGCCTGCACAATGTAATACATTTCTTTGTCGTAAGTTGGGTACTTTTAGATTGTGTCTCAAAGTGTCTCACTATGGTAAGCCACTAGATTCCCATGCTGAGTAAGAACTGCACCAATAGCATAGTCGGAGGCATCTATCTCAATCTCAAATGGTTGTTGTAGGTCTCATAATGTGAGCACTGGTGCAGAACAGAGGTGATTCTTCAACTTAGAGAATGATTTTTGTTGGGTTTCGACCAAAAAAACTTTTCTTTCACTCCGTCCTTGGTGACTTGACTTAAAGTCCAAGTGATATGAGAGAACCCCAACATGAACCTAAGGTAGAAATTGGAAAGACCTAAAAAGTTGCAGAGCTCTGTTAGAGTGGTTGGGCTTGGCCAATCCCAAATGACTTGTATCTTCGATGGGTCCACATGTACACCCTACTCATCAATGATGTATCCCAAATATTGAACTCAGGTCAGGCCAAAGGTGCATTTCTACAAGTTAGCACACAACTTGTGCTGTCGCAGGGTTTGAAGGATCTATCGAATATGGCAAAGGTGCTCTTCCCAACTCTAGCTAAAGATCAATATTTCATCTAAATACGCCACCAAAAATGCATTGGTGAAGGGTCGCAATATGTCGTCCATCAGTATCATGAAGGTTGCAGGGGTCTTCATCAATTTGAATGGAATGACCAACCATTCAAAAAGGCCCTCCTTGGATTTGAAGGTAGGCTTACACACATCAGAGGGTTCGATAGGCACCTGGTGATAACATGACTTCAAGTCAATATTGTCGAAATATTTGGCCCCTTTGAGTTGGTCCAGAAGGTCATCAATCCATGGGATTGGGTACATATTCTGGACAGTGATCTTGTTCAATGCCCGACAGTCAATACAGAGCCTCCAGGTCCCATCCTTCTTCTGTACCAATACAATCAGGCTCCCACAAGGTGATGAGCTTGGCCTAATGTTCCCTTTCTACAATAGTTCTTTAATCTGTCTCTTGATCTCATCATTATTTAGAACAGAGCGTTTATAGATAATTCCATTGGGTAGCAATGCACCCGGGGTCAGATCGATGGAGTGCTTGACCTGACAGTGCAGAGGTACCCCTGTGGGTGAGGTGAAATATCCATGTACTCCTCCACGAACTTGTCCATATGTTGTTTCTATGTAGATGAGCCCTGTCTGGAAGTCATTGCCACAAAATTCTTCTTGCCCTAAGGGAAAATCATAAGGAAAACAAATTTCCTAGTCTGGGAAATGCTCTTACTGCAATGCTTTGCAGTGATCAAAGAGATGGCGGTAGGCGGGGCTACCTCCGGTATCCTGTACAACTTATTAGCCAAAGTAATAATCACAGAGCAAGGTCTAGACTCATATACAACATGTTGCTTCCACAAGTATGGTTGTCCTAACAATACATCACAAACTTCAACAAGAGCAACGTCACATAGTACTTCATCTGTGAAGGGCTTGATGTTGTAGGGAAGGTGACACTACTGGCTGACGCGAAGATATCATCCTTAGTGAAGCCACATGATGATGTATGGTTGTGGATGTGTTGTAGTCTTTAGGCCAAGCCACTTCACAACCTCTGCTAAGTTGAGGTTCTTTTGGCTCCTGTTGTCGACAATGAACTGCAGTGGAGAACCCTTCACCCACATTTGTAAGTGGAAGAGGTGTTCCCACTCCTCTGGATCTTTAGGCTCAATCTTTTGGATCTTGGTGATGGCCATAGTGGCACTGGGCTCCACATCAATGATCTACATCCATTTGTCAGTTCCCTTATCAGATTCTGATTCAGAGTCAGAACCTTTGTCTGATTCAAAAGCCTTCATTTCGGCCATGAGTGACTGCTTGGCTCGACACTCACTTGTATTGTGAGTGGAGATCTAATGGAACTCACACCATTTTCCCATGTCCTTCTTCGTCTTCATGGTGTTCCTCTTTTCTTTAGGCTTCGACAGGCTGTCTTGGGTAGCCTCGCCTTGGCTTCATCCTTTGTTCTGTAGTTTGGGGGTTCCTTTTCCTTGCTTTAGATTTGCAGATGCAAAGTCCACTTCTTTTGTTTAAATTTCTGCTCAATCTTGAAAGCGTACCGATATGACGTGCCGAGCGAGGTAATGTCCAGGAACTCCATCTCATCCTAGATGTATTTGTGTAGATAGTCACGGTACTTGAGCACCAAATGCCACTCAGTATCCTTGATACCCAACTTCGTGTGAAGGGTATTTGTGAACTATGGTATATCTTGGTCCCTTCCTTGTCATAGCATGGTCCACTTTATGTATTTTTCTTCATTGCTCCTGACAAGGTAATATTGTTCCTTGATGGTGTCTCAGAAAGAATTCCAATTGGGTGCAACTGAAAATAGTGAGGGTTCACTCTCACCCTTTTGTTCATAATATGTTTCTCACCAATCCTTGACATGTGGAGCAGCTTTGAGAAGTGCAAAAGTAATATTTTCCCGATTGGAAAAGTCATGAACCGAAAAATATCCTTGCAACAGATTTAACCATTTATCTACGACTTCTACATCTATCACGCCTTCAAATATGGGAATATCGAAGTTAAATTGTACCTTAAAAGGGTTGGCGCCTCCAGAGTGCCTGCTAGATGAAGATGCATCACTTGTGGGTAGCCGTCGAAGGATCTGGGAAAATTTATCCATCATCGCACCCCTTTGTCGCTCGAAGGCTTCCTTGAGCAACATTTTGAAAGGATCTCCTACCCCCTCGTCTTTCTTTTCTTCTGCCACGGGAGGTCGTTAGGTTTTGTGAGGTTGATCTTGCAATGGTTCAACCAGATCAAGCCATAACTCCTTATACCACGACCTCGTTGGGGACATGCAAAGAAAAACAGAGAAAGAGAACACAACTTTGATACCACTGATCCGAACTTAAACAGGAATGCAAAAACTGATAGATATGATCATAAATACAGAGATGCAACAGAAAAACACTTCTTTTCATTAATAGAAAAATATTGAACTATGCTTACAAATAGAATGGAAATAAGATAGCTCGGGTGATGGTAGCTTATCTCTAAGAAGATATGTGACAGTTGCATGCCTCTGAACTATGTTACAATTAGGTTCAGGGTTCTATTTATTATTGGAAAACATGAGAAAACCCTAAACAACCAAAACCCTAACCCTAGGAGATGTAACACCAAGAGTTTGTGGGCCCCGTTGGGGTTAGTTGGGTAGCCAACTTCTCGAGGTCATAACTTGGTCATATTATCTATGTTTGGCACATACGATACCTTGTTTGAAAGGTCTTGCCAAATACTATAGGTTTCTCCCAATGTCTCTACCTATGACCATGGGCCTACTGCAAACCCCAAAAAACGTTATTTAGGGGGTCAAAACTGCTCTGAAAGTTTAGGACTCGAAAAACTGCTAAAAATAGTAAATGTTGAAATGAACAAGGAAACAAATGAAACTAATTGGGAGGTCTAGGTGGAATAGGTGGGTAGCCACCAATATCCACCTGGATCATCAACCATAGTCCAACATTGCAATGTGACAGGGATTGTCTTAATATGAAAATCAACCATGGTCAACCATGTTTATTTTAGGGTTTATAGTATTTATCTTAGACTTTATATACCTTGGGTTTATAATATTAATCCCTTGGGTTTATAATATTAATCCCTTGGGTTTAATATTATTCCCTTGGCTTTATAATCCCTTGGATTTTTAGTATTAATCCGTTGGGTTTATTAATCCGTTGGGTTTATTATTCCCTTGGGTTTATAATATCAATCCCTTAGGTTTATTAATCTAAGGGTTCATATTCCTAGGGTATAATATTATTCATAGGGTTTATAATATTAATCCTAGGGTTTAATATAAATCCCTTGGGTTTATAATCATGGTCAACCATGGTCTAACGTCACATTGTGACAAAGATTGTCTCAATATGAAAATCAACCATGCTTAACTATTGTCAACCATCGTCAACCATGGTCAATCATGGTCAACCATGGTCCAATGTCACATTGTGACAAAGATTATCTCAATATGAAAATCAACCATGGTCAAACATGGTCAACCATGGTCCAACGTCACATTGTGAAAAGATTGTCTCAATATGAAAATCAACCATGGTCAACTTCGTTTATTTTACCATTTATAATATTTATGATAGGGTTTATATACCTTGGTTTATAATATTTATCTTAGGGTTTATCATAGGATTTTCTCAATATGAAAATCAATCATGGTCAGCCGTGGTCAACCATGGTCCAACATCACATTATTGCAAATATTTTCTCAATATGAAAATCAACCATGGTCCACATCCCATTGTGACAAATATTGGCTCAATATGGAAATCAATCTTGGTCAATATGAAAATCAAGCATGGTCAACCATGGTCCAATGTCTCATTGTGACAAGTATTGTCTCAATATGAAAATAAAACATGGTCAATGATGGTCAACCATGGTCCAATGTTGCATTGTGGTAAGATTCTTTCAATATGAAAATTAACCATAGTCAATCATCGTCAACCACGGTCAATAACCATGATCACATTGTGACAAATATTGTCTCATGGTCCAATTTCACATTGTGACAACCATGGTCATCCATGATTGACCATGGTTAACCATGGTCCAACGTCACATTGTGACAAATATTGTCTCAATATGAAAATCAACCATGTTCAACCATGGTCCAATGTTGCATTGTGACAAAGATTCTCTCAATACGAAAATAAATCATGGTCAACCATGGTCCAAAATCACATAGTCACAAAGAATGTCTCAATATGAAAATCAACCATGGTCAACCATTGTTGTTTTATGGTTTATAATATTTATCTTAGGGTTTATATAAGTTGGGTTTACAAAATTAATCCCTTGGGTTTAATATTATTCCCTTGGGTTTTTAGTATTAATCCCTTGGTTTTCTTAGTGCCTTGGGTTTATAATATCAATCCCATGGGTTTATTAAGTTAAGAGTTCATATTCCTAGGGTATAATATTATTCATAGGGTTTATAATATTAATCCTAGGGTTTAATGTAAATCCCTTGGTTTATAATCTATTGTGTTTATAATATAAATTCCTTGGGTTTCTAATATTAGTAACCAAATCTCAGGTTTATAACCAGCAAATCATTCCCCAAGAAATCTTAGAGCCCTAGGGAGAACTCTATCGGCCACCCATATTGCCCTCGTCTCGTCCTTTTGGAAATTGTGGACAAATGTTTGTAACTCATCCTCAAAAAACTTCCTCTGTTAAACTTTTATTGTCCTCTTCCTCAACAAATCTAGGGAATAAGTGGGCCAACTTGATCACCTTAGAAATGGATTTTCTCTCGTTAGCCTTGAAGAGGTTTCCAAAGTGTTTCTTACCCATATTTTCCAGATCCTCAAAGGTGGAGGCAAAACCACCTTCTTAATTATCTAATTTCCAAATGGCATTGGCCATTTTCCTCCCTTTAACATAGGACTGGAATATTTTTTTGTTTTCCTCCACTACATCCAACCATATGGCTCTAATCTTTAGCCTCTAGGAATATTCTTTAGGCTCTAATAATTTCCTTCTCCAAGCTTCAAGAAGAAGTAGCCTAGCCTTCAAATCATCACTGAGGTACCCCCCATCCTCAGATTTTCCCAAGTCCTCTAATTCCTTCTCAATATCCTTAAGTTCTTGATTGTCTTGTCTTCTCTTGAGAGCATCCTAGTTAAGCATGACCTTTTTAACTTGAGAAATGTTCTTACAAAATTTAACTTCCATAGAGACCCCAAACTTAGGATCAAAAGGAGCTCGGGTAGATTTCGCTATATCTAAGTATTCATTTTCTTTAAACCATGTTGCATTAAATTTAAATTGGCTCTTTAGTTTTTTCCCATCCCTCTTATTTCCAATAATATAGGGTAATGATCATATTCACCCCCTTATCTGACCCAATTCTACATTAAAGGAATCCTTTCCACCAAAGATTCAAATAGAAGAAAACGATCAAGTCTTTTGGCCACTCTGGCATCCCCTATTCTATGATTTCTCCAAGTTGGACAAACTTTTGTCAGTTCCACATCCATCAAATTTTTATCAATAAAAGTATGCTTGAGAAAATATGTAAGGTGGTCAAGTCATGCATGGGAGCCACGAAATTCAGCCACCCCAAAGGAGAAGTTAAGATCCCCTCCCAAAATCAAGTTCTCGGAGGAGAGAAGATGTTTATGGAGAAGGGATTCCTAAAAAGGAGGTCACTTCGAGATTGACCCATATATGTTGACCACACTAAATTCCATATCTTGCTTCGAATCAATAAATTCCATACCGAACACTAACTGCATCCGTCATTGGTTTAAAAATTTGACTTGTTGGGGGTTCCATGTAATGGCTAGACCATTTGAGTTCTTCCAACACTTTTGTAACAAAGGCCTCATCCCCTAAGGTTTCCTGAAATAAAAGAATATCAGGGGGGAATAAATTTGCAACCCTTTGCAAGGCCAATTTTTTAGATGGGTTGGCTAGTTCCCTATAGTTGAAGGATTAGATAATTATAGGGGAACCCCACCCAGGGACTTCACTACTCTAAGCACCCCAATGATGGATTTTTTCTCCCCATAAACTATATCTAGATGAACTTAGACTTGGGATTTTTCCAAGTGATATTTTCTACCCCTCACTTTCCCCTCCGAGACTAGACAAGATTTTCCAAGTCCAAGAGAGGGAGGCTTTATTGAGCTCTGAGCTTGCCTCAGATGAAGAAAATATCTAGACGATGAGTCTAAGGAAATAGAATAATAGCTCTCTTTGATTGAGACAACAATCGATAAGGTAGTCAATGAGGCTAGGGGGAAATACATAGGGAAGAAGAGGAAAGGGGAATGTCACAAAAAAAAGGAATGTCAATGTCACAACCTATTGAGCAGTTGCATCCTTTTTGTAGAACAAAAAATGAATCAACTAAATATGATAAAGGAGTTGAAATAGGAAAATTTCCCATGATTGACACTTCCCATAAAGAAGGTACCATCGAGATGGGGGGTGGATGGGGTGGCTCAAATTTCTTTTCCTCCTTGCGGAAACTCGATGCTTCATCACGAATAATGAAACTAGTAAGGGGGGGGGGGACTATCTCCTCCTTCTAACTAAGATGCCTGGCTTCCTCCATTGTAATTGAATCTTATTGAGGGAGACCCTTTTTTGGAGAGAGGATCATCCCTGATCCCTTTGTGCCCATGGAAAGGAAGGGAGAAATCCTTCATGATGTGCCCAGTCTTATGGCACTGCCTACATAAAAAAGGGATCCCCTCATAATCAATAATCTGAAGGTGAGAGTAATTTTTCCTCAAAATATCTAGTTCTACCACCAATCCTTCCCTTGTGTCAGCTTTAACTAGTATACAGGTGATTGTCATAAACCCTGTTGAACGGAATGACATGTCTACATCACGAAATTCCCCAAAATAATTCTTGATTTCTCTAAAAGAATCCTAAGACTAGAATTGCATGGGAAACGCTAGAAAATGAACCCATATGGGTGATTTCTCTAAGGTTTCTCTCTTTGTGTCGAAGAGTGGTGACCATATCTTAAACATAATTGGGTTTGATTCCATTTTCTAGCTTTTTGATAGGAACTATGCCACATGCTCCCTGGAAAAGAACTTGGAAAAAACCACTCCCTTGCTAAAGACAATAATGAAGGACTCCATTCAATTCATTGTCCCCAAGTTTGTTTTCTCGGGCCTTGATAGAAGAAATGATGAAACAGTGACCCTTAGCCTAACCCACCATGGCTAGCTCAAAATTCAATTCAACCTCATGCATCTAAATATCACCAACAAACACCATTTTGTGTGCTCCCTTTTTCTGGATTGTGTACTAAGACTTCTTCTTTCTAGGCCTAATACTTAGGGTTTGACTTTCTCCACCCCTATTCTATGTTCATGTGGGTGGCAACGACCCCACAGAAGCCCTAATTCTTGGTCGTACCACTAGATCCACCACATATTTGAGCCCTGGAGTAGAGTTATTAAAGACACTTGGGAGGGTTTCAATACCTGTTATAGATGTTGCCAACACAAATTCTGGAGGGGCATGGCTTAACCCCCCATCTGCTAAGAGCATGTATCCTCCAAACACTGATGAGTCTACCACAAATCCTCCATTGCAAAAACCTTCGACTGAGAAATTGCAAAGGAGGGAAACCTTTGGGAGTCTTCTTTTGAAGCCAGGCCATCAAAGGACCAAGCCACATACTAACCCAAAACCCAAAACACCAACGGGTTATGAGAAGGAATATTTAGGAAGCACTTAAAGTCCAAGCCATCCACCATGCCAAAAATCTCAGTCTCAAACCGAGACATCCCCACAAGCTTGCTCGAGAGTTGTCCCTAACCCTAGTCTGATCCATCTCCACCACCTAACAAAGACATGACACCTAGCTCCAACCAAATTTGGATACATTCCATGGGGTCAGCAAAAACAAAGTGTGAAGAGACTGGATGAGCGATTTGGATCCTGGGTCCCTTAGACGGAATAGTTTCATGAGGATTCCACAAAGGAGAGAAACCATTTTGTGAGGATTCCAATATAGGCTCAGGGGATGTGGAGGCTAATGACACTATTGATCCAATCATTATCATCTCGTCGGCCAAGGGTCCCTTCTATAAGGCGTGGAGAGACCTCATGAAACCCCATGTTGAATCGCCTAGATTATTTGTCCTTCATACAAATCGTTGAAAAAGTCCAGTAGTTCGTCTTCCATTTGAACCTTCGCATACGAATAGGGGTTGAAAAACAGGAGAGAGGCTTGCCTTGGTAGGCTCCTTAGCACGGAAAAAAGAAACCCTAAGTCATCTTGCACTCTATCGAAAATTCAGAAGCCATGCTTGCATGGTGACTTTCGAAATTCATAATCCCAATCACTGCTATAAATGATAGATAATCAAACCATCAAAATAAATTTGAAAATTATGTGTATATATTAAAGATTCTAAATTAAGTAAATTATATGATTAATTCAAATTTTAAATAAGTTTAAAAATTTAATTACTTAATTTAATTATCCAAATAATGAATACTTAATTTTTGAAAATTATATATATCTATATATATATATATATATATATATATATATATATAAAATTAAAACCATTAAAACAAATTATACTAAATCATTATACTTCCATTAAGATTAAAATTAATCCATACTTAACTATTCTTTTTTAAGTTGGTTTAAATATTATTTTATTTATTTTATTTTAATTTTATATTTTTTAAATTATGATTTGGTCCATTTTTAATTGTATACCATTCTAATTTATTGAATTGTCTTTTTTAATTCTAAATATCTAATAATTTTAACTAAATTTATTAATGCATGTTTTAGTATGTTTCTTATTTTTAATTGTGATGATGATGATGATGATGGTTAACGTCAGACCAAATAATGATCTATTGGACCTAAATAAACAAATTATTTATTTTGATTTAAGATTTTATTCCTATGCTCAAAAAGCTTGGAGAGAAGCCTCCCGAGCTCACTATAATTTTGACATTGTAAAAGGCTAGGAAGGTCAATATTGTAACAAAGATTGTGAAACTAAGATCTAATGTGGTTGTATGCAGGGCACTCTAAGAGGAAGTGGTTTTCATCCTCGATGCTCCTATTCTCACATATATGGCAGATCCTTTCCATCCATGGTGTTTTAGGAACTGCCCAACGACCTGTTTGACTATGGAGCTCATGAGAATTCGTTCTAATCTTTGCTATATTAATTTTCTTCTTTGAGCTAGTTAAAATAGAGAGACACTTTTGATCTTCTAGGCTGGGGTTGATGACCTTCTTATAATAACTTAATTTTCTTTTAGCCACTAAATCTTTCTCACACCACAATTTTTCTTTGAACTTAGAAGTAACAATATCTTTAATGTTATTTATGTTTTTGCAATGCATCATTCTCGTTGACCTCCCAATAGTTTAACCAGGCCCTTGTATTATTGATTTGAATAATTTATAATTTTACATTATCTAAATATTTACACAAATTCTTTTCATATGAAATATACTTTTGTAATTATATATATTAAAGAATTGGTAAACATCAATAAATATTTATCCATAATAAACATCAAAACATCTATTTTATAATACATTTCACATTTTTAATATTTAAAAAAAAACATTAAAAAAATAAATTATAATTTTATCTTAAATTATTATTGTACTTGTTTTATATATATATATATATATATATAGAGAGAGAGAGAGATAACACAACAATAATATAAATTCACATATAGATATGTTTAACATGTAAATAGACTTTGTTACAATATTATGGGTCAATACCATGGAATCATGTATGATTCATATTTTTTTATATATAAATAGGCTTTGTTACAATACCATGGGCCAATACCACAATTTATCGATAGCACATGTCCAAAAAACCAATTTAAAATAAAATAACATTGGTTTATATGACACTTTTTTTAATTAATCAATTTAATGATAAAAAAAACATAACTACCTTTGAAATAATCTCTTATAATTTATAACTACTAAAAATATTCTAAAATATTTCATAAAAATAAATTTTTATTATCCATTTAAAAATATTAATAATTAAATCTAAATTTTGAAAATCTTACTCCAAAAAATCTCACAAATGTAATAATTATTATAAATAACTAAAACATAACTTTTGTTTTTCCCAAAATTCGATAATTTTCAATATATATATTTTTTTACCGGATTTGATTATTTTAATATTATATAAGTCAAAATTATAAATGATCTAAACAATGAATATTTATCCGCTAAAACATAAATTATTTAAATAGTGAATATTTATCCGCCGCTTTTCCTTCGAGACTTTTATCTAAATAATAAAGACCGAATCCCACATTTTAAGGCTTTGTGTAAATATTTAATAATTGCATTTTTTAACATTTAATAGTATATGAATCTAAATTAGGTAGATGATAAAAATTTCCCTACATTTTTCAAAGTTTATCTAATTAATAAATACTTAATCAATTTTATTTTAGTAAAAAAAATTATAGTGTTGGACTCTACTATTTAATATTTTTTCAAATATTCAATCATTTAATGCCACTGATTTCTCTATATTCGCTCCACTGCTTTAAGTGTAATGTAACTCATTTAAATAGAATATGAATTATTGCTACTGATTTCTATCTATATTCGATCCACTGCTTTATTAGTCCTGGCCGGCTCGGACTATAGTGATCGATATGGTTAAACTTAGTATTAATTCAGGTGCTTAATATCATTAATAAATAAAGTTTTTAGATCTAATTTATTTGGCTATCTTATTTGGTTTTTCCCAGGTAAAAAAGCAAAACTATAGGTTATATTTATAAATTTGTTTAGCATTTGGAAACTAGTAAAGTGTTGGTAAACTAATGTAAACATTAATTTTCAAGCAATTAATGTTTAAATATATATCATTGTGTAAGATATATATATCTATATCTCATTCTGTAAGTAAAAAAAAGTGGAAATAAACAAATAACAAATAAAAGCTTGCCAATGGCGAGTAATGAGAGTATGCAAGTGGCAAGTAAAAGCTTGCTAGTGAGTGATGAGAGTATGCAAGTGGCGACGTGCCAATTGTTTCATCGGTTTATCCGGAACAACCTACTATAACATAAGCACAAGCAAGCATTTGACCGAATTCCCCTTGCAACGATAGTTTAGAAACCTCCCCCCTGCAACGATAGTTTAGAAGCCAAATACAGATGAAGACTACCATTATGCAGTGGTTTTTGTGTAACTTGATGCATCAAGGTAGTTGCCTTACTTGCAAGTAGTGGTTGTTGGTCCGGTTGCTACTAGCTTTGCAACGATTCTGGGGTTGCTACTAGCTTTACAATGAACTCCATCTGGTCGAAACTATTGCTTGGGTCAAAACTATTGCTTGTGGGTTCAGCATGTTTTATTAGCAATTTCCATACACGGTGGCAAGACTTTCTGGAGGATTTTGACATCGTCTTATTCAAATTGCTATTGATTGTGCCTGTATCATAACTATAGAAACATTATAGTTCTCACATATCTATTGCACCCATATCATTTATTGTACCCATTATCATTCCAGCTATGTTTCCTTCTATTCTTATCAGAATCGGTAAGTACACCATCATTGTTTTAACATATATAAGTTTGTTAAATTTAATTTCTAAAAAAATTGCTTGTTATATTGTAGAGAAACATTCTTAATTATACTTGTTTCTATAACGTTTAGATTGTTATAATTCCAATTCATGAAAAATACCAACTGAGATTTTCACCTGCCATTTGAGGGCCCTTACTTCTTCATAGGGGTCACTCACTATTCATATGGTGAGGGATCCAATCTGTACTACCCACCCTTACCTTCCCCCCGGCAGGGCTTGACTAACAGGGGAGGATGCCCCCGGCAGGGCTCGATCGTTAAGGGAGAGGAATTATAGCAGTCATTCTTATTGCTATTATATATGTCATTATGCCATGAATGAGAGATCGATTTCTTTCCCTTCTCCCATTTCTTCAAGTCATATATTATATATGTCATTATGCATGAATGAATTATATATGTCATTTCTTTCTTTCTTTATTGATTCATGCACATGACTGGTTCATGACTGGCACCATCCTTCTTGACTGGCCCAGCTACTGGGCTTCTCTCCTTACAGGCCCATATGGGATGGGTTTCTCTCTACTGGCTCATTCCACTACTATCAATCCAACTCTCTACTGGCTCATTCCACTACTATCAATCCAACCAATCTCTACCGGCATGGCTCTACCGGCTTGACGGACCCACCTTGTCTGATTACAGACAAGTGATATACATTCCTTGCCCTCAGAAGCGCAAGCCCTCCAGACCTTGACTGGCCCCACCAGACCTTACCCGAACCTTTAAGGAGAGGAACTTTAGTTGCTCGACTGATAAAGAGAGGAAGGGAGATGTCCGATGGAAGGAGGTTCTGCCTTAGGTAGTAAGAATGTTGAGAGTTTAAAGATGCATGTGAATTTCACAAAAAATAATTTATTTTTAATAATTCAAGTCTGAACAAGAAAATAATTGTTATTGTTTATATTTAAAGTGAAAATATAGTGATTTACATTGTTTTAGGTTGAATCCGAATTCTGGAAAAATACCAACTTATTCAACTTAAAGATGCTTCTAAATTTCTTATAAATTCGTTCATTTTTACTAATTCAAACATGTAAATTTCTTATAAATTCGCTCATTTTTACTAATTTAAACATGTAAATTTCATATAAATTCATTTATTTATAAATTTCTTATAAATTCATTCATTCTTACTAATTCAAGCTGTGAATCTTAATTCTAGAAAAATACCAACTGATCTTTAATATGTATTTAAATTTCTTATAAATTCATTTATTTGTAAATTTCTTATAAATTCATTCATTTTTACTAATTCAAGCGGTGAATCCTAATTCTAGAAAAATACCAACTGATCTTTAATATGTATTTAAATTTCTTATAAATTCATTCATTTCTACTAATTCAAGTAAAAACAAGAAAATAATTGTTTTTGTTTATAATTCAAACAAGAAAAACAAAATAATTGTTTCTATTTATATTTAGAGTGAAAATATAGTAATTTACTAACACTATCTCTAATGAATTAGCAAAGCAATAAGTAGAAAACCCACCTGCAACCATAACACACCTGGTTGCACAACACATTGTTATCTTCAGCAAATTTATTTTTCCAATATATGCATTTTTGAAGACCGGAGCATCATTAACACAATCTGCTTTCATTCCACAAATTTGCTTCTCTTTCTGTAACCTTAAGACGTAAGAAATGCAACCTAGGTAAGAAGTGAGAAGCAGAGTACACGAGGACCCAAATAAGTACATCCCCGACTAGATAGCTTCGATGGCATAACATCAGAGGTGGTGTCGTTTAGTGGAAGTTGCACAATTGTTAATGACCCTTGCTTCTGTTGCTGGTATTTTTTCTCGGACAACTAAGGCAATTTGTTCCCCGTATATAACGGGGCAACTATAAGGTGCGCTTCAACTGGATCCACTTCAACCACATATTTTAAAAGTAGGAATTGGAACTATAAGGGGTGCTTCAACTGGATCCACTAGATATTTCAAACATTTTTTTTTAATCACATGGTGAATCGGTAATTGCCAGGCCTAATCTATGGGAGATCAAGGATCAAACTTCATAGCTGCCACTATAACACCAAGAGCATAACCAACCACCTGCAAGTCTGGTATACTAAGTTCCTATGATTTTAGCAAGAGCAAACTCACGGGAAAGGAGAATCTGCCCCTCTAACTGCCACCACAGCAGGTCATTTTAATCTTCATATGCTAAAAAAATTAAGGATGCCATAGATTATACGCCTTCAAATGGCTTAAGGCATGCTGGCCAGGTGCTTAAGGCATGTTGGCCAGGTGGTGGACCAAACAAGGTAACTTGGCACACTGATTCTGGGTCATTCAAGAGGGGGCACGTGCCTTGCATGCAAGGCCATTATACGGGCTCAAATGTTTATTTCATTTTTTTTTTTCAATTATCAATTACTTCTTCATTAATGCAGGCTCAAATGTTTGTTTCATTTTTTTCTTTTTTTCAATTAGCATTTATTTCTTCATATAATATTTCCTCATTAAAAATGTGGGCTTAAATGTTTATTTCATTTTTTTTTCTCTTATATTAATTATTCATTTTTTAAACAAATAAAATTATAAATTATGGCCATTGGAATAAATGTGGATGTGGTTTTTTGAGTTGAGATATTTACAATGCACCAAGTGCTATTGCATCAACCACTCTATCTACATTTGTTAACAAATTATGGCCGCTGGAATAAATGTGGATGTGGTTTTTTAAGTTGGGATACTTAGATTCTGTCTACATTTGCTAGCACTTTGAACAATATGTTGTTCCTTGGTGCCTCATCTAATAAGCTTTCCCACATACAGATAAAGTGCCCTTTCGCAAAATAAATATACAATGTCTCAATTTCCAAATAACAGCCTAAACAATCAGCATTGCGGCAGGGACTTGTTGCTGAGCAACGCCTCTTGTTTGTAATCTAACTCATTTAAATAGAATATGAATTCAAACCATTAAATCTATAATGCTCTTTTCATGCTATACATACTAAATATGAAACTCTTATTATAAATGATTAAAATTAGGTTTATATTTGGTTTAAATGTATTTAGAATTTTGAAAAGGTATTTTTGAATTTATTAAATAGAATATGAAGGCGATTTTCATGTTATTTATATTAAATATGAAACTTTTATTATAAAGGAGTTGTTCTTGAAAATTTTATGGATTTTTATTTTGAATTTGGCGAAAAATATTATGGTCAAATCTTGATTCGTGTTGTTTAAATTGGTTTTTTTTTATTGAAGTTCCACAAGCATACTTAGAATAAGGAGCTAGGAAAAAAAAAAGTACTATATTGAAGTGCTTAATCCCACTCACAGTCATCAACCAAAAGCATACATAGAGGCCAATATCTATTGGAGAGCCAAAATTCTTATTGTTCAGTTAGAGACTAATTCTCATCAGCCAAAAGCATATATAGAGGCCAATATCTCTTGGAGAGCCAAAATTCTTATTGTTCAGTTAAACACTAATTCTCATCAGCCCTAGAAAAGGCAAAAAAAAGAGTGGGAGGAAAGAGTATATATTTTTTGTTCTTCAAGAAAAGTGGAAACATAAAAGCATTTCATTTTAGAATGTGAGGCCTTCAAAGACAACAGGGAAAGTTACGCAGATATGCTGGCAGTTAGCTCTTGGGATAATCTATTTAACCAGGAGTTTATCCAGAATGTTTATTGTGAGAATTTAGAGAAAAAGGGCCAAACTCATGGGATAATTTATTTAGGGAGGTGTTTGTCAAGAAGCTAGGAGCATTTATTGTGAGGCTTCATAGAAAAAGGCCAAACTCTTGGGATAATCTATTGAGCCCGGGGTTTGTCGAGAAGGTTGGAGAATTTATTGTGAGGCTTCACAGAAAGGGTCGAATACATCAAGTAGATGAAGAAGCAATATGTCTCATATGCTATCATCTATGATTGTCTTTCTTTCTTTCTTTATGGATTCAACACCCTCAAAAACCCTGGACCACTTGGATTGCGAAGAGTTCACATGTTAAACTTGTAATTTCAAGAAATCCCTAACTGAAAAATTAAATAAAAAAATAAACCAATTTTTTTTCCAAAAAATGATACTTAAAGCTATTTGTATTATAAATCATTAAAATACATAAATTATTAAAATAAACTCGTATAATAAATTATTAAAATTAGATTTATATTTAATTTAAATGTATTTCAATTAAAAGTTTGAAAAAATATGTTTGCACTCCTACTTTAATAATATCCTTTACTATGATTATAATTTAACCCATTTAGATAGAATATGAATTGAAACCATAGAATCTATAGAGCCTTTTTCATGCTATTTATACTTGAGCGGGCTTAATGGTTAAGAGCATGTGTTTCCTCCTAAGAGGTCACAAGTTCAAAACCAAAGAGGGTAGAGTATGTATGCCTTTGTAGACTTAGCAGTCAAATCCCTGCGTGGAGGGGGGTCTCTTGTCCCACAAACAAGGGGGTCTCATACACCAATTTGGTGTGTGGAGGGAGGTCTCTTGTCCCACAAACAAGGGGGTCTCATACACCAATTTGGTGTCTGGTTTGGTTGTGACCTTAAAAATGGATATTATTATTATTAAATATAAAACATTTATTATAAATCATTAAAACTAGATTTATATTTGGTTTAAATGTATTTAATTTAAAAATGTGAAAAGTATATTTCCTCTCTACTTTAATGATATCATTTACATTTAATTGGAATGAATTCAAACCATTGAATATATAATGTCCTTTTCATGCCATTTAACTAAATATGAAACTCTTATTTTAGATTATTAAAATTAGCTTTATATTTGGTTGAAATATATTTAAAATTAAAAAAAAAATACATATTTTTTAAACTTATTTAAATAGAATATAAATTTAAACTATTTATAAAGTTTATTTTATATTATTTATATTATAAAAATAAAATAAAACTAAAAATAATCTTTAATATTGAAAACTCATGATATTTATGTGGAATATAGTTTATTTAAAAAAGATTTTTTTTTAAATATTATTTAGATTTAAAAATAAAATAAAAATAAAAATGATTCTTAATATTGAAAACTCGTGGAATATGGTTTATTTAAAAAAGAAATTAAATTAATTTAAATTTATCTTAATTTTAAATTTAAATGTGGAGAGAAATCAAACTCGTTGAAATGCACCTCTTTTAAAATGAAAAAAAATTAATAGTTGTTGAAACTTGATAAATCGGAAATCAAATTAAATCTGAAATCAGAATTAAAATAAATGTAGAGCTACCTAACCCATTTAAATAGAATATGAATTCAAACCATTGAATCTATAAAGCCTTTTTCATGCCATTTATACCAAATATAAACACTTAATATAAATCATTTTAAAATTAGGTTTATATTTGGTTTAAATGAATTTAATTTAAAAGCGTAACACTTCCTAGCACATGTATAACTGTAACACTCTGTCGCGATTTTCTTGTCCGCCTATAAAGCTGGAAACTGATACACATGCGTACAGAAGCTTCGCACGGCTCTACTTCATTAATATACGATGGGGGTATTCTACCCTAAAATCCTCTAAGTTCGTTACGGCAGGTCCACACAGAAAGTTATATATGCAAACTGCCAGCCTTCAAAGTTATGGAGTCGTTCCGATCCAAAGCAACATTTTTTACCTAATCAAGAACAGTCAGCTCGACTGCCGCCGTGTTCCTTACAGGGGTTAGGTCGATCACAGGGCTTAGGTCGGCAGATCGAGTCGCTGGACTTCCAATTCCATTGCGCCGCTAGTGAATAATGGCTCGGATTGCAGTTGGCTCTAAGATTCCGGACGGCGCGCTGTTTTATGCAGATGAAGAAAACGAGATCAGGAGTGTTTCAGTCCATTCTTTGGCCGCTGGAAAGAAGGTTGTCATTTTCGGCGTTCCGGGGGCCTTTACTCCTGTATGCAGGTCAAGCACATTTCAATTATTCTGTTACTGATGTTTCTGCTTTGTTCGGAAGATTTCAGCTTTAATTAGTAATTTTCTGTTACTGAATTTTCTGCCTCAGTCATGGTTTTCTGTTGCTGAACTTTCTGCCGGATGATTTGAGCTTAATTTTAGGGTTTATATGTTAGTTTCAGATTTTTATTTTATTTTTAAGTTTAATTATGTTGAATATATCACTTTAATCTAGGCAGGAATTGAACAAGTGACTTCAGGTCAAAAAGTGCTTTTTTCGAGAAATACCTTAACAAAACATATAAGTTTTAGATTTTAAATTGAAACTTAATTATTAGATTTTGATATTTATTTGTGCATTTAATTATTGTAATACTTATTCGCTATAATTTTGCTATATTCAAAATATTAATTTTAAAGCAAAGAATTACATCCTTAGATTTTAGGTAAAGGGAGTAGTCAGTGAAAAAAGCTCCAAAATATAGAGTTAAACCAAGTTTTAAAATATTCTATATTAAAATGAATATTTTTAAAATTATAATTTTTATGTAAGTTTTTAAAATTATAATTTTTATGTAAGTTTTCTATTCTTGCTCTTTTAAAATAAAAATTAAAAAAAAAAAAAAAAATATGTTGTAAAGTAAGATGTTTCAATCTTATATTTTTCAAAAATATTTCAACAAAATATTTTAAATAAACTATTAGAAAATCTATGTTAATTTATTTATGTTGATATCAACTTCATATATATCTATATATAGAAAAAATATGATTAAAATTTTTATTTAGTCTTATATATACTTTATTTATGATTCAAAATACAATTTAAACAATGAAAAAATAACACAGTGTATTTTGCAATCTAATAAAATTTAAACGTAAAAAATTTGATCCCTTATGCTCAATATTAAATCTGGACTTTAAAAAATCTATACTAATTTTATTAATAATAATAATAATAATAATAATAAAATTATATGCTTTTCATTTCAATAATTTATTTATACATTTTATATCATTTTTAATTAAAAAAATAATACAAAGTTAATACAAAACTATCAAAACATAGATAAAGCCACAACACATTAGTACATTGCCTTGAAAAAAGATTTAGAGCTTTTGGTAAATAAAATCTTAAATTCGATCTCCAAAATATATTTAGAATTTTTTTTAATTAAAAATTAATTTTAAAATAAAATATAAGAAAAGACTAATTTTTTAATTAAACAAATATTTATAATATAAAGATAATTGAAAAAATTATAGATTTTTTTTAATATTTTCCCAACCCCATTTGAAAAAGTAAACCAATTTTAAAAAAGAATATTATTTCTTTATTTGTATATATGGTTGAAAAATGATAAAATTTTAATACGAAAAATTTTGATTTATTTATATACGCCTTGAAAAGAGATAAAATTAAGATATAAAAGCTTTTGATATCTCCCAGAAAATTAGCTTAGACAGAAAAATGTTTGTAAAAATTATCTACAAAGATTTACATCTTTGCTATTATTTTTTCCTTAAACTTTATAAATATTTCAGAAGTAATAACTTTAATCCTTAAACTTTATAAATATTTCATAAGTAATAACTTTAATGTTAAATATTTTTGCAAATTTGTTAGTATCCTTTTTTCCTTTTTCAAATTTTTTGAACTTTGAATATGAGAATTTGTTAGATAAAAAACGCCATTAGTGGTTTATTTTATGATTTATTATTAAAATAAATTTAGTTAATAAAAATGATTTTTTTGATTAATTGTATTATTAAAATTTTGTTTACATTTTAATTAAATATTGTAATTCATTTTTAAAACAATATAAATCACAAAAATCTAAAATCTAATATAAATTTAATTTTTAATAATTATCTCCATTAATAAACTATATTTGACTTTATCTTTTAAAAATATTAAAAAAGCTACCATTTATTAAAATTATTAAAAAAATACAATTTACATATTCCAAAATCTACCATGCTTTTGCACAAACTATGTGCCTTGTAATCATTTAATACACCAAATTTTTTAACTGAGAGGTTGTTTTATTGTTTTATTTTGGCAGTAGAGAACACGTTCCGGGATTTATAGAGAGTACCAAGGCATTGAAGGCAAAAGGCGTGGACGACATTATCTGCATAAGTGGTGTGTTTTTTTATTTTTAAAGCTGAAAATGTCCTGAAATGTGAATAAAGATAAATTGAACATTATCTGAGTCTATCTACATTACACAATATTAAAAATTTTCTATTTAATGGCTATAAATAAATTTATATAATTTTACAATTATTAAATGAAAATAATATTTTGTATTTAATAATTATAAGTAAATTATTTTTGAGTTTAGAAGTTCATTTTACAGCTAAGTATAAAAGAATGTGCAAGTTTGTCTGTCTATCTTTACTTTTTTAAAATAAAAATTAAAAATCATGTTTTAAATAGAAAAATAATGTGGGCTGTAATTAAGAACAAATGGATACTATGTAAAGTAATTAGAAGTAAAGAAAAATATGTAAAAAAATGTGTGAATCAAATGTTTAAATCTTATAAGTTTCGTGCCCCTTTAAAATAAAATAAAAAATTATTTGTCTAAATAGAAAAATAATATCTACTATAATTAAAAAAATGAATATGTTGTAAAGTAATTAGAAATAAAAGAAATGTGTGAATCAAATGTTTAAATTTTATATTTTTCAAAAATATTTCAACAAGAGATTTAAATAAACTATTTGAAAATCTAAGTTAATTAATTTATAACTCCCAAATTTACACTTGAAGAAATTTGATCCCTTTAGACTCATTTAAGATGGATCTATGCTGATTTATATGATTTGTTCATAATTTTTTTATATGTAGAATATTTTAAAATCAACTCTATTTGCGTTTCTAAAACCATAAATAAACTAAATTAATACCATATCTAAAAACATGATCATTTTTCATGTCCATTTTTCATGTCCATTAGGTATTTAAAATATTTTAGAACCGACTATCTCTAAAATTATAAACAATGTAGATTAGTAACATATCCAAAAACTTCCCCTTTTTAAATATAAACTTTTTACTATTTTAAAATTATAAACAATGTAGATTAGTAACATATCCAAAAACTTCCATTTTTAAAATATAAACTTGTTACTATTTCACTGTTATATATTAGAGTGAAAATGAATAGAAAAAACAGAGAACAAGAAAGGATTGAATTTATTTTGATTGTAGATTTCTAAAATATTTTGGAGTCAAACAGATAATAAAAATTAAATAATTTATCTCACTGTTATCCATAAAATTCTAAAATATTCATAATTCTATAATAAAAATAAAAATAAAAATGCGGAATAAAAATGCTCTAAATTACTTCTTACTGACACTGATACATTGCTAATAGTTTTTTTTTCCAGTAAATGACCCATTTGCGATGAAAAAATGGGCAAACTCATACCCACTGATACATTGTTGATGGTTTTTTTTTCAGTGAATGACCCATTTGTGATGAAAGAATGGGCAAACTCATACCCAGAGAACACACATGTAAAATTTCTTTCTGATGGCTCTGCAAATTACACACATTCATTGGGGCTTGAACTAGATTTGACAGAGGATGGACTAGGAATCAGATCTCAAAGGTATGCACTGATTTGCGATAATCTTGAAGTTAAAATAGCAAATCTTGAAGAAGGTGTGCACCACATGACAACTCACAAAGTTTCTACCGCTGCAAAGACACTGGAAGCAACCGGTAAACTAGTAGACGCTCCGGAAGCACCCAGTAAAGAACGTTGGGTGTGGTTTGACAGAATGCTGTCTAAAGGATGTTGCATGTGCACGTAGGTTGCTTGTACTCATTCATTAGTGCATGCACTTCTAACGTGAAAATAGGCATTTTTTTGACACCTTATTCATGGGTTTTAAAATAGGATTATGAAATGATTTGATTAAATATTTCAAATATATATATATATTATAATTTTGTAAATCTCTCAAAGGTTTTTTTTACGTATTTTTTAAATATCATAAATTAATAAAATTAAATTAATAATGTTGTTGATATAGCTGCAGGTTTCATAAATATAATCAAAAAAATTATTTTAAGAATGTCTTACTAATGCACACATCATAAATATAACCAAAAAAATATTGCAAGAATGCCTTACTAATGCACACATTTCATAAATATAACCAAAAAAACTATTGCAAGAATGCCTTACTAATGCAAACATTTACATGATTAGCCATGTCAACTTAAGAAAAAAAAAGAATTATAAATAAATGTTATAAATAATAATGAGGAACTTATTATGGAGTAACTTATTAGAAAATTGGTGGGCACAGAACCACAGGACACAAAGTTATTAAAAGTCAATGCAACCTAACAAAAGCCTATGCTAAGCATATTCTCTTGAGAATCAATTTAGCTTTGAATTAAAAAAATAAAATAAAAAAGTCAATAAAAACTTTCCTAAAAAATAATGTACTCATTTTTAATAAAAAAATATTTTTGAAAATTAAAAAATATTTAAAATATGTTAAATATATTATACTATAATATATATGTGAGACCTAAAAACATCGAAACTGAATTCCAAACAAAAGGATGATAATCATTCTTTCCAATTATTTGAGATCAATTTAATTGATATCTATACAACCTTCATACTTATGTTCTTCAATATTTCATAAATTACAAATGTAACTATTTCTAGAAAAATATTAATATATACGTTTTATATGTATATATAATTTATTGTATTGAATGAAAATTTTAAAAATTATAAAATAAAATTACAAAATGTTAAATAAATTTGGGATAAAAAAGATAAGGAGATAATTTCCAAACTTAAAATTGTTAAGTTGATAACTTTTATTTTTTTTCTCTAATATCATAGTAATAGAATAAGTCAAGTGAGAATCTTTTTCTCTAATATCTCAGTAACAAAATAAGTCAATTGAGTGTGTGAGGAAAGGAGAAAGAAATGTCATTAATGACATTTGATATTTATAGACAATACAGTTAGTTCAATTGGTAGAGTGCTTTTGTTAAAGCACATCTTCTATTAAGAGGTTATTGGTTTTATTCTCTAAACACTCTTAGGGTTAGGTTAGTAATCACTTAGGATGGAATCAGGAAATTACATAGAAAGGGAAACAAAAAATAACAAACAAACAAACTTTTATAGGCAACTCAAATTATTGCAAGAGAAATTCCACTATCTATGGCCATAGTCAATGATAAAATTTATAAATCTACAACAATCTAAAGAATATCTTTTCCAAAGTTAAAATGGATCCAATTCTTTATAATATTGTTTATAATGGAAGTTTTGAAATATCATGGTTACAAATATGAGTCTAATTATTTAAATTTATTTTATGAAATATGCAAAAAAAAAAAAAAAAACAAAGAAATTGGGTGTATTTTATTAACAAAAACAAAATTGTAATAGTGACAACTTGAATTCAACATGCTTATTATTTTTATTATTTGAATTTTATAGGCTTAATAGTTTTATTATTGATTTTTTAATTGAGTGGACATTATGTTGTTGTTGTTGTGACCTAACACTGTGTTTGAATCAATATGATGGTCATCCTTAACCAATCAAAACACTTCAATGCATATATAATATTAATCACATCAACAAACATAAAAATACACCAGATATATATATATATATATATATATATGAAACTTCTTTTATTATTGAATGGTCTTGTAGCACCAGCCTACTGTTACATTAATTTACTTGCACTAACCAAAAGTAGGAACCAAACCCCGAAATGTTTTACTAGCAACAACCAGAATTGCTTTATTGGCACTAACAAGAAGGAGACACTAATCCACTTAGAAATACAAGCATCAACCTAAACTGCTTTACTGACACCAACCAAAAGGAGACAACAATCCCCTGAGAAACACAAGAACTACCCTAGGCTACCTATTAGATCCCTTTTTCATGCATTTTTAAACTCAGATCCATAGGTGTTCTTTTCTATACATTTTTTCTTGATATATGATCCAATTTGTGTCTCCTCAAGCTCTCCTTTGCTTCTTCCTATCAATCCCTTCTCTGAATCTTTAGCTCTATTTTATCTATAGTCCTTATATGTTATTTCTTTATTTTTTGCTTAAGACATTGTTTTCTTCGAGGCCATATTATGTTTCTTTTCTTTACAACTCAGAATTCAAAAAATATTTCAGCATGTCATGCTTAGATATTAGATTGAGTAGATTCACTACTGCACATCATACTACTGCACAATTAGATTGAGTAGATTCACATGTCTTCATGGGATTTCATTTATAGGCCTTTTTCATACTTTTCATGGTAGAACTACTACAAATTACTGCTTATCACACAACAAAGCCAATCAACCACATTTACAAAATAATGATCTTAATTTTTCATTTTCTCTCTATTGTACTCTAGGTTGGACAACTTTGCACATATTTCTTGACTTATTCCCTCACCTTTTTTGGGATCATACATATTCCATTGACTTCATTTCTCGGGCTCCTACTTTTAGTCATTTATGACTCCCTTTTACTTTTTTTCTCACTTGCTCTTTGCACAACCAAATGGTAACCACCTTACCTCATATTTGCCCACTTTAACCTGCTCATCAACAACATGAACATGAGATGGGATTTATTATGTGAGACTAGATTTCCAAGATGCACTTATGGAAAATGGGGTCCACATGTCCAAAACTGACTACAAACACCCAGTGACACATGATCCCATTGTTATCAACCTAACTTGAACCAGCACTATTTCTTTTCAGTTTCATTTCCTTAAATTTAATAGAACTTTCTATTTTTGGAAAATTTTCAAGTTCAAGACTTCCAATGTCGTTTTGAGGGCTTAAACAACATTTTCGGAGAAAATAGAGAAACCGAAAAAGTGCCAAATTCTATTTTATACGTTTTTGCTTGACCTCCTTAGGGAAATCTTTGAAATGAGGTATTATGATAGTCAAACTAAGATTGTATGCCATTGTTACAACCCTGGGAAGTTTGAGGTCCAAATTACTCATTTATATAAACACTTTGTGTACATAGTACCTGTAGGTTATATATATCTATATATATATATATATATATATATATATATATATATATATATATATTATATATATATATATATATATATATATATATATATATATATATATATATGTATGTATGTAGTGACTTATTCAATAAACTCACCAGAGAATCATTAAGAAGGCTATATACCCTATCCACATAGCTACAACAACACTTATTGTTCCATACATTCATCAACCAATCAATAACTAAACAATTCATGACAAGAGCCATTGATGGTACACATCATATAATCAACATATAACCAGAAAATAACTAGCATAGGAATCATGGTAACTCAACTATAATATCATCAATACAATCACTACAAGTACATGATTCATAGTAAGAGAATAACCCTTATTAGCATATGAAACTACCAACCAAGTTAGGGACATCCATGTACCACCTGACCATAGATTGGGCTTAACCAAATTTATGTTTTAGCCAATCAACCTTTTGTCATATTCCAAGCATGATTGTGGGAACTCATGGGATAAACTAAGACAAAACCAAACCAAGGATTTCAGAGGCCAAACCACCTCAACCCTCAACCACAATGATTCTACCTCTATGGTTGGACATCACTAACACCAACCAGATCAGTCTCTACCTAAGTTGTCTAGGGCTCCAGGAATTAGTAACTTAACCCATAGACTTCCAATGATCTACAGTGTTTATCCAACCTGGCTCCAGGGACTAGTAACTCAACCCACCAAGGGCTCCAGAGTGTTTGTCCCAACCTAGGCTCTAGGACTAGTAACTCAACCCATATTGTTTTAGGGCTTACAAAGTGTTTGTTCCAACCCACAACCATAAGGAACATGAGAACCAATAAAAAAAAATCAATTGAAAAAACGCACAATACTATGGTTATCTAGGAAATGGCAAGGCAAGGCTAAATCCATTTTCAATCCATGAAAATTCCATGTTAATGACATCACATAGCCAGAAAATCACATGCATATATCATGCATCCAGAAATCAACAAGGAAATTACACATGCAACTTGTTACCTGCAAAGAAATCTAGTTGTAGATTTTGATATAATTGTTCCCTTGCACTTTTTTGCTTTCCTTTACCTTCTTTCTCCAAATCCAAGTGAATACTAGAGTGATCCAAGCATGCTCTAAGTCTGCAAGAGTATAGGAGAAAGAAAGAGAGCTCCAAAATTGAACTAACAAAAAAGGTTGTGAACTAATCCTCAAAAGTCTTTTTATCATTAAGGCCTCTATTTTCTTCATTTTCCTTCATTTTTCCTTAAATTTCCATCTCACGAAAATTTGTGTCTCTTCACCTTCATTTTCTCTTATTTTCCTTTATTTCATAACTAAAATGCCAATTATTGTCACTTTGCCTTTGCCAATGCATTTGCCAATTTTCATAGCCATTCATTAATCACCAATGATACCCATCATTATGTTTTTCCCACGATTCATCTTAGAATACATGTCCCATGACCTTGGTCTTATTTTATTTACATAGAAAATCAACCAGGGGATGTTACAAGCCCCCGCCCCTTTGGGGTGCACCATCCTTGGTGTTCTATAACACCTATGACCAGAAAACCACTGAAAACAAAACATACTGCCCATGGAGCTTTATAACATAGCTCAATACAATATTTACAATGATCCACCACTGTAAACCATGACCAACCTAACATACATGAAAATAATACTGCTTATTAGAGCTTTATAACACAGCTCATTGCAGCATCTACAACAACATCCATATATATATAGATATAGATATAGATATAGATATAGATATATAGATATAGATATATATATATATATATATATATATATATATATATATATATATATATATATATATATATATATATATATATATATATATATATACCCAAAAATCATTTGCTTGAATCGGTAAATAATGAAGGATATAAAGCCTGCATATGATCATCCATCTCCCATACAACTTCATTGGGCCCAAATTGCTTTGACTACACTTTAACTTGCTCGATTGCTTGGTTCTAGAGCATGAGTTGTTTCTGCTACAATATGCATTGTGGTTTTGGTTGGAGTTCTCCCTCTGGTTCTAGCTCTAACATAGACCAATCAATCACATTATCAACATCATGGAATACTTCTTAAGTAATGAAACATGGAAATAATCATGGACTTTCACTTTCATAGGTAGTGCAGGTCTGTATGCCACCAATCCAATCCTCTCAAGGATCTCAAAAGGCTCGCAATATTGAGGTGTCAGCTTGGCACATGACCCAATCCTTAAGGATCTCTTCTTGGGTTTGATGCGCAAGTACACATGTTCCCTAATATGAAATTCCTTAAATACCTAGTGTCAATCCACATAACTCTTCTACCTATCATGTGTTGTCTTATGTAGAAATTAATATGTAGATTCCAAACTTCTCATGAAATTTACTAAATCACAAGACTCGAAGCTACTTTACTGATCCACAAAAGTTAATTCACAATATAGAACAAAAATAATATACATACAAAAGGAACATCACACATGCATAGATATTTATCTATGGGAAAGAAACTGTTCAAAACCCCTTCCTATGTGTATTGAAGTAATCAAAGAATAGAGATGAATGCATATGCTTGCTCAAGCCTGAGAAGAACCTGCAAGTGTATAGTCTATCCCTCTTCCTGAATGACTGACTCTAGACAACACTTAGCCAATTTTCAAGCCCTCTAAGCTCCTATTTCATTGTGTTATTCCTTGAGGAAATTATCCCCTATTATTTTGGAAATTCCCTCAATTGGATTGTGCAATTCCTCTAGGTCCTTCCTCTGACAGCATGCACCACATGTACACATTGGAGTAATCTACAAATGATAGTACGCTACCTTGGAATATCCATCTCAACTGGGTAACTTGAATTCTCTACATGCATCAGTTATTTTGGGCTAATTGATTAGTTAATTGGTTGATCATTGGTTATGGTTAAAGTTTCACTTCCACAACTTGACCTCCACTAGTTCTTCTAACAATTAGAACTAGTTTAATTGACCATAACTCAATTTAGTTGAAATAGATTGCTACAAAATTAGAAATCAATCATACTGAATTGAAGTCAAGCTTCCCCAACTCGAATTAACTGAGTTAACTAAGTGACAATTCCCATGTCACTTTAGTTAAATACCTCCAAGATTTTTGTTGAAATGGAAATTCGAATTTTCTCTAGTTTGATGAAGGAAAATTCAAACTAAGATTTTCTTGCTACATTTTCAACACCTTCAAATTCCTTTTAATAACCTACATTTCCTATTCCATCTATGTGAACATGTCTGGTCCAATATGTACCATGTTCACTGGACCACTCCAGCTGATGGGAGTATTAAAACTCTGCCCATAAAGTGCCTCAAATAGACCCATCCTCAAGGACTCTTGATACCCATTGTTATATGTGAACACAACTAGTGGTAGATACTCTTCCCACTTCCTATGCTGATGCATAACATGCATCCTCAACATTTCCTCAAGGATCCTGTTAACCCTCATTGTCTTTCCATCTTTCCATAGATGATAATCTATACTAAAAGCCAACTCTATCTCAAAACTTGCAAACAACTCTTGTCCAAAACCTAGAAGTGAACTTGGCATCTCTATCAGATACATTCTTCTTATGAAAACCATTCAATCTCACTATCTTCCTAATGAAATCTCAGCTATGTCACTAGCTGAGTTTGTGGAATTCACCACAATGAAGTGAGATACCTTTATCAACCTATCAACCACAACCATAATGGAATCATGTTGTTTGGATGCCATCAACAGTCAGTAATGACATACATGGAATTGACCTCCCATTTATATTCTGGAATCAAAATCTACTGTAATAAACCACCTGGATGCTTGCACTCTGATTTTACCTATTAACAATCCAAACATTTAACCACAAACTCAACCACTTCCTTTTTCAAGTTTAGCCAATAGTAAAACTTCTTCACTGCTGTCAAATTCTTATGATATCCTAGGTGAACTGAATACAACTTAACATGAAATCCCCTCAAGATAATCTTCTTGAGCTCAATTTCATCTGGCACATAAATCATGTTCCTGAATTTCAACAAACCATCCATCGTGAGATGATAATCCACATCTGATTTCATGTACCCTATTGTGTTGTAACCTATTCTTAAGTTGTTGGTACTTTTCATCTTGTTTCCTTGCCTGCAAGATCTACTCCTACAAGTTTGTCCCATATGGAATCGTAGCTGCAATGTGATTTTCCTACACTCATATGCCAAGAGAATTTGCAACCCTAGTCTCCTTTACCTTAATGTACCTTATCTCAAAGTCAAACTCAATTAGAGTAGCCAACCATCTAGCTTTCATGGCATTCAGTTTAGGTTGGTCAAAAAAATACCTAAGCCAAGTGTGATCACTCATCAAGACAAACCTCTTGCTAAGAAGATAATGTCTCTGCATCTTCAACACATGAATGATAGTTTCCAACTTGAGATTTTGAATCACATAGTTCTGTTAGTGTTCATTCAACTTCCTTAACTCATAATATACCACTCGTCCTTCCTGCAATGGGACTCCACCAAGTCCTTCGTTTCAAGCATATTCACATACCACAAACTCTTTGTCAGGATCTGCAATCTTCAAAACCAAAGCATTTGTAAGCAACTGCTTCAACTTCTCAAAACTAGTTTCACACTCCTCAGTCCATTTGAACTTCCTCCCTTTTCACTGCAAAGATGTAATAGGATAGGAAATGCATGAGAATTCTCTAAGTGTGCAAGAGTATGAGAGAAAAAACGAGAGCTCCAAAAATTCTCTAAGTGTGCAAGAGTATGAGAGAAAAAAAGAGAGCTCCAAAAATGAACTAACAAAAAGGGTTGTGAATTGATCCTCAGAAGCCTTTTCATCATTGAGACTTCTATTTTCTTCAATTTCATTCATTTTTCCTTAAATTTCCATCTCATTCAAATATGTGTCTCTTCACCTTCCTTTTCTCTTATTTTCCTTTATTTCATAAATAAAATGCCAATTATTGTCACTTTTCCTTTGTCAATGCCTTTGCCAATTTCCATAACCATTAATTAATCACCAGTGATACCCATCACTATGATTTTCCCAACATTCAGCTTGTAATACATGTCCCATGACCTTGATTTTATTTTATTTACATGGAAAATCAACCAGGAGTTGTTACAAACCCCTCCCCCTTGGGGCAACACTGTCCTCGAAGTTCTATGACACCTATGACCAAAAAACCGCTGAAGAAAAAGCATATTACAGTCTATCCATGGAGATTTATAACATAGCTCAATGCAGTATTTACAATGATAAACAAATGTAAATCATGACCAACATAACAAACATGACAATCATACTACTCATTGGAGATTTATAACACAACTCATTGTGGCATTTACAACAACATCCATATATATACATATACATATACATATACCAAAAATTCATTTGCTTGAACTAGAAAATAATGAAGGATATAAAACCAATGTCTCATCAACCATCTCCCATGTAGCTTCATTGGGCCCAAAGTGCTTCCATTGCACTTTATCTTACTTGATTGCTCGGTTTCAGAGCATGAGTTGTTTCCATTTTAATATGCATTGTGGTTCTGGTTGGAATTCACCTTCTGGTTCCACTCGCAATACAAACCAGTTAATCACATGATCAACATATTGGACATACTTATAAAGTAATGAAACATGGAAATCATCATGGACATTCATTGTCAAAGATAGTGCAAGTCTATAGGCCACTGGTCCAATCCTCTCAAGGATCTCAAAAGGCCCGTAGTACCAAGGTGCCAGCTTGGCACTTGACCCAATCCTCAAGGAACTTATCTTAGGCTTAATGCGCAAGTACACATGTTTCCCAACCTGAAACTCCTTAAATATGTACTACAAACTCTTTGTTAGGATCTACAATATTCAAAACTAGAGCATTTGTAAGAAACTGCTTCAATTGGTCAAAACTAGTTGCACACTCCTCAGTTCATTCAAACTTATTCCCTTTTTGTTGCAAATATGTAATAGGTAGGAAATATGTGACAAGTTCCTAATGGACCTCCTATAGTAACATGGTAATCCCATCAATAATCTCACCTCATCCACATTTCTAGTATTTTACCTCTTGATGATAGCTCTGATCTATTTCTAGACCACTATTATACCTTCCTTGGAAACAAAATGTCCCAAGTAATGAAATTTTGTCTGAAATAAGCTGCACTTACTAATCTTGGCATACAACCAATGCTCTTTTGACAATATTAACACTGATTCCAAGTGTTTTTCATTATCTTCCTCATTCTTAGAATATATCAATATGTCATCAATGAGTACTATCACAAACTTGTTAGGATAAGGACATAACACACTATTCATTAAACACATGAAAGTAGCAAGAGCATTAGTAACACCAAAAGGAACTACTACAAACTCATAGTGCCCATACCTAGTATGGAATGAATTTTTGTAGATGCCCTCTTCTTTGATGTGTACCTGATGATATCCTTATATCAAGTCAATCTTGAATAACATTATTGCTCCCTTCAGTTGATCAAACAAATCAACAATATGTGACAAAGGATACATGTTCTTGATCATCACCTTTTTCAACTGCCTGTATTCAATGCACAACCTGAGAGTATCATCCTTCTTCTTCACAAACAAAACTGGTGCACCCCAAGGAAACACAGTTGGACTTATGTATCCTTTAACAAGCATTTCCGTAAGATGCAACTTCAATTCCACCAACTCTGGAGTGTTCATCCTGTACAGTGCCTTCAACGCTGGTGTTTCTCCTATCAAAAAATCAATAGAAAAATCCACTTCCCTATGAGGAGGAAACTCTAAAATATCTACAGGAAACACATCCTGAAACTATTGCAAAACTGAATACCTCTTCAGAAATCAACATCCTTTCCTTTGTCACTAGAAATATGAACTGCAAACAATACATATCATTTCCTTCTACTGCGCTTTACTTGCATACTTGTAACCATTATCACTGATGTAGGCTTCTTATTTCCCTATAATATTCTCCTCTCTCTATCATCATCCAAGCACTCAATAGCCGTATCATAGTTGTCCACTTTTGTCCTATGAAGGTACAACCATTCTATGCCCAAAATCATGCTATATGGTCTCAATGGAAGCACATTCAGATGTGTTGATGTAGGCATACCATTCAACTCGAATGCATAAGATCTCACCCAATGATGAACTCTCTTCTTGGTCCCTATATCCAAATGCACCAACCAAGATTACGCAAGCACTTCTTTATTCAAGCCACAGTTACCCACCAGGTCAAGACTAACATAACTATAATTAGACTTAGGATCAATCAAAATATAAACAAATTAGTCATGAAGATTACCTTCCATCTCAATAATAGATGCCTAATGATAAGCTTTCCTATTATCCAATGTTGCATAAATTCGAGGAATACTATGTCCAACATCCCCAACTATATGTGCCTCCTAAGCATTATAAATCTGAGGTTTTCCACCCTGATGCTATGGAAAATATCTCTTGCGATGATCCTTGCCTCAAGTCTAACATTGAAAACACTTCCTTCCATCACCCATGTTCTACTCCTCAGACTAAAATCCTTGTCCTCTGTCAACTACATTGAATTTCTTGTATGGCACTGGATTCTTCTTGCTACCTACATCCTAGGGTCTTCCTCTCTTATTATCCCATTTTCCCCTAGTCTTTTCATTACCTTTCCAACCCTGCTTAGGCTCTGACTTATGCTTAGACTTCTCATAACAATGTTTCAACTTCCCAATGACTTCCTCCAATGTCTGAGGCTCATCATACTCAATCTAATCCTTAAATTCTAATGGAAATCCACTAACGAATCTTTGAACCTTCATCTTCTCATCCTTAATATATGGTAGATACCTCAATAGATCCAAAAACTTAGTCATTTATTCTTCATCTATCATAGAACCCATTTTCAACTCGTAGAACTCCTTGGCCTTACCATCATAGTATCTCTCTGATCAGTACTTATTTCTAAAGAGTATCTTAAACTCATGCCAACTTAAATCCTCTATGTGTATGCCTCTGACATGCTTCACACATTCTCACCAGATGTCCAATTTTCCCTTGAGACTGAAAATAGCTATCATGGTGTTCATATTCTCTGAATAAACATGTGGCTCAAAGAACTTCTTCATCCCAAGCAACCATGAGTTTGAATCATCTAGTTTCTTCAGCTCTCTATCAAATGTAGGAGGCTTAGCTTTCTTAAACTCATTTGATAATTTTTTCTTCTCACTCTTCCTATAAGGATGATAGTGATGATGACCATGTTGTCTCTCTAATATAGAACTAGAATAGAACCCATAACCACTACCTCTCCTGCTAGGTGTATCCATCCATCTACCACCTCTGAATGTGTCATCCCTCTCTGACCCATGTTCTCCATGAGACCTGCTACCGTGTGCCCCATTTTTCCTTTCCTCATATACATAACTAATCCATGGCTATCCCTATCTCTACAAATCTAAGAGACTCTGAAGGATCATTGCATTGACATTTGCTTGCTTTTCTTTAGCTATGGAAAGTTTTTCCTATGACTAAATGATTATGTCATTATCCGCCTTGCAACTCCTAATATTTTCCTTTAAACTTCTCAAAGTATCTTCTATGTTACGAGAATAATCATCTTTGTGTTGTTCATATAATCTGAAAGGGGAGTCACATGAACTGTAATCCACCATTTTGCTTGTCATATCTGATCTTCTACTTCCTGCAAACATACCATGTCAGATAACCAAATATAAACATAAGAAACACACCTCAGTGAAGTTCAGGGGAGGCTATCTCAATTGCAAAAGTCAATCCATATTAGCATAATAGATGTAAATAAATGAAATAAACATATCAATCATCTCAACATCAACATCATAATGACACAAGGCCATAATAGTGACCATCACAATGCATGCGCAGAAAACACATTGACAACTAAAATGTATGCATAACAATCACATCTAGCCCATTCAGTCCAAGTGTTTGAAGTTGGAAGCTCTGATACTGCCTCATCCCATATTTACCCACTTTAACCTACACATTAGGGTGCGCATGAGATGAGAGTTACTATGCGAGACCTGATTTCCAAGATGCACTAATGGAAAATGGGGTCCACGTGTCTAGAACTCTCTACAAACATCAAGTGACACATTATTCCATTGTTAACGGCCTAACATGACCCAACACTATTCCTTTTCAATTTCATTTCCTTAAATTTAATAAAACTTTCTATTTTTGGCAGTTTTTCAGGTTCTAAACTTTTGAGGTCATTTTGAGGGCCTAAACGACTTTTTCAGGGAAAAAAAAGAGACTAGAAAAGTGCCAAATTTTATTCATATATTTTATGTTTGGGTTCCTTGTGGAGATCTTCGAAACAAGGTTTTATGATAGTTAAAGGGAGATCATATGCCAAAGTTACGACCATGGGAAGTTGGAGGTCCAATTTTCATTTATACACACTTTGTTTACTAGTACATGTAGGTTATAAATACATATTTTTATCATTAATTCAATAAGTTTACTAGAGAATCATCATGAAGGTTGTATACCCTCTCCACATAGCTGCAAAAACACTTATTAGTACATACATTCATTAACCAATCAATAACTAAAGAATTCATGACAAGAGCCACATATGGTACACATCATATAACCAGAAAATAACTAGCATAGGAATCATGGCAACTCAACTATAACATCACCAATACAATCACTACAAGTATACATGAATCACAACAAAATAATAGATCTTATTTATATATGAAAATACCAACCAAGTTAGGGACTTCCATGTACCATCCAACCATAGATTGGACTGAACTAGATCTCTCTTCAATCAATCACCCCCGTGCCATATTCCAAGCATGAATGTGGGATCTCATGGGATAAACCAAAACAAGGCTTGTATAGGCCAAAACCACCTCAAACCTCAACAACATTGATTCCATCTCTATAGTTGAACATCACTAACACCAACCAGATCGGTCTCTACCCAAGTTGTCCAGATCTCGAGGAACTAGTAACTCAGCCCATAGGCTTCCATAGCTTTAGAGTGTTTTTCCAACCCAACTCCAAGTACTAGTAACTCACCCCACCAAGGGCTCTAGAGTGTTTGTCCCAACCTAGGCTCCAGGACTAGTAACTCAACCCAAGTTGTTTTAGGGATTCCAGAGTATTTGTTCCAACCCACAGCCATAAGGAACATGAGCACCAACCAGAAAATAATAAAGAGGAGAAAACCTACAACATCATGGCTATCCAGGAAATGGAAAGGCATGGATAAATCCATTATAAATCCATGAAAATTTCCATGGTAATGACATCACATAGCTAGAAAATCACATGCATATATCATGCATCCAAAAATCAGCAAGGAAATCACACATGCAACCTGTTACCTGTAAAGTAATCCAATTGTAGTTGTTGATCTAACTGTTCCCTTGAGCTTTCATGATTTCCTTTTCCTTCTTTTTCCAAATCCAAGTGAATACTAGAGTGCTCCAAGCATGCTCTAATAATTCTCGAAGTGTGCAAGAGTATGAGAGAAGAAAGAGAGCTCCAAAACTAAACTGATAAAGAAAGGTTGTGAATTGATCCTCAGAAGCCTTTTTACCATTGAGGCCTCTATTTTCTTCAATTTCCCTCTCATGCAAATTTGTGTCTCTTCACCTTCCTTTTCTCTTTTTTTACTTTATTTCATAAATAAAATTCCAACTATTTCCACTTTGCCTTTGCTAATACCTTTACCAATTTCCATAGCCATTAATTAATCACTAGTGATACCTATTGCTATGTTTTTCCCAAAACTCAACTTGAAACACATGTCCCATGACCATGCCCTTATTTTATTTACATAGAAAATAATCGAAGGGTTGTTACAAACCCTCCCCCCTTGGGGGAACACTGTCCTCGGTCTTCTATGACACTTATGACTAGCAAGCCGCTGAAAATAAAACATACTACTCATAGAGCTTTCTAACATAGCTCGATGTAGTATTTATAATGATAAAAAATTGTAAACCATGACCAACATAATGAACATGAAAATCATTCGTGTATTCGAGCTTTCTAATACATCTCATTACGACATCTACAACAACATCCATATTTATACATATACATATACGAAACTTAATTTTCTTGAACCAACAAGTTGTTAAAAAATTATATATTACAAAGAAATGGAACACATAAAATATTGTAGAAACACAAACACAAAAATGCATAAAAAAAGAGAGACACAAATATGTGTGGTTCACCCAATTTGGGCTACGTCCACGAAGAAACAACCATTCCTTATTTTTATATTATCCAGCAAAATGAAGAGATAAAACCTACAACAGATCCGTTATAATTTTCACTTCACTCTCACAACCTCCTCTCTCTTTCTCTCTGAATAATACTCACAACTCCAATACAATTCCCTCATATAAAATGAGGGTTGTCTTCTAAGGCAAAAAACTCTAAATTAACATAACTTCTATTGTCATATCATTCGCCTAATGAACGACCCAGATTGACTACGAAATTACAATATTTTACAAGGCATTTTTCATCTATTTTTAGCTTTGGAGGTGCATCCCCTGAACACCCACCAGGGGGGGGCTCTTTGAAAGTAGTCGTCCCCCCCCCCAAGACCCCCCTAGCTACTATCATATAGTTGGTGTTGTTTCCCTGTTTAGGAACTAGGGTCTAATGCAGCTGAGACCTCTGAATCAAGAAGATAATTAGGCTCCACACCCACCAATATCCCACGTGGAGACTGATTTTAACAAATACATCGCTGCTTCATTTGCTAGATAATGCTTCCACTTTGGACCTGGTTGTGTCTCATTTTCATCATCATACTTGAAGAATAATTGAAACTTAGCAAGATCTCAGTTTCTCCTTAGTTACAACTTTTGTTAACATGCCTGTAGGATTCTTGTTAGTGTATATCTTTTTCAGCTTCAATTGTCCATCTTCCAACACTAACCATATGAAATGGTACTTTAGTTGTATATTTTTAGTCTTGGAATGAAATGTTGAGTTCTTTGCAATATGAATGGCACTTTGGTTGTCACTGTATAACCTGCCCATCTCTTGCTTCTTTCCCAACTCATCCATAAACCTTTGTAACCAAATCATTTCTTTACTAATGTCTATAGCAGCAACATACTCTACTTCCATTGTTGATAGTGTAACAATGTTTTTCGATTTTCAAACCCAAATGACAGTTGTTCCACCTACATTAAACACATACCCTATGGTGTTTCTCTTGTTATCTTTATCACCTATCGTATCTGCATCAACATATACCTGTAGAGAAATGTTTGAACCACCAAAGCATAATGCTTTCTTCATGGTACCTCTCAAATATTTGAGAATCCACTTCACTTCCATTTAATTCTCTTTTCTTGGATTATTCATATGCCTGCTTACAACTCTCACTGCATGTGCAATATCAGGCCTTGTGCAGATCATTACATACATCAAGCTTCCAACCGCTGATGCATATGGAACTTTACACATAAAATCCATCTCGTACTCGGTCTTGGGACAAATCTCCTTAGTTTGAAATGGCTAGCCAAAGGTGTACTAACTGGTTTTGCATTCTGCATATTAAATCTTTCCAACACCTTTTCCATGTACTCACTCTGAGACAATGTTAATTTGTGATTTTTCTTGTCTCTAGTTATTATCATGATAAGTATTTGTTTTGCAACACCCAAATCCTTCATTGCAAATGAATTTGCCAATTTTTCTTTTAGCAAATTTATTTCCTGCATATTAGACCCTCAACAAGCATGTCATCTACATACAATAGCAATATAATATGGTTGAAATCATTTTGTTTCTTAAGATAAACAAAATGATCAAAATGACATCTAGTATAACCTTGCTCAGACATAAACTTATCAAATTTTAGATACAATTGCCTTGGACCTTTTTTTAGGCCATATAATATATTCTTCAACCCGCACACTAATTTCTCCTTCCCTTTGACCTCATACCCTTGTGGATGATGAATATATATTTCTTCCTCCAAATCCCCATGGAGAAAGATAGTCTTTACATCTAACCACTCAAGATGAAAATCTTCTATTGCCACTAGACTTTAAATAATTTTGATTGAAGTCATTTTGACAACAGGAGAAAAATTTTCATCAAAGTCTATACCTTTATTTTGTGCAAACCCCTTCACCACAAGTCTAGCCTTATACCTCTATTTTCCTCCATCTTCTTCCTTGAACCTGTAAACCCATTTATCTTGCAATGGTGTTTTACCTGCAGGAAACTTAAATAAGTCACAAGTCTGGTTATGCATCAAGGATTCAATCTCTTCTTCTATGGCTTTCTCCTACTTCTTCCTAATTTTTATCCACATTGCTTCTTCATGCCTTTTTGGTTCACTAAACTAAGTCAACAATACATAGTATAATGAAGGAGAGTATTGTTCAGGGGGTATACTTATAACAATGTAAACTTTCAAATGGGAACTATAAACTCAAAACGGGAACTCTGGCAAAAAAACCCCGAAAAAACATAAAAAACAGTGCTAAAAACGAAAAGTGTTGATGCTGGAATAACACCTTTTTTTTCCAAGCTAAATTTTCCACATGTTTTAAAAATGACGGTGAAAACCAATTTTTGGTGCAAAAATTGTTCAAAAAATGCCCTCAAAACGAAGTGTTGATGTTCGAATAACATTTTTTTTTTCTCAATGGTAAATTTTGTGCAAAAAACACCCTCAAAACGAAAAGTGTTGATGCTGGAATAACAATTTTTTTTTCAAGGGTGAAATTTCAACATTTCAAAATAATAGCATAAAATATTATATCATAACCCCGAAAAACATTAAAATTTCAAAAAATTAAAATTAAAATAAAAATAAAAATTAAAATTAAAATTAAAATTAAAACAATGAAAAAACACAAAACAAAAAAATAAAAATAACAAAACATAAATAAAAATATATACTAAAAACAAAACATAAAATAAAAAACACAAAACAAAAAAAAAATCAAACATCAAAAATAAAATCAATCATAAAAATGTAAAATGTAAAAAAAAAAAAAAAAAACAAAACAAAATTAACCTATCAAAAATAAGAATTAAAAAACTAGAAAGAAATTACAAATTATAAACAAATAAATAGTAAAAAAAACATATCTAAAAAAATTTGGGGAAAAAAAACAAATATGTAAACAATAAAAAAATTTGGAAAAAGAAGAAAAAACACATTTAAAAAACTATAAAATTAAGTAGGTAACAATAGAAAAATTAAAAAAAAAACATTAACAAAAAACTAAAAAAAATTAAAATTAAAAACAAACTAGATTTAAAAAAAATAAAATGGAAAATTAACCAAAAATAAAAAATAAAAATTAGTGAAATTAAGATTAAAATGATGATTACTTAAAAAGTAAATGTAAAAATACATATATATGAAACAAAATATAAATAAAAAAATATTAAAAAAAAAATTGTTTAATCATAAAAGAATTTGGAAAAATAAAAAAAATAAAAAAATTATATATATAAATTTAAGTAAGTAAAAATATAAAGATTAAAAAAATCACTAACAAAAACTAGCCAAAAAAAAAAAACAAACTAGATTAAACAAAAATAGAAAATTAACAAAAAAAAAAAATTAAAAACTAGTAAAATTAATATTAAAAACATTTAGAAAAAACTAAAAAGACAAAAATAAGCTCAAATTATTAAAAAAAAACCTAAAAAAAATCGAAATTTAAAAAATATAGGTATTTTCCAATAAAATAAAAAATAAAAAATTAAAGAACATTTTCAACTTAAAAAAAAAATCTTTTTGATTTAAGAATAAATAAATAAATAATTTTTTTTATTAAATTTTCATTATTTATTTAAAAACAAACAAAAAAAAATTAAAGATAATTTTTTTTTAAATGTAATTTTTTTTTTTTCAATTTGAAAAAAAAATCCATTAATTAGTAGTAATAAAAATTATTAAATTTTAATTTATTAAAAAAAAATTAATAAAAACAAAATTAATAAAAAAATCGATTAAAATATTTTAATCAAAATTAAATTTTAATTTTTTTTATAACTTTTGTTTTTAAACAATATGTTATTTATTTCAAAATATCAATCAAAAAAATTTAATTTTTTTAAAACAAATTTTAATTTTTTACTTTAAAATTTAAAAAATTAATAATTTCTTTTTAAAATTAATATATTAAAAAAATTAATTATAATTATATGTGTTATAAAAAATTAAAAAAAATATTATTAAACTTTTTTATTTTTTATTTATTAATTTTTTTTTAAAACATATTAAAAAAATAATAAAAAAAAAAATTATTTTTAAAAATAATAAATTTTTTATTTATTGTTTTATTTAAAAAATAATACCAGCGGGCGGTGGGAGGGCCGTGGGTCGATTCCGGGAATCGAACCACGGCCCTCCCGCCGCCCGCTGGTGGCGTGGCCGGGGGCCCAAGGGCCTGCACGCAGGCCCTTGGGCCCCCGGCCGCGCCACTAGCGGGCGGCGGGAGGGCCGTGGCCGATTCCGGGAATCGACCACGCCCTCCCGTCGCCCACTGGGCCCCGGTCGCGCCACCAGCGGGCGGCGGGAGGGCGTGGTCGGTTCCCGGAATCGGCCACGGCCCTCCCGGCGCCCGCTGGTGGCACGGTCGGGGGCCCAAGGGGCCTGCACGCAGATCTGGAGTTTGATGGGCTTGTTCTCAATAGTTATCATGCGTGCTCCGAATTCAACGCCAATAGTCAAGTCATGAACAGGCTGAAATCGTTTATCAGTAAACTGAAGGAGAAGACATGATTTTCCCACGCCTGCATACCAAGAAAGGCCATAATTTAACTTTGCCTAAAATCAAAACAGCATTCAAATATACTACAGATCAAAAATAAAATAGACACGCAATTATATAATGGAAACCCACATCTGAGTAAGCGGAAAAAAATCAGAACAGTTTTCAGAAGAAAACACTAGACAAAACCCGTAGAATTAGTGAAGCAACAAGTTCCAAAATCGTTCGATACTGAAATGCCCGCTGTTATGAATTAAAAGCTTTAAATTCTCCGCCGTCCTTTACCTTCCTTATGAATAAAAAGCTTTAAATTCTCCGCTCTTTTCAACTTTCACGATGTTTTTACTCTTTTACTAAATGAATTTATATCTAACCCTAATGTTCTCTTTCCATAAATGAACTTATATTTAATAATGTTTAAAAAAAGAAAAATAGCAATTAATTTTAGAATGGAAATCTAAAATTAATAATTTTAGAATGGGAATCATACTTAATTTTTGAAAATGTGACACTGGAACTTCATTTTCCACATTCTCAATGAAAAGCATTTCTTACCAGTATCTCCTATAATAATATACTTGAAAAGATAGGTGTACGCCATATTTGACATTGCTACAGCCTCACGATCGATGACACTATAAAATCCTCAAAATATATAATTGAATCAAGTCCTCTGAAAAATCCGTTGAAAGTCCTTTCAAATTTCGCAGATTTCCTACGGCTGACCAGCCGAATCCCTCGATCTAAAGCACCAGAAAATCCTCAAATCCTCAAAATATAATTGAATCAAGTCCTCTGAAAAATCCGTTGAAAGTCCTTTCAAATTGCGCAGAATTCCTATGGCTGACCGGCCGAATCCCTCGATCTAAAACACCAGAAAATCCTCGCAGGATACAATCAGATTAAATGCCCCGAAATAACCTCAGATTCCTCGCTAGCCGGCCCTTGGGGCCGTGTTTTTTTTATATTATTTTTTAAATAAAACAATAAATAAAAAATTTATTATTTTTAAATATATATATATATATATATATATATATATATATATATATATATATATATTATTTTTTTTAATATGTTAAAAAAAATGTAATAAATAAAAAATAAAAAATTTTAATAATATTTTTTAAATTTTTTATAACACATATAATTATAATTAATTTTTTTAATATATTAATTTAAAAAAAAAAATTATTAATTTTTTAAATTTTAAAGTAAAAAATTAAAATTTGTTTTAAAAAAATTAATTTTTTTTTATTTATTTATATTTTGAAATAAATAACATATTGTTTAAAAAAACATTATAATTTTTTTTTTAATTAAAAAAAATAGTTTAAAAAAAATGTAAATTTAATTTTTTTTTTAAACTAGGTTTAATTTTTTTTGTTTTTTTTTGAAAATATAAAATGTAGTTTTAATAATTTGAATTTTTAAATTAAAAAATAATAATAATTAAATTTGTTTAATTTTTTTTTTTTTTAATAAAAGACAGGATTGTTAAAAAATATATATTTATTTATTTATTTTAAATAAAATAGGTATATTTAATAAAAGATAATTGTATTTTTTGTTTTTTTAATAAAAAATAACTATTTTTTGGGTTTATTTTTTTATAATTTAAATTTATTTTTGTTTTTTTAATATTAATTTTACTAGTTTTTTTATTTTTTTTTTGGTTAATTTTCTATTTTTTTTTTAAACTAGTTTGTTTTTATTTTTTATTTTTATTTTTTCCTAGTTTTTTATAATGTTTTTTATAATTTCTCTATTTCTACTTATATATATATTAATTTTGTTTCTTTTTTCCAAATTCTTTATGGTTTGTGAGATTTTTTTTTTTACATTTTTTGTTTTTTTTTTTTTTTTTTTAATATTGATTTCACTAGTTTTTTAAATTTTTTTCGTTATTTTTCTATTTTTTTTTTTAAACTAGTTTGTTTCTATTTTTTTTCTAGTTTTTGTTAATATATATATTTTTTATTTCTCAATATTTACTTATATATATATATATATATATATATATATATATATATATATATATAATTTTGTTTTTTTTTTCAAATTCTTTTATGGTTTATGATATAAATTTTTTTTAACATTTTTTATTTTTTGTTTTTGTCTTTTTTATATATATTTTTATATTTGTTTTTTAGAGACAATTATTTCATGTGGATTGAAAATTTAATTAATGATGTATAAATATGTAAAATATCGAAAATGTAAAATATCGACCTTCTTCTTTAAATATGCAAATCAATAAAAGCCCCACTACAAAAATAAAAATAAAAAAAATAAAAACTAGAAAATATGAAGAAGAAGATCACTTCCAAAATTATTAAATTTACGAAATAATTATTTACATTTCATACATTAGAAAATTTAAAGTCAAAAAATAGGTCTTTTAAAAAAAGGGTTACGAAATAATTATTTACATTTCATACATTAGAAAATTTAAAGTCAAAAAATAGGTGTTTTAAAAAAGGGGTCTGATGCAGAATAACCATTTTTTAAAATTAGCATGAAAATCGCTACCATTCTAAAATGCAATGTACATAAAAAAAATGAAAGTGCAAAAAACTATGCTCTAAAAAAAACATGTGTATTCTGCATCACCCATTTTCAAAATCGGGTCACTTTTTTGCTATCTCCACAAAACGGGTAACAGTATCAGTTCCCGTTTCAAAGTTTACATTGCTTTATCTTGATAGATATTCTAACACCACTTTTAGGTGTTTGAGGTGCCTGTTGTTTTGTGGTTGTTGTGGTTGCTCATCATTATTATTTTCGGGCACCTTTACCTTTTTTGTGATCTCATTAGGCACTGTATATTCTTTTTTTTTCCTTTTCCTGCATTCGATCCTTATACAAGACCTTTTCATTGAATATGAAATCTTTACCCCTAATGATTTTTTGATTTTCATAATCATATAAGTAATAACCAAAATCATTAACACCATATCCAATAAAGTTAAATTTATTTGATTTTTCCTCAATCTTTGTCCTATTTTCTTTATTAATGCAGACAAAGGCTTCACAATCGAAAGTCTTTAAAAATGAGTAATCTACCTTTTTACCTGCCCATCCATCTTATGGAATACCACCATCCAAATAACTTGAAGGCCCTCTATTTATTAGATAAACAATGGTATATACAACATCTACCCAAAATCTTGAGGGTAATCCTACATGCAATCTCATGCACCTTGTGTGCTCCATGATTGTCTAGTTCATCTTTCTTGACACACCATTTTCCTGTTATGTTCTTGGAATTTTCTTTTCTCTGTGAATTCTATGTTCTAAATAGTATTTATCAAACTCTTTGCTACAATATTCACCTCCATTATCTGATCTGAGACACTTCAAATTATTTCCTGTCTCATTCTCAACCAAAGCTTTCCATTTCTTGAAAGTATCAAATACATCTGATTTATCAGATTTATTCTGAATATAGTAAATCCAAGTTTTTCTAGTTGCAACATCAATGAAAGTAACATAATAGTGAGAGCCACCAAGAGATGATACTTGAGATGGTCCCCATACATATGTATGCAAAAGCTTTATTTTTTCTCTCTTCTTTTCCTTCCAAACTTTGGTAAATATAACTCTCTTATGTTTTCCGTAAACACAATTCTCACAGAAATCCAAATTAGCATGCTTCAAACTTGGCAACAAATTTCTTGAGTGAAGAATTTGCATCCATTTCTCACTCATGTGCCCAAGCTTATGATGCCAAAATGTCATATCTTCTCCTTTGGAGGTTAAACCATTAACAAAATTAGAAATACCATTACATAAATACAATGTGCCAACCTTTTATTCTTTTTCTATTACCATGGCTCCTTTAGTGACCTTCCAGGTTTTTTCTGTGAATGTAGTTACACAACCTTCACCACTTAATTGCCTTGTTGAAATTAGATTTTTCTTCAAATCTGGAACATGCTTTACCTCCTTCAATATCCATTGGTCTCTATTTTGTTTCTTTAGAAAAACCTTACCCATTCCAATTATTTTACAAGGTTTATCATCACCCAAACGAACATATACAAAACCTCCTTGAACAAAGTCATGAAAATGTTTCTTATCAGGTGTAGCATGGAATGAATTCCTTGAATCAACCACCCAGGCATCAATAATATTTCCTAATGAAAGAATCAAAGCATCTTGCAACACATCACCTGTCACATTTTCTTCATGATTGTTCTCTTGTTGTCCATCTCCTTCTTTTCTTTTCTGAGATTTGCAGTCTTTCTTCAAGTGTCCTTTCTTCCCACATTTCCAGCACATTATCCCTTATCTAGATTTGGATCTGTCTTTTCTTTACTTACTGCAATTTCCTAGGTTCCTTCCTCTTTCCATTTTTTTCCCCTAATCTCTATAGTCAAAACACCTGATGTCTCATCGAAGTTTTTCTGTTGCATTTCCTTGCTAAGGATGACACCAATAACATCATCAAACTTTAAAATACTTGAACCAAGGACGGATTTTTTAATAGTCATGACTAGGTCATTCCAACTTCATGGAAATGAACACAAAAATAACATAGCCCTAACTTCATCATCAAAATTTACCCCTATAGAACTTAACTGACTGGTAACTATGTTAAAGTCATTTAAATGATCAGCAACAAATCATCCTTTTGACATCTTCATATTAAATAGATTCTTCATAAGAAATACCTTATTTTAGGTCGAGGGTTTTTCATATATTTTGGCCAATGTCATCATTAAACCTTCAGTTTTCATTTCCTTTGAAATGTTGAATGCCACCGACACTACCAAACATAGTTGTATTGTTCCTAGTGCCTTTCTATAAAGAATCTCCCATTCTGCTATAGGTATAGATCTTTCTGATACAAATAATCTTCCATCTGCATCTTCCACAACTGGTATTTATGGTCGTTAAATTTCTTGACCTTAAACTTACCAGCTTCTGCCATTTCTCCCACTTGAATGAGGAACCCTTCTCTTCTGAGAGTTTATTAGCTAAATAGACCTTCACTTCTGATACTATCTGTTAAAAAATTATATATTACAGAGCAATGGAACACATAAAATATTGTGGAAACTCAAATATAAAAACACATAAAATAAGAGAGACACAAATATATGTGGTTCACCCAATTTGGGCTATGTCCATGGATAAACAGTCAGTCATTCCTTTTAAATTATCTATAAAAATGAATAGATACAACATACAACAAATTCATTGTAATTTCTTGTTCGCTCTCACACAACCTCCTCTCTCTCTCTCTCTGAATAATACTACACAATTGCAATGCAATTCCCTCATATGAAATGAGGGTTTCCTTCTAGGGAAAAAACCATAAATTAACATAACTTCTACAGTCAGATCATTCTCTTAATGAACGACCCAGATTGAATACAAAATTACAATATTTTACAAGGAAAAATTTCGTCTATTTTTAGCTTCGGGGGCACTTCCCCCAAACCCCCACCAGGGGGAGGATATTTAAAATTAGTCATCACCTCTATTGAACCCCCATGGCGGCTATCATACGAATGGGGTTACCTCCCCATTTAGGAACTAGGGTCCAACACGGCTGAGACCTCTGAATTAAGAAGATAATCAGGCTCCAAACCCAACACAAACAATGAAGGATACAATGCCTGCATCTGATCAGCCTCTCCCATGTAGTTTCATTGGGCCCAAAGTGCTTCCACTACACTTTAACTTACTTGATTTCTCAGTTTCAGAGCATGAGTTGTTTTCGCTACGATATGCATTATGGTTATGGCTAGAATTCTCCCTCTGGTTCCACCTACAATATAGATTGGTCAATCACATTATCAACATCTTGGACATACTTCTTAAGAAATGAAAAATGGAAAACATCATGGAATTTCACTGTCAGAGCTAGTGCATGTTTGTAGGCAACTAGTTCAATCCTCTAAATGATCTCAAAAGGCCCGGAATACTGAGGTGCCATCTTGGCAAATGATCCAGTCCTGAAGGAGCTCTTCTTGGGCTTGATGTGCAAGTACACATGTTGCCCAACCTAAAGCTCCTCAAACACCCTCTGATGATCTGCATAAATATTTTGTTTGCCTTATGTTTCCTTCAAATTCCTTTTAATAACCTTCTTGTTCCATCTCTGCCAACGTATCCATTCCACTAAGTACCTTCTTCACTGGATCACTCCAGTTGATGGGAGTATTACAACTCTGCCTATAAAGTGCCTCAAACAGATTCATCCTCAAGGACTCCTGATACCCATTGTTATAAGCAAACTCAACTAGTGGTAGATGCTCATTAGAGAAATTTTGAGGTATAAAATGGGCCTCCTAATGAATATTATAAAATAATAGTGGAAATAATAAAATAAAATTAGATTACATCATCAAATTTTAGAGGGGAAAAAGAAAAAAGTACTTTTTCAAACTCATATTTTAAACTTATCTCCCTACAATTTTAATTAAATATTGAGCAGGAACACTCATTGGATGTAGAATTTTATTCCTCAATCAAGGAGTACCCATGTTGCATACTTCCCACGAACCCTGATACACAAAAAATGAGAAATACATGAAAAAAGTGATTGCAATCATGTTTTTCATGTATTTCTCATTTTTTGTGTAGTAGGGTCCATTGAAAGTATGCAATATGGGTACTCCTTAGATGAGGAATTAAATTTTTCATATAATGAGTGCTCCTGCACGAAATTTGTGTAAAACCATAGGGAGATAAGTTGAAAATACGAATTGAAAAGTAAGTTTTCTATTTTTTTTTATTTTTTAATCTCTTTATTTTTTTACTCAAAAAATGGTAATCATATGCCATGTTTGACATCATCATACTGAATCCTATTATTTCTTATAAAGTTGATTTTGTAGTACATTTTTTTTGTGGCCCATTTTAGACCTCAAAATTTCTCTAAGGCTTCCCACTTCCTATGTTGATGCATAACGTACATCCTCAACATGTCCTCAAGAATCCTGTTAACCATTTATGTTTGTCCATCTTTTTGTGGATGATAAGTTGTACTAAAATCAAACTATGTACCCATACTTGCAAACAACTCTTTCCAAAACCAAGAAGTGAACTTGGCATCTTTGTCAGATGCAATCTTCTTAGGAACACCATGCAATCTCACTATCTCCCTAATGAAAAGCTTAGTTATGTCACTTGTTGAGTTCATAGACTTCACCACAATGAATTGAGCTACCTTTCTCAACCTGTCAACCACAACCATAATGGAATCATGTTGTTTAGATATCCTTGACATTCATGTAATGAAATCCATTGAAATGACCTCCCATCTCCATTCTGGAATCAGAATTGGTTGTAATAACCCACATGGATGCTTGCACTTTGCTTTTACTTATTGACAATCCAAACATCTAGCCACAAACTCAGCCACTTCCTTTTTCAAGTTCAGTCAGTAGTAAAACTTCTTCACCAGTTTCAAAGCCTTTTAATATCCCGGGTGACCTGAATATGACTTCACATGAAATTCCCTCAAGATAAGCTTCTTGATCTCACTGTCGTCTAGTACATAAATCATGTTTATGAATCTAACCAAGCTATCTGTCATGAGATGACAATCCACATCTTGATCACGTATGCCCTGATGTTGTAACCTATGCTTAAGTTGTCGGTACTTGTGATCTTGCTGCCCTTCCTACAATATCCGCTCCTACAATTTTGTCCCATATGAAATCGTAGTTGTAATGCGATTTACCAGCACTCTTTTTCTAAGAGCGTCTACAACCTTATTCTCCTTTCCCTTAATGTACCTGATCTCGAAGTTCAAATTTGATCTAAGTTGAATCAACACCCAAATTTAACCAGGATCTTTTGCTTCCGTGATTGTTGTAGGGAAAAGTATCCGACTCGGATGACCCTATCCCACTCTAAGGGTGATAGTACCTTAGCAACAACTGTAAAGCAAACTACTTAAGGTTTACTTCTTTATGAAAGAAAAAGAGAATGGAGAAATGCACTAACCGTTGCCTTGCGCTTAATGTCGAATCCAAACTCTTCTCTTTGGCTGCTTGCTCCCAGCTCCTTGCTCTTTTTCTGGCCCAGCTACAATGAGATCCTGCAAAATAACAAAGAAGGAAACTACAAGAAGCATGCAATCATAACTGGTTCAAGGATTAGTGTAAACCAAACATGCAATTATCACAATATATTATTGAAACAAGAGCACATAGAAGAACCTCAATAGCTTTTATTAATGAAGAAGTAAAGGTTCTGAGAGTATTACAACCATTGAAGGCTCCAATCCAGCAACACCTCCTAGCAGAAAGAATTTCTCCTCTTCACCTCTCTCAAACAATCACCCAATAGCTCTATAGTGAAACCAACAGCATATCATTACTTTGCACCAAATTCCAGCCTCCTGAGCTCATAGGAGAGAGCTCAATATATAGATGAATTGAGAAAGGATGAGTCAGCTTGCAACTGATGTGTAGCTGCCTTGTGTCCTCTCTCTCTTCAGTTAATCTTTAGTTGATCTTCAGTTCTTGAGTCCACTTGGAGAACCTTGCTTCCACTTGGAGAAACAGAGCCTCTGACTCATCACAAGGCGAAATACCTGATCCAAGTGTCATTTTTGGAAGATTCCAGAGCAATGACTCAGTGTGCCACTTGTCCCATCTCGCTCAGCGCAGGTGGCCTTTGTCCCACTTGCTTTGCAACGCAGGTACACCATGGAGCAACTGAGTTTCAGCGCAGAAACCTAGTGGAGCACCTGCTTTGATTTCAGGATTACTTGTTTTTGAGTATTTTCAGGTGGAGAACTGATCTGAGAGCTGTTGGTTTGTTGACCTTGTTCCTCTAGGGGTAGGAACATCATGTTTAGGGAACTTTGGATCCCTTGGATTATTGACAATTCATGTCTGTTGCTGTAAGGCACAAAATTGTCTATAACAGATGCCCCCTAAAGTATGAGGTCGTTTATCGGGTGAAATGCTTTATTGAGAGGATCCGAAGTTCATTCGATCTGCTGAGAAGTTTCCTGTAATAAGATACAATACAATACATTATTTTTCATACATTTTCATGATCTAGCTGAGGCGGGCATTCCCATGCTCAGCTTTATAAATACATTTTGGTACATAGAACAGACGATTGTCTGATTGTAGATTGATAATTCTCTGCTGAAATTATCATCCTTTGAGAAGGATGATCATCTGCTGTAATGATGTACATATCAAATGTCTTTATGTCCTGAATATATATCGCAGCGCGGATGGATGAAACTAGATCCGGGGTCTTCAATCTCTTCCGATCTTCACTCGATGTACAAGTCGATCCATGTGAGAATTTTTTGAAGTCGAACATGGAAAGACATCGCTTGATTACCGGTCAATGATGTAAACCGTTAACAAGCGCGAGAGGAATCACCGATAAGGATGATGACCCTCAAGGTACGGCAGTACAATTCACATGGCAGGAATAAAGGACTTGGCGTCGACCACCATGCAAAATCTTCTGGTCGAAGGTCATTGATGTATACCTGTCGCCGGAAGTGAGAAACTTGCCATTGAGGCATGCAAGCTTCAAAGTACTGAAGGGGGTGTTCCTAGATCAACTCCTTGGATAATGAGCTGATGTCGACAAGGAGTGATCCGTTAAAGGAGGGCCTTAATGAATCCCACATCAGTGACACGGAACGGAGCTAGTGATTGTGATGAGGTGAAAACAAACTGTGATGTATGATTCAGGGTGGCGGTCATGAAGTGGATGAAGGATAATGTATGGCAGTGGATGGGACACGGTTGACTCTTTGCAGAACCACATCTCTTGAACATATAACGACACTGATGTGATGGATTGGTAGAATTACCCCAATTGTGGATGGTGTGGCGAGGACCATGGTTATGAGACCGGTGAATGAAACAACCCAACCCGATGTGATACGGAGGACAAAGTGTCATGTTCAAGAGCGACTTGCTACCATTAATGCTGTGAGGTTCTCCCAATTTTTTCCCAGTCATTGCTGACCAGTACCTCTTTATTTTTGTCAAGCTTGAGGAGGATAACATATGCTTGTTCTATAACCTGCCCTTCGGGCAAGCCCATCGCTATGTTTTAACGAGTCTAGCGATAGGGAAACTCGTTCTCGTCTAAAGACAAGTTTGTCGCTATTTAATCATTTTAACGAGTCTAACGACAAGGAAAACTCGGTCCTTTTCATTTTTTTTAGAGAGTCTGAAAAGGTACGGAAAGTTAACTCCAAAATTCCTTTTTCGTCTTCTAATCCCTTAAGTCCGAAAAAGTATAAAACCATACAGAAGGGATGAATTTTCGATTTCTTTAACGAGCCGAACAAAACAAGCGCTCGATCTTTTTGTGCAATAATCCCTCAGGTCCAAAAAGATTAAAATCTAGAGGAGGGATAGCTCTTCCGGTCCTTTTAACGAGCTGGAAGGCCAAAACTCGGCAAACTTTTCATATTTTACGAGTCAGTGAAAAGAGCTCAAAGAAGACTCGTCTTTTGAGGAACGAGTGATAAACAGGGATAGCAGCAGATTCCAGGTACAGGTTGGAATTTTCCAATCACGGCAGTGTCACAAGGATGGCTAAGTGAGATTACTCTTCGCAGCTGTTCCTCAAAATGGGTAAACACACATATGGAGATGAACGATTGGTCAAAATGAACGGATGGAGGTGATGGCATATAAACACGACCAAGGGCTTTTAATATGGCTTTCAAAGGTTACTTTTCTCAATGGTTATTTACCGGTTCATTTTTTCTGAGTGAGCTTGAACTGCTAGGGAAAGATTGCTCACAATTTATGTTTATTTTTTAACGAGCATGAACTCTGCTAAAACTGCTCAATTCTTGCGTTTATTTTTTAACGAGCATGAACATTGCTAAAACTGCTCAATTCTTGCGTTTATTTTTTAACGAGCATGAACATTGCTAAAACTGCTCAATTCTGATGCCCCCAGCATAAAAATGCGGACGAGGCATATGTCCTCTAATTCTTAAGGGGACATTTCATTTTTTTAATGAGGTTGACATCGTAAATAACTATCCTCTTTACTCTTTATTTCATTTTTTAAACGAGGTTGACTTGAGATAGGAACTATCCTCGAAACCTTTAGATCCATTAAAAATAGAAGGCTTCATATCCCGTTGCACCCATCTCCGTAAGATTACTCGGTGATGGTGGGGCAAAAGTGCCCATTAAAGAAGGGCCTTTTAGGAAAATTACTCCGATATATTGGAGAGGATGATTGCCTCCATGGATCGTTGGAATGCCTCTCGTGTTGGATGGCGGCACAACTTCTGTCGAAGTTGTTGTCGAACTGCCTGATCGACCTTTTCTCTCGCCATTCAACGACTGTGAATTCCCATGGCTTTTGTCTAATGTTGAAATTAAAGCATCATCTTGGCGCTTAAAACTTGACAACATCATAACTTGTGATGGGGAAGCATTTCCACTGTCAACCAGATTCTGACTTGGGTCGGGAAATGGATCAGTCAATACGGCTGGAGTGTGCGGATTCTTTACGAATCTTTTAAACTCAGCTTTGTACGGGCAAACTGCCGTCCAATGATCATCGTCACATATGTGACATCTCCTAGACGTTTTCTCCTTTCTACGAGGATTTTTTCAAGGAGATGACTTTCTTTGATCTTTCTTCCCTTCGTTTTGATTCTTCTTGCTTCCTGGTTGATTGGTTTCTTTGCCCTTATCTGTCGATACGGCATTTACTTCCGAAGCAAGAATTTCTTCATGCGCATTTTGATTTGAATCCTTACGGGCCTTCTTTTGTTGGGTCTTTTTCGGATTCGTGTTTGCCGTGCCTATCACGCCATCACCGGCATGAGAGTCATTGTTTGATTTAGGAGGAGGAGGGATTGAAAACTCTGGTCTAGGGGCGTCTGGTATTTTGTCATAGAGCGTGCCGGACTGAGTATATACTAAGTCCAAATATTGTGCACGAGCGATAACCTGCTCTTCTGTTACGACTCTGTTATAGACAATTTTGTGCCTTACAGCAACAAGCATGAATTGTCAATAATCCAAGGGATCCAAAGTTCCCTAAACATGGTGTTCCTACCCTAGAGGAACAAGGTCAGCAAACCAACAGCTCTCAGATCAGTTCTCCACCTGAAAACACTCAAAAACAAGCAATCCTGAAATCAAAGCAGGTGCTCCACTAGGTTTCTGCGTTGAAACTCAGTTGCTCCATGGTGTACCTGCGTTGCAAAGCAAGTGGAACAAAGGCCACCTGCGCTGAGCGAGATGGGACAAGTGGCACACTGAGTCATTGCTCTGGAATCTTCCAAAAATGACACTTGGATCAGGTATTTCGCCTTGTGATGAGTCAGAGGCTCTGTTTCTCCAAGTGGAAGCAAGGTTCTCCAAGTGGACTCAAGAACTGAAGATCAACTGAAGATTAACTGAAGAGAGAGAGGACACAAGGCAGCTACACATCAGTTGCAAGCTGACTCATCCTTTCTCAATTCATCTATATATTGAGCTCTCTCCTATGAGCTCAGGAGGCTGGAATTTTGTGCAAAGTAATGATATGCTGTTGGTTTCACTATAGAGCTATTGGGTGATTGTTTGAGAGAGGTGAAGAGGAGAAATTCTTTCTGCTGGGAGGTGTTGCTGGGTTGGAGCCTTCAATGGTTGTAATACTCTCAGAACCTTTACTTCTTCATTAATAAAAGCTATTGAGGTTCTTCTATGTGCTCTTGTTTCAATAATATATTGTGATGATTGCATGTTTGGTTTACACTAATCCATGAACCAGTTATGATTGCATGCCTCTTGTAGTTTCCTTCTTTGTTATTTTGCAGGATCTCATTGTAGCTGGGCAAGCAAAAGAACAAGGAGCTAGGAGCAAGCGGCCAAAGAGAAGAGTTTGGATTCGACATTAAGCGCAAGGCAATGGTTAGTGCATTTCTCCATTCTCTTTTGCTTTCATAAAGAAGTAAACCTTAAGTAGTTTGTTTTACAGTTGTTGCTAAGGAACTATCACCCTTAGAGTGGGATAGGGTCATCCGAGTCGGATACTTTTCCCTACAACAAACTGGCGACTCCACTGGGGATCGTATCCGTTTGATTGTGTTTGTAGTATTTTGCTATTCATTTCCTGAACAAAAGAGTACCAAATCGAAAAGCTTTTGACTATATCAAAAGCGAAGTAGAGGGCAGCTACTCTAGCTCATTTCTGAGCAAGTTCATGATTTGAAGAGCTGATCTACAAGGATCCTTGTAAGCTCTTAGTGATAGCTTTTCACCTTCCTAATCATCCCTTTGAGTGTGCTTGACTGATTGCTTCTGATTTGAGCAAAAACTGTGCATTTTTGAGAAAATTGTGACCCGAAAACTGAGAAAACGCAACTTTCGTTTTCCAAAGCAGGTAGTACAAAGGCTACCTGCTTTGCAACGCAGGTCCCGAAGGGGCTACCTGCGCTGAGAGCCAGATTGGCTGTGCAGCACCTGCGTTGGCCCAAATTTGCCTAGTGCATTTGGGGTTTCCTCCCTTTCTCTTGCCTGTTTTCACTATTGATTTGGCTGCCAGTTACCAGTCTTGCACCTATTCTGAAACCAATATTACTTGCCATCATTCCGCCTCTGTTATATAACGAAATTGTACTTGTTATTTTGTATTTCTTACTCATTTACAATTTCCCATAACGAAGAGTAAACTAGTCTTGCTTTTGGCCTCTTAGATCTGAACCTGTGTTAGGCATTTTGCTGGTCTAAAGAGTTAGCTTGTTTGCTGTCCATAGCTGATTAGTCATTTTACTTTCGTCATTATGGTTTGATTTCATGTATTTCCAGTGATTGAGCAAGTGAATCTTAAGGTGTCTTTTGATTTTGGACAAGCTTGTTTACTTTCGCTTTAGATCGAAATCAAAGTTATATAACAACTTTCTTTTTGTAACCCATCCACATTAAGAAAGGGAAAAGAAAATACATGCATTGTGCATTTTGCATTTGACTGTTTGCTTGACGATTTAGGAAAAATTTGCATTTAGTGTGTGCTCTATGATCTGTGTGAAAAGATTTGCCTTTCTTTTCCCTCAGTAGTTAAGGTTTTCAAAGTTGAAAGATTGAAAAGTTTGCTTCTCATCTTAGACTGCATTCAGGAATTTGTCATATACATCTCGCGGTGATCCTTAAAGGCAAACTGCTAAGCAAGATCAACATTAAAATAAATCCAATTTACATAACAACGCTTTGTAACATAACAAAAACAAATAGAGGTCTAGGTAGAGACGTGTTCAGGCGTCGTTAAACATAGTGACTGTCGATCTCTACGAAGGTGGGTGATTCCTCCTGAGAGTCGGTGGCACTAATACGGACTTGTGCTCCCACGTACCGTCGCGTATATATTGGGAGACCCCTATAGGAAATTATCCTTTATCCATAGGAAGCCGTGTCGGCTGCCCTACTGATCGCGATGCAGTGAACACAGCATTCACGAAGATCGACCACCCGTACCGTAAAACGTATTCTGTGGTTTCGCGAAAAGTTTGGCACACCCTCTGCCTAGAACTCCAGAGAATTTTCTTTTGGCCTTTTTCAAACTCTATAACTGAAAAAGTCCATCCGAGCATTTGTCACTTCGGGCTCGTTAAAACATCGAAGGCGACTAGAGTCATCTTTAGTTTTTTCTCGACTCTTAAAACATGAAAAAGCAAGTTTGTGTCTAAAAGCGTCGTTAATAAAATTTATTTTAAACGGAACATAATCACCTGTTATTCCCACGTTGATCTTTCAGTTGAAAAGTATGGAGCCCACCAACCAAGGAAGTCACCTTGGTGGAAATCCCAATCCCTTCTCCTCTTGGGGAGATGTTGGTGCGCCTCATATGGCCACATTGTCGCTTCCAGGATTGACAATTGGCCTACCCGTATGGCTCTTTTCAACTAATGTAGTTCAAATCACCACTAATCCTGAGCAGTCGAATCAACAGTCAGACCAGTCTAGAGCTACCCACCAGCCTTCCACTTCTTACAATTCTTCCTCTGATCCTTCATCTTCGCAAGGTAGAGCCGGCAAAAGTCAGCCTCCCATGGAGAAGAAGGAAAAGAAGAAGAAAGAAAAGAAGCAGAAGGGGCCTATGGCGAAGGCGACTGGGGGCAAGCAAAAGACATCTGACAGAAATCCACACACTGCACCGACCGGGCCTAAATCGCCATGTGTCATTTGCAAAGGGGCCCACTTCCATCGTGATTGTCCTTGTATTCCCCGGATACTAAGGGACTGGTCCCCCAGGTTGCACAATCCGGTAGCATCAACCTCTGGTAGTCATGTTGATTGCAGTCCGTCAACTAGCGAGAGTGAAGGACAAAAAGGGAGACCAAGATCACCCTGTATGCTGTGTGAAGGCGATCACGCCATCCACCGATGTCCATTCTTAGATGAGGCGAAGAGAGTTTTGGAAGATCGTCCGGTTTCACCGTTACGACTTCCTCCTGGATACCAAAAACTCGTGCCAAGTCCCTCGATAGTTGAAAATCCAGCTGGCCCGATCAAGTGGTCAGCTGAAGTGTCGGTCATTGAGAATGAACCTACTGAATCCAGACCAGACGAAAGTCTAAAGGTCGAAACGGCAGTTGACCCGGTTCTTCCTTCAGAGGTTTCGTCCTCAAATGACTCCGTCATTGAAGACCCATCTTCAAATGACACCCTCACTGAAGAGGATAAGGATGACACCGTCCATATTCTTTTCATCAACACAGACTCTGATGAGCGTCAGGGAAATGCGCCCATTCCTTTATCGCAGGAAGGAACATCGTCAGGGTCGTATCCGGCCGTATATTCGATCCCACCACCAAGCAACCTAGTTGTATCCTTTGATTGGAATCAACTAGGCAGACCCCGGTTACCAGCCAGTATCCCATTCAGAATCATCGTCCAAATCTACAGAATGGTGATGGCTGGAACTATCATTGATGAAGGGGCATCTGTGAGTATCCTTTCCTCTATTGCTTGGAAAGCACTGGGTTGCCCGGCGCTTTTACCTGAGATGAGAAATCTATCAGGTTTTGATAAAGGAACCAGTCACCTGTTAGGGATTCTCCCCAATGTTCCAGTTACATTGAAAGGGAAGACAGTTCATATGAACATCATGGTCGTCCAGGGACCCTTAGTGTATAACTTACTCCTTGGACGAGACTATATATATTGCATGGAGGCGATAGTGTCCCCACTCTTTAGAGTTATGTGTTTTCCGCACGAAGGAAGAATGGTCAAGCTCGTAGACCAACTTTCATTTCCAGGATCACGCATCGCAAATAGTCAAATACCATCCCTTAACGGTTTATTCACTCAAGGAATGCCTCCACCCCTGGTTCTACTTCCCGATGAATGCGAGTGATTCGGAAGAAAGAACTGGGACCCAGGGGGCATGCACCCTGGCCTGCCTTGGGCAGAGGAAACCTTGGGTATAAAGTTAATTTCCGCAGAAGAATATGACTAGTCCGTACCCTGTCCGAAGGAAGGAAGAGAGGGTTGTTCTAGGATAAAATTCTTTTGTCAAAGTTATGTGAGCGAAATAATCGGCTCCCTTTGTCTAGAAATTAGGCTCTCCTGAGGAAGGAGATCCATTTGTGGCGGCAAGTAGCCACCATCTTTAGAGTTCAAGCCTCACCCATTAAAACATATGTTTTAAAGGATAAGTAGGGGCAGCCTCCAAAGAAAGAGATGAAGTTGCTGCAACAAGTAGTCACCATCCTTAGCAACCTAGTAATAGACATCGCCGGAAAAAAGAGTTTAGTTTGCGGCAGCGAACAAAACCATTTTTCGGATAATAAGTAAGAGGACGAACCTAGAAATTATACTTTATACCTGGGGGCATGCGAACCTTTTGGAATGCAAGCACGGGACGACTATTTATTTTTTAAATTTTTAGGTCCTCCCTTTAAACCTGTAGGTCTAACCCGTTAAACTCGTAGGATTAGCCGTTTCCAGCTTGCATAAAGAAAGGATGTGGGGCAAAAGTTAAAACTTGCCAAATCGGAGTAACTAGTGAGGTATAGCTCCTTAAATATGACTACCTCACCTGAGGCGTTCCTTGTATTAAGACTGGTATATTCGAGCAGTTTTAGCACACAGTTCATGCTCGTTAAAAAATAAACGCAAGAACCGAGCAGTTTTAGCACATAGTTCATGCTCGTTAAAAAATAAACATAAGTTGTGAGCAATCTTCCCCTAGAGTTCAAGCTCACCCAGAAACAATGAACCGGTAAATAACCTTGGTAAATGTAACCTTTGACAACCATATTAAAGCCCTTGGTCGTGTTCTTGCAGTCTCACCTCCATCCGTTCATTTGGCCAACCGTTCATCTCCATATGTTTGTTTACCCGTTTTGAGGAACAGCTGCGAAGAGTGATTTCACTAAGCCATCCTTGTGACACTGCCGTGATTGGAATATTCCAACCTGTACCTGGAATCTGCTGCTGCCCTGTTCATCACTCGTTCCTCGAAAGACGAGTCGTCTTTAAGCTCTTTTCACTGACTCGTAAAATATGAAAAGATTGCCGAGTTTTGGCCTTCCAGCTCGTTAAAGCGATCGGAAAGCTATCCCTCCTCTAGATTTTAATCTTTTTGGACCTGAGGGATTATTGCACAAAAAGATCGAGCGCTTGTTTTGTTCGGCTCGTTAAAGCAATCGAAAATTCATCCCTTCTGTATTGTTTTATACTTTTCCGGACTGAAGGGATTAGATGACGAAAAAGGAATTTTGGAGTTGACTTTACGTACCTTTTCAGACTCTCTAAAAATGAAAAGGACCGAGTTATCCTTGTCGTTAGACTCGTTAAATTCATTAAATAGCGACAAACTTGTCTTTAGACGATAACGAGTTTCCCTATCGCTAGGCTCGTTAAAACATAGCGATGGGCTTGCCCGAAGGGCAGGTTATAGAACAAGCATATGTTATCCTCCTCAAGCTTGACAAAAATAAAGAGGTACTGGTCAGCAATGACTGGGGAAAAATTGGGAGAACCTCACAGCTTTAATGGTAGCAAGTCGCTCTTGAACATGACACTTTGTCCTCCGTATCACATCGGGTTGGGTTGTTTCATTCACCGGTCTCATCACCATGGTCCTCGCCACACCATCCACATTTGGGGTAATGCTACCGATCCATCACATCAGTGTCATTATATGTTCAAGAGATGTTGTTCTGCAAAGAGTCAACCGTGTCCCATCCACTGCCATACATTGTCCTTCATCCATTTCATGCCCGCCTTAGCTAGATCATGAAAATGTATGAAAAATAATGTATCGTATTGTATCTTATTACAGGACACTTCTCAGCAGATTGAATGAACTTCGGATCCTCTCAATAAAGCATTTCACCCGATAAACGACCTCATACTTTAGGGGGCATCTGTTATAGACAATTTTGTGCCTTACAGCAACAAGCATGAATTGTCAATAATCCAAGGGATCCAAAGTTCCCTAAACATGGTGTTCCTACCCCTAGAGGAACAAGGTCAGCAAACCAACAGCTCTCAGATCAGTTCTCCACCTGAAAACACTCAAAAACAAGCAATCCTGAAATCAAAGCAGGTGCTCCACTAGGTTTCTGCGCTGAAACTCAGTTGCTCCATGGTGTACCTGCGTTGCAAAGCAAGTGGAACAAAGGCCACCTGCGCTGAGTGAGATGGGACAAGTGGCACACTGAGTCATTGCTCTGGAATCTTCCAAAAATGACACTTGGATCAGGTATTTCACCTTGTGATGAGTCAGAGGCTCTGTTTCTCCAAGTGGAAGCAAGGTTCTCCAAGTGGACTCAAGAACTGAAGATCAACTGAAGATTAACTGAAGAGAGAGAGGACACAAGGCAGCTACACATCAGTTGCAAGCTGACTCATCCTTTCTCAATTCATCTATATATTGAGCTCTCTCCTATGAGCTCAGGAGGCTGGAATTTTGTGCAAAGTAATGATATGCTGTTGGTTTCACTATAGAGCTATTGGGTGATTGTTTGAGAGAGGTGAAGAGGAGAAATTATTTCTGCTGGGAGGTGTTGCTGGGTTGGAGCCTTCAATGGTTGTAATACTCTCAGAACCTTTACTTCTTCATTAATAAAAGCTATTGAGGTTCTTCTATGTGCTCTTGTTTCAATAATATATTGTGATGATTGCATGTTTGGTTTACACTAATCCATGAACCAGTTATGATTGCATGCCTCTTGTAGTTTCCTTCTTTGTTATTTTGCAGGATCTCATTGTAGCTGGGCAAGCAAAATAACAAGGAGCTAGGAGCAAGCGGCCAAAGAGAAGAGTTTGGATTCGACATTAAGCGCAAGGCAACGGTTAGTGCATTTCTCCATTCTCTTTTGCTTTCATAAAGAAGTAAACCTTAAGTAGTTTGTTTTACAGTTGTTGCTAAGGAACTATCACCCTTAGAGTGGGATAGGGTCATCCGAGTCGGATACTTTTCCCTACAACAGACTCCTCCCTTTGCCACATCTTCCGTTATGGCCGGAAGTAACGACTTTATAAACCACTCAGCTAAAATCTGATCAGGAACGTATGTTTTAACCATTCTTCGTCGACGTCGCCACTCATGTATATGATCTGATATATGAGTTGCGGTTGTCTGTTTGAAGTTGGTCAATATCTCTATTCCCGTTTCATACCTTATTGGTAATTGAAAGTGGGTTAAGAATGTCGTAGCAAGGGAGCTAAAATTGTCGAACGAAGCTCTAGGCAATTCTATATACCATTTTTCCGCTGGACCTGTCAATGTCCTCTGAAAGAGGCGAAGCCTTATCGAATCATCATTCAAAGTGTTCGACGAACACCATAGATGAAATGTCATCACATGATTCGACGGGTCTTCACCTGGATTTCCATTGAATTTAGGAATGTCGGATGGAAGTTTGTGCGGAATCACTGGCCACCATGGGGCGTAAGCAATTGGATCATTGGTTAACCGATGTAAATCAGGCAACTCTAAAGTCGCCACGAATGGTAACTATTGATTCAAGTTAGGTGAAGCGTAACCAGGATACGATGGAATCGCCTGAACAGTTGGTCTTTGCATACCAGCATACTGGAGTTGATGTTGGTATGATTGATACGGTTGATGGACTTGACCACTATAAAGTGGTTGATTTTGACCATTTTGAATATATGGTTGTCCCGTATTCGCAAAGATTTGCTGTTCAGAACCCTGGTACACTTGTTGGAATTGCGGCTGTTGGTATTGCACTATCCACGGTTGCGACACCATGGGTTGTTGCGCTATACTAACCATTGGACCAAGATGTGGGGTAGTTGTACCCGACTGTACTTGTGTTGCCCCACCAGTAGATGATTGTGGTTGGGTCGCAGGGTCAAGGGGCTGTTGCATGAGAACCTGAGAAATCTGAGGTTGACACACAACAGGCATTGTTTGAACTTGCGACACGGTCACAATAGCCGGTGTAGTTGGGATGTTTGTCACAGGTACACACTGTTGCATAGAATATACAACTCTTGGTGGCTGGGATAGCATAGGTACCCAACTACTCGTTGCAATTCCACCATAACTTGAATAAGGTTGAGAACTCCCGTATGGGTACCCTCCCGGAGGGGGTAATGAAAGGGCATACTACCCCCCATACGGTAGCAATCCAGAACTCAAGGCAATTGATTGTCCTGGAGGACTGGATGGCCTAATTTGATTCCCAAAAGGGTCAATTTGATGAGTCTCACCATGAGAGTTACCATACATTACTCCGGAACAAACAGGAACAGACCATACTGTCGAGACAGTCTCTTGGTGGACTCCTTCTAGCGATTGAGAGCTAGTTGGGACAGATGGTATGCCAGCGAACATTGTTGGATTTGCGGCAGGTAATTCTGCCGTCGCCGTGTCATTTGACACAGTCCTAGATGTCGACGGTTGTTCAGACATTTTTAGTCTATCCAATTGATCGCCTAGTGATTCTACAGGAACTTCCACTGGTGATGGACAAACTTTTGTTGTAGCAGGAAATAGAGTGACCCCTACTCCAAATTGAATTGGAGTGGATACTTGCGGTTCCTCTATAATTTCCTCTATCACAATCAGACCAGGTGGAAGAGGAAGACCGTCAGGTCCGTAAAAGATTTCCGGTGCCGAAGAAGGGGTTGGATCGACAGCGATAGATGTTTGAGGAACAAAACTCTCTGGACCGGTTACAGATGGAACTGGTTCAGTCATACAAGTATTTGCCCCTAGACTAGGATCAATATTACTGTCCCTCTGTGGCAGTTGAACTTCTTCTATGGAGGCAGGGTTCCCAGAAATGTTTGGAGTGACCAGAATCTCAGATGTTGTTGGAACACTTGTTCTAACTTTTAAAGGAGATTTTGAACTGGTTCGACGAGTTCGCTTTGCCCGGATTGTTTTCGATTCCGGAGACAAAGATGGTTGACTCGCAAGCCTCCGAGAACGACGGATATTCAATTGACTTTCTTCCACGATTGCGGATTACTCGATCAACTAAAATATAAAGGGGAAAATTTGTGTTTCCGATTTGAATGAATTTTATTAGACGCTTTTAAACATAACTTTGCTTTTTCATGTTTTAAGAGTCGAGAAAAAGCTAAAGATGACTCTAGTCTCCTTCGATGTATTAACGAGCCCGAAGTGACAAATGCTCGGTTGGACCTTTTCAGTTATAGAGTTTGAAAAAGGCCAAAAGAAACTGCTCTGGAGATCTAGGCAGAGGGTGTACCAAACCTTTCGCGAAACCACATAATACGTTTTACGGTACAGGTGGTCGATCTTCGTGAATGCTGTGTTCACTGCATCGCGATCAGTAGGGCGGCTGACACGGCTCCCTATGGATAAAGGATAATTTCCTATAAGGGTCTCCCAATATATACGCGACGGTACGTGGGAGCACAACTCCGTATTAGCGCCACCGACTCTCAGGAGGAATCACCCACCTTCGTAGAGATCGACAGTCACTATGTTTAACGACGCCGGAACACGTCTCTACTTAGACCTCTAGATGTTTGCGTTATGTTACAATGCGTTGTTAGGTTCATTCAGTATATTTTAAGTTGATCTTTTTAAAGTTTGCCTTTCAAGGTTCACCACGAGATGTATATGACAAATTCCTAAATGCAGCCTAAGATGAGAAGCAAGCTTTTTCAAATCTTTTTGACTGATGAAAATCTTAACTACTGAGGGAGAAGAAAGGCAAATTCTTTTCACACAGTTCATACAGCACAAACTAATGCACTTTCTCCTAAATCATCATGCAAACTTTTTCAAATGCAAAATGCACAATGCATGTATTTTCTTTTCCTTTTCTTAATGTTGATGGATTACAAAAAGAAAGTGGTTATATAACTTTGATTTCGATTTAGAGCGAAAACAGACAAGTTTGTCCAAAATCAAAAGACACCTTAAGATTCACTTGCTTAATCACTGGAAATACATGAAATCAAACCATACTGACGAAAGTAAAAATGACTAATCAGCTATGGACAGCAAACAAGCTAACTCTTTAGACCAGCAAAATGCCTAACACAGGTTCAGATCTAAGAGGCCAAAAGCAAGACTAGTTTACTCTTCGTTATGGGAAATTGTAAATGAGTAAGAAATACAAAGAACAAGTACAATTTCGTTATATAACAGAGGCAGAATGATGGCAAGTAATATTGGTTTCAGAACAGGTACAAGACTGACACCTAGCAGCAAAATCTAAGTGAAAACAGGCAAGAGAAAGTGAGGAAACCCCAAATGCACTAGGCAAATTTGGGCCAACGCAGGTGCTGCACAGCCAATCTGGCTCTCAGCGCAGGTAGCCCCTTCGGGACCTGCATTGCAAAGCAGGTAGCCTGTGTACTACCTGCTTTGGAAAACGAAACTTGAGTTTTCACAGTTTCCGGGTCATAATTTTCTCAAAAATGCACAGTTTTTGCTCAAATCAGAGACAATCAGTCAAGCACACTCAAAGGGATGATTAGGAAGGTGAAAAACTATCACTAAGAGCTTACAAGGATCTTTGTAGATCAGCTCTTCAAATCATGAACTTGCTCAGAAATGAGCTAGAGTAGCTGCCCTCTACTTCGCTTTTGATATAGTCAAAAGCTTTTCGATTTGGTACTCTTTTGTTCAGGAAATGAATAGCAAAATACTACAAACACAATCAAACGGATACGATCCCCAGTGGAGTCGCCAGTTTGTTGTAGGGAAAAGTATCCGACTCGGATGACCCTATCCCACTCTAAGGGTGATAGTACCTTAGCAACAATTGTAAAGCAAACTACTTAAGGTTTACTTCTTTATGAAAGCAAAAGAGAATGGAGAAATGCACTAACCGTTGCCTTGCACTTAATGTCGAATCCAAACTCTTCTCTTTGGCTGCTTGCTCCCAGCTCCTTGCTCTTTTGCTGGCCCAGCTACAATGAGATCCTGCAAAATAACAAAGAAGGAAACTACAAGAAGCATGCAATCATAACTGGTTCAAGGATTAGTGTAAACCAAACATGCAATTATCACAATATATTATTGAAACAAGAGCACATAGAAGAACCTCAATAGCTTTTATTAATGAAGAAGTAAAGGTTCTGAGAGTATTACAACCATTGAAGGCTCCAATCCAGCAACACCTCCCAGCAGAAAGAATTTCTCCTCTTCACCTCTCTCAAACAATCACCCAATAGCTCTATAGTGAAACCAACAGCATATCATTACTTTGCACCAAATTCCAGCCTCCTGAGCTCATAGGAGAGAGCTCAATATATAGATGAATTGAGAAAGGATGAGTCAGCTTGCAACTGATGTGTAGCTGCCTTGTGTCCTCTCTCTCTTCAGTTAATCTTTAGTTGATCTTCAGTTCTTGAGTCCACTTGGAGAAACAGAGCCTCTGACTCATCACAAGGCGAAATACCTGATCCAAGTGTCATTTTTGGAAGATTTCAGAGCAATGACTCAGTGTGCCACTTGTCCCATCTCGCTCAGCGCAGGTGGCCTTTGTCCCACTTGCTTTGCAACGCAGGTACACCATGGAGCAACTGAGTTTCAGCGTAGAAACCTAGTGGAGCACCTGCTTTGATTTCAGGATTGCTTGTTTTTGAGTATTTTCAGGTGGAGAACTGATCTGAGAGCTGTTGGTTTGTTGACCTTGTTCCTCTAGGGGTAGGAACATCATGTTTAGGGAACTTTGGATCCCTTGGATTATTGACAATTCATGTCTGTTGCTGTAAGGCACAAAATTGTCTATAACAGATGCCCCCTAAAGTATGAGGTCATTTATCGGGTGAAATGCTTTATTGAGAGGATCCGAAGTTCATTCGATCTGCTGAGAAGTGTCCTGTAATAAGATATAATACAATACATTATTTTTCATACATTTTCATGATCTAGCTGAGGCGGGCATTCCCATGCTCAGCTTTATAAATACATTTTGGTACATAGAACAGACGATCGTCTGATTGTAGACTGATAATTCTCTGCTGAAATTATCATCCTTTGAGAAGGATGATCATCTGCTGTAATGATGTACATATCAAATGTCTTTATGTCCTGAATATATATCGCAGCCCGGATGGATGAAACTAGATCCGGGGTCTTCAATCTCTTCCGATCTTCACTCGATGTACAAGTCGATCCATGTGAGAATTTTTTGAAGTCGAACATGGAAAGACATCGCTTGATTACCGGTCAATGATGTAAACCGTTAACAAGCGCGAGAGGAATCACCGATAAGGATGATGACCCTCAAGGTACGGCAGTACAATTCACATGGCAGGAATAAAGGACTTGGCATTGACCACCATGCAAAATCTTCTGGTCGAAGGTCATTGATGTATACCTGTCGCCGGAAGTGAGAAACTTGCCATTGAGGCATGCAAGCTTCAAAGTACTGAAGGGGGTGTTCCTAGATCAACTCCTTGGATAATGAGCTGATGTCGACAAGGAGCGATTCGTTAAAGGAGGGCCTTAATGAATCCCACATCAGTGACACGGAACGGAGCTAGTGATTGTGATGAGGTGAAAACAAACTGTGATGTATGATTCAGGGTGGCGGTCATGAAGTGGATGAAGGATAATGTATGGCAGTGGATGGGACACGGTTGACTCTTTGCAGAACCACATCTCTTGAACATATAACGACACTGATGTGATGGATTGGTAGCATTACCCCAATTGTGGATGGTGTGGCGAGGACCATGGTTATGAGACCGGTGAATGAAACAACCCAACCCGATGTGATACGGAGGACAAAGTGTCATGTTCAAGAGCGACTTGCTACCATTAATGCTGTGAGGTTCTCCCAATTTTTCCCCAGTCATTGCTGACCAGTACCTCTTTATTTTTGTCAAGCTTGAGGAGGATAACATATGCTTGTTCTATAACCTGCCCTTCGGGCAAGCCCATCGCTATGTTTTAATGAGTCTAGCGATAGGGAAACTCGTTCTCGTCTAAAGACAAGTTTGTCACTATTTAATCATTTTAACGAGTCTAACGACAAGGAAAACTCGGTCCTTTTCATTTTTTTTAGAAAGTCTGAAAAGGTACGGAAAGTTAACTCCAAAATTCCTTTGTCGTCTTCTAATCCCTTAAGTCCGAAAAAGTATAAAACCATACAGAAGGGATGAATTTTCGATTTCTTTAACGAGCCGAACAAAACAAGCGCTCGATCTTTTTGTGCAATAATCCCTCAGGTCCAAAAAGATTAAAATCTAGAGGAGGGATAGCTCTTCCGGTCCTTTTAACGAGCTGGAAGGCCAAAACTCGGCAAACTTTTCATATTTTACGAGTCAGTGAAAAGAGCTCAAAGAAGACTCGTCTTTTGAGGAACGAGTGATAAACAGGGATAGCAGCAGATTCCAGGTACAGGTTGGAATTTTCCAATCACGGCAGTGTCACAAGGATGGCTAAGTGAGATCACTCTTCGCAGCTGTTCCTCAAAATGGGTAAACACACATATGGAGATGAACGATTGGCCAAAATGAATGGATGGAGGTGATGGCATATAAACACGACCAAGGGCTTTTAATATGGCTTTCAAAGGTTACTTTTCTCAATGGTTATTTACCGGTTCATTTTTTCTGAGTGAGCTTGAACTGCTAGGGAAAGATTGCTCACAATTTATGTTTATTTTTTAACGAGCATGAACTCTGCTAAAACTACTCAATTCTTGCGTTTATTTTTTAACGAGCATGAACATTGCTAAAACTGCTCAATTCTTGCGTTTATTTTTTAACGAGCATGAACATTGCTAAAACTGCTCAATTCTGATGCCCCCAGCATAAAAATGCGGACGAGGCATATGTCCTCTAATTCTTAAGGGGACATTTCATTTTTTTAATGAGGTTGACATCGTAAATAACTATCCTCTTTACTCTTTATTTCATTTTTTAAACGAGGTTGACTTGAGATAGGAACTATCCTCGAAACCTTTAGATCCATTAAAAATAGAAGGCTTCATATCCCGTTGCACCCATCTCCGTAAGATTACTCGGTGATGGTGGGGAAAAAGTGCCCATTAAAGAAGGGCCTTTTAGGAAAATTACTCCGATATATTGGAGAGGATGATTGCCTCCATGGATCGTTGGAATGCCTCTCGTGTTGGATGGCGGCACAACTTCTGTCGAAGTTGTTGTCGAACTGCCTGATCGACCTTTTCTCTCGCCATTCAACGACTGTGAATTCCCATGGCTTTTGTCTAATGTTGAAATTAAAGCATCATCTTGGCGCTTAAAACTTGACAACATCATAACTTGTGATGGGGAATCATTTCCACTGTCAACCAAATTCTGACTTGGGTCGGGAAATGGATCAGTCAATACGGCTGGAGTGTGCGGATTCTTTACGAATCTTTTAAACTCAGCTTTGTACGGGCAATCTGCCGTCCAATGATCATCGTCACATATGTGACATCTCCTAGACGTTTTCTCCTTTCTACGAGGATTTTTTCGAGGAGATGACTTTCTTTGATCTTTCTTCCCTTCGTTTTGATTCTTCTTGCTTCCTGGTTGATTGGTTTCTTTGCCCTTATCTGTCGATACGGCATTTACTTCCGAAGCAAGAACTTCTTCATGCGCATTTTGATTCGAATCCTTACGGGCCTTCTTTTGTTGGGTCTTTTTCGGATTCGTGTTTGCCGTGCCTATCACGCCATCACCGGCATGAGAGTCACTGTTTGATTTAGGAGGAGGAGGGATTGAAAACTCTGGTCTAGGGGCGTCTGGTATTTTGTCATAGAGCATGCCGGACTGAGTATATACTAAGTCCAAATATTGTGCACGAGCGATAACCTGCTCTTCTGTTACGACTCCTCCCTTTGCCACATCTTCCGTTATGGCCGGAAGTAACGACTTTATAAACCACTCAGCTAAAAGCTGATCAGGAACGTATGTTTTAACCATTCTTCGTCGACGTCGCCACTCATGTATATGATCTGATATTATAGTTGTGGTTGTCTGTTTGAAGTTGGTCAATATCTCTGTTCCCGTTTCATACCTTATTGGTAATTGAAAGTGGGTTAAGAATGTCGTGGCAAGGGAGCTAAAATTGTTGAACGAAGCTCTAGGCAATTCTATATACCATTTTGCCGCTGGACCTATCAATGTCCTCTGAAAGAGGCGAAGCCTTATCGAATCGTCATTCAAAGTGTTCGACGAACACCATAGATGAAATGTCATCACATGATTCGACGGGTCTTCACCTGGATTTCCATTGAATTTAGGAATGTCGGATGGAAGTTTGTGCGGAATCACTGGCCAACATGGGGCGTAAGCAATTGGATCATTGGTTAACCGATGTAAATCAGGCAACTCTAAAGTCGCCACGAATGGTAACTGTTGATTCAAGTTAGGTGAAGCGTAACCAGGATACGATGGAATCGCCTAAACAGTTGGTCTTTGCATACCAGCATAATGGAGTTGATGTTGGTATGATTGATACGGTTGATGGACTTGACCACTATAAAGTGGTTGATTTTGACCATTTTGAATATATGGTTGTCCCGTATTCGCAAAGATTTGCTGTTCAGAACCCTGGTACACTTGTTGGAATTGCGGCTGTTGGTATTGCACTATCCACGGTTGCGACACCATGGGTTGTTGTGCTATACTAACCATTTAATTTAAATTTAGTTTTAATAGATGGTTTGGGGAGGGCGAGTGGCGGGGGTCATGTCTCACCACCTCATCACATTTATTATTATTATTATTATTAGGTTTTTTATAATATAAGGGATATTACACAAATTAAAGAGACAATAATTTTTCCCTCTCTTGAGAGCTAGGTTTCCACGCCGGTTGATGGTGAATTTGTAGACACTTAAACCTGGCCCACTGCCCAACTTTGACAATAACTTTGACTAACACTATCTCCTTCATATGAGCTCGGATTTGAGTGTCGTTCACACCGTTGGAATCAGGGCGACGAGCACTTCGATCTGGTGCTAGTTTGAGAGAAATTTGACAACTTTTAATTTTGACCCTTTCTAAGTCCTCTTAGACTTCTACATGTGTCTGGAGCCACCTGGATCAAAATCAATGAGAGTAACCAAACATTTATCTTTCCTGGCATTGAGATTAGGCTTCTCAAACAAATACCTCAGCCCACTATGATCACTCATCAAGAAAAATCTCCTACCAGGAAGATAATGTCTCCACATCTTCAATGCATGAATGGTAGTTGTCAACTCAAGATCGTGAGTTACATATTTATGCTCATGCTCATTCAACTTCCTTGACTCATATCATACCATCTATCCTTGTTGCATCGAGACTCCAAAAAGTCCTCTCTTGCAAGCATCTATACATACCATAAACTCTTTGTTAGGATATGCAATCTTCAAAACTGAAGCATTTGTAAGCAACTGCTTCAACTACTAAAAATTAGTTGCACACTCCTCAGTCCATTCAAACTTCTTCCTTTTTCGCTGCAAATATGTAATAGGATAGGAAATCTGTGAGAAGTTCCTGATGAACTTCCTGTAGTAACCTTATAATCCCATGAATTATCTTACCTTATCCACATTTCTAGGAGTTGCCCACTCCATGATAAATCTGATCTTTTCCAAGTCCACTGCTATACCTTCCTTGGAAACAACATGTCCCAAGTAATGAACTTATGTATGAAAGAAACTACACTTACTAAGCTTGGCATACAACTGATGTTCTCTCAGTAGTCTTAACATTATTTCTAGGTGTTCTACATGCTCTTCCTCATTCTTAGAATATATCAATATGTCATCAATAAATATTATCACAAACTTGTCTAGATAAGGATACAACACACTATTCATCAAACACATGAAAGTAGTTGGAGCATTAGTAAGACCAAAAGGAACTACTACAAACTCATAATGCCCATACTTGGTACGAAATGTGGTTTTGTAGATGTCCTCTTCTTTGATGCATACCTAATGATATCCTGACCTCAATTCAATCTTCAAGAAATTTGTTTCACCCTTCAGCTAATCAAATAAATCATCAATCCCTAGTAAAGGATACATTTTCTTTATCATCACCTTGTTCCATTATTTGTAATCAATGCACACCCTAAGAGTATCGTCCTTCTTCTTCATACAAAAAATTGGTGCACCCCAAGGCGACACACTTGGCCTTATGTATCCTTTATGAAGCATTTCCTTAAGTTGCAACTTTAATTCCACCAACTCCAGAGTTCTCATCCTACATGATGCCTTCGATGCTAGTGATGCTCCCGACATCAACTCAATAGAAAAGTCTAACTCAATAGGAAACTCTGAAATATCTACAGGAAACACATCTTGAAACTACTACAAAACCAGATACCTCTTTATAACTTCATCATCCTCAACATCCTTTCCTTTGTCACTAGAAATATGAACTAAAAACAATACACATCATTTCTTACTACTCTACTTTGCCTACATAGTTGTAATCATTCTCATTGATGTGGATTATCCTTTCCTTGTAAGCTTTTCCTCTCTCCATCATCATACAACCACTCAATAGCCTTATCATAGTAGTCTACTTTAGTTTTGCGAAGGTACAACCAATCCATGCCAAAAATCATGTTGTACGATCCCAATGGGAGCATATTTAGATGTGTTCATGAAGGCATACCATTCAACTTAAATTCACAAGATCTCACCCAATGATGAACTCTCTTCTTGGTCCTTGTAGCAAACTACAACAACCAAGATTCTGCATGCACTTCTTTATTCAAGCCATGTTTATCCACTAGGTCAAGACTAACATAACTACAATTAAATCTAGGATCAATAAAAATAGAAATACCTTGATCACAAAGCTTACCTTCCATCTTGAGAATATATGCCTCATGATTAGTCTACCTACTATCCAATGTTGCATTAATCTAAGGAATGCTCTGTCGAACATCCCCAACTATTTGTGCCTCCCGAGCACTGTAAATATGAGGTATAACACCCTAATGTTGTGGACAATCTCTCGTGTGATGATACTTTCCACAAGTCCACCACTGAAAACACTTAGTGTCATCACCCTTGTTCTGCTCCTTGGACTAAAATCCCTATCATCTGTCAACTGCATTGAATTTATTGTATCGTGCTACACTCTCCTTGTTACGTCCATCCTGAGGTCTTCCTCGCTTCTTATCCCATTTTACCCTAGTATTGTCATTACCTTTTTAACCCTTCTTGGGATTTGAATTATGCTTAGACTACTCATAACAATGTTTCATCTTCCCAATGACTTCCTCCAATGTCTTTGGCTCATCATACTCAATTCGATCTTTAAATGCTAATGGAAATCCACTAATGAATTTTTGAACCTTCGTCTTCTCATTCTTAAGATATGGTACATACCTCAACAACTCTAAAAACTTAGTCATATATTCTTCATTTGTTGTAGAACCCATCTTCAACTTGTAGAACTCCTTAGCCTTGTCATCACAATATCTCTCTGACAAGTACTTCTTTCTGAAGAGTCTCTTAAACTCATGCCAACTCAAATCCTTTGTCTTGATGCCTTTGACACGCTTCACATCTTCCCACCAAATTTCTGTTTTTCCCTTGAGACTAAAAATAGCTATCCTAGCCTTCATATTCTATGAATAATCATGAAGTTCGAAGAACTTCTTCATCCCAAGAAACCATGTTTTTTCATCTTCTAGTTTCTTCTGTTGTCCATTGAATGTATGAGGATTGGTTTTCGTAAACTCATCAGGTAAGTATTGCTTCTCACTCTTCCTATGTTGGGCATGGAATCCACCCACAGCATGTTTTGGGGCTCAAAGACCAAGTTTTGGTTAAATAATGTTGTAAGACTCTGTGAATTGTGGGCATGGAGTGTGAAATGTACGTTGAGTCATAGGGTTTGTAATGTATTGTCGGCCTACCCATGGTCCATGGATCATAGGATTGTATAAATAGAGCAAGGCTCTAAGTTGTAAAGATAATAAGAGATAGATGAAAACGAATGGAGTCTAGAAGATAGCGAGCATAGAGTAAAGGTCTAAGTGTCTTGGGTCATAGTAGTAGGAAGAGGCTCTATAGCTGAGTGTGTAGAGGCCTAGTAGAGTCTGCAGCTCTGTGCGCAGACCCCTGCAGTTGAGTGCGCAGGGTAGAGTCAAGTCTATAACCAAGGAAGAAGAATAATAAAGAGAAGTTTGATTCCAAATCTTGTGTATTTGTTCTTGTGCTATTTCCTCTTTAAGTATATTGTTTTCTTTATCACGCACACTTATATGAATACTGAACACTGTTAAATATAACTAGAAACATCTTGATAAGCTAAGTGATCGAAAGTTATCGGGTTAATAGTAAGGAATTGGTTAATAACGCAATTCGCCTCTCTAGCAGGGTTGCGTGAAGGCAGCATTGCAGGCTGCGAGGTACTGATAGATGCACATAGCGACATGCACATAGGGAAAATATGTGGACCACTAAAAATCATCAGACATCTCTAGGTTGTGGAAACTTGGTTCTAGCACCCTCCCATACTACTTCAGGTGAGACCTCAGTCTGCGCTCCGCAGACTGTTGCTGAAAGGACTAGTAGTACCAGGATTTTTTTGGCTAAATCACCTATGAACCTGGGTCAGGCCCCTATAAGCCAGCAAATGGTTCCTTTGCCGGTACTAGAATCTGCATAAGGAATGTATGATGTCGTGTCACTGGAATCCAACAAAGAAAGAAATTGAAGGGTGGTTGGACAAGAAGATTCACGAGTTCACAGTGCAGGAAAATAGGAATCCGTAAGTATCTAAGGAACAGTGGTTGGAGTGGTACATATATACAGAAATCCACGAAATTTTCTTTGCATCCTTTCCTTCTGAGCTGTATGAGTGGATCAAAAAGCTAGTAGACAGTCAATGTGTAGGTTTTCACCCCATACAGGAGTTACCTACATACAATTCTAGAACACAGAAAATAAACAATGTGAGAACATAAAATAAACAATGTGAGAACATAACACATAAAACACATATACACAGAGATTTCCCCCTGGATCCCAAAACTGGGACTACCAGCTTGATTTTTCATTATGTTCCTTGCAATGTTACAATACATATTTATACATGTCGAAGCATCCAATACCATGTACCGAAAACCATCGCATCCAAAACCATGGAACAAAAACCATCGCGTCCAAAACCATGGAACAAAAACCATCGCGTCCAAAACCATGGAACAAAAACCATCGCGTCCAAAGCCATGTGCGAAAAATATGCACAAAACCATAGGTAGTTCCGCCCAACCTAATATAGGGTCCAAAAAACAAAATTTTCCAAGGCGTTGCCCCGGACCCCATAGAGTGGGGTTACCTACACCCCTCAAACCCCCTGTGACCCCCACACTACACAATCGACGCAACGATGTGGGCTAGTTTGGGAAAGAATATAACACAACCCAACATTCTCCCACTTCTTGTTTTCTTTCCATGGGGGGCCACACGAGAGCTTAGTCATTTGTCCAACCCCTGCAATGCCCATTGTTTCTCTACACCAAGAGAACTTCTCAAAGCTCACAGATTTTGTCAACGCATCTACAATATTCTTCAAAGTGTCCACCTTTACTAGTAACACCTTTTTGTCTTCTATCATATCCCTCACAAAGTGATACTGAACATTGATGTGCTTTGTCTTTGAATGGTAAGCAGGGTTCTTTGCCAAGAAAATTGCACTTTGGCTGTCACAGTCTATCCTTATAGCTCCCTATACTAACCCCATACTTGAACACAATCTCTGCAACCAAACTGCTTCCTTGTTTGCATGAGTGGCTACCATGTATTCTGTCTCTATATTTGATAGTGCCACTATAGATTGTTTCTTACTCATCCAACTCACTGCACCTCCAAATAGGTTAAACACATACCCACTTGTAGATCTTCTCTGATCCAAATCTTCAGCCCAGTCTGCATCAACAAAGCCACAAATATCCAACACTCTGTCTAATCCTGGTCTTCCTTGGTAGAATAGACCATAATCACTAGTGCCACACAAATACCTGAAAACCCACTTCATTGTTGTTCAATGCTCTTTCCCTGGTTTTGACATAAACCTGCTCAATACTCCCACTGCATATGCAATGTTTGGTCTAGTACAGACCATTGCATACATCATACTACTGACTGCACTTGCATATGGAACACGAGACATGTCCTCTTCCTCTTATCGTGTCTTGGGACACTGTTCGACAGATAACTTTACACCTACAGGAATAGGAACCTTCACCGGTTTACTATCCTGCATATTAAACCTCTACAATATTGTTTCGACATACTTCCTCTAGTTTAACTAGAGCTTCCTCTTTGCCGGATTTCTTTCAATTTCCATGCCCAAAATATAGTTTGCAGCACCAAGATCTTTCATGTCAAATTTGGAGGACAATTGGGTATTTAAATCTTGGATAATCTCTTTGTCATTTCAAAGCAGCAACATATCATCGACATACAAGACTAGATAAATAACATGGTCACCAATTAATTTAAAATACACACAATGATCTGCTTTGTTTCTGGTGAAGCCAAGTCCCCGTATAAATGTATCAAATTTCTGATACCACATCCTTGGTGACTGTTTTAACCCATACAGAGACTTCTTTAACTGGCATACCATTTCTTTCTTACCCTTCACTGCAAAACCTTCAGGTTCCTTCATGTAGACCTCCTCTTCTAGATCCCCATGAAGAAATGTTGTCTTCACATCCATCTGTTCTACCTCAAAATAAAAAGCAGCAGCTGCAGATAAAAGTAATCTAACAGAAGCTACCTTGGCAATAGGAGAAAAAATATCACCAAAATCAATTCCCAACACCTGGGAATAACCTTTTGCTACCAACCAAGCTTTGTATTTCTCCACCTTTCCTTCTACATTTGTCTTCTTTTTTAACAGCCAGTTGTTGCCAATGGGTTTCCTTCCAGTTGGCAACTCTACTAGATCCCAAGCCTCATTTTTGTGCAAAGATTTCATTTCGTCAACCATGTCCTCCTTCTAGAGTTTTCCATCCTCTGAATCTACTGCTTCCTTCACAGTTCTGGGATCATCATTAGTTATTGTTAAATTAAAATTTGAACAGAAAGCATAGGGACTATACCTTTCTGGCTTCCTTCTTTCTTGACTTGATCTTCTCACACTCGGAGTTTGTGGCTCTTCATCTTCTGATTCCTCCTCTGCTATAGAGTATGATTCTTCCTCCTTTAGCTCAAACTCTATCTTCTCAGGTTCCTTTGGTTGGACTTCATGTTTAATAACATATTTCACCTCTTTGAACACCACATCTCGCTTGTACACAACCTTCCTTGTTACTGGGTTCCAAAGCTTATAACCCTTTAAACCATCCTTATACCCAATAAAGATGCACTTTTCAGATTTACTATCCAACTTGGTTCTTTTCACCTTTGGAACATGTACATATGCATCACATCCAAATATCCTCAGATATGAAAGAGAGGGTTTCTTACCAGTCCATACCTCTTGTGGAGTCTTATCCTCCAACGCTGATGAAGGTGATCTGTTGACCAGGTAACATGTTGTCTCCACCACCTCTGCCCATAATTCCTGTCCTAACCCGGCACCACTGAGCATGCTTCTTGCCCTTTCCATCAACGTCTTGTTCATTCTTTCTACAACTCCATTTTGCTCAGGTGTGTATGGAGTAGTCTTCTGTCGTGCTATACCACACTTCTTATAGAATTCTTCAAATTCCTTGCTGCAAAACTCTCCACCGTTATCTATCCTCAACACCTTTATCTTCTTCTTTGTCTGATTTTCCACTAGAGCCTTAAATTCTTTAAACCTGTCAAAGACTTCAGATTTCTTCTGAAGGAAATATATCCATGTATTCCTTGAGAAGTCATCTATAAATGATACATAGTACACAAACTTACCAAGTGATGGAACCTTCACAGGTCCAAACACATCACTATGCACAAGTTCTAATATATGTTTCGTCCTCTTACCACTAGAGGGGAAACTCACCCGATTCTGCTTCCCATATACATAATTTTCACAAAAATCAAAATCCAAAGAGCTATTACTCATACCTTCTACCATACCTTTACCATGAAGTATTCGAAGGCCCTTCTCTCCAATACGTCCAAGCCTTTGATGCCACAACATGGTCTTCTCTCCAAAGACCATTAGATTTTCTACTCCACTTTCAGGAAGCACAGAACTTTTGCACCCATCAACAATAGTGCTACCTTGCAGCTTGTACAAAGTTCCAATCCGAACTCCCTGCATCAATACCAGTGCTCCCCAAACCATCTTGCAATTATCCTTCTCAAACACTGTTTTTACACCTGCATCATCCAACTTGCTTACAGAAATCATATTTATGGCTAATGCAGGAATATGTAGAACACCCGGAAGTGTTCCAACCCTTCCACCTTGCAACTATCAACTTTACTTTTCTGTGACCAACGATTCTAGCCTTCCTGTCATCCCCCAAGAAGGCATCACCACCGTCGTATTTCTCAGGCTCACATAACCATTCTCTATGGAGAGTGAAGTAAAAGGATGCACTTGAGTCAATCAACCATGCCTCATGATTTACATGTGTACTTGAAGAAGCCAAGTAAACATCCCCACCTTCATCTGAGGTGGTTTTTGCCTCTGCAAAAGGAGCATCGTCAGATCCCTTTCCTTTATCAGGAGCTTTAGATTTATAGTCCCTTTTGTAGTGCCCTTCCTTTCTGTATTTTTAGCACACCACCTTTAGAGGATTTCCTGGAGATTTAGATCTCCCTCTAGATTTAGATCTCCCACTCGATGACGTATTTTTGTTTCTATTCTAGGACCGTTTTCATACAGATAAGGCATCACCATTTTGGATCTCCATATTTTTCTGTCTCATCTCCTCCATCAGCAAGGATGAGACTATTTAATCAAACTGCAAGGCAATTGCATTGCTACCTATTGCAATAACCAAACTATCCCATGAATCTGGTAGAGAACACAACAAACTGATGCACTTATCTTCATCTGAAATTTTAATATCAACAGATAATAACTAACTTACCACAGTATTAAATTCATTCAAATGCTCTATCACCGAGTCTCCATCTTTCATTCTTAGGTTATACAACCTTTTCCATAGGAATAGTTTATTCACCAGAGGCTTAGATTGGTACAAATTCCCCAACTTGTCCCACAAAGCCTTAACTGTAGCTTCCCCTGATACATTCAGTAATATTGAATCTGAGACACACAATCGTATTGTGCTCTTTGCCTTCTGATCTAACTTCTTCCATTATTAATTGTACACTCCCGTTGGTTTAGTACCCGGATATACTGTGATCCACTGATATTTATCCACCAACAAATCCTCCATTTTGAGTTTCCACAACTCAAAACTCTGACCATTAAATTTCTCGATCTCTATCTTTCCATTGCTCGCCATCTTCTTTTGCCACTAGAATCGATCTCGTAGATCTTCCACTGAACAGGGTCTACCACAAGCCCGAGTGAAACCCCTCAGCAACAAAGGTGTCCCCTTGAAGCCAAAACAGCTCTGATACAAAATGTAGGTTTTAACCCCGTACAAAAGTTACCTGCATATGATTCTAGAACACAGAAAATAAACAATGCGATACCATTACACATAAAACACATATACACATAGATTTTCCCCTGAATTCCAAAATTGGGACTACCAGCTTGATTTTTCATTATGTTCCTTTCAATGTTACAATACATATTTATACATGTCGAAGCATCTAATACCATGGACCGAAAACCATTGCATCCAAAACCATGTGTGAAAAATATGCACAAAACCATAGGTAGGTCCACCCAACCTAATATAGGGTCCCAAAAACAAAATTTTCTAGGGCGCTGCCCCGGACCCCATAGAGTGTGGTTACCTACACCCCTCAAACCCCCTGTGACCCCCCCACTATGCAATAGGCACAACGAAGGGGGCGCTCCGCCCCCCCTCTAACCCCCTGGTTAACTACATGGTCTAGTCGTGGAAAGAATATAACACAACCCAACACAAGGAAGGTGTAGGCTCGACAAACCAATCGTGTGGAATCCGGAATTAGTGCGCAGACTAGAAGCGTTAGGAGATAATATCGCGTGAGGTGTGGACCATTGGCTCGATCAAATTATAGGAGGATTTATCACTGAGTTTGTGGTAGATACGACCATTAGCTACAGTGAGGCGGAACAATGCTTCCTCAAAGGACCGCAAGGTAAGTATATTAAATCTTTGAAGACTTCGATTAAGATGCTATTGTGTGAAAAGCAGGTTATGTGAATACACAACTGTTTGGGACTATGTGAAGTGGGAAGATCTACAAAAGTGGAGGTAGCGAAGAATTAGAAACTAGTCCCTTAATTTCACCCTCACGAGAAAGCGAGGAAGAGCTCGTGAAAGTTTCTTTGAGAAGTGCAGTTAGTCCGATAAGGCAGTGAATTCCATGCTTACCACCTCCACCTACATTGCCACCCATCTCACCCTCTTCACCTCCATCCCCACCCAACCCACCTCTACCACCACCACAGTTCAGTATGGCGAGTGCGACCAAACTGCTGGTATTCAAAGGAGTAGGGAATGAAGATCCGGAGCAATTCTGGTTCATGGTAAGCACGGTATGGGAAGCACAAGGAGTCATGGATGACAATATAAAGAAGGATACACAGGTAAGCGTGTTGTAGGATCGCACATTAACATGTTACATTAAGCATTCTAATGACCATCCAAATGCAGGAATCGCAGAAATCCAGGCCGCGCTGAACAAGGAATTTAGTAGGCCAAAGTCAGGGACACAATCAATTATTGGGTTTAAGGAGATTGCGATGCTCCCAAGTGAGACCCCCTAGAATCTGGACCAAAGACTAAAGAGTATGATTCATGAAACCAACATGACTTTGACGGATGGACAACACCACGCATTGTTTGTAACATCACTAACACCACATTTAAGGACGGCACTATCACAACAAAAGCTTTCCACCCAGGCCGAAGCTTTAGAGATGGCAATGAGATTGCATGAGACCCCTATACAAGATCCTGGTCTAGAAGTCAAATAAATCGATGTGCAACTACAAAATATGTATTTGGAAATGCAGAGTTTGAAATAGGATAGGACACGGTGGCCAGAGGCGCATAAGGAGGTATGGTGCATAAAATGCAAAGGCTAGGGCATGACAAAGACCACTATCTAGTATTTGTGAATTACTTGGTAGGAGGAGGGTCAATGCCATTAAGACCTGAGGCACAAGCAGGACCAAACACGGCACTTGCGCTATGGTGCGTGATCTATCAGATAGGAGGAAAACACAGTACGGATAAATGTCATCTATTGCAAAAGTATACGCAAACGTCCCAACAATTGTTTTGTAATTTCTGCAGGTCGGTAGGCCATGATGAACGCACCTGGAGAAGCTATGAGCTAATGATGGATCAGACTCCTGCCTATAGGGTACAGACTAAAACACGAGCCCTCGACCCAAATGTAGGAATGGTGTGGGCTGGATTTCAGGGGCGCAGACGAGGTCAAGGTGGAATGGGACCAGGAAGGGGTCACAAACAACTAATTTGTTACAATTGCAGAGGGCCAGGACACTATGCCCGCGATTGTTCAAATCCGACGAGGACATCATGTTTGTACTATACTCATTTTGATCATGAGGTAGAAGATTGCCTTACATTGAGAGCAAAGCTGCGCGAAAAAGGGGTACTCCAGCCTCCTCCGATTCAGAATTTTCAAATGATGAGGTTTGAGCCACGCAAAGAAGACCCGAATGTAAACATAGTGCTCAGAAGCGGTATCACCACTAGTGATGATAAACGTAAGCAGTCAGAAGAAAGTGCGTGGGTTCGCAAGGATCCTACAAAGGAACTTGAATTTGACTTAGAACGCGCGAAGAAGACATTCATGGAAGCTAAGAAGAGCTTCATGGAGGCCTCCACTTCAAATAGTAAGGATCAACTAGAGCTAGGGATGGATCCTTCAATGCTCAGTACCTTTCTAGAGACATGCATGAAACTATTGTGCGACAGCAAGGCAGTAAAAGGACTACATGAAATTATCACTACATGCGCGAGGTAAGGAGAACTGCACGTGGTCTAGAAACTTGGAAAGCATGCATTATGCACAGGAAGGGAAATGAGGTTGACTGCGCAAATCGATCAGTATGAAATGGATAAGGTAATCATGTATCTCAGATTGGATGTGAATGTATTGCCGAAAAAAACATGGGAATGCATGGGCAGACCCACACTACAATGTTCTCTTATTCAATTGTGATTGGCGAACCAACAAAATATCTTGCCCATGGTAAGATTGCAAGGGGTAACGGTGGATATTGAAGGTGCAAGCACACTGGCGGATTTTGAAGTGATAGAGATTTTCGATGACAACAATCCCTATCCCGCGCTACTAGGAATAGATTGGGCCACCAATATGAATGGAGTCATAAATCTGAAGAAGCGCAAAATGATTTTTGAGAAAAATTCACTACGCGTGGTAGTACCACTAGATCCAGCCGAAGGAGTGTGATACACTGAATCAGTGCACGACGATGATAGTGATGACAATCTTAATTGCATCTACAAGATAACCGTGCAAGAACAAGATTGGGTGAACCTGACTACAGATGGAAGGATTTCATGGGAGCGCGAAATCTCCTACACTTTGGATTTAGATAAAGAAATAGAGCGATGGAAGAATCGGCTGCACGAGGTAACAACACTTAATTGCAACATGATGGTTAGATCACTACGCTGCATGACAACAAAGGTAAGGGATCTGCCTATGTATGATGGGTTGACAGCTATGGATGAATTCCTGAACAAATTTGAAAGCACAGTACCAAAACAGCAGCAATTCGATGCTTTGAAATGGGCACTGTGCGCGATGCCCACAAGGTGGTGGGGTACACATTAGGGAATTTTTGAGGACTGGCACGGATGCACGAGGATGATGCGCCTATGGTTTGGAAAACACCAACTAAAGATGAGAGCCAGTTACTAGGGCTAAAATAGCTTGCGTGCCCACCTTTCACGATGGGTACAGACCTATGACATGTAGCTCGCACAAGTGCACACCACCCCCAGAATAGAGAATCAAAACAAAATGCACCAGCAAGAAAGGCGAAGTGTGCCAAGGATTATCCATGGAGAAGCATTCGACAGGGTGTGCAAAGTGCTGAACACGGTTCACTAGGTGAGACGCACTGACTTAGACTTGTGCGTACCAGTGGTTCGATGGGCCTATAGGACCATGTGCAAAACCCTAATCACGAAAACAATTCCAAGGTTGTGGAATGTAGGGACCGTAATCTCTGAGGGGCATGAAAAGATGAATCCACACATAACAGCACCTGGAGGTGCGACAATGCGTGAAGCCGAGGATGAAGAAATTACATAGCTACGCGAGGTGGAACACATAAGGCTTCAGGAAGCCATTCAGCAAGGGAACCTTAGACTTCACGAACTTGAAAAGGACTGGGTACGACTAAGGAAGAAAAGCATTTTGATGGACGCAGAGGTCAAGAGGCTAGAAAATGAGATCAAGCAAGCATGTCTCATCGATAAACCAAGGATGGCAAGGCAAGGTGCGGATGATCATACTAATGAATTAGAAGACTATCACCAAGAATTAATTAGTCTGCTGCCATGGCTAAGACCGCATATCACCAAACGCAATAACCAGGGGAGCGCACTACATACAGTAGAGCACGCAGCGCCGACTGCCACGAGGACAAATGAGGATTTTCCGTAGACTATACTGGAGGGTGAGATGGAGCCTCACATAGGTGGTGTGACCACCTGAATAGCCATAGGAAGAACACTCTTAGCACTCAAGGCAGCTGGAAGAGAATGCGGGACTATACATTATTTTGCGTGGCAGGTGCGTGCTTTGACAGCTGCGCGCAGGAAAAGCCTGTCACAAGGTTCGCGCCCACGTAGGGTGGGATGTTCTGTCGTGTGGGTAGGCTAGGACGTGACCATTGTCATCACTTTTAATGATGGTATGTCCGATTTAAGGCCAAATGGAGTGGGCGGCGAGCATTTAACACAGGAGTTATGGGCAAGATTTCAAAAAAAATTCCGCCAAGGAAGCATTGATGGCCCGGAATTTGGGGGAACGGTCAAATTCGAATTCAAAAGGCGCTATAAAACTCAAAGGGCTAGCCAGTAGAAAACACTTGGTCAATTGAGATTTAAGCGGTTGAACAGAGAGTAGAGTGTTGAGAGCCGAGCGATAATAGAGCCTTTAAGTTCGCAAAAAACCACATACAATGCAGAAATGATGACGGCCACTAAGGATGGGTTGGGCATTGAAGAAGGAACTTTTGGTGAGGCTGCGCAGATCCACAATGCTCCCAAAGGCACTGGGGCTGTGCCAGAAATTCCTAAATCACACCGAATGCTGAGAACAAAGAAAGATAAGCAGGCAATGGGACCAGTACGCATGTCCCCGAGGAATTCGCAGAACAAGTTATCAATGGAAGAAAAAGGAAACGCAATCACCATTGAAACAGATGAAGAGGAAGAGGACTTGTAGGCTCTGATTGCTGCAGTAGAGGAAGGAGAAGAAGTGGAGGAAGACATCCAACCAATGCGCTCCACAGTGAAAATGCTTGAGTATGTCCCTTTGCGGAAAAGGAAAGCCAAAGTACCAAAGGATCTAGATGCAACGAAGAGTGCACTCTGGACCCTGCTCCTCCTCGATAGAATTACCTTTGAGGGTCCACTCCTAGGCCACGTGCCCACCCTGAAATTTGAAGACTGGGACCTCGCAGACAGTGAGAACTTCCTGCACTTAGAGATGGCGATCCTAATGAAACATAATACGGAGTTGCTAATGATAACATTGAAGCCGTGAAAATGGTGGTACAGTGTGGAAAGGGCCGGGTTGCTTCATCTGATATGGATACCACATTTTCACCGCGTGCCCATCACCATTTTTGTCATCAGGCAGTTGCTTTGTTTGGTGCATGATGGGTACTTATGGCTGGAGGAGCCTATTCCCATCACAGTAGATCTCATCCACTGAATTTCTCGACTTCCCTGTAAGGGAAAGGACCCCACGCTGATAGCATAGAAAAGCAGTGACTTGGCTCTCATAGAAGCCATGAAGAAAAAATATAAGCTCAAGAAGAAAAAGAGGGGTTACGCTATCACCAGTATCAAGGATAAAGGGGTGCACGTAGCCACCCAAATCCTGGCTGGTAAAGTAATAACAAAATGCCGCGACGATGAAGTACCAACGCTAGTAGTTGCGCTGGCCGAACAATGTGTGAAATGGGTCCAGTTCAACTGGGCCAAGTTCCTCTGCGAAGAATTTTTGCTAAACTACCAGGAGGCCTAGGAACAAGGTAAGACCTTCTACTACGCATGGTTTCTCTTATCCATCTTGCTGGTAGCGGGGGCATTGTTGGAGGATAGCCAGTTCTCGAGCATTGACCGAGACTTACTAAAGGCCATGAAGTACAATTTGCTCTGGGTCACCAAGGACGCGAAACGGATTCATGATAACAAGATTTTCTGGGTGCTCATGGAGGCGATCATCCAAATGTGGATTAATAGGAGGTCGTGCATGTCCCCCATGGTGCACAACAGTCTGCAAAGTTTTGCAAAATTCAAGGCAGACATGCACAATATCTACATCCGGGTGCGAAAAGATCTGACGCAATAGAGGACAAATTTCCCATTCATAGCCACTGACGACATGATCTTTACAGTGTTAGAGACATGGCCTCCAGAGTGGTGCGCCCCATATTTGGTGAAGTTGGAGAAGACAACAGCGTAGAAAAGGAAGGATGATGCTAAGCAGCGTGTCACCTAACTGGCCGACAGAAGGAGGAACGAAAGAGCGGCAGCCAAGGTCAAGGTATTCCATGAAGTGTACGGCAGCTATAGAGTAGAAGAAGGCTGCCAAAGCAGTAGCAGCAGTGTAGACAGCAGAGGCTGCCACAGTGCAGACAGAGGAAGGCCAAGGAGTGTCTGCAGGGTAGGAGGCAGAGGACACAGAACTTGCAGAAGAGAGTGCAGACCTAAGGACCACCTCTACATAGCTCAAGTAGTTGCACATTGCAAAAAGATCAGGCCCAAGAAAGAAGGTCAAGGCCTCAAAGCTGGCTATCGAGCCGATCACCTTAACAAAATGTGATCTCCATGAAATCAGCGAGACGGTTCGTGATGTCATTAGTGAAGCGCTCCAAGACTTTATGATAGAGCAGCAGACTGTTGAGGTCCCTAAGGGCACAGCTGTAGGAGTTACAGGTGCAGCCCCTGTAGGATGGTACTTTTTCTACCCACGTCGTAATAGGCACGTCGGCAATAAAACAGATGCTACGTGCGAAAATGGCCAATACGATAACATTGCTAGATGGAGCGCTAGTCTCAAAAAACACAATGGAGTGGGTGACGCTTAATACAATGAAAGGCATTGGCCTTAACTTGGTTTCCCTTCCCCGTGACACACTTTATCAGCTGCAGGATGGGATAATAGTAGAACTCCACACCAGAGAGAGCTGCGCAATCCAGGTTCTGAGTGAGCAGAAGATTAATATAGAACAACTTAACTTGCAGTGTGATGAGTTGGTGTTACAGAACTGACAGTTGGTACAGACAGCTGACAATGCTTGCTGACACATCCCAGAGTTGTCCATTGTAGTAGACCTACCAACAGAAGTACAGATCCACTGTTTGGCAAGTGGAGTCCGTAACGCGCGCGAGGAAATAACAAGAGTGCAGTTGGAGCTGAATCTCCAGATTACCGAGCTATGGCTAAAGGCATGGCCTTCCACTCCCCCAGAGGTCAAAGAACAGTGCACCAACGCTATTATAGAAGGGATGGAAGAGATTGGAGGTGCAGTTCGCCACTGTACCAACATGTTGGAGAAGGCACTGGAGGTCCTCACTACACTGCAGGAGGACCCCAACATTCAGCGGCTGGAGACCGAGGCATGCGAACTCTAGCAACAATATGACAACATTAGAGGGACTACGCAGACAGTAGTCCTTACTCAACGGATTGCAACGATGCAGCAGGCCAAGGCCTTAAAAGAGTAGGTGGATGCAACACGCCACAAAGAAGCAGTTCTAAAAGCACGCGATCAACCATGGATTGATGAAGTCTTCACAATCACAGTGGATATTGAAGGAAAGCTTGTGCAGATTCAAGGAATGCATGCACAAATGCAGCGTAGCAAGCTGGAAACAGAGGGTTCAGAAGCAAGAATGCAGCAGGTTCTGTAGGCAGCAGCACAGTGCACTACTGACATTTAGGCCATTTGGGACTAGTTAGAGGGACTCTGTGCCAAGATTGCTGCGCCGATAGAGTGACTCGAGGGCGAGTCACGGTGTTTACGTTGGGGTCCTGTTGGGCATGGAATCCCCCCACAGAACGTTTTGGGGCTCAAAGCCCAAGTTTTGGTCAAATAATGTTGTAAGACTCCACGAATTGCAGGCGCGGAGCACGAAATGTATGTTGATTCATAGGGTTTGTAATGTACTGTCGGCCTACCCATGGTCCACGGACCATGGGATTGTATAAATAGAGCGAGGCTCTAAGTTGTAAAGATAATAAGAGAGATGAAAATGAATGGAGTCTAGAAGATAATGAGCATATATTAAAGTTCTAAGTGTCTTGGGTCATAGTAGTAGGAAGAGGCTCTGCAGTTGAGTGCGTAGAGGCCTAGTAGAGTCTGCAGCTAAGTGCACAGACCCCTGCAACTGAGTGCATAGGACCAAATGAAGTCTATAACCAAGGAAGAAGAATAATAAAGAGAAGTTTGATTTCAAATCTTCTGTATCTGTTGTTGTGCTATTTTTTGTGTAATTATATTGTTTTCTTTATCGAACGCACTTATATGAATATTGAACACGTTAAATATAACTAGACACATCCTGATAAGCTATGTGATCAATAGTTATCAGGTTAATAGTAAGGAATTGGGTAATAACATGGTTCACATCTCAAGCAGGGCTGCGCGAAGGCAACATCGCAGGCTGTGAGGTACTGATAGATGCCCGTAGCAACATGCGTGCAAGGAAAATCTGTGGACCACTGAAATCATCAGACATCTCTAGGGTGCAGAAACTTGGTTTTAGCACCCTCCCATACTACTTCGGGTGAGACCTTAGTCCGCACTCCGCAGACTGTTGCCAAAAGGGCCAGTAGTACTGGGATTTATTTAGCTAAATCACCTCTGAACCTAGTTCAGGCCCCTATAAGCCAACATCCTATAAGGAGGATAGAAATGATGACCATGTTGTCTTTCTAATCTAGAACTAGAATAGAATCCATATCCACTACCTCTCTTATCATGTGTATCCATCTATCTACTACTTCTGACTGTGTCATCCCTGTCTGACATGTTTCCTCCATGAGACCTACTACCATGTGCCCCATTTTTCCTTTCCTCATGTCCATAACTAATTCGTGGTTGTCCATGTCTCTAAAAATCTGATAAACTCTTAAGGATCACTGCATTGATCTCTGCTTGCTTTTCCTGAGCTCTAGCAAGTCTTTCCTATCATTGAATGCTTATGTCATTATCCATCTTGAAACTGATAATATCTACCTTTAAACTTCTCAAAGTATCTTCTATTTTAGGATGATACTCATCTTTGTGTTGCTCATCTGATCTGTAAGAAGAGTCACGTGAACTGTAATCCACCATTTTGCTTGTCATCTTTGATCTTCTACTTCCTACAAACATACCGTGTTAGATAACCAAATATAAACATAATCAACATACCTCAATGAAGTTCAAGGGAGGCTATCTCATTTGAAAAAATCAATCCATATTATAATAATAGATGTATATAAATGAAATTACCATATAAATCATCTCAACATCAACATCATGATGACACAAAACCACAATAGTGACCATCATAATGCATGCACAGAAAGCACATTGACAACTAACATGCATGCATAACAATCACACCTATCCCATCCAGTCTAAATGTTTTGTAGGTTTTAACCCCATACGAAAATTACCTGCATACGAATTCTAAAACACATAAAATAAACAATGCGAGAGCACAACACATAAAACACATATACACAGAGATTTCCCCTGGATCCAAAAACCGGGACTACCAGCTTGATTTTAATTATTCCTTTCAATGTTACAATACATATTTATACATGCCGAAGCATACAATACCATGGACCGAAAACCATCGCGTCCAAAACAATGGACCAAAAACCATCGCGTCCAAAACCACGTGCGAAAATCATGCACAAAACCATAGGTAGGTCCGCCCAACCTAACATACGGTCCAAAACCAAAATTTTCAGGGGCGCTACCTGAGACCCCATAGAGTGGGGTTACCTGCACCCCTCAAACCCCCTATGACCCCCCTGCTATGCAATCAGTGCAACGAAGGGGGGGCTCCACCCCCCTTCTAACCCCCCGGTTAACTATGTGGGCTAGTCGTGGAAAGAATATAACACAACCCAACATTCTCCCACTTGTTGTTTTCTTTCCATAGACGGCCACAAGAGAGCTTAGTCATTTATCCAGCCCTGCATCGCCCATTTTTTCTCTACACCAAGAGAACTTCTCAGAGCTCACAGATTTTGTCAATACATATACAGTATTCTTCAAAATGTCCATCTTTACCAGCAACACCTTTTTGTCTTCTATCATATCCCTCACAAAGTGATACTAAACATCAATGTGCTTTGTCTTTGAATGATAAGTAGGGTTCTTTGCCAAGAAAATTTCACTTTGGCTATCACAGTCTATCCTTATAGGTCCTTTTACTAACCCCATACTTGAACATAATCTCTGCAACCAAACTGCTTCCTTGCTTGCATGAGTGGCTACCATGTATTCTGCCTCTGTAGTTGATAGTAACACTACAGATTGTTTCTTAAACAAATACCCACTTGTAGATCTTCTTTGATCCAGATCTCTAACCCAAGCTGCATCAACAAAGCCACAAATATTGTTTGGTCAATTTAGTGTGATCTAAATTTCTATTTAAAATGTTAATCCGGGGTTCGTAAACTGACGAAGTGAAGTGTACTATATGTACTAGATAACCATTTCCTTAATATTTTGTCGTTTTTGAGTTTTTTTAGTTTGTTTTGGATTTATCTTTCCCTAATGTGTGATGGTGAAAATGAAAGTGAAGTATGGAGTATGGATGGTGATGGTGGTTTCTACATTGATTTTCTCAAACTTGAAAGTGCTCAAGAAGAAAGCTTTAAAACAACTAAACTGAAATCAATTCTTAAGAGAAAGTAAATGCATCAAACAGTGAACTAATGAAAATGGCCCAGTATCCTTGCTGCTGAATGAAAAGAAAATAAAAACTGAATTTAAAGCAACTCAAACCAAAAACAAAGCAACTAATTCACACTACTTAAACTCTTCAGATCCTTTACCCTTCAGCTCAATCTACCTTGTGGGAAGTAATCATGAATAAGTCAAGCAATATGCTATCTAAATGGCAAGAAATTAAATTGCATAAAAGAAACTAGTCACACTACTTTGACTCTTCTGGTCCTTTACCCTTCAGCTCAATCTACCTTGTGGGAAGCAACCATGAATAAGTTTAAGCAATATGATAACTAAATTGCAAGAAATTAAATTGCAGAAAAGAAACTAATCACACTACTTCAACTCTTCTGATCCTTTACCCTTCAACTCAATCTACCTTGTGGGAAGAAATCATGAATAAGTTTAAGCAATATGATAACTAAATCACACTACAGTTAGTAATATTCTGATTTCTTGCTAATAGAGTCACTCCACTATAGAAAGAAACCATAAATTGATGAGCAATATGATATCTAAATAACAAAAAAAATAAGTAAGCAAATCACAACTTGAAAAGACAGTGCTGAAATTAAACTTCAGAAAATGAAAGTGAGCAGGAAGGACAAGATGATCTCATATGTCAATAGTTATCAAAAAGATGAAAATTTGCCCGGGCTACCTAAGAAAACCTGCAGAAAAGCACTGATCAGTTGACAGTTATAAGAAAACAGAGGTGAAAATATAAACAGCAGTGAGTTAAGAAACATCAAACAATGTGTTATATACAAGCTAATGATACAAGAACATAATAAAACCAAATGAAAACTTTACAAGGCTTCAGCACGCAGGGGCCCTCTACCACTTCAGCCGGTCAACAAGTAGTCACATGAATAAACTCAGAAAAGTCTTCTCATATATTAAAACAGCAACATATATAAACAGTGGGGTGATAACACAACAGTTCAGAATTTACATATCCCAAAAAACTTCTTTACAGCGTTCATCGACGCGTTATTTATAATGACAAAATGCTGAAACTAACTAACTAACTCCTACGCTATTGACTGTGTTGCCAAAGACACGTAGATCCCTTCAGCCGAGATCTAGCGGAACTGTCATCATGTCTATTAAATCTCCGGAGTGGTAGCTGTTAGATTCAGGTTACAGAAATGATCTCTAGGTGTGCTGGTGTCTTCGTGAGCTGAGGACTGTGCCACGTAACGTTCACGTGCTCAAAACAGAGACGTGCCACCGCTGAACTCCTTAGTTGGCTCTGCCTTTGACCCTCATTGACCGTGACCTTCTATGGATGATTTGGCTGATTTGAAGGGACACGTTCCATGTATCCGTCACCTGGAGCTTGCCCATGTGGCTCGTTTCTTCATAGGACACCTGGAGCACAGCTTTTAACAAAATAGCTATGGAATCCTGTGCTGGCTATGGAAACCTGTGCTGGCTACGGAAACTGACAAGTTTCCGCAGCTGCATGAACAAAAAAAACTAAACCAAACAACAGTCATAAGCATAGTCAGAAAACCATATAAAAAGCTCTTTTTAAACTACAATGCGATGATTTAACAGCTGGGTGGATGAAATAAGTGGAAAAGGAAGGCTGAGAGGGTGTATAGGAAGGTGTAGGTTTGAGACTCAACAAATATCCAACACTATCCAATCCTGGTCTTCCTTGGTAGCACAAACCATAATCACTAGTGCCATGCAAATACCTGAAAACCTGCTTCATTTCCATCCAATTCTTCTTCCCTGGTTTTGACATAAACCTGCTCAATACTCCCACTGCATGTGCAATGTCTAGTTTAGTATAGACCATCGCATACATCAAGCTACTGACTGCACTTGCATATGGAAAACGAGACATATCGTCTTCCTCTTCTTATGTCTTGGGACATTGTTCAGCGGATAACTTTACACCTACAGGAATAGGAACCTTCACCGGTTTACTATCCTGAATATTAAACCTCTGCAATATTGTCTCGACATACTTCCTCTGGTTTAACCAAAGCTTCTTCTTTGCCCGATCTCTTTTAATTTCCATTCCCAGAATATAGTTTGTAGCACCAATACCTTTCATGTCGAATTTGGAGGACAATTGGGTCTTCAAATCCTAGATAATTTCTTTGTCATTTCCAACCAGCAACATATCATCCACATACAAGACCAGATAAATAACACGGTCACCAATTAATTTAAAATACACACAGTGATCTGCTTTGCTTCTGGTGAAGCCAAGTCCCTGTATAAAGGTATCAAATTTCTGAAACTACATCCTTGGTGACTATTTTAACCCATACAGAGACTTCTTTAACTTGCATACCCGTTCTTTCTTACCCTTCACCGCAAAGCCTTCAGGTTGCTTCATGTAGATCTCCTCTTCCAGATCCCCGTGAAGAAATGTTGTCTTCACATCCATCTATTCTACCTCAAAATCAAAAGCAGTAGCAACAAATAAAAGTAATCTAATAGAAGCTACCTTGGCAACAAGAGAAAAATATCACTAAAATCAATTCCCGACACCTGGGAATAACCTTTTTCTACCAACCGAGCTTTGTATTTCTCCACCTTTTCGTCTACATTTGTCTTCTTCTTGAACACCCATTTGCTTCCAATGGGTTTCCTTCCAGTCGACAACTCCACCAGATCCCAAGCCTCATTTTTGTGCAAAGATGCCATTTCATCAACCATGGCCTCTTTCTAGAGTTTTCCATCCTCTAAATCTACTACTTCCTTCACAGTTTTGGGATCATCATTAGTAATAGATAAAGCAAAATTTGAACAGAAAGTAGATGGACTATACCTTTCTGGATACCTTCTTTCTCGAACTGATCTTCTCACACCCAGAGTTTGTGGTTCTTCATCTTCTGATTCCTCCTTTGTTGTAGAGTCTGATTCTTCCTCCTTTAGCTCAAACTCTATCTTCTCAGGTTCCTTTGGTTGGGCTTCATGTTTAATAACATCTTTCACCTCTCTGAACACCACATCTCAGCTGTGTTAGTGTAAGCCTTTGTAGCCTTCCTCCAGTGATCAAATATGCTTTTACAAAGTGGTCTTAAGGTGTCAAGGTCAATTTTGTCATTTCAAAGAGTCTTCAAGCAAAATTTGGTCACTAGGCATTAGGTCTAGGGTTTGCTTTCACTCCTTTCAAAGTTGCCCAAATGTCAGTCTATGTCACTATTCAGTTGAGTCTATCATCATTCATATGGTTGTTATCATCATATCAGGTTCCATTGTGTCATGTTACACCTTGTTCATGCTTCAGTTGTGCCTTGGTAAGGTCCATTTCCCTCTCCTAGGGTTTTGGAGGTAGTTTCTCTTGGATGGTCAAATCATCGGAAAAATTTGTATCCTGATGTTCATACACCTTCCCCTATCATTAATGTACCTTATTAAACACTTCCCATCACTGAGATTCCCCAAATTCCTCATTTTTTCCACAAACCCTAGTTTCTTGCCACAACTTGGCAATTTTGTAGGCTAGGCCTGTGTTTTGCCCTTTTGGACCCTTTCCCCTCACTCGATCTCTGAGATTCCACTTTCCCCTGCTTCCTAACATCCCTCCCTACTTCCAAAAATTTCCCCAAGAATTTAGAAGCCCCTTATCCCCTTCATTTCGCTTCATTTCGACAAAATCCCTTGTTTCACACATCGGGATAGGTTTCACTCAAATGATGTTTCAGAGCAATAAAGGATGAATTTTGGAAAACTGAGGGAGGTTTTTGTTCACAACATGCCAAGGAAGAAAAATCTCCTTCACTTCTTACACAGGTATAATGGTTTTGGAGAAATGTCAAAGGCGCATGATATCCCGTTGGAAAGGTATTTGAGTCTACTTTTCAAACCAATTGGAATTTTTCAATTTGGAGTTCATTTTCCTTGTCAAAAACGAAATCTCCAAATACTGGTCAAAATGTGCCAAATGAGGCATCAGAGACAACTTCCATGTAATCAGAAATCAGCTGTCAACAAGTTTTGATTTGGACCATCTTGAGAGCAATAAAAACCTTGTTCAAGACTTCTCATATTCAGCTTTGCAGCCCCCGAATGCCATTGATTGTCAAGTTATAGATGAAGGCATGGAAGCTGACACATATGATCAAATGATACAAGAAGGTTCCCTACCTTTCTGTTTTGAATCATTTCAGCTTTTGAAGGGAAATTTGCATAGTAAATCTTTAGTGAAGAATGAGCAGCATGTAGGCAATCATGTAATCACATTGGAACCAATAGAAAATGGTTTGCAGCAGTCTTTTAAAGTTTTTCATGATCCAATAGCTGACGTTTTGGATGAGGTTTGCAGTCAAAGTCTCTCTCCATTGACTATATGTGAGCTTGAAACGTGTATTGATACAAACTTGATCCGGCAGCCGGTTTCTTTGTCATTTTCAGCAGAGGTCTCATCACAAGGCTCAGATCAAAGTTTGCATTCATGGTATGAGGAAAAGAGAAGTAATCCATTGGATGAGCTAAGTTCTAGTGTGCTTGAATTTCAAGATCCTTATGCAGTGTTTTTGGAGGTGGATAGAGAATCCATATCATTCAACGGATCTATTTCCAAGTTGTCATGGGAGTTGCCTTTCAGTAGTTCTCTCTTGTTGTTCATAAGTGAGCACTTGCGGAAAATTCGAACAACAGATGGAATACTTACTTGGTTACATTGGTTGTTTCATTTCACTTGATCATGTGATGAATGAAACTGTTAGAGTAGGTTGTGATGAATAAGCTCCACTTTGAGCATCATTTTCAGTTTGTCGGTCATGTTTAAGTATCACGTCAGTTTTTAGTTGAGTCATGAGTCATTTGTGAATCAATTTTCAGTCTTGTTGTTAAGTTAGTTTGTCTCGGTTTTCAGTCATGCATTTCAGCTTGAGTTTTTGACTCCATTGCCCAATGGATGAAGGCACTGGTCTGTTCTCCCAAAGATCTGCCATTCTTGGCACCTCCAAGGAGCTACCATCCCCATTGGAGCCAATGTTAGTGTCAGCCTTTGTAGCCTTCCTCCAGTGATCAAATATGCTCTTACAAAGTGGTCTTAAGGTGTGAAGGTCAATTTTGTCATTTCAAAGAGTTTTCAAGCAAAATTTGGTCACTAGGCATTAGGTCTAGGGTTTTCTTTCACTCCTTTCAAAGTTGCCCAAATGTCAGTCTATGTCACTATTCAGCTGAGTCTATCATCATTCATATGGTTGTTATCATCATATCAGGTTCCATTGGGTCATGTTACACCTTGTTCATGCCTCAGTTGTGCCTTGGTAAGGTCCATTTCCCTCTCCTAGGGTTTTGGAGGTAGTTTCTCTTGGACGGTCAAATCATCAGAAAAATTTGTATCCTGATGTTCATACATCTTCCCCTATCATTAATGTACCTTATTAAACACTTCCCATCACTGAGATTCCCCAAATTCCTCATTTTTCCACAAACCCTAGTTTCTTGCCACAACTTGGCAATTTTCTAGGCTAGGCCTGTGTTTTGCCCTTTTGGACCCCTTCCCCTCACTCGATCACTGAGATTCCACTTTCCCCTACTTCTTAACATCCCTCCCTACTTCCAAAAATTTCCCCAAGAATTTAGAAGCCCCTTATCCCCTTCATTTCGCTTCATTTCGACAAAATCCCTTGTTTCACACAACGGGATAGGTTTCACTCAAATGATGTTTCAGAGCAATAAAGGATGAATTTTGGAAACCTGAGAGAGGTTTTTGTTCAAAACATGCCAAGGAAGAAAAACCTCCTTCACTTTTTACACAGGTATAATGGTTTTGGAGAAATGTCAAAAATACAATCGCCTCGGGAGAATTGATGCACCTCTGAAGTGACCTTAGGAAAATCAATTTTTCTCCTAGCTCGGTTGGCCAAATAACTTTCTTGATGCATCAAAGGATAACTAGATAAAACTATCTTTCCAATGAGCTATCATGAGCTCAATTTTGAGTTGAGGAAGGCATTCAAAAGTTGATTGCAACATCACTCTGCCTTGAGGCAGCCTCATTTGGCACATTTTGACTAGTCTTTGGAGATTTGATTTTTGACAAGGAAAATGAACTCCAAATTGAAAAATTCCAATTGTTTTGGAAAGTAGTATCAAATAACTTTTGAACGAGCTATCCTGCACTCAATTTGGACACCGGGAAGGCCTCCAAAAGCCTCCTGCAAATGTCGCTATGCATATAATGAGTACTACACATATAGCTTCCCCTGCCTTTGTAAAATAACACTGGCGCTACGCATATAAGGAGCGCTACGCATTGGGCCAGAACAAAAATTTTTTTGCCACTGCTCTTCAAAATTCAAATTCTCTTAGTCTCCTTTGCCTCCTGTAAGTTTAAATCATCTTGCTATTATCTTTGGTTAGTGTTTGGAGTTGTTTGAAGATCGGTTGTAAGAGTATGAATGTTGAAAAACACAAACCCTACTCTCTTGCAGTCCACTATTCACACGGCCCTATTTCCCACAGTTCCTCTCACATTTGGAATTCAAAACAAAAGCACCAAATCCTCATTCTTCATCTCATTTAAGCCAACACAGATTTTGCAACATCATGGAGGCGGACAACAACACATCATACAACCAAGACAGAGATTGCACCACTGAACTGCATACACTAGGAGGACACTGAAGTGCCGTGAAACACCTGATCCATTCCGGATTTGGGCATGATACATGATGGAGGGTCTTTGCTCCGAATTTGAGCAAATTCGGATAAATTTTTGTCATTTTGAAATTTTTTGGTCCCAAAACAGATTTTTCAGCTATACGAGTAACTTGTCGACGCGCTCACTTATGATTGGGACACTTGCTGGATGAAAAATTTATAGTTTTGGGTTTTTCATGGTAAGTTATGCATGCTCGGTTATTGCCGAAGCATTTCATCAAGTTCTGGATGATCAAAAGGCCCAAAAAAACCATGAAAATCACCTTGCTGCCACCTTTTGCAACAACAGGAAGTACTTCTAGGAGAATGCAGTTTTGAAGGGGAAAATGAGCTCCAAATTGAAAAATTCCACTTGGGTTGGAAATTAGACATCTAGGGCTTTCCAACGAGCTATCATGAGCTCAATTTGGATGTTGGGAAGTGCCCCAAAAACAGGCTGAAAGGTGCGCTACGCATAGAGATCAGGGCGCTACACATAGAGGTTTTTGGTCAAATTTTCATCCTCCAGCTCAGGAATTCGGCCAGTTTTCACCAGTTTCACTTCTTGATGTGATTTTTGACCCAGCTTGATGTAATTTGATGTGTATGAGGTAACTTGGCACTTATTTACCTTATTCTAGATGATTCATTCACAAAATGGCAAAAATTTAATGTAATGAATCAGTTTCCTAGCATATAGGGGTTAGTTGTTTGACTACCTAGATTTCAGTTCCTTGTTTAGAATTGGTTCAAACTACTCCTAGAAGGAGGAGCTTGACCCCTAGAGTTTAGGAAATGGGTTAGCTTGGTCTATATGATGTAAATTTTCAGTCAGTAGCAAGGGTTGGACTCTTGGGAAGATTTTGTCACATTATTGTACATACCTTTCATATTTTGGCTAAGGAAAGATCAGAGGTTTTGCAGCACCTGTTGGGATTCTTGTGGCTTTTAGCTCTTGATGGTGTTCTCCCTCAGTTTATTGTAAGTTAATTCATGTTTAATGTATGCCATTCCCTTCTTATGCTTCTGAAACTAAATGAATGAGTAAATGAGGTTGAATTCATTGTTCACAGTGCTCTTCCTTTAAATTTGTTTAGTTTTACATGTTTTCGCCAGTTTAGAGAGGATCCATGTTCTCCTTTGCCCTCTTCAGCTCCTTGTCGTTCTGATCCATCCATACACCTGATCAAAGGCATCAAGACTACTGCCTACCTCGCCCCAACTCGAATTCTGCAAAGATCTGGCCTTATCCCCGGACCCAAATTTGGTTTTCCCGTTTCTCCAACAAAAAACTCAAAAATCTAAATCAAACTTTCCTATCTCTTTACTAGCCTAAAATCAGTTCCTATTTTAAGTCATCTCGCACCCTATTTCTCATTTTATCAAGATTGACTTGAGAGAGCCCTCTCATGTCCTCGTAGGGCTAGCTACGAGGCTGAGCTTGGTTTGATGTGGCCTTGAGTTTTGCCTTCCTCGGCCCGAGGTAGATTTGAGCGCTAACAGGCTGTACACAACCTTCCTTGTTACTGGGTTCCAAAGCTTATAACCCTTTAAACCATCCTTATACCTAATAAAGATGCACTTTTTAGATTTATTATCCAACTTGGTTCGTTTCTCCTTTGGAACATGTACATATGCATCACATCCAAATACCCTCATATGTGAAAGAGAGGGTTTCTTACCAGTCCATACCTCTTGTGGAGTTATATCCTCCAACATTGATGAAGGTGATCTGTTGACCAGGTAACATGCCATCTTCACTTCCTCTGCCCAGAATTCCTATGCTAACCCGACACCACTGAGCATGCTTCTTGCACTTTCCATCAACATCTTGTTCATTCTTTCTGCAACTCCATTTTGCTAAGGTGTATATGGAGTAGTCTTCTGTCATGCTATACCACACTTCTTACATAATTCTTCAAATTCCTTACTGCAAAACTCTCCACCATTATCTGTCCTCAGCACCTTTATCTTCTTCTCTGTCTGGTTTTCCACCAAAGCCTTAAATTCTTTAAACCTGTCAAAGACTTTAGATTTATTCTTAAGGAAATATATCCATGTATTCCTTGAGAAGTCATCTATAAATTATACATAGTACATAGACTTACCCAGTGATGGAACCTTCACAGGTCCAAACACATCACTGTGCACAAGCTCTGTTGAGATTGCAACAAGATGATGGAGCTTAGTGAAAAGAGTCGCCTTCACTAAGTGGGCCCGTAGGGAAATTATGGCGCAAGTTCTATTTTTGATCCCAGCAGGGATGATCACAATATGGGTGATCACAGTATGAGTGATCACAGTATGGGTGACCACAGTATGAGTGATCACAGTATGAGTGATCGAAGTCTATTTTTAGACTGGCTGTCAAAAATAGAAAAGTCAAATATTATTGTCTCATAATAAGATTTGGACTATAAACTTGATCTTATTCTCTTGGAGCACTTCAGGATGAGCTACGGATGTGGTACATGTAGATCCCAGAAGGAAATACGTGGTTACCTATGGGATGACTAATATTTTCATGCAGGACTTCAGTTAGAACTCAAGTGAGTTGAGTTTAGTGGACTGGAGGTGTAGTTGATGGAGTTGTGTTCAGTTTAGCTTTGTTAAACTGGTTGTATTTAGTCTAACTGGAAAATAGACTAGAGATGAGTTGGGTGAATTATTTATCAATTCACAAGTTATTAACTCATAATGCAACTATAAAATACATCAGTTATCTCAGTTGCATGTCAGTGCATGTTCAGTTCAGCAGGGACAGGTGTTAGAGGATCAGATTGCTATCAGTTGTGACTATTGCTGTGCATGATGATTTGCACAATCAGAGGGATTTAGTATGCCAATGAATTGGCCAATACCAAGAATTGTAGCATGTGCTCACGTCCAACACAGTGTGAGTGATTCTTTGTAGGTGAAATACGAGTTTGGTAAACCATTCTCATCAGTTCTTGAGCAGGTATTGAGCTGGAGAGGCAGGCAAGCAGTGGAATAGATTTGGAGATCAGATCTGAGCTGTATTGTGTGTAACATGTGGAGCTGGTACTGGATTTCTTGTGATAAGCATTGTACTTTGTAATGTTACATGGTCTCAATCATTAATATACAGATAGTGTGGGGTTTTTAGCGAGATGCTTTCCCCAGGTTACATACTGTGTTAATGTGTGAATGCTCTTGATGTTTTATTGTTATTGATGCTGCTATATTGATGATCAACGTAGAGGAGCTTATGTATTGTGTATGTATTCTGCAATAGTACATGATCAGGATAATCTCTGTTGAATATGTGTTATATTATTCAAAATTTCTACATGGTATCAGAGCGAGCTAGATAATTGTAGAAAAAGTTTCTACATGGTATCGGAGCTGTTGATCATCAGATCTACTATTCAGGAAGTGTTTACATTCTATTTCTTCAGGCAGAGTCTGTAATCGGGCTAGGTAGCCTTTGGATTCGTCCTTCCTTTGGAAGGTGAGATATCCGGTGAATGCCCATACAGTCAATCTCTGTACGAGAAATATTGTGTTCTCACAAATCTTAGATTGGAAGCGGTTGAGTTTGAGCTGGTGGAAATCGAATTTGCAGCAGTGTTGTTGAAATGTCTTTCAACAGATTGCAAATGTTATTCCAAAGCAAGAGCGATCAGAGGAAGTTGGCGCTCAAAGATAAACTCAGAAAAATCAAATGTGAGAAGGGTGACAGTATGCCCAAGTATCTCACGAAGTTCACTCAGTGTCGAGATGAGCTGGGAAGTGTGGGGGTTACTGTCGATGATGAGGACTTGGTGAGCTTGGCTCTCCTTGGTCTTCCGAAGAGTTGGCATTCCTATCAGGACTCTATCAATGGTCGGGAGAAATTGCCAGGATGGAAAGACTATGGTCATATCTTGTGCAGGAGGAGATCAGGTAGAGTACCAGGGACGGATCTTCGTCAAAGGGAGCTGATGAAGAAAATTGCGCTTTGGCTGCCAAAGCAGAGAAAGGGAAGAGCAAGAAAGCTTCTCAGTCTAGTGCGAAAGGTAAGAAGCATGGTATGTCCAAGGTGAAGTGTTTTCACTGTCACCATCATGGACACTATGCCACTAATTGTCTGCAGAAGAAGAAGAACACGGAGGCTGCTGGATCTTCAGTAGGAGAGGCTCTAGCCTCACAGTTTGAGCTTGATTTTTCATTGATCGCATGCTTGGTTTCAAGTGTGATGGTATCGGTGTGGTTCTTGGACAGTGGTGCATCTTTTCACATGACGGGAGATAGAGATTTGTTCTCTGATCTGGAGGACAAAGATCTTGGAGTGCAGATCGAGATGGGCGATGATGGTAGATACAGTGCGACCGGTATCGGTACCATTTCCTTTGAGAGGGAGTCTGGTAAACCCTTCGTATTGAAGGAAGTCATGCATGTTCCAGGATTGAAGAAGAATCCTATCTCAGTGGCAATGTCAGAATACAAGGGGTATGATGTTGTTTTCAGCGAGGGAAAGGCTTTCTTGCGTAGCAAGACAAATGGTGAGACCCAGAAGATAGGGGTTCGAGTGAGGAACCTTTATCAGTTGCATGTAGATGGATGAGAAGCAATGGCGGGCAAGGCAGAAGGATTGGTGAGCCGGGATGATGGTGAGTTTTGGCACAGGAGATTGGGTCACCTTCACCATGGAGCCTTGAAGATATTGTAGCAGATCATTACAGGGCTTCCTAAAGGCACTCTTGCGCAGTCAGATCAGTGCAAGGGGTGTACTTTGGGGAAGTTTGTGAAAGCCACCTTTCACGAGAAGGATAGTCGCACCACGACGATCCTTGAGAGAATTCACACAGACGTGTGTGGACCTTTCTCGGTTGCTTCGACAACAAAACACAGGTATTATGTGATTTTTGTTGATGATTTATCTCGTAAGTGCTGGATCTTCTTCATGCAGAAGAAGAGTGAGACATATTCAAAGTTCTGTGAATTCAAAGCACTGGTCGAGAAGGAGTCGGGGAAGAAGGTGAAGGCTCTTAGGAGCGATATTGGTGGTGAATACATCTCGGACAAGTTCAAGGATTTCTACAAGGCAGAAGGGATTCGAAGAGAGCTCATAGCTCCCCATAACCCACAGCAGAACGGGGTAACTGAGCGGAAGAATAGACTGATTGTGGGTGCTGCACGGGCAATATTACATGATCAAGGCCTACCCCTTCACTTGTGGGCGGAAGCATGCAATACAGTGGTTTATGTGCAGAATCATTATCCTCATAGGATACTTGGCATGAGTACACCCGAGGAGGCTTATTCTGGTAAGAAGCCTGATCTTTCTCATTTGAGGATTTTTGGTGCTAACGTTTACATGCATGTGACAAAGGATGCCAGGAAGAAGTTGGAGCCGACCGCAGAGGTTGGGATACTTGTGGGGTACACTGATACGGCCCACAAATATTGTGTGTATTTGCCAGACAGTGGTAAAACTGTCGTGCGACGGGATATAAAATTTCAGGAGGAGAAAGCCATGAAGTGTTCGCTTGAGAGGGAGCTACACTTGCATGCAGATGAGGAGCTATTAGTTCCTAAGGATGAGCTTCAGGACATGGATCAGCCACAGGACGAGGTTCATGGAGTGGAAGAGACCACTCATGCAGCGCCAACCATCAGAGGGCTGACAGAAGTTGAGCGACCGGCTCAAGATGCAGAGAAAGTTGTAGGACCACCTACAACCCAAACGCAGGCAGAGACAGTCACCTGATCAGTACACTAGATACATGGCTCTTATGAGAAAGTGTGTTGTGACTGAGCCATCCTCTTTCGAGGAAGCTGTGGAGGATCCTGCATGGGTAGACGCCATGGTGGAAGAGTATGATTCTATTGTCAGAAACAGTGCATGGGAGATTGTTCCTAGATCGGAAGGGAAATCAGTGGTGGGTTCGAGATGGATCTACAAAGTTAAGCAGGTAGCTGACGGGAGTGTGGAGAAGTACAAGGCAAGATTTGTTGCCCCAGGCTTTTCACAGATAGAGGGGATCGATTATGAGGAGACCTTTGCACCTGTCGCAAGGTATTATTCCATACGGACGATTCTTGCTCTCTCAGTGCAGATGGGATGGCACATTCATCAGATGGATGTGAATACTGCGTTCCTCAATGGAGTCATTGAGGAGGAGGTGTACATTAAGCAGCCTGAAGGCTTTGAGGTCTTCAGCAGCGAGTCGCATGTGTGCAGGCTCAAGAGAGCACTGTATGGGTTGAAGCAAGCACCACATGCTTGGTACACACAGATAGATAGCTATTTCACAGGACTTGGATTCTCCAAGAGCGAGGCGGATCCTAACCTATACCAGATTGTGGTGGAGGGTAAGTTGCTTATCATTGTACTGTATGTTGATGATTTGATTCTAATGGGTGATGAGCTGTTGATACTGTCATGCAAGAAGGATCTTGCTACAGAGTTTGAGATGAAGTATTTGGGCCTCCTTCACTATTTCCTAGGATTGGAAATATGGCAGCGCAGTGGTGGACTGTTTGTTTCTCAGGGCAAGTATTCTCGGGAGATATTGGAGAAGTTCAACATGCATGGCTGTAAGCCTGTTGATACTCCTCTTCCTGGAGGTTGGAGGAAGGAGGATGCCACTTCGGGAGAAGAAGTGGATGCCACTGTTTATCGACAGTTGGTGGGGTCGCTGATGTATTTGGTCAATACACGACCTGATATATGCTATGCAGTTAACCAGCTTTCACAAGCTATGGTTAAGCCTACCAAGCTCTTCGGGAAGGCGGGCAAGCATGTATTGCGTTATTTGAGAGGCACATCGGGATATGGTTTGTGGTACAGACAGGAGGATGAGGTGAAGCTATGTGGCTTCACGGATGCAGATTGGGCAGGGAGCCCAACAAACAGAAAGAGCACATCAGGAAGGGTCTTCAGTATTGGATCGACAATAGTTTCTTGGTACAACAGGAAGCAGAGATCGGTGGCACTCAGTTCAGCAGAGGCCGAGTATATGGCAACAAGTTTGGCTGCATGCGAGGCTATATGGATGAGGAAGATCCTAGTTGGTTTGTTCGGTTCTCATTTGGATCCTACTGTGATTTACTGTGATAACCAGAGTTGCATTAAACTCTTGGCTAATCCTGTATTTCATGATAGATCTAAGCATATTGACATCAGGTACCATCATATCAAAGATTGTGTGCAGCGGAGGATCATGTTGCTTTCATACATTCCAACGGAGGATCAGGATGCTGATATTCTGACGAAGGCTCTCACTAGGAGAAAATTCGAGTACCACCGAGGCAGGATAGGGGTTGCTGATAATCCATATCTTGTCGAGAGGGAGTGTTGAGATTGCAACAAGATGATGGAGCTTAGTGAAAAGAGTCGCCTTCACTAAGTGGGCCCGCAAACAAATTATGGCGCAAGTTCTATTTTTGATCCCGGCAGGGATGATCATAGTATGGGTGATCACAGTATGGGTGATCATAGTATGGGTGATCATAGTATGGGTGACCACAGTATGGCTGACCACAGTATGAGTGATCACAGTATGAGTGATCAAAGTCTATTTTTAGACTGGCTGTCAAAAATAGAAAAGTCAAATATTATTGTCTCATAATAATATTTGGACTATAAACTTGATCTTATTCTCTTGGAGTACTTCAGGATGAGCTACGGATGTGGTACATGTAGATCCCAGAAGGAAATATGTGGTTACCTATGGGATGACTAATATTTGCATGCAGGACTCCAGTTAGAACTCAAGTGAGTTGAGTTTAGTGGACTGGAGGTGCAGTTGATGGAGTTGTGTTCAGTTTAGCTTTGTTAAACTGGCTGTATTTAGTCTAACTGGCAAATAGACTAGAGATGAGTTGGGTGAATTAGTTATTAATTCACAAGTTATTAACTCATAATGCAACTATAGAATACATCAGTTAACTCAATTGCATGTTAGTGCATGTTCAGTTCACCAGGGACAGGTGTTAGAGGATCAGGTTGCTATCATTTGTGACTATAGTTGTGCATGATGATTTTCACAATCAGAGGGATTGAGTATGCCAATGAATTGGCCAGTACCAAGAATTGTAGCCTGTGCTCACATCCAACACAGTGTGAGTGATTCTTTGCAGGTGAAATACGAGTTTGGTAAACCATTCTCATCAGTTCTTGAGCAGGTATTGAGCTGGAGAGGCAGGCAAGCAGTGGAAAGATTTGGAGATCAGATCTGAGCTGTATTGTGTGTAACAGGTGGAGCTGGTACTGGATTGCTTGTGATAAGCATTGTACTTTGTAATGTTACATGGTCTCAATCATTAATATACAGATAGTGTGGGGTTTTTAGCGAGATGCTTTCCCTGGGTTACATACTGTGTTAATGTGTGAATGCTCTTGATGTTTTATTGTTATTGATGCTGCTATATTGATGATCAACATAGAGGAGCTTATGTATTGTGTATGTATTCTGCAATAGTACATGATCATGATAATCTCTGTTGAATATGTGTTATATTATTCAAAATTTCTAAAAGCTCTAATATATGTTTTGCCCTCTTACCACCAGAGGGGAAACTTAACCGTTTCTGCTTCCCATATACACAATTTTCACAGAAATAAAAATCCAGAGTGCTATTACTGATACCTTCTACCATACCTTTACCATGAAGTATTTGAAGGCCCTTCTCTCCAATATTTCCAAGTCTTTGATGCAACAACATGGTCTTCTCTCCATAGACCACTAGATTTTCTACTCCACTTTTAGGAACCACATAACTGTTGCACCCATCAACAACTGTGCTACCTTGTGGCTTGTACAGAGTTCCAATCCAAACTCCCCGCATATATACCAGTGCTCCCCAAACCATCTTGCAGGTGTCCTTCTCAAACACTGTTTTTACACCTGTATCATCCAACTTGCTTACAGAAATCATATTTCTCGCCAATGCAAGAATATGTAGAACAACCGGAAGTGTTCTAACCCTTCCACCTTGCAACTTCAACTTTACCTTTCCATGACCAATTATTCTAGCCTTCCTATCATCCCCTAAGAAGACATCACCACCATCGTATTTCTCATACTCGCAAAACCACTCTCTATGGGGAGTGAAGTGAAAGGATGCACCTGAGTCAATCAACCATGCCTCATGATCTACATGTGTACTTGAAGAAGCCAAGTACACATCCCCACCTTCATTTGAGGTGGTTTTCACCTCTGCAGAAGGAGCATCATTTGATCCCTTTCCTTTATTAGGAGCTTTAGATTTATAGTCCCTTTTGTAGTGCCCTTCCTTTCTGCATTTCCAGCACACCACCTTTACAGGTTTTCCTAGAGTTTTAGATCTCCCTCTAGAATTAGATCTCCCACTCGATGACTTATTTTTGTTTCTGTTTTGGTACCGTCCTCGTACAGACAAGGAATCACCATTCTGGCTCTCCATATTTTTCCGTCTCAACTCCTCCTTCAGCAAGGATGAGACTATTTCATCAAACTGCAAGGCAGTTGCATTGCTACCTATTGCAATAACCAGACTATCCCACGAATCTGGTAGAGAACACAACAAACTAATGCACTTATCTTCATCTGAAATTCTAATATCAACATATGCTAATTGACTTACCATATTATTAAATGCGTTCATATGCTCTATCACCGAGTCTCCATCTTTCATCCTCAGGTTATACAACTTTTTCCCCAGGAACAGTTTATTCACCAGAGACTTAGATTGGTACAAAGTTCCTAACTTGTCCCACAAAGCCTTTGTCATAGCTTCCCCTGATACATTCAGCAACACTAAATCTGAGACACAATCATATTGTGCTCTTTACCTTCTGATCCAACTTCTTCCATTCTTCATCGAACACTCCTATTAGTTTAGTACTCGGATCTACCGCGATCCACTGATCTTTATCCACCAACAGGGCCTCTATCTAGAGTTTCCACAACTCAAAACTCTAACCATTAAATTTCTTGATCTCTATATTTCCACTACTCGCCATCTTCTTTCACCACCAGAATCGACCTCACAGATCTCCTAGTGAACAAGGTCTACCATAGGCCCGAGGAAAACCGCTCAGCAACAAAGGCATCCCCTTGAAGCCAAAACAGCTCTGATACCAAATGTAGGTTTTAACCCCATACAGAAAGTACTTGCATATGAATTCTGAAACACATAAAATAAACAATGCAAGAGCATAACACATGAAACACATGTACACATAGATTTTCCCCTGGATCCCAAAACCGGGACTACTAGCTTGATTTTCATTATTCCTTTCAATGTTACAATACATATTTATACATGTCGAAGCATCCAATACCATGGACCGAAAACCATCGCATCCAAAACCATGTGTGAAAATCATGCACAAAACCATAGGTAGGTCCGCCCAACCTAACATAGGGTCCAAAACCAAAAATTTTTGGGGCGCTGCCCCGGACCCCATAGAGTGGGGTTACCTGCACCTCTCAAACCCCCTATGACCCCCCCCCCCCCCCCTGCTACGCAATCGACACAATGAAGGGGGGGCTCTGCCCTCCTTCTAACCCCCGGTTAACTACGTGGGCTAGTCGTGGAAAGAATATAACACAACCCAACATGTTTGAACCTGGAAACTTTGATACCACCTCACCCAATATTTACCCACTTTAACCTACTCATCAGGGTGAACATGAGATGCGAGTTACTATGCGAGACCCAATTTCCAACATGCACTTATGGAAAAAGGGGTCCACATATCCAGAAATGGCTGTAAACACCCACTGACACATGATCCCACTGTTAACAACCTAACCTGACTCAACGCTATTTCTTTTCAATTTCATTTCCTAAATTTAACAAAACTTTCTATGCTTGGCAATTTTTAAGGTTCTAAACTTCTGAGACCGTTTTGAGGGCCTAAATGACATTTTTAGGGAAAATGGAGAGAATGGATAAATTCCAATACTTTATCCTCATGTGTTTTTTCTCAACCTCCTCATAGAGATCTTCAAAACAAGGTATTATAATAGTCAAACGAAGATTGCATGCCAAAGTTACAACCCTGAGAAGTTGAAGGTCCAAATTACTCATTTATATAAACACTGTGTACATTTTACTTGTAGGTTATAAATTCATATTTTTTCACTAATTTAGTAAGCTCACCATAGAATCATCAAGAAGGCTATATACCCTATCCACATAGCTACAACAACACTAATTAGTCCATACATTCATCAACCAATAAATAACTAAACAATTCATGACAAGAGCCACTAGAAGTTTTGAGGTATAAAATAGGCCTCCTAAGGAAATTATAAAATAATGGTGGAAATAATAAAATAATATTAGATTACATCATCAAATGATCCAGGTGGCTCCAGGGACACACAGGACAAAGATGGTTTATGGAAGCTCAAAAATAAAAGTGCTTGGATTATGCTCAAACCAGGTTCGTGTTAAACATCTCGTCGTCATGATCGTGGTGATGCAAACAGTTCGTTAATCTGAGTCTGGATGAGGAAGATAGAGGCAGTCAAAGTTTTGGTTGGCTTTTGCTGACTGGGCAGGCTTAAAGAGGTAGCAATTTCAACAAAATATGGCCACTGGGTTCCAGCCAACCTTGGCCACTTTTCGGGAAAATTTGTGGCCTACTAAAATTGACTCCTTCGGTCAATTTTCTGAATTTTCAAAATGTCTAATTAGTTTATATAACAGAAAAAATAAAAAAAGATCTATTTGAATACATATAAAACAAATTTTATTTTAAAAAATTGGCTGATGAGCCATGACCCCCACCAGCGCCCCAACCAACCCTCATAACATTATATATAAACATATATTTTGGGTTGTGGGCGGACCACCTACGGTGGACCCGACCCACACCCCCACCCACCAAAACAACAAATGACCATATATAAAACATGGGCTGGTAGGAATTGAACCCGCTCGGCCACATGGCCGACTCGCTCCACAGGCGGCCAACCAAACACAACATTGTCACTGCATGCCATTAATACAAACCAACCTCTAATGCAACATAAATCGCGCCCATAACCATTAAAAAAAGACCTAGATTTTGGTTACATGGCCTAGTTTGGGAGAGGCGGGATTTGATCCCCCAACCTCCGCCTCCAATAGTCCGCCTTAACCAACAGGCCACAACAGCTTCTTTGGAGACTCCACCCGAAAAGTTTTTATACACCTTCGTTTTCATTTTCACAGGGGGTAGAGTACGGGAATGGAACGAAGTGGACCATTGGTGGAACCGCAAGCAAACACAGTTCCAGGAGGCAGAAGGCGGGCATGAAAATCAAGACACATTTTTTAATTGTTTTGCAAGTGGAATGATGATCCTGGAAAGACACAAGCGAAACCATGATTGAGCGAAATTCTCAAGAGGGTGAAATTTTTGTAGTGTCCAAATTGGAAAAACTTTATGTCGATCTTACACCTCTCGGCGACACAAACCCAATGGCGCAATTAGTTTCCTAATCTGAGCAGTAGATTTGCAGAGGACCTGGAGGAGGTAATCTTTGAGGAATCTAGGGGGAATCTAAAATATTCCTTAAGCCCTAGATTCTCAGTTTCTCAGAATTCAGAAATTTGGCAGTCGATTTTGCACTATTCGATGCCACAAATCTTATGGTGCACTCATTTCATTTTTCAGCGACTTTTCTAAGTGGAGTGCAGGTGTCAGTATTCAGCGTGTGAGCAGTGATTCCATGAGATTTGACACAACAAGGGTGATGGTACGACCAGCTTCAGCAGTTTGATATCCGCTTCTTCAGATGGCCCCAGGATGTGAGGTATATGTAGTGTGTTCATGTTATGCCACAATTTGTGCCATGTTTTTCACCTAACATTACGCCCACATTTGGTTCTACTTTTTCATCCACATTTGCATCATATTTTGTGTCCAAGTTTGCATCGAATATTGTGTATGTTTTTGCATCCACTTTTACGTCAAGTTTTGCATCAGGCTTTGCATCTCATTTTACATCTACTTTTTCACCTACTTCCATTGCATCCACTTTTGCATCTAATTTTGTGTCCATTGTTGCACCCATGTTTGCATCCATGTTTATATCCTTTCTTGCATCTTATTTTGCATCCAAGTCTGCCTCCCTTTTGCATCCAAGTTTATGTCCTTTTTTTCATTCGTTGTTTGATCCGGATCTTGGGAGGAGGCCCCCAAGATCTAAAAGATTGAAATGGATATTGGAGTAGAGAACTCCAAGATTTGAAAGATTGAAATGGATCTTGGGGTAGAGACCCCCAAGATCTGAAAACTTGTATTTCCAGAAGAAAAATAGAAGAATGCCCAATAAACAAAACCACAAAGAAACTTTTTATTAAAACCCACTGATCTGGATTTAAATATGAATTCAACAAAATACAGAGGTAACCATAAAGATAGTTATGCAGCGGAAATAATACTTCATTTCATTACTGTAGAATACTGAGATATGCTTTCAACCAGAAATGGAAATAAACCAGCTAGGGCAATGGTAGCTTATCTCTGAGAAGAGATGTGGCGGCTACATGCCTCTGAACTGTAAAGGCTACATTGTGGCAGACAATCTGTCCTTTTACAAAATGTGACTTGTTACATATAGTATTTTTAGTTAAAATACCACGGATCAATTCCATGGGTGAATTAATACCATGGGTGGATTTTACAATACCACGGGCGGATGCCATTTACAATACCATGGGTAAATTCCATGGGTCGATGAATAATATGGGTGGATGAGTACCATGGGTTGATGCCATTTTCCATTTGGATCATTGTTGCATCCACTTTTGTTTCACCACAATTTGCACCATGTTTTGCACCTACTATTGCACCCATGTTTTCTTCCACTTTTGCATCTGTGTTTGCATCATATTTTGTGTCCAAGTTTGTATTGACTATTGCATCTTTTTTTTCATCCACTTTTGTGTTAGGTTTTGCATCTTGTTTTGCATCTACTTCTATTGAATCCACTTTTGTAACCAATTTTACATCCATTGTTGCACCCATTTTTGTGTCTGCTTTTGAATCCATTTTCCAACACTCATCAATTTTTTTTGCATTGATGGTATTTCTTATGACATTGACAATTATGAACAACTAATGACAATGCCAATAATCATTACAACGATGATAATGAAGATGATGATGATGACATGAATGGTGATTATGATGATAATGACAATGATAATAAAGATGATAGTGGTTACAACGACAATGTCAACGATGATGATGATGATGATGACAATTATTATAATGATGACGAGCTAATGACCTTAGAAAATCTTCCCAATTTTAAATGTTGTCATTATCATAATCATAATCATTATCTTTGGCATCATCATCCAAGTCATCATCACCTGATCATCATTATTATCATTGTCATCTAGGTCATCATCAACAATAATAATGGCATGAATGATGATAACGGTGTTGATGATCATGATTTCCATGACGACGATGACACCAATGATGATAGAAATTACATTAATGGTGATGTTGGGGATGATGAAAATGATAATGATGATGATAATGGTGGTGAAGACGATGATGGTCATCTATCAAAAACAAAGTTTTTATTTCTCATGCATATATCATATGTGTCTTAAATAACCCTTTACTAACACTCATCACATTTTTTTGGGTTGATGATATTTCTTACGACATTGATAATTATGAACAATTGACGACAATGTTGATAATCATTATGATGATGATGATGAAGATGATGATGATGATGATGAAGATGATGACGATGATATGAATGATGATTATGATGATAATGCTAATGATGAAAATAGTGATAACAATGATGGCGGTGTTGATGATGATAATGAAGATGATGACAATGATTATGATGATCCCAATGACCCTATAATCTTATGGATTCATGAAATTACTAGTTTCAAGACCATCTTTTGCATACATATTACACACAATTTTCATGTACCTCAATTTACACACATAAAAAAAAAACTTTTGTAATACAGTAGACAATAATCACTCTCCAGTTGGGGAATACATGGATTATTTCTTGTCTTTTCCTACTCCCCTGCACATTTCATGGTCCTCAACATCTCTTTCTAACAAGTTTTCCTTTTGCTTCATGCTATAAGCTATACATCTCCTCTTGTTCAAAGAAAGGTGATTCTCCATTTGACTTTTTGATGTTTAACCAAAACACCTTAGTTTATTTACGTTAGGCATATATGGTTTGATAACTTACTCATACTATATGACTCCTTTTGATATCATATAGTTGTTGGACATATATCATATGATATAACACATGTAATTATAGCACCCTTACCACATTCTATACATGATTAAGATGGCACATCGCCCTTTTACCTTGGGTCGTGGTTTTCATGGAACAAATGTGCACACAGATTAGGGGTTGAATTTATACTATGATGTGTTGTTATGTTTTGATTTTAGTTCTTAATATATTGTTGACACTTTGTCCTCCAGGTTTGGGAAAATATGGTGTAAATATGTAAATACAAAATAATAAAACGAAGAGACCTTGGAATGTGAATCCCAAGGGTCTCTCTCCTATGTGTATATATTAATGTTCTTCTTAATATAAAATTTAAATATTTTGGAGTTACCATATACTTGGCTTGACATGGTATTAGAGCATAGGTCTGCAGGTCCCAAATTTGGCATCCTTTTTCCTTTATAACTCCTTTTCCATTAGTCTAACTTGTCCCTCTATCATTCCTTTCCTTGGTAGAACCATTTGCGTTATGGAAAATTGAAATTCATCCACATCGACCTTAACAAATTATCCTTTTTCTACCTGACTATAATGTTTATGTAGTCATTTTATGCACTATACACACTGGTTGAGGCCCTCCATTAGTTGATACACATTACACATGTTGTAACAAGGTTGCAGACAACATTTCATCACTTGGATCCAGCTTGAAAGCCCATGGTGGTACTGTAACTAAACCTACATTTACTTGTGTTTACACATCCCTGCATTTATATGCGATTATTAGTTGGTGTTGTTTTTGGTGTTGAGCGTTGGCATTGGAATTTTTGTTTAGTGTTGGCATTGTGAAGTTTGTATTTATATCTGTGTTGAGTACTCGTTGGTGTACTGAGTTGATTTCTTTTATATGAGAGTTGGTTTACATCAAAGAGGATTTTTGAGATCGAGAACCTACATATTTTTTTTGGGTTATTTTGATTAAATAGAATTGGAGCTAAGATGTATGATGAGTCTCTACTGTTTGTAGAGATATATTAGATTTTTTATCAAAGACTATTGTTGCAATTATTTTGACTATTCAAGGTCCAACTTAGAATTTTGCAAAGATGCATTCACTCATCTCCATTATTGGAGTAGTTCTCATTGACAAACAAAACTACCATGAAGGGTCCAAAAAGATAAAGCATACCATCATTTTCAATGAATTATGGAAAGGAGCATGTGAAGGAGGAGATGATAATCCGTGTGCAAAGGCCACAACAAACAAAGAGCTTGACATATGGGAGAACAAGAACAACAAGCCCTATGCCTTGATTGTTGAATTAGTAAATGAAGAGGCTATTCATCACATTGCACCAATTATGTCCAATGATTTTAATGCTTTAAATAAGTTTAAAGACACATGAATCACACTGAGAGATTGAGGTAGTCCAACTAATGATCAAACTATTCAATCTAAAATTGAAAGATGATAACACCCTTTCCATAACCTTTGAAATTAGAGCTATTATGCATGATGTAGAAGTCACCAAAGTTAAAATGGATGTTCCTCTCACAACTTTTTTCAAAGTGCTATATCATGACTATATCCCACATATTCTCTTAAATCATTACAAGCTAGTGGCCAACTTAAAGAGATTACTTTTGACACTCATCAATTGTCACCTTTAGGTCTAGTGCCATATAACCAAGAATTCATGGGAAGTCACCCATGCCAATAATACTCCAAATCTCATAGACTTAACCACGATATTTTCTCAATATTAAATCTCACTTAGCTTGCTACCCCACCCACAAATTATTAACAATCATCATGCCTTATAAACTATTCACTTAAAGCTTCTTTCTCTTTATATAAAAAAATAGTTTCAACATTCCAACATTATGAAATACCATTATTATATGATTAATTGCATATTTTAATCCATTAATCTATAACAAATATTCAATCTGCCTCCTTCACTAATAATGAGATTATTATGAGGTTAAATAATCCATTTAGCATTTTTTTAGTATCAAGTGATGCTCACATAAGCAAAAATTAAAATTGAAACGCGCCAAAAAATCACATAACATCCATTTTTAGTTTTAAAACATATGAAATAGAGGAATGATGTCAAAGAATGAAGCTTTTAGAGGATGCGTGATGACACTCAAGTAATTCCATGGTGGTTCCATTCCATCAGATCTTCCCCTGCCCTCAGCCCCTAGCACTAGGTGAGTTCATTCTTCATTTCTTTTCGAGGGTTTTTTTTATGCTTTGCATTTCATCTCCTTTAAGGGTGTGTAAAATGATGATTTACGGTGAAATTTGTGTGCTTAGCAATGGTTTGAAACTCTCATTGCATGAAATGGGTAAATATTAGGGAAAAATGACTTGATAAGGGAACCTATATACAAGTCATTGGGAGAAGAAAATTTGTCTTTACATTCTATTGTTATGGTCATTGCTATTTTTTTTCTTAGGGTTTGATATGAAGTCTGTATATATCCTTCGTTTGTAGAGTTTTAAAGGTCATAGATAGGAGCATACACAAGAAGAAAAATAGTTGAACAAGTTGGGGTGGTTCTATTAACCGGGTTTATGTTGTGGTTGATCATCGTGGTAGGCAGGGTTCTATTACCAATCTACAACAAGGCTATGAAGACAGGTTATTCTCCTCCCCAGCTGCCTCAATATTCTCCTCCTTTCCAGCATGATTATTGAATTAGCTACTAATTAGGACTATGGTTCAAACCTAGCCTCCCATCATCATACACCATTTGGTCACCAACTTGTTGCCCCATTAACAAAAATAGTGAAATTGGTGTCAAGTTAAGGATGGAACAGGGTAGCTCAACAATCTGTAGTTAGTAGATCTGATGGGCATGACTTTTAATATGCTACAATGATTCTAAATTCTTGTTCTACTCCCCAAGAAACAGATTCATCAAGAGATGAATTGGATAGAAATGATAATGCATCAGATCCACCTTTGTTCACATGGACAGTTCCGTTGAGATTCGCTCAGGCCAGTGAATTTGACAAAGTTTCATCTTGCAGATGGAGGTCTAGATGACCTTCAAGTGTTGAACATAATTCTGAGCAATTTAGAAACTATCATCAATGTTTAGATTCATTGCACGAAACTAGAAAAGTTGGATTGGATTTTGGAAATTTTACCTATGGGTTTAGCGAGCGCAATAAAATTGGATGACGAGCTAAAACCCCAACTATTTTTCCCAAGGAGGGCGAGGTCGATGACACTTGAGATGAAGGACAAACAATAAAAGAAACTGGAAAGGCTTCTTAGAGTGAAGAACCCCCAATGTGTGTAAGAATTTCTAAAAACCCTAAGGTAGTTGTAACACATTGTATGTCTTCCTTTGATCTCTGGGATGATAAGGAAACTAAACTCAAAGCCAAAGAACCCTAAGAAGAGTTCTCTAGCCCCTAATAAACATCCTCAGGCCTGGGGCTGGCCAAAACTAGAGGACCCCAATAGTGTGTAGCTAGAGCAGGTGTTAGGGCCTTCAAACTGCTAGACGACTGCTTATTGAATTCTTAACTTTGCTTGCCAAAGACCAGGTAGGCCCATAAATCGTGGTATGGTGACGCTCTATGCTGAATTTCAAATACGAATGGATAAAATCCTTGGGATTAGCCCAAATTTATTGAAAACCCCCTTCTTCTAGTTCATAATCCATCAAATTCTTCTCCTCCATGTTGGTCCAATAGTAAGAAATTGACATCTCATATGAAAATCATATCTGAAAAGTAGTTGTGTGTCTTCAAAGGGTCTACCATGGCAATCATTTCTGCACTTAAAATATATATATCATGTGGATAAAAAACTCATGGTTACCATTTAATCTTATTTTGCGTTTTGACAAGGATACCAAAGCCTGACATTTTCCAGAGCCCGTTCACTCTTTGTCAAAACTACACCTTGCTCTAGTTTGAAATTCGACGACCCTTTCTCTACCTATAATTTTTTCGTGGGCCTTGAGGGTTTCTCCAGTGTTGAATTCCTCTTCCATGGTAGAGATGTTGTAATGTCCTCTTTAACAATTTTGACTCTGTCAATATATATATATATATATATATATATATATATATATATATATATATATATATATATATATATATATATATATATATATATATATATAGATATTAAAAACATAAAATTAATAATTAAAATTAATAATTAAACCAATCTAGATCCATCTTAACTCTAGATCTACCAAGTTATGAGAGAGATGAATCAAATCCCTTAAGGTGCAAACCTCTTTTAGAGTGAAAATAGATTTGATCCCTTTGGGAACTTGGTAGATCCAAAGTTAAGATGGATCAAGACCGATTATATATAATGAAAAGAATAAAAAAAATGACATGGTTTCCACCTTTCTTTTGAAAAATATTATAAATATGTTTTCACTTTTCTTTTGAAAAACATTAAAATATTTATAATATTTGAATAAATAAAAAAATTAAAGTATTTATTATATTTGAATAATGTTTTTAACATTCTGATACAAGTTTTTGACCCTTCTGATTAAAATGTGTTGACTCGTTGAATATCATTTTCCCGCTTCATTTAAATTTTTTAGGGTATTGTCCATGGAGGATTGGCAGGAAAATCAAACATGATTAACTTTTCATTACCAACATAGTATGACATAGCTATAGAAGGGGAGCCATTACACCCTCTCATCGATTTGCAATATGGATTTTATTTCTAGTTCCAGAAGTAAGCTCTTACATTCTCTGGAATCAAAACCTTATTAGAAATTAAAAATGATAGGAAGATACTCTGCGTCTTTCTTCATCTATCTGTTGCTCTTAAACCAAAATCCAATTTGGCTTTTCAACCCAATAACTATTTTTCCACAGAGGGTTCGATTCCCAATACCAATATCTATACCTCTCTTGCTAGCCTCCACCAACGAAAAATCATTGTTACAATGTAAGCGACTTCACGCCCACCTTCTCATTAATGGACTATACCAAAACATCTTCCTAGCAACTAAAATCAACGCATTCTATGCCATTTGTGGGAATATGCTGGATGCGAAACCAAGTGTTTTACAAAATATATGATAGAAGTGGATTCTTATGGCACATGATGACCAAAGGTTTTTGAAGAAGCCCTTACGCTCTATCATCAGACGCAAGAGGAAGGGATACAACTAGATAAATTCACCTTTCCTTTTGCACTCAAGGCATGTGCTACTCTCTCAACTTTGCAAGAGGGAAAGGAAATTCATCATCATATACTCAGATTTGGACTTGAATCCGATGTTGCGATAGGGAGTTCACTTGTAACGATGTATGCCAAGTGTGGGAGTGTAGACATTTCATGCCAATTGTTTGAAATAGTACATTGGAGAGTTCGACTTGAGTGAAGATGATGAAGTGTTTATTCATTTTCAAGAAGAAGAAGGTTGGCCCAATTCATCCATCCGTGGAAGAGGCCTATGAGAAGGTAAGCATTTAAGCCATTATTTCTTGTATAATGTAGCTTCCGTAGATGATTAGACATAGTATCTGTGCTAGAATCCATTGTGTAATTTATTTTTTGGTTGGGGTAGATGAATAAGAGAGTGATTTGATTAATAAAAGATCATGAAATTGGACATGGAGCTCTACATATACAAAGAGAAGCTCAAGAAGACCTGACCTAGTCCTTCTCACATCTCTATAAAGCACGGGCTATGCACATCCTAAAGAAGAAAAAAATTATGTATATATTCTCTTCATTTTTAACATTTGTGTGGGTTTTAATATGTTCCTAGAAAATGCAAGGGAATTCCTAGGAAATATTCCCCGAGATCCTCCACTTTTCTCTACAGGTTTCTAGTGAAGACACCTAAAAAATCAAGACATTTAAGTGAATTTGGTCTTGATCATAAAAATCTCATTGTATTTTTAACTTCATAAACCCATATTCATGCATACATACACATTAATTCCATATGAAATCTCCTTGGGTAGATGTGAAACACAGACATGTAAGTCTTTTCATTGCATGGCACTTAATTTTCCCCTCAAAACTTGAGGATTATAGATAAATCTTAAAGGTGCCCCTGAGGATTCCAAGTAATATTACCCCCATAACAAAAAAAATTGACATTGAAACTAATTAGCTACTAATCACAGTAATAAAATAATCCCAATCTACCAAGGAAATATACAAGTCTAGTTGTATGAGTCATACCTACCGAATTAAAAAAGAATACATGACATTTTTTGGCGAAGATCACATGAGACATCATTTGTCGACGCGTTTCGAACCAACCAGTGTGGTTCATCGTCAGGACAAGTTGAAGAAACAGATCTAGCTTAGCATGTTAAATAGACCGAGCAGAGCCTCCAACGGCTAATTTGACCAACCGCTAATATTGACTATTGGACCGGGATCAAAACTTATTTCTTATTTCTAAGAATAGTGATGGTTCCCTCTGCCACCGAGTTTTTCGGAAGAAAACGCATACAGAGCAGTATCTTCATGCCAGTTCCCATCATTTCCCAGCTCAAAAGTTGGGTGTTCTCAATACCTTGGCTACTCCGGCCCTAAGGATCTCGGATAAGGAGAGTTTAGAGAATGAAAAAACCCATCTCCTTGATGTCTTTGTTGAGAACGGTTATAGTAGATTCTTGGGTCAGAGGGCTTTCGTTAAAGCTTCGAAGAATTCGCTTTCTCATCGAGAACCGAAGGAGCGAGTTCCTGGTGTCCTTCTTCCTTATGTTCAGGGGACTACTAATAAGATTGGTAGGATTCTCAGGTCGCATGATGTTCCTGTGACCTTTAGGCCCCTGAACACCATTCGCATGTCCCTCAGATCAGCAAAGGATCCTATCGACCCTAAAGATATGAAAGGTGTGTACTTGATCCCCTGTTCTTGTGGGACCCCCTACATTGGGGAAACTAGTCACTCCATTAACCAGAGGATTAGTGAGCATGCTGTTGATCTTAAGCATAGGCGTACTAAGTCTTCCGCTTTGGCTGAGCACGCCGAGAAAACCAATCATCATGTTTGTATTGAGGAAGCTAGTGTTATTGCTAAAGTTTCGTACTTCCATCATCGGAAATTTAGGGAGGCGCTTGAGATTGAAAAGAGGCCGTGTAATCTCAATAGAGATGATGGCTGGAAAATCAGTCGATGTTGGGTCCCAACACTCTCGTCCTAATCCTCATTTTTTTTTTTTTTTTTGAATTAATTATTTATTCATTTAAATTTTTTTACTCATTTTTCATAATAATAATAAGAATAAAAATAAATTAAATAACAATATAAATAAATAAATAATTAAAATAAAAATAATAATAATAATAATATATTTATTTATTTATTGTTTATTGTTTATTATTTATTTTATTTTTAATTCTTATTATTATTATTATTATTATTATTTTTATTTTATTTAATTTATTTATCTATATATATATATATATATATATATATATATATATATATATATATATATATATATATATATATATATATATATATATATATATATATATATATATTAACTTGTATTCACAATTAATTTATTCATAGGCGAGGTCCTTTACAACTAATTTCCTTTTAAATAATAATTAACCTATAATTTTTAACTATTTTTAATAACTTTTAACTAACTATTATCACTAATTTAAATTATTTTATTTATTTATTAAGGGATTGGTCCCCTGTATAACTTATCTCTTTTTTTCTTTTTTTTTTATTATTAAAAAAGTTTTGATCCCGGTCCAATAGTCAATATTAGCGGTTGGTCAAATTAGCCGTTGGAGGCTCCGCTCGGTCTATTTAACATGCTAAGCTAGATCTGTTTCTTCAACTTGTCTTGACGATGAACCACACTGGCTGGTTCGAAACGCGTCGACAAATGATGTCTCATGTGATCTTCGCTGAAAAATATTTTTTGTAAACTTGATATGGATAACAGAAGCCTAAACTCTACTAATACATGACATCTTTTATGTGTCCTATTTAAAAATTTATACCCAATGCCCAATTCGGATTGGGTTTCCATTTCTCAGTGAGGAAGGGCAAATGGTATTAGAACCCTAAATCATTTTGTACACCTAAGCCAAATCACTAAGATTTAGACATAAAATTGAATACTTAGTAAGGTGAAGAAACATATCTTGGGGAACCCAGAGGTAACAGGGGTGGAGAAGGGTGGAAGAGTCTCATTATCTACCAAGGAGGATGAATGATAACTAAGTTTTCTTGGAAGATTGAATCAACTCCAAAAACATGAAAAAATGGTTGGATTTAGGCACTGGTATGCAATTTTCTTAGAACTCAAGCATCAAGTGCTATGGGGGTTCAATGGTCACCTTAGGCATTATAAGGTCATAATCCCAAGAGAAATTAATATCAATAGGTTAAACCTTTGGAATAAAGAAGTGATTAAATATTTTGAAATCATTTATGTTACATGTTTAAGGGGAGGTATAATTTCAACCGATGTTTGTGTTGGTTCAACCTTTGAAGAAATTTTTGGCAATGATAGGTTTTAGACTTTGGCTCGTGCATCTGGATGACAAGTTATGGAAATTTTCAATTAAGTTTTCAAAGAAATTTTTTGGATATGTTAGTATCTTTTTTGAAATTTATACACCTTGGATAGACACATGGACATTTTTAAATCAGACTGAGAGGGCATTCTATGCAGATATAGATTATCTAGTTAATTAGCATATGAATTCAAATACCTATCAAATGTGTGAAAAATTATATATGTATGCAAAAATCCATGACATCAAAGGTATGCACCCTCAGAAAAAATTGAACCTCTAGATATGGCCAAGGTTCAAATTCATTTTACCTATTGTACAATAAGATAGATAGCTTATGTTTCTATTAAAACCAAGGTGGAGAAACCTATCTACTGATGAAGCATCAAGGAGAATGAGTCACCACCATTCATTAATAGATTTATTCATCCAAGCCTTGTAAGACAATCATCATTAACATATACAATTATTTATTTTTATATTTTCTCTACAACCTCAGATGTTAGCAGAGATAGCATCAGGGGATGTTGATCACCCCCTATAGGCTTGGATGATAGGAGATATAACATCAGGGGGTGTTGATCCCCCTCGAAAACTGTGGATGTTGGGAGAAGAAAATTCAGGGGGTGTTGACAACATCTGGTTCTCCACATAAATTGTATGTATCTACCCTACTGCTTTGTTTTCTTGCTCCATGATCTTAGAATTTAGAACCTATATCGCTTGGATTAGATCTGAATTTATCATGATTTTCTAGGAGTGGCCTTTGCACTCCCACTTTGTATTCCACATTTTTGTACTTAGCAGTCCCATTGACCTATTTGTGGTCATTTGTTGAACATTAATAAACGTATATTATCTTATCACTAGTTGTCTAGTCCCTTCTCCTCAGCCCTTACTAGAATTTCAATCTCATGTAGTCTACAGGTGCCTGCTTGATAGCAAGAACAAGAATACTGACTTCCAAGGAAGCACCCTAGGTCAAGAATGGATGCAACACCTCTTCTCCAGTTAATGTAAAGGTGCTCGTGGAGAATTTCTCAAATCCTTGAAACCTTTTCTAGAACTTCTGCATCTACCACTCCTGTTGTGTGTGGGCTACTAATTGGATGAGCCACACTTATTTAGCTAATTTTGGATCATATTACCAATATTTGATAAGAATGTTAACACAGTAATGAGATTACATCCCATACTACAAGGACTATCCATGCCGCAATTTAAATTGCCTTAACATCTGTACAATGTATATTACCACAAGATTTAGGTTGCAAGTAATTTCGGTCACATTGATCAATTTCAGAGATCTGGGGATGGAATAATTCCCTTTGATTGTACTATGTTTCAATCATTACTGCAGTTTAGAATTTTATATGAAAAAATTTAGAGATGCCTTTTGTAGTGCTTGCTAAAAAATGCTACATATAAGAATTTCAGTATTTAATTAAGATAAGATGATGAGAAAAAAAATGGGAGTTATACTTAACAAATAAACAAGGAACACTTATTAAATAACAAGAAGTCACTGTGGTCATTTTGTTACCTCATTATATGTGGTCCGACCCTTTCTCTCAACCTTTTGACTGACTGGACACAGTTAAACAATTGACAATAAGGGAAACAAACCCCCGAGGCCAATGTTTAATACAAATATAATTACAAGCATGCCCTAAGGACACCATGTATAACAAACAGAAACATTATCTGCTAGTGGATCAAGATTGTTTTTGAGCTAGTCAACCACAGGGATTAAACAAAACTCCACACATATTAGCTACTCACATTCTCTCCATGGTTGGGGAGGTTCACACTTGGCTTGCATTTGACCTCCCTCTGTGCCCCATGACTACCATTATGAGAACAAACACATACGAATCTACTATCAATTTATATCAATTCCATTACCTCTAGTAACATAAAGATGTCCATCCATCAAAATGTACCAAAAGAACATTTCAGTCAGAAAAAGAAAGAGAATAGGTGAATTGTGATGATACACCTTTCATGTTGAATTGATGGAGTCCCCTCCCACCCTTCTCCCCACCATTGACTCTAGGAACCCTTTTTCTCTTCCTTTTGTTGTTCAAGTGCAAAGGTACAACTGATCAATAATTCTCTATCTTAAACATGAAAAATACACAACCCCAAGAAACCAACAACATAGAGCAATGCATGAGACTCACCCTGTAGTCTCTGGAGAATCTAAGTCCTGTTGATGAATATAGAAATGTTATACCATTGCCATAGGACTTTTTTTGGAAAGCGTTGTAATTACCACATCGCTACCTCTTGAAAGTTGATAGAAAGCCACCACTTCCACTTTCCACATAAATTGATTGCCCTAGAGCACTTGCAAAAGTTCCTGAACATCTACCAGCAATTGCATTTGAAGGAAATTATCCCTCCCCTTGCTGCAGAGTTGATTTATTTTCGTCAACATTCATTCCTGCACAGAATAAAGTTAAACATTTGCTCAAATCAGGAAAGAAATTAAATATCTAGAACTTTGTTAGGAAAAAAGACTAAAATACATTGACAATCCAAACTACCATTAACAGTTGATAGCAACTAGCAAGCATGATCCTTCATAGGAAACTATTCTCTTATTATTAAATCCAATCATATTTCTATTGAATAGAAGGCTGGTCACTTCAACACCTTCACTAAGCTGGTAATCAGTACTATGATCTGATGTCCTTTTTTCCCCAGTGCAATATTATAAAATAAGTTTGTAGTGTCAAGATATGATGTATTCTATAGGGGGAAAGGGGAAGAAGTAGGAGGTAGGAGTAAAGAACAACCAAGGAGAGGCATATCCCTAGTACAATCTTCTTGGTTTTGAATAATGTTGTTCAGAACTACTGTTGTTAAAAGTACATAAATCTTATTCCTTGATTAGTTTCATGATTTTATTGGTTTAATAATTAATTGCTAGAAAAATTTTGATGTCAGAAGGTACATGGTCCAATTTTTTTTTGTTTTTTGTTTTTTTTTCTTTCTTGTTTTTTTTTTTTTAGTTTAGTTTAGCTTTTTTAGTTTTGTTTAGTTTTTTAGTTTTTTGTTTTTGTTTGTTGTTGTTGCTGTTTTTTTTTTTGCTTTTGTTTGTTGTTGTTGTCTTTTTGTTTTTTTTTTTTTTTTGTTGTTTGTTTGTTTTTTTTGTTTTGTTTTGTTTTTGTTTTGTTTTTGCTTTTGTTTTTGTTTTTGTTTTTTGCAGTCAACTTGCTTTTCATGGTGGTGGATTGATTTGACAATATATTGTGTCAATTTTCATATACTATATGTGGGTGATTTCCTTGGATACAATTTTCTTGGCTGTCCACATGGATACAAAGTATGCAGTTGGCTTATTCGGGTTGAAGACTACTAATCTGAACAAAAATTACATTTCTCTTCCATAGGAGGAGTTTTTGGCATTTTTCATGATATGTTGGTAGAAATGTGAGAAGTCTCTGAACTCCATCCTGTACGTGATGCATATGTACGTATCATGAAGTTTAAGCTCATAGGGATATATATATTTTTTTTTTCTAGTTAGCTTAAAACCTATGTTTCAATGAATTCTTAAGCTAGACAATAGAATAAAGATTATAAAATTCCTTTTCTATATCTAACTTCGATTCCAGAATTTGAACTTGAAAATTGGAAGAAAATCTTTTCTTTCACTTCAATAAAAATATTAATGTTACAAGCTCATATGATACTTGCAGTAATAATAAAGCCATAGATCTACAACATGGGGGGGTTTATTTACAAAATGTATGCATACATGGGATAACACAAATATTTGTGTCAACAAAATCCATTTAATTCCTTACCATTGTTTCTTTCCCTTTCTCTTTTTCTTGTTATTTTAGACATGATTCCCAATCTTCATGCTCGCATTTTCTGGTACACCAATACTAGTGTCAAACATCATAGATGCTACTGCATTTTGAAACCAATCAAGAAACACTTCTGTCATATTCTTATCTAGGTTTTTAGGTACATCAACGTTTGTGCCAACTTTGTTAGTTGAAGTTCCTCCTCGAGAATAATATTTTCCCATAAGGGTAGTATTCACATGAAAATGTGGCTTGGTTGTGTTTGGAGGACACTTCATACCCTTGTTTAGATAATCTTCGGCAAAATCACATAACCAATCTTTTGTCGACGCGTTTCGAACCAACCAGTGTGGTTCATCGTCAGGACAAGTTGAAGAACAGATCCAGCTTAGCCTGTTTAAATAGCTAGAGCAGAGACACCAACGGTTACCTGGCCAAAGGTTGACTTAAGGAGCAAGGTCAAATTTAGTTATAATAGGTAAGAAATAAATAAATATATCAATGATAAAATTATAATATAATAATAAATAAATCAAAAATAAATAAATATATATAAATTTAGTTAAATTAGGTGTGAGATAACTAAATAAATATATAATTATATAAATAAAGTAATAATAAATTATTTATTTATTAAATAAAAATAAATCTAAAAATATAAATTAATACATCTAATAGCAAAGGTAAATTATTTACTTAATTTATAAATATAAAATCATATATAAATATATAAGTATAGTTATATTAGGTGTGAGATAACTAAATATATAGATATATAAATAAAATAATAAATTATTTATTTATTAAATAAATATATAAATATATAAATAATAAAAATATATTTGTTTATTTATTAAATAAATAAATAAATAAATAAATAAAAAATTATAGCAAAAGTAAATTATTTACTTAATTTATATAAATGGTATCATTAGTGAGGTAAATAAATATAAATTCATATATAACCATATAAATTTAGTTATATTAGGTGTAAGATAATTAAGCAAAAGATAGATAAATAATCAGTATTTATTCAATATTCCAATAAAATTATTAAAGTTAATTCTGTCATTAGGTAATTAAATTATTACTTATATGGTTTAAAAAGAGTTATAGTAGAACTAAATATAAAGGCATAAACCATTGACATTATGGAAACAAAAATACAAATCTAATTAAAATATACCCAATAGCATCATAAACGGGATAAGGCTAATACAATGATTAGCCCGAAATTAATTAATAACCTAATAAAAACTCAAACACTCCATAATGCTAGGACTAACCTGCCAAAAACAAACTTAAGGAGAGGGAAGACAGAAACCCTAAGAACCAACAAACGGGGAAAGAGGAGGCTAGGAAGCCAAGGCTGGGACCCAACAACTGCTAATCCTCCAGCCATCATCCCTATTAAGATTGTTTGGCCTTTTCTCAATCTCCAGGGCCTCTCTAAATTTGCGATGGTGAAACTGCGCAACTTTGGCAATGACTTGAGCCTCCTCTATACATACATGGTGCATAGTCTTCTCTGCATGCTCAGCTAGGGCTGAGGACTTGGTCCTACCATGCCTTAGGTCAGCTGAATGCTCGCTAATACGTTGGTTGATGGAGCGACCAGTCTCACCAATATAAGGGGTCCCACAGGAACAGGGAATGATATATACGCCCTTCATGTCCTTAGGGTCAATCGGGTCTTTCACCGACCTGAGGGAGCCCTGGATAGTGTTGATAGGTCTAAAAGTTGCGGGCACATCGTACTTCTTTAGAATCCTTGCAATCCTGTCCGTGGTCCCCTGGATGTAAGGAAGGTTCACACCCATGATATGATCTTTAGGAACCCTATGGATTGAAGGCTCCTTCTTGGCCCTAAGGAAGGCTTTTTGACTGAGGTGCCTCTTGTAACCATTCTTTTCAAAAACATCTAGGAGATGAGCCTTCTCCGTTTCCAGGCTCTCCTCATCCGAAATTCTTACAGCACGGGTGGCAAGCGTGCTAAGAACCCCTAACTTCTGAGCGGGGAAATGATGCGAAGAAGCATGCAAGTATTGCTCAGTATGCGTCTTCTTCCTAAATACCTGATGAGAAAAGGAACCATCCACCTTCTTAGAGATGAGAACATCGAAGAACGGAAGACAACCATTATCTTCGTTTTCCATCGTGAATTTAATGGCGGTGGATTGGCTATTGAGGGGACTGAAGAAACGATCCAGCTCGTCAGGACCATGAGACCAGACAACACCAGTGTCATCAACAAATCTTTTCCAAAGCTTCGGTAAGAGACGAGAGGAGGCCAAAGCCTTGGACTCAAAATCCTCCATGAAGAGATTAGCGACGACAGGGGACAAGGGGGAGCCCATGGCAACTCCGCAAGTCTGCTCATAGAATTCTCCCTCGAAGCTGAAAAAGGTAGAGGTAAGGCAAAGCTCAACTAACATAGCCGTATCGGGGTCAGTTAGCTTATTAATTACCTCCATGGCCTCATTGATAGGAATACAAGTGTAAAGAGAGACCACGTCGAAACTTACCAGAATGTCCTCGGGCTCAAGTTTAATCCTCTTAAGATCCTCAATAAAAGACGCTGAGTCTTTGACAAAGGACTCAGTTTGCCCAACCAAGGGTCTCAACTTCGCAGCGAGGAACTTGGCCAGGAGGTAAGTCGGACCACCGATGGTATTGACAATGGGTCTCAGGGGGACCCCATCCTTATCCATAGGGTTCCTAAAGATCATATCATGGGCGTGAACCTTCCTTACATCCAGGGGACCACGGACAGGATTGCGAGGATTCTAAAGAAGTACGATGTGCCCGCAACTTTTAGACCTCTCAACACTATCCGGGGCTCCCTCAGGTCGGTGAAAGACCCGATTGACGCTAAGGACATGAAGGGCGTATATATCATTCCCTGTTCCTATGGGACCCCTTATATTGGTGAGACTGGTCGCTCCATCAACCAACGTATTAGCGAGCATTTAGCTGAACTAAGGCATGGTAGGACCAAGTCTTCAGCCCTGGCTGAGCATGCAGAGAAGACTATGCACCATGTATGTATAGAGGAGGCTCAAGTCATTGCCAAAGTTGCGCAGTTTCACCATCGCAAATTTAAAGAGGCCCTGGAGATTGAGAAAAGGCCAAACAATCTTAATAGGGATGATGGCTGGAGGATTAGCAGTTGCTGGGTCCCAGCCTTGGCTTCCTAGCCTCCTCTTTCCCCGTTTGTTGGGTCTTAGGGTTTCTGTCTTCCCTCTCCTTAAGTTTGTTTTTGGTAGGTTAGTCCTAGCATTATGGAGTGTTTGAGTTTTTATTAGGTTATTAATTAATTTCAGGCTAATCATTGTATTAGCCTTATCCCGTTTATGATGCTATTGGGTATATTTTAATTAGATTTGTAATTTTGTTTCCATAATGTCAATGGTTTATGCCTTTATATTTAGTTCTACTATAACTCTTTTTAAACCATATAAGTAATAATTTAATTACCTAATGACAGAATTAACTTTAATAATTTTATTGGAATATTGAATAAATACTGATTATTTATCTATCTTTTGCTTAATTATCTTACACCTAATATAACTAAATTTATATGGTTATATATGAATTTATATTTATTTACCTCACTAATGATACCATTTATATAAATTAAGTAAATAATTTACTTTTGCTATAATTTTTTATTTATTTATTTATTTAATAAATAAACAAATATATTTTTATTATTTATATATTTATATATTTATTTAATAAATAAATAATTTATTATTTTATTTATATATCTATATATTTAGTTATCTCACACCTAATATAACTATACTTATATATTTATATATGATTTTATATTTATAAATTAAGTAAATAATTTACCTTTGCTATTAGATGTATTAATTTATATTTTTAGATTTATTTTTATTTAATAAATAAATAAATATAAATCATTATTTTTATTATTTTTATTTATTTAAATAAATAAATATAAATTATTATATTTTTATATATTTATATATTTATTTAATAATTAAATAATTTATTATTACTTTATTTATATATTTATTTAGTTATCTCACCCCTAATTTAACTATATTTATTTATTTTTGATTTATTTATATATTTATTTAATAAATAAATAATTTATTATTTTATTTATATATCTATATAGTTAGTTATCTCACACCTAATATATCTAAACTTATATATTTATATATGATTTTATATTTATAAATTAAGTAAATAATTTACCTTTGCTATTATTTTTATTAATTTATAGATTTATTTTTATGTAATAAATAAATAAATATAAATTATTATTATTTTTATTTTTATTTATTTAAATAAATATATATAAATTATTATATTTTTATATATATTTATATATTTATTTAATAAATAAATAATTTATTATTACTTTATTTATATAATTATATATTTATTTAGTTATCTCACACCTAATTTAACTAAATTTATGTATATTTATTTATTTTTGACTTATTTATTATTATATTATAATTTTATCATTGATATATTTATTTATTTCTTACCTATTTTAACTAAATTTGACCTTGCTCCTTAAGTCAACCTTTGGCCAGGTAACCGTTGGTGTCTCTGCTCTAGCTATTTAAACAGGCTAAGCTGGATCTGTTCTTCAACTTGTCCTGACGATGAACCACACTGGTTGGTTCGAAACGCGTCGACAAAAGATTGGTTATGTGATTTTGCCGAAGATTATCTAAACAATGTTATGGATCACAGAAGTCTAAATTCCTTAATAACTTCATACCCTGTCAAATGGCCCGCTTAGTTGCATAAATACTTTGCTTAAAACAAAAGCATATGCACATGGTGTGTCCATTTTTCTAAGCACCCCAAAAAAACATGCATGGCCTGTTTTTTCAACCCATCCATCTCCATATTTTTCTTGATGGTAATATTGGCAATCCTGGCACCACCTAACTCATGCTTTTTTCCTATCAGTATGTATCCAAATATGTGAACCATTGCATTTTTTGCAAGCTATTCTTCTTGAATTTTATTGAATTCCATCCCTCTCATCCTCAACATTAGCACACCTATATATAAAAGGGTTGTGCCTACCACTCCTTTGAACAAAACTTCTAAAACCGCGAAGGTGACTAACTAGCTCCTCCCTCCTTAGTTCATTATCATAAATTTTCCTCTTAACTAAATCCAATAGAACCTCATATCCATTTTGGAGTTTCTTAAAAGCTTCCTCAACTTTTACATTATCCATATATTTGTTAGGATGAACCAAAATTTCCTTTTTCCTGTACTCCTTTTTGAGGACAACAATGTCTATGTTCTCATAATGAGATAAACCCAACACTGCATAGTGATCAGGGCTATCTAATAGTTAGAATACTTCCTCTTCAGAAGATGGATATCCTCTAGCCAAGCCACTGGTTGAGGTCCCTCTTTCACTATCTCTAGACTGACTGTACTATGAGCTTTCACCAAATTGTCTAGCTAAAGAAAAATTACCTTCTTCGCCATGAGGACCACTTTATCCAAATGTATGAGAGAAATTTATTTCCTTGCCATTAGTCCCTTTAGATTGTGGATCAAAAACTCTCTCTTTACCTTATTTTGCATTGTTATTTAGAAAGTAAATCAAAATGTCACTAGTTATGAAAACCAAGTTCATGCACAGAACCATGCCAAGCCATCCCACTTGAAATTTAGAAAAATATATAGAGTACATAATTGTGATAAAAAACGCTAGATGTTCATGATTCAGAGAAAAATCAATACCTATTGCTATAGTCTATAAGTTTCTCATCTGAAAGCTACCATGTATACATAGAACCACCATCCCAATAACAAATGTTGTCAAAACTGAAGCTATGCAGCCAAAAACAAATGCCATTGTGCAAACTACACCCTAAATCAATAAATCCCAAGCCCAGAAAAACATTGAAAATGTCTGCCATTGTGGTGAAGATAAGAAAGTTGCACCAAATAACCACAAAAGAGGATGATGTTCCCAAAAGAAGAAATGAGTCCATGGCTATGAGACACCATTCCAACTAGAATGTGAAAAGTAGCAGAAATAACCTCCCCAAACGCAATAGCCATGTGAAAAATATGGGCCATGTATGCTAAATCCTATGAACAATAAAGTCTCTTGCCTATAAAATAGTTGCAATGAATGTCGTTAATACATGATTCTACTGTTGGATCCATTCTAAAACTTGTCCTGGTGGAGAGCTCACACTAAGTATGATAATTTTCATATATACTCGAATGAGTTTTATTCCTAATACTATATGTCCAATTCTGATAATTTCATCGGTCAGTTCTGGCATGGGTTATCCTTTCTAAGTATAAAGATACAATGAGAAACATCTCTCTAGATCTAAGACTTTTTATAGTTGTATAACTATTTTTTATGGATTTTTATTTTCTTAGTGAACTAGCTTTGTTGCATTGGATCTGCTATTTTTCCATTATATGGTTATGATAGAATTAAGTATAATGCGACAAATGTACAAATAAAACAGGAAGTTCTTCATGATTTCCCATTAGGACCATTGCACATTTATCATCTACACATCTCCCTTGTAAATTTGTGGTTAATAATGTTGATTAAGGAGGACGATTTCAGAGGTTTTACTGAAGAAAAGCGCTAACACCAATGGCTAGAGTAAACAGTGGGTTTTCTTGAATGACAAGACTAGCAAGATTAGTTGTAAGACTTGTAGTAATTTGAAAAGAAGTTATTTATTTTTCATTAAGATGAGTTGTTTTGTTTTACAAAGTATTGGATTTGCAACTTGGTTACACCAGAACGCGAGTAGAAAGGAATTTTTGAGGAGTCATTACTTTGGAGGTATGATTATTCCATGCATAACTTTCAAAGTGGATTGTCTTGGACATTTTCTCAAGCCTTCATAATTTTCATTTTATGGCTATTTTTAAATTCTGAATGCATTTTTGAGTTTTAATCTAGTCACTTGCTTTACTATCCAATATTGTGCAAGAAAACTAGTAATAGTTGCATGAAAGTACTGAAGGTATCCATTTCACTTGATAGAAAATTATGTTTCTTTTGTGTTTTAAACCAATAGAATGCCAAAAATACACATAACAATTAGATATTACATTAAAACAAAATAATGCATAATGATCTTCGTTAGCTTTGGAATCCTTTTTATTTAGCGGGTAGTGATTAAACTTAAAGGGGACAGAGGCTTCTTGCTCACTTATTCAATTTGCAGCAAGATAGGCTGAAATTCCCTAAACAATCCATGATTTCACTCTCTGAATCTGACATCAACTGAGCAGTAACAAAGAATCTATCTAGACTTTTTAAAATTCCACTTCATCCTTTCTAGTCATTTCTCTAGGCAGGTGCTAATTTAATTGGTTCTATATAAATCAAATTTTGAACTTCAATGAAATGGATGGAAAATTATTTTGAAATGGGGTTTTTCTTGCTACAAGAGCTTCATTGATTGTCAATTGTTCCCTTTCCCTCCTCTCCTTTTGAAACCAAGAAGTTTCTTTAGAGTTATTAGAGTTTCTTCCAATTTATACTTGGTGATCTCGATCAAGTGCTAAACTCCCTTCCAAATCCAAAAATCACGCACAACATTCTTTCATTGATCTTATATGGTAAGATGAATTGACCATCTCATCACCTTTATTTTGAGAGACCTCTTTAACTGGTTGATCGCCCAAATGGGACAAAGAACAAATCCCCATGTCATCTGATGAATCTTTTGAATATTGGATTGCATGGTCTAAAGAATGGATAGCCAGCATGAAGGGAATGCCATAATTTCCTGAAGCAAAACATGGACCCAAATTCCAAGGGGGAGCCTTAAAGTCCCCTAAACCCTCTTTAACATTATAAACAATTTTGGAACACTTAAGGGGATTTGTTTATTATTGTTTGATAACATGAGGAATTGATAAAAGGGGAATTACTTTGAAAATTCATAAGAAAATCACGTGTTCTTTCAACAACTTTAGGACCACATACCTCGGATTAGCACTTATCACCTTCAAAAGTTGGAAGTTGGAACAACATCTGAATCAAAAGTCTTGAGATTTTCCTACCCTTTTTATTCTACCTTGTCGAGACTTCAGATTGGTCTCCAAATTAAAATCCATAGACACCTTCATCCATGTGTTTTTCTCTCTCTACTGATCTTTTAGAGTTTGTACAATCTTCCCATAGAATTGTATGACAACCAGCTCAATGAAATGGGAATTTTCACTGTTCAAAAGAATCCATTTCCTTGGTAAATATGAGTATTTGTAGGAAATACGTCATGAAGATCAGTTTCTACCAACATTTTAACCATTATCATATCTTTGAAATTGAAAATTTTCTCCAAGAATATAAAATTACCTATAGCATTACTAACCCTTCCAATTTTTTTGAATTGCATGACTCTAAAGGGAGCCTGAATCTATTGCAATGATGTTTGTTCCCCCTTTGGGTCAAAACATAGTTTCCACTTTTTAGGTACTGTCTAGAGGGCCCCTGTTAGCACTCTGTAATTCCTCCAGGTTGAGGAGAGGAACCTAGAGGTAACCAAAAACCGCTTTGGGTTGAGATACTGGTCTTCTCCAACCGAAGGGGGCTCCCTCACTCGAAAAATATGAAGTTTAAAGACTTTAAAGCACAATTTTTACAGAGACCAGGTCTGGAAAAGGGGATTTTAATGTATTTGGTTGAAGTACAAATGGTAGAAAGGGTGATAACATGTGATCAATTGTCCTTTTATTCATTTTACTTATGCAAGTAAAATCGACATCTTCTACAAGGGCTTGTTAGGCATGACTTTGGACACAGTAGCAGGTTGTAGTATAGAGGAGAAAAACTAAAGAAACAGATCTTTCCTATGCGAATAATAATGCTATTCATACATAAGAAAGAGAATTAAACAGAAGAAATAACAATCATGAGTATATAACATTCCATTTGCAACTGAAATATGAAAACAATTGACTAGAGCAGCTTAACTGAATTCTAAATCAACCGAGATCATTATACTCATAAAACGAAAAGGAACAATAGAATAACTGAGAAATAAACAAAGATAACTCCATACATCATACCATAAGAATCCTTGCAAAGTATAACTGATAACCCTCAAGTCATAAGTATTATAACCATGAATTGATCACAATCACATAAATTTTGAAAAAATGAAGCCAAAATAGTGCTGAACCATCAACAACCATTACTTCATATATTTCTCAGTTTAAATAGACATAGACAAAATATAATAAGTGTCTAGATTCACTGCACCATTGATCCAAATAGTGGCTTGATTCAAAAAAAAATGAGGAAATTTGTTGTGTTTTAAATTATTTTTCCTCAAAAACAAAAAGAGAAAGTATCTTTGCCTTGAAAACTATTTTTTTTCTAAAAAAGAGAAAATCTTATCATCAAATATCATCATCATGAAGTGATAACAACAAAAAGTATAAAATCTGACTCCTGATTGTGCAAAGGTTACGTAGCAACTCCGTGACAACGAGGATGGGACTTTTCGCTTCCAAAGCTAGAACATGGCTAATAACTGAAGATTTGAGATGGCTTCCACATATTCTCCATGCCTACCCGTTTAAACCTCAACAAGTGGCTTCCTCCCAATACACGTGCAAATGTGTAGGCAGGGTCTGCACAACAACTGGGCAACGACTGCGTAGCGCCTGTATAGTGGGCCATATCTCCCAAAACGTAATACTTGTATAAAAATGGAAGGAAGTTATTTTAGATGATAGTTTTTTTAAGATAAAACTCTCCTTGTTTCTCTAAATTCTTCCCCATCTTCCCATAAATTTCTCTGTAAAACAATGCCTTAAAATAGGAAATTTACGAATTGCGAAAAATGAACTTTGAAGATGCATTTGAAAATATCGATTGTTACACCTATGTAGAAAATTGAAGAGGTTATTGTGTCTTGGTCTATGCTAGATAAAAAACTATTTCTGTTTCCCAAAATTCTCCTTCGTGTGGTCGGAAACTGTTCTACAAAAAGGTGACTAAACTAGAGCTTGCACAGTAGATTCCCACAATGAGTGTGACCTCAATTTCTCATCAACTGCCAGTTGGGAATCGATCTGTGGTATCCTGTAGGGATGTTATGTGCTTATATTAGGAAGATTTTTCATGATTGTACAGTGGCATGAGAATAAGGCGACATAAAATTTGAATCACCCCTTGTCTTTTGTTTTGTAGTGCAATGATGATTTGAACTGATGAGTCAGAGTGCTCCACTTGATTTGGCATGAGCATAAAGCATGGGAAATGATTAAAATGTTGGGACTATAATGTCTCTTAGGTAATGTGGGGGGGTGTGTGTGGGGGGGGGGGGGGGGGGGGGGGGTTGCATGTTATACATGAGGATTGTACATGTGATGAGTATAGGGAAGTGGTAGTGGTGTCATGGGGAAATAGGGTAGGAAATAGGGAAACATGGGGTAGATAGGAATAGGGGATAAGAATTTAAAACATATTTAATGACCAAACCTCATGACCATCAGAACTTTAGACTGACACAACTTCATTTTGAATGGTTCTGATTGATGAATAACTGACACATAAGCCCTTTTGACTTGACTGTATAAACATGTGTGACCTCATGAATCCCACTGACTTAACACTCTTTCGTGCTTTGGATGAACTCTCTATGGAATAAATTCAAGGATGTCAAATAATGATCTAGAGACTATGATAGCAGCAGTAGTCATAGGCTCAACTACTTCAAAAACTGAAAATCAATGGACAAGGAAAATACATTTGATGTAAAAAAACCTAAGACCCTAACATTGTCTCCAATGGGGATGGAAACCTCCTAGCGAGGTGCCAAGAACAAAAACCACAAAATAGTAGCCTATTAAGACCATTGGTCAATGGAGTCAAACATAAAACGACTAAAACTCAACTAACTATCTGATTACAAAGCTCAAAACTTTAAAATAAATCAGAAATTTAACAACAAATCACCAAAGTCTTAGAGCCTTCTCCTTGGGCTTCAAACATTGATGATTGTTGTCCACACCTACTAAAAACAAAAATCTGAAAATGAAATAAAAACACACCCAACACACCGCTTCCTACTCTTAACTTGCTAAAGTTATATACACTAGGTGATCTCTTCTCTCCAATGTAGCCAATCAAGAAAATGGATACTTGACTGAGTTTTTCTCATACTTCTCATGAGCCGGCAGAAGAAAAAAGAGAGTGGCAACTCAAAATTCCACCGATACTTTATTTGAAGATCAACAAGAAGAAGGAAACAGTATTTCAAAAATTTAGGATTATCTTAAAAAGAAATGGCAACAATATGTTCATTAGTTTTTCCATATACATCAAGGTCAAATTCTACATATCCTTGTGACATTTCCAATACAACTTCCATCTTATTTAACATTGGAGTTTCCAAAAACAACCCTTCCCATAATTCAGTGAGAATATCATTTTGATTTTTAAGAAGAGAAATAACTCCTTTCTTATTATCTTCTTGTAACCATGACCCTATGATGCAACTATCATTAATTGGCTCCTACTTTGATGAATAATACCTTCATCTTCTTGAGAATTTAATATGATTTTCAAAGTTTTTCCCAAACTCAATCTCATAATTGTCACTTGTAAGAATTGACTCTTCATTATAAATAAGTTGTTTATTTTCCACTTCCTTCTCTTTTGAAATGACTAAAGGTTGCTAGTATTTATCATCAAACTTGGGAGAAAAAACATTAATTTCATTTTCAGCTTGCTGAGAAAATAGTGTTTCATGAGAATTATCCTAAATATCTTGATCAATATCCTCTAACCTTTCTTCTTGATAAAAGAAAGGTTTCTCATTTAGGGCCTCTATAATTTCATAGTCCATGAACTAATCATCTTCATAATAACTCTCCAAATATTCAATGAAACTCACAAAAAGTTCACAACGGTTTTGAATCAACAATAAAGATGGATAAAATTCTTTAAAATTTTCAAAGAATACTGCATGAAAATATTTTAAACAGTAGAAACTAGCAACTGGAAATTTTCATACCATAATCTTTCGTTTCCTTCTAGAGTGGCCATGAACATCTTCGTGACACAATATTTAGGAAATTGAACCCTTAGCTTGTGTACATGCATGTGAAATTTAACCAGATGCAGAGCAGCATCATCTCCATTTTCATCTTTGAATCTTGGAAAATAAGTTTACCAATCTACACAATGCATGTGGTTTGGAAAGCCTAGAATATGAGCATAATTCATAGGCGCATACCTCGTAGCTGAATTCATCTCAAAACTACTGAAACTATTTACCTTTGAATACTGGAGTCACCAAGTGAATGGTTCAACCTTCTTGTGTCTGACTGTTGTGCACCATCAACAACCAGATCTAAAAAATTGGATGATCTTTCCCAGAGAAAATGAAACTGTTCGCTCCCTGGAAATGACACCAATATGTTAGTACTTCATAATTCCTCCAAGCTGAGGAGAGGAACCTAGAGGTAACCAAAAACCACTTTGGGTTGAGAGATTGGTCTTCATCAACTGGAGGGGGCTCCCTCACCCGAAAAATATGAAGTTTAAATACTTTAAAGCATAATTTTTCAGAGACCATGTATTGAAAAGGGGATTTTAATGTATTTGGTTGAACTACAAATGGTAGAAAGGGTGATAAAATGTGATCAATTGTCCTTTTATTCATTTTACTTATGAAAGTAAATCGACATCTTCTAAAATGGATTGTTAGGCATGACTTTGGACACAGTAGCAGGCTGTAGTATAGAGGAGAAAAACTAAAGAAACAGATATTTCCTATGCGAATAATAATGCTATTCATATATAAGAAAGAGGATTAAACATAATAAATAATAGTCATGAGTATATAACATTCCATTTGCAACTGAAATATGAAAATAGTTTATTAGAGCAGCTTAACTGAATTCTAAATCAACCGATATCATTATACTCATAAAATAAAAAGGAACAATATAATAACTAAGAAATAAACAAAGATAACTCCAAACATCATACCATAAGAATCCTTTCAAAGTATAACCAATAACCCTCAAGTCATAAGTATTATAACCATGAATTGATCACAATCACATAAATTCTGAAAAACTAAAAACAAAATAGTGTTGAACCATCAACAACCATTACTTCATATATTTCTTAGTTTAAATAGACATAGAAAAAATATAATAGGTGTCTAGATTAGCTGCACCATTGATCCAAACAGTGCATCGATTGGAAAAAAATGAGGAAAGTTGTTATTTTTTGAAGTATTTTTCCTCAAAAAAACAAAAAAACAAAAAACAAAAAGTATCTTTGCCTTTAAATATAAGTTTTTTCTATAAAAACAAAAATCTTATCATTGAAGATCACCATCATGAAGTGAGAACAACAAAAAGTATAAAATTTGACTACTAAATGTGCAAACACTACGTAGCAACCAGGATGAAACTTTTCACTTCTAAAGATGACACGTGACTAACAACGGAATGTTTGAGCTGGCTACCACATCTTCTCCATGTAGACCCCTTTAAACCCTGACAAGTGGCTTCCTCCCAATACGCGTGTAAATGTGTAGGGAGGGTCTGCACAGTGACTGCGTAGCTCCTGTACAATGAACCATATCTCCCAAATAGTAATACATGTGTAAAAAATGTTAGAGGTTATTTTCTATTATAGTTTTTTGAAGATAAAACTCTCTCAGTTTCTCCAAATTATTCCCCAACTTCCTAGAAAATGCTCTGCAAAACAATGACTTAAAATAGGAAATTTGCAAATTGTGAAAAAATGAGCTTTGAATATGTATTCAAAACTGTCAATCTGTTACACCCTATGCAGAAACTGGAAGAGGTTATTGTGTCTTGATCTGTTTTTGATTAAAACTACTTTTAGTTTCCAAAAATTCTCCTCTGTGTGGTTGGAAACTATTCTGAAAAATGGTGACTAAAATAGAGCTTGCGCAGCAGATTCCCATAGTGAGTGTGACCTGAATTTCTCATCAAATGCTAGCTAGGAATTAGTCTGTGGTATCCTGTAGGGATTCTATGTTCTCCTATCAGGCATATTTTTCGTGACTGTATAGTGGCATGAGAATAAGGAAGCATAAAAGTTCGAATCACCCCTTGTCTTTTGTCTTGTAGTGTAATGATGATTTGAACTAATGATTTAGAGTGCTCCACTTGATTTGGCATGAATAAAGCATGGGACATCATTAAAATGTTGGGAACATAATGTCTTTTAGATAATGGGGGGAGGGGGGGGGTGGGGGAGGGGTGCCGGGGGGGGGGGGGTGGTTGAATGTTATACATGGGGATTGTACATGTGATGAGTATAGGGAAATGGTAGTGGTGTCATGGGGACATAGGGTAGGAAATAGGGAAACATGGGGTAGATAGGAATAGGGGATAAGAATTTAAAAATATTTAATGGCCAGACCTCATGATCATCATAAATTTAGATTGACACAACTTCATTTTGGATAGTTTTGATCAATGAACTATTGACACATAAACCCTTTTGACTTGAGTGTATAAACACGTGTGACCTCATGAATCCCAATGTCTTGACACTCTTTCGTGATTTGGATGAACTCTCTATGGAATAAATTCAAGCATGTCGGACAATGATATGGAGACTATGACAATAGTAGTAGTCATAGGCTCAAATACTTCAAAAATTGAAAATCAATGGACAAGGAAAATACATTTGATGTAAAAAACCTAAGACCCTAACATCCCCCACATCCAATCTCGCTTGAGAAACAATTTATTATCCTCCTAGACTTTCACCATAAAACAAATCTAGCCCCGAAATAAAATATGGAATGTAGGGATACAACCAAGGTTGGGCTTCCAAAATTAAAAGAACCATTTGCACATAGAATCCCCTTTCGTTGATTTCTCTTTGAATCGTGACTAATAAAAAAAAATTCCATTAGATCTTCAACCTCCAACAAGCCAACATTCAGGCCTTCTACCATCCTCAAATTCTGACTTAACCATAATTCACTTCTTACTTTGTTTCCTATGGCCTAATTAAGTTACTGTTTCTTCTTTGCTACTTTTGGCCTTAGATACTGGTATCCCTTACAACTCTAGAGTTGACTACACATCATTTGCGACTCCCACATCCTTGCTTTCATTCTTAAACTCTAGGAGAGAAACATGAGATACTCCAACCAAGTCGCTATTGAAAGGAACAATTCTTTCCCACAACATAATAGGGCCTTTATATGTTTTAATGTTTGGGAAATACAGCTACATCAATAGAAAGAAAGATTTACAAACATTACTTCTCATTTTGGTCTCCTCTCAAGGACCCTAAAGGTATGGCTCCATATGACACTAGGATGTCTGCATGATGTCAAGAGTTTGAATGAGCCTTAAGGCTGATTGTGCTTCCATAGCTTGACCACCTCTTTATGTGACTTGAAGACAAGACTAGAGGATGGGGGCTTTGTTTACTTCATCTAGGTCTTCCATGAGCTTAAGGAATGACAAAGCCCAAAATATTCTAAACCCTAGCCATTAACCTCAAATATGCCTCTTACTTCATCTTATGCATATCCCTTCAAATTTGCATAACTCTTTCTACTCTTCAACTCAAATTACTCAAAGAAACTCATTGGATGCAAGGCAAGCATTCATTGCATTCTACTATTTACGAATAGGATTGTGAATAATCAATATACTCTTCAAGATAGGATGTGCAATCTCATCATATGTTAGGACTTAAAATTTGATTGGGACAATTGAATTATTAAACAAATATATAGCTGAAGGAAAATAATATACAAACCTTCCTTCAAATGTGCTAGTTGTGGACACTGGAACCTATTTTAAATGTTGTTGTAAACTTAAATTCATAAACATTTTACATGTTTGTGCAAATCACTTCTGCCTCCATATAACTAATTAGGTAGAAAGTGTAGTTGACCACTATTAGTCACCTAAATCCTTACTAATTTCATGCAAACCATTTCCTAAAGGAGGGTCTTTAAATCAGTTCAATATAGTCGTCTATGTGGTTTTCTAACCTGCTACCATTATTTCTAGTTTTAGTTCATTTAAATTTTCTTTATCTATTCCTTGAAGTTTTGTTAGGGAGATGTTGTCCCATATTTTCTTCCTAGATGTTCAATTTATTAAATTTCTTAACTAATAAGTAAATGCGATATCATTTGTTGTTAGGATTCCTTAAATTGTGATTTATTATAGTACTTGGTTAATAATATTTCTTTCATCCGTTGGAATGAAATTCTGATTTGGGTTTAGTTTGAGACTATGACTATACCCATATGATATCTAATGCATAAGAATACTAAGCTAATAAGTAAATGAAATATCATCTGTTACTGTGATACCTTGAATGATACAAAGTTCTTGGTTAAAAATACTTTTTTTTTGTTTCTTTAATGAATGAAATTCCTGATATGGGTGTGGTTGGAGATTTTGAATTTTTTATTTATTTATTGTGAGTCTCATTTGGTTGAAATTTCTTACATTTCTATATTTCATTAAGGTAATCCTTAATGGCTTATAGCAGTTAAATACCCTTTTGAGCAAGGATCTTACAAGTTAGAAACCTTTGCTTTATGAGATGTGGTTAAGGGGTATCTTTTCTGCCAAAATTGTTGATGGACTAATATTGTTCCATGTACAACTTCCTAGGAGAAATCACCAAGGTCTAGTTAGCTGATCAGAATTTGGATTGGGGGCAAAAATTAGCTCAAAAATCAAAGTGCTCAAAATGGTTCAAAACATGAACGACTGCATTCATCTTAGAAAAAAGATCCCAACGCAACTTGTTTCATTCAAAACGAAGTTCGTATGAGAAAGGTAGAGCCTATTGACCATTTCACCAAATAAACAAAATTTTGGTACAGGCTCACTGGGAATCTGTACAGCCCAGTCAGCAAGGAGAATATGCCTTGGAATATTCCTTAGAATATTCCTTGGACTATTCCTGTATAGGTGGGCGAATCATATGTTGACAAGTGGAAACACAACATTGGGCAATTGTGGTCGAGTTGGACCAATGGGAAGGTGACGTGTGGCAAGCCCAGAGGCCACCACATGCCCCTAAAATGGTGTGGTAAAATTTTATGGAGGTGTTGGGTGCAAGAATTGCACTTAAGCAAGATCCTTCAAAACTTAATTGTCAACCCGGGGGTTTCGTAAACTTAGAGATGAAGCACAGGTAATGCCAGAAGTGGTATGAACTTTTCCTATTTCTATTCCTACTTCTCAACTAAAACTTTGTAGAATCAAACATAAAAATATCGAAGGCAATTAACACCAAAGTAATTCTAGTGCTGGAATGTAAAAGAATGCATTTTCGAAGAAATCAAATAAAGGAACTTTCACATTGCTGTAAACAATCTTAATTGCTGAAGTGAAACTCTATGTTTATCGTTAGTATAGGTGATGACAGTTTAACAAGTGGGCCCTTGAAAAGATCTACCTTATAAATGATTTTCCTTCTCACACTGAGTGGTCATTCCTGTACTCTTGCAATCTTCTTGCACTAGTGCAGGTACAAAACTTATGTGAGAAGTATATCTTACGCTTATACTTAAGACTTATATTTTCCTGAAGGGGCTCTAAGCCTCAAGGCTTGGATCACTCTGTTCCTGTAAAAAGACACTATTCCTTGTACCAGAACAAAGCTTCCTACACCAAATATTCCAATTTTCTTTTGGGAAAATAAAAGAGCGTGTTAACTATAAAAAGAATTGCAAGTGCGAGTAGAATCTGAAATAATATTGCACACGAAAAGAATGCTTTAATCGACTGAATCTCACAAATAGAAATAAACTCTTAAGATAAAAATAATCTTTGAAAGTAAAGCAAACTTTCTTCAGTCAAAGGGGTTTTGCATGTAATCAAATATAACTTGAAATGGTTCACTATCATATTCCAGATTACTTCTAGTCTTTTTCCTTAAATCATGAGGTGCAAATACAAATTGAGATATGCAACAACGTTCTTTTCTATTTCATGAAGTTATCCTTAATCTTTAAGAATTTAACTTTTAGTATTAGAGATGCCTCCTTCGGATGATAAACGCTTGCTTTGCAGAAATAGATTAAGTCATATAAAGGAACAAGAATGAAACATTTGCTGTAAATGAACTAGCGAACTAGGGTGCAAGATCCTACATGCACTGGTGTAGGAAGGATCTTGTCTGCACGATCCAAGCGAAAGAAAACCAAGAAAAATAAATTACATGAGGTAATTGAATTTAAATTTCACACAACAGATTCATTCACACTTGACTGTTTTAATGAAATAAATCAGAATTCGTAAGCAAGCACAAAATCAAGATTCAAACCACGCTTCTGTAAATAAATAAAGTTAACACACCTTTAAGATAACAAAGCAAGAGGGTAAATGAGATGGGTTGGCTGGGCCCTAGCCAACCAGCTTGTTTCCCATTTTAGGAAACAAAAGCCTTCAGCACGTTACTAACACATCAATGAAGAATTATAACGCAGAATGAGAAAATCATGGTGCAACTCCTTGTATTAATTCTGATAAGAAAATATACATTTGAGTTCAAGTCCAGCCCAAAACGAGGGCGACAACGAAATTAAAAATAAACCAGAAATTACAACTATCCTGCTATCACTATCGCTTTCTAGCTTAGTTCTATCTGAAAGCTACATTTTATACAACCCTTCAGCCTATGGCCGTAACCAAAAATTACAGTCGTTCCAAATCAAGCCTTTTGGCTGAAACGAAATAACAAAGAAAATTACAAAATTAAGCCAATGGATATAATAATGTACGAACTATTCATTGGCTATAGAAATGATCCTCGACCATATCCCCGATTGTCCTCCACTTTGAGTTCAACTCCGGATGACCGCAACCAAACTTGATGATGTGGACAAAGATATCCGCGTGAAGTGATTGAACTGTTAAGGAAGATCACATAATGGATAGTTGTTGGCGGTGCAGGAATCTACCTGCACTAGATCAAGCTAGTGTAATGATTAATACTTTAACTTATCAAATACTTTAGGAAAATAAATATAAGTTACAAGAAATATTAAAGGCACGAAATCTATTTAAAATGATTAATTAAGCACTTAATAAACCTTAAAAATGAAATATGAAGTTTATGTAGGAATAGAAAATACTCTTGGACTAGTGCAGGGATGAGGAGGTTTATGTAGATAAATATAGGTTAATGATTGTGGTTTTGTAATATGAAGGGGATAAGAATGGAGCATTTTGGCCTACCAACAGGAGGCGTCGAGGTTCTACCCCATGACCTCCCCTCCACAATGCCCACGCCTTAACCATCTCCACTATCACATGTTACTTAACCTTATGGTGGACTGTGAAAATTTAAATTTTAAAGGTTTTAGGATTGGCAATTAGGGAGGGCCAGCCCACGGGCCAACCCACCCCATGTGAACACGCCAACCATTATGACCGCACAGTTAACGTAATTCAAACATCCAACATTAAACCATGACATCTATAAATACGACATGTGACCTCCTTCAACCAAACTACCAGCTAATAGTTTACATTAATTACATTCAGGCTGGATTAACGTTAATTAATCCACAGTTAATCCTTAATTAAACTGGAGTTTAGTTGGTAGACTTTTAGTAGAACCTACAAAATCTATAGATTCCTCCAAAAATAGTGGCCTTAACTAGAATTCCTCCAAATTTGGAGGAGGTATGTGATACTGTAGATTGGCCACATTAGCATGGAAGCATTTTTTTTTGTGGATTCTGTTAGGGTCCTATAATTTATAGGATCTCAAGGTAATTGAGAATTCTATCTCAAGAATCTTATTTTGTAAATAATTGTCAATCTGCCAATGAAATCCAAATAAAAATAAAGAATTAAAAAACGAAAAGAGGGTATAAAGAAGAAAAATAAACAGAAAAAAGAAGAATATTGAAAAAGAAGAAAATATTGAACCCCACTGTTGGCTTAATGGGGCCTGACCCAGGTTCATAAATGTTTATCCAAACAAATCCTAACACTACCGGCCCTTTCAGCAACAATCCGGGGAGGGCAGACTGAAGTCTCACCGAGGTAGTATGGGAGGGTGCTAGAACTAGGTTTCCACACCCTAGGGATGTCTTGATGTGGTCTAAGTTTTCGTGGAGCGATCCTTCGCGCTGCGTTGCTTCCGTGTAGTTGTATTTATGGGGTGACTACCTTAGTCAAGCGCGAATACAATTTATCCTTTTCTATGCTTAATATTATTATAGATCTATGGTTACTTACGAAGGTACCACACTTTCAGTTATTATTCAACATAAACAGACATGCGCGTAATCATAAATCAGGAACAGATGCATAAACCAAAATCAAATAGATACACTATAGTCCCAAATCATCTTATCTTTATTAATTCCTTTATCCAGTTACAATCCACTTCCTGCCCTACGCACACAGCTGCAGGGGTCTACACACACAGCTGCAGACTCTAACCAGGCCTCCGTGCACATAGTTGTGGAGCCTCTATCTCCTATTACAACCCAAACTTGCACTTACAGACTCAAATCTACTATCACGTTCAGACACCCATATTACTTCTATTCCCCAAAAGCTGCATTTTACACTTAGAGCCTTGCTCTTATTTATACATTCCCATGGTCCACAGACCATGGGCAGGTGGACACATTCTAGATTAACTTATAATATTTTAGGGTAGACTACTCTTGGACTTGACCCATTACAATTCACGCTCTGTGCACTTCGCAGAGCTTTTACAATACAATACCCAAAAATGTGGGCTTCAAGCCCCAAAACCGTTACGCGGGAGATCCGCTACCCAACAAGACCCCAACACAATCATCGTGACTCATCTTGAGTCACTTGTCGGTGCGTAAAGATGCGCTGCTAAGCTTCGCGCTCACCATCCCAGTGAGTGACATACTACGCTTTGTTGTTCCATCCTTGCTTCTTGTAACGTTTCTTCAAGCTCCTGCTCCATTGCCCCTACTAGTTTGCCTAACCGATGATGCTCATTCTGCTTTGCTCGATTAACAAAAAGCGGTTCCCCATAGGATTTTAGCTCTAGTTGAGATGCCAAAGCCATGAACTCTTTGTGCAAGTGTAGCAAGTTTGCAATCTCTGGTCCCGTACACTAAATATCTAACACAGCTTGTGTTGCATTTTTGCAAGAGAGATGTTGTTGTCCGCGAGGTCCCAATCTTCAAGGTTCGTCGTAGGTATGTAGCCCAGGGTTGCACTTGTCCACGATATCCCAAGATTCACCATCTCACCCTTATCTTTCCTAGATCGCTTACCTAACCACAGGTTTCGCGACGATATCCAGACTAGTCCTGCTATCTGTCTGGGCATTTGCGGCATGTCTCTTACTGGCACAGTGACTTCGACTGTTGACATTACGCTGTCCCAAAGGTCCTGCAAATCATCGAAGTTGGATGGGTCCATACCTATCAGGTAACTCAATAACTTAAGTCTCACAGGGCCCTGGTTTGTCCAGTAGATGAGCAGCTCATATTAGCCATCTTGTCATGAACAGTGGCTTCAACGGTCACTTTCTCGCTTTTCTTCGCAGCAACACGACCCTCTATGCGCGACTATGCTTCTTGTAACAGAAGCTTCTTATGTGGAACCCTGATTTCACGCAGCTTTCCTGCAGACTCGTTTATAGTCCCGCGCCTTCTTTCAACTGCTTGAAGTGCTGAGACTATACTTCGGTCGGCTAGTCAGGTAGCCGATCCATGCATGTAGAGCTTCAGGTGATTGCCATTTACCTTTCCTGGGAAGGGCTCTCCATTAAGCTTGCCTAGCTGGACCACGTCCCCATCAGTGACCTTTTTGACTACATATGGCCCCAACCAATGCATTCAGAGTTTTCCAGGGAATTTCTCGAACTTGCTATCATACAGTAATACCAAATCGTTGACTTTAAATGTGCACAACTTGATGTACTGATCGTGCCAAGCTTTCTTGCGTTGTTTCTGTACCTACTAATGGAAGCCTTCCAGAAATTGTTCTTTCTCTAGTTCTTCCAGTTGTGTGAGCCTCTCTTCCAAGGACTTGCAGTCGGCCATGCCTGTCATCGCTGCTATCCGTAAACTAGGTACAATGTATTCCATTGGCATGACGGCTTCCGTGCGATAGACTAACCTGAACGGTTTTTGCCCTGTCAATTTTTTGCATGTGGTTCTGTATGCCCATAACACGATAGGTATGCGTAAATCCCAATCAATTCGTTGCGTGTTACATACTTTGGTCAACGCAATTTCCAGAATCTTGTTGAATGCTTCTATGGTCCTGTTTGCTTACAGATGGTACGACGTGATTTGCTGATGATACACCTAGAATTCTTTAGTAAGTGTGCTTATAGTTTCATTTAGGAAGTGTGTTCCGCGGTCACTCATTAGAATTTTCGAGCATCCAAACCGCGTCAAGATGTTTTCAAATAAAAATTACGCGGTTGTAGTAGCAGTGTAGTCCTTAACTGGCTGTGCTTTCGCCCATCTAGTTAAATATTTTGTCGCAGTGATGATATAGTGTGCACCTCTCTTCCCTTGCGTGGTGATAGGCCCCACAAAGTCTCTGGCCCATTTTTCGAATGGCTGCAGCGTCATCTGTGGATTTAGTGGCATCTCATCCCTTCGCGATGGTTTCCCAGTCCGCTGACATATGTCACAGGCCCGACAGTACGCTTTTGAGTCTTGATGTAGGGTTGGCCACCATAGTCCGGCATGAAGAATCTTCTGCGCTATCACCCGTCCCACATAATGTCCTCCTACAACCTGTTGGGTTGTGTTATATTATTTGCACCACTAGCCCACATAGTTAACCAGGGGGTTAGAGGGGGGTGGAGCCCCCCCTTCATTGCGCCGATTGTGTAGCGGGGGGGGGGGGGAGGGAGGGGGGTTTCACATGGGGCTTGAGGTGTACCTATAACCCCACTTTATGGGGTCCAAGGCAGCGCCCCAGAAAATTTTGGTTTTGGACCCTATGTTAGGTTGGGCGAACCCACCTATGGTTTTGTGCATGATTTTTGCACATGTTTTTGGACACGATGGTTTTCGGTCCATGGTATTGGATGTGATGGTTTTCTATCCATGGTATTGGATGCTTTGGCATGTATAAATATTTATTATAACATTGAAAGGAACATAATGAAAAATCAAGCTGGTAGTCCAGGTTTTGGGATCTAGGGGAAAATATCTGTGTATATGTGTTTTATGTGTTATTCTCTCGCATAGTTTAATTTCTATTTTTTAGAATTCATATGCAGGTAATTTCTATACCGGGTTAATACCTACATTTGGTATTAGAGCTATTTTGGCTTCAAGGGGATGCCTTTGTTGCTGAGGGGTTTTGCTCGGGCCTATGGTAGACCCTGTTCAGTGGGAGATCTACGAGATCGATTCTATTGGTGAAAGAAGATGGCGAGCAGTGGAAAGATAGAGATTGAGAAATTTAATGGTCAGAGTTTTGAGTTGTGGAAACTCAAGATGGAGGATATGTTGGTGGATAAAGATCAGTGGATCGCAGTAGATCTAGGTACTAAACCAACGGAAGTGTCCGATGAAGAATGGAAGAAGTTGGATTGGAAGGCAAATAGCACAATACGATTGTGTGTCTCAGATTCAATATTAATGTGTTGGGTGTGGAGCCTGATTATCTTCTATATTCAAAGGTATCGCCACATAGGACCCCAGTTTGAAATGGGGGCGGAAACGCCACCCGTAAAATATTCGTTGCAGGGGGGGTACAGGGGGGGGCGGCTGCGACCTTTGGGAGCCCCCCCTGGCGGGGGGTTTCGGGGGCAGCGCCCTCGAAGCTAAAAACAACTATAAAATTGCCTTGTAAAAGTATAGTAATTTCTAGTCAATCTGGGCCGTTGATTAGGCGGATGATTTGACGGTAGAACTTATGTTTAGTTTAGGGTTTTTTTGCCCTAGAAGGTAACCCCTCTCTTTGTATGAGGGTATTGTATTTGAGGCTGTGTGATATATGTGTATTCTGTGAGCGAGAAATAGAGAGGTGAGACTGTGAGAGAAAACAGAGGATATTTGTTATAGACATTTTTGTGCCTCGCAGCATGGAGCATGAAATGTCGATAATTACAGGGATCCAAAGTCCCTAAACATGTTGTTCTTACCCCTAGAGGAACAAGGTCAGCAAACCACATCACTTCCTATCAGTTCTCCACCTGAAAACACTCAAAAACAGGCTATTTTTGGATCATGTCAGCTGCTCCACTGAGCATCTGTGCTGAATGTCAACTGCTCCTCCTTGTACCTGCGCTGAAAGTCAAAACCAATGAAGGCTACCTGCGCTGGGCGAGATTGGCCAAGTGGCACAGTCATTCTGCAAGGTGTCAACTGCCCAGGAAGCTTCCAAACTGACACTTGGTTCAAGGAATTCGCCCTATGATGAGTAAGAGGTACTTGATCTCCATGTGGAAGCAAGGATCTCCAAGTGGACTCAAGAACTGAAGTTTAACTGAAGAGGGAGAGGACATAAGGCAGCTTTATGTCAGTCTCAAGCTGACTCATCCTTTCTCCTTCTACCCTATATATAGAGCTCTTCTATGAGGTCTAGGGAGGCTGGAATTTTGTGCAAAGCAAGGAAGTGCTGTTGGTTTACAGTTAGAGCTATTGGGTGATTGCTTTTATAGAGGAGAAGAGGAGATTTCTTGCTGCTGGGGAGGTGCTGCTGGATTGGAGCCATTTATGGTTGTAACCTCCTCAGAACCTTTTTTCTTCTATCAATAAAGCTTTGATGTTCTCCTATATACTTGTATTGCAATGATGTATTGTTTTTATCTGTATATTTGATTCATTCTAATCCATGCATCAGTTATGAGTACATGTTTCTTGTAGTTTCCCTCTCTTGTTTTTGCAGGATCTTGGTGTAGCTGGGCCGGCAAAGGGAGCAAGGAGCTGGGAACAAGAGGCAAAGAGAGAAGACATGATCGACAAAAGCGAAAGACATCGGTTGGTCAATCTTTTCTTCCTTCTCTGTACTTTCATAAAGGAAAAATATCAAAGCTTTACTTTCAGTTGTTGCTAAGGAACTATCACCCTTAGAGTAGGGATAGGGTCATTCCGAGTCGGATACTTTTCCCCACAACAAACTGGCGACTCCGCTGGGGAGCCTAGTATCTTGTTGGTTTATTGTGTTTCTTGCTATTCATCTCATAAACAAGGAGAGCACCAAATCGAACTGCAATTGAGTCCTTCGATTGCAAAGTAGAGGGCAGCTGCTCTGGCTCAGTTTCTGAGCAAGTTTATGATTTGAAGAGCTGATCCACAAGGACTCTTGTGCTCTTTGTGATAGCTTTTCATCCTCTTGATCATCCCTTAGCTTGTACTTGACCTATAGCTTTTTATTTTAGCAAAAACAGTGAATTTTTGAGCTTTTTATGACCCGGAAACCCTTGTAAACGCAACTCTCGTGTCTCAGTGCAGGCTGTCCAAAGGCAGTCTGCATTTCAGCGCAGGTACTCCCTTCGGGAACTGCGCTGAAAGTCAGTTTGACAGACCAGAGCCTGCGCTGGACTAGTTAGCCAGTGTCTTGCTGAGGTTTCCTACTGAGTCTTGGCCCTGTTTTCACTGTTATTTTGCTGCTGATTTCTTGTCATTTGTACTTGTTGTAAACCAACTTTCCTTGACATTATTCCGCCTCAGTTGTGTGATGAAACTGTGATTGTTCTTTCAGTATTTCTTGTTTCAGTTACAGTTTCCCATTGTGAAAAGCAAACCAGTATAGCTGTGGCCTCTTAGATCCTGAACTGTGAAAGTGTCTTTGTGATCTTAAGAGCTAGTTTTATTACTGTTCATGGCTGTTTGAGTTTGTTTGTTTTTCATTTTGTGGTTTGAATCTATACATTTCCAGTGTCTAAACAGGTCGATCTTAAGGTGTCTTTTGATTTTGGACAAGCTTGTTTACTTTCGCTTGAAATTAGATTCAAAGTTATACAACAGTTTCCTTTTTGTCTTACATCAACATTAAGGATAAAGAAAAGAAATATCTGCATTGTGCATATGCATTATTGACAGTTTGCATGTTGATTTAGGAAAAAGTGCATTTAGTGTGTGTTCTATGATCTGTGTGAAAATTTGATGTCTTTCTTTTCCCTCAGTAGATTAAGGTTTTCAAAGTTGAAAGATTGAAAAGTTTTGCTTCTCATCTTAGATTGCATTTAGGAAGTTGTATATATACATCTCGTGGTGATCCTTAAAGGCAAACTGCTAAGCAAGATCAACATTAAAATGAATTGAATTTACATAACAACGCATTGAAACATAACGCAAACACATAGAGGTCTAAGCTAGAGACGTGTTCCGGCGTCGTTAAACGTGATATCTTAGCGTTGAGTGGTTGGGTGATTCCTCCACGGTGAAGCGATAAGTATCAATACGGACTTGTGCTCCCGCGTACCGTCGAGTATATTGGGAGACCCCTATAGGAATAAAGCCTTTATCCTTAGGAAGCCGTGTCGGCCGCCCTACTGATCGCGATGCAGTGAACACAGCATTCACGAAGATTGACCACCCGTACCGTAAAACGTATTCTGTGGTTTCGCGAAAGGTTTGGCACACCCTCTGCCTAGATCTCCAGAGCAGTTTCTTTTGGCCTTTTTCAAACTCTATAACTGAAAAAGTCCAACCGAGCATTTGTCACTTCGGGCTCGTTAATACATCGAAGGCGACTAGAGTCATCTTTAGCTTTTTCTCGACTCTTAAAACATGAAAAAGCAAAGTTGTGTCTAATAAAGCGTCGTTATAAAATTCATTTTAAACGGAACATAATCACCTCTTATTCCCGCGTTGATCTGTAAGTTGAGAACATGGAACGCCCCAACCAAGGAAGTCCACAAGATGGAAGTCCTAGTCCTTTCTCCTCTTGGGGAGAAGTTGGTGCGCCCCATATGGCCACATTGTCGCTTCCAGGACTGACAATAGGCCTGCCAGTTTGGCTGTTCTCGACCAATGTAGTTCAGGCCACCATGGTTCCTGATCAATCGAGTCAACTGTTAGATCAGTCTAGAGCTGCCCACCAGCCTTCTACTTCTGATAACTCTTCCTCCAATCCTTCGTCTTCGCAAGGTAGAGCCGGCAAAAGTCAGCCTCCCAAGGAGAAGAAGGAGAAGAAGAAGAAAGAGAAGAAGAAGAAGGAGCCTAAGGCGACTGGGGGCAAGCAAAAGACATCTGACAAAAACCCACCCACTGCACAGACCGGGCCTAAATCGCCATGTGTCATATGTAGAGGAGACCATTTCCACAGAGATTGTCCCTGTATTCCCCGGATACTAAGGGACTGGTCCCCTCGTCTGCACAATTCGGGGGCATCAACCTCTGACAATCAGGTTGATTGCTTTCCGTCAACCAGTGAAAGTGAAGGATCAAGACAAAAAGGGGGAGTAAGATTCCCCTGTAAGTTGTGTGAAGGCAGTCACGCCATCCACCGTTGTCCCTTCTTAGACGAAGCGAAGAGAGTTTTGGAAGATCGTCCGGTTTCACCGGTAAAACTTCCTCCTGGATACAAAAAACGCGTGCCAAGTCCTTCGTTGGTTGAAAATACAGCTGGCCCGCTCAAGTGGTCGGCTGAAGCGTCAGTCACTGAAAATGAACCTACTGAATCCAGACCGGACGAAAGTCCAAAGGTCGATACGGCAGTTGACCCAGTTCTACCTTCAGAAGTTTCATCTTCAAATGACACCGTCGCCGAAGAGTCATCTTCATGCGACACCCTCACTGAAGAGAATAAGGATGACACCATCCAGGTTCTTTTCATTAGCACCGACTCTGATGAGCGTCAGGGCAATGCGCCCATTCCTTAATCGCAGGAAGGAACATCATCAGGGTCATACCCGGCCGTATATTCGGTCCCACCACCAAGCAACCTGGTTGTATCCTTTGATCGGAATCAACTAGGCAGACCCCGGTTACCAGCCAGTATACCATTCAGAATCATTGTCCAGATCTATAGAATGATTATGGCTGGTACTATCATTGATGAAGGGGCGTCTGTGAGTATCCTTTCCTCTGTTGCTTGGAAAGCACTGGGTTCCCCGGCGCTTTTACCTGAGTTAAGAAATCTCTCAGGTTTTGATAAAGGAACCAGTCGACCATTAGGAATCCTCCCCAATGTGCCTGTTACATTGAAAGGGAAGACCGTTAATATGAACGTGATGGTCGTCCAAGGACCCTTGGATTATAACCTACTCCTTGGACGTGACTATATTTATTGCATGGGAGCGATAGTCTCCTCACTCTTTAGAGTAATGTGTTTTCCACACGAAGGGAGGGTGGTCAAGCTCGTAGACCAACTTTCATTTCCGGGATCTCGCATCGCAAATAGTCAGATACCAATCCTAAATGGTCTGTTCACTCAAGATATGCCTCCACCCCCAGTCCTCCTTCCCGATGAGTGCGAGTGATTTGGAAAGAAAGACTGGAACCCAGGGGGCATGCACCCTGGTCTGCTTCGGGCAGAAGAAACCCTGGGTATAAGGTAGAATTTCCGCAGAAGAATATGACTAGTCCGTACCCCGTCCGTGGATGGAAGAGGCGTTGTTCTGGAATAGTATTCTTTTGTTAAAGTTATGTGTTTGGCAAAAGAGTCATTCACCTTTGTCTAAAGAGGTGGGCAATGCCCAAGTAGGAATTCCCTTATTGCAACAAGCAGTAACCATCTTTGGGGAAAAGCAAGCCTCACCCATTAAAACAAATGTTTTGAAGGATAAGTAGGGGCAGCCTCCAAAGAAAGAGATTCTATTGTTGTGACATAGGGTAACCATCTTTGAGTAACCTAATGATAGACATCGCCGAAGAAAGAGATTGATTTGCGGCAGCAAATAGAACCCTCTTCGGATAATAAGAAAGAGGCAAGCCTCCCTCAATAATACCAATGTTTTGTCTTTGAGTAGTGTTCTTCTCTTGTCACGAATAGCTGTTCGTTAAAAGTTGGGCCGACGGGAAGACAAGTACCGCGTAAGACCCCTTAAAATAACGAGAAGACTAGTATCGTTAACATTAGATTGGCAAGATGACAAGTAACTGTGAACACCCAAAGAAAAGCAGAGGTAGGGGAAAGGAGGGGCAGCCTCGAAATTCTATCCTATACCTGGGGGCATGCAAACCTTCTGGAATGCAAGCTAGGGGCGGTTATTTATCTGGTTTTAAGATTAACCGTTTTCCGAACTTACATAAAGGAAGGATGAGTTGGAGCATAGTTGTGGTAAGGCGCAAGCTCTATAAAAAATGGATCCTTAGAGGAGGCATTCTTATCTTATGACTGGTATATCGAGCAGTTTTAGCACATAGTTCATGCTCGTTAAAAAATAAACGCAAGATCCGAGCAGTTTTAGCGCATAGTTCATGCTCGTTAAAAAATAAACATAAGTTTATGAGCAGGCTTTCCTTTAGAGTTCAAGCTCATTCAGAAAAAATGAACCGGTAAATACCCTTTTGAGATCGTAAATTCATCAGCCATAAAAGCCTTGGTCGTGTTTGTGCACCGTCACCTCCACCGTCATTTTGCCGATCATTCACTTCCATTTGTGTGTTTACCCATTTTGAGGAACATCTGCGAAGAGTGATTTCACCTAGCCATCCTTGTGACACTGCCGTGATTGGAAAATTCCAACTTGTACCTGGAATCAGTTGCTATCCCTGTTTATCACTCGTTCCTCAAAAGACGAGTCCTCTTTGAGCTCTTTTCAGACTCGTAAAATATGAAAAGTTTGCCGAGTTTTGGCCTTCCAGCTCGTTAAAAGGACCGGAAGAGCTATCCCTCTTTTAGACTTTAATCTTTTTGGACCTGAGGGATTATTACACAAAAAGATCGAGCGCTTGTCTTGTTCGGCTCGTTAAAAGTACCGAACACCCATCCCTTCTGTATTATTTTATACTTTTTCGGACTTAAGGGATTAGATGACGAAAAAGGAATTATGGAGTTAACTTTCTGTACCTTTTCAGACTCTCTAAAAATGAAAAGGACCGAGTTTTCTTTGTCGTTAGACTCGTTAAAATGATTAAATAGCGACAAACTTGTCTTTAGATGAGAACGAGTTTCCCTATCGCTAAGCTCGTTAAATCATAGCGATGGGCTTGCCCGAAGGGCAGGTTATAGAACAAGCATATGTTATCCTCCTCAAGCTTGACAAAAATAAAGAGGTACTGGTCAGAAATGACTGGGGAAAAATTGGGAGAACATCGAAGCTTAATGGTAGCAAGTCGCTCTTGAACATGACACTTTTCTTCCGTACCACATCGGGTTGGGTTGTTTCATTCACCGGTCTCATCACCATGGTCTTCGCCAAACCATCCACATTTTGGGGTAATGCTACCAATCCATCGCATCAGTGTCGTTATATGTTCAAGAGAGGTCATTCTGAAAGTGTCAACCGTGTCCCATCCACTGCCATACATTATCCTTCATCCATTCATGACCGCCACCCTGAATCATATGTCACAGTTTGTTTTCACCTCCACTAAAATCATTAGCTCCATTCCATGTCATTGATGTGGGATTCATTAAGGCCCTCCTTTGACGGATCGCTTCTTGTCGACTTCAGCTCATTATCCAAGAAGTTGATCTAGGAACAACCCCATCAGTACTTTGAAGCTTGCATGCCTCAATGGCAAGTTTCTCACTTCCGGCGACAGGTATACATCAATGACCTTCGACCAGAAGATTTTGCGTGGCGTTCGACGCCAAGTCCTTTATTCACGCCACGTGAATTGTACTGCAGTACCTTGAGGGTCATTATCATTATCGGTGATTCCTCTCGCGCTTGTTAACGGTTTTCATCATTGACCGGTAATCAAGCGATGTCTTTCCATGTTCGACTTCAGCGAAATTCTCACATGGATCGACTTGTACTTAGAGTGAAGATTGAATGAGTTTGAAGACCCCAGATCTAGTTTCATCCATCCGGGCTGCGATATATATTCAGGAAATATAAAAGCATTTGTCATGAACATCATTGCAGCAGATGATCATCCTATTCAAAGGATGATAATTTCAGCAGAAAATTATCAGTCTACCATCAGACGATCGTCTGTTCTATGTACCAAAATGTATTTATAAAGCTGAGCATGGGAATGCCCGCCTCAGCTAGATCATGAAAACAGAATGAAAAATAATGTATTGTATTGTATTGTATTACAGGGCACCTCTCAGCACTTGAATGAACTTCGGACCCTCTGGATAAAGCATTTCACCCGATAAACGGCCTCATACTTTAGGGGGCAACTATTATAGACATTTTTGTGCCTCGCAGCATGGAGCATGAAATGTCGATAATTACAAGGATCCAAAGTCCCTAAACATGTTGTTCTTACCCCTAGAGGAACAAGGTCAGCAAACCACAGCACTTCCTATCAGTTCTCCACCTGAAAACACTAAAAAACAGGCTATTTTTGGATCATGTCAGCTGCTCCACTGAGCATCTGCGCTAAATGTCAACTGCTCCTCCTTGTACCTGCGCTGAAAGTCAAAACCAATGAAGGCTACCTGTACTGGGCGAGATTGGCCAAGTGGCACAGTCATTCTGCAAGGTGTCAACTGCCCAGGAAGCTTCCAAACTGACACTTGGTTCAAGGAATTCGCCCTATGATGAGTAAGAGGTACTTGATCTCCATGTGGAAGCAAGGATCTCCAAGTGGACTCAAGAACTGAAGTTTAACTGAAGAGGGAGAGGACACAAGGCAGCTTTATGTCAGTCTCAAGCTGACTCATCCTTTCTCCTTCTACCCTATATATAGAGCTCTTCTATGAGGTCTAGGGAGGCTGGAATTTTGTGCAAAGCAAGGAAGTGCTGTTGGTTTACAGTTAGAGCTATTGGGTGATTGCTTTTATAGAGGAGAAGAGGAGATTTCTTGCTGCTGGGGAGGTGCTGCTGGATTGGAGCCATTTATGGTTGTAACCTCCTCAGAACCTTTTTTCTTCTATCAATAAAGCTTTGATGTTATCCTATATACTTGTATTGCAATGATGTATTGTTTTTATCTGTATATTTGATTCATTCTAATCCATGCATCAGTTATGAGTACATGTTTCTTGTAGTTTCCCTCTCTTGTTTTTGCAGGATCTTGGTGTAGCTGGGCCGGCAAAGGGAGCAAGGAGCTGGGAACAAGAGGCAAAGAGAGAAGACAGGATCGACAAAAGCGAAAGACATCGGTTGGTCAATCTTTTCTTCCTTCTCTGTACTTTCATAAAGGAAAAATATCAAAGCTTTACTTTCAGTTGTTGCTAAGGAACTATCACCCTTAGAGTAGGGATAGGGTCATTCCGAGTCGGATACTTTTCCCCACAACAATATTACAGCGGATTTGCTGTAGGTTGTGTCTTCATTTTGCTGGATAATAGAAAGGAAGGACTGGCTATTCGGGGTGGACGTAGCCCAAACTGGGTGAACCACGTATATATGTGTCTCTCTTGTTTTATGCGTTTTCTGTGTTTATATTTCTGCAATATTTTATGTGTTCCATTGCTCTGTAATATATAATTTTCTAACAACTGGTATTAGAGCCGAAGGTCTATTTGGCTGATAAACTCACATGAAAGAAGGGTTCCTGGTTCGAGTGGGAGCAATGGCGGAAGATGGTAAGTTTAGGGTCGAGAAATTTAACGGCCAAAACTTTTCACTGTGGAAGATGCAGATGGAAGATTATCTGTATCAGAAAGATCTATACCTATCATTGGGCGGAAAAACAAAGATGCCGATGGGTATGAAAGACGAAGAATGGAACCTTCTCGATAGAAAGGAACTCGGAACAATACGGTTGTGCCTTGCTGTGTCAGTCGCCTTCAACATTTCGAAGGAAACCACGACAGAGGGTTTGATACCGACGTTGTCGAAACTATATGAAAAACCCTCGGCCTCAAACAAGGTATTTCTTATGAAACGGTTATTTAATATGAATATTTCGGAAGATGGATCTGTTGCAAACCATTTAAATGATTTTAATACAGTTACAAGTCAGTTAAGTTCTGTAGGGGTAAACTTTGATGATGAAGTTAGAGCTCTATTATTCTTGTGCTCATTACCAGAAAGTTGGAATGGTTTGGTAATGGCCATTAGTAACTCCATTTCTGGATCTAGTACTTTAAAGTTTGATGATTTTGTCGGTGCTATCCTTAGCGAGGAAATGCGACGGAAAAGCTCCGGTGAGACATCGGGAAATGCTTTGAGTGTAGAGTCTAGAGGAAGAAAAATGGAAAGAGGAAAGAGCTCAAGATATTGCAGTAAATCAAGGAAAGGCAGATCCAAGTCCAGATTGGGGATAGTGTGCTGGAAATGTGGAAAGAAAGGACACCTAAAGAAAGACTGTAGATCTCGGAAGGGGAAAGAAGGAGATGCACAACAAGAAAACAATCATGAAGCAAATGTGACAGGTGAGGTGTTACAAGATGCTTTGATTCTTTCTTTCAAAAATATTACTGATTCCTGGGTGGTAGATTCAGGGGCTTCATTCCATGCCACACCTGATAAGAAATACTTTCATGACTATGTTCAAGGAGATTTTGGACAAGTTCGTCTGGGTGATGATAAACCCTTTAAAATCGTTGGAATGGGTAAGGTTCTTGTAAAACAGCAGAATGGAAACCAATGGCTATTAAAGGAGGTAAGGCATGTTCCATATCTAAAGAAAAATCTGATTTCAACAGGGCAGTTAGGCGGTGAAGGTTGTGTGACAACTTTCATAGATAAAGCTTGGAAGGTCACCAAAGGAGCCCTGGTAATAGAAAAAGGTGAAAAGGTTGGTACATTGTATTTATGCAATGGTATTTCTAACTTTGTTAATGCTTTAACTTCCAAAGGAGCAGATGCAGCATTATGGCATCATAGGCTCGGACACATGAGTGAAAAGGGGATGAAGATTCTTCACTCAAGGAATTTGTTGTCGGGTTTGAAGAATGTTGATTTGGACTTCTGTGAGAATTGCATTTATGGAAAACAGAAGAGAGTCGATTTCTCAGAGTTGGGAAAGAAAAGAAGAATGAAAAATTAGAGCTTGTGCATACAGATGTATGGGGACCTGCTCAGGTATCATCTCTCGGTGGCTCTCGTTATTATGTTACTTTTATTGATGATGCAACTAGAAAAACTTGGATTTATTGTATTAAGAATAAATCTGATGTATTTGATACTTTCAAAAATTGGAAAGCTTTGGTTGAGATTGAGACAGGAAAGAAATTGAAGTGTCTTAGATCAGAAAATGGAGGTGAATATTGCAGCAAAGAGTTTGATAGGTATTGTTCAGAGCATGGAATTCGCAGAGAGAAGACAGTTCCAAGAACACCACAAGAAAATGGTGTGTCAGAAAGGATGGACAGAACAATCATGGAGCGTGCAAGGTGCATGAGATTGCATGCAGGATTGCCTTTACAGTTTTGGGTAGATGCTGTAGATACTGCTGTTTATCTAATAAACAGAGGGCCTTCAAGTTCCTTGGATGGTGGTGTTCCAGAGGAAGCATGGACAGGTAAAAAGGTAAACTACTCTATTTTAAAGCCTTTTGGTTGTGAGGCCTTTGTCCATATTGATAAAGAAAATAGAACAAAGCTTGAGGCAAAGTCAAAGAAATGTACCTTTATTGGATATGGTGTTAATGATTTTGGTTATCGCTTATATGATTACGAAAATCACAAAATCATTAGGAGCAGAGATGTAATATTCAATGAAAAGGTCTTGTGTAAGAATTAGTTGCAGGAAAAGAAACAGGAAAAGGAAAACAAGGAATATGCAGTTCTTGATGAAATCACTGAAAAAGGAAAGGTGCCTGAAAATAATAATAATCAACAACCACAACAACAACAACCACCACAACAACAACAGGCACCCCAAACACCTGAAAGTGGTGTTAGAAGATCTACCAGGATAAGTAGACCCCCTGAACGATACTCTCCTTCATTATATTATTTATTGTTGACTAATTCCGATGAGCCCGAATGTTATGAAGAAGCAATGCAGGTTGAAAGCAGGAAGAAGTGGGAGGTATCCATGGAAGAAGAGATGGACTCCTTAATGCATATCCAGACTTGGGATTTAGTTAGGTTGCCTGTAGGAAAAACTACATTGAAGAATAAATGGGTTTACAGGCTGAAGGAAGAAGATGGAGGAAAACAGAGGTATAAAGCTAGACTTGTGGTGAAGGGGTTTGCACAGAAGAAAGGTATTGATTTTGATGAAATATTTTCTCCTGTTTTTAAAATGACTTCAATCAGAACCATTTTAAGTCTTGTAGCAGCTGAATATTTGCATCTTGAGCAGTTAGATGTAAAGACAACCTTTCTCCATGGGGATTTGGAGGAAGAGATATATATGCAGCAACCAAAAGGATATGAGGTGAAAGGGAAGGAGAAACTAGTGTGCAGGTCGAAGAAGAGCTTGTATGGCTTAAAGCAGGCTCCAAGGCAGTGGTATCTAAAATTTGACAAGTTTATGTCTGAACAAGGTTATACTAGATGTCACTCTGATCATTGTGTTTATTTGAAAAGGCAAAATGATGGCAGCTATATTATATTATTATTGTACGTAGATGACATGCTTGTTGCAGGATCTAACATGCAGGAAATAAATATGCTCAAAAGAAAATTGGAAAATTCATTTGCAATGAAGGATTTGGGAGCTGCAAAACAAATCCTTGGTATGAGAATAACTAGAGACAGGAAAAATCGTAAATTAACATTGTCTCAGAATGAGTACATACAAAAGGTGTTGAAAAGATTTAACATGCACAATGCAAAACCAGTTAGTACACCTTTTGCTATCCATTTCAAACTTAGCAAGGAAATGTGCCCAAAGACGCAAGAAGACATGGATTATATGTCTAAAGTTCCATATGCATTAGCAGTTGGAAGATTAATGTATGCAATGGTCTGCACAAGGCCTGATATTGCACATGCAGTGGGAGTTGTAAACAGGTACATGAACAATCTAGGAAAGGAACATTGGATGGCAGTGAAATGGATTCTCAGATATTTGAAAGGTACCACAAATCAAGCATTATGCTTTGGTGGTTCAAACATCTCCCTACAAGGATATGTTGATGCAGATATGGCAGGTGACAGAGATAACAAGAGGAGCACTACAGGATATGTATTTACTGTTGGAGGAACAGCTGTCAGTTGGGTTTCAAAAATCCAAAGTGTTGTTGCACTTTCAACAACAGAAGCAGAGTATGTTGCTGCTACAGAGGCTAGTAAAGAAATGATTTGGTTACAAAGGTTTATGGGTGAATTGGTTAAGGAGCATGATATGGGCACATTATACAGTGACAGCCAAAGTACCATTCATCTTGCAAAGAACTCAGCATTTCATTCCAGGACTAAACACATACAGCTCAAGTACCATTTCATACGATCAGTGTTGGAAGATGGAGAGTTGAAGCTGGAAAAGATACACACTAGCCAGAATCTTGCAGATATACTAACAAAAGTTGTAACCAGGGAGAAACTGAGAATATGCTCAGTTTCAGTTGGTCTTCAAGGATGACGATGAAGATGAGAAACAGCCAGGTCCAAAGAGGAGTCATTGTCCAGCAAATGGAGTAGCGGTGGAGTTGCTACAATCAGTCTCCAAGTGGGAGATTGTTGGGTGTGGAGCCTGATTATCTTCTATATTCAAAGGTATCACCACATAAGACCCCAGTTCGAAATGGGGGCGGCAACGCTGCCCGTAAAATATTTGTTGCAGGGGGGGTCCAGGGGGGGGGCGACTGCGACCTTTGGGAGCCCCCCCTAGCGGGGGGTTTCGGGGGCAGCGCCCTCGAAGCTAAAAATAGTTGTAAAATTGCCTTGTAAAAGTACAGTAATTTCTAGTCAATCTGGGCCGTTCATTAGGCGGATGATCTGACGGTAGAACTTATGTTTAGTTTAGGGCTTTTTGCCCTAGAAGGCAACCCCTCTCTTTGTATGAGGGTATTGTATTTGAGGCTGTGTGATATATGTGTATTCTGTGAGCGAGAAATAGAGAGGTGAAACTGTGAGAGAAAACAGAGGATATTACAGCAGATTTGTTGTAGGTTGTGTCTCTTCATTTTGCTGGATAATAGAAAGGAAGGACTGGCTGTTCAGGGTGGACGTAGCCCAAACTGGGTGAACCACGTATATCTATGTCTCTCTTGTTTTATGCGTTTTCTGTGTTTATATTTCTGCAATATTTTATGTGTTCCATTGCTCTGTAATATATAATTTTCTAACATACTGAATGTATCAGGGGAAGCTATAGTGAAGGCTTTGTGGGACAAGTTAGGGACTTTGTACCAATCTAAGTCTCTAGTGAATAAATTGTTCCTGCGGAAAAAGCTATATAACCTGATGATGAAAGATGGAGACTCAGTGACAGAGCATTTGAATGCATTTAATACTGTGGTAAGTCAGTTAGCATCTATTGAATTAGAATTTCAGATGAAAATAAGTGCATTAGTCTGTTGTGTTCTTTACCAGATTCATGGGATAGTCTGGTTATTGCAATAGGTAGCAATGCAATTGCCTTGCAGTTTGATGAAATAGTCTCAGCCTTGCTGACGGAGGAGATGAGATGGAAAAATATGGAGAGACAGAATGGTGATGCCTTGTCTGTATGAGGACGGTCCCAGAACAGAAACAAAATTAAGTCATTGAGTGGAAGATATAAATCTAGAGCGAGATCTAAATCTCCAGGAAAACCTGTAAAGGTGGTGTGCTCGAAATGAGGAAAGGAAGGGCACTACAAAAGGGACTGTAAATCTAAAGATCCTAATAAAGGAAAGGGATCTGATGATGCTCCTTTTGCAGAGGCGAAAACCACCTCAGATGAAGGTGGGGATGTGTACTTGGCTTCTTCAAGTACAGATGTAGATCATGAGGCATGGTTGATTGACTTAGGTGCATCCTTTCACTTCACTCTCCATAGAGAGTGGTTCCGTGAGTATGAGAAATACGATGGTGGTGATGTCTTCTTGGGGGATGATAGGAAGGCTAGAATCATTGGTCGTAGAAAAGTAAAGTTGAAGTTGCAAGGTGGAAGAGTTAGAACACTTTTGGGTGTTCTGCATATTCTTGCATTGGCCAGAAATCTGATTTCTGTAAGCAAGTTGGATGATGCAGGTGTACAAATAGTGTTCGATAAGGATACCTGTAAAATGGTTTGGGGAGCACTGGTATTAATGCGGGGAGTTTGAATCGGAACTCTGTACAAGCTACAAGGTAGCACTGTTATTGATGGGTGCAACAGTTCTATGGTTCATGAAAGTGGAGTAGAAAATCTAGTGGTCTCTGGAGAGAAGACCATGTTGTGGCATCAAAGGCTTGGACATATTGGAGAGAAGGGCCTTCGAATACTTCATGGTAAAGTTATGGTAGAAGGTATGAGTAATAGCTCTCTAGATTTTGATTTTTGTGAAAATTGTGTATATGGGAAGCAGAATCGAGTGAGTTTCCCTTCTGGTGGTAAGAGGGTGAAACAGATATTAGAGCTTCTGCACAGTGATGTGTTTGGACCTGTGAAGGTTCTATCACTGGGTAATTCTGTGTACTATGTATCATTTATATATGAATTCTCAAGGAATACATGGACATATTTCCTTAAGAAGAAATCTGAAGTCTTTGACAGGTTTAAAGAATTTAAGGCTCAGGTGGAAAATCAGACAGAGAAGAAGATAAAGGTGTTGAGGACAGATAATGGTGGAGAGTTTTGTAGCAAGGAATTTGAAGAATTCTGTAAGAAGTGTGGTATAGCATGACAAAAGACTAATCCATATACACCTTAGCAAAATGGAGTTGCAGAAAGAATGAATAAGACATTGATGGAAAGAGCAAGAAGCATGCTTAGTGGTGCCAGGTTAGGACAGGAATTCTAGGTAGAGGCGGTGGATACTACATGTTACCTGGTTAATAGGTCACCTTCATCAGCGTTGGAGGATAAGACTCCACAAGAGGTATGGACTAGTAAGAAACCCTCTCTTTCACATCTGAGGGTATTTGGATGTGATGCATATGTACATGTTCCAAAGGAGAAACAAACCAAGTTGGACAGTAAATCTAAAAGTGCATCTTTATTGGGTATAAGGATGGTTTAAAGGGTTATAAGCTTTGGAACCCAGTCACACGGAAGGTTGTGTACAACTGAGATGTGGTGTTCAGAGAAGTAAAAGATGTTATTAAACATGAATTCCAACCAAAGGAACCTGAGAAGATAGAGTTTGAGCTTAAGGAGGAAGAATCAGACTCTACAGTGGAGGAGGAATCAAAAGATGAAGAGCCACAAACTCCGGCTGTGAGAAGACCAGTTCGAGAAAGAAGGCAACCAAAAAGGTATAGTCCATCTTATTTCTATTCAAATTTTGCTTTATCTATTATTGACGATGATCCTAGAACTTTGAAGGAAGCAGTAGATACAGAGGATGGCAAACTCTGGAAAGAGGCCATGGTTGATGAAATGGCATCTTTGTACAAAAATGAGGCTTGGGATCTGGTGGAGTTGCCAGCTGGAAGGAAACCCATTGGCATCAAATGGGTTTTCAAGAAGAAGACAAATGCAGAAGGAAAGGTGGAGAAATACAAAGCTTAGTTGGTAGCAAAAGGTTATTCCTAGGTGCCAGGAATTGATTTTGATGATATTTGTTCTCCTATTGCCAAGGTAACTTCTATTAGATTAATTTTATATGTTTCTGCTGCTTTTGATTTTGAGGTAGAACAGATGGATGTGAAGACAACGTTTCTTCACGGGGATCTGGAAGAGGAGATCTACATGAAGCAACCTAAAGGCTTTGCGGTGAAGGGTAAGAAAGAACTGGTATGCAAGTTAAAGAAGTCTCTGTATGGGTTAAAACAGTCACCAAGGATGTGGTATCAAAAATTTGATACATTTATACGGGGACTTGGCTTCACTAGAAGCAAATTAGATTACTGTGTGTATTTTAAATTAATTGGTGACAGTGTTATTTATCTGGTCTTGTATGTGGATGATATGTTGCTAGTTGGAACTGACAAAGAAATTATCTAGGATTTGAAGACCCATTTGTCCTCCAAATTCGACATGAAAGATATTGGTGCTACAAACTATATTTTGTGCATGGAAATTAGAAGAGATTAGGCAAAGAGGAAGCTCTGGTTAAACCAAAGGAAGTATGTTGAGACAATACTGTAAAGGTTTAATATGCAGGATAGTAAACCAGTGAAGGTTCCTATTCCTGTAAGTGTGAGGTTATTTGCTGAACAGTGTCCCAAGACACAAGAGGAGGAAGAGGACATGTCCCGTGTTCCATATGCAAGTGCAGTCGGTAGCCTGATGTATGCAATGGTCTATGCTATAGCAGACATTGCACATGCAGTGGGAGTATTGAGCAGGTTTATGTCAAAACCAGGGAAGGAGCACTGGACAACAGTGAAGCGGGTTTTCAGGTATTTGTGTGGCACTAGTGATTATGGTTTGTGCTACCAAGGAAGATCAAGATTGGATAGAATGTTGGATATTTGTGGCTTTGTTGATGCAAACTGGGCTAGAGATCTGGATCAGAGAAGATCTATAAGTGGGTATGTGTTTAACCTATTTGGAGGTGTAGTCAGTTGGATGAGTAAGAAACAATCTGTAGTGGCACTATCAACTACAGAGGCAGAATACATGGCAGCCACTCATGCAAGCAAGGAAGAAGTTTGGTTGCAAAGATTGTGTTCAAGTATGGGGTTAGTACAGGGAGCTATAAGGATAGACTGTGACAGCCAAAGTGCAATTTTCTTGGCAAAGAACCCCGGATATCATTCAAATACAAAGCACATTGATGTTCAATATCACTTTGTGAGGGATATGATAGAAGACAAAAATGTATTGCTGGTAAAGGTGGACACATTGAAGAATACTGCAGATGCATTGACAAAATCTGTGAGCTCTGAGAAGTTCTCTTGGTGTAGAGAGACAATGGGCATTTAAAGGTTGGAAAAATGACTAAGCTCTCTTGTGGCCCCCTGTGGAAAGA